>CM070519.1:37520387-38968445 GCA_036346375.1 Guadua angustifolia
GCCCCACCGCCGCGGAAACGGGATCGCCAACCGCGAAATGAGATGGGGTCAAATAACGGGACCGCGCCGCTTTGAGGAAAAGAGACGTGGTGATGGCTCGAGCAAGACGACAACCAGCGTGGAGATCGAGATTTATACCGGCTCGAGCCCCTCGGGAGGTAATTAGTTTATTCCGCGCCTTCCAGCTTTTCTTGGCTATTTCAAGTACAAGGAGTGTTACAAACTTAGGTTTAAAATGGCTATGTCTAAGCTTGAGCTATGGCGGTTGTGTGTTGTCTCCGTGTTCCCAAAAGACCGGATCCTTGGTCTTTATACTTCCTCTGCATGCAACGACGGGAGAGATTCTGAAGTGACCCTCATGCACGCGGAGGGTCGCAAGAACTACTCCGAACTTGTTGCACGACTGCCCTACCCCACCCACTGCTTGGGCAACCCGGTCAAATGCTTGATTCGAATCCAAGGGTGGACTACGGCCCAAACAAGGGCCCGCCTCGAGCTCGAGGTCGAGCGGGCAGCTCGGGTCCAAACAAGACTTCTCTAGGTCGAGCGCCTCAAGACGCGACCTGTCGTGGCCGGGCCTCCCGAGTTTGGGGATCCGATTGACGCCACGATCAAGGGACGCCAGCCCATGTCACAATCCATCTATAGATTTGATTGAGCAAACAAAAAAAATTTAAAATTTTTTATAATTTTTGAGAATTTTTCTAAGGAAATTCTTAAGATTTCATAAAAAATTTGGATCATAATCAGATTTGAGCAATTTTATAAAAAAAATTGACATTATTTCTGCCGAAATTATAAAACATCTAAAAAATTTGATTTTTCAACAAATTTTCATGGAAGACGACATTCTTAAGGGTTATTAGGCCAAATCTGGTCAAATTCGATCAAAAAAAGTCAAATTTTGGTTAAAAAAAACCCGAGATTTTAGCGAGATTTGCAGAAATCTCACCAAATCCCCTCAAATACTGTAGCATTTTTTTTTTATTTAACTGGGATTTTGAATTTCGTTTCCAGCCGAATTCCTAAATCTCGCCAGTTTTTTAACCTTGCACATAAAGAGAGGAAGGAAGCAATTACAACAATAATCAGAATAGCACCTGTACAACTACAGTATTCTAATTACTAGTTCAATAACTCTCATGAACACCGTGACAGGTCAAGACCACAGCCTTTGACTTTCTCCCGACTTTACACTTGGCAGCATTGTATGGCAGATACGATGAGCTAGAGACAATGACGGGGCAGGTGAGGGAATAGCGAATAGCCATAGCAAAATACCTCCTTTCCTAAACTTTGAAACATTCACGGCCTGCGCTCTCAAAAAATTTTCGCGATTAGATCCTTTTGTAAATTACGAATAGATCCTTCGTGATTTTTTGAGAGAGGAAGATTTTTTCGTCTAAATTTGCGTTCGGGTCCCTCGTGCGCCATTTTACAAAAAGAGCCTTCCGTAAAATCCAAATCGCGAACAAGCCCTTTTCTAATTTTTAAGGATAGCGGATAGGTCCAAAAATTGTACCAGTATGTGTCGTGCACGGTGCGCTTTGCTTGCCCGGCTTGCCTTTCCCTCTCATTTTTTAGGGTAAATTACACAAAACTACGTAGCTTATTAACAAAGTATTAGAGAACTATATGTTTTAGTTTCTATTTTACAGAACTATATATTTTGAAAGAATTTATATCACAAAACTACATATTGAATTGGCAATTTCTTATAACATATATGGCATTGTAGGTCGATGCTCGGCGTATTCCACCGGGACAGTCTTGAGGATGCGCATCGGGTTTTGTTCTAAGGAGAGCGTTTCGCTGGCCGGTTAAACTTGCGGGCGTAAAGCCCTCAGACTTTACGCTGAAGATTCCGCTACCATGAGCTACGGATGGTTAAGAGATTTTTACCCGTGTTCAGCCCCTTTATTCTTGGGTAATAAATTTACTCTCATTGGATCGATTATAGAGTGTTTGGAAATCTGCACACTACAAAGCTTGTGGGTTACAAGTTCTTCCTAAGCTTCTACCGTGATACCCTTTGTTTGTTCTTCTTCAACCTTCGATCGATCGACCCTCTTCCCACGCACCCTGGGCCCTTATATAGGCCAAGTTAACGGAGCAGTAAAAGGATCATCATGCCGATCCTTGCACATTTAATACGCCTTCCCATGCTATCCCTGCTGTTCAAATTTCATTAAATGCCGACGATGGCTTCGCCTATCGTCTACCGGATGTGACCTTTTCTTGACAAAGTTGGTGAGAGGTGTCGAGGAATGGGCTTGTAGCGTAAATCTCGCAGCTTGATGTGTTCGACACCGGCCCCTGCTTCTGCAACCCATTTATTGTACAGGGGTGAGCTCGAGGTGAAGCTACTCGTCACTCTTTTTGTTTAGCAACATGGGGCGAAAGTGTGGCGTGCACGCCACCGCCGCCGGTGCCACGTGGCTCGATCACGGGCGAGCAGTATGCCCTCGCCACCGTCACGGGTGCTATGTGGATCGACTGCGGGGAGCAGTGGTGCCTCACCCACCGCCACGGATGCCACGTGATTGATGGCCGGGCGAAGTGGGTATGCCTCGCCACCGTCGCGGGTACCCACGTGGGATCGACCGCCGAAGCAGTGGGCGTTTCGCCACTGCCGCCGGGTGCCACGTGGGATCGATCACGGCGAAAGTATGCCTCGCCACTGCATGCGGGTGCCACGTGGATCGACACGCCGGTAGCAGTGGCGCCTCGCCACTGCCGCCGGTGCCACGTGGGATCGACCGCCGGGCGGTAGCAGTATGCCCGCCCACCGCCGCCGTGCCACGTGGATCGACATGTTGACCGCCGTGTTGGTGCTTTTGGCGGGAGGGTACCTCTCATCACAGTAGTACGCCGACAAGAGCTCCCCTGCCCGCCCGGAGCTGCACTTCAAAGCTTACTTTAGAACCTTCATTAAATGCCTAGCGTGTTCTTTCAAGGGGCCACCACTCGAGAGGGTACGACCGCCTTGGTCCCTCCCTGCCAGATTCATGATTTTTCTCGACCCGAGGCGACGACGATCTTGTCTCTTTTGTAACTGCGTCTATGCCTGCGGCCGCGATATATAGACACATCTGTATTTCAAGCGCTGTTCACGCTTTCGCTTTTGCGCTCTTTTTTTTTCTCCCATAGCCTTGCCTCCTTTGCTCTCCATGGCGAACCCCATCCTCGCTAGACCGGATGCTCATGCGGTAAAGAGGATGGCTGGCCATAGCGCCGAGGGCACCTTCCGCTCGGGTGGGACCACCATACGGTGTTTTCTGGACGAGATCATCATACACACTTGCATCGAGCTATGGTCGGTCCCGCCTTTTCCGATTTTTTTTCCTTACCGCTTCTCCATTTCTACGGATCCACCATCTTCACCTCACCCCTAACTCCATCATCTTTCTCTCCATCTTCGCATACCTCATGAGATGTTCATGGGGGTAATGTCGAATCTTCCTCTTCCGCCACTTCTTCCTCCGTCGCGCCTCCACCGACGATGAGGTAGGGAGATTGCTACATTGCCTTCGAGACAGGATGGCCTCCGCCACTTCTGGCCTTCCAAAGACAAATCTAATCGAGGGTATGGCGCGGCCGGTCCGTCAGACGTTAACGACAATGGGTCGACGCTGGGAGTGCCCACCTGAGCTGCGGAGGCCTCCGAGAACTCGAATTCGCGGCCGTCGAGACGGCGGAACTCTCGCCATGGCGGCCCGCATCAACAGATCGGGCGCGCGGATCGACGAGGCGATGGTGGCTCGACTTCACATCCCGAGAATCATTTCTTGCACCGCCGCCCGCCCAACATGGCGTTTCGGGCGACGACGATGGCACACGCACGTGGCCCGGGCGTGAGTCTTCATTCTTTCTTGGTCTTTTTCTGCGCACATGTTCTTTCCTGTGGCTTCCTACCAACCGACAGCCATTTTTTTTCTTGCCTTTCGCTAGGCGCGGGAAACTTGGAAGATATAGTCATCGGCAGATGGCTCTCCGTGCTGATGCCGCTATCCGTGGGCAGTTCATCTTTCCGGCTACCGCTCTAGCTCGCCACGATCTGCTGAGACTCGAACGCCTCGAACACGCCAGCGGTTCCGCTAATGGACTCCACAGGGCCGCCATGGTGCCACCACGCGCGCTACCGGTGATCGTGACACGGCTCCTACCAATGATCGCCACTGCGAACAGCGACCGATTGATTTCGTCACGGCTTCGGACCCAAGAGGGTCCGAGCCACGATCAAACTTCTCCGCCGCCCAAATTTCGTGCTGCGGTATGCGTCTTCGCAGGGGCGACAATGCATCGCCCGCCACGACTTCGCCTCCGATGCCACCTCCTCTTGACGCCAAAGACGGGTGCCAGTTATCTCCGACGCTCCTTGCCGATCGGCGCCAACACCTCCCGACACGGGACCTCACCACCACTCACTATGGTGGTCCGACGCTCGACGACGGCTCCGCTTGAGGGCGCCGCCAAGGACGGGCTCAGAGCGCGCCAAGGGCGCCCCGCCACCGAGACGGAGGAAGCCTCGCCTAAAGACCTCCGGCCGCAGAGAGAAGTGCGGAGGACCCGACCTCGACGCCTCCGGCCCAAACCTCCCACGCCGCCACTTCGCCACGCCACGCCGAATCTTCTCCGCTCGGCGATCTCCAGACGCATTTGGCAACACCAGCGTCGAAGCCGCCAGCACGGAGCCGAGACGCCTGCACGCGCGCTTGTGAGAGGTGAAGGCCGCGCGAAGCGGTGAGGGCGACACGGCGAGGCGGCTTCAGCAGAGAGGACCGACGGCGCCGCCATGCAGCGCAAGAGAGGGCGAAGAAGGCGAGAGGGCGAGAAGGCGCTGAAGACCTCGGAGCTGGAGTCCTTCCGCCTGCGGCGCAACTTGTCCGTTATGCTGAAGAAGGCGTTCCAGCGCACCAGGAGGTGCCTGGAACCCTTGGGGGTAACGCTGAACGTTCTCTGAGGACTCGTAGGCCGCAGTCATTTACGACCAACCAGCCGCAGAGGCACTCTGGTCTGCCAGGGCCTCGCCGCCGCTTCCGCCAGAAAGGACGGAGGTCGCGATCATGGTCGCGACTTACACGCTGGCTCTTTGCTCGCCACCGCGACGCCGCCTTTGATCCTATGGCGGTGGTGACGGCCGCGCCGAAGGAGACGCGGGAGCGGTGGTTTCAAAGTGAGGCGCTGTGCTGTGGCTGCCGAACACGTGGCGATCTTTGCGGTGGAAGCGGCCGGTTATGGACGTCTCCACTCCTCCGGCGTCGAAGATGGCGCCGGCGATGAACTTGACTTGGCGAGGCGAGGAGGAAGGCGATGTTCTTTCTTCTTCTTTTTTTTGTTGATTCGCCGATGAACTGCTGGCCCGGAAAAACCGTGGACAACTTTTGGATGAATGTTAGATGTTTAATCGTTATTCATGTGTTTGCTCGTTTTTGCATGATCGAATTCATTATATTTGCCTGTCAGATGGCCGTCATTTGACTTAGACAAAACGCTTTTAAGAACGCCTAAATTAGGGTAGCGTTTCTAAGTTCTGCCAAATGATTTCATGCGTCCGTTGCGATTGCAACATAGATCTGTGAGCCACATAAAAGCGAGGCGGAAAATGGCCTTAAGTCGAACAAGGAGCGCGCAGACACCATAAGGCCCGGCTGGCCCGCCTGTATGAGATTATCGCAAGTTTCGGCCTTCCGGAACCTAGACTCCGATGATCGCCCGAAAATGTACCACGGCGTAACGCGGCGAGACAATAAGTTTTGGAGGTGCTCTTAGGCCAAGAACACTCAACGGAGGCGACCGGCGGTGCTTGCGAAACCAACCCGAGGCGTCTGAGCCGTGCTGGTGAGCGCCGGTCTCAATCGACACTCCGATGACTTGGCCTCGCCGGACGTTAACACTTTAGCACATCTTCTTTTACCATACGGAGCCGTTGGTTTCCAACACTTGCGACAATCACGCGTAGCTCGACCCATCTTAGGACATGATCGTAAGGAAATGGCCAAAAAATGCGGTATAGAGCGCTTATCTTGTTTTATATGCCGCGGGATAAGGAACACGAGAGCTGGCGAGCGGCATTGGGCGCCATTGGGCAACGACCCCCAAGCCGCAGGTGGTGACCTTGACCAACAGGGCGACCAGCCACTGGCGCCAGGCGAGCACCTCGATCATTGGCGAAAGCGGCTTGGGGCATGGCGGCCCAAGCCACCGAGGCGACCAGCCTTGACGGCAGGCGACCAGCCACTGGCGCCAGGCGAGCACCTCGGACGGCTGGGCAGCGGCATTAGCACTGGGCGAGCAGCCCCCAAGCCACCGGGCGACCAACGAAGGTGCAGGGGCTTTTCATGAAAGTAAGCCAGCACTTTTACGCTCACCCTGCGTGTGTAGATGACTACCGAAGGTGAGTAAACATTTGGAAGGGCATACGCAAAGGTAAGCCCAAAACACTCTAAGCCTCGGCATGAAGTGTCGGCTTCGCCTTGTTTGGATTCTAAGTCCTTGTGGAACCCGCCAGAAATCGAGCGCAGCGCGTACAAAAGCGTGAGTTTTTACGAGGTGGCATCGGCCGACGGTGCTCATGATTGACGACCAGCGTGATGCCAGAGAGCCAACCCGAGGGTGAAGAGCAGCGTCGAGCACCGTGCCCGAATTTGCCTCGCCGCCGGGCTAAGTGTACACTGACGCGCGAGGATCGCCATGGATTTCACGAAGGAATTAGCAAACGCACAGAACCAGCGACATACATGCGCATAATTGCCACTCAAAGCACAACAAAGAGGAACAGTAAAGGCAAAGCAAAAAGCTTTCTAAACATGACCTTCTTGGTCGCCATGACCACTACCGACCGGTAGGAAGAGGGGCGTACCTCGAGGCTAAGCTGGAGCAAACTGGTACTTACAATTCCTTAAGGATAGAACTTTCGCGAGAGCTCAATGTTGTAGGAATTTGCTAGCTCCTCGCCGTCTCCTTGGCTTAACCGACCCCGGCCGAGATCTTGAGACCACCTTGAAGGGCCCTCCCATCGGGAGCGGCTTATGTAACCCGGCATGCGTCTGGTCTCAAGAAGACCGGGTCACCCATCGCCGGTGTTCTCTCGAGACCGGGTGGCGTGGTATCGCCTAAAACTTTCTTGATAAGCGTAGGCGCGCAAGGCGTCCGATCCGCACCTCCTCCGGAGGTTAACCTCTTCTCACGGAGATCTTCTTGGTCTTCTTCATTGAAAGCGGCGACACGGAGAGCGGCGACGAGAGGGAGAAAGCGACTTGGCGCCATACACCAAAAGAAGGCGTCTCGCCGGTCGCCTGGTGGGCGTGGTGCGGGCGACCACAACCTGGCCGGAGTTCTTCCGTCCATCTTGCACCCGCTTGTGGAGCCGATCAAACGCCCTTGTCTTGAGGCCCTTGATGCCAGCGCATTGGCGGCGTTCCGCTTGACCATTGCTCATGGGATGGGCCACCGGCGAAACATACCTTGGTGCCCATTTCTTCACGAAATTCGAGAAAAGCCGTATTTAAAGCTGGTGCCGTTGTCGGTGAGGATGCGTTAAGCGACTCCAAAGCGGGTGAAAATCCGCGCATGAACTTACTGGCGGCGGCCGTGATGGCTCGCGCCTCGGCCGACCCACTTGGTGAACTTGTCGATGGCGACAAAGAGGTGGGTGAAGCTCGTGGCCCATGAACGGACCGGGATATCCGGCCCCGGATCGCGAACGGCGAGAGAGTGGGATGGTTTGCGAGCTTGGGCTGGTCGGTGGGTTTACTGGCGAAGAAAGCCCGACAAGCCGCGACGTCCTCACCGGCTCGCAAGCATCCTGGAGGCGGTAGGCCAATAAAATCCTGGCGAAACGCCTTGCAGGCTAGAGTTCGTGGGACATATGGCTCCCCGTGACACGCCCCATGGATATCGAGAGCAGTTTGCTCCCTCTTCCCAAGTGATGCACTTCAAGAGAACTCGTTTACGCTCTGGCGATATAGGTCCCCACCTACCGAGTATAGCACTTGGCCTTACGTGCAATCTTCTCGGTGAGGCATCATCGTCGGGATCACTTGGTCACGCAGAAGGCCGGGATAGGGTCCATCCATCGATCTTCCACGCCTAAGGGTAGCGACCACTCGGTGCTCGCCTGGGTACTCCATTGGCCGAAGCTTTTCCCTGGTCTTTGCGGCAAGATCGCCGTCTTCCCTCCCGGACCTTGGGGCTGAGGCGGGCACGCTGCCTCTCCTCCTGAATTGGAGGCCGTGTGATGGCACCGCCTTCCCCCCGAGCCGGAGATCAGCGATGCCTTGCCGTCGTCCCCACTTGGACCGGGGCAGCGACAATGACACCATCATCCCCACCTGAACCGTGGGCTGCGATGGGCTGGTCGCGATAGTCTTTCTTCGAAGACTCCGACCGGAACAGGAGCCCTTGAGGACGCAAGCTGGGACAACCCGTCCGCAAGGTGGTTGTCACGCCGAGGGACATGAATATACCCCAGACCTTCAAAATGACGCTCCATTCTTCGGACCTCCACCAGGTACGCCGCCATGGTGGGGTCGGAACATTGGAACTCCTTCCGTGCTTGATTAATGACCAGCAGGGAGTCTCCCTTAACTTGAGCGCTGATGCCCAAGCCGGCGATCGCGCACTGCCCGATGAGACCTTCATACTCAGCAACGTTGTTGGTGGCCTTGAATTCGAGAGCGACCACGTACTGGAGGGTGTCACCGGTCGGGGAGACCAGACAACCCGGCCCGTGCCTTCGGCTGAAGGATCCATCAAAGAATAACGTCGTGGGGAAGGCACGGTGCTTCTTCACCGGAGTGGCGGAGTCCACTGCCATTTAACTCCGCCAACTTTTGACTCTTGATAGCGGTGCGGGGCACAAATTTGATGTTGAATTCCCCCAGCTCCACCGACCATTTAGCAATGCGGCCTTCGGCTTCACGATTGTGGAGGATTTCCCGCAAGGGGTAGGCCGTGACGATGGTGATTTCTCGCCCCTGAAAATAGTGCCGTAGCTTTCTGGACGCAACCAGAACCGCATACAGCATCTTCTGAGCTTGAGGATACCGAGTTTCTGCTTCATGTAATACCTTACTGATGTAGTAAACCGGCTTCTGGACGCCTTCCCTTTCCGCAATCAACACTGCGCTTACCACCTCAGGGGTGGCAGCGATATACAGAAGCAAAGGCTCATTCGGCGCGGGAGGGACCAGCACCGGGGGAGAGGAGAGGTACTGCTTAAGGTCTTCAAATGCCTTCTGTGCTTCCTCCGTCCATTCAAAATGGTTAGTCTTCTTTAACAACTTGAACAGAGGCAGGCTTCGTTCTCCCAAGCGGGCAATGAATCGCCCTAGGGAGGCCAAAGCGACCGCCAGTAATCGAACTTGCTTGAGTCGCGCCGGCGGCTTCATGTGCTCGATGGCCGCTATCTTGTCAGGATTGGCCTCGATGCCCCCGACCGACACCAGAAACCCAAAGAACTGCTTCGAGGGCACACCGAACACGCATTTCTCTGGATTGAGCTTCAAGCAATTCTTCCGGAGGTTAGCAAAGGTCTCTTCCAGGTCTTGGATCAGTTCTTCACTCTTTTTAATCTTCACCACCAAGTCATCAACGTATACCTCAAGATTGCGCCCTATCTGAGGGCGGAAAGTAATGTGCATGGCACGTTGATAAGTAGAACCGGCATTTTTTAAACCAAAAGCCATCCTTACATAACAATATACGCCCGTTGGGGTTACAAAAGCAGTCTTCTCTTCATCTTCAAGCGCCATGCTAATCTGGTGGTACCCAGAGTACGCGTCCGAGAAGCACAAAGAACTTCGCATCCTCCGTGGAGTCAACAATAAGATCGACCCCGGCATAGGATATCGGATCCTTTGGGCAGCCTTGTTGAGGTCGGTGAAGTCGACACATGCGCCACCTCCGTTGGACTTCTTGACGAGCACGGGTTGGCGAGCCACTCAGATGAGAGACTTCGACGATCCTCAAGGCCAACAGCTTTTCTACCTCCTCCCGAATGGCTTCTTGGCGCGGGCGCTGCCTCCGGACCTTCACGGACCGACGCGCCTCGAAGCGTTACTGTCGGTGCTCGATCACCTCTCTAGGGACCCCAGTCATGTCGGGACGGTTGCGAGCGAACGTCTGCTGCTTGATCGAGGAAGGTGACGAGCGCTGTTTTCCTATTTGGCGCCGAGGTTGGCGCCAATGTTGACGGTCTTACGGGCTCGCCCCACTCAGTATGCACCACCTTTACCTCACCGTGGAGCCAGTGAAGCACTGGTCCGGCCTGAGGGCTCCGAGGAAGTAAGCGTCGGCCGACGCAAGTGGCACCGGCGAGATCCCAAGCCCGCTTGTGGCGCATGAGACCTCCGACCTATCCACGCCGATGACGATGGGGGCGTGGCCCGGCATCTTCACCACCATGTAAGCATAGTGGGTAACCGCCATGAACTTGACCAACGCCGCGCACGAAAGGTATGCTATCACGGAGGTCGAAATCGGCGACTCGAAATCCACCATTTCGGGCGGTAGTTATCCTTTTCCCGAAAGTGACGGGAGGCAATTTGACGAAGGGAACAAGCCCAAGATCCGGGCTACCCGAAGAACAAAGCAGGGGTCGGCGCAGATCTTGTCGCGGGATCTGCGAAGGCCATGAATGCCGACGCGGACAAGAGGTTGATGGAGCTGCCTCGTCTATCGCCAGCCGCCCTTCTACCAGACATTCCGGACCGTGGGTGCTACCACGATCGGGAGATGCCCTAGGTCGAGGCGCCTTGGTGGTCGGCCCGATCGAAGGTGATCGCTTGTTCGACCATTTCAAATGTCCGACTTCGCCCTCGAAGCTCGACAGTGGCGCACACCTCCCTTTTCACCGCCAGTGGCGGCGTTGGAGGGAATGGCGGATGAACCCCCATAGATGTACGCCCACATGTGATCCGCCTGTTTGAAAAGCGGCCAGGCGGGATCTTCATCTTGATCATCATCAGGGCGACGCTCCTTGAGCCGCTTCTCCACCATCTTGCTTACGACCCGACAGTTGTTTAGGTCATGGGTATTGGTTTTATGTATCGGGCAGTAGGGCTCGCCCTCCTTTTGATCGCGGTGGTCGTCCCTGACCGCATCGCAAGGTCGTCCCCACGCATCATGACGGTCGTCGCGCCGATCACGGCGATCGTTACGCCGATCACGACGGTCGTCGCCGCTTCATGGCGATCCTCACGCAGCCGATCCACGGCGGTTGCGCTTCGAGGCGCTGGGTCTTCTTCGTTGTCGCGGCGGCGGCCAGGACTCCGCCTGCCTCCTCGCCTCAAGGCTTCGCGCCTTCTTGCTGACGGCCGAACCCTTCGAGGTCGGCCTCGTCCCTGCCTTAGCGCCCTTGGGGCGTGACCGCCCCTCGCTCCGCGGCCACGCGACTTATGTGCAAGGGAAAAAAAAGCCTTGAGGTGGAGCCGATGGTACGGGTGGCCATCTTCTCCTTCATCTTCGGTCAAGCAGACGCCTCCCAAGGCGATGACGATCGATTGCTCGGAGATGTGGGGATGGTGTTGCAAGCGAGGATGAATCACGGATGAAATCGCTGGCGAATTCCCTTCTCTTGCTCCTGGGCGTGGAGGTCATCCTCCACACCGCCGCCAAGGAGCCCGAAAATTAGCGACAAAGATATCACACAACTTTCCCCACGAGTGCACCGACCCTGGGAGATTTAGCACCAGAGCGGCGTAACCCGTCAAGGCCGTCGGAGGTAGTTGGCCATGACCTTTTCGGATCCGCCAGCTGCCCGCACCATTGTCGTGTAGATTTGGAGGAACTCCTCCGGGTTGGTGGTGCCGTCATATTTTTCTATGGTCACGGGCGTAACTCCGTCTCGGCCATGCTATGCGCCTGGCCGCCGAGAAGGCCTGCACCCGACGCCATAGAGGAGCCGAGCCGCCATCGAAGCTCGGTCCCGAGATCACGCGAGGGGGCGCGAGGTCTGCTCGCCAGAGAAGCGGAGGTGGACCTCCTCCGGCCCCGAGGGTGAGAGCCATGAGGGGACTCTCATTGTCACCGCCACCGCTTACCATGGCGACGCTCTTGGTGCGGTGGCGCAGCGACCACGAGGTCATCATGCACGCCGGCGGCTCTCATCAAGGTGAGCGCGAGGTCCCCACGGCTTGATGAACGGGACCAGATTCTTGATTGCGCCGCTTCGGACCTCGCCCCTCGGCCAAGGCCTTTGTCGCCGGGGCGACTGGAGGCCCGAGTGCCTTGCAGGCGCCTTAGACGTTGAGGTACGATTGGTACCTGACTGGCGGAGCCCTACCCGGCCGGGCCGCATCCACGAGGCCAAGAATGCCCGCGACCACGGAGTGGCGGGAATCTCGCGAACTCCGGGAGGATGGTCGTAAAAGCACGAGGCGTGCAAGTTCGGCGCAGGTGGCGTCTCCATAGCGACTGCGAGGCACGGCTCGCTCCATCGCTTCGAGGAGCGGCGCCGCCATCATGGCGGGCAAAGCGGTTCCTCGGCAGCGCGACGGCCGGGAGGCGCCTTGGTCGTCGCTCGCCCCTTCAATGTCCCGGCGCTGAGGGTCCGCCATCTTTTGATGCACAAGCTTGCTTCTAAATCGCGAGCCCAAGTCCGCGGGGAGTTAGCCGAAAAAGCCAACCACTAGCACCCCTACTCGGCGCTACTGCCGGCAGATTCCACAGACAGCCGGAGGATGCGAGCCGGTTTTGTTGGGAGGGCGCGTCTTGGCGGTGGCTAAACCTAGTGGGCGAAGCCCTAGGGACTCCTGGCGGAAGATTCCGCGCCCATGAGCTACGGATGGTTAAGAGATTTTTACCCGAGTTCGAGCCCCCTTTGTTCTTGGGTAATGACCTTACTTCTCTTTGGATCGATTATAGAGTGTTTGGAAATCGCACACTACAAAGCTTGGGGGTTACAAGTTCTTCCCTAAGCTCTCACCGTGATACCCTTGTTTGTTCTCTTTAACCTTCGACCGATCGACCCTCTTCCCACGCACGGGGCCCTTATATAGGCAGAGCTAACGGGAGCGGTAAAAGGATCATCATCTTGATCCTTGCACATTTATCGCCTTCCGTCGGTGTCCGTTGCTCAGCCTCATTAAATGCCGAGCGCATGGCTTCGCCGGTCCGCCCGGATGTGACCTTTCTTGACGAGTTGGTGAGAGGTGTCGAGGAATGGGCTTATAGCGAATCCTCGCAGCTTGAGCAGTTCGACACATTGTCCGTTGCGAAGCTGCATCTTACAGTGAGGAAGGAGCCGAGGTGAAGCCACCTCGCGTCACCTTTTTGCCTAGCGGCGCGCGGCGAAGCGTGGCGGCACGCCACCTTTCGCCAGTGCCACGTGGCTCGACCAGCCGGGCAGCAGGCGTCTCGCCCACTGCTCGCGGGTGCCACGGGTCGACGGGCCGAAAGCGGCGAGGCGCCCTCGCCCACTGCTCACCGGGTGCCACGTGGTGACATGTTGACCCGTGTTGGTTTTTTGCGGCGTGAGGGTACCCAGTACAGAGTCTGTTGACGGTGATATGCTAGCCTTACACATCCTCACTTTCCATCTCACTTGCCCATAAGGCTGTTATGCAGGCTCACATTGTCAAATCCTTAGAAGAAATGGTCAATTCTAAAAACTATATTTTTATGACATAAATTTCCCTAAAATTTAGGGTTTTGTGAAATATGAGCTAAAACATATAGTTTTCTGTAAGTTTGTATGAGATACTTACAGTTTTATAAAATTTATTGTTTTTTAAGATGCTGGCTTGCCTTTTTCTAATTGCCTACCTCCTTTTTAGAGGTATAAGACAGATGCACATAATCTATACACACCATACTTATACACTACACGTACACACACGCATTTGCATCATTTACATACGCTTAAGGAAGTGATAGGAGGCCCAAAGCATTAGAAGTGTGAAAATAAGCTATCCCACTTAATACGCATACGCGCGCGCGCACACACACATACATATATATATGTATACACTAGTTATGCGCTCGTGCGTTACAACGAAAACTCAATTTACGACAAAAAATTTATTTGCAAAAAACACTAACTTTAGTTATATTTCAATAGTAGGAAATACTTGTTTTTCCGAAGAGATTTGACTATCGGATTAAATCCCCTTCCATCTCAGCCGTTCATATTAGATTTAACAGATCAAGATTTCTCTTATAAGCAGACGACGTCACCAACTCCCTAATTAGAATATATATATATATATATATATATATATATATATATATATATAGACACACACCTGTTTTAATTCATTTGGGTGAGAGATAATAAGTTTGATCTCAAAGATCGAACCCAGCAAGAGGGATGAGCCTGCCTCTTGCGAGGTTGAACATGCAGAGGAATACAGGCTCGTTGACTCTTCGTTTCCACGCAGATGTCCGATCTGAGCCGTTCGATAAGGAGCGCAGAGGTGATCGGACGGAGCGTCTGGAGTCCCTTTCATGGTCTTGGTGCTTGTTAATTGCACCAGTGGCGGAGCCGTTTATTGGCCTTCACGGCTTCGACGTTTGAGAGCATACTGTGCTGTTTGACATTTCGGTTCTTTATTGATGTCCATCTCATGGGCCCGTGCCCCGTGGCTCTATAAGCAACACATGCTTGCACTGGACTGCTCAGTTTGCCCACGTCGACCGTACATGCGAAACTGTTTCTTACACACGCTGCAACGTAGTCACGTGGGAGTAGAGAGAACCGACCAAGGGACAGACTGCTCGTACGCTGCCGACTCCGAGTCTCGAGGCGCAGGCGAGACGGCGAATGAATCGTCGTCCGTTCTTCACTGGGTTGATGCCCACAGTGTTTCGGATGGAAAACCGTGCGCATCTACCATGTACGGCATTTTCTACTGAATATATATATATATATATATATATATATATATACACCCTCCCCCACCGTCCATCGTAAAACATGCGGCAGGCGACACGTGCTCTCTATCGCGTTCAGAGAGCACGGAAAGAGGCCGGCTATGCGCATGAGCGCGATAGCGCACCGGGCTTCTGCACGTGCACTGCATGGCAACAGTAATTTGTGCACTGTACAGTGACTGTGCGTAAAGCTGTGCATTGTGCCCGTTTGCTTCCGCGCTTAAGTAGTACGGGAGGATGGTTTTCGCGTTGCCTGACTATGCAAGTGTGTCGTCCTACGCTCTCATGCGCTACCATGGGACCGATTTGCTCCTATACTTTTCGGATACAGTAGGGAATACATGTCATCTGTCGTGTCTTCCGTAGTGAGAGAGGGGATTATTTTTATAAAAACATGTGTTGGGAGAGTTAGATTTGAAAAAAAAATCAATAAGGTACTAGATATATGCAGTATTGGAAAATAAAAGTTTGGCGCGTTCGGTGAAACTGGAACGGCATAAAAAAACAAGGGGCTTCCGGAGTGCACGTGATATGATCGGATGATCCGGTCCGTTTCTCGCGGCGGAGATTCCTTTCAATTTCGAACAGGAAAAAGGAGAACGGGAAGGCACAGTGTTAAATCTTAAAATAGAGTTCTATACCTTAAAATAGGGTCTAAACTAAAAAAATTAGGACCCAAGATAGCTATTGACTCCAGCAATTAGACCCTAAATCTCCAATCCTTCATTCATCCCTTCTTTAGGGCCAGAGAGGAGCGTTGCTAAATATAGCAACAGAGCTCCGAGTCCTAAACCTATTTTGATAATTTTTCTCAAAATACAACCTCTGTTGGAGTGCTTTTTTTTCATCAAAGCCCTATAATTACAATTAGCAACCTATTTAGGGCTCCTCTTAGAGATGCTCTAAGGGTATATACAATGTTATAGACACTTACTGTCTATAGCAAATTGCCATGTCACTTATAGACAACTTATACAATGGTACAGACAATCACTTTTTTGGTTCCTGTACTACAATCAATTCATCTCTACACACAACTAGTTTGGTTCTCGTGCTACAGTCGACTGCAAATGTATAGACAATTTTTTTTCTCTTTCCTCTTTCTCTTTCATCCACATCAACAAATAGGTGATATGGCAACTCTTATAGACAGCTGATGTCAACTCATTGTACATGCTCTAAGGGTTTTATTTCTATTAAATGATGTGATATATCAGTAATTTGGATGATATGGCATGATAATTATGAAGAGAGAGAGGGAATAAGTTTCATCAGGATGAAACTGGGTGTATACTGTTTCCAAGATTATGAAACATGTTGAAACTAGCATGGGTAGCTATAGAGTTTCATTTCATCCAACTTTGCCCAATCTTGTGCCTTGTAATTAAATGCGATGATTAGCATGTGAAACCGTGAAATGAAACTGTGCATTGTGACCCTTGTTTCATTCATCTACTCGAATCTCTTTAGATGACATGATAATATTGAAAACCGTGAAATGAAACTCTCCACTGGAAATGACCTAATTGTCTGCTAATTCCGAAGAACTTCACAAGATTTCCAGTGGATTAGTTAAACAAGTTACAGCAACCTACGCATCAAGTGGACTATTCCAGTGTAGACACGTGCGTTTCCATATCCCAAAATCAAGATTTCCAATGGTTTGCAAGGACAATAACAAAGTCAGCTTGTTCCTCCATCTTCCATTTATATTATTTAGAGTAAACACTAAAACCAGTTTATACAATACATATCTCTAAAGGTTAGCTCTAAATGTCGTATATTAAATATCTCTTCCCTCTTATACATAACTAATCTACCTATACTCTCATGCAATGCTTACTAAATAAGAGTTAACTCTCTTTTCTCTCCTCTTTTCTCAATCTTTCACATAGGATAAAACTAATATGAACATGCTAAAAATAAACTGAGATAGTCTTAATATACATACCCGCTGTCCTTCACCATCACCAACAGGCTCCCTGGTCCCTACTCTTCCTTACTAGGGGTGAAAACGGGACGGATAATTCCCGCCCGATCCGGGACCGGATCCGATTAGAACCGGATTCGGAAAGAAAAACGGATATTGGGTCGGATTCGGATCCGGATCCGGATATTTAAAAATGGATATCGGATCGGATTCGGAGCGTAAAGTATCCGGAAAATATGGATCGGAAATCGGATATCGGATATTATGCTATTCGGATATCCGGATTTCAAATTCGGTAAGCCAGCCTGATACTGACTAACTAGCCTCTCGCTCGGTCAGGGTCAGCCCTCGCCCGCCCCTCTGTCTCTCGGTTCCCCAATCACGCCGCCCTAGCCCCCAAGCCCAAGCCAATCTGCTGGCTGTTGCCGTCCTCGGTCCGGCGGTCCCCCAGTCGGCGTTACCCTCGACGGCTCGACCGGTGGTCCCCTCGGCGCTCTCCTCGACGGTGCTCCAAGCCTCCAACTTCCCGGCGTCGTCTCCCCGACTGCGCATCAACCCCGGCATCTTCCTCCGGCTCATGGCGTCTCCTCGGCCAGAGCTCAAATCCTCCCTGGCGGTGTCTCCCTCCGGCCCGCAACGTCTCCCCCAAGTCACCCGATGTCTCACTCCTCCAGATCCCATCGCACCCCTGTCCCAGATCCCATCGCCATTGCCTGATCTCCCTCGGCCGAGTGCCTCCCTTTGCCCGCCGCCTACCTCTGCCCCCAGCCAAGCGCCTCCCTCCGCCCGCCGGCCAAGCTCGCCATCGCCGGCGAATTCCTCACCACCTGGTTCCCCTTCCTCTCCGCCGGCCTCTGCCCCTCCTGCGTCAATACCCTCTGCCATCGCGTCTCCTCCCTCCTCCCGCAAGGTAAATCAAGAAACCAGGGTATGTAAATCTTTAAATCTGAAGGAAGTTGCTTTCTTCTGTTGATGTTCAAATGTTATTGTACATGTAAATGTTCTCGGACCCATAGCTGTATCTGTTGATCTGTCATGTTTATTTTTTACATTTTTCTATGGTTAAATCTAAGCACAATTTCCCCCCTTGCCAAATCGTACATATACAGAACCCCAAAAATGGATGCGTGGTAAAGGGCGGGTAACAATCCAATTTGGATGCTGTTATAATTATGCTACGGTACTTACCTTGTTTGAGCTTCTTAGTTCCATCATCTTGTAAGTTACATTTAAATATTGATTAAACCCATCTGTAAATATATCTCAAAGGTGAAATCTGTCTTGGCAAGATAAGAATGGAAATCCACCAGGCATTATTCAAACTGTTGCTTCTGATCCAATACCTGACCTATTTAAGGTCATGGTTAAGAGATTGGTACGGTGGCATGTTCTTCCTACGGATTGTATACCAGACAGTTGCATTGTCAATATATATGACCCTGGAGATTGCATCCCACCACATATAGACAGCCATGATTTTGTTCGGCCATTTTGTGCAGCACCAAAAACCTGAGAAGTCCATTGTTGCGCTACTTTGATTACTTGTCGCCAAATTTCTGCTTGTGTTGTCGTTCTGCCTTCCAGAGAACAACACTGAAAACAGAACAGAAGAGTTGCCGACTTCTTTCAGGGAAGTTGACAAACTTCTTTTCAGTTCAGTTAACCGACAATACAGAGAATTTTATTGTTATTGCTGAGCTGAGAATAGACTTCAGGTTGTGAAGTTTTTCAACAATACTTAGGGCTTGCCAAGTGAGAAGACTGATTTAGGATTTGAGTGCAGTGTGTCAAATCTAAAATGGGTTTCACAAGATATATTGGCCAACAACTAATAAGAGAGTCTATAAAACATTATGTGGGTAGCTGAAGCATTATCCTCTTTACTTTTATGTATGTGTCTTATCTGCATATCTTTATCCGTTCCCGATCTGAATCTGTCATATATCCGACCTGTGTCCGTATCCCGAATTATCCGGATTCGTATCCGGATCTGGCTAGTCCGTATCCGGTTCCGAATCCGAAAAAAAAATATGAGTTAGGATACGGAAAGAGCAATATCCGTCCGTATCCGATCCGTTTTCACCCCTATTCCTTGCTCCTCATTGGCCCATCTCTCGCGCCCTCTAGTAGTTTTCCACATGCACGGGACACTGACTGTTGACTCTGCGTGCCATTAAGAATTTAAGATACGGTGCCGTTCGGTGTGAACTAGACTACTGGTGCAGCCACCTTTTCCGTCGAAATGTCAATTATCGCGATAGCTACGGTAGTCATATAGTAGCAGCGACAGGTAATGTGATTACCCAGACCATCATCGCCGAGAAAGAGAGAAACATAAAACAAAGCATACGTTGCACCATGGGAAATTATTCTCTCTCTCTCTTTTTTTTTTTTGCAGCTTCTTCTATCTTTTTTTTTTATATAAATCTGATTCTTTTCTAAACTTAATTATAAAAATAGTCTCATCTCTATTCGTGGTAGCGTGAAAAATGATATGTCTTCTGAATTTAATTATAAAAATAGTCTCGTCTCTAACCGTAGAAGCGTTAGAATGTGATCCTCCATGCTTCTCTAACACCGAATTTCACTGGGACTCCTTCCGCTACTCATCCATGGCAGTGTCTGCTCCTGTATTCCCCGGATGCGATAACGCCTACTCTCATGCTCGTTTGTTGTGGTGCTCTTTGGGCGCATTATGCTTTCACGGTGGATGCTAAAATTATAAATACATTCAATAGAGAGTTAGATTTGCAAAAAAAAAAAAGTTAAATCTGCAAATGATTTCCACCCGTGGAGCTCGCGTGCCCATAACAATTGGAAGTGGACATAATTTCGTGCTAACGATATATACGCCTGCTCAGAGAAGCGGTCTTGATTTGATACGTGCAAGGTCTCGATCCCAGTCTTGCCATGGCGCCGGGGATCGGCGTCGTGAAGGCCGTGCTGCTGGTGCTAGCGCCGGTCGTGCTCGCCGTCGCCCTGTACAGCCCTAAGGACTTCTCGCCGGCGCCGATGCCGCCCGAGTACACCTACGGGGCCGACGTGTCCGCGCCGCGGCACGAGGCGCGCGCGCTGGCGGCGAGCGAGCGGGTCGGGGAGGGGCGGCTCCCGGCCCCCGAGGACATGGCGTACGACCGAACCGGAGGGTGCCTGTACACAGGGTGCACCGACGGGTGGGTCCGGAGGGTGAGCGTGCCCGGCGGGGACGTGGAGGATTGGGTCCGGACCGGCGGCCGGCCGCTCGGCGTCGCGCTCGCCGGGGACGGCGGCCTCGTTGTGGCCGACGCGTACAAGGTCAGTAAAGAACTGCTCTGCTATCCTACTCCTGTAAGTTTTTTTGCGTGTTCCTTTGATTCTTCCATAAAAAAAGAGCCGCTTTTAAATTTGGTACCATCTGTTTGTCGTGGTTGTAGCATGTTTGGTATCTTCACAACTAGTTAAGGTAGGATTGACAAACGGCACAGGAAGTAATCAAGTAATCTTCGGCAAAATCTTAGTATAAAGAGCATCGTTATCAGTTATCACCGTGGAAATGGTCAATCAAATTGCGCGAGGCAATCCATTCAGTTTTCTACATTCATTGTACGGAAAATGAGTAGTGCGGATATGGCGGACAGGCCATGTAGAAGTGAACAGTGAGACAGTAGTGACGGGCCAAATTGGAAACACGAGCTGACTTCCATGATCATGAGAAAAATCGCAAATTCGGCATGCATTTAACAGGGGTTGCTGAAGGTGAGTCCGGACAAGACGGTGGAGCTGCTGACGGACGAGGCGGATGGCCTCAAGTTCGCCCTGACCGACGGTGTCGACGTCGCCGCCGACGGCACCATCTACTTCACCGATGCCTCGTACAAGCACAGCCTGGCGCATTTCATGCTTGACATGCTCGAGGCGCGGCCACACGGAAGGCTCATGAGCTTCGACCCGTCCACGAGGCGAACGACCGTGCTCGCGCGCGACCTCTACTTCGCCAATGGCGTCGCCGTCTCGCCGGACCAGAACTCGCTCATCTACTGCGAGACTGTGTTGTAAGCACCTGAGCAATCATTACCAAAGCTTCGAATCTTGCGCCTTGCTATGTCGATCTCACGGCATGCGACCTGCCTGCCATTCCTGCTACTGCAGGAGGAGATGCGCGAGGTACCACATCAGGGGCGACAAGAAGGGCACGGTCGAGAAGTTCATCGACAACCTGCCGGGGTTCCCCGACAACATCCGCTACGACGGCGAAGGCCGGTACTGGATCGCATTATCCGCGGTAAGTGACGACCAAATCTCATCACATTTGCGTCGTGAATTTGCCATGTAGGAACCTGTGATAAGCTGCTGCTCGTGCCAAACTCTGCAGGGGAGGACTCGTCAGTGGGACATACTCATGAAGTACCCGTTTATCCGGAAGCTGGTGTACATCGTGGACAAGTTCGTGACGGTTCCCCAGAGCCTGAACAACGCGGGGACGATGAGCGTGACGCTGGACGGGGAGCCCGTGTCCATGTACACCGACCCCGGCCTCGCCCTCACCACCGGCTGGCTCAAGGTCGGCGAGTACCTCTACTACGGGTCTCTGGTCAGGCCGTACATGAGCAGGATCGACCTCACGAAATATTCTATTGAAGCCTAGGAGAGATCCTTTCTCAGTATTGTTCGTTCGGATGGTAATTTGTGTGCTGCTCTTGTGCGTACAGCAGGTGCTTACAAGTTGCAAAAGCGCATACGTTTTGCCATAAGATCCCTAGGTAGTTTCGTCACTTTCATGCATTCGATGCTACTGTGATTGCAAGGGATATTGTCCTCTGCCATTGAAATAGAATTAGGCTATTGGCAGAGATGAGTGGGGTTGCTCCATTGGACCGATCCAAACCATCCGGTTAGGCAAAATACGGTACATTACAGCACATTTGGTACGATACAATGCAGTGTTTTCCCAAGATGACAGATGGTCCATACTGGCCGCGCCAAATCAACCCAGGAAACGATAAAAATGTTCCAGTGCAGTCTACCCGTCATTGTACATTGGGTCAGGGCATGTACAATGCGAAGTGTTTACCCACGGGTGCTTAAAGCGTGAGTGTTGCCACGTCACCAAACACCCATACAAAAACTATCTCTTCCGATGCAAGCGAACTGCGAACTAATACATAAGCTTAAATGGTTCAACGAACTTGTTAGCACTTGCACAAGCATCTATAATTTTTAGTACAAAGCATCTTATTTTGTATTTTTAGAGTATAAAATAAAAAAGAACTTAGTTGTCGTCGAGATCAAACTATACAGCTTCTAACCCCTGCGCGCTGTACTCATCCACTCGTTTGAGTTTTTAATTTAGCCAAGCAATGAGCACTGACCAGTACAACTGTACAACTACTGAGCTACCCCATCCACACATTCTAATCCTCTACTCTGTTTGCAGCCACACGAGTCTCGGTATCTCCCAACCCTCTGCCTCTCTCTGTCTTAAGCTCTCATCATCTCCGCCAGATTGAAGAAATCCTTGAGCGGTGGGATTATCTAAAAGAAGGTACGAGCGGCAGGGTGGCGGTGGCCCTCCTGGGGCATAGGAAAGGCGGGTGAGGCGAAGCACATAAGCGCGCGTGAAGATCGATCGCAGGAGGGTCCGCAACCGCGGGCGACGTCAGGCGGGGCACAGCCAAGAGCTGCGAGCCGACATGGGCAGCTACAAGTGAGCTCGTCAGCGACTTGACGTGCGCGGCTAGTGATAAGATCCACAGCGGCTCCTCGACCGCCTCCTTTCTTTTTTCGAGCGAACAGAATGGAGAAGCAACGATCGAAGCAGCGACAAGAAAATGGGTTGTTACATGTGCAGAGTAGGGTGAAACCGGGTCGGATACGGGCGGATATTGCTCGTCCCGTATCCTAACTCATATTTTTTTTCAGGATTCGGAGTCGGATACGGATGTCTCGGATACGGATATGAATTCGGATTATTCGAGATTCGGATACGGAGCGGATACCTGTCGGATTTGGGTCGGGATCGGATATCATAATCGGATAGTAGTATAGTACACAATTGTGTACGTAAAAGAACGAATGAAACATTAACCTTACAACATTAGCTTCAAGTCATAATTATTTTAACGTAGGATAGTAGTATAGTTAGAGGTGCAATTTAGTGACTCAACTAATTCCAGTAATTTGAATAGAAAAGAAGTTTATCAAATAAGTTGAACAAATCAATTTAGGTAAAAGCATTATGTCATCACTCTATTTGTTTGTTGATAGGTTTGTTGAAGTTAACGCTTAATAATAAAGTAGTGTTTTTTAGTAACAGTATCAAACAACTATTCTATCTATCCAATAATGAACCAAATTAATGGAAGAATAACTGATTTTATCCGGATATTGGGTCGGATATTTACCGGATATCGGGTCGGATATTGCTCTTCCCATATCTAACCCATATTACGTGAGATTTTTCGGATACGGATTGGATATTGCTCTTCCCATATCCTAACCCATATTACATCGGATTTTCCGGATACGGATACGAATAACATCGGTACGGATTTTAAACGGATTCGAGATCGGATCGGGTGGATATTTCCTGTCCTATTTTCACCCCTAGCGCAGAGCACCAGTGAGGCATTGATGCCAAGATGGTGCTACCAAGCTCCTGCCGTACTAGGGCACCGCGATAGGTCTTACTACCCTACCTTAGATGCATGCGTTGCTGCCCCTGTCGTGGCACCTGCGCTGCCAAGCCACTGCCGTTTTGTTGCCATGTGCGATTTCAAACTTGCCGCTGATCTATGTCTCTACCACGGTATACAAGCGTAACAAGTGATATGTGTCACATTCTAGTATTTCTATGATATGTGTGGACTGTTTTTATAATTATATTGGCATGAGAACTAGATTTATAAAAGAAAAGATGCAACTGAAACCAATATGTCTCTACCACATTATACAAGTGTAACAGGTGATATGTGTCACATTCTAGTATTTCTATGATATGTGTGGACTGTTTTTATAATTATATTGACATGAGAACTAGATTTATAAAAGAAATGATGCAACTGAAACCAATTAAGTCAAGCTTTCAACTGCCTACGTGCTCAACCATTGGCAGTATGGCACCATTCCGGCATTCCCTCGTCTCCTGCCGAGCCTGCTCCGGAAAAAGAATCCGTCGGTGCGAATGCGGCCTACAGCCCATGGCCTGCTTCCCACGCGTCTGCATCAGAAATCACAAGGGCGGAGGCCAACGCGTCCGTGCTCGCGTGGAGAGCATGCTAAGGTACGCGTGCCCCATGCATCCCCAGTAGCCGCAGATCTCGCCCTTGGCTCCGCCTCCTCTCGGACCGCACGTCGATTTGGTACACAACACTCGAGTAAAAAAAAGGGAACTATTGTGAGTCAATCCCCTATTAAGGACTGTCATCACTCATCCCCGCCGGCTATATCAAACAACCGGCCGAGAGATAAAAAAGATCATTCAAATGCCGTACGCATAGAGCTCGCTCGCCAAGGAACAAGCGTACGCGTCGTAGACAAGATGGGGAGCATTTCGTATCAAACGTACGTACGCATACTTGTAAAAAAAAAAAATATTACAGTGTGATCCAAGGCGCCGCAAGATCGATTCACCATGGTGGCGAGGCTCGGTGTCTTGAAGGCCGTGGCGCTGGTGCTAGTGCCGGTCTTGCTCGCCGTCGCGCTGTACAGCCCTGAGGACATCTCGCCGGTGGCGTTTCCTCCGGATTACACGTACGGGGCCAATGTGCCTGCGCCATGCACGCTGGAGGCGAGCGAACGGGTGGGGAAGGGGCAGCAGCTCCTAGGTCCGGAGGCTCTAGATCTGGTACTATAGGTCGAGCTTTTTTAGACTACTCCGTGGCATAGTACATCACGTATATCCACAGATTGGGTGGTAAGACACGAACAATAGGGTTGTACTGGGTCTCGCCCGTCAAGTATGATGGATGGCACGACACGATATGTCTGTATAAGCCGCACTTAAACCAATACAGCACAAAATAGGTCCGATGAGTCTGAAACAGACATAGCACATGGTAGGGTACTTTGCCGCGACATTGCATCATGTTGTAGCTCACCGTACGACCAACGTTTTTTGCAGTCCTCATATGTAGAGAAAGGAGAGACAACGAAGATGCTAAAGGATGAATAATATAGACCAGAGATTACATGCTCAATGATATCGAGCACGCACATTGAGCCGCTCCGTACTGGGTATAAAGTTTTTAATAAGGCAGTAGCTCCATATCTATTTAAGAATGAATAAAATTGAGTTCTTTTTCCTCAATATTTGTGTCCATTTTCTTAGCTCTCCGGCTTCTTTCCTCACGTTGCAATAGCGCAAATAGGTCAGACCAGGACCGGTATGAATCGCAAATGGTCATGCCTAGGCTTACCAAAGGTTAGCCGGGCCGACATAGCACGACATAGTAGATCGGCCAGGATGTGACGGCATGACACGATTTAGGCATATGGCCCGATGGACCCATGCTATGCTGGACCGGCACGACACAATGCACACCAAGAGGCAAATCCAGCCGGGGGCGTAGTTAACTCTCTCTAGCTCGTTCGCCACTGCCGCCACTTATCCTCGCCACCTCAAATTTTGACCGCCGCCTACCTTCACCACCCAGTGCCTACCAAGCCGAGCTCAAGAAGATGTAGCATATCAAGGAATTTAAGCCCACCGAGGTATGCATGCACCACTCTCTATCTCCTCGTATGCCCTGATCTGTTCGGGATTATACATTTGAGTCAGATATGATTCCTTGTACTTAGTAGATTCCGTTCCCTGTGGTCATATTGGTTCAAATTTGTTTGATTTTTTTTTTTGAGAGCTTTCCTCCCGTGAAGTCTTTGTTGGACAAGGACCAGAAAGGAGATGGCAAGGGCAAGAAGAAGAAGGGAAAGGGCAAGGCTGGCCACGAGAGGAAGAAGCTGTGCCCTGCATAACGTCCTGTGATGCAGAGACCAGTGGAACGAGGTGTAAATCAAGAAAACCGAACCAAATCAGCACAATTCTTCCTTTGGTTTACTAGCCCATGAGGTATTTGATAAATGGTCTATGGCGGGTTCAGATCAAGAAGGAGAACCCAGAGACCGACTTCAAGGAGGTGGCAAAATGCGCTCGGCACCAAGTGGAAGGCCCTTGTTGGTGAAGAGAAGCAGCCGTATGAGGAGAGGTACCGGTAAGATAAGAAAGACTACCTACAGGTGGTCGGGCAGGAGAAGCGCGAGACCGAGGCGATGAAGCTTCTCGAGGAGGAGCAAATGCAGAAGACAACTAAGGATATGCTTGACTGCTTGAGCAGTACCTCAAGTTCAAGTAAAAGACTGAGGACGGTGTTGAGAAGGCCAAGAAGAAAAACAAGGAGAAGGAACCTTCCAAACCGAAGCAGCCCATGTTGGCCTACTTCGTCTACTAGGAGAGGCATGCTGCCCTGGTCTCTGAGAAGAAAAACGTGCCTGAGGTAATGAAGGAACAAGTTGGTCTAGAGGAGGTGAATAGGTAACTTTTCATATTTTAATTATTTAGATTTAGTGCAACTACCAAGCTTCAACAGTTAAAATAACAGAACAATACGAGAGAATGAAATGAGCAGAATATCAGAAAGGTAATGACACAAGGATAATGCAAGAAAGTAAACAGGAGACACGAGTATTTTATCCCGTGGTTCAGAGCCTGACTCCTACTCCACGTTGGAGCACTTCTCTTTGAAGTATAGCTCCCCCACAAGTTAGTCGCAGTAGCTTTGGGTCTCCACTATAGCAACTCTTTCACCACTCCGGTGAGGTGAGTTTCAACCCTTTCACAAATAAGGTGGCCTTCCACAATCTTCTTTGGACAGGTCACACATTCACAGCCTCCAAGCCGTCTAGGATCACTAAGATCCAAGAGTAATAGACCCTGCAAAAACCCTGTCTCTTGGTTCACTCGCAACAGCACAATTAGACTCAAGTTTGGAGCTAAAAACTTAGAAAAGTGAAGTTTTTGAGAGTTTTAAGTGAAGCTCAGTCTCCTTGAAGGAATGTATGCTCAAAGGATGTTAGAATGTCAAGGAGATCAAAAAGTTCTACGGTAGATGGCTCAAGAAATGCTTATATAGGCATTTGGACAGAAAATAGCCGTTGTACCTACCACAGTGACAATTGGACGTGTCAGAATGTCAAAATTCGGCTAAAACACGTTTACAACGGACTAAGCAAAAATACCTAGCGATACTGATCCTATGTACCACGGACCAATTTTGAGCATTTACATCGGACCAAAAAATTTTGTCCGTCGTACAAGAGAGTTTAGGATGAATTTGGTCCGGCGAAGAAAAGAAAGTTCAACATGTGCGCCGGACCAAAAAATTTAGTCCGCCGTAGATGAGTTTCACAGGAATCAGCAGCTATGGACTTTTAGACAAAGAATTAGTTCAATCGAGAGATTCCCTTTAGCACCGGACTAAATATTTTGAAGACGAAATTTGGTCCGGCATGAATGGAAAACTCTCGGCTTGATTTCAATTAGGAATATATCTATTACGGACTTAAGGAATAGAAAGTAGGATTCGGTCCAGCATAAAACTAAGACTTTTGAGCGCGCGCCGGACTAAATAATTTTTTCCGTAGTAGATGGAAAAAGCTCGATTACAAGTTTTCTTCAGAAAACTTTCACTATGGACTAGAGTATATGAGAGTGAATATTTGGTCCGCCGTGAACAAGGAAAGATTTAACAGAGTGAATTACAACTGCGCCGGACTAAACAAAGGGAAAGCTAAAATTGGTCCGACGTGAAAGCAGAACACTCGGTTAGAGAGGAAGTTTTGGTGCTGGATTAAGAAAAGCTTGGGTCCGGCGAAAAGGATTTTGGCTTAAGACTGCACCGAACTTAAAGAGTGAATTACTGAGGTTTAGTCTATCACATATTTGGATTTTTGTATGACAGAGGATTTTGATTCAAGGAACAAACTGAATTAGCAATTTTAACTCTAAGCTGTTCTAATTTGACTTAGCATTGTGAACCAAACTACTAGCTTGTGCACAGTCCCCCTTCATAGTACGGCCAAAAGAAATAACCCTAACTACTTGATTTGATTCATCTCCCAAGCCATAAACTAGTAACAAAGCATCCTAACCTTATCATTTCAGTAGATTTTTGATGCACAAATCAATGTCCTTTCATAGCTTCATAAATTATTGACTTAGTCATCATCACCAAAACCATATTATTAACAGAAATAAACAATTAGGGGGCCTAGATGCTATCAGGTAATGGATTGTTTAATTGTCTCCGGCCATTTCATTTAGTGTGGATGTTTGTGTCTATTGATCTGATGCTAAAATTCTTGTGTGCTTGCAAATTGGTAAAATCACTAGAGGGGAGTGGAAGAGGATGACAGAAGCTCAGAATATGGAGGTGTACAAGCAGAAAAAGCTCAAGGTGTGACAATTGTGCATAGTCCATGATTTATTCATTCTGATGTGACAACAAAAGAAAGACATCTAATGTTTCAGTGTATCAGGAAGTTGCAAGCTTGGAGAAGGAAGAGGATGACCATAAGAAAATCATGAAGCAAGAGGCTCTGCAGCTGCTCAAGGAGAAGACAGACAATATCATCAAGGTATGTAAAAGCTTCCTATGAAATCTTTCTACACGCTATGTTACCTTGATGTGTGGATTTTTGAACTAATAACACCATTCCTAACAGGCCCAAAAAGCATGCCTCTTCCTTCCTACTCTTCAGGTTGGAACATCTTTATCCTTTTACAATTCTTAAGAATCCTAATGAGTGAACTCAAGGATTCTTGTCTCTAAATCACGATGGCAGTAGCAGCATTATGGTAGTGAGATGACTTGTATTATACAACAGTACAAGACTAAGTTTATTGTGTTTGTGTCAATTTAGTCTAGTCCTTTGAGCCTACCCTCTATTTTCATTTTGGATTTGCCACTGCGCCCACCTCTGCTTACTATCGAGCCAACGAGGTAGGTGTACACGGGGTGCGCCAACGGGTGGGTTAGGAGGGTGAGCATGCCTAGCGGGAACATGGAGGACTAGGTCCTAGTTGGCGGTCAGCCGCTTGGTGTTGCACTCACCAAGGAAGGAGACCTCGTCCTGGCCGATCCCGACAATGTGAGTTCACAGCCCTTCACTTCTATTGTTCTTTTTGGGAAAAGGTATCTTTGGTTGCTCCACTTTTGTTGCTGTTCAATTTTATTCACCCAAATGCAATTAAAACAAGTCCTACATCTTTTAATACCATTTAATTAAAATGAGAAATTTGACCTTAACCCACATGGCACACTACGTTGGATCTGAGTTGGTGGGCAGGATTATCTTCCCCATACCTACAAAGAATGAGCGAGCGACACAGAGGTGGCACCCATTGTCGTCTTTGGCTGAGCTCGACATCAACCAATAGGACACCGGTGGTGCCCATCAAAATAGCAAAACTGGATGCCACAGCCACGACGAGTCCATCTGCCGCGACAGTGTGAGTAAGATGGGCACCGATGGTGATCTGTACAACAAGGGTGGCTACGAGGCTGCAACAAATCCCAAACATTAGTGCACGCATAAGAAGCTACATCCCAAGGGGATTCTATTGGTGTCAACCGCCCAATGAGGTGAGCTCCGTGCAGCTTGTCCACGATGGGGAGTCAGCACTGCTTTGCTCCAAGGGTTACATTGACTATTAGAACTTAATTGCCTACTCATGGAACATATATGACATGGATACGTTATGGACTTTTAGCCAAGAAGAAGAAATTGCACTACTAGCTTCCCCCTCTAGTGCTTGAGGATGGAGAAGGAAATGGGAAAATGGTGGAGAGGTGAGGGTGAACTCCTTGTCGTGCTCAATTGCGTTTTAAATAGACAATGAGGCTGGGGGAGACATGCTGGCTAAGCTCGCATCCAGCGTAATGTGAGGGTAGTGTGGTGACGTAAATGCTGACGCAATAAAATGAATACGACGTGGCAAAATGAATGCAAAAATGTGAAAGAAGCAGGAAATGTAGTAGGAATTTGACTAGGAATCTGAGTACAAATTATAGTAGGAATTTCAATGGCATGTGGGTCCACCAACTCATCCAACATAGTGTGTCATGTAGGTCAATGTTGGTCAAAACCACCGTTTCTCCATCTAAGGGGCCACAATTAAACGGTATTGAAGAATGGAGGCTCGTTCTAAACCGTACTTCACTTGAGGAACAAAAATTAAAAGACGGCAAAATTTGAGCGATGAGTGATGAGCTTTTTACTTTGTTTCTTTTGGCATGTTTCTTTCATCCTTAAACAAACAAAGCCACATTCCTTTTAGGTATTTTGTTTTGACTCGTGTATGTAATCATGCTAAAATACCCTAACTCTAAAACTCCAAACCAGATCGAGTAAAATAAAGGGAAAACAAATAAGAAATTTGGAACAAATGAACTCCATTGTTTGGAACGAAGTCTTAGATCATAACTCAAAATCCCCACAGACCGTTGATCTGACAGGCAAAGCCCAACTAACATGAACGGCTACACTATTAAGCATAAACAGCCAGCATGCCTCAGGTATGACTAATTTGAGAGTAACCTCAAACTGACAAATTTAAAGACATCCTTTTACGATGCCATGTGTCATTTTCTTCATCTACCTCCACCTTGGCCCCATCCCTACTCACTTCCCCCACCTCCATGCCTTCTTCTCTAACACAAAAATTTTAATTTCAATTTGAAAATTTTCAAATCAAATAGTTTCAGCTTGAAATGTTTTAAATCAAAAGTTTACAAATTAGAATGCTTCAACTCAAAATTTTCAAATAGAAAGTTTCAACTCCGAAAACATTCAATTCAAAAACTTCCTATTTGATAAATTCCAACTTAAAAACTTTCAGTTCAAAAAGTTTTGATTGAAATGCAAATCAAAATTTTCAACAAGAAAAAAATTAAATCGAACAATGTCAAGTTGGAATTGTTCAACATGAAATATTTTAAATAAAAAAATTTCAAATTAGAAAGTTTCAACTTGAAAACTTTCAATTCAAAAACCTTTTGTTCTGAAAGTATGTATTCAACAAACTTTTGGTTCAAAAAGTTTAGATTCAAAAAATTCAAAAGTGGTTTTAAATAAAAAATCAAATAAGAAAGTTTCAACTTAGAAAACTTTCAATTAATAAATGTTCGATTTTAAAAATTTTGATCTAAAATTCTACTCAAAAATTTCAAATCAAAAAATTTTCAATTGAAAAGTTTCAATTAAAAATTTAAATAAAAATTGAAATTAGACAGTTTTAACTAAAAAAATCAAATTAAAAAGTTTTTACTCAGAAAACTTTCATTTAGGAAACTTTCAGTTCGAAAAGTTTATATTCAAGAAAATTTCATTTCAAAAAGTTTTAATGAAAAAACTTTTGAAAGTGGTTAAAAATATTTGTTTTAAAAAACAAATGAAAAAAATTGAAATACAAACACTATTTTGAGTTTGAGGGGAGGGAAATGGAGGAGGAAAGGTGGTTGAATGAAGTGTTGCGACTTATCACAAGGAGATGGCTTTTGACGGGGAAAGAAGGAAGTGCTGACACTTGTCACAAGGAGATAGCCTTTAGGGTGAAGAGAAGTAGGGGAAGAATGAAGGCGTTATTACTTGTTACAAGGAGAGGGAATCCCTCGAATTAGCAATTTCTAGTGGAGAAAGTAAGGAGGTGCTGCCACTTGTCACTTGGGGTACAATCGGATCGGATATATATACACCAACTGACCGATCGACTGGACTTGTTCGGCTCGGATTCGGCTAGTCGTACCAGATAGTTGTTGCGTTCGTCATCGGGTTCGAGAGATCACTATCCATCGGATAGGGATATTCCAATTATATTCTTGGATAATTGAGTCGGATAATTTTCAGATATTTAGAAATTTAAATTAGGCCCAGCTGCATAGCCTAAGCTTGGCTCTCCCTCCATGGCTCCACCCTCTTGCTGTTGTCCCAACCGCCATCCCACTGGCTGGTGCACGCCACACTAGAGCATGACATGTAAGGAATTTTTTAATAAAAAATTACAAAAATAATATGTTAAATTAAAAAAAATACAAATATACACCTTTGTCGCCATTCAAATTAGCGACAGATTCTTCGAATTGGTAACAGCTCTTTGTCGTCAATTGAAATAGCGACAGAGACTATCACTATTTCAAATGGTGACAAAGAGTTACAACCGTTGGCGATAACTCTCTATAACCATTGGTGACAGATATCTGTCGCCAATTCAAATGACAACTGGGGTGTATATTTGTAATTTTTTAATTCAACATATTATTCATATAATTTTTCATTAAGAATATTATTTCAAAAAAATTCGACATGTAAGAATATTTCCACTTGCCTACTTGAATATCTGATTTTTTTTGCACAACATAAAGAATTTTTGTTGCTTTAGAAATTTTGTTGGACCACCTAATAAAATGACTTGTCAAATTAAGATAATCATGTTGTATGTCAAACTTATATGGTCGGTTACTTATTGCTATATGTGTACTATATACAGTATCTGTTTTCGTACAATATCTTACAAAAAAATATTCGGTACCGTATCAATTTCTTTCCGTACTCGTTTCAAATTTGTAATCGATATTATCCTCGCTATATTTATATCTAGCACTATTCATATTTGAATCTGACAAAAAATTTGATTTATGATAAAAAAGAGCGGTATCCGGTCAAATCTGAGTCAATTGTACCCCTACTTATCACTAAGAGAGGGATTTTATGGAAGAAGTGAAGTAAGAGAAGAAACAAGTCGTTGTCACTTGTAAAAAAAAGTTCTTTATCACTAAAGATTTAGTAAAAGTCGTCCGATCTATCGGCTCCAAGGCGGCGGCTGGAGCCGCGCGGGCGAGGGAGAGGCGCGAGAAGCGAGTGTGAAGTTGTGGAAACGAGCTGGCTTGGAAGACTGGGAGCAAAGTACTGACGACTCTGCCGTTGATGACGTCTACGGGATGCGTGCCCGCGGCGGCGCAGCGGCGTTGCCGGCGTGGGGCTCACGGTGAGATAAGTAATGGAAGTCAGAAGTGGAGTGTGGAGTATTGCGAGTTTTGTTGGTGTGGCCTCGGGGCATTTTGCGACTGGGCCCATGAGCTATAAAGTTCAGAGCTAATATTCAGAAGCACATCATCACAACCCCAAAAAGTTCAGGCAAACATCAATCACGATTTCGTCTCATAACCAAGGGGCCAGCATTTTATAGTTATAGTACTTATTACACGATCGACAGATAAGAATGATCATTCGCCAACAGCAGAAGGCAGAGACTGATCGGTGAACGAACACAACAAATACACGATAATTCAGAACAATGGAAATGTATTATAGAGCAGTAGAGTGATCGGTGATCCTTGCGACGGCTTGGTGGAGAAACCACGAAGTAGCAGCAAAGAAGGCCAACTGTGAAGCGCATGGAAACGGAAGTGACTAAAGCCACGTGTGATATTGCTAGCAACCCCTTCTCACCGGCAGTGCGGCACCACTGATAGAGATCAGAACGGTGCCTCCGCTGACGGCGGGCGCTGCAGTCTCTTGACGTACTGCCAGGACTCGCGGCCGGAGATGGCGGCCCACCACCGGCTGACGTTCTTGCGCGACTGCATCAGGCGCACGCAGCGCGGGTCGGAGGCGATGCGGTCGGCGTTGGGCAGGTGGGACAGGTCGGCGAGGGTGAACTTGTCGCCGGCCAGGTACAGGGCCTCCTCCAGCCGCTGCTCGTAGATGTCCAGCATCTTATTCAGCTCTTTCCTGCTCTTCTCGAACAGCTGCTGCATGTCTTCCACCTTCTGCCTGTGCGCTGGGTTCATTTCCGGCACCCTAGCGCCACCCTGCTGCCTGAGGGCGGCGGCGCCGTCCATATTGCCGTCGGGCTGTGGCAGGTAGGCGAGGCTGTAGATCATGTCGGCGCTGGGGACGTCGAAGTTCTGCGCCTCCGTCTGCAGCCACTGCTCGATGGACGACCGCTCCAGCGCGCCCGTGCCGATCAGGTCCGGGTTGCCCTGCGCCTTGTACTTGTCCGCGATGTGCCGCAGGATCTTCCTCGACTCTGCATGCATCATTCATTCAGCGATGAACTTCGGTGTATGTGTGTACACACACACACGAATGAATTACTGTCCGTTTGAACATCCAATGCAGTAATTACTGCAGACGGTGCCTTAATTTATACGCGATGCAGTAATTCTACGCACGTGTAGAATAAGCTATTCTCGGTGATGTTTACAACAATTTAGGAGTATTGCTTACCGACAAGGGTGACATTGCCGTCCTCGAAGGTGAGCGCCTCGCCGTGAGGCTAAAACATTTTCCCGGTAAGCAGAAGCACGTAATTGTCAGAGGTGAACATTACAGCATGTGCGCTAGCTATTAACGCATGTACATGGTGCGAAATCACCTGGAGCTTGAGGTACTGGGGCATGCGGTTGGGGCCGCGAAACGAGTCGACGCGGATGAGCTGGAACTCGACGTCCTTCTCGAACAGGCACGCCAGGACGCGGGCCACCTCGCTCGACGTCGGCGACCCGAACACCTTCACGGCTCCCGGCATCGTGCCTGTCGATCTGCGCGCGGCGGCCAATTCCTTAGGGAAAGATCTAGTGAAAGAACCGGTTTAATTTGCAGGTGGGGTCGATCAGGTGTTGTTGTGTGCAGGGCTCAGTTGTTCATGGTGTGTCTATATATTACACACTGCATGCCAAAGCTAGGAGCTACTAACTAGCTCAGAATGCCTTGCTTCCCAACAGGTTCATATAAAAGCGAAAGCTAGGCAAAATAACTAAAGCGTACGTCCAAAGTGTAGGGTGACTATATGCTGTCTTGCGTACCAAAGCGTCCACACAAGCGAGCAATCGAGTAAGCAGGTTTGTTGTATAGACAAATTAAAGAGACAGCACGGCGCTCTGCTCCAACTCACTTCAGGTGCTGCTTTCAGTGAGCACCGCGGGCAAGATCTGAACATTCAACAAAGGAAACAATCAAACAAGAAACGCATAAGCTGCTAGGGCAAAGAGCCATGCATGACAGTCTTGTTTGTTGACCGCTTTGTAAGCCCTGTATGGCGAAATTAATTAAACAATCTTGTTAATTTAGTTTGCGATAACACGTCAGCTTAAATATATATATTTATACAGAGCGTGTTGCGCGACACTCATTTATACAAATATTTTTATTTGAAAGATCCATTGATGGCAACATATCTAATGTAAATCCACCTTAGTGTGTTACTCTTACAATCATCAACGTGAATTATCTGATATGGACTCAATGCACCAGATGGAGGTGGGATGGATGGTTGGAGAGCCTGAGGGATTTTTTTTTTGCAAAAATGTCTTAAAAGTGATTAGGAGTCCATTCCACATTTATCTCATCTGTTGTGTCAAGATCGGATGGTTTACGTTGAGAGTTGTATGATTAACACGCTAAGGATTCGTTTGGTTCAAAGGCAAAGCGTGAATGGGATTGGGTCATCCACCATGTTAGGGATGAAACCATCCAAGTTCATGTTTGATTGAAGAGATAAGAGATGGATCGAATAAGCCTATTTTTTGTTTGTTTAGAGAGATGAGAGTTCAAATTTAGTTAATAGGATGAAAGTTCGATGGCCTCATCCAGCATCTTCAAAAAATGTTCTTGAGAGTTGGATGTCCTTATCCGTCTGTCTATCTAAATAAACAGCTGGATAGGTGCAAAACAATGATAAGATGAGTTGATCCGTCAATACAAATATTGAAGTTGTCCCATTGGAAATCCTAAATATACTCCTTTCCTCACCGGCCTTGCTCGTGCTGCGGGCAGCTTTTCAGTATCAGATGCAGCGCGCCCATCAAGGTAAATTATCACGTTACTTCTACTCTTTTCGTACACGTCCTTCCCGGCGAACAGGCCCCATAATCAATTCGCAGCTATCATTTGTTCTGCTATCGTGCAACACGCTTAACTCGACGTGCGGAACTAACAGAGGTCGCAGACTGCAGGGCTGCTTGCAGCAGGGGAGGAGCCGATCTGCTCGCCCTTGGGATTTCTCTTTGGCCTGGGCTTGTAGCCAATCAGGAACAGGAACAGAAGGCCGTCGGCTCGGCCCGGCCTGGAAAGAGCGACCGAGACGGCAGGGAAACAACAGGAGAGGATCCACGCTGGGCTCCTCTGGGCTCTGGCTATATGCGATCAAAATATTCATACGATGAGGCTATATGCGAGCTGAGGAGCCCATCAGTGTTCGAATCCTGGATAGAACGATGGTGCCACGTGTTTCCATGTGGGTTGAAGCCTTGGATATATATATAACCCACGTATACGTGTGTGTGTGATCGTGTAGTCAAAATATACACATATAGGATTCTACTAGAAAATTTTTCGCGGCGTAATACGCCGCGCGGTCCGGTTTTTCGTAGATTTTTTTCTGACGGCGTTTTAGTTTTTTAATCGTCGAAATAATGAGCGAAACGGTTGAAAAAACACAAAATTTTTCGCGACGTAACACGACGTGCGTGCCGTTTTTTCGTAGAAAAAATTCTTTTCCTTTTCGGTGGTGATTTATTTTTTAAATCGTCGAAATAATGAGCGAAACGGGGAAAAAATAGAGAGATAGAGTTGTAGAAATATCTCTTTCGACGAATTATCTGGGAAAATATTGGAGACCGAACTGAAAAACCGCGATGGGGAAAAAGTCTAGAGAGAAATGGGCGAAAAACTATTAGAGATGACAACATTCTTTTGTCGAGTCTAACACTCTACGCGTTCGCCGAGTAATAACACATGTTTAAAAAAATCTCAGAGACTCACGGCGTATGCGCGTGTCGCTTTTTCGTAGAAAATTTTTCTTTTTTTTCTCGGCGGTGTTTTATTTTTTAAATCGTCGAAATAATGAGCGAAACGGCTGAAAGGATACAAAATTTTTCGCGGCGTAACACGCCACGTGTGTCGTTTTCCTGTATTACATTTTTTTCCGGCGGCGTTTTATTTTTTAAATCGTCGAAATAATGAGCGAAACAGGGGAAAAAATAGAGAGATAGAGTTGTAGAAATATCTCTTTCGATGAATTATTTGAAAAATATTGACGATCGAGGTGGAAAACCGCGGTGGGGAAAAAGTCTTGAGGGAAAAGGTTGAAAAAGTATTAGAAATGACAACATTCTTTTGTCGAGTCTAACACTCTACGCGTTCACCGAGCAATAATACATGATTTATAAAATATCAGAGATGGAGATGGAAAATCGAGATGGGAAAAAAGTCTACACACATAATTCTGTTGACGAAAACATTTTTTCCCGCAAAAACGGAGAAAGGACTTAGACGTAAGGAGCAAGGACCTGATTGTTACGTTTTTGGACCTATCCGCTATCGTAAAAAATTAGAAAAGGGCTTGTCCGCGATTTGAATTTAACGAAAGTTTTTTCCCGTAAAATGACGAGCGAGGGACCCAAATGCGATAAACGGGAAAAAATCTTCCCCTCACAAAAAATCGCGAAGGACTTATCTGTAATCTATAGGGACCTATCCGTAATTTCAAGAAACGCAGAGGTTTTTTCGCAAAATCGCCAAGGGTGACAGGTGGACAAGCTCTTCTCCCGGGAATTCTTTCAACTTAATAACATTCTTTTGTCGAGTTTAACACTCTACGCGTTCACCGAGCAATAATACATGATTTATAAAATATCAGAGATGGAGATGGAAAATCGAGATTGGAAAAAAGTCTACACACATATTTCTGTTGACGAAAATATTTTTTTCCTGCGAAAAATGGAGAAAGGACTTAGACGTAAGGAGCAAGGACCTGATTGTTACGTTTTTGGACCTGTCCGCTATCCTAAAAAATTAGAAAAGGGCTTGTTCGCGATTTGAATTTAACGGAAGTTTTTTCCCGTAAAATGGCGAGCGAGGGACCCAAACGCGATAAACAGGAAAAAAATCTTCCCCTCACAAAAAATCGCGAAGGACTTATTTGTAATCTATAGGGACCTATCCGTAATTTCAAAAACACAGGGGGTTTTTCGCAAAATTGCCAAAAGTGACAGGTGGACAAGCTCTTCTCCCGAGAATTCTTCCAACTATATTGTGGGGACCCAAACGCGATAAACGGAAAAAAAATTCCCCCTCACAAAAAATCGCGAAGGACTTATTTGTAATTTATAGGGACCTATCCGTAATTTCAAGAAACGCAGGGGGTTTTTCGCAAAATCGCCAAAGGTGACAGGTGGAAAAGCTCTTCTCTCGGGAATTCTTCCAACTATATTGTGGGTATTATTTGATTCTACCGAGGCCAGTAATTAAATACAAGTACTTACTAGTATGTGCCCTTTCGATTGTAGAGTTTCACCTTTGATACTTTCTTATATATTAGTATTTGTATAAAAAACAACATATCATTCATTTTGGCTATATTTTATTAAATATAATTCTTTAAAGCATAATTCCAAAAAGACTATCATCATTGAATTACACGGTATATTTGAGCAGAAGTGTATTTTGTGTAATCAGATAGGATATTAGATTCTACGATTTGATACTACAATATGCTCGTATCTGAGCATCTCTGTTTATATTCAAGATCGCGATTGATCATGAATCAGAAAAAGAAGCAGCCAAGCAATGGGGCACAGAGGACAAACGAAGAAAGGAGGTAGGATAGTCATTTCGTAGTGGAGAAAATGTCGAAAATGAAATAAAGATACGAAAGTAACATAAAATTAATTACCCAAAACAAAACTAATTACAGGCTAAGCAATGATATATCCTTAAATGGCTAATATATGAAGTGGCGTATGATGAACTGTCCCTAGATCAATATTAGTATTGCAGAGTGCGTGTATATGTGTGTATTGCGAGCCAAAGAGGGCCACGCTTGCTCGGTTGGTGAGGCGCTAGCTATGCGCTCCATCTGCCCGCGTTCGAACCTCATTCGACGCGCGTGCTCGCGGGGTTAGGTGCAAACACGTGTGCGCGTATATTTATAGTCCGGCTATTTTTTCTTTTTTTTCAGTAAATACTAGAGCTCGTGGCTAATTTTTTTATTGTGTCGCAAGCCAAATCAGCTCAGCTGACAAGAGGGTAAAACAGATCCGATACATTCTGTTGGTTGAAATGAGACCGAATGTCCAATCGTTACACCCGGGTAACTTCACCATCTTGTTGTCTCGACAACAACAAAGCCGGATGTACACGCATGTGCTCGTTGCAAACTGCAAACACAACACATCAGGCACTACACGAAGGCTAACAACACGCATGCACTATGAATGCTTATTCTTTTTTTTTTTGAAAAAAAATGGCAAGAGCTCTGCTTTGCATCTATGAATGCTTATTCTAACCGACACGACGCGACTGTCAACAGGTTACCGGACAAATTGCAGAAGCCTTCGATCACTCTCGCGCGCACAGATTCAAGCGGCCCCCTCACGCACATGGAAGTCATGGCACGAACGTGCCTGCAGGGTGCGCGCTCTGCACGGCGACCACCTGCCTCCACGCCGTGCGCGCCGAGATATCCTCGTGCCACCGCGCCACGTGCTTCTTGGCGCCCAGCAGCCTCCTGCCCCGCTCGGAGCCGGCGATGTAGTGCAGGTTGGGGAGGTGGGACAGGTCGGCGAGCGTGAACTCGTCACCGGCGAGGAACCTGGTCCTGGCGAGCGCGTCGTCGTACACGCCGAGGACCCGCAGCAGCCGCCGCTGGCTCTCGGCGACGCGGGCCTCGTCGTCGGGCGTCGCCGGCGCCACCCCGGCCAGCCGCGGCTCGAACGCGAGGTGGAACGCCAGCTCCGAGCTCGGCGCGTCGAAGCTCTGCGCCTCCACCTGCAGCCACTTATCGATGGACGCGCGCTCCAGCGCGCCCGCGCCGTACAGGGCCTTGGTGCACACCCGCGGGAACTCGATGCACATGTACCGGCATATGTCCCTCGAATCTAACAAAAACCAAAAAAATTAGGATTTATTTTTTTGCGGATTAACACCGATAACTTAACAAAAAACGAATCGAGATATTGCGCTTAATTACCGGTGAGGGTTGTGTCGCCGTGCTTGAACGTCACCTGCCCGCTGGGATCCTGCTGCACGCATGCAGAGAGCAAAACAGATTGGAAATGTGTCATTTTGTACGTACTTATTCTGAAGGACTCGATGAAGGTTCAGATGAGAGGTATGCATGTGTTGAAATTAAGCTCTCTGGAAGTCTGGATAGGATAGGTGACGTGCCCTCGTCTTGACGAAGTCGGGGAGCTTGTGTGCGCGCTTGAAGGCGTCGGTGCGGACGAGCTCGAAGTCGAGGTTCCGCTCGAAGAGGCACGCCAGGACCCTCGCCACGTCGGTGGACGCCGGCTGGCCGAACACCTGTAACACCGCCGCCGGAGCCATATCGATCGATCGCACGTACGTTTCAGACCTGAAATGCTGAAACTATATATGTGCGCGCTGGATTCTGAATTCCTCGGCGATGATCGATATTCAAGCTGGAGCTATATGTATATATAGAACGAGCCCTGCATTGCAGGGTGGCCTCGCTTGATCGCACGGTATTTAACGAGCAGCTACCCTAATAATTATCTCTAGCTAGGACAAGATCTAGCTACGTGTGGGAGGAGATAAAGAGAGAGTGAAAAGTGCACAGGGCTACAGGAGTTGAGCACAATTACACCTTGATTCCTTGCTTGTAAGCACACGTGTCTTTAAAACAAAGTATCGATACACTGTGACCAGTTCCTATCTCTTATCTAGGAAGAGGCCAGCTAAGCTTTAGGAGAGTAGGAGATAGCTAGAGCAAAAACAATTAAAGGAGTTTACAGTAAATGGCGATTACAATAGGAGATAGCTAGAGCAAAAACAATTAAAGGAGTTTACAATTAAAGGTGCTACAAAAAGAAGACAGCGTGATATACACTCAACAGGATAAACTAAAAGAAGCGTACCAACATTTCATATCGGTATTGGGACAAACTGGAGTAAGGGACAAAACGCTCCATTGGAATACCTTGGGATACAATGGAAGGAACCTCAGCGATCTAGAGAGTGAGATCATTGAAGAAGAGGTAACTAACACCATTTAGGATCTCCCCAATCAAAAAGCGCCAGGACCTGATGGATATATTGGCCTATTCTACAAAACCTGCTTCAATACCATCAAATCCGATCTGATGGACGCAATTAGAGGCTTCTTCGATCTCCGTCACAAAAACCTGCACAAATTAAATGAGGCAAATATTGTTCTTCTCCCGAAAGTGGAGAATGCAAACACATTGGATCGTTTCAGACCAATTAGCCTTATTAACAGTTTCATGAAGATCATCACCAAGATTCTGGCAAACAAGCTTGCGCCCAAGCTAAACGAATTAGTCTCAATCTCGCAGAACGCTTTCATAAAAAAGAGATGCATACACGACAACTTCTTATATGTGCAAAGAGTAATCCAAAAACTACACAGAGACAGAACACCGGCTCTCTTCATTAAATTGGATATCTCAAAAGCATTTGATTCTTTGAACTGGAGCTATTTTCTTGAGGTCCTTCATGCTCTAGGCTTTGGCCGTAAATGGCGAGAATGGGTAGCTGCTATTCTCAGGACTGCCTCTTCAAAGGTTTTGATCAACGGACAGCCGACGGCGACAGTAAAACATGCGCGCGGGGTTCGGCAAGGAGATCCTTTATCCCCCCTGCTATTCATCTTAGCAATCGACCCCCTTCAAAATTTATTGGATTTGGCTGCGAGCCGAGGTATTCTCAAACCAGTGCTACCGGCAGCTGCAAGCCTAAGATGCTCTCTTTACGCTGATGATGCCGGGATATTTTTAAATGCAGATGTGGACGAGCTGACAGCCCTTTCTAGAATTCTCGATATTTTTGGAAGGTGTTCAGGTTTGAAAATCAACATTTCCAAAACAGAAATATACTCAATCAGATGCCAACAAGATCTCTTGTAAGAGTTGTTGAACGTTTTCCCCGGAAAAATTTCAACCTTCCCTGGGAAGTACCTCGGTCTTCCATTACACATTAGGTATCTAAGGAGAATCGAAATACAGCCTTTGATTGACAAATGTGAGACCCCGTTCTGATGAATAGGAACCTCCGTGTGATTACTGTGCTATTCCCTGGATCAGTAGCTAGCGCTCACATGTTTACAACAATTGGAATCACAACCACACCATAAATAATTAAGCGGAAACGATTAATTACATAATTATTACAATTCAGAGAATATAGCAGCAAAGAAGCAATATCCTGTAGTTTGCCCAACCGACCCGCAGGCAACTGACCAGGCATAAACTCCAGATAGAACACGCTGAAGAAGATCCCGCAACCTGTGATGAAAAGAGACTCGAAGCCTCGCTTTCTAAACCACCTACATAATAATTAAACAAGGGTGAGTACTTTCGTACTCCGCAAGACTTGAGCAAAACCTATAATACATGCAGGCCATTTCAAAGGAAAGGCTTCTACAGTTAATTTGCATAAAGCGAATTTCATTTGTAAATCAAGTTATTTGTAAACGGAATTTGTAAGAGCATTTAATTGATTGATAACAAATAAGTAAGCATAATAACACTCACAGTCCTCCACGACGTGAGTGACGAATTATCAAATCCTGAAATCCATCAATGTCAGCCCTTCGACATAAATCATAGTTGCAAAACAAAATGATACCAACCCTTTTTAAAATAATAAAACATCTAACATTGGAATGACTTCACCAAGTGCCCATAATCATGGTAGCGCTAATCGATTAGATTTAAACTCTACAGAGGTGTACAACTTTACCCACAAGGAATGATCAACCTTTTTGCTCGACGCACTTCCTCAGGTGGCCAGCCAGGAGATCATACATAACCGTTACATTACCTAGACATGGCTTTGATCTAGCCCGGGACGTTAACCCCCGCCATAAAACTAGAAACACACACCCAAGCCGTGGATCCACTTTCACACACAACACAACGTTTCTAAACATGGCAGGGCGTACACCGTTGCATGGGTGGAAACCCTTCCAAGCAGACCTGACCGAAATGCCTGTGCTAGCTCCCGCCTACCAATGAACAAAGCCAAGTCTAAATAACTTAATAGGCTAAGGCTACCCCATTCTCACCCTTGTGGTTGCACGGAAATCTCGGATCAATAGCGTCCCATTGCTCGGTCCTTAATGTGACACGGGCGACACTTCACCCTACACTACGTGCAATTCCTTTCGCACATCCGTCTATTGCCAATAATCGCCCGCATCAACACATAGTTTTCTTTTGGGTTTTTAATTAAAGTATCCGCAACCAACAGTGTTATTTTTCAATGTTTTCAGGAAAACAAATATTGATTTGATCATGTACATTGCTGATTCTAAAGCATGGTTAAGCAGGTTAATATGATCGTATATACCCATGAAGACATTACGTAATGCCTATCCTCAATCTATGGTTATCAAGGTTCACATGTTCATAATCATCCAAGGAGATTCACGAGACAACAGGTATAACTACCAAATCCACAAGATAGCAATTTACATAAAATAAACGCATGCATGAAACAATTTGATGCACAAAAGGAATATAAAATACTGGGATCAATATGGTCAAAGGATGCTTGCCTTGCTTAATCATTGCTTACGGTGAAGACAAGGTTGGCGGCTGACGACGACGACGACGGAATCAACAACGTCGGGTTTTACACGTCGCTCCACGCCCCACGGAGAATAAGGCAAATAAAAGACTTCAATAAGAGCAAAAGAAATAGATAGCAAAACAAATAAACTCTTTACAAGAACAGGGATTGCTCTTTATGTATTTATCAATCTTACTTTATGAATTCAAGATGCAAAGATTATTTAGATTAGTGGAAATTAGTTCATTAGTCGCTTTGTTGAATGATACGAATGAATAGCATTTAATCCATTAATTAACTTCACATGAAAAAGCATATCCTATAGGCTAGATCCCCTAAGATAGGTTATTAGTTACACATTCCAGGTTTTTAGGGAGATTTCGGTGATTCAAATATCTAATATACAGATTTCTTCATTCTTACCGATTCATATTATGAAGTTCAGAAAACTTAACACTTAAGGTTATTTGACTATTAGGATTTATATGCAAAACATGATGGAGTATGGTTATTTCTTCATAATAAGATGATTTATACTTTGTATAACAATCCTAAGATAGTTCCATAAATTTTAGGCTTTGACTGATACATTATATTCGTTGTTTAAAACGCTAATATGATCTCAAGGTTTACATTACAAGAAATCGAACTGAAAACGCGTAGTGACCAATTATCACTTAAGGTTATTGTACTAGTGAAAACTAACTAAAGAACAGCTTGCAAATAAAATATTTTCCTTGAATATAGTAGTACATATCCTATATATCATTTCTGCACTATCCTACATAAATTTCTCATTTAGACGAGCTATCCTACAAGCTGTCGAAAATGCTTAAGCACTATGGTTTCGGTGCAGATTGTGGTCACTTAAGGTATTTGCGACGATAAGTTTTATATGCGAAGAAGATGATAAATGAAATGTTTTCACATACTATGATGGTATAAATACCATAGAATGTTGATGAGCTATTATCTTACTATTTTGCATTAAGACGCAACATTGTATTCATTGTTGAAAAGGCTTATGCGGTAACTAAAGTTTACTATTCATGGAATCAGCCAAAAAGTGAATCACACGATTAACGATTAAGGGTTTTGGGCTAATAAGAAGAATATGTAAATCTTGATGAAATAAGATTCTTTTTACAGAATATGGTAGTATAAACTTTGTACAGCATTTCTAAACTAATTTTACTGATTTTAGTATTTGGATGAGTTATTTTATCTACTGCTGAAATAGCATAAATGACCACTATGAATAACGCTAGATCGGCTAACTTCATTTTACGTTTGCAACTACATTATACATGATCTTTAATTCATTTTTCAGGTGTTAGCAGGTAGCAATCCTAGAAATGTTTTAAAGTTGGTTTGGCATTATTTTACTTTTAACTGCAATAGGTTACCCATTTGATTATTGTTACATTTGACATTTCTTTATGATAAAAGAATTCAAGTACTCAAACTTTATCCCAAATATTTTTACCTATATATGTCCTCACTGTTTTTAGGAACTTGATATAAATTACATTATCATTTTGTGAGCCATTATGCTATTATTTTGTTAATGGCCATAACAGGGTGCATTAATGATTGCAAAGCAACAATATAAACTTACTTCAACAATTAAGCAATTTTACATGTTTGAGTTTATTATGATTCCAGGACACATATAAATTTATGTAATGATTTTTGGAATTACATTTCTTTGAAATACAACAACATCCATAATAATTTTTATCCCTAAATTAAATTTTACTAATTGTTTTGTGAGTCAAAAATTTAGTATTTTTGTATATTTGAATACATTCTGATCCTAACATCTCATGAATATTGATTTCATCATTTCATTACTTATTATGCATAAATTCTCATTAAAAACCATATTAGCACCATAATCAAGGTTTAATTTGAATAATAATCCTGTATTTCAAAAATTAAATCTTTTTGTATATTTAGATTCTTCTGGATTTTAGATGAATATAGAAATTGGTTCCACTGAAATTGAATCAAAATTTCACAAGATATTCAAGATTGAACTTGACTCGGTTTGGAAATTGAATTGGAAATCGAAATACGCTTTCATGTGAGGGAGGCGCCTTTTCACCTTTGAACTGGAGCTCGGCTGAGGGACAGACATGGGGGTCCCGCGCGCCATAGACAGAGAGCAGAGCAGAGGCTAGGGCTGGCCGACGACGGCGCTCCGGCGATGATCCGGCGAATGCGATGGCACCAGGAGGGAGAGCTCGACGAGGCGCAGCTGGTACTGGAGTTGATTCGGCCGGAGAAAGCCTCAGGTGGTGCGCAGCCGAGGAGGGGCGGCGGCTCCAATGGCGGATGGTGGAGGAAGAAGAACAGGGCATTAGAGGTGAAATCGGTGGCCTTGTAAGCATCACGGGGTACTAGAGGTTCCATTCTCGGGATTATTGGAGTCGGAGACTTCTGGGAGAAACTCCGCCCACGGCCACGGTTTTGGAGAAGAAGGCGCGACGTGCGGTGGCTGCTGAGCTTGAAGAGCTGGAATTGAGGCTTGCACTGGACTCAGTGAGGGTCAAGGATGCTCCACGCTTGAGGAATTGGAAGGAGGACCACTAAATCACTCGGATTTTGCTTCGCGCTCTAGCATCAGAGCTCATAGCCATGGCGGAAATTGGGGCGAGTTCTGGGCGACTCAGGCTGGCGAAGTGAAGAGGAAGTAGAGGGGGATGAGGAAGAGGTCTCTTGCGAACAATGGGGGTGCAAGGAAGGGCTTTGTAGCGAATGAATGGCTTCGTGGCAGTGATCGCTGGCTTGGCGGCACTCAGGCTTCGGGAGAGTTCTTCAGTGGAGCGAACGGAACAGAGGAGGGCGATGAGTTTGGCAGCAGGGACCTGGGTCCATTGCCAGCGACTGAGAACTTCTCCAACGCGCCAACGGAACGGAACAGCAACGGTCGGCCCACACGGCAGTGATTGGTCAAGGAAAACAGGGTGATTGGGGTCAATTTCTCCCTCTCTCTCTGATTTTATTGGTGGTCAAATAGAGGTAGAAAATGGTGAAACTTTTTTACCGAGATCTTTGAATATATTTTGATGCCTGGTAGAATTTTGAGATTAAGATGAGTTACCAAAAAATTATTAATATTCTGACAACAGTGACTGCTCTAATTTCTTGTTTCGGATTTTGATTTTTCTTTGAGAACAATTGAAGTCTATTATTTTTGAAATTTTGTTTTTCAAAAGGATTTGACCTCAGAATGCTTCTATAAAATTTTCATGTCAAAATATGGTTCCATTATTTTATAAAAATTCTGACAATGCATTATTTTGATTTAAAAGTTGTCTTTTCATTTTATCTCTTCATTTCTTTATGCATAAAATTTCATTTGCTGACTAAAATGATTTAATTCAATGATCAGGGTTCTCATGGCAATTTTCTAAATTTTTACTTTTTACATTTTTGCCTTTTCCTCTTTTTCATTCTTTAATTCCATTTGTTGGATTTTTCATACAAAGAATAATTCCAAAGAAATCCAAATAAAATTCAATAATGCCAAGAAACTCAGAATTAATAATATTCAAACTCAAAATACACATTTTTACTTTATTAAAATTTTGAGATGTTACAACAAAGTAGGCAACAGACTTGCGGGTTGGAAAGGAAAACTACTCTCCAAAGCCGGAAGGGAAACCCTGGTAAATTCCGTATTGACATCACAACCAATATATCATCTCACGGTCTTCCCTGTGTAAAAGTGGCTAATTCGATGTATTGATAAACTCAGACGAAGCTTTCTTTGGAGAGGAACAGATTCAGAAAATTGTAGCGGGGGCCATTGTTTGATCAATTGGTCAGTGACCTGTCTACCAAAGAGCAAAGGGGGTCTTGGGATCAAGGACCTGGATCGCTTCGCCAGGGCTCTTAGGCTCCGTTGGCTTTGGTTTTGATGGAAACACAATGAAAGGGCCTGGACGGGGCTTGAGTTACCGTGTGACAAAATAGATATTTCCCTTTTTAATGCTTCAACGATTGTCACGATAGGCAATGGTAAATTGGCTGACTTTTGGAGATCAAGTTGGGTTGAAGGACAAGCTCCCAAAAATATTGCTCCGAACCTATTCCCAATAGCGCGAAGAAAGAACATTTCGGTCCAGCAGGCCTTGTCAAATAGCTATTGGACCCGTTTCTGCACTCCGGTAAACTCAGAAGCAGAAATCAGAGAATTTGTAGTGCTCTTTGTAGCAATTCAACGGATTAATAGAGATGAATCTAGGGAGGATCAAATAATTTGGCGTTGGACTCTTGATGGTCAATACTCAACAAAGATTGCCTACCTAGTGCAATTCCACTCTATTTACTGTAAGATAAAAATCTGCCCGATATGGAAGGCGCACGCTGAACCTAAATGTCGATTCTTTGCATGGACTTTGCTTCATATCAAAATTTTAACAGCGGATAATATGCTCAAGAGGGGGTGGCCATGTAATGCCAGCTGTACTCTTTGCAAAGCGTCGTGAGCTTGACCGACCATCTTTGTAAAGACTGCACTTTCGCTAGACAGGTGTGGGATCTGCTTTTACGATGGGGGAGATTGGAACGGTGCCGGAATTTGAGCCACTCCGGATCGATATATAAATGGTGGCGAAGACTGAGAGCCAAATACGACAAAGGAAGCCGACGGCAGTTGGATGGTCTGATCATCTATTTCTGGTGGAACCTCTGGCAGGAGAGAAATCTGCACACTTTTCAGGGGATATTTAGAACGCCAGAGCAGGTGGCTTCAACGATCAGGGATTCCGTGCTCAGTCGTGGCCTTGCTATAGCATGGAAGGCTACGTAATACTTGCTGTTATTTTTCTGTTTTCTGTCTTTCTTTCTCTTCCTTTAAGTGTCATCTCTTTATCCTTCTGTTTTTTCAGTGGAGTTCCTGTGCTGTAAGTGTTTTCTTTTTGGGTTTTCAGTGGAGTCTTTGGCTCTGGTCAGTAGGGTTTTGATGTGAGGTTTTTTTTCGGTTTTTTCCTTAAAAAACTGGGCACAACAGTCTCTCTTTCTTCTTAATAAAATTTGCAGCAACTCTCTTGCTGCTCTTTCAAAAAAAAAGTTTACAGTAAGGGCAAACAGTGTTGGGTAGAATTCAGTACTAAGCTATTCTTATTCCCCCTTCTCTCCTGTAAAGAGCGACGTCCATTTTTATCACACACGCTACTGCTTGTGTTACTCGTAAAATATTTGTAATTGTTCTTTGCCTCTTCTAATATATGTCCCAGCAATTACTGTTTTTTTTTTAAAAAACAAAAACTTGCTTGGAGCAAACTCTAGTAGTACGGGTAAGGGGAGTTCGACGAGTGCCGCGTTACAGTGTTCGTGGCTTCGAGCTTGTGACAATTGATGCTAGCCTTCATTATATAATACTGGTCATGTGCCAATCACAGACGATTCAATTGTCTTCATCACTGATTCCAAAAAGAAAGCGTCTCTCTCTGTATACATGTATGTATATATATGAGAATGGTTCCATACTTTCAGAAGTACGTACTTCCACTCTAAGTATACCACTTAAATGATCTTGTTGTACGCCTTTATCCTTTAGAGTATGCATACTCCAATACTGATTATAAAATACTCAAAAGTGAGTTCTATGAAAAATCTCGTCATGGTCCGCTCTTTATAGCATAATTTGTATATGTACTTCTTTTATATATGGAAAAGGGTGTATATATAGCAAAAATAAAGAGCTACGATAATTTTTTTTCAACCATATCGTATTGGAATATTTTAGAATTATTATTGAAGTACACCACAAGTAAGAAAGGAATATACCATGTTTATTTAAGTGGTATATTGGTGATAATGAGAATTCGAAAAGGTAGCAAAAGAAGCAAGATTGGCATCTATTGATCGATCGACATACTTATGGGTCGTCGTGCAGCAAAAGGAGAGGCCTCGCGTGACTTGCGTCGCGGTGTAGGAATAACTGATGAACCCGCGCCGATTTAAGTAGTAGAGGAATGCATCGCTAGCTGCTACGGTGGCTAAATGAACGCAACAACGTATCGAGCAGTAAAAGAATCATACACTGGCTAGTATAAGCAATTGAGTTCATACATAGAAGAAGGTAGCATCACGAGTTTGGCAAGGTATTTTGTCGGGGATTGGATGTACTACGTCTGGACGACCATCGAAGCCCGGTGCCAGCCGACCATGCCCTTTACCCGGGCAACGCGCCCATGCCCGACCTTCGCGTGCCCCGGCCCCGAGCAACGAAGCCCGGGGGACCACGACAAGACGACGTGGCAGTTAATGCCAGCGGCGCGGGATATCACGCGCCCGGGATACGCGCTGCCCCGGTCTGCGCCGCCTTGGACTGCGCTCCCTGTACCCACGTCGCGTGGTACCCGGCGGGTGGCGCGGCTACTATGCTGCATGCGTCCTCTACAGCGAAGCGCCCCACGCATTAAGTGATTTGTCTCCTGTAATTCTCTATAAATACCCCTCCGCGATGTCTTTGAGGTTGGACCTTCTGTACTACACACACTTACACTCCTCGCTTGCTTACGGGAGTCCTTAGGATCGTTCAGCGCCTCCCGAGCAAGCGCATTGTAACCCACTTTCACATACTAGTGCTATCTTTGGGCGAGGGTTATTATCTCCCGTGAGAGGTCCGAACCAGATAAAAACGACTGTGCCTCTCACGATCGCGCGGCGTTCGCCGTTCCGTTGCTCGGCATACTCTCAGACGATAACCCTTGCGGAAAAGGGGCCATATGTTGATCCCTCATTCAACAAGTAAGCTCGGCGAGGGACCCCTGTCCCGAATCGTCGACAGCTGGCGCCGTCCGTGGGGAGCGACTGAAGTCCTTCTGCAAGGGATCCCTGAGGATGCCAAACTCGCAAGACAATCAAGACCTCTGCGTCTTCGACGACGTGGAGGACGGCGATGAATACTACGCCAGCGACGGCATGGGTGGTGCGGTCGATCCAGAAGGCCACACCGAAACCGGGAGTCTTTCCCCGGTGGCCGCAGCGCGAGAGCATTTCCTCCGCTCGCGGCCAGATACCCTCGCTTGCGAGGATGAATCTGGCGACCTATATGACAGTCGGACCACCCCCGACCGTCTCAAGCTCAGCCAAGGGACCGCGTCGTACGACACCACTTCAGTGTCGCCCGTGCGGTCCTGGTCCTCCCGCCGCGTCTGCATGGCGGGAAGGGAGGACGACCACGAGGAACGGCTGTCTCCGGCGGCCCCTTCTCCTCGCCGGCACAACGACGGCGAGGAGCACCCGGAGCCCTCCCCGGGCGTGGACCCGGCGGTTGTCCACCGCCAACCCGGTGGCGGAGCTGGCACCGGGGCCGGAGACCGGGCTCGCAAGGACCCCAGCTACCGTTCCCCGGAGTACGAGCGCCGCCGCCCTTCAAGGTCGCCTCCCGCTGCTCCTCAGAGCGCCGAGCGACTTCGCGCCATAGCGACGGTCGTGCGCAACCTCCAGAACTTCACTAACCAGGCGGACCTGGCGGCCATGGGGGCCCTCGTGGCCGAAAATATGGAAAAGCTTGCCGCCGACATCGGGCTCCCAGGACCCCCCGGCATTCAGGGGCCCCGGGATGTTTCCTGGGACGTTAAGCGCCATTCTCGCCAGGCCTCCGAGCCTGCGCCGGGGAACCCCGAAAGGCGTCAACACCATGAGGATGCTCGGAGTACTTCCCGGGCAGCCTCACGGGCTCACGGACATGCCCGGCCCGCCCGTGAGCGCTCCGTATGTTCCACATCGAACCCGCCGCCGTCGCACCGGCATGAGGGCGTGTTCTCTCGCCTCACCTTGCGCGCCAAGGACCGCTTGGGTCCCGGTCGCCACGACCGTCACGCCCGGAGGGCTCGCCATGATGGCCCGGCGTTCGGATGCCGGGCTTTCTCGGCGTCCCTCCGCGACGTCAAGTGGCCGAGCAAATTCAAGCCCGGCCACATCGAGCGCTTCAACGGGACCCAAAACCCCGACGAATTCATCTCGATCTACTCCACCGCCATCCTGGCGGCCGGCGGAGACGAAGGGGTCATGGCTAACTACCTCCCCACGGTCCTCGACGGCTCCGCCAGACCAGCTCTTTAACCGAAGGAGGATCGATCCGTCAGGAGGCGGCTCTCGGAGGCCCTCATGGCAAACTTCAAAGTTGCTACACGCCGGCAACGAAGCGCGACCTCGAGCGGCTCATCCAAACGGACAAGGAAACGCTGCGCGACTTCGTCCAAAGGTTCATAAAGGTAAGGAACTCCATCCCGAGCATCTCGGACGAAGCGGTGGTCCGGGCCTTCAAGTTCGGGGTCCGCGACGTCCGCTTCACACAAGACTTGGAGATTCACCCCGACCTATCGGCCAACGAACTGTTTCGTATGGCCGACCGCTACGCGAACGCCGACGAAGCCGTGCAATGGAAAAAAGCACTCGATGAGGGCAAGCTGCCGCCTCAGCCCGGCCTGGAGGGCGCCTCGAGCAAGAGACCCCCGGGCTCCGCGGAGAAGAAGGTTAAGAAGAAGAAGAAATTGCGCGCGCCGGACATGGTCGCGGCCGTCGAGCGACGCCCGGCCAAGGCCCGCAGTTCGGCGGCGTGGGGGCGGCGTGGTCGGCCGCGCCATGACGACGACGGCCAGCGACGCCGACCAAAGCGAAGACGACCAAGGTCGCGAGGGCTGTGGTCGTGGCGAAGAGGGCGCCCCACGGGCGATCGCCGCCTCGCTCCATCGGTGGTCGCCACGACCTCCAGAATCAGAGGACACTGGGCATATCGCCTAGAGAAATTCTACAAGGCGAGGGCCCCATGCCGACTCTCCCAAGCAAGGGGAGAGCAAAGAAGGCAAGGCCCCGCCCGCCGACGCAACGACATGGATTACCAGGAACCCCATAACCACATCGCCGTCATATTCGGGGGCTCCTCGGCCTATAAGTCCCGAAGGGATTTGAAGGAGGCCGCGCGGGAGGTCGGCCACATCGCCCATGGCAGGCCCCCCGTATAGCAGCTCAGATGGTCTGAGTTGCCCATCACGTTCTCCAAGGATGATTGTCCCCTTGGAATGACTAAACCCCAGAAGCTCCCGTTGGTCGTGAGCCCAACCATCAACAACGCAAAAGTCGGCCGGGTCCTGATCGATGGCGGGAGCTCCTTGGACCTCATATCTGTTTCGGTATTGGACGAGATCACGGTCCCTCGTTTCAAGATCAAAACATCATTGTCCGTTCTTCGATTGTCCCGACACTCGATCAAGCCTTTGGGCCAGATCGTCTTGCCCGTAACGTTCGGGGACACCGCGAACTTCCGGACCGAGCTAGTCAATTTCGAAGTCGTGGACTTCAGGTCGGCCTACAACGCCATCCTGGGCAGGCCGGCCCTCTCCAAGTTCATGGCCGCCACGCATCACGCCTATCACTGCCTAAAGGTCCCCGGACCCAAAGGCGTCGTCACCGTGAAGGGCGACCACAGTATGCCCTAAGTCTGCGATGAGAAGTCCCTCGACATGGTCGGGCAGCTGCCTCAGCGTGGCCCCGACCAAGCACCGGCACCTTCCCGGCCTAAAGTTACCCTCCAGCCCGGAGGAGAAACCAAGGCGGTCCCTCTCAACGAGGCCGACCCGACCAAGGTCCTCCATTTGGGGTCTTCCTTAGACCCCAAATAGGAACTCGAGCTCATCACCTTCCTCCGGAGGAACTCGGACGTGTTCGCTTGGGAGCCGTCCGATATGCCCGGGTCCCAAGGAGGTGATCGAGCCACAGTCGGTTATTGACGATTAAAAGACTCAGGCGCTAGAGGCTCAGCGATTTTCCCGGAGAAACAAGCAATCATCAGGAAGAACTCGAAAAGCTCCTCAAGGCCGGCCGTCGGAGAAGTCGCACACGCAGATGGTGGCGAATCCGTGTCGTCAAGAAGAAGGGGGCAAATGGCGATGTGTGTCGACCACACCGGTTTAAACGCCGCATGCGAAGGACAACTTCTCTACCGGCGCATTGACCGGTGGTAGACGCGACCATGAATCCTGTAATGAGCTTTACGGCGCATATTCGGGTTATCACCAGATTAGCTTGCTGTTGGGACGAGGAGAAGACTTCCTTCATCACGCCTTCGCACGCTCGCTACGACCATGTCTTTCGGTCTGCGGAACGCGGGGGCGACCTTCCAGCGCTTGATGCAAAAGACCTTCCAGGAGCAGATAGGCCGGAACCTGGAGGTATATGTAGATGACATCGTAGTTAAGAGTAAAATCCCCTCAGGCCATATATCCGACCTCGAGGAGACCTTTTGTAATCTCCGTAGGCATCGAATAAAGCTTAACCCCGAAAAGTGCGTTTTTGGTGTAAAATCCGGTAAAGTGCTCGGGTATATCATCGGGCCGCAGGGCATCGGCGCCAACCCGGAAAAGATCGAAGCCATCGAAAGAATGCGACCCCCAAACTCGGTAAAGGAGATTCAAACCCTGACCGAACGAATGGCCGCTTTGAGCCGCTTCATTTCTCGGTCGGGGGAGCGCGGCTTGCCCTTCTTTAAGGCGCTCCGCAAGCATGATGGTTTCGCCTGGACAGACGAAGCTAACCGCTCATTCGAGGAGCTGAAACAGTACCTGTCCAACCCTCCGATCCTGGCCACGCCAAGGTCGGGGAGCCGCTGCTATACTCGCGCAATGACGCCCAGTCGAAGGTCTTTGTGATAGAGCGAGAAGGACCTTGCGCCCGGTATACTACGTCAGCGAAGTGTTGCACGGACCAAAGGAGCGCTACCCTGAGATCCAGAAACTCTTGTACTCGCTGCTCGTAGCCTCGAGGAAGCTGCGCCACTACTTCCAAGCTCACAAGGTCGTTGTCCCGACCGCCTTTCCACTTAGGAGATCCTAAGAAATCTGACGCCCGTATGGGATAGCGAAGTGAGCCATGGAACTCGTAGAGTTCGATGTCCACTTCTCTGCCCGCACCGTGATCAAATCTCAAATTCTAGCGGACTTCGTGGTGGAATGGACGAACCCAGCCCAGCCCACCACCAAGGACCACGAATCTGAGGCCGGTCGTTGGACCATGTACTTCGACGGGTCCCGAGCTTTTGAACGCTCGGGGGCTGGCGTGGTGCTGGTGTCCCCTCAAGGGGATCAGCTCCAGTACGTCATTCAATTACACTTCCCCGCAACAAACAATGCGGCGGAGTATGAAGGCCTCTTGGCGGACTCGAAGCGCCCAAAGCGCCGAGTCCAAATGACCGACCGTGAAGGGCGATTCCCAGCTGGTCGTCAACCAAGTAAACAAGGAGTATCAGTGTTCCGATCACTCAATGGCGCTTTACTTGGTTGAGGTGAGGAAGATGGAGCGGTACTTTAGAAATTTCAAAGTACTCTACATCCCCAGGAGGGACAATTCCCTGGCCGATCATCTTTCTAAGGTCGGTTCCTCGCAGTTGCCCGCCCTATCTGGGGCGCTCGTTGAGCATCTGCACAAGCCCTCCATTCTCTCTGTAGAGGAGGCACCACCCCAGATGCCCGCCCCGCCCGGGGCGCCGGCCGAGCATCTGCGAAAGCCCTCCATTCCCTCTGTAGAGGAGGCGCAAGAGACGTGCGGTAACGTCTCCTTCCTCGAGCAAGGTGCAGATTGGATGGCGCCATTCATCCAGTATCTTGCCCATGGGACATTGCCCGAGGAAGAAGCCGAGCGTTCCCGGCTGAAAAGGCGATCCTCCGTCTACAAGCTCGTAGAGGGCGCCCTATACCGCAAAGGGGCACTTGGAGTCCTCTCCAAGTGCATATCTCGAGAAGAGGGCGAATTCCTTCTCAGAGATATCCACGAAGGGATGTGCGGAGCTCACTCGTCTTTCCGAACGCTCGTGAGCAAAGCATTTCGCCTGGGATATTATTGGCCAACAGCGCTAGACGACGCTCGGGCGATCGTGGCGACCTGCCAGGCGTGCCAATTCCACGCTCGTAAGTCCCACCAGCCAGCGTACGCGCTGCAAACCATCCCACTCTCATGGCCATTCTCGACCTGGGGGGCCGACATCCTCGGGCCTTTCCCCCGTGGTCGAAAGGGTTGCAAATTCTTGCTCGTGGCTATCGACACTTTCTCTAAGTGGATCGAGGCCGAGCCAGTTTCAACCATTTCGCTCAAGCGACCAAGAGATTTTTTCGCGGCGTGGACGCTGCGTTCGAGGTACCCAATCGCCTCATCACAGATAATGGCACTCAGTTCACCAGCGAGCTGTTTCAAGCCTACTGCGAGGAAATAGGAACAAAGATCTGTTTCGCCTCTGTAGCTCATCCGCAGAGCAATGGAGCAGCCGAAAGAGCAAACGGCCAAATACTCCAGGGCATCAAGAAAAGGGTCTTCAAAGACCTCTCCCGACAAGGCGGGTCATGGGTGGACGAGCTTCCTTCCGTCCTTTGGTCTGTGCGCACCACAGCAAGCCGAGCTACGGGCGAAACGCCATTCCAGCTCGTCTATGGTGCGGAGGCCGTCTTGCCCGCCGAAATCGTTCTCGGATCCCCAAGAGTCCATTTGGCCGACATCGTTCACCAAGGTCGTGAGCGTCGCCTAGACCTCGATCTCGCCGAAGAATCTCGCCTCAAGGCACAGTCCGATCAGCCGTCTACCAACAGGCACTCCGCCAGCACGCAGTCAAGGCAGTCCGACCACGACCCTTGCAGGTTGGCGACCTTGTCCTACGCCGAATTCAGGACTTGTCAAAGACCAACAAGCTATCCCCCAAATGGGAAGGACCATTCACGGTCGTCTCAGCGACGCGCCCGGGGGCTGTCCGCCTTGCCATGGAGGACGGCCGCGAGCTCCCCAACTCATGGAACGTCGACCAGCTGCGCAAGTTCTATGTCTAAACTCATAATCTGTTTACGTTATGTTGTAAATCCGCGTCCCTACTTTTCGAGCAATACAGCTTTCATCCGACCGGTACCCTTTCATCCTGCTGCCACGGGATTGCGCGTGCATAACGACACAACGTACCGCGAGCAACATCCGCCCACTAAACGCCCACCACCAAAGGCTTCGGTCTCAATAAGCCGACCATGGTTCGCAGTAGCTATTCGCTGCGCGATACAAGTTGCAAACAGATACCCTTTCGGTCGGTCCGAGTTTTAGCTCGGCTTGCGCGTGTCGGTCGCTACACACTTCGTCAATTGCCCACGCGCCCTCCCTTCAAACGAGCAACACCCGCAAATTAGGGACGCGCGTCCTAAGCGTTAACAACGCCCTCCCACGCTTGTTGCTCGCACAGGCCCGTGCTTTGGTCGGAGGGGCCGCGCGTTTTCCTTTACCTCTCCTGCGAACAAACTCGTGCTCATGATTGGTGCACAAGCATTCTTCGCAGCGGGGGCTGGATGGAAGCGAGTTCTCGAGCTCGCGTATTTTTATCACTAAGGCACTACTCGCCGTAAAAGTGTCGCTCCCCGTCGAGCATCGCCTTACGACGCGAAGTCGTTCCTTTTGCAAACTTATTTCAGGCCCGTGTCACCCATGCATCGACCTGGCCTACGTCTATCTCGCAGTCATCTTTCGCAGGAAAAAGAAAAAGGCACCGCTACAGAATACTACACTCGACCAAGGAAGAATTTTCATTCAAGACGTCGCCACCCAAAAGTTTTTCGAAGCAAAAAGTATACAACTCTATGAGCGCACGCCCCCGAGGCCATGAAAGCTTCTGCCTATAATCGGCAATTCTGGCCTAGAGATCGATCACCTTCCGCCGGGCTTCGCGACCTTCGTTGGCCTCCTCACGGAGTTGCTCGATCTCTTCTTTATCCTGGTCGGCGAGAGCGGCGGTCGCCCGCGCCGCCCGCTCTAGTTCGGCCACCTTGGCTTCGAGGCTTTGGGCACGCTGCTTTTCCCCGCCCGAGCCTCTGCCGAAGCCAAGAAACCTTTTCCGCTAAGGGCTAGGTCCTTCTCCAGATGGCTGGCGTTCCGCTTCCACCGCTCAAGTTCTTCCTTGGCCTCACTGGACCCCTCGAGCTCGACCACCCTGGCCTCCAGGGTCCGGGCACGCTCCTTCCGTTGTTGAAGCTCTTGCTCGAGGCAGCGGACTTTGTCCTGGCTAAGGGCAAGGTCCTTCTCCGACGCACCGGCGGCTTGCCTCAACTGTCCCAACTCTTGCTCGAGCGCGAGCACCCTCCTCTCGGCGGCAGCAGCGTCTTCCTTGCACAGGCGAGAGCCCGACCTTTCTTGCTCAAGCTCCCGCTCGAGCACGAGGAAACGTTCCTTGGACTCGGAGACGCTGCGCTCCGTCTCGAGGCGCCTTTGCTCAAGCAGGGTGACCTCCTGCTTAAGTTCGTCCACTTTCTCCTCCAGCCCATCGGCACGAGCTTCGCTTTCTTCATAGAAGCGGTTCACGGAGTTGGGGATGATCAGCACCTCTTCAAAGTCGTTCAGGGTTTTTTCAAGAAGCTGCGGACGGAAAATACCCTAAGTAAGGCTCCCCGCAAAATCCAAAGAAGGAAAGTCGGGTGGTACCAGAACATCCTTACCTCGCAACGCGTTGGCTCGCAGAGTTCACGGTATTGCTCAAAGATCGCGTCACTTTGGAGCTCTCGGGCCTCGGCAGAGGGGCGCTCAAGCCCGAATCCTGAAAAGGGCGGCCGCTCGGGACGCAAGCTTCCCGGCGGGGAATCGCCATGGGCGCCTCGCCTCCTCCTGAGCGAGCTCCTTGCTCGAGGTCTTCTCCAATCCTCCGCGCAAGACGTCGTTCGCCGGGCAGCGGAAGGTCGCCAGAGCATGTTGTTCGCTCGGGGCTTCAAGCCTCCTTGGGCGATTCTTCGTCCGAATCTTGAAGCTCGACCACCTCTCGTGACGCTATCGTGCTCGGGAGGGCCAAGGGGTTCGCCCCGCCTTGGTCGTCGGCGACAAACTTCTCCATCGCCTCCACTCCCTCGGCCATCACAATGTCGGCGGCATCGGAGCATATCGCCGCTAGGACATTGTCAAGGATCTCATAAGCCACTTTTCGGCAGTCCGGAATAGACCTACGAGCTATGTCGCCCACATCAGTTAGGTGGGCTAGCTCGGGTCGAAGCACACGAAAACAAAGCCAAAGCCAAGCATGTATCGAGACTCACCCTTGGCCGCGCCTTCCTCGTCGCCGGTGGTTGGATTCTCCGCCGCCGCAAGCACCAGCTTGGCCTTCTCATCGGCGGCTTGGGTGATTCTCGCCAGTTTGGGGTCGACCTCCTCCATGTCGACCCCCACCAACGTCTTTCCCGATTGCTCGGGCTCCATTACGGTGAGATGCGCACGGCCGATGGTCCCGAACTCCCGAGCCTTGGCAGCCCGGTCGCGTTGGTCCCTCACGTCCTCGATCTCCCTCCAGAGGCGTCTGCTGCGCTGCACCATCCTCGATCAATCTCCCTCGCCTCGATTTGCTCGATCTGAATTGCGTGCTATAATTCTTCAACCAGAGCCTCAGGCGGCTTACCTCCATCCGATCGGCATACTCCAAGTGTCGCTTCGGGGGGTCTCCGTGTGCTGCTGTGTGCCTCTTTGACGCCCGGGTGCTTGCGGGTGGCGGCGCCGACCTTTTGCCCTTCCCTTTTTTGGCCTTGGCCGTGAGAAGGAGCACGCCGCTACTACCCACCTTGGATTTGAGCTCGGCCACGCCCAGCTCCAGGGCGGTCTTCTCCTACCAAAGGACAGCGAAAGGCCGTCAGGGTAGCTTGGATGTTGTTCCCGTGCGCAAGTACTCAGCGAGGCTCGGATGCCCTTCCCGAGCAAAAATGGCCAAGGAGGCTTACCACGTCGCACCGAGCAAGCACGTTCTTCGGCACTTGGCGGTCGCGCAGAAGCTCCTTGCCCTTCGGGGTTCCGAACATCTCGGCAACCCTCTTCTCGACCCAGTCGAAGCCCGGGGCTGTCACCACATTGCACAGAGGTCAGCACGGGCTCGAGCGGTATATGCGGGACAAAATTGCCGCAAGTCATGGGACCTTACCCGATTCTCCTTCGCGGGTGATGTCGTCCCACCCGCCGATTTTGAAGAAAGGGTGCTCTCTCTGCCTCAGCGGGGATATCCGGTTCCCAAGGAAGTCACGGACGATATCCCGCCCGGTGAGCCCCATGTTTGTGAGCTCGTGGATCGTCATCAGGATCCGCTCCTCCTCAGGGCCAGCCGGCGGGCGTGGCGTCTCGGTATTTAGCGCCGCCCCTCCGGTGTAGCGCAGAGAGCTCCCCGGCAGCTTCCGCAGGTAGAACCAATGCTCGGCCCAGCCCGCAACGGAGTCCTTGAGGGTGAAGACGGGGAACTCGTACGGGCGATTGGGCCTCAGGCGGAAGTATAGGGCACCGGTGAGCGAAGAGCCCCCGGTGCGGAAAAGGTTGTAAAAATGAAAGAAAAGGTCCGGCGTAGGAAGGACGCCCACGAAGCCTTCGCAGAGGTGGGCAAAAATGTTCAGAACAAGGATGGAGTTGGGGTTCAGGTGAGTGACCTCGCACTGGCATTGCTCTAGCACGCCCTCCAGGAACTCGCTCTCGGGCATTCGGAGCCCGTTGATGGTGTAGAGCTCACACGAGACTATCTCGTCGTCGCGCGGCGCCGGGGCTCCTTCGCCATCCGGGACCCTCCAAGAATAAGGGTCCAGGTAGCCGTGATCCTACAGCACCCTGAGCCTCTCCGCCGTGATCTTGCTCGCACCAAACCGCGCCATGGGAGGACTCAGCCGAGCGGGCGCCGCAGCAGCGAGAGGAGGTTTGGAAGATAAGAAATCGGGGGCGGAGTGTTCGCACGGAAGATGAAAAAGAAAGTAGCAGGCCTTTTCGAGGCGTGCCCGATGTAATTTGTAGGCGGAGAAGTCGGGTGGACGGGTAAAGGCAGTCGATTGCCGGCGCGTGGCGGTTCGGTCCCCAAAGCGGGTCTGGCGGGGCGCAGTTCCCGAAAAAACTGTCAGAGCCGCGCCGCGACGCTTCGTAAGGAAGGAACCGCTGCAAAATTTCGCGCGCTCCACCCACAAGTGCTATTTGGTCCAGGTCTCGCCCAAGTACGCTCGGTCCCGCTGGGGCGCGCTTATCCCCCGGGCCGGGCTGTTTGGATGCCGCAACATGTCTTCCTTCTCGTTGCGAGCCCTTTTCTCCCGGCGTGGCGGCCGGATGTCATGCGATTCTTCGCCAAGAAGGTTCCCGCCCGAGCATAGTTGCTCGGCGCCATAGCGATTTTCGCTACTAAGATCCTCACCCCGAGCAAGGAAGCTCGGGTCCCATGTAGCTTTTTCACCGCATGACTCCAATCCTCTTTTCGAGGAGTTTAGAGGCTTAGGCGGGGCCTCTTCAAGACCCTTCCCTTTAGCCTCGGGGCTAGCCGTCGAGATTGATGTACTGCGTCCGACGACCATCGGCCCGGTGCCACCGACCATGCCCTTGCCCGCAACGCGCCCATGCCCGACCCACGTCCCGCCCGAGCAACGGTCGGGGACCACGACAAGACGACGTGGCAGTTAATGCCAGCGGCGCGGGATATCACGCGCCCGGGATACGCGCCGCCCCGGTCTGCGCCGCCTTGGACTGCGCTCCCTGTACCCACGTCGCGTGGTACCCGGCGGGTGGCGCGGCTACTATGTTGCATGCGTCCTCTACAGCGAAGCGCCCCACACATTAAGTGATTTGTCTCCTGTAATTTTCTATAAATACCCCCTCCCGCGATGTGCTGAGGGTTGGACCTTCTGTACTACACACACTTACACTCCTCGCTTGCTTATGGGAGTCCTTAGGATCGTTCAGCGCCTCCCGAGCAAGCGCATTGTAACCCACTTTCACATACTAGTGCTATCACTGGACGTAGGGTTATTATCTCCCCCGTGAGAGGCCCGAACCAGATAAAAAACGACCCCCTGTGCCTCACACTCGCCCGGCATTCCTTCGTTCCGTTGCTCGGCATACTCTCAGACGATAACCCTGACGGAAAAGGGGCCTTAGGTTGATCCCTCATTCAACAAGTAAGCTCGGCGAGGGACCCCTGTCCCGAATCGTCGACATATTTGGTCCGAGCAGCACGAGCAAATCAAGCAACTATTGGCTGTTAATTCCAGCGGATGTGATACCGCTATCTTATGACTAATGGCTACGATTAGAGTCTTTACATTCTAGCTGCATATCAGGTGGTTTATCGTGGAATCCCGGGATTTGACAGTGTATGTGTTCTCTGGTTGCCAAGTCCTAAGAATGAATATGATGACTAATTATACCCCTTAAAAAGCAATTATCAACAGAGTGGCTCATCAGGCTCACGTTACATGTGGCAACCAGTGCAAATAATTTTCAAGTTTGCATACAAGTAGCAACTTCTTTTTTAATAGGCGTGCGTGGAACTAGTTTGGGCTGGGCTGGATTTAGTTGAGAGGGCCGTAGCCCTTTCTAGGACAAGCGAGCTTAGTTTCCCACTATAAGGTCCAGTCAAGACGAAACCAGCAAACTTGTTAGGAGAAAAGAGAGAGAGAGAGAAAGAGAGAGAGATGAATGTAATGTGTAAAACTGAAATTCTAGTGGAAATTGGGTGAAAATCAAAAGTGGAAGTTTTAAAAAATTCGAAAAAAACATACGTAGGAAGATCATGTTCCTAATATTGGTAGTAAAATTTCAAGATCAAACTTCACTTCATTCGTGTAATATGAAAAATACAAATCCGCAAAAAAAAAAAAAAAGAGAGTAAATTGTTTGTCTTTTCCTCATCTCGTAAAGACAATTGAATTTTATCTTGAAATTTTGTAAAGATTTAGAGCGTAACCTCTCGTACATATGCTAATTTTGTATGAACTTTTTACTTCCGCATTTGATGTCACGCCTTCACCAGATTCGTGTATTCACCTAACATCGGGCCCGTACCACAAGCATGTGCGGAGTGAGCGACCAGACAGGGCCCCCACCAAGTCAGGAGCCTCGTTTTTTTATATATATTTATGTGGGTTAGTTTGTTAATTGCAATAAAATGCTCTTATTTGTTGTTAAGATGAGACAGAATACATACAAGAGAACGTTGGAACGGGGATAAATTTCTACTACATTTGCAAGCTGTCATATGATATTACCAATTAATATGTATGTGTTTAGATTAACCCTTTAGAACTAACCTTCGTATCTCTTCAACTTTTCACTCTTCCTATCCACTGTGCTATTTCTCCTAGTATAACAAGTTACTGTCAATTTGAGATGTACATATGAATATTTGTGGATAAAATCATTTTAAAATATACCTTATAAACTTGGATGGATATATCATTCTCTACCCTTTAACATTTCTCAAGTTTCGAGATAATCAATAACAGTATAGTGCTATTTTAGCTGGATTTTATTATTCTTGTTTAATTCTTAGGGTCCCATTTACCCGCGGAAGTAACTAGCTAGTACTCCCTCCGGTTATAAATAGTAGTCGTTTTGGATATAATTTCAGTCAAACTTTCAAAAATTTAAGTGTCAACATCTTTTAAATATTTAAATTGGATACATGAAAATTATGTGATAATTTGTCTAAAAAATTACTTCCATAGAGTTATGATTTTATTAGGTTCTGTAAGTATATCATAAGAGAAATCAGTAGTCAAAGTTATATCTTATAGAGATCACCTTGGTACCCAAAACGAGTGACGAGAAGAAATATATACTTGGAAGTCATCATGCCATATGAACAAACAACACAATGCAATGATCAGCTTTTCGTTTTAGCACCGGCCCTGCCTAGCATACACCCAAGGGATAAAAAAAAGGCGATGGGATCGCATCAATCGGATGCAAGGGATGGGGACGCGACGCATTTAAGTTGCTCTTCTTGGAGTGGATGGGCTCGCAATAAGTTGGGTGTGGCAGGACGAGATTCCCTCGCATTAACCCCGGCCTGCGCCGCGGAGGCCCGCGCGGTGGCAGTGCAGAGAGAGAGGACGGAGAGAGAGATGCGCCCGCACAGCCACTCCTCCCGGCCGGCCTGCCATGCTCTCCAATCAACGCCCTTTGTCTCGCTCGCCGGACGCCTGGTCCGGTCGGCCTCTCCTCTGATCCGCCCAAGTGTCAACTCCCCCCGCCTATCGAGATCCAGTGCGGCTCGTACCCGGCCATCACATGCATCTATGTATGCTACTAGATGCGTGGGCGTGGCGCACGCCGCGCTAGCTAGCCACCATATGTTCATCGGGTAAAAACTGCGTTATAGATTTAATGTAAGGAGAATTATTAGGAAAACCGGATCCGGTTGTAATTTTAGAATTTTTGAGAGGCCTTTGCGTAACAAAAACTAATTTCGGAATTTCTCGAGGCCTACCTGCAAAAAAAAAGACTTGGATGTAATTTCGTAAACTTTCGAGGGCCTTTTTGCAAAAAACAAAAAAAAACCGGTGCCACGCGCCCTTGGCACGCGTCGCGCAGAGAAAAATCACGGGGCAACACGCGTGCGCAGGGGCGGAGACTCGAGCACGCGACTGGCTGGTTGCAGGCGAAGTAAGCTACCGCTGCACCACCCGAGGCGTCGCGTCTGCCCAAGCGAGGAAATTAGTTAAGGTGTCCAGATAGGCGTATAGGCTGGGTGACGTGGTGTAGCGCGGAGCGAGCACGTCGGTTCAAAATTGATGTGGATAGCGCGGCGAGACCAAAAATCTTTAGGATATAATATACGGAATATAAGTGCATATATTTACTACTTTAAAAGAAATCAAACTCAATAATTGCCTAATGATCATACATCAATTGTTACCGACAATAACATGCAATTGATCAAGAACAGTAGGTAAAGAGAATATATATATGTGTGTGTGCGCGCGCTCTATTCTACATACAGCTGTAGAGTAGCATTTCTATATACACATATATGCACACACTTAATCAAAGGTCAGACTAATCAATCAGACAAGTATATTGTAGATTGTAAAAATTGAAAAAGAGTTGCCATAGCCCAATCTTCATTAAAAGATAGCCACCTTAGCATATAAGGTCCTAAGACAATGAATATCTAGCCCTTTTACAAGCAAATAATAAATTTTAGAAATGAAATCATTTGGCTAGGCTTGTCAAAGATGATATCATAGAAAACAATATCGCCAGACTTATCGACAGTTATTTCGAAGATACAAAGCCGTGGAATAAGGCAATTCACTAGGAGACCCCGAGAAATATCAAAAGTTGCTCAGGTACCTAGAACCAACTCGCTAGCCATGAGTGGTTAACTTCGTCAAGCAAGTCTCAAAGGACTTGCTGCACAAAACAACCCAAACTAAGCACCACGTACTACTCACTGAATCGAGCTAACAATATTAACCAAGCATTCAACAACGAACTGAACCAGCCAAGATCAATCATGCACTCGGCAACAGAGAACACCGACGGACTTAGCTCTCCCCAAAGCCCTCAAGATGATGTGTTCCTCCAAGAACAAGCTCAAATTTAAACACCTCGGATTACTCACTATGTGGCATCCACAAGGTGATTGAGCACGGTCTGAGAGTAGAAATAGCATGGGAACAAAGGGAAGTCAAGAATCCACCCTTTTAGGGCCTGTTTGGGACAGCTCCAACTCCACCAAAATCTGTGGAGTTGGTGGAGCAGGGTATTTCTAGCTCCAGAAATTTATGGAGCTGGAGCTATAGGTACATTAAAGTGTTTAAGTAGATCATCTTGTTTACATTTTAGACTAAAAATATAAAATTAATTCACTTTATTTTAGCCTATAAGTTTCAGCTCTGAACTGGAGTTGGGAGCTGGAGCTCTCCCAAACAGGGCCTTAAGCACATGGATTTAAGAGGATTAGGGATTTTCGCAAATTGGGGAAAAACTAGTTGTATCTACCTCAACCGTGGGACTCACCTTCACCCTCTAAAGGAGCACCTAAGGAGGAGTGGGAGCAACGGGCACCGGGGACACCGCCGCCTCACTGTCGTGTGCGAGAAGGCTGTGCCACGCGACTCGAGCGCCGTCGTTTCCCTCCCTCTCTGTCAGGGACTGAGAAATCTCTGACAGGTTAACGCGCAGTCAACAGGGTCCCTAGCTCGGGGCTGAGCAGCATGGGACTTCGACCACGACCTAAGCCGCGCAATCCCCGCACGACCTCGAGCTGGAGGAATGGGGATCCAACTCCCGCACAACCTCGACCTTGGCTTAGAGGTGTGCGCTTACTCGACGGTTTCCAAGACCGGAAATCCCGGAGTTAAGGCGGACGTGGGCGTCAGATCCGGACAGTTGCAAAGACGCCCCACGCGCATCATGCACTACTCAGAATCTCCCGCCGCTTCGATAACAAAGGGAGGAATATAAATCCTCAAGCAGATTGGCAGAGGGGACAAGCAATCCAAACACACGACATCAACGCACAAGTAATAGGATAGTAGCCATAACCAGAGCGCTCAAGCTCGAGCTGTAAACCACCTCTGTACTCAGGAATAGTGAGCTCCCCCGCCTCAAGGGAAGACTGGAGTAGAGCTATTACCCTCACGGGGGCTCGAACCAGTATAAACCGCTGTGTCTCACTCTTTGTCGTTTCGCCCCGACCAACATCGCAGCAGATCCGTTCCTCCGTTGAGCGTAGCTCGTTTTGGGTCCCTACTTCACACTAACCCTGTTTCACATTTGCGGTCAGGCGATCCCGATCGTCGACACTCTCCCCTTTGACTCGCTCCCTCTCAATCATGCGGTTGGGGCTAGGGCACCGAGTGCCTTAGTCTCATCCAATTGGGCCAGGTCGGCCCAGTTGGCCTTTATACGCAACAAAAAAAATCAATCTCTCTTCTCCACTCCTCTTACATAAGAATTACGTGCTGACGTGTAGGTCTTCCTAAAAGAATCACTAACAAAAAAAAGAAGAAAAAACAATATATCAACAAACAAATATAATCTCTCTAAAAAGTCTCTATCAACAAGTGTCGACAGGTGGGCTCAAATATCTACCTATAGCCAATTCACAATATTGTTACAACGTGTCTTACCTGTGTTCCATTGCAGCTCACATGCATGCATTCAGCTAGAATGATATATGCTTGCATGCGCTCCTTCATTGCATGCATGTGATGTTAGCTCTGTGCGTAATGCACATGCATGCATGTCTGGTAAACCTTTGAGAGAAGAAAAGCAGATCGAGTAGAATTGAATTGCAAGTTGCAAGATTACCGACTCCCCCCGGCAGGGCATCGCTCAGCTGCTGCGTGCGAGTGACAGCGCGGTAAGTGGCAACTTGACGCTGCTTTCTCCGTTTGCACGCGAAAGGGAGTGCATCGCTAAACAAAAAGCCGGGGAATCTCATTTATGTCTTTGCACCTACATATACGCACCGATCATGCATCTATGCATGAGAGAGAGACAGAGAGAAGAGGGCGGTTACTATTAATGCTGCAGCCTGTCTTACTCATTTGGTAGCCGGGGGACTTAAATGCCCACCAACACAAAGGGTAGTGAGGGAATCAGACGAGTCCATATAAGAAGGCCTGCAGGGTCGGCCTCCTTCAAACGCATTCCTACAAACACTCATACACCAACCCTAGCAAGCTGTGCTGCTTCCCTCTCCTCCATGGTTGCATTGCATCCCATTCAGGAGAGGTCGAACGATATATCCATGGCGGCCAATATATACATATAGTATAGTCCACATGACGACGTTCGTTCTAGTTCAATTCCTCCTCTCGTCGATCTTCTTCTGTTGCTCAATTCAAAGGCGCTGCAGGCTGGAGAAAGAAATGAAATGGTAGCTATGATGTTGGCTCGTCTCACTCAGATGATCTAGTGCTGAATGAGGCATGAATCTAAGTACTACAGTCTTAGTGCAATGCTCCTGCAGGCATTTCTGATTGAGCCGTGCCAATATCTCAGTACCATTTCATGCATGCATGTGCGTGCACATCACCATCACTTCTTCTGCAATGGCGCCCGGTAATCGTATGGTTCTTGTTCTTCTGCGATGTATGCATGCATATATATACCGACTAATGTACATACACACTACAGGTTCACTCTTGTTGCCTCTTGGTTTTACCTAACGTGTCCAAAGTGCCTAACCATGGCCATGCCTTGCATATATAAGTTGTGGCGTACGTTCTGCATGCTACACACACCATTAGCTAACTACATCATGCAGGAATTGCATGCCAGGCAAAAGCACCAGGCAGTCAGGCACACCCCATATATATGCACATATATTGGACAGTCTTCGATTTCCTTAATTGCATATGGTAGAGATTATATATATGCAAACTAACGCTTTCGATCAGTTGATGTTTATAAAGTTGCAGTGGTTCTTTTCATCTCACAAGATTGAAGTATACCAGTTTTGCTGCTCGGCCTATTCCAGGGGTAAAGATTACTGAAGAACGCGAACGTTGAATCGGACTGAAGGCATTGCACGCATTTATTGACGTTTGTTTTCGGAAAAGTAACGTTCATGCATGCAAATTGATTAGTGTAACTACTGCTTGCGTTTATGTGTTCGTGATCTTTACCTTCGTGCATTAGAGGGAAATGTACAGGTATTTTCGTTGATTTTTCCCCTTGAATGAGAGGGCAACTGTACACAGTTATTCATTGACTCGTTGATTGGTGTGTACTAATTTAACTTTTCTTCTCTTTCAACTTTGAGAGGACATATATTGATGCATATACAGTAATATAAAGGACTATAAATAACGATGAGATGGGCGAAACGATCACAAACCAATTTTCTCCCTAAATAAATCAACCGACACCTACCAAGACCTCATAAGAGAGCCGAAAAATAAATTTTATGAGGATTTCACCCGGAGGCTAGCACTACCGCCATGGTGAGGGTGGCACTACCATGAACAGTGATTTTAGGCACATGAACAGTAAAATCAGTACGAGTTTAAATCTAAAAATTAATGTATCTTTTGATTGGATAATCTAAAACTCGTGAAATTTTGTATGCACATTCCTAAGGATGCCAGGAACCTATTTCAACCTTCAATTGTAAGGATTAACATCAAAGTTTCGATCTTTTTTAAGTTTACCAGAAAACCCTAATCCTTTTAATCAACCTAGCAGTCTTAGTGGCTTAGAGACTCACCTCCCACTACATCTCCTTATACAGTGGAGATAACCCTAAACCTAAAACCTAGACACATATGTGGATGCCATTCACATTTACATAGGCTAACCCATTAAACCAACACCATACCGGGTTTTACACTCACAAGCACGCTTCTTAAAGTGGCTTTCACCTTGACGCCAAATTCCTCTACGAGTCCGAATTTACATTCGTGTCCACTTTGACTTGATCTAAACCACTTAGACTATCGCCACGGTTTTCCAAATAGCCTCATCTGCCGGTATTGAGCAAATTACCAATTTACCCAAAGACCGGTTTTCCTTCTCCTCGAAGCATTGCTCATGCTTTGTTGCTTTCCACATGGCCCCAATGACTTGCCGTCAAGCCTCTCACTCGTTCGGATTTCCCCGAATCATCCTTGCTTGCAAGCAAGCTCAAGTCTCTTGACATACCACATGTCCTTGACTACTTCACCATGACGGCATCGGCTTCCTTGATCATTCTGGGTCTCGACTCTTCCCTGAGCCTAGTCCCGGTCTACGCTGTTGCCCGCTATGTCCATCACCAGTACTTCATGCTCAGCTTCCTTGTCTTCTCAACTCGCAACCACTTCCCGGTCTCGATTATATTATCTTCCGGCGCCCCTTGATCGTTATGAACCTCAGCTTTCTTAGCCTAGTCCCGATCTCGTCTTCACCTCACCATGATCTAGCACTGAAGTCCTATAGCCATACAGACAAACAAACCATCATATAGCACTGTTCACAATATATGAATTAATCATCACAAAAACCCAACAACAATTCACAAATTGCTGTCAAACATGGTACTACCGCCAACTAGAGGCCGACCGTACCGCAAGTCTGGTATTACCACTCCCTCTGAAACTCAGTAGAGGCCTTCTCTGAAAAATAGCTACCACCCTTTGGCCCTGTAGTACCGCTCCCCTGTCACTACTGCTCTTAGCACGCCGGTACTACCACTGTGCTAAAACCTAGAGAAATACCTCTCTGTAAAAAGGCTAATGCACTCACGGCTGATATCACCATGTGGCCAGCACTACTGTTAACCCAGGCCGGTAGTGCCGCCTGGATAGCACTACCACTACTACAAGGTCGGTAGTGCCTCCTAATACTATCAAAACCTCAAATTTCTTCAAATTCAACAACGGATTCAAAACCAAACTCAAACTTGAGCACCACAAGCTCAAAAACTATCAACAACTGATCACAAAATATGTATAGACCCCCACATGGTCTTTCATACATATATATATAAAGGCGAAATATTCAGTGAAAACCACCCATTTCATGAAAACTCTGTGAAAACCACCCGTAGAAGTTTTGAAAAATTCTCAAAAATTACCATAAAGACAAACAAAAATTTGAAGATGAAACTCAATCGCATTTGAAAGATATGAAAAAGACAAACAGCAAAAAGAATAATGCTAAAACAGTGAAAATTACTATTTATGCTGAATTTGTCTTTTTCATATCTTTCAAATGTGATTGAGTTTCATCTTCAAATTTTGCAAGATTGTAGAAGTTCACCTCCCCTACATATGGTATTTTTTTGAGAATTTTTCAAAACTTCTACGGGTGGTTTCCACGGAGTTTTCATAGAATGGGTTGTTTTCACTGAATATTTCGCCATATATAAAAAGCCTTTTATGTACTCCTAGGAGTACATACTCTGACATTCAATATACCACTTAAGCGAATATATTATACTCTCTTATCATTTTCGGTATACTCTAATAATAATTCTAAGATACTCCAATGCGATATGGTTCGAAAAAAATTCATTGAAGCCCTTCATTTTTTGCTATATACCCGTTTCCATATATAAAAGGAATATATACACAAATTATGTTATAAAGGGGGATTTTGATAAATTTTTTTGTAGAACTCACCTTGGAGTACCTTATAATTAGTGTTAGAGTATACTCAAAAGAATAAAGAGGTATAACAACATTATTTAAGCGGTATACTGGAGGTGAGAGTATATATGTACTCTCAAGAATATAGAACTATTTTCCTATATATATACATATACATACACACCACATGATTTTCACTGTAGCCACCGATTGTAGCAGCCGATATATTATGTTGGTGCAGCCAAATGCAGTTCCTGTTGCCTGATGCGTAATTCTGTGGCAATTTCATCTAACCTTGTCTAATACTTATCATTAGAATACTGCCAACTGCAAATTGAGAAAATCGAAGGTTAGCACAGCACAAACTAGAAAATCAAAGGTTAAAAATTATTAACCAGCAAGCGCGTTCTCAGAGGTATATTCAGATAGAGCTCGAGTAATTTGATATGGTTTATTGGCATGTGTAATCATCATCCAAACCTATATTATCGGAAGAATTCGCCCTCCCATGCATTTTCGGGCCCGGCACGCCGGCTCGGCTCAAAAAATTTTTCTCGGATCGGTCCTTTTGAAAATTACGAACAGGTCCTTCGTAATTTTTGAGAGAGGAAGATTTTTTCCATTCAAATCGTGTTCGGTCCTCGTGCGCTGCTTTTACAAAAAAGAACCTCCCGTTAGATTTAAATCGCGAACAAGCCCTTTTCTAATTTTTAAGGCTAGCGACAGTCCAAAACGTAACATTGTGTCCTTGCTCTTTACGCCTAGGTCCTTTCTCCGCTTTCCTCGAGAAAAAATATTTTGTCACTAGAAATATATGTACGACTCTATTTCTAGACTTTTTTCCCACCTCGATTTCCCATCTCGATCTCTAATATTTTTAGAGCATGTATTATTACTCCACGAATGCGTCGGTCTCGATATTTTTAAAACATATATTATTACTCCGTGAAGCGTGAAGTGTTAAGCTCGACAAAGAAGGTTGTCATCTCTAATAATTTTCGGCCTTTTCCTCTAGACTTTTTCCCCTTTCGGTTTTCTAGCTCGGTCTTCAATATTTTCCAAATAATTCATCGAAGAGATATTTCTACAAATTCTATTTTCTACTTTTTTCACCGTTTCGCTCATTATTTGACGATTTAAAAATAAAACGCGTCGAAAAAAGAAACCCCTATTAAAAACATAACGCCAAGTGTATTACGCCATGAGTTTCTAATATTTTTTAAAACATGTCCTTTCTCCTTTTTCCCGGAAAAAAACGTTTTCATCGCCAGAAATATTTGTGTAGCTCTATCTCTAGACTTTTTCCCCAGCTTGATTTCCCATCTCGATCTCTGATATTTTTTAAAACATGTATTATTACTCCGCGAACACGTCGATTTCTAATATTTTTTAAAATATGTATTATTACTCCGCACACAAGTAGAGTGTTAAGCTCCACAAAAAAAGGTTGTTATCTCTAATAATTTTTCACCTTTTTCCCTTTAGACTTTTTCCCCGCCGCGATTTTTCGGCTCGGCCTCCAACATTTTCCAAATAATTCGTCGAAAGAGATATTTCTACAATTCTATCTCTCTATTTTTTCCCCATTTCGACGATTTTAAAAATAAAACGCCATCGAGAAAAAAATAAAATTTTTCTACGGAAAAACAACACGCGCGGCGTGTTACGCCGCGAGTTTTTAATATTTTTAAAAACATGTATTATTACTCGGCGAACGCGTAGAGTATTAAACTCGATAAAAAGAAGGTTGACATCTCTAATAATCCCATCCTATATTATCGAAAGAATCGGCGGCACAGAAGTTTTGAGCCGAAAGTTCGCTCGGCTCGAGTTTACCATTTTACTGCTCGGCTCAAATATATTTTTCGCGTTTGATCCTTTTGAAAATTACGAATAGGTCCTTTGTGATTTTTTGAGAGAGGAAGATTTTCCGCTCTAAAATCGCGTTCGGGTCCATCAGCGTCATTTTACGGAAAGGACCCCGTTAGATTTAAATCGCGAATGAGCCCTTTTCTAATTTTTCAGATAGCGACAGTCCAAAATGTAACATTCAGGTCCTTGCTCCTTACGTCTAGGTCCTTTCTCCGTTTTTCCTAGAAAAAATTTTTTCGCCACCAGAAATATGTGTACGGGTCTATCTCTAGACTTTTACCCCATCTCGATCTCTGATATTTTTTAGAGCGTATAATCGTCGATGAACGCAGAGTGTTAGATCAGAAAAAAAAAGTTGTCGTCTCTAATAATTTTTCGACCTTTTCCTCTAGACTTTTTCCCTCACCGGTTCAAAATTTCGGCCTCCAATATTTTCCAAATAATTTCAAGTAGATATTTCATTCGAGAAATTAAACGCAGATGTGTTCTTGTACGTATAACCGTTTCCTTCTCGATGATTTCTTTAGCAAATGCCAAAAAAACGAAATTTTTGCAAAAAAAATAAGACGAAGGCCACGATACTATTCTAGTACCTTCCTACGGAGGAATCGTACGTGGTTGATTTGAGTGATCCGTGCAGGCTTGACGGCTCGCTCAAAATATTTTTTAGCGTTTTGGTCATTGTGTTTACGATAGATCCTTCCTTCGAGAAAAAAGCGTGAGAAGGCCCTAGATAGATACAAAAACGAGTGATCGGCCGCGAGCTCCGCCATTTTTTGTGTTTTTTCCCTCGAAAAAGCGACCTTGATTTGGTTTTTCTTAAACGGACCTTTTGGTTCAGAAAAAACACGAACCTTTCGTGAAAGGACCCTAAATAGATACCGAAGAAAACGTAGTGACGTTTGGATCATTCCAGCTATTTTTCACGAAAAAGACCTTTCAATTTAGCGTAATTGCGGATCCTTCGTGAGAGAACCCTAGATAGATAAAAAAACATGGTTACGTTCGTATCCTTTCAGCTGTTTCGCGCATTTTCTCAATGATTTAAAAAAAAACTATGCCGAAAATTTCAAAATTATTTCTTCGAAAAAAAACAATGCTCGCCGTGTATTACGCCGCGAAATTTTTGCGAAACAGACTTTTGGTTTAGAAAAATCACGAATCTCTCATGAAAGGACCCTAAATAAATACAAAAAAAATACCGTAGGCCGGCTCGGCTCGTTTTGTTTTTTTCGCTTGTAGGTCACTCAAAAAATACATAATTACATATAGGCCCTTTCGATTTAGTGTAATACCGAAAAATAAAGAAAAAACATAGTGACGTTTAGATCATTCCAGCTATTTTTCACGAAAAGGACCTTTCGATTTAGCGCAATCGCGGATGCGCTTGTGTCCTTTCAACCGCTTCTTGCGTTTCCTCGACGATTTAAAAAAACGATGAAAAAAAAGATATTGTTTCCGTGAGCCTCCCATGCGTTTGAGCCAAGCCGGACCTTTCGATTTAGCGCAATTGCGGATCCTTCGTGAGAGAACCCTAGATAGATGCAAAAAAATGTAGGTACGTTCGTATCCTTTTAACCATTTCGTGTTTTCTTGACAATTTAAAAAAAACTACGCTGAAAAATACGAAATTATTTCTTCGAAAAAAACAACACACGCAGTATATTACGCTGCAAAATTTTTGCGAAACGACCCTTTTAGTTTAGAAAAATCGCGAATATTTCGTGAAAGGACCCTAAATGAATACCGAAAAAATAACGTAGCCCGGCCGGCTCGGCTCGTTTTATTTTTTTCACATGTAGGTCCCTCAAAAATGCATAATTACATGTAGGACCTTTCGATTTAGCGCAATATCGAAAAATATCGAAAAAAACGTAGTGACGTTTGGATCATTTCGGTTATTTTTCACAAAAAGAACCTTTCGATTTAGCGCAATTGAGGATGTGTTTATATTCTTTCAATCATTTCGCGTGTTTCCTCGATGATTTAAAAAAATACCGCAAAAAAAACGAAATTATTTCTACGAAAAAAATAGCACGCGGCGACATATACGCCACGCAAACTATCCTAGTTTGTATATATATCTTGGAGAAACATGTGCATGTGCCAATGCTTCACTTATCTGCAGATCCATTTACAGAGGGGATCATCATGACGTGTATATATATCCCCACGTATATTAATTCCACGGTACTGAACACTGATCACTGCAGCTTCTAACTTCCTTAACTGTAAATACAAACACAGACATGTACACACACAGTGATGTATCAATGCATTAATTCATTTCATCCCTTCAATTTGAAATGGAGCTAGGAGTATTCATGATCTTGCTATCTGTCTCCAATAAATATGATGACTCATATTTAGCCTTTTAAGATTTGGAAAGGTGTGTAAGATAAATCCTAATAAGATTAGGATCCCTAATAAAAGAGAGATTCCTAATAGCTGATGGATTTCTATTTGTTTTGGAGGAGAACTACAGAGGCTATATAAACCTAAAAGAAAGTTATGGAGAACTCAAGCAACCAAGAAGTCACAAGCCAACTCATCCAGAGTAAAAGGTGTACAAGAGGATTAGAGGCTAGGAAATTATTTAGCACTAGATTCTTGTATAGAGAAAGGATCCAAGGGTCCTAAAAGGTTCGAGAGATTGTGAGAGAGCAACAATCCCTTGTACTCTTTTGAAGCTGTATTTAAAGAATTTGTAGTCGGTTTTGTCAAATCTTTCTCTCGTTGTGGTTGCTTCAGCGTTATTATTTTGATTCTCTCTACGGGATTCATTTGCTTTGTTCTTGAGATAATGCATACTCGTGCTATATCTCATAAAACTTTGGCCCCATTCTAAGGCTGTTGTGCATAAAAAGAGGTATCTCCAATGTTCATATCCTCTTGGCTCAACCAGCTGTGAGATGTCTATACTCAAAATTCATAGTACTCTCTCACTCCTCAGTTTGGGTACACTTTCAGACTAAAAAATAAACAGCACTGCTGCTGAAATTTGCAACACAATTTAGCAATTACAATTTCTCATGCATGGCAGAGACAGTCAGTGGAGAACAAAATTAACCAGCAGCACGGTATACTAGCTAGTGGTAAAACTTTGTGGAGGGTAGTTGGGGCTTGCAAAGGAGGAGTAACTAGGGAAGTAATGAGCCGGCCGGGCATGCATGCATAAATGAGATGCAGGCCAAAGGCATAAAGAAGGGACAGCAAGGGGGAGAAATGCGGGGGCATGCATGGCCACCACCTCGCATCAGATCAGAGCTTGCATTTAACACAATACGCACATAGCAGTAGATGGATGCATGATCATGGATGCTTACATGGGCGCCCCAGGCTTTACGCATCGTCAGACAAAGATTCCCCTCATTCACTCCTCCAGCACGGCTGCTGCTTGCTCGCTCGCTCGCTTGCGCCCGTCCCCAACCCAAGCCATGCCATTCACACTGGCTCTAGTAGCTTTGATCGATCATCTACCATCTCCTCCAGTGGTCACCGCTAGCTCCTCCGTGAGTAGCTAGGTTCTCTCTTCTAGCAGGCACGTCACCTCTTCCATTCCTCATGCTGCATTGCATGCACCATGATTTAATTGTCGTACTCTTCTTCTCCTCCTACCCACCACTCCTATTGAATGCATGACCAGATCAGAGTAAATAAATTTTACCTAAATCCAGGATAAAAATACAAGGTGTGTGCTTAAAGAGCCTATGCCTTCTTTGCTCCGTGGCCTGCCAACCGCCAAGTACCTCGGGCCTTGACTCCTGGCGCCATGGTGTGGACACCCTGGCCGGCGGCCGGCGGCACCCTCCGTCTTCTCTGCTCGTCTCCTTGACTGTGCTGCTTGACACGACGATCCCCTCGGCACACCCACCCCCTGGCTTAGCGTCGCCTCACTGTAGAGGAACCGACCCTCCTCCACTCGGCCATTCCTCTCCTCCTCGTCGGGAATTGCGTTGTCGTCACCTGTCAATTATCAGGTGTGCTCGTTCCAGTCAGATCGGGGATGGCTGGGTAGGCCGGTAGGGGAACGTGTGGTGTGGGTTAGATGCGAGTGAGGCCAGAGATGGGATGTGGACCTTATGGGACTCATCGAGGCGAACGCCGAGGCCACCGAGCGCCGGACACAAGGGTGGGGAGGGGGGTTGTTGAGGGTAGGCTCGAGTATGATGAAGCTCTCCCGTTGGATTCACCCGTCTGAATTTAGTAGGTTTATGTTTAACTTGACTTCCCTTGGCATAGCTTCTGGACTAGCTTTTTCCTATAAGAAACCACAAGCTGTACCAAACAGCTGGTTTCTAGTTCAGCTTTTTACCTAAGCCCAAGCTCATTTGTAAAGAGAAGCAGAAACTGGTCTCAAATAGCTTTTTAGGGCAACCAGCTAAAAGCTGGCTTTTGCATAACCCCAAACTGTGCCTGAAGGGGCCTAAGTACTGCACTCTACTTCTCTGGACCCTGGAGTGCTAATTTGTAGCACTACAGTTTGTGTATTGATTGGTTAAGTATTGGCGCCTTCTTGAAAGGTTGAAATCGCAAGCTAAAGGGCTGTTCAGATAACTTAGGTTCTCCAGAAAGTTTTTTTTCCTTGAAAGCGGTCAAGCAAGCAGTTCAGAATTTTTAGGTAGCATACGATGGTGTGGTAGGTAAAGGGCTGTTATGATCTTGGACATGTTGGTTGCTTAGAAGATCTGAGCAAAAGGAATTTAAATTGATGCAAGTGTGGCTGTCCACCAGGAAGTTGGAGGCGCCTGCAGGGACCAGATAAAATGGTCCAGCAGGGACTAACGCAAGGCATGTTGCAAAGAGCCAAAATGGATTTTCATTTCTTTGTTTTTTTTTGCTTACGCCAAATCTGGAGTCTCTCTGAAACACTTGATGACACAGAAGTTAGAGGTTACAGAAACAAGCAGCTAAAGACTGAAATTTCAATCTTATCCGAACAAAGGTAAAGGAACAATAAAAGGTAGCATCCCCTCCGTCCAAGTTTATAAGATGCATTTCTTATTAGCACATAGAGTAAGAAGATATTAGAAATAACTAGATTACCCCTAACTATTATCACTAGGCATTATATTCAATACATGCATATAGAGAATATAAAGTAAAAAAAATGAATTTATATTAGAGGTATAAAGAGAACATCACACTAATTTTACATTTGAATATAAAATACGTCATATATTTATAAATAAAATCATTAAAAAAATACATCATATAAACTTAGACGGTGGAAATATTTGCTTGTATACTGAAATCCAGCAAAGCTTTTGCGTGTACTAAGAAAAGAAAAGCTGAATTTCAGTACTTTGATTGGTTAGAGAGGGCTGAGACACACCAGTTTTCACTTTTCACTTTTGGTTGCTAGTCCTCGGAAGCAGTGACGAAGAAACAGTAACGTAAGGCAATGCATGCAACCTTTTTTTTTACCAGGCTAGGGTAAAGATGCAATCGGTTTGGATTTTACCGGATATCGCTCTTTTGTATATCAAACTATATTTTTTTATCGGAATGAGAATCAGGCGGATAATTACTACCGGATACTCTATGGATGAGCTCAAAAAATCTAGGGAATTTTCCAGCTTTCACCCACTAAACTAATCTTCCTCAGTGATTTTGCATCCCTTGACGTTAGTCTCCATTTTTATGGAAAATAAAAGATAGCGCAAACTAATAAATTTCTTACCAAGTGCAGATTTCTGGTACACAAATCGGGGTAGGGATTGTAAACAATCCTGGACTGGTGGCAGGACTGAGTTGCCTGCATTCAAGTGCTTCTCAGGGTAGATGGATTCAATTCTGTATAAGGCTGTCCGTAGGAAATTCCTTGTCTGTTAGATCCAGTTATAATCGTTAGCATCTATCAAATGCTAAATAAATTGATTGTAGCACAGACTAGGATATGACATTTATCAAACCAGATCAATTTTGCGGAAATAGTTCGACGCTTGAGCAATGATAGACCCATCAATTAGAAAACGAGACTGACGTTCACAGAGAAGCTCATCAATAGAATGAAAAACAATCGCACCAAAACAGCAAGGAAGATCTCAAGGGTGATATAAAAAAATGGTAAACAGCAAGGAAGATCTCAAGGGTGATATAAAAAATGGTTTGGCCTTTTCACGAGAAAAGATTGATTAAGAACACAGCCATGCGACTATTCAACTCCTATTTGGTTTAGTTCTATGTTTAGAATATCTGAGCATTTTGGCAACACAACCTTCTTTGTCAGGTTCAATTAATCATTAACCATTCTTACAAATCAGAGCTCTACCCTTTGTCATAGAAAATGCCTTGGAAATTCCAAGGAATGCCACCTTACATCAATAACTTAATATAGCTATGAAGAACTGAATATATGCACATCAAATAAAAAACAATATTACAAAGAAACAATTTCTCCAATATATACAGACACCCCCCTTTTCTGTGTTAGAGGAAAGTTTCAGACTTTCAGTGCAACAATTAAAGCTGGTATACGTTTGTTTGATCTAAGGAGCTGACATGCAAAGCATACAAGTATTTTATAGGCATAGCTGAGTAAACTCAGCTCATGTGTGATGTGCCCTTTCATCAACTACAATAAACCTTTATTTTTCCGAATATGTAATGCCCAAAGGAATTCTTTCTGATGAATGATAAGCTAATAAAAAGAAATAGCTCAGCCTTCTGGTTAGAAATCGCATTGCTACTAACCAGCCACTTGAAAATCTTTATCTTAAGCAGGAAGTTCAGCCCTCCATAAAAATTTATTTGTCACAGCTGTTGTAAATTCCTTGTGAGCTAACTTTACTATGTATCTCCTCATTGTGTCTGTCAATTGCCCACATAAATTGATCAGGGCCATTCCTAAAGTTATCACAACACATAGGGTCAGCAACTCCTGATCTGAATACATCCGGTCGGTCTATCGGTCGGATAATGAAATTATCCGATTCGATTGTGCCCCTATGCTAGAGCCTATCTGAACAGGTTAAGGAAAAATTTACTGAATTATAGTATAAGCCAGTTGGCTTTGTTACTGTTTAGCTCGATGCTAGCTTTTCGGTGTTAAAGTTTACAGTCTGTCTGGCCAGAGACTCAACTGAAGACTGACGTTTTTGTTGCAGAATTGGACATTTATCCCTCAAGACCTGTCTTATTTCGGAGCGTGCTAAGCAATCAATCTCTGCATTTTCTCTGAACGTCTGAATTCTGAACATGACTGACATACTTTACTCATTGGATCATTTCATTTAGAGTTTGTAACATTTCATTTTAAGGCAAAAGTCGATCGATCGGCTACACTTTCTTCTACAGCAGCACGCGAAACTGTTGCTTCATGCCTCTCGCGACAGTATCAATCTGAAGGGGTAGTGCAGTACACAACCTGCATGGCTACATGGAAGTAACATGCATGGCCTGGAGAGTGGGATCCCAGCTCCCGATTCCCAACAGTATTTGGTACACACAACAACAAACGGGAAGACCTGTACGCTGCAGTGCCAAGTGTAATTGCCAATACATGGATGGATGGTATGCATAGTTGCAGACTAGATGGATTCAGTCCAATCATTAGGCCATTGTGGATATTAGCTAGAAACCACGAACGATTTCGATCGAAGTAACTAAATTCCCAATCACATTTGTACAAAGAGGCGCATGCAGTTGAGTTCACCAAGCAGGAAGCGATCGATCACATCGCAAGGGACGAATCTTACAATGACACAAGAGAAGGTTTCAAGAGAAGATGGCTTAGCTCGGCGACGGCTCGGAATGACGAATCAGATCTTCTTGTACTTGTGCCAACAGACGAGCATGACGACGCACCTGCGGAAGATGTAGAACCTGGACTTGTGCCCCCTCGCCACCGCCAGGCACCCCCGCCTCCCCTCGCCGCCGGCCACTGTTGCCCCCTGCCGCGACACGCACTGCCCCATGCTGTGTGTGTGTGTGTGTCAAGAGCCCTCCCTTCCCCAGCCGGCCGATCACGACGGGCGGAGCAATCGGAGCCCAAACAACGCCCCTTTTAATTGTCACCGTGGAAGATGTACACCGATATGCTTTGCCGCGTCAACGGGTGGGTTTGTTATTACGATCTTACCGGGATTCAAGCCAAGTAACCGTCCAAAAAAAAAAAACCGTAGATGTGTGATCTGTGCAGGTGTCTGGGCTACAGATTGGTCCGCCGTCCAGCCTAACAAGAACGAACCTGGTGTTAGTGGAAAGGCCGATGTCTCCAACGAGTTGTCAATCAAGGTATTAATTAATTAAACTCGATCCATAGATCCACTTACTGTTTCATCAAAGTTGAAAAGATTGCGTTTGAGCTTAGCATAGTTGGATTGGGCCAAACGATGAAAAGGAATAAGCAAACTAGAGTTTTTTTTTTTAAAAGGAGGAATCAAACAATTTAAGCAACGAAAAGAGTTGGAATGGCTCTATTTTATTGATAGGTTACAAAAAAAAAAACTCCACTGTCTTATTTCAAACACAGTCTTCTTCGATAAGAAGGAATCAGACGATTCAAATAAAGTTCTTTTTTTTAACATATCAATAAGATAGAGTCACGATGCGGGTTGTTTCGGGTCCTAAATAAACATAGACACTTTAAAAAAATCTGTTGGATAGGTAAATTCGCATCTCCTACAACCCATACAATCTTTGTTTCTCAACGCAGAAGCAATTTTCTTGGGTTTACACCCATCACATAGTATCATTTCTAATACATCTTTTGGATAAGCTTATACAAATTGAGTGCATCCTATACATGTATCATAAATTTTTACGGAACGTGAAATTGAATCTATAAGTTTTCCTTTTCAACATAAAAATTTTCGATATGGTATAAATGATATTAATTCTATATGAGTCATATATATTCTAGACACCAAACTAAGCAATGGTTTATCCAAACTTCAACAAATAAATAATGCAATATATTTCTTAATCCATTTGTGAAAAAGCGTGAAAAGGGCCAAGAAACTTAAATTTTGGGTTTCGACAATCATAATTATATAAAATTGTACATATGAATTCGAACTAGCCAATAAATTGGTTATCGTCTTTTCAATATAAACTATTGCAATATCAATGAATTGAAAATTTTCAATAATTAAAATATAATGCTGTGCAATAACCTACTTAAAAAATAGATATTCTAAAATAGTATTTGATTTGTATTCATCTTAATATTTGAGTTCGACATTATCATTACATGTGCATCGTTGTTTGTTTGTTTAGATGATCCTATGTCTAATTATTCAAAAGTATAATTATTCAAAAAATTAGATAAATTGATATGAGTTGATTTCATGCTACGGTGGATGGAAGAAAGAATGGATAGTCCAATAGCTGCTTTAGTAGCTGCAATGGCTATAACAAAGATTGCAAAATGTGGGCATCCGGAAATATGAATCGATTCTCACACGTGCGTTGGACTTAGAGGTGACACCCATACTCCACTTAAGTGTATGCTCACCGCCACCCAAAAGTCCGTGCACGGAGTTTTGACTAAATGGCCTCACCCAAACAAATATGAGCCATATAGTCGCACCGCACACACTTACGCGTCCATGAGAGTTTCGATTCCATTCCGAACAACCATACCAGGGATTGAGACCAACTCATCCACGCATAGCATTCGCCATCCGTCTTCAGACCTTGGTATCGCCTACTCTCCAAGGGGAGCACGAGCAATAGCCAAAGAACGACCACGCACGCAGTGTATGCATTGATGGTTGATGACAATTCAGTACCGGATATGTGTCTAGTGCTAGTTCCCAAGATCAACGCCTAGCACCCACATATCCCGCATTCGAGATGTATCGCAACACATACACATGAATCTAAGCAGTTGGAATAGCATAAACATATACTGCAACTATTACAACTACTTACTATTACAAGTAGTGGCCGACCAGCCAAATATTACATGTCAAAGAGTAAATTGCAGCGGAATTTAAACATATACCAAAAGTAGGACAGCGGTATGCCCATCCAATAAACCCAAAGGCAACCGACTTGGAAAAGCCCAAGTTCATCTGTCAACATGATCGTCGAACCCCGGAGCAAAGCAAGAGTCGTCGGGGCACTCTTCCGTCCCTTCGTCTAGATTGTTTAGATTAAGCAACCGTGAGTACACGTATGTACTCGCAAGACTTTAGTGTATGGAAATACAGTAAATGCAGGGCTATAACAAGGAATTAAGCTTCTACACTAGTCTCATTTCAGCATAAGGCAGATTTTGTTTGCAAGCAAAAGATTCATAAAACGGTAACGAATTTGTAAAGAGCATTTAATATGAAGCTAAATAACAGTAAGTAGAGTTCATATGCAGCAATTCACAGCCCTCCATGGCTGCAAATGACAAGTAAAACAGCCACCAATGGCTTCCCAATCCACCAACTCATTCCAACATCATTTCCAAAAGCTTTAGCAAAAGCAAAAGACTATACTTGATATTATTCTCCCAAGTTGCTCATGACCGTGAGCACGGCTAATTAATTAGATTTTAATCTCTGCAGAGAGTGTACACTTTACCCACAAGACATGATCTTCCCTTAATGCCAAGCTATTAACACACTTCCTTTGGTGTGTCGGCAGAGAGATCATGACAAGGCCTTTACAATGCGCGACACCGCTACCAACTTCGCCCGCTAAGGTTTCACGGCTGTTAGGGCTAACCGCCCATAACAGGAGCCCCCTCTTGCGCCTTGCAAGGGTCTACCCGACCCCCACACAACCCAATGGCGAAGCTAATAACGACACGCACAAATTACTTAGCCAGGTCCGTCCCATACCGGAACTTGTGGTTGCACGAATTCACTTAGATGATAGCATCAAGTTCGGTCCTTAACTGACCCAGGCGAGAATCTCCCCCTAACTACGCGTGAGGTCCGTTTCACGCCGCAAGTTAAGTAATAACTCGCCCGCGTCTAAATCATAAGTTTTGAGTTGGATTTTTACCAAGATACACGGAAACCATACCTCGGTTCCGTACAAATAAACAAAGTTGCTCATAGTAGTTAAGATGGTATCCAACATTTAAAATTCATTCTAATGAGCATGTCTAAGCATATACATATGTTAATCTCGCAAGTTTTACCCAAGTGACATTAATTATTGTCTACGCCCTTACTAGGTTACAATGGCAGTGATTCAAATGTCAAGGTAATGGAAATGCAACAATTGGATTTAGCTACCATCACCCACAATATAACAAGTTTAGAACATACACGCATGCATGTAGTTTGATAAAACAAAATAACATTGCAAATATGGGATCAAAATGGTCAAAGGAGGTGCTTGCCTGGTTGCTCGTCGTCAGGAATATAATCCGGATCAAAGTCGATGTCGTTATTAATCGGATCCGAAATATCGTCTTCTACGCGTCGAATAATAATAACCGAGACAAAAGCAAATAACATCGAATCAAAATGGGACAAAAAGAAATCAGATGGAAATCCAAATATAAATAAATCATAGAAACAATTAAGGTTTATGCATATTCGTTCATATTGTTATCTGTTTCCAGGTCGATTGTTATATGGTTTCTTTTTATAGGCTACTTATTCTTATCTTACGAATTCTAAAAGCTAAGATTATGCATTCATTTATTTATAGTATCAAATCCAAGATGCAAAGGTCATTTGGATTAATAGAATTATTCATTAGTCAATTTGTTGTATGTTGTATATGTGAATAGTATTTATTTTCGAGTTATTATTGCACAAGAGTTAGTGTGAGTATTCTAGACCTATTATGATAGGTTACCGCTACATTTTCGTGTTTTTAATAAGGTTTCGGTGATACAAATGTTACAATTAATGATTTCCTTACTTGCAACTAATGTTCATTCGTTTATATTCTGAACTACAGGAATATGAATACTTAGGGTTGTTAGGCTAATAAGATTAATGTGCAGATTATGGCGAATTGAGATTATCTTTTCATAATTGGATAGCCTATACTTTTGTTTGTTATTCTAAACTGATTTCATAAGGTTTAGGGTTTAAACAAGATATTATATTCATTATTGAAAAGGCTTATGTGTCCTTATAAATGTTATACTATTCACAATCGGCCAAAAATGCATGTTTACATTATCACTTAAGGGTATTGAGCTAACGAAATTAATATGCAAATCTTAATGAAATAAGAATCTTTCTATGGAATATGACAGAACAAACATTGTAGACCATTTTTACACTGGTTTTATAAGTTTTAGTATTTAGACAAGTTATTTAATCAACTGATGAAATAGCCTAAATGATCATAGTAAAAATGTTAAATCGGCCAAGATTCATTTTAAGTTTGCGACTACGCTACACATGATTTTTGATTCACATTTCAGGTGTTAATAGGAAACAATCCCAGAAATGTTTTAAAGTTGGTTTCGCGAATTTTCACCTTAGATAAAGATGTTTTTCATACCGAAGTCCATTGCGGCTTAATATGACCTAACTCAAAATTGTTCAATATGATTCCATTTTCACTCAGCAAGCAATAATATGTCATTCTAGGGTTATAGTGTTCAGTTTAAATCGAGTTTGGGGTTCTTTTATGACGTTTTGCCAATCGGCCGATTTACCGATCGCATGTTCATCTAGTGAGAAAATATGGCAAACCAAGGCGAAACCTAAATGTTTTTATATACTGGTGATCTATACCAACCCAAGATTGCATCCAAACTGGTTTCACTAATTTTTGAGTCCATTTAATCCATATTTTAACTATTTGAATCTTGCATGATATTAAGGCTTTGCGCAATTAACTTTTTGATGCAAAACACATTAAGTCCTAAATCTTTTTACAGAAATGGATCATTTGAGGTTGCAGGAGCATGCTGGATCTATTTCACAATCTTTAGAGCTAGGGTTAACATAGTTCCCTCATAACATGCAAAACTTGGCTCTCATTCAACCCTTAATTAAAAGTTTTTGTAGCATGCAACATGTAACTTTTTCTTGCATAATCTAAATCCCTACTGACTAATTCAAGTTTAGGAATTGAGTTTGCATTATTCGGAGTTTCACAGCAAAAGTTATGGGTGATTCAATTCGTAAGGCAAAATAAAAGAAAATACAAAAAAAAAAAAAATTGCAGAACTGGGGTTCGAACTCTAGACCTGCCAAGTCCAACACTAGAGAAATACCACTACGCCATGGTGTGTCTTGTGTCAATGTTTCTTGCCATATTACTTGAGCTTACCAATACGAACCCTAGAGCTCCACGAGAGCAGCAACAATGGCGCTGGCTCTGGCTTTGGTTCAGTTGGCTGGCTTGAAGAGGGGAGCTGCAGGAGTGGTGTGGCTCGGCTGGGGAGTCTCCTGGGAGTCGTCTTGGCTGCATGCAAGGGAGGAAGTGCTTCAAGGGATGGAGCAGCAGCCGTGCGCAAGAAAGGAGTAGGATGAACTCACCTGGCGCTAGGAAGAAGAAGCTGGCTTCAGCGGCGCAAGGAGGAAGAAGAAGATGGCTTCGGCTGGGCGCTCGCCTGTGCAGACTCGGCTGCATGCAAGGGAAAGAAGCAGGGTCAGAGATGGAGTGGCGGCCATGCAAGAAGGAGACAAGCAGTGCTTTACCTGTCGCTGGGAAGAAGAAGTCAGCCTGGCTCGGTGCTTTGCTCTAACCGGATGGTTTCTACGGTGAAGAGCAGCAGCAGCGAGCAAGGGGATGAGGAGACTGGCCTTCAGGCTTTATGGCCCTGCAACGGAGCCTGCGAGGTGCAGCGGAGGCAGCAACAATCGGCGTCTGCAGCCGCGTGGCGCAAGGAGTCAGCCGGGGCAGCATGCAGCGGAGGAAAACAGCGCCGTGGCAGCGTTTGGGCAGAGGCTAGAGAGGGAGAAAGGAAGGAGAGAAAGGAGGAGGGACTGGCCAGTGGGCCCAGGCACGCGTGGGGCCTCCTGCCAGTGGCTCAGCCAAAACTTCCATCGAGTGAAACGGCTGGTACAGTAGCTGGGCGAAAATCAAGTGCAGATTTGACATGTCAAATGGGCAGGCTTGGCAAAGGATACAAACTCAGTTGAAAATTTCTGCAAATTTTTGAGCAGGTAGCCCAGAAGTCCTACTTTCCATTTTCTTTGGTTTCATCTCATTATCTATTGTCATTTAAGAACAGTAATTCATCAAACTTGGCTGATTTTCAATCGGTTTTTGAATTTTTAAGCTCTGCAAATGATGTGCCAAAATTCTGCAAAATTGGTTTTTATTCATATTTTGGTCTCTAGTATTTTACAAAATTATTTTCTATAGCATGTTGTTTGAGTTTTCTTTGAGTTTCATCAAGGTGTTGGATTTGGCAATTAAAAGACTGATTGCTCCAAATCCTTGTTACTGTTTTTGATTTTTCTTTAAGAGTAAATAAAGTCTATTATTTCTGAAACATTGTTTTTCAAATGAATTTGAGCTAAGGATGTTTCTGTAAACTTTTCAGCTCAAAACCATACTCCATTATTTAATAAAAATTCTGACATTGCAGATTTCAGATTTAAGTGATATCTGTTTTTGAATTTTAAATGGCAATAAAATAATTATTAGTTTTTGATATTTTTACCATGAGTTAAGTATGTTATGAGGAAGACATGATAAAATTCTCAGTGAGATATAAGCTCTTATTATTTTTGAAGAATTCTGTCATGTCACTATTTTGAAGTTAAAACATGTCGCTTTATTATTTACTTCTTTACTTAAATCATTAAAATCTTTGGACAGCTGAAAAGATGTGGTGAATAATTCCCATAGTTTAATGACATTTTTACTGGCCTTTTACTTTTATCTTTTACCTTTTTACTTTTACTCATTTACTCATTTCATTTATTGGTTTCTCTTTTAAACCCAAAATTCAAGAATAATTATTATGGTTGAAAAAGTCTTAGAAAAGATGGAAATTCAAAGTAATATTACGTTCCCACTCATTTTCAGAGTTTGTTTATTTTGGACCAAAAGTTTTAATGTAGCAACTTGTTCTTTTCTTTTGGTTGACAAACTAGAAAATGAAAAAAAAAAAAATATTTAAAATGAAAATCTTGGTTTTAGTTAAACTGTATGCTCAATAACATTTTTAAAATTCTAAATTTTCATTTTTATTATTTTTGAAATTTTGGGATGTTACACAAAAATATCTCCTTTTAATTGGAGACTATAAATAGATCAGAAAATATTATGAGATTTAGATTAATTGAATTAAATACATGTTCAAAACATATTAGAGCTCTAAACATGTGTAAGCTTGTGATCAATCTATAGATACCAATAAAAAATATATAGACACTCAAAAAAAGTACATACTCAAACATCGTTAACTAACTCCTTGTCAACCTCAATTCATTTCAATACGAGGATAGGATTTGTATCGATTCAATTAATTAGAATAGAACAATTACATGCCAAAAAGAAAAGAAAGTATTTGTTGGCAGTAGATGTTTTACTAAATCAAAATTGTTATTCTTTAGTTATTTATTTTAGCTACTTATTTTATATTTAAATTTCTAAGAATTTTGACTCATTCTAAGTATTTCTTATTGCCGAGCCATAGTAATTGCACATATTAAAGAAACTAGAAGAAATATAGAAATGAGTTCAAACAAAAGATACAAACCAGTAGCTAAATAAATCCCAATTTGTTGAATGTTATTTACGAGACCCTGTTATACTATTTGGTTTGATCTCGTAGTCCAAAGAATTCCATACTATGACATATCTAGGATAGTAGTCATTAATGAAAAAAGAATATCTATATATGTAACATCCCGAAAAATGCAATTAAGTAAAAATAGATATTTTAAATTTGAATGTTATTAATTCTGAGTTTCTTGGCATTATTGAATTTATTTGGATTTCTTTGGAATTGTTCTTTGTATGAAAATCCAACAAATGGAATTAAAGAATGGAAATCACCCAAGCATTATCTGAATTCAAGAAAATTACCATAATACCCTCAGAGTGATATTTACCTCGTAACAATTCTAGGAACCGATCATGAGGTATAACACTTTTAAAAGATTCAAAAGGTAGCATTGAAAATCTGTGAATCAAGATGTCGAATTTATATAAAACAAAAATATAATATTTTAATTTGAAATTTTATGGGAGCATAGATACCTTAAATAGAATTGATAAAAGAAGTTTTACTAATAAATAATACCCTTTGAATCTTTAAATAAATCAAAAGTGAAATGGAATTTCGGACGAGTTGATAGTGTCGAATTTTCATTAATTAACCATAAGGAATTTAGTTTCAAAATTGTACGAAGATTACCAACTCAGGTTGATGAAACAATAAAAATCGAGCACTAGAACCACCAAGCCGGGCTTAATCCTTTTGGTCATCTCCTTCATCGCCGGTGGACCCAGCCCCACTCGTCCCTCGCTTTCTCCCCGCCCGTGATGGAGCCGAGTTTCAGAGAGCGGATCGATGCGAGCAAGCTCAAGTCTTTGCCTCAGTCATCACGCCACTACCATACATTGCACCTTGGAAAAACCACCAGAGGTAGTGCTCCACTTCCTCCTCCACTCACTTCTCCTCTCCCTTGTAACATCCCGAAAATTTAATAAAAGTGAAAATGAATAATTTAATTTTGAATATTCTTATTTCTGAGTTTCCTTGCCATTCTTGGTTTGATTTGGATTTCTTTGGAGTTTTGCATTGCATGAAAAATACAACAAAATAAAATTTAAGAATGAAAAAGAGGAAAAAGGCAATAATGCAAAAAGTAAAAATTTAGAAAAATTTCCATGAGAACCCTGATTATTCAATTAAATCAATTGAGCTAGCAATTGAGATTTTATGCATAAAATAATGAAGAGATAAAAAGGAAAAGATAACTTATAAATCAAAATAATATATTGTCAGAATTCACATAAAATAATGGAATCACAAATGGAGCTGAAAATTTTATAGAAGCATTCTGAGGTCAAATCCTTTTGAAGAACAAAGTTTCAAAAATAATAGACTTCAATTGGTATCAAAGGAAAATCAAAATCCGAAACCGAAATTTGAGCGGTCACTCTTGTCGAATACTAATTACTTTTCAAGAACTCATTTTAATCAAAATTTTACCAAACGTCAAAATATATTCGAAGACCTTGGTCGAAAAGTTTTCACCATTCTCTACCTCTAGTCGACCACCAATAAAATCAGAGAGAACCCTGTTTCCTTCGAGCAGTCACTGCCGCGTGGGCCAATTCCTTCCTTTTCCGTTCCGTTGGCACATTGGAGAATTTGCAGACACTGACAGTGGTCCCAGGAACCTTGCTGCCGAATGCATCGTCCCCAACGCCGTTCGCTCCACTGGCCACCTCCTTCGCTCCATGGCGAATTCTCTCGGCACTTGAGTGGAGCAAAGCTAGCGATCACTGCCACGAAGCCATTCATTCGCTACAAAGCCCTTCCTTGCACCCCAGTGTTCGCAAGAGACCTCCTCATTCCCCCTCAGTCCTCTTCACTTTCCTCAAGACAGGCGCAAGAACTCACTCCAATTCCGCCATTTCCGCAAGCCTCTGTGCTCGCAGTGCGAAGCAAAATCCGGGTGAAGTGGAGATCCTCCTTCCAATTCCTCAAGTGTGGAGACTCCTTGGCCCCCACTGACTTCGGCTCAAGCCTCAATTTCAGCTCCCCACGCCTGCAGCTTGCCACAGGCGCCCTTCTTCCCCGAGTCCGTGGCCAGTGGGTAGAGCCCCGGAGTTTCTCCTTCCGTAAGCCCCAAGAATGGACTCCTGTGATCCCGTGATGCTTACAAAGCCATCGATTCAATCCCTAATGCCGTTGTTTTCTCTCTGTCCCTCGCCATTTCCGCCCAAGCTTGGATCTTGCGCGCTTTGAGGCTTCCTCCGTGGGATCAACACCTCCTGGACTCTCCTTGTGGTCTTGATCCTCCTGGTACCGTCGATTAGTGGAGACCCACGGAGTGCCCTCTCCATGAAGCCCTAGCCGCTCCCTGCTTTCTGTCCTTGCTGTGAATCGGCCCGAGGTTGAAGAAGAAGCCAAGCCAAAAGGCGCTATCACTTGGAAAACGTATTTCCTTTTTCTAGCAATTTCACTTTGTGGTAAATGAGACTTGAATATCTTCTGTAATTTTAATTCAATTCGATTGGAACAAATTCCTATATTCATCTAAAATCCAGAAGAATCTAAATATGTGAAAATATTTAGTTTTTGAAGTATAGGATTAGTATTTAATTTAAACTGTGATTATGGTGCTAGTATGATGTTAATGAGAACGTGTGAATAATAAGTAATGAAGAGATGAAATCAGTATTCATGAGATTTTAGAATCAGGAAGTATTCAAATATTCAAAAACATTTGATTTTTGAGTAACAAAACAATTATTTGAATTAAACTCGGATTAGTATCCCATTATGGTCTTTAATGCAAATCTATGTATAGTAAATTGTAACATGATAAAATAAGTTCTTGTTGTCTCTGGAATTTTAATAAACTCAATCATGAAAATATATTTAATCTTTGAGCAAGGTTTAATTCAGTTGTTTAGCAACCATTAGTAAAGCTTAATATGGCCGTTAATAGAAATGAGTGTATAATAGTTCATAAAACCATATAAGAAATGAACATGTGCTTCGGGATTGAAATAAACCTAATCATGCAACAATATTTAATCTTGGAACCAAGTTTAATATAATTGTTTGTTAATCATCATTAAACCCTTTCATGGCCATTAGCAAGATACTAGCATAATGGCTCACCAAAATGATAATGTAATTTGTATAAGTCCCTAAAAGCAAGAAGGATCCATGTGTGCAAAAATATTTGGAATCGACTTAATTGGTATTCTTTTAATAGAAGGAAATGTTAATCATAACAATAAGTAAATAGATAATCTATTGCAATTGAAGTTGAAATAATGCCAAATCAGTTCTGAAACATTCCTAGGATGGTATTCTGCTAATACCTGAAAAATGAATCAAGAAGCATGTTTAGTGTAGTTAGAAACTAAGTTTGAATCACGGCCGAATTAAGATTTACAACATGGTCATTTATGCTACTTCAGCAGTAGATAAAATAACTCGTCTAAATTCTAAATTTAGTCAAACTAGTTTAGTAGCACTGTACGAAGTTTATACTACCATATTCTATACAAAGAATCATATTTCATTAAGGTTTGCATATTTATCTTGTCAACCTAAAACCCTTAAGTGTTAACCTTTTCTTTCACTCCCTGCCGATTCCGAATTCGTAAATGTTACAATGCCACTTAAGCCTTTTCAACAACGAATATAATGTATCAGCCAAAGCCTAAAATTTATGGAATCAGCTTAGGATTGATATACAAAGTATAAATCAACTATTCATGAAGAAATAACCATATTTCATCATGTTTTTCATATTAATCTTAATGCTTAATATCCCTAAGTAATCACATTACCTTAGACCGTAATATGAATAATCGAATTGTAGTTTCATTAAGGAAACCTGTAGTTAAGTCATTTGTATCACCAGAACCTTCTCAAATGTTATGGAAAAGTTAGCAGTAGCCTAAATCAATAGACTCATCTTGTATAAAGCTAATTCTAAGCAAAGTCAAATAAAGATGAATAACAAATCATTGAAAGCTTGCAACTAATGATCAATCTAATCAATCTTTGCATCTTGAATTAGTAAAATAAAGTAAATAATTCATAAAAGGGCAATCCTTGTTTCTTGTGAAAAGTTTATTTGTTTTGCTATCTATTTCTTTCGCTCTTATTGAAGTTAGTTTATTGCTTTGCTTTATTTCCGTTGGTTCGACGTGTAGAACCCGACGTTGTTGGCTCCGTCGTCGTCGTCGTTAACCGCCATCCTCGTCTTCGCCGTAAGCAATAATTAAGCAAGGCAAGCATCCTTTGACCATATTGATCCCAGTATTTTATATTCTTTTTGTGCATCAAATTGTTTTATGCATGCGTTTACTTTATGTAAATTGCTAATTTGTGGATTGGTAGTTATACCTGTTGTCTTGTGATCCTCCTTTGATGATTATGGAAATGTGAACCTTGACAACCATAGATTGAGGATAGGCACTACTTAATGTCATCTTGGGTATATGCGTTCATATTATTAATGCTTAGCCATGCTTTAGAATCAATTATGCAAATGATAAAACCAGTAATTGTTTCCTGAAAACATTGAAAATGTTACGGTTGGTTTCGGGTATTTTGATTAAAAACCCAAAAGAAAACTATGCTTTGATGCGGGCGATTATTGGCAATAGCCGGTTGTGCAGAAAGGAATAGCACGTAGTGTAGGGTGAAGTGTCGCCCGTGTCACAACTAAGGACCGAACGTTGTGTTGTATGATCCAAGAAAAATCCGTACAAACCATGAGGGTGAGTATGGGTAGCCTTAGCCTATTAAATTGTTTAGACATGGCTTTGCTCATTGGTAGGCGGGAGCTTGCACAGGATTCCCGTTTGGTCTGCCTGATGGGGTTTCTACTTGCTAATGCAACGGTGTACGCCTTGCCATGGACAGAGACGTGGTGTTGGGTGTGATAAATGTGGATCCACGACTTGGGTGAGTGTCTCTGTTTTTGAGGCGAGGTTAACGTCCGGCCGGGTAAAGCCTTGTCTAGGAATTTAATGACTATGTATGATCGCTCATTCGCATACTTTTGTATGGTGATCCACGGCTGACGTGGTGAGTGGATCATTCCTTGTGGGTAATGTTGTACACCTCTGCGAGTTTAATTCTAATTAATTAGCCGTACGCGGTCATGGGTGTCTTGGTGAACTTGCACGAGTTAAATGTTTTATTGTTTCCAAAAGGGTTTATTTTACAAGTTAGCTTACCCCACAGATGACCCAATGCTATACCCTGTGTGGGCAAGTATTGGAATCAGCTGTTGTGCCCTATGTGGACAAAGAACTGGATATATGCCATGCGATGGCAAGGATCGATTCGAACTCACGTCATGGAGGACGGTGAGTGTTATTTATGCTTTACTTATTTGTTATCAATCAAATGCTCTTTTAAATTCCGATTGCAAATAACTTGGTTTCCAAATTCAAATTCGCTTTATGCAAATTAACTGTAGTAGCCTCCTTTGAAATGGCCTGCATGTATTGTAGGTTTGCTCAAGTCTTGCTGAGTATGTAAAATACTCACCCTTGCCTAATTATATGTAGGTGGTTTAGAAAGCGAAGCTTCGAAGTTGTTCATCGTAAGTTGCGGGATCCTCTTCGTTGTATTCTATCTGGAGTTTATGCCTGGTCAGTTGCCTGCGGGGTTGGATGGGTAAACCACAAGGCTTGCTTCCTTTGCTGCTATATTTCTCTGAGTTGTAATATTTAATTGTATAATCGTTTCCGCTTAAATTAATGTTTTGTATGGTTGTGATTTCCAATTGTTGTAAACATGTGAGTGCTAGCTACTGATCCAGGGAATAGCACAGTAATCACATGGAGGTTCCTGTTCATCCGAACGGGGTCTCACATCCCTCCTCCTCAGCCAGAGCGCAAGCCAATCGAGGCACTCTCGATCATTGCCACGAATCCCACTCAGCTGCTGCAAATCTTGACTACAAACCGCACCCAGGCGAGCTCCTCTCTCATTCCCCCTCAGTTCCCTTCACCCTCCTCAAGCCAGGCGCAAGAAATCACTCTCCAAATCGCCATAGTCAGCCTCCTCTGTTGCTTGAGCGAGGGAAATCAAGCCCTAGAGCCAACCATTCTTCAATCCGGCTGAGCTAGAGCATCTCCATGCATTGCTGATCAAAAGCCCTCAACAATTTCGGGTCTCTCCCATGCGAAACAGTGCCGCCGCCGAGAGCCCTTCTTCCCCAAGTCCGGCTGCCGTGGGTAGTGCTCCCCGGAGATTCTTCCTTCAGGTAAACCTTGAAAATAGACTCCTTGTGACTCCCTGATGCTCACAATGCCACCGATTCCATCTCTAATGCCCTTGTTCTTCTTCTCCACCGTCGCCATTGTTGCTGCGCCCTCCTCACATTGCCACCGAGGCTTTCTCGTACGAATCGACTCGATGCAATTGCGCCTCGTCGAGCTCTCCCTACTGGTGCCACCGCTTCGTCGGAAAGATCGCCGGAAGACCCCTCGCCGGGAAGCCCTAACCGGTCCTCTGTTTCTGTCTCTGTCGTGGGGTCCGGGAGGTTAGCGCCTGAGGTAGAAGAGAACAGAGCCAGAAGGCGTTTCCTCAGTCAAGAAAACGTATTTTCCTTTTTAGCAATTTTCAAACTCACTTGGTAATTAGTTAGCAATATCTTTTGCAATATTGCTTCAATTCCAGTAAAACAAATTTGTATAATCATCTAAAATGAGAAAGAATCTGAATATATAAAAATATTTAATTTTTGAACTGCTGTGTAATTATTTAATTTAAATCTTGATTTTGATACTAATATGGGTTTTAATGAGAATTTGTGCATAACAGGTAATGAGGGGATGAAATCAATGTTCATGAGATTTTAGGATCAGAATGTATTCAAATATACAAAAATACTTAATTTTTGAGTCACGAACAATTAGTAAAACTAAATTTATGAATAAACATTATTATGGATGTTGTTGTATTCAAAGAAATGTAATTCCAAAAATATTTAAATTAGATTATATGTGTCCTGGAATCATAATAAACTCAAACATGTAAAGATGCTCAATTGTTGAATTAAGTTTATACTGTTTGCTTTGCCATCTTTATTGAACCCCATTATGGCCATTAGCAGAACAATAGCATAATGGCTCAAGAAATTGATAATGTAATTTGCAATAAGTTCCTAAAAACAGTGAGGGCATATGCGTGTGAAAATAATTGGAATGAAGTTTAACTTGACTTCTTTTATCATAAAGAAATGGCAAATGCAACAATAATCAAATAGAAAACCTATTGCAGTTTAAGTTAAAACAATGCAAAACCAACTTTAAAACCCTCCATGGGTTATTCCCTGCTAATGCCAAAAAAAATGAATCAAAGATCATGTATATTGTAGTTGCAATCACAATATAAAGTTGGCCGATTTAGTGATTCGCATTGTGATCATTTAGACTAATTCAACAATAGATAAAATAACCCATCCAAATGCTAAAGTCAGTAAAATCAGTTTAGTAACATTGTACAAAGTTCATACCACCATGATCTGTAAAAAGGATCTTATTCCATTATGGTTTGCATACAAATCTTGTTGGTTCAAAACCCTTAAGCGTTAACCTGTCATTTCCCTTTTTGGCCGATTCCGAATAACGTTAAAACTTTACAATGCCACTTAAGCCTTTTCAACAATGAATATAATATTTCATCTAAATGCTAAAACATATGAAATTGACCCTGTAGCACTCCCCAAAGTATAGTCTACTCTAATACGAAAAGATAATCTCATTTCATCGTGATTTGCCTATTAATCTTAATAGTTGAACAACCCCAAGTAATCACATTCCTTTAGACTTTAATGTGAAGGAATACACTTTAGGTAATAATGAAGGAAACCTATAGTTAAGTTGTTTTTATCACCAGAACCTTCTCAAATATGATAGAAATGTTATCAGTAGCCTAAATCAATAGATCTAACTTGCGTAAACCTAATTCTAAGCGAAATCAATTAAAGATAAAGAACTAATTAGTCATAATCCAACATGATCATTTAAGCCTTTTCATTAACTCACAAAGCAACTCATCTAAATCTGAATTTAGTAAAGAATAGCTTAGAAATGATCTTTAAGATATAATCTGCAGCAATCTAAGAAAACATCCTTAATTTATCTTGCTTTGACTCTGAATCCAAATAGAGCAAAACCCTTAAGTAATAAGAATTGGCAGAACTCATATTATGAACATTAAAGTATAAAACCTTGCAACTAATGATTAATTCTATGAATCTAAACTATTTTTGCGTCTTGAATTCGTAAAATAAGATTAATAAATTCATAAAGAGCAATCCCCATTTCTTGTGAAGAGTTTTATTTGTTCTTTCTATCTGCTTTCTTTTTACTCTTATTAAAGTTTAGTTTTGCTATGTTTCCGTTGATCGACGTGTAGAACCCGACGTCCCTAGCTTCGTCATCGTCGTCGTCAATCGCAACCTTGTCTTCGTCGTATTCGTCAATTAAGCAAGGCAAGCATCCTTTGACCATATTGAGCCCAGTATTTTATATTCCTTTTGTGCATCAAACTGTTTTATGCATGCGATTACTTTATGTAAATTGCTATTTTGTGGTTTGGTAGTTATGCCTGTTGTCTCGTGATCCTCCTTTGATGATTATGAATGTGTGAACCTTGATAACCACTGAATAGGACTAGACATTACTTAATGTCATCTTGGGTATATACGTTCATATTATTCATGCTTAGCCATGCTTTAGAGTCGACAATGTACATGATCAAACCAGATTTGTTTCTGAAAACATTGAAAATGTCTTTGTTGGTTGCGGGTACTTTGATTAAAAACCCAAAAGAAAACTATGCTTTGATGCGGGCGATTATTGGCAATAGCCGGATGTGCAACAGGAATTGCACGTAGTGTAGGGTGAAGTGTCGCCCGTGTCAGTTTAAGGACCGAGCAATGGGACGCTATTGATCCGAGATTTCCGTGCAACCACGAGGGCTATTACGGGGTAGCCTTAGCCTATTAAGTTGTTTGGGCATGGCTTTGTTCATTGGTAGGCGGGAGCTTAGCACAGGCATTCCGGTTTGGTCTGCCTGGAAGGGTTTCCACCCATGCAACAGTGTACGCCTTGTCATGAACAGAAACGGTGTGTGTGTGTTGGGTATACGTGAAAGGGCCCACGTCATGTGTGTGTGTTTCTGTTCCTCTAGCGGGGGTTAACGTCCCGGGCTGGACCAAAGTCATGTCTAGATAATGTAACGGCTCTGTATGATCGCTCTACGGCACACCAAAGGAAGTGTGCTAATAGCTTGCGCAAAGAGTGGATCATTCCTTGTGGGTAAAGTTGTACACCTCTGCAGAGTTTAAATCTAATTAATTAGCCGCGCTCGCGGTCATGAGCACTCGGTGAAGTCATTCCAATGTTAGCTTTGATTTTCAAAAAGGTTTATTTTTACAAGTTAGCTTACCCCCACAGATGACCCAATGCTATACCCTGTGTGGGCAAGTGTCGGTGTCAGCTGTTGTGCCTTGTGTGGGCAAAGAACTGGATATATGCCATGCGATGGCAATGATTGATTCGTCGCTCACGTCATGGAGGACGGTGAGTGTTATCTATGCCTTACTTATTTGCTATCAATTAATCTTGCTTTTATAAATTCCGTTTGCAAATAACTTGGTTTACAAATTCAAATTCGCTTTATGCAAATTAACTGTAGTAGCCTTTCCTTTGAAATGGCCTGCATGTATTGTAGGTTTTGCTCAAGTCTTGCTGAGTATGTAAAATACTCACCCTTACTTAATTATATTGTAGGTAGTTGAGTTAGCGAGGCTTCGTGTCTCTTTACGAAGTTGTCCATCGTAAGTTGCGGGATTTTTCTTCATTGTATTCTATCTGAAGTTTATGCCTGGTCAGTTGCCTGCGGGATTGGATGGGTACACTACAAGGCATTGCTTCTTTTGCTGCTATATTTCTCTGGGTTGTAATATTATTTGTATAATCGTTTCCGCTTAATTATTATATTGTATGGTTGTGATTTTCCAATTGTTGTAAACATGTGAGTGCTAGCTACTGATCCAGGGAATAGCACAGTAATCACATGGAGGTTCCTGTTCATCAGAACGGGGTCTCACAATATAAATGAGTGAAGTGAACCCATCTCTAATAGACTAATAATTCTTATTTTTGGACCGTTATAAACATTACGACAAATATGATCAAGACATCTATGGCTCCCACATAAATGAATGATCTGCATTGAATAGCTTGATCTGAACTGCTTTTTAGTGTGTTCCTTAGCAGACGAGTAGGGTAAATGAATGATGCATACGTTTATTGTGTGTTGTTAATGTGATTTCCATGCAGGACCTTGTAATGCGCCTCCATATTCACAGGAAGCTCAACATGCACATGGGCTGCGTGAACTCGGTGGGCTTCAATGCGGATGGTGACACCCTAGTGTCGAGCTCCAATGACCAGATGGCGATGCTGTGGGACTGGGATACTGGCGCAGTCAAGTTGGAATTTCATCCTGACCATGACGATAATGTGTTCCAAGCATGGTTACACAAATGATTGCACCATTGTCACTTGTGCTGCTGATGGCGAGGTTGATGGGGTTTAACTTTTGTTGTGATATACATTACATGTTTAGATGGTGATACTGAGTTCAGAGATAACAATCTGTTACTGCAATAAGGTGAGACTTGCCAATATTCAGAATGGTGGAGATGTGCCTACTACATTGCTTGGTGAACACGATGGAAGGGCTCACAGGTTGGGTATAGAGCCTAGTAGCCCGTAGCGATGTAGCCCCTATATGTTCTATAGCTGTGGTGAAGATGGCCTAGTGTGGGCACCCGAAAATATGAATCGATCCTCACACGTGCGTTGGACTTAGAGGTGACACCCATACTCCACTTAAGTGTATGCTCACTGCCACCCAAAAGTCCCGTGCACGGAGTATTGACTAAATGGCCCTCACCCAAACAAATATGAGCCACATAGTCGCACCGTACACACTTACGCGTCCATGAGAGTTTCGATTCCATTCCGAACAACCATACCGGGATCGAGACCAACTCATTCAAGCATAGCACTCGCCGTCCGTCTCAGGACCTTGGTATCGCCCGCACTCTCCAAGGGGAGCACGAGCAATAGCCAAAGAACGACGGTCGAACGAGTTTATGCATCGATGGTTGATGTCAATTCCAGGTACCCGGATATGTGTCTAGTGCTAGTTCCCAAGATCAACGCCTAGCACCCACATATCCTGCATTCGAGATGTATCGCAACACATACACATGAATATAAGTAGTTGGAACAGCATAAACATAATCTACAACTATTACCACTACTTACTATTACAAGTAGTGGCCGACCGGCCAAATATTACATGTCAAAGAGTAAATTGCAGCGGAATTTAAACATATACCAAAAGTAGGACAGCGGTATGCCCATCCAATAACCCAAAGGCAACCGACTTGGAAAAGCCCAAGTTCATCCATCAACATCATTGTCGGACCCCGGAGTAAAATACGTGTCGTTGGGGAGTTCTTCCATACCGTCGTCTATATTGTTAGGATTAAGCAACCGTGAGTACACGTATGTACTCGCAAGACTTTAGTGTATGGAAATACAGTAAATGCAGGGCTATAACAAGGAATTAAGCTTCTACACTAGTCTCATTTCAGCATAAGGCAGATTTTGTTTGCAAGTAAAAGATTCATAAAACGGTAACGAATTTGTAAAGAGCATTTAATATGAAGCTAAATAACAGTAAGTAGAGTTCATATACAGCAATTCACAGCCCTCCTTGGCTGTGATCAACAAGTAAAAACAGCCACCATTGGCTTCCCAATCCACCAACTCATTCCAACACCATTTCCAAAAGTTTTAGCAAAAACAAAGACTATACTTGACATTATTTCCCCAAATTGCTCATGACCGCGAGCACGGCTAATTAATTAGATTTTAATCTCTGCAGAGAGTGTACACTTTACCCATATGACACATTCTAGCAATCATGTCAACCATGCCTCGCGATACTCACCGCATGCAGGATTTGCTAGATGCGGACGAAGCCGTTCAACTAGTTAGAGCTTAGCCTTGCACCAGCGATAGTGATGTTAAACCCTTGCCACAGTTCAGGAGATCCTGAATCGATGGTGCCCCATCGCGAACTCTCCCCATGACAAGGCATGCACCGTTGTATTGGAATGCTTGGGCCCCAACAATTTCGGTGAAGGAGCACCTAGAACGACTCGATCCGTCGGATCGTCGATACTACTTGACCTACCAAAATGCAAGGCTAAACTCTAACTAATCTAGTGAGCTTAGGCTATCCCATACTAGCACATGTGGTTGCATCAAACACTTAGGTGATAGCATCAAGTTCGGTCCTTAATTGACTCGGCGAGGATCTCCCTTAACTACGCGTGAGGTCCTTTTCACGCTTCAAGTTAAGTAATAACTCGCAGCGTCTAAATCATAAGTTTGAGTTGGATTTTTCATCAAATTAAGTGGAAACCGCATCGTGGTTCCATCCATTTAAACAAAGTTTGCTCAATGTAGTTGAAACATCTCCCATCATTTTAAAACCAATCTAGTGAGCAAGTCTAAGCATGAGCATAAGATAATTCGCGAGTATTACCCAAGTGATATTAATTATTGTCTACACCATTACTAGGTTACAATGGCAGTAATTCAAATGTCAAGGTAATGGAAATGCATACAATTGGATTTAGCTACCATCACCCACAATATAGCAAGTTTAAAACATACACGCATGCATATAGTTTGATAAAACAAAATAACATTGTAAATATGGGATCAAAATAGTCAAAGGAGGTGCTTGCCTGGTTGCTCTTCGTCGGGAATATAATCCGGATCGTAGTCGATGTCGTTAATAACCGAATCCGAATTATCGTCGTCTACGCGTTGAATAATAATAACCGAGACAAAAACAAATAACATCGAATCAAAATGGGACAAAAAGAAATCAGATAAAATTACCAAATTAAATCTTACCAAGAAGATCATGGTGGATTTTGGTTCTCAAATTATCACTTGCATAACAATCTTATTAGTACTCAATGTATGTGAGGCTTTTAGCATGAATGTGGTACTTTTATTCACCGATTTCATGGAACTTAAGCTATGAACACCATAGGGTTGTTTACAAATTCAAGAGGTTATAATTGTGTGTTTTGGTATTTATAATTTCGGATTTAAGATGCAAAAATAGTTTGAACCGATAAAAGTAAATCGTTCAGTAAAGGTTTTGCTTGAATAGTGCTTAACTATAAGTGTTCATGCATGGAGGCAATTTCTACAAGTTGGATCTGAACTTTAAAGTTATTCGCTGTTGTTATATGGTCATAGGATGATTTCTTGCATTGCGGCAACCTTGGATGAAGACTTCTACTCTTACTATTCACATAATATGTTTCGACAATGTTATCGTTTAGGGTTTTTGCGTTAGCGTATTTTATTTAACAAGTAAGTCGTAATTAGGATATTTTTACATATTTTGGTCGTCCATATATTGAAGTAGGTTTCTGGACCAATTCCCCTAAAGTTGGTGTTTAGACGAGCTGTTTTATAAGCCGCCGAAGAGGCTTAAGTGATAACGATTCTGTGCAGTTTGTGATCATTTAGGGTCTTTCCGGTGATTGGATTAATATGCAAATGAAGTTATAATTAATATATTTTCCAGGTTATGGTAGCATAGTTATCAGACACTGATCCTAGGCTATTTTCTCATAACTTTATGTTTATGTGTGATGTTTTACGGATTGCCGAAAAGGCTTAAATGACCATATTTTTAGTGCTATTGCGGTTCAGTTTTCTTTCTTCATTTGTGACCGCACCGAAAGGGATAATCTAACCATTTTTTAGGAGTTAGTAGGGAATATCCCTAAGAGTGTTTTAAAGTTGGTTTCGTGATATTCCTCTTTTGTTCAAAGCGTTTTTCCAATAAATAGTGATTTAGGTTTAATATGAGCTTATCTCAAAATTGATCAAACTGATGTTATTTTTGCATGGTAAGCTAGGGAATATCATTTCAAGGTTATAGAAGTTGGTTTTGTCGAGTTTAAGGTCCGTTTGCTAAAGTTGCGGCCAAACGAACATTTTGGGTGTTGAATGTTCGATTATCAAGTAGCTAATGCAAACAAAAGTAGAATCTAAATATTTTTATATATTTGGGTTCCTGAAGACTTAATATTTCTGCCAAAATTGGTCTTATTCAAATTTGAGCTTGTTTGCATAAACTTTGTATGTAGCATACTTGTTTCATTTATTTAAGTTTAACTTTTACAATTCTAACAGAGCTTATTCTTTAAATATTTTTGAATATTCAGAATCCTTATGTATTTATATGAACATATAAATTTATTTCATGATTTAAAGAATTACAAATGGTATATTTGTAATAGCAACATATTAGTGCTTATTTGTATTCTTAAATTCAAATAACATCAACTGAGTTTGATAATTAAATATTTTTGCATAAATGGGTTTCTAATGGGCTCAGAGCCATGTGTAAATTATTTCATAATTTTAGGATTTATGATGCACATACTTTATTAAATGATCATATTTAGGTTTATTCAGATTTCAATTACAAATAAATCAAACCAATCATGAACATTAAATATTTTTACATATTCTGAATATAAATGAATTTATATGAATTTAGGAATTTGTTTCACATAATTTTGACTAATAGTTCAAAAGTTACAAGCATTTTAATTAATTCGGGTTGAATAATTGCTGGAAAATGGAAAATTACCGAATAAAGAAAGTACGCCTTCACGTCGTAATTGCGCTTTCCATTTTGGGCTAGTCGGGTTGAGAAGCTGGCAGATGGACCCCAGATGGCAGTGGCTCGGCTCAGCGTTTGGCGACTGACGCCTGGGCCCGCACGGCCAGCGACTAGAGAAGGCGAGACTGACAGACGGGGCCCGACAGCAGTGACCCAGAGCAGAGCTGCTCGGTTTTCGACTCGCCGGCGACGGAGGAGGGCCAGAGCCGGCGAATGGATAGCATTATGAGCACCAGGGCATCATGGCGCACACGAGGGTGGTCTTTATGGCTACCGGAGATGGCCGGAAGGGTGGGCCACCGGAGAGGGGCGGCGGCGCTCCTGGTGGTTCACTGGCGAAGTGACTTCAACCGTTTTCTTCACAAATTAGCGCCAGGGTGAGCACCAGTGAGTGATGAGTAACGCATTTTAGGGATTTGTTGGAAGGGAATGCATGCGGGTAAGAGCTCTCACCGTGCATGGTCATGGCGGAAGGAGGAGCTCGGGGTGATGGTGCTCTGGGGAAGATGAGCACAAATTGGCGCCGGGAATGAACTCTAGGGATAATGAGGGTGCTACTGGTTGACTGGTTTGGGTTAATTCGAGGTGTGGAGGTGCGCGTGACGGTTTCTTCCTCTTCGGGTCTTCAACGGCTTTGAGGAAGAAGATGGCTGGCTGGCGCATGAGGAAGGTTCAGGGGTGGATGAGAGTGGCTCGGAATGGGTTCTGGGAGACTGGTTGCTCTGGGTTTTATAGCGGAGCTTGAGCTGAAATAGTTCGAGATTGGCTTCGGGTGAAGAATGGCGAGGCGGTGCAGAGATATTTGCCGAGGCAGCAAAAATGCAACGGAATCACTGCCGTGGCAAAGAATCGGCAAGGGCTGGCAAAGGGAAGCTGCCCAGATCATGCCGACCGTGTGCCGTGGCAGCTGATTGCTGTTCGATTGTTTGCTATGGCAAGGAACTGGGAATGAGTCAAGGAAATGGAGGCTTGCAGCATCTCTTCTAGCTTCCATTTACCATGGCGGAGGAAACAAAGGAGCTGGGCTGTCGACTACCACTTCTGGGATAGGATGGCCATGGCGATCGCTCAGGGCATGGGACGAGCTTCTCAGCTGGCAGGGCATGGGCATGGTGCATGGCAATGCGTGGCGCAGCGTGGGCACCGGCGGAGAGGGCAACATGGTTCAGCTGCAGCCGCGTGGCTCACTTCCTCTGTCGCGGCAAGGAAATCAGCTCGAATTCTCTGCCGTGGCAGCAGACGGGCAAGCGGTGCTGGTTTGCAGGTGGAGTGAGGAGAGGATTCAGTGCGTGCTGTGGCTGACAAGTGGGGTCAAAGATCAGGGTGGCCCACATGTAAGCCAAACAGTCAAGAAAAGAAAAAGACAGCTCTAGCTCGGCTGACTCCAGTACTGAATTTATTGGGCTGTCAACCTTGGGTAGGTAATTTTCAAACTTTTTGACTGGGGTCATTGGATAGATCTTGATGTCTGGTAAAATTTTGAGGTAAAAAGGAGTTACCGAAAAATTATTAATATTCTTATAACAGTGACTGCTCCAAATCCATGTTTCTGATTTTGATTTTTCTTTGGGAGTAAATAAAGTCTATTATTTCTAAAACATTGTTTTTCAAATTAATTTGAGCTAATAATGCTTCTTTAAAATTTTCAGATCAAAACCTTACTCCATTATTTAATAAAAATTCTGACATTGCAGATTTTGGATTTAAGTGATATCTGTTTTTGAATTTTAAACGGCAATCATACTAATTATTAATTTTTTATATTTTTACCAGGGGTTAATTATGTTATGAGGAAGACATGATAAAATTTTCAGTGAGATGTAAGCTTTTATTGTTTTTGAAAAATTCTGCCATGTCACTGTTTTGATGTTAAAACATGTCACTTTATTATTTACTTCTTTACCTAAATCATTAAAAATCTTTGGACAGCTGAAAAGATGTGGTGGATAATTCCCATAGTTTAATGGCATTTTTACTGGCCTTTTACTTTTATCTTTTACCTTTTTACTTTTACTCTTTTACTAATTTCATTTATTGGTTTTTCTTTTAAACCCAAAATTCAAGAATAATTATTATGGTTGAAAAGGTTTTAGAAAATGTGGGAATTTAAAGTAAGATTACTTTTCACCTTATTTTAAGGTTTGTTTATTTTAGGTGAAAAATTTTAATGTAGCAACGTATTCTTTTTCCTTTCGGTTGAAGTACAAGAAAATGAAGAAAAAGATGGTACTTGGAATGAAAATCTTGGTTTCAATTAAAATGTTTACTAAATTCCATTTTCAAAATTCTAGATTTTTCATTTTTATTATCTTTGAAATTTTTGGGATGTTACACCTAGTTCAAATGTAACGACCCCAAAACCACACCCCCTCGCTCACTTGTGCACACATGCAACATTTCAGCTGTGTATGAATCAACTTTTTATTGCATATAATTATCCATTTCTTGTTCTTGGGCAGTTTGATTTGAGGACAAATACAACCACAAAATTATTTCTGTGCAGAAACACTTAGCAAAGCAGGATCCTCCTCTCATATCCATCTTAGGGTCTATTTGTTTTAGCTTTTGATTCTGGATTCTGGCCCCAAATGCAAAATAAAAAAAAAACAGGCTGATTCTAGAATCCGATTCTCACAATCCAACCCACCCATATACACTAGAATCCACAATCCACTTTAAATGTGCTTTTGGATTCTAGCTTTTGGAGAATCAGCTTCTCTATAACCACAATCCAGAATCAGCTTTTAGAGAATCCAAAGCTAAAACAAACAGGCCCTTAATGCAATCACAACGGATCCAAGGAATCCAAATCTTCTTGGAGGAAGCAATTCCAATGCCTGTGTCTATGACATCCGCAAGTACAAGTGGGATGGATCATCTGGTTTTGGTGACCCATCTGACTGCTACTGTCCACCACATCTTTTTGACACTAGGGAGTGTTGGAATAACAGGGTTAGCATTCTCTCAGCAGAGCAAGTTGCTTGTATCTTTTTTTTAGCAGAAAGACAACAGGGAAGCCCCTGCCGAGATTTTATTAAAACAAGAGGAAACTACAAAGAAAGAGGACAACAAAAAGGCTGGTGAGACTCCAGCCACACAAAAGGAAAAGAGAGGAAAAAGACTCCAAACAAACAAAACAAGAAGTTAAACTAATCTAGAACTCCAAGCTAACAAACCGGGTCTACGGGAAGGAATAAGCCTAAAAGATTGCAAGTGAATTTCATCAAGAAACCACTCTTTCCAAACACGAAAGCTAGCAGGCCTAGATCTAAAAATGAATTCATTACGAATTTTCCAAATACCCCAGGACGCAATCATGAAAACATCAAGGAAGAAAGGGTCGCCATTGGCCAGATAAGCATCATTGATCTTCTGAAGGAAAGCAGCATCTTGGTCCCAGGATATGCACAAAGCATTCCAACAATCAACACTGAAGGGGCAGGAAAAGAAAAGATGATCCCGAGTTTCTTCTGTATTCTGATCACAAAGAACACAATTGAAGTTATTTCCGTGAATAGGACAGTTCTTCCTCTTAAGTAAATTCTTTGTGTTAAGATGATCCAAACACATTAGCCAGGAAAAAATCTTGATCTTGAGAGAGCATTTAGCCTTCCAAATCGAAATAATAGGTCTCTGCACCGACAGATTACCGAAGGCCAATTTATAGAAGTTGCATGATGCATAGACTTTAGAGTTCCACTTGTAATGCCAAGTATCCTTATCATCATTTGTCAGTCTTAGAGAGGAGGTATTAGAAAGCAAATCTTGAAGCTCATTGAACGCTTGAACAGACAGAGGTAAATAAAAGTGTCTAGAGATCTCAGGGTGATCAAAAAAGGAAGCAACACTGATCTTGTCATCCTTGGCAAAAGACACTAAGTGCTGGTATTTGGAGCGCAGATGCCAATCATTCCAAACATCATCCCAAAATAGGGCAGTGTCACCTCTCCCAATATGGCAACAAGCAATCCTTTTAAAGTGATGAAGAAGAGCTAAAACATCTCTCCACCAAAAGGACCCCTTCCGGGTGACAGTGAGAGGGACACGGTTTGGATAATAAGAGGACCAAACCAGATTAACCAGGGGATATCCATTTTGTTGAAGAACGTATGCAAGAATTTAAGCAGAAGGGAGATATTATGAGTCCTCAAGTTAATTACTCCCAAACCAACCTTGTCTTTAGGCCTGCATACCTGATGCCAATCAACCAGAGATTTGCTTGTTTCTTTACAATGATGAGAATATATACCTCTTCCCTAAAAATGGAGGGCTGGGACCCGACCCAAAGTCATCTCATAAGGTTGAAGCCCATGAAGAGACCAAATCAACAATGTTTGCACCTGGAGAAGATGTTGGTCAGCCTGCGTCTCGCGTATATGTTGGGCATCTCAACTGTGAGACTGTGAAGGGTGCGACTTTCATTGGGCCAAATTATGAATATGTTGCTAGTGGGTCAGACTGTGGTTGGCTGTTTATTTAGGAGAGGTGGGAAATTTTTACAGGCAATGGAGGGTGATGAATGTATAGTCAATTGTATTGAGCCCCATCCTCATGCTATGACGATGGCTACTGGCAAGCAATGGAATTGATAATGATGTGAAGATAAGGACTCCCTCTGCCACTGAGCGGGATGAAGTAGTGAATGTTGAGGAGGTAAATTTCCAGACCATCTATACCTCTCCTTGTCATCTTGACTTTCAGTTAACCTATTATTTTCAATCCTAGATGTAATATTAACTTGATAATTTGTAAACAAAGATGTTTGCCATGCCATATTGAAGAGGTGCAAAATGATCAGCTATTTGCCAAGAATTTTTTTTCTTTCATCCGTAGGAAGCATGTGTAGATGAGTGTGTTCACCCCTCTTGATAATTCATCTTCCTTTATTAGCCTTTGAAATTTAAAATTCCATATATTTACCATCATTTCTTATTTGGCTTAATTAGAGAACTTCAATATTTTTGCTCTGTAGAAGGAATTTTTTTTTGAAAGGCAGCGGACTGCAATTATATTAGATAGGAGAGAAAGAAGTAACAGGAGTGCGACAGTGCAACAGGCTGCACTATCGGAGAGAGATTAGATTAGGGGACAGGGAGGAAGGGGGGAGGAAAAAGGAAAAAGAAAAAGGCAAGAAGGAAAAGGAGAATCAACTACATCGCTGTACAAGTCTTTTGAGGTCCTTTGCACCCGCGCAGATCCAATTTGTCGCCTCATCCTTAATGGATTGGAGAATCGCATCACTTGTTTTGCGTTCATTTCTGAAGACTCTGCTATTACGTTCTCGCCACCATATCCAACATGTTAGAATAACAACGGTTTTGACACCTTTGCGAGACCCTGACTGCTTGTTTAGTTGGTGAAGGGTCCACTGTTCTAGGTTGTCAGTCGGTTCCCATCGTTCCGGAAGAAGAGAGGGCGTGAGGGAAATTTTGCTGTGATCATATCAGCACCTATACTTTTTAGCTGAATGTTGTCCCAAAATCTGAAGTTGACTGGATGTTACTTTGCATTTTTTCCACTCTTCTCTTCCAGTTGAAGCCTCGCAAGAGAAGAGCCAAGCCCTGGCCCTTTGCCTTACCAGAGCAGTTGATTTGGCACGTGTTGGCATTGTGACGTAGGCATCAAGCAGCTGGAGAAGATTCGGTAGAGGATCTGGAGGACAACACATAATTGCTTAATCTTGTACTGTGTGTTGTAGACAGAGATGTGTTATCTGATGAGGATGAAGAAACCTCTGATGGCTTTGGGACTGTAGAGTCAACTTATCTATTGTTCATCTGTCTGGAAACGTTGCAAAATTGTTTTTTTAGAAAAAGGAAGCTTTTATTAATTCCAAGAGCAATACATCGAGAAGATACAAGTTCTTGAAATTTCTTCCGGCCTCTGTTTAACAATAAGCACACAGCCCAGCAAAACAAATATCACTAAAAAGGAAAAAAGGACACACACACACACTCTGGTGGCTGTCAATGCGAAGACTACACCGCCACCCATGTGATTGGGAGAAGAAATCCTTGGCCACCTGTGTCAACCGGAGCGCAGTATCCTCCATAATAGCCCGCAAATCCAACTTCTGTAGCACAACCCAAGTACGTAACCAATGGGAAGTAGCATAAATAACCTGCAAAGGAGATGAATTGGATTTCTTATGGAATACAATGTCATTTCTGTTTAACCAAATAGACCAACAAATGGTTGCGGCCCCTAGTAAAACGACATTTTTAATATCCTTCGCAAAACTACAAAGCCAACTGCCAAACATGTTAGCAACACTGAGAGGTCGAGCAATACCCAAAGCAAAATACAAGAAACCCCAGACCATACGAGCAAAACGACAAGTAAAGAACAAATGCTTAATCGTCTCCGTTTCGTGACAAAAGCAACATTTGGTACTACCTTGCCAATTGCGTTTGGCCAGATTGTCCTTAGTCAGAATAACCCCCCTTCGAAGATACCATAAAAACACTTTGATTTTCATTGGAGCTTTTAACTTCCATAGACGCTTATTTAGATTAGGAACATCACATTTCATCAACGCCAAGTAATGAGACTTCACTGAGAATTGCCCAGATGGACACAAGCTCCAACGAAACTCGTCTTCATCATGTGTGAGCTGTAAATTGGCGATACGTGCAAGCAAATCATTCCACTCCACCAACTTAGTTCCAATCAATGATCTTCGCCACGAAATATTTGGTTGGGGAGACACGAGAACCTCAGCAATAGTTATGTATTTGCTCCTAGCGATACTATATAACCTCGGATATTGATCTTTTAAAGCGCAATTACCAAGCCAGTTATCTTCCCAAAATCTCACTTGTGATCCATTATTAATTTTGAAAGAGCCAAAGCGAAGGAAATCACGTTTAACCATCATCAAACTGGACCAGAAATGCGAATCTCCTGGTTTCCACTCAACTTGTACCAACGGTTTAGACCCAAGATACTTATTTCTAAGTAGCTGCTGCCATGTGCCATCCGTTGATAAAAGCTTAAACAACCACTTACTCAGAAGCGCAATGTTCTTAATATTTAAGTCATGAATCCCTAGTCCCCCTTGGTCTTTGGGCTGACAAAGAATATTCCATTTTGCAAGACGATATTTTCGCTTACTATCATCCCCTTGCCAGAAGAAGCGAGACCGGAAGTAATCAAGCTTCTTAAGGACACCTCTAGGAATCCTAAAGAAGGACATCATATACATCGGAAGACTACTTAACACTGAATTGATGAGTGTTAGTCTTCCCCCAACTGAAAGGTGTTTCCCCTTCCAACTACTGAGTCGCTTTTCAAATCGCTCTTCCACCCGTTTCCAATCAGAATTGCGCACTTTCTTAAAATGGATAGGAATTCCTAAATACTTCAAAGGTAATTCCCCTTGTTTGCAACCAAACAAATCCATATATTGATCTAAAGAATCACGAGCCTCACCCAAAGAATAATTAGCTTTTATGGAAATTTATTTTAGACCGATATCTACTCAAACGCACAAAGCAATAGCTTCATGTTGCAAGCTTTATCCAGATCATGTTCCATAAATAAGATCGTGTCGTAAATCAGTATTGTAAAATAGATAAACCGCCATCAACAAGATGAGGTATTACTCCACCAATTATCGCCATCTCCCTAGCTCTTCGAATCAACACAGCCAACATATCGGCAACAATATTGAACAATAACGGTGATAAAGGATCACCTTGACGAAGCCCTTTTTTTGTTTGGAAAAATAACCCCACATCATCATTAACATTAACCGCCACACTACCTCCTGAAATGAAGGACCGAATCCAAGAAATCCACTTGGAAGAGAAGCCTTTCATTCGTAAGGTCTGTAACAAAAGGGGCCATTTAACTTTGTCATATGCTTTCTCAAAATCAATTTTGAAAATAACCCCACTAATCTTTTTCCTATGCATCTCATGTATTGTTTCATGCAGAATGACGACTCCTTCTAAGATGTTTCGTCCCCTAAAAAAAGCATGCTGTGATGGACTAACTACCTTGTCGCAATCATAGTCAACTTTGTTTGTAATAACCTTAGTAAATATCTTGAAACTCACATTTAATGACATATTGGTCTATCTTGTTGTATAACATTTGCTTCTGAACTTTGGAACAAGAGTAATTATGCCAAAATTCAAAGCTGTAAATATGTAAATCTCCCAAGAAGAACTCTGAAACATCAACAAAAGATCACCTTTGATAGTATCCCGAATTTTTGGTAGAATTCGCAGAAAACCATCGGACCACAAGCTTTATTATGTTCCATCTGAAAACAACTTCTCTAACTTCATCTCGACCGAAAAGAAGAAGAAAAGCGTTTTCCTCTTGAGAGACTTCGGAATATCACGATTAACGTCCTCCTCTAGGGCTAACAAACTCTCCTCCGGTTCCCCAAATAGTTCTTTATAGAACTTGGTAATGTACCGTTTAAGGTTAGCTCGCCCTCAATCTTCCTATCCTCATGTTCCAAAAAAATCCTTTTCTTTGGTGTTTGCCATTGGCAACCATTTGAAAATATCTAGTATTATTATCACCCAAAAGGACATCATTCACTTTTGCCCGCTGATAAAATTTAAGTTCTTCCTCTCTGAGAAGCTTTGCCAGCTGATCTCGAGCCTGGGCAAGGTTCTCTTGCTCACTGGTAGACAAATCCCTACACTCAGCAGCAATATCCAACTCTGAGATTGTTAACTGGAGTTTCCTTTTTTTGTCCTTATAAACCCCTTGTTATGTTGGGCCCATCCAGAAGAAATCTCATAAAGCACCCATTTTGCGATTCCACCTTTGTCTGAGCTATTTCCTCGTCTGGCTTATTCCAAATTTCGACCACCCTATCATGAAAGCCTTCTCGATTAAACCAACTAAGCTCAAATCTGGCCTTAGCATACCCAGAGAAAGCTGGACTCCAGTATCTAACTGAAGGGAGTATGATCCGAAATGCCCCTGTCCAAAGCTTGAACAGAAACGTGTGGGAATTTAAACTCCCACTCGGTAGTCATAAGAACCCTATCTAGTTTCTCATAAGTTGGAATGGGTAAGGAGTTCGCCAGTAAACCGACGACCGTGAGATCAATCTCTCTCAAATCCAAGCTGTCAATATGAGCATTGAATAAGAATGGTCGTGAGAATTGAATCTAGAGTTATTCTTGTCTGAACTTTTCCGCATAATATTAAAATCCCCCCCAATAAGAGTAGGTAAATGACCGTGTTGGCAAGATCGCACCAGTTCGGCTGAAATGCTTCTTTAAAGTCATCCTGAGCTGGACCATAGACCGCCATTAAAATCCACTTAAATTTATCGCTCTTATTGCTTAGATGAAATCTGATAAAAAATTCCCCTTCCTCAATAAGAGACAGTTCAAAACACGTCGAGTTAACCCCTAAAAGAATTCCACCCGATCTACCTCTAGGGGAAGGCGTTAAACGAAATCCGCACCTCCGTAAAGCCGTGCGATTCGATTTAGACATATCTTGCCTCCTGTTTCCAAGACCGCAATAAATTCCAGATTATTATCTTTATGACCTCTGCAATTGTTCCTTCGAGACTTACGACGGAGGCCAACATATACAATAATAATTTGTCCTGTTTTCATGGATGATAACGGCATAAGTGTGCCTCTGTAGCTTGTGACTAATTATCTTTATTATAGGTTATGTGTTTGCAGGGGTATTGTCTTCTTCAACCATAAAAATTGTTGCCTTGGCGAAGCTCTATAATTTTGTTTGACAGAAAGAAGCAAATACTTTATGCGATTTCTCAATGTCACAGTTATCTTGATGGAAATTTTCACCTGTTATCATACAGATTGTTAATGTCCGATGTTTGCGTGAGGAACCTTGTTTGCTTCATTTCCACTTTGCTGGTTTAAGGCTTTAAGTTATATATTGGTAAGAAAATGATATAGATGGTTGGCCCGTGATAAATGTATGCAGTCCCAGATTAAAGATTTCCTAGATGAGCAGGCGAGGTATTGCCAGGTGATGATGGCCGATGGGTTGGAAGGTATAGTAGACAGTAGCTTTTATTTTCTTGCTCTTCTGATTTCTGAAATACAATAAATTATGTAATACTTCTGGCTTCTGTTTTCACCATTAAACTGTGCAATGCTGCGGAAACAAGTGTTTTGGTTTTCTCTGTTTTTCAACTAGTAGTCTTTGATGGTATTACCAAATGAGTATGAATTCTGGATACAAAATATTGATATGAGATTTAATCAAATACTAAATACCCTCTATTTTCTGCATGGGTTCCCTGCTTATAAAATCACTGATGAAGAGGATGCTGTGAATTGAGATTGATAAGTTCTTCAGTCTTATTTGCTCAACTTAGAATAGTTGCTAGAGTAATAATTTAAAGTAGTTTGATGTTTTTGAACTATGTTTCAAATTTGCAGTGTGCAGCAGATCAACTTGGAACCATGGGCTGGCATAAATGAACAAGGAATTTACACAAGTGGATGTGGAATGCAGTTATGCAGATGAAAGAATAAGAAAAACAAAACCTCAGCACTAACAGGTCTGTGATCCACAGCTTTATCTGTATTCCTCTGATATGGATGTCATGCTTGTTAGGACACATAGTATGACATAGTAACAAATAATATTTACCATCAATATTCAGTACAGAAGATACCTACGCTAGACAGCCTGACTATTTTTTAAAAACCATTACATTATTTACTGATTATCATACACTCGTGATAAATGATAAGATTGGGAGTGGTCAAATGAGGTGTAAGGTTCAAAATTCAAATGACAGATCATTTCACACAACGATTGTGTCAACTATGCATATCAAAGGTTGCATAGTTTGCATACTTCAGCCTTGCATTCCCAACTAATCATTGGTATGTTGAATCAGCATTTGTAGTATCAAGTATAGTTGCACAAACAAACTCAAGCCTGTGAATCTGCTTCTATTTATAATATTTTACACCACTATTTGCTGTCCCTATTAATCCACTATCAAGGATGGAACAGCTACCTATGTTGACCAGGGCTGTTGACATTGGTGAAAAAAGAGGGAGGGATCTAGACATCCATCATTTATATATGGACATGTTCACTTGGTTTTTGGTTTTTGCCACAAACCTAGAATACTCATTAGGGTCTTCTATTTGTTATCTGGCTGGACTTCTGCTGGCCTCATAGTAATGCTCACTGTGAGTGCTACCAACTGCAAAGTGTACAGTAGAAAATAAAAGTTAGTATCAAGTGCATAGAAGTTTGTATCAAAAAAGACCTATACAAACAAAAAGTGTAACGCAAGTATTTAGATTGTACAACAAAATAGTTTTACTAGATTTATAACATGTTCAATTTGGAAGCCTACCGTTGCAAATCCAGCACAGGCAAGGCTGAAACCCTTAAAGTTGAAAGGTGCAGTTTCCGATAGGAACCAGGCTGTCAATCCAATGTGAGAAAAGTAATGTCTAGCGAAATCTTTGGCTAAGCTTGTGGGCAGGGGCATTAAAGGATGGAAGAAGTAGAAGTGGACATGAAAAACCTAATTTGTTCCTAGTTGAGAGGTGCTAGTAAAGATAATGGCAGGCGCTTACCTGTGAGAGGAGTAAAAACTAGAGGGGATATCACATTTGCAGTTGAGCTTATTCCAGCGATGCACCCTTGAACCATTCCCTTGGGTTAAAATTGCAAAAATTACATGATGCAATGAGAGTATTTGGTATGTTATGCAAAATAAGCAGCTTCATTTATGCATGATGTAGATTAGTACCTGCTCAGAAGGCCCTACTTTTTTGGATACAATGCTTCTTATCTATTAAGAATAGATTCAGTAGATAAATTTTATTCACATGGTTCAATGAACCAAAAACGAAAACTAAAGAGGGGCAACCGATAGATTACTACTTACACAAGGGTTAACCAAAATGCTTAGAATCACAAGGCTTGCAGCAAGATAAGGGACCTTCCAAGAACCATAAAACATTAAATTTAGCACAATTAATACCAAACAAATGCTCATGACTAAACTGCCATTTGATAAGTTGCATACCCAGAATGACCATGCAATGCTGTATAGGAATCCCTGCAGCATCCACACCAGATCAGATCAAATAGTTCTTGCAGAAAATTAACCAAAAACATCTAAGCAGGACTATACACCAATAGTGGTGCCCTTACCTGCATGCAGCTTCCCAGAAGTGCTACAATAAGTAGCTTGTGCTCACCCAGCTTTGGCGCTATGAGAGGCATCATGGTCAGCTGCATCATAAGTCATAAACTGCTTAAGGTGCGCCTAAGTAAAATCTGGGCACAGTAATGGTCATAAATTGAGGCATCGCAGGAAAATGTTAAAAAAAAAACTTGTACCTGTGAGAAGCTTCCTGTGATGCCAATAATAAGCAACAAATTGGCATACTGGTTCTTGGTATAGTGGAATTGCGCCTTCAGGAAATACTGCATTCGTATCCCAAAAGACAGAACAGGTTGAAGCGTGTGTTGGATATCCATCAGGTAATACTTGAAAAGACCAACTATGGACATGTAAGACATCTGATTGCTCATGATTTCAGCTTACTGAGTTCTTTCAAGAGGAACCTTTGCGTGGTATTGACTTCATTAGTCTACATGTATGTTTTTATTTGTCTGTTGTATCTTGTCTTTCCTACTGGAGAAAAGAGAAGTACCAATATTGCAGTTTGCAGGCCTGTATCACCAAGGCCATGGAAAAATGTGACAACCGCTGCTCTCGAGAAGGTAGAGCTGCAAGTGATTTGCAGGCATTCAGCAGGTAATCTGAGGTACATATCATGGTGTAGTTTTCTTTGATCATTGAACATGTTATGTGGTTTTGGCAACAGGGGAGATGTAGCGTCATGTTGGGTCATTTTCTTAAACTGAAAGAAACCCTGGTCGCTGCTATACATCAAAGATCAAACTCAAGGAGTTGGTAAGAACAGAATTGATGACTTGAAATTTTAATATCTGTATGGTCATGGCCGGTGTAGGCTTAACCGAAAGTTCAGTACCTTTTGTTCTCTATAGTGAGCTAGTGGCAGAGCAGGCTCACCCATGGCACTACTACTAATCTCAAGTTCTCAACATGCAGGCTGAGCTCATAATATATGTAGGCTACAGCTCTTATCTTGCTTTGCAATCCAGAAACTGATTGGATTTTACCAATGGGGGAATCCAGAACATGTCACCTGCTGGTAAGAAGGGCGGCCATCTCTGACAGCGACGGCGCTTTCCGAAGTGGCGGAAGCCTCGGCGATTCCTCCTCGTTGCTGGAGGGAAGGCAGAGCGGACGGGAGGCTCCCTCGTTACGCAGCAGCGAAGCTCCGCCATCCGTCTCCTGTACGAAGGCCCTCATGTACACCGCCGCCGCAACCGCCGCCACCGCAGACACCTGCAGAGTACGAAAATCGAGAATGCAGTTGCCGGATAACCACCAGCAAAGTCTACATACGCCCTAAGGTTTGTATGCGTACCTGAAATGTGGAGGAGACAGGGAGGAAGCGGGCTGCAATGGTGCCGACGACAAAGCCGGCGGTGCAGACGCCGGAGAACACCCCGAAAGCCGCGGCCCGCCGCGCCTCGGGCACCTTATCAGCCTGCAGGCATAGGTTCAGTCAGCAGCGCCAGCACGGGACAGCAGAAGCATCGTAATTCGGTGCATGCTTCCAGCTGAACCATCCATGGAAGGTGCTACAGCTGGTGAGTCGAAGCCTGAAGCCTGAAGATGACATGCACGCTGTGGCGCCTAGACAGGCACGCGCACATACATCTAGGCAGAGGGGGACGAGTTACCACATAAGTAAGTGAAAGGCACATCATGCTGCCCTCGCAGAACATCGCCGTCAGCGTCTTGGTTATGTAGTACGCGTAAAAGTACACCTTCGTCCGGCTGCATGCCAGAATGGCTTGTCGGAGAAAAGAAAGGAATGTACTTTCAGATCACACACTTAAAAGAAAAGTACTTTCTGATCACACTCAAAACTTGCGTAGAAGTGAAGAATGTACTACTTGTTGCAGTAGTATCTTATCCAGTGAATACTCAGTTGTAGGAGATGTGACGAGTACGTACCCAATGGAACGATGGACACTGTTGCAGGGAGTGTAAGCAACGCCTTCCGGCCGTATCTGTCAGACAGATTGCCGACGATCGGCGTCACCACAAGAGCCCCCAGGCCAGTAACCTGCAGTAATTTCCATGTAGAAAAGAACGCTATCACTCACGCAACAGCGGGGTATTTCGATATTTGACACCCAATTCGCATGCCTTTCGGGCTCTGTGTATGACATGTGGGTCCAGCTGAGTCAATGACAGTGGGCCAGGGTGTCAAATATTGAAAAATTCGTGTTTAAAGGATGTCAAATTTCAAAATCTCTCGACAGCCTACGCACGGGGAACAATTTTAGTGCTTGCACCGTATAATTGATGCCCTTTATTCGAAAAATAGTTTAAATAGTTATAATTTTTTAAAATTATATGATAAAATACTCTCTGTGTTCCTAAATAGATGATCTTTTAGATTTTGCACTTCAACCAAAGACACATATAAAAGTGACCAAACTCCTCTCATTTATTAACTCACTTATTGCTCTTAAATACTATGTGTTACTCTATTCTACAATACTCCCTTCGTTCTGTATTGTTAGGCGTATAATTTTTTTCCCACGATTCCATTTTGTAAGGCGCAGGCATTAAATTCTGCATCGAGCAGATCAATCGACGCGGGCTAGCTCATGCATGCGGGCGCATGACGGCACCACACCATGCATATGCGGAATTAATGCATGCATGCGGAATACTGAATGAACTTGCATGCGGAATGCATGCATGCGGAATACGGGGTGAACGGGTGTCTTCATAAATACAAGCGATTAATTTGCATGAGTTAATAACAATGGCTAGCTACTCCTTGATCTTTGAAAAAAAAAACTATGCGCCTAACAATACGGAACGGAGGGAGTAATAAATAATATTGAAAAAGGAAAAATAGTAAAAATATTACCTTAAAATTGTAAAATGATATGAACTATTTAGAAACCAAATCTGAAAGACAGAATGGCATGTATAGGAAGTATAATATAATCAAGAATACTATAAAATTTTAAATCTAAGGGCCTGTTTGATTTGATGACAAATTATCCTTATTAAACCTTATCAAAATTTAGCATTACTAAAGTTTGATCATCAAATTAACTGCCAATGTTTTGACTAAACTAACAAGAAAATAAACTAGATAACCTATGATAAAGAGAATCTTAATAAAATTTAGTAGCAAACCAAATGTTTATCAAATTTAGTCAATATTATCAAACTTTAATAAAATAAATATCGGTAAGAAAACAAATCAGGCCCTAAATATATACTTTCCTAAAGATTGAAAAGTTCCCGTGCTCTGCTCGCTTTGAGCCGGGCTCGGCTCGTCCAGCCGGTTGGCTCGGCTCAAATTTTTTTTTTGTGTTTAAGTCCTTCGAAAAATCCGTAATTACGTATCGGTCCTTTTCGTTTTTTTACGAAGAGGACCTTAAAAAAACGCGAATCTTTCGTGAAAGGATCCTAAATAGATACGAAAAAAAACATAGTAGCGTTTGAATCATTCCGGCTATTTTTTGTGAAAATGACCTTTTCGATTTAGCACGATCGCGGATCCAATTCAGAAAATCGCGAATCTTTCATGAGAGGACCCTAAATAGATACCGGGAAAAAAAGGTAGTGGCGTTTCGATTATTCTAGCTATTTTTTATGAAAAAGACCTTTTCAATTTAACACGATCGCGGATCTTTTATGAGAGAACCCTAGATAGATGCGAAAAAAAATGATTTCGTTTGTGTTCTTTCAGCCGTTTCACTCATTTTCTCGACGATTTAAAAAAATACCGAAAAAAAAAGAAAATTTTTCTAAAAAAACAACACGCACAACGTGTTATATCTCGAAAAGTATCCAGTTTGATCAACATGCTGAGAAACAAGACGGACAAATTGCAAATTGCCACTTGCGACTTCTGTCCGATATCTGATGACGACCTCACTCTTGAGACTGTGTGTAGTCGCTACTTGGCACGACCTCGTTAGTGCGAACCTACGGGTGCTTGTCGACGTCGTCGATGGGCACGACGACAGCAACTTTTCCCTCTGTGAACTGTGTAGGCTACAGTTAGTAGCTAGGAGGGGAAAAAAAATCTAGGGCCACTGGCTGTCTGCTAGCATGCTTGGTGAAAGCTAGATTGGTACTAGACGTGTCGTATAATCTCCCCCCCAATAGTAGTGTCCTGACGCGCACATAGTTGGCTCATTATCCGGGGTGTCTTAAGTTCTAAGCGATTGTGCAAAGCCCATTTTCTAGAGGCCGGTCGACGCATGCGTCATCTCGCTTTCCGGCAGATTTGACAGGAAGTTACCAGTCGCAGGTTCCAGACGAAAAGTTCAGTCACCACCGTCCAACGTCTTCTACTGTCTTCCTTCCGCTGTCTCACTCCTAGTCTTTTCTAGGTAACCTAAAGTTGAAAACAGGTTAGATATCTTCAGTCCAATCTACAATCGGATTCGATCGGGATCGAATTTGGGACTAGATTTTACTATCCGGTCAGATCCGAAATCAAATCCGGATACTTGAATCCGGATTCGGGATCGGATCCAGAGCATCCAATATCCGGTAAATTCGGGACGGGATCCAGATATTCGGATTTTTTCTATTCGGATATCCGAATTTTTCCTATTCAGATATCAGATCGGATATTTAGATATCAGTAAGGCCCAGCCTATTTTCACTATATTTTTTCCATTTCAACCTATTTATATTAACAATTAGTTGGTTCTATTGATTCTCAAGTAACATATTCTTTCTACGACGTTTGTTGAGTTTGATTGATATATAATTTGTTACTATAGTCATGTACTCATATAGTTTTAATTTAATTTATATTACTCTATATATGTGCATTATCCGTATATCTTTATTCGTTTCCCGAATCCGTCACATATCCGTATCCCGAATAACCCGAATCCGCATCTGTATCTGACTAACCCGTATCCGGTTCCGAATTCGAGAAAAAATATAAGTTAAGATATAAAAATAATAATATCCTCTGTATCCGACTCGTTTTCACCTAGTAACCTAAAAAGCCTAAAAAACGAGCTTTATTTGAGTTATTTTTCTTGTCCCTTCATTTATGAGATGAGACTAGTCCCGAAGACTTTTTTACTAGTGGAGTACGTTTCTACCCGTAGCAGCTTCTGTCAATAAATGTTCCTTGTTTTTCACATCATGGGAGTAAACGAAATGGTCGGTGCGACATTTTACAAAGGGCTTGCTTGACGAAGATCTCCTGCGTGCGTGATCGTATCGCCTTGTGACGTAACGACCACACTGTACCAAACTACCAACTACCAGCTCAGTTCTGAAGAATTAGAAGCCTGCTCAAAGTGACCGTCATGCATCATGCATGACGATGATGCTGTCATCTCCGACACTACGGTGATCCATAATAATAATAATAATCTGGACTGTGGAGAAGTGAAACAAAGTGACGCTTGGCTCCAGCACGCACTCACTGCCTCACTGGCTCACTGCCTATGCCTATGCCTATGCAGAAGTTTTTTTTACTGCAGTGGCCTCCTTCGTATTCTCGGAAATGGTCATGTGGCGGGGAATTCGTGGATCTAGTCTCGTAGACGCTAAATTCAGCGGCCGATAAGCGTTATTTTTTTAATTTTTTCTGTGAAGCCAGTGGTCGACGAGTACAGTTTAATTTTTTATTTTTTTCTTAGGAATTTTCTGCGGTCCAACACTGCTTGAAATTTCTTTTAAAATTTTTCCTGCGTGCAGCAAATTTTCAGCGGCAAGTATCACTTGATTTTTTTATTTTCAGACCCCGTCCGCTTGATATTTTCAGCATTCTTTGGCGAGCTTCCCTGAGAATATCTAAGGCTAGTAAGATCCGTTTTCCACTCACAACTAATGAAGGTAAAATAAAATAAAAAAATACAAAAATATCAAGCGGACAGGATCCACTGAAAATAACAAAAATAAGCGGTACCCAATCGCTAAAAATTTGCTGTGCTCTGGGAAAAATAAAAAATTCAAGCGGCGTCGAACCGCTGAAAATTCCTAGGAAAAAATAAAAAAAATTAAACTGTGCTCGCCGACCGCTGGATCCGTAGCAAAAGATTGAAAATAAATAAACAGCGCTAATCGGCCGTTGAATTTAGAGGCTAGATCCGTAAATTCCTCTCCACCAGGGCCATTTTCGGGGGAAAAAATACGGCCAAGACGCCACTAAAGTAAAAAAAAAAATCGCCTATGCACGGTGCAACACGGCATTAACTCGCTAATCGCTATGCAACGTTCGTGTTAAAACGAGCAGATGGAGTGGTTGACTAATGAAAAGAAACCGCAAATAAGGCGTGCCAAGTGGAGCTTCCACTACTCAACCCCCCTCATGCTATCTCCGTGTTCTTAGAAATGAAACGAAACGAAACAAATCTCAGCTCACCAAATGACCGAATGCCAAAGACATCTCAATCGATTTCGTATGTTAATCTGTGTTCTTAATTTTGTAATTGATCGCAGGCATGCTGCTTGACAATTGGCATGCAAAATCATGCAGCGAACGATTGCTAGCAACGGGCAGGTGAGGTCCATCTGAACTACAACGCGTACGTACGGATGCATGCATGCACTCGCGAGGAAGCCGATGAGAGTACGCATGCATGAGCTAGCGATCTTACTGCTTGCTGGAGACCGGTGAGGTAGATGGCGAGGGAGCACTCGTCGCGGCCGGGGCAGAGCGCCTCCATCGTCACGTCGGTGATCACCGGCGCCGCCATGAAGGCGCCGAAGCAGAAGAGGAAAGCGAACACCAGGAGGTGCCCCAGCTCCGCCAGTTCCTTCATCCTTACTCAATCCCTCTCCTCTCAGCTCTCCTATCTGCTACCTTTCTCTCTCTCTCTCCCCTCTCACTAGTCTCTACTCCCTCCTCTCTTATATATATGTTCTTCCCAGATAGTAATAGTACATACGTTTGACAAACGCACGTGAGGACGTAGCTGCAAACACGGGTAACATCTCATGTCTCGGGACGAGGATCCTCTGCCGTCACGGCTCTCTGTCGTACGGTCACTGTACGTGGGTCCTACGCCACGTGAGGCCCACGCGGCAGCGACTCGTACGGCAGAGGCCGGACGGCCGACAATCTGCTTCCCATGTCTCAACCCAGACATACTCAGCGGATATCTACGTGGATGGACTAAAATTTTGAACTAAAGGACTGATAGTTTTACGAAAGATTTGTTTTATCAAATCTTGCTAAAATTTTGTTACCAAATTAATTAGTTACTAATGTTTTGACTAAAGACTGGCAAGAAAATAAACTATAGAGCTAAGAAAAAAAGAGAAACTTACTAAAGTTTGGTGGCAAATCAAATTTTGTTAAATTCGATCAATGCTACCAAAATTTTGATTGTACCAAAATTTAATAAGTTAAACATTGTTAACCATTGGAATCGAAACAAACTAAACATCCTCTAAAATCTAGATCCATCTACGTGGATAGACCGGAATCATGGCTCGGCCAAATAAGGATCACATAGATCAAGGTGCTTAAACTAATGAGGTAGAAAAGAAGCAAAGTAAAGGTGCTTAAACTAATGAGAGGTAGAAAAGAAGCAAACTAAAAGTAGCGCATAGGAATAGCATTTCATTGGAGTAGCTTGAAAAACAATAACTAAGTGGAGAAACTAAAGTAGGCCAAATATTAAAAAGGCATCATTTTTTTTCAAAAATAATCGAAAAAAGGAGCGTCTGCTTTGTTCTCAAGTAAAGAACTATGTGTGGTACGGTGCTTTCGCTTTGGCCATCCTTTTCATATCTAACTTGATTCGACTGGTTCACAAAGCATCAGCTCGTACGTGGCGCGTGCAGAAAAAACCACGTATAGTTTGGGTCCCTGCTAGGAAACAAATATAACTAGTTAGTTGATCAGTAACTATATGGATTGTGGATGGATGCTTGCATCCACACCCTTGGCTCGAGTAACGCATGGCAGAAATCCTGTACTAATATAAGCTTGGAATACTGCTTTCAGCGCCCCAATTCGTATTTGGTTGATATATCCATTATTATTCATGAATCAATATACTTATTTTTTCCAGATCAATACGCGTGCGTGCAGGTGTTACCGGAGAGGCGTCGCTGCTGAACGTGAGGACTTCAACGACTTTTTCCGGCCAGTAAATTTCACAAAACTATAAGTATAGGCTTACATAGTATAGCCCTGCACGCCCTTATTTCCCATTTCACTAATGTATGAGACCACTATGTGAATCCACGCTGTCATACAGGTTACAAGAAGTATTGTGGTACAGATTCTCCTAAAATCTGTAATTTTATAAAATAGAAGTTAAAACATGTATTTTTTGAAAGTTTATACAATAAACCTATAGATTTGTGAAATTTATTCTTTTCTGGCGAACCTCCGCCGCTCGCAGGATTCTTGCCCTCTGTTTTGGTTTGAATATGGGACAAACATTCTCTTTTATTTGTAATTGGGCTTGCCCCAAAGGCAAAACATAGGAATCTTAGTGTGAGAACCCACCCAAGTTGGTAAACCAAAATTTTCACCTACAATTTCTTCCTCGTCATCTTTGCCTAGCCTTTAGCTTCTTTCTTGTTTGAACTTAGATTTAATTATTAGGAAATAGGTTGACAATCGGTGAGCACGTTGGAGCATGCTTAGTCCTCGAGGTGTAGCGCGCAGCGAGGTTTCAAACTTTCAATCCTATCTTGCAATACCCCTTCCCCTCCCACTCCCGATCATTGACAAATGGTGACATTTCCATTGCCAAGGAGGCAGAGTGGATCCAGGAGGAGGAGAAAGCGGAGGAGAACCTGATTCGCAGAAATCCTAGTGGATGGAGGAGAGGTAGTTGAGTTTCTTCGGCCAATTGTAGGTAGCGCAATCACCGCGATGAAAAGCTAGGGTTATTGGAGTAAATCCAAATCACAATTTGCGCAAGGATCTGGTGGAAGGGAACTGAGGTTGGGGATGCTAAGGCTACGACGGTGGTGATCGCTGATGGAGTCTTCCTCAGCTGTTTTCCAGCATGCATGTCATGCGCCTCGTTAAGGCTTCAATCATATCCCCAATGGAATTAAGGGTATCAACCGCCGGCGCAATGTATGGTTGAGGAGGCCGACTAGACGGGGTGAATAGATGGTTTAAAATTTTCTTTAGTCAAAAATTGAGTTTTATGTGAAATTATAAATCAAATCTATTTTACACAATTAAAGGATAAATTAACTAGTCTCAACTAAGTGCACCAACAAACTAAGTCTATGTCAGAATTTGCAATCATAATGTGGTAAGAAAATAATTTAATTCTAGAAATATAAATTGAAAGATTATAGATAGGCACAAGAGAGCAAACCACAATGATACAATTATCTTTTTACCGTGGTGTTCAAAAATTTGCTGATCTTCTCTAATTCACATTGAGGTAATCCCAGATGAATTGTTTCGGCTCCACGAATTAAGCCGAACACCTTAATCAATTAGCAGTTGCTCTTTAAACCCTCCAGGTAAGTGAGCTCCAAACTTTACAACACTCTAGGCTTTCTGAAAAGCTTTTTAAGAAAATCAACAGGTCACGACATCTCCACACCATTTAGGTGTCGACAAACAGCAAGAGCAACAAATCAAGCTCCTTACTTGACTCTGACCAAGTGCTATGCAAGCACAAATGAATACACAATCTGCCTCTAGTTGCAACAAATGCAACTAGATCTTCCTCTCTTTGCTCATGAGGCGTGACACATGCACAAATGAGAAGAACGGCTCACACTAGCTCAAGAAGATGAAGTGAGGTGCAAAAAAAGTTCCCTCCCAACCCCATGGACTAGATCTATAAACCATAGGCCCACATGTCAACCTGTCCTGATTTTTCAAAAATCCAAAAAATAAAGATTCCCAAAATATTTTTAGGACGGTCAGTTTCAGATTTCTCACCCCTCTATTTATTTTCTAAATTTCTTAGCCAAGGCAACTTCCAAAAGAGCATTCTTCCTCATACAACCTCTATTTGAGCTCTTTTTATATTCTAAATTCATCTAAAACCAAGCCCTATTTTTTATTAATTTTTATTTGATTTTTGGAATTCGTTTGTTGCTCTATTTTATATTTATTTGTATTTTCTCTCGCATTCCTTGTAGATGTAGACACACCAAGAGCTTTTGGAGAAGAAAGAGAAGAGTTAGTTCAAGACCAAGATAATTTTTAAGGCAAGTTGTATTTTGATCATATTCACTACCAGAAAACCGAGATTTCGTGAGGGTGCTATATTTTCGTGAGAGTTATAAACAAACCGCCACGAAACAAAAATATTTCGTGAAGGTGGTGCATAAACCCTCGTAAAAAATACATTTCGTGAAGGTGGAGCATAAACCCTTATGAATTGAAGTTATTTTCGTGAAGGTTTTCATAAACTCTCATGAAAGTAGCTGTCCCGCCACGAAAATTACGAATTTTCATGTGGGTTATAGTTTTCGTGAGGGTGCTATAGTTTTCGTGAGTTCTAATTCTAACCATCACATTATATAGTTCACAGGATTAAGAGGAGGAGAGACATATTATATGTCAGATGTTATGATACCACCACTAGAGTAATGGATCTCATAAGAGCTCTGAAGTTAAGCGTGCCTGAAGGAGAGTAGTAATAGGATGGGTGACCTCCGGGGAACCCTCGTGAAAATATTTCGTGGCGGTTAAGCACCATCACGAATTATTTTCCTGTGAGTCAATCCCTGTCACGAAATTTCTTGTGCAATCTGGCGAGCCCATTGTTCGTGAGAGTTATTGTGTGACGGTGCATCGCCACGAAATATGTTCGTGAAGGTGCACCGCCATAAATTGAATTTCCTCGCGCCATATTCGTGAGGGTTATTGCGTGACGGTGATATGTCACTAATTGTTTTCATGACGGTTTTGGCGCTTCGTGACGGTTTTTTAGTCCTCACGAAATCTCGGTTTTCTGGTAGTGATATTGCACCCAGTTTTACAAAAAAATTATGTTTAAATTATTGCATTGTTATTTTATTATCAAATTAACTACTTGGGAAATAGCTATGAACCCTAGTTGTCATTTATCCACCCTTGCTCAATTGTATGCCATGCTTCATTGTTATCCTAGGAAGGTTATGCTAGTTGGTCAATAATTTTATAACCACTGTGGGTTGGCTTAGTCATGCTTAGCTATGCTAGTTTATTGGCATCATTTTGGAACACTAAATTACACTTGACTAATGATATATGGAATTGCTTTCAGAGTAATTAATTAATTGTATGCACTGTGTGTTATCTTCGATGCCATATGTTGTACATTAAAATCAATTGGTGGATAAATGATTTTGATTGGGGTGACTGGAAAGTACTTTGTGATCATGTCGTGTGAAGCTTGCATGATTTAGTTAGTGAATTGGGTGGTCTCTCCTAGGCCAATTAGGGATTTCACTTTGTGCACGACTGAACTGAGCCGCATTGTAGAATCACATGCTCTATGGGAAGGGCCTAGCTCACTAATTTACTGAGTTTTGGGCTTTCGGCATTGATACGTTAGGTTGTAGGTTATGTTTAATGAAAAGGGTGGAGGGTGTAGCTGCTTATGAGGGCTGCATCATGAATAGCTACCGTCCTCAAGTCCAACGGTGAGTCCCCTTTCCATCTCACTTTTTTGTATGGACTGAGATGGTGAAGACCAAGCTTATCGAGAGGGAATATCGGGACAGAGTTTGAAAGGTTTTGTTATGATATCTTGGTTGGCACACCTAAGGAAGCGTGTTCTTTTGGAGACATTACATAATGATCTATCGTATGGAAAAAGTTGTACAACCTTTGTTGAGTGTTAATAAAACTATTCTAACAGCTATGTCAGCATTCATGGACATGCTCGGGGATTTTACACAAGGGGCCTGGTAGATTTCACAAAATAACTAGGAAGGTCATGAACTATATGAGTTTAATGAACAGTCTAGGACTCTAGGTGAAACTTTGTGTTAAATCTTAATTACTAGTTATCATCATTTTGAAATATGCTTTGAGTCTATTTATGGTATTTCAATGAAAATATCACTTTATGCAAACACAGGCTAGGTTAGCCATTACCTTTGTAATAAGCCTTGCACCTATAATTGCATTATGCATGTGTGCACAACTTGCTAAGTATTCTATGCACTCACCTTTGAAATAATTATCTTTCACTTGCAGGAGAAGAAGAGTCTACACCACTTCTAGAAGAGTACTACGAGGAGGTTGATCGCTAGGTCTCATACCCGAATTGATTGCCTATGGCATGAAATGGGCCATCGCTTGGAGTTATCTTGTCTTCTGTTGTAGCTTATCTTATTTAGTGCTTAATCCCTACGAGACTAAATGATTGTAAACCCAACTATAAGATCTTAATTACTATTTGCTATCAAATTTCTCTACTTTATGACTTATTTGTTGTGTATGGAATGATATTTCATCAATATTACCACTGTTTGTACTAGCGTGATCCTAAACTCTTGAAGAATACACAGAGGGTCCAAATTTGCATATTCGAATCCAAGCAGTCTTATAGAGCTTAAACCAGTTGGTAGAAGTTTTACTTGGGCTAATAACCAGGACAACCTGATTTTAGCTGCTATTGACAAAGTTTTCATAACTACCGACTTGGGGTGGGGTTTTCCTTTAGTTTTTGGGCAAGCACTACCCAGAGTAGGCAGTGATCACACAGCCCTGTTAGTAGACACTTGGTAGAAACGGGAGCCAAAAAAATAAGCCTTTCATCTTTGAAAAATGGTGGCCGGAACAATAGTGTTTTTATGAATTTGTTAAGAATATATGGAATAGACCAAATAAACAATAGATATTTGGCGATCCAAAGACAGGTTGTTCAGATAGAAAGTTAGAGAATGGAACATTAATACTGACTCAGAAAATAGGGAAGAAAAACAACAACTTATTCAAGAGTATGACTGTTTAGATGTGTGGTCTGTATCAACTGACTTAACTGTTCTCTGAAAGATAGAATGGGAGGAATTGTTGTTAATCTTGACAGACTGTGACTAATGGATGAGATGAAAGCTAGGCAATGTGCTAGAGATAGAGACATGCTATCGAGGGATAAGTGTAATACCGAAGATCTTTTCTGCTAGGATTTTCGACCGATAAAGATTTCTCCTTTGTGATTCAAGGTTGTTTGCTCGGGTTGATTTACTTTTTATATCGTCGCGCAAGTGAAGCTATTATTAAAGGTTTCGGATTTTCGCCCTAGTTTCGGAACGAGGTATCTCCCGAGTTGTTTAGTTTTGCGGCAAGTGTGTTTTTCCTGGCACTTATCTTTCCGCGCCAGGAATTAAATTATTTGGTTTACGCTAATGGGTAAAAGATGGGCTTTGGTTTGGAGGGGTTTTTAGGAATTTCCCCTCCCACACCTAACCTCTCCCTCTCTCCTTCTTTGTGTGGTTGAAAATGCATGGAGGCAGATTCTTCCCCAGCCGACATTTTTTTTCCTGGCCATCTCCCTGGCGATTCCTCCTGGCGCCTTGCCTAGCTGCCTGCTGCTGTTCTTCCCTGTGTCCCTGGTCATCTCCCTGGCGATTCCTCCTGGCGCCTTGCCTAGCTGCCTGCTGCTGCTCTTCCCTGCGTCCCTGGTCATCTCCCTGGCGTTGGCCCTGGCCATCCCCTGGCGCCGACTCCCTGCCGCCTCCCTCCCGAGTTTTTCCCTGGCGCCTCCCCTTCCTGCTGGTTCCCCCAACCGAGCTCTTCCCTGGCTGCCTCCTGCGCCCTGCTGGCCGGCCGTGCGACTCCGAGAAGCGGCTGTGAGAAGGAGCACCGGCAGCTCTTCCTTGGCACCACCAAAGAATGAAGCTTCAGTGGCAAAGCAGCCATCATCTGGCAGCAGATCGGATGTGGGAGCTCCTCCCTCCGGCGGCCGGCGTCGCACCCCTCCAATCGGCGGCACCTCCACCTCTTTCCTCTCCTCCTTGGTGGTAAGTGGAGGTGAAGTTCTAGTGTGAATGAATTGTTGTAGACAAGGTGTTTGATGAAATGTGCACATGCATTTTTCTGTGATTTGATTATGGTGTTCGTGCTACATTGTAATTTAGTTGTTGCATCCTGCTAGTTCGATTCTGGCATTTTAGATGTGGAATCAAATTTAATAGTTGAAATTCCTGTGGGCAGCCTTCTCAAAAGTTGACATTGTTGCATTAGTAGCCCTTATGACTATATGATTCAAATAAGCAACTTGAAGGAAAAGGGGGTTCTAATCTTTTTCTGAGACCTGCTTGCAAGCATGCACTGTTGGATTGGCATTTTCTTGATTTGAAATAGTTTGTGAACTGAGCACATGTGAGACCCCGTTTGGATGAACAGGAACCTCCATGTGATTACTGTGCTATTCCCTGGATCAGTAGCTAGCACTCACATGTTTACAACAATTGGAAATCATAACCATACAATACAATAATTAAGCGGAAACGATTATACCAATAAATATTACAAGTCAGAGAATAAAGCAGCAAAAGAAGCTATAACTTGCGGTTTGCCCATCCAATCCCGCAGGCAACTGACCAGGCATAACTCCTTAGAGAAAAAGAAACGCTTCAAAGAAGAGCCCGCAACCTGCGACGAAAAGAGACTCGAAGATCGCTAGCACACACCTACAATATAATTAAGCAAGGGTGAGTATTTTACATACTCAAGAAGACTTGAGCAAATCCTACAATACATGCGTGCCATTTCAAAGGAGGCTACTACGGTTAATTTGCATAAAGCGAGATTTGAATTTGTAAATCAAGTTATTTGCAAACGGAATTTATAAAAGGTGATTGATCGATAACAAATAAGTAAAGCATAATAACACTCACCGTCCTCCATGACGTGAGTTCGAATCGATCCTTGCCATCGCATGGCATATATCCAGTTCTTTGTCCACACAGGGCACAACAGCTGATTCCAATACTTGCCCACACAGGGTATAGCATTGGGTCATCTGTGGGGTAAGCTAACTTGTAAAATAACCCTTTTGAGAAATAATAAAACAGTTAACTCGTGCAAGTTCACCAAGACACCCATGACCGCGGGTGCGGCTAATTAATTAGATTTAAACTCTGCAGAGGTGTACAACTGTACCCACAAGGAATGATCAAATTTTGCCCGACACACTTCCTTAGGTGAGTCGTCAAGAAGACCATACATAGTCATTAAATTCCTAGACAAGGCTTTACACCAGCCCGGGACGTTATCCCCGCCAGAGAACTAGAAACACACACCCAAGCTGTGGATCCACATTCACACACCCAACACAACGTTTCTAAACACGGCAAGGCGTACTGCAGATTACATTAGCAAGTAGACTGTCCGGAATACCCGTCGAGGTAGACTCGACCGAAAACACTGTGCAAGCTCCCGCCTACCAATGAGCAAAGCCATGTCTAAACAATTTAATAGGATAAGGCTAACCCATCCTCACCCTCGTGGTTTGTACGGATTTTCTTGGATCATACAACACGACGTTCGGTCCTTAGTTGTGACACGGGCGACACTCCACCCTACACTACGTGCAATTACTTCTGCACAACCGGCTATTGCCAATAATCGCCCGCATCAAAGCATAGTTTCATTTTGGGTTTTTAATCAAAATTACCCACAACCAACAGTGCCATTTTCAATGTTTTCAGGAAACAATTATTGATTTGATCATCAGCTATTTTGATTCTAAAGCATGGCTAAGCAGGAATAAAATAAACGCATATACCCATGATGACATTAAGTAATGCCTATCCTCAATCTACGGTTATCAAGGTTCACATGTACATAATCATCAAAGGAGATTCACGAGACAACAGGTATAACTACCAAATCCACAATATAGCAATTTACATAAAGTAAACGCATGCATAAAACAATTTGATGCACAAAAAGGAATATAAAATACTGGGCTCAATATGGTCAAAGGATGCTTGCCTTGCTTAATTGACGAATACGACGAAGACGAGGATAGCGGCTGACGATGACGACGGAGAATAGGGACGTCGGGTTCTACTCGTCGATCAACGGAAATAAAGCAAAGCAAATAACTAACTTCAATAAGAGCGAAAGAAATAGATAGCAAAACAAATAAACTCTTACAAGAACCGGGATTGCTCTTTATGAATTTATTAATCTTATTTTACGAATTCAAGATGCAAAGATTGATTAGATTGATCATTAGATGCAAGCTTTCATTGATTTGTTATTCATAATACATTTCTGTTAACCTTATTACACATGGGTTTTGCTTTATTAGGATTCAGATTCGAAGCAAGATAAAATAAGAGTATTTTCTTAGATTGCTGTAGATTATATCCTAAAGATCAATTCTAGGCTATACTTTACATTATTCGGATTTAGATGAGCTGCTTTGCGAGTTAATGAAAAAGCTTAATTGATCATATTGGATTATGAATATTTAGTTCTTTATCTTATATCGATTTCGCTTAGAATTAGTTTTACGCAAGTTAAGTCTATTGATTTAGGCTCTTGGACTAATTTACGTAATATTTGAGAAGGTTCGATGATAAAAATAACTTAACTATAGTTTTCTTCATTCTTACCGATTCAATATAAAGTTCAGAAAGCTTAACACTTAAGGTTATTTGACTATTAGGATTTGTATGCAAAACATGATGGAATATGGTTATTTCTTCATAATACAATGATTTATACTTTGGATAACAATCCTAAGCTGATTCCATAAATTTTTGGCTTTAGCTGATACATTATAATCATTGATGAAAAGGCTTAAGTGATATTGTAAAGTTAACGTTATTCGGAATCGGTCAAAAGTGAATCAAAAGGTTAACGCTTAAGGGTTTTGAACTAGCAAGCATAATATGCAAACCTTAATGGATTATGATTCTTTTTACAGAATATGGTAGTATAAACTTTGCACAGTGCTACTAAACTGATTTCACTGATTTTAGTATTTGGATGAGTTACTTTATCTATTGCTGAAATAGTCTAAATGATCACATTTGCAAACCTTAAATCGGCCAAGTTTCGTTTTGAGTTTCTAATTACACCATACATGATCTTTGATTTATTTTTCAGGCATTAGTAGAATACCATCCTAGAAGTGTTTTAAACTTGGTTTAGCATTATTTTCACTTTAATTGCAATAGATTATCTATTTACTCATTGTTATCATTAACATTTTCTTTCATTAAAAGAATGCAATTGAGTTTGATTCTAAGTAGTTACGCATACATGGGTTCTTCTTTGTTTCCAGAACCAATTGCAACCTACACTATCATTTGTGAGCCATGGAGCTATTATTTGTTAATGGCCATAACAAGGTTTATTAATGATTTATGAAGCAATTATGTTAAACTTGGTTCTAAGATTAAATATTTTTGCATGATTAGGTTTATTACAATCCCAGAAGCACATAATCACTTCTTATATGATTTTATGCCATATAATCTTCATGGGTGCCATAATGCTCATAATAGGGTGTTTATCCCATTCTTGATTTTAACAATTGTTCTATGTTTCAAGAATTGAATGTTTTTGTATATTTGAATTCATCTTGATCTTATCATCATATAAAAATTTATGTTCTTATTTTATGACCCATTGTTTACAGGATTAATATAAAGATTATATTAAGGTGATTAACAAGGTTTAATTAAATAATTACTCAGCAGTTCAAAAATTTAATATTTTTACATATTTAGATTACTTATGATTTTAGATGAATAGTTAAATTTATTTCATTGAAACTGGATTAATACCTCAAAAGATATTCAAGTTTCCAATTATCGCTTAGCTAGAAATTGCTAGAGAAAGGAAATGCGTTTTCTTTGAGGGAAGGCGCTTTTGGTGAGGTCATCTTCTACCGGAGTTTCGACGATCGGGCCCCATTGCGCAGACAGAGAGAACGAGGGACTCTCTAGGCACGGCGGCGAGGGCTTTCCGTGAAGCGAGGGCACTGGAGGCAAGGGCACGGTGGGCCGCACCCAGGTGTGGAGTTGATTCGGCGAGACGGAGCGAGCCGCGCGGCAACCGAGCTGAGCGGCAAAGCAAAAATGGCGAGCAAATGGAGAGAGCAACCAAGGGCATTAGAGGTCGAATCGATGGCACCAATAGCATCGATGGAACGAGGGGTTCGGTTTCACCCGAAGCGGCCGGAGAAGAAGTGACGGTTCGCCCACAGCCGCGCTGAGCCGGAGAAGAAGACCGATTGGCGGCGCAATTTCGCATGAAGAGCTCGCGGAATAGGTGAGGGTTTCGATCCTGGTGGCACGGGATGCTTCGCCCGGAGGAATTCGGGATTGGTGTCTTGGCTTGGTTGATTCGGTTGCCGCCTCAAGCTCGAAGCTTGGCAATGGCGGCAAGGAACGAGGGCATTCGCGCCATGGCTTGAAGAGAGGAAGGGGCGAGGGGAATGAAAGCACCGCTGGGATGGCTTTGTAGTGGTCTGGGCATCTTTGGACGCTGGCGATGATCATTGGAGCTTCGGGAGTCGCCGCTAGTGGAACGAACAGAGAGGACGAACGGGGGTTGAAGGAAGAGTCTGGAAGCAGGGGTCCTAGGTCCATTGTCAGTGGCTGGGACTTCTCCATGGGGCCAACGGAACGGGAAAACAACGAATGGCCCACATGGCAGCAACTAATCAAATTTCTTGTTTTCGGATTTTGATTTTCCTTTGCGATCAATTGAAATCTATTACTTTCCAAATTTTGTTTTTCAAAAGTATTTGATCTCAGGATGCTTGTATAAAATTTTCAGCTCCATTTGTGATTCCAATATTTTATGTAAATTCTGAAAATGCATTTATTTGGATTTAAAAGTTATCTTTTTCCTTTTTCTTCTTCATTATTTTATGCATAAAATCTCAATTGGTAGCTAAAATAATTTAATTGAATGATCAGGGTTCTCGTGGCAATTTTCTAAACTTTTATTTTTTTGTATTCTTGCCTTTTTCTATTTTTCCTTCTTTATTTTCCATTTATTGAATTTCTCATGCAATGCAAAACTCCAAAGGAAATTCAAATAAAACCAATGATGCCAAGAAACTCAGAAATAAATATTTTCAAATTTAAAATATTTATTTTTACTTTATTCAATTTTTTCAGGATGTTACAGCACATTGAAGAAAATTGATGTTTGACCTGACCAAGTGCCCAAGTGTTTTCTTGCCTTTTTCAGCATAACTGCAAAACCATCTTAGAAAAAAAAAGATGTAGTGTATTGTCTATCGCTTTATTTTACAAGTATTATATGTATGTTAATCGTGTATGAGCTTCTGTAATGTCATTCTTACCCTGGTAATGATTGTGAATATTATGTTGTGACTTGACCCTTATTACTTTTGTTTGGCTCAATTCAAATGTGTGAGTTAAGAATTAGTTACTGCCATTTGATTATGATCATTCTATTGTTTATTAGCTTAATTGGTTATTGGATATGCATAAGATCCCAAGTTGAGAGAGTTGTCAGTGTGTTCTCCTATTGTTAAGTCTTAATGCCTGCTGTCTAGTAGGTTGCCCGGAGTTTTCATTAGTGTGAATTGGGATTTGTTTTGGCAAGATTTGAGATTTTAGTTGCATTGAGGTATTGAGTCGGACCTTGATCCATTCTTGTGCGTAACGATGTTTTCAGGGAGAGTTTCTTCAGGAGTGGTCTTGACCCCGAGTTGCCTCTCGCGTCGGTAAAGGCAAGTGCATTGTATCAGTTGTGGCTTAGGTGGCCACTAGGTTTTACAATAACACAGTTATTTATGTATTGTCTTGATATTGTCATGTTTGATTTTGCATGCAACATGATGATTGAGAATGGTTAGTTGGTTAAGCTTTTATTTAAAAACGAGTTCATATGCAAGTGTAACCCGTATATCTCTTATACGGTATCTAGTTGATTGCTTGCATTATGTATATGTTTACGCTATGGATTTCATTCGTGTTTACAAGCACGTCTAGTAAGGTAATTGCCTTTTGATGAAAAGGGTAATTAATCTGATACAAGTGCATCATTGTTTGAACGTGTTATGATTTGTTTGATGAACTTTATATGCCTTGCCATCATGAACTTATGCTGCATCTCTGGATTGATTGTTATGTGCGATGTTTAATGAACTTCGTCTAGATGACGTGATGATATCTTGCTAAATTTTACTTTCATATTCCGGTTCTCTAGCTGGTAGGCTAGTGAGAATACTGAAAGTATGGGATTGGATTGCGAAAATGATTTGATTTATGATCAAGATTGATGGAATTAGTAATTACTCGAGAATTGGTGATGTGAGTATGATTATGAGCGTTGAGACTGTGATTATGAGTGTTGAGAATGTGAATGGAAATTTCTGGATGTGAGAAATGAATGTAGTTCGCAAAATTTGTTATGTTATTTGCATTTGTGCATTCATGATGGAAGAGGCGACCCATTCTGATGCGGGCCTCTGTGCTCACATGTAGTGAGTACAAAAGTCCTACCTCGTAGTCCCGTATACGTGGTTGTACGGGAGCGAGTCAGTAAGAGTAGGCGCCCTCCACCACGGGGTGGAAGGGGAATGAGAGGGTGCACACCGACGGGTGTGCACTCGGCCATACCGGTATGTGCTAAAAGAGGAAATGAGACATGCATGATGCATCATGTGCATGAGAAATTGTGAAATGAAATGAGCATATGAACATGCAAGCATATTTGCATCTATATTGCATTGACAATGATGAAATCATGTTTAATGAGTTGATTGTGATGTATGGATATGAGAATTCTGCTTTTGTATGGCATACTTGCATCTGTATTGCATTGACAATGATGAAATCATGTTTAATGAGTTGATTGTGATGTATGGATATGAGCTTCCTCCTTTGTATGTTTTGTGCACTTGAGCATGAAAGTATAAACACATGCCAATACATTGTGTGTTGCAACGGATAAATGTAATTGATAAGAATGGGAAGAACAGGTTGAGGATTGAGGTGTGGACTCATCCAGAAATGTTTATTGAGGCAGAGGTAAGTTTTGTTACGTTTTCGAGTTGGTTGTGGTAAGTGGAGTAACTTACTGCTTCTGTTCCTGGATGTTTTCAGTTAAGTAATGATTATAGTAAATGATGGAGTAATCATGCTCTTATGTTTTGGATCTTTTATGAATTCAACTACCTTCATTTATTTACGAATGCCAATTAAAGAAAATGTTACTTTATGTTTTGAAGTAGCTGTATTTTAGTTTAATTTCTTACTTTGTCTACTTGACGCGCTTTGCTGAGTCCTGGACTTCACGCTTGTTGTTTCCTGTTTTAGGTACCTTGAAGTTGGCTCGTTGGGATGGGAGTAGTAGCACGTGCACGACTTCAGTCACTACCATCTCATTTGAATTAACTTGTAAAGTCTGGCTGTAATTAATAAGGTTGTAATGTGCCATTCGTCGTGGTGGAGTTTATTACCGTATATTGGATGTGTGATTGGTTAACTAAGGACCTACTAGAATGATATCATATTATCTGCAATGTTTTCTGTCTGCTGAGTGGATGTCCTAGTTTCTAGAGAGGTCATGCCGAAATTTTGTAAATTTCCATGACTTAGTTTTCAGCCGGTTTTAGAGTTTAGTTTTTTTTTGTTTGATTGCAGTCAAGTTCATATAGGTGTTAGGTTTTTATGCCTTCTTCGGTAATTCTCAGTTCAATTGATCTAGTTGTGGAGAATTATCGTGTGTTGGTAACCTTCGGACATGTGTGGGTCCGAGGGGTGTCGCTAGTGAATCAGAGTTTTTGGGTAGCATCCGTGGCGCGTTGGCGTCGGGGTGTTACAATAGGAATACTACCTATTTCCGAGTAGTAGCTAATCAGAGGAGGAGGAAAAAATGGTGCCTATCCTTGATGGACCAAATGGTTTGGTAGACGATAATAAGGGTATGCTTAATATACCTGTTGAATACTATAGAAACTTGTCTGGCTTTAAGCCAAGATTAAATATTAAGATTGATAATGATTTCTGGTCCCATGAGGAAAAAGTAACACGTGAGGAGAATGTTTTTCTCGAGGCAATCTTACATAGGAGGAGGTCAAGAAGGCAGTGTTTGACTCATATGTTGAGGGAGCACCAGGCCCTGATGGTTTTGTCCTTCCACTTTTACCCAAAATTCTGGGATGTGATTAAAGTTTATTTTTTAGCTATGTTTAATGATTTTTCCAGAGGGGAGCTTGATATATATAGACTAGATTTTGTCATGCTTACCCTGATTCCTACGGTACCAGATGCTAAGACAATTCAAAGGTTTAGGCTTGTTAGTCTTATCAATTGCTATCTTAAAATTTTTACAAAGGCTATGAATAATAGGGTGATTGGAGTTGCTGTCTTGCTGATAGACTTCTAGCAACAAACGACTTTTATTAGTATATACATTCCAGAAATGTAGTAACAGCTCATAAAATCATCCACAGTGTCTCTAGTAGTAGTAAGTGTGGCCTGGTGTAAAAACTAGACTATGAGAAGGCATATGACAAGATTAATTGGGGCTTTTTTGGTAGATATATTACAGCTTAGATGTTTTGGTCCTAAATGGATTTATTGGGTCAAGCATTCTTTTTTTTTTAAACTAAGGGCGAGAGTTCTACCTTTCATTTCAAAAAAAGGGAGAATACAACAATAACCTCCATAGAATCAATTACATAGATACCGCTCCCTAGCCAAAGTAGTGAAGACACCAGCATTGGAAAAGAGTCCTAAACCTAGAAACTTCCCCAAGACACTACGTACACCAGCTAGACCAACACCCCGAGGAGCGAATGACCCTCAATCCCTGGCCTAGCCTCGTCGCCCGTCACTTGCGGCAGCCGTATCCTGGCTCTACCCCCGGCTCCGCAACCCTCATTGCCGCACCTCGCACAGTCTCCTCCAGGACCTTGCTGCCGCCAGCCGTGAGGCTCATGCCACTCGCTGCCATCACGCGGCCATCCTCACCGCCACCGTCGGGCCTGCACCCCGCTCGCCTTGCCCCTAAGCCGCTCGAAAGGTCCTTCGTCTGCTAGCCCACAATGCGTCGTGCCACCCCCTGGCCATCCTCACTAACATCGCCGAGCCTGTGCCCCACTTGCCTTGCTCCCATGCCGCTAGAAAGCTCGCCATATGCTGGCCCTCAATGTGCCACGCCACCCTACGACCATCCTCACCGCCATCGCCAGGCATGTGCCTCGCTCGCCATGCCCCCAAGCCGCTGGGAGGCCCGCCATTTGCTGGCCCTCAATGCGTCGCACCACCGTGCAACCATCCTCACTGCCATTACCGAGGTATACGCACCATTTGTCGTGCCCCCAATCCGCTGAATACTACACCGCCTGTTGGGCCTAAACCTAACGCAGGATCTCCTGACGTCGCCGCCGCCACCACCACCACCACCACCACCACTCAACGAGGAAACCAAGCTATAGTAGAAGCGATGGCTCAACCATGACGGCCCGATGGCTCAACCGGGCTAGCCCGACCAGATCTGGAAGAAACTGATTTCAGAAAGGAAGGGGAAAAGGGGGAGAGAGAGAACCAGGGTAAGTAGGAGGAAGCTGCGGAAAAGCCCCGCGTCGCAGTTGGCCAACCGGTGGCCGCCAGTGGTGGCGGCGAGATAGGTGAAGATGTGTGGGGGGCGCTCGGCTAGGGATTTTGAATCACCTCCCGAGTCAGCCTTAGACGGCTCCGCTGCTTACGCTTTTTTTTTGGTTGAGCATTTTTTTACACTTTCACCTTAATTTGCTCTTTAATTTGGTAGTAGACGTATTCACGAAGATGATAATTAAGGGTGCATTTGGTTGGGTGAACCGAACCGTTTCGTACAGGATTTAGTTCTGTCTTTACGTTTGGTTGGTTAAACGGAACCAAGTATAGATTCTTAGAATATTTCAAAAAGATGTTGCACTTTCCTGTACGGGTAATTTGGCCGAGCCAATTGGTCCAGAACAAGATCGTTCACTTGCACCATCCCTCAAACCAAACTCATCCCTCAATCCAATCCCATCCCTTCAACCAAACATCATCTCGTACCATCCTATATCATTTCATCCAAGCAACCAAACAAAATCTTGTATCGTTTCATTCAGGCATCCAAACACCTTCCCTGTACCATCTCATTTAGAATCATTCCATCCATCATGTACCATCCTATCCCGTTCATCCTCGTACACCCAACTAAATGCACCCTAAGGCTTATCGGAACAGGTTGATTAGAGGCTTGTTACACGACTTTTGTGAAGGTGGGCTTGTCAGCTTGGAATATGCCAACAACACCTTGTTGTTTTTTTGATAATTCTGTTTCTAATGCTGAAAATGTCAAATGGTTGTTGTCTTGTTTTGAGCAAATGTCAAGGATGAGAATTAATTTCCATAAAAGCAACCTTATCCCTATTAATCTTGATGGAGAAGATGTTAAACCAGCTGCACAAGCACTTGGATGTAATATTGGCTGCTTTTTAATACTTAGGAGTACCTTTACATTTTGTAAAGTTAAAAAAAGAGAGGAAGATTTGTAACCAGTGATTAACAAAGTAATGAAAAGAGCAGCAGTCTGGAGGGCGAAACTCCTGTCCCCAAGAGGTAGATTAGTGTTGGTGCAATCATGTTCAGCATGTATCCTCACTTATTGTCTGTAATCAAATTTCCTAGTTGGGCTATAGAAGTTTAACTCCCAAATGGCTATTTGTTTTTGGAACGATGATATCGGCAAGCATCGCTATCACTTAGCCAATTGGAAGCTTTGCTGTGTGAAGAAAGAATTTTGGAGGGTTAGGGATCCCTAACATTAGAGACATTAATCTATGTTTGTCAGCTTCTTGGATTAAGAAGTATAATGTGGATACAGATAAAATTTGAAAACAAATAATTGACTTTAAATACAAAACTCAGAATCCAAATATTTTTACATGTCCTTCTGATAATGCCTCCTCTTTTTGGAAGGGAGTAATTTGGACTAGTAAAAGCGAGTATAATAACAAAACCTACTGCTTACTCCATCTCTTATCTATGTCATCTAGAGTAAGCACTAAAACCAATTTGTATAATAGCTATCTCTAAAAGTTTGTTTTAGATATTGTACAATAACTATCTCTTCTCTTTTGTACATAACTAATCTACCTATACTCTCGTACAATGCTTACTACTAAATAAAAGCTAACTCTCTTTTCTCTCCTCTTTTCTCACACTTCTACATAAGATAAAACTAATATGAACATGCTAAGAATAAGTTAAGATGGTCTTATTGTACATGTTGTAACATAGCAAAAGTTGACTATAGTGGTAGGTGGGTAAAAGGAATAAAATCCGGTTTTGGGAGGACCATTGTTTTGGAAGTTCAACGTTGGCCGTTCAGTTTTGGGCTCTTTATGAGAGTGTTAATAAAAAAGGTAGTACCATTAGGGATGTCTGGGATGGAACAAATTCGAAGCTTACTTTCAGGAGATGTGTAGATGATAGAAAGATGCATCTTTGATTTGATTGGTTAAACATTGCTGACACTATTGCTTTGGCTGATGAAGAGGACTACATGATCTGGGAGTTGAACTCTTCTGGTGTATATAATGTTCAGTCGCTATATGCTGTAATCAATTTTAGAGGGGTTGTTCCTGTTTTTATTCCTGCTATGTGGAAAATTTTGGTTCATCCAAGAGTTCAATTTTTCTGTGGTTGGTTGGTAACAATAAAATTTTGACTAGAGACAACCTGTTAAGAGATAAAACATAGAAGATAAATCATGCTTTACTGTTCAGAATCTGAAACCGTCAACCGTTTACTTCAAAAGCTTTATGGGCTGGGGTGTCTGAGATAGTCAATAAGCAGATAGGTGCAGACTCTTCAGATTTTGAGTCTATAGAAAAATGGTGGGTTAGTAGTTAGAATACAGAAATTTTACGGCGCATTATACTAGTAGTATATAGTAGGTTGTAAAAATCAGATCCAGTCGTTGATTTGTTAAGAGTATTTTTACTACACTACTATCCGAGGAAGTATAAATAGGCTATAGTTAATCTGATTCATTGAATCGAAAAGAATAGACGATTTATATTGAATTTAGTGTATCATAAAAGAGCTCGAATATAGTACTGAATATGGTTTCTTCGGCTGCTTTGCGGTCTCTATGGAAGGCATGAAATCAAGTCGATTCACTCCTTGTTCGACTCTCTTTCGTTGCTCTAGCTCTCGTGGGGCAGTTGGGTCAGCAGTGCTACTGCATAGCTGCGTGCAAGCGTACTTCTGTGTCCACTTACGCACCACACACTTGAGTTCATCAAAGAAAGAAATCTGAAGAAAAGAAAATGGGGTACTAGAAAGCGGATTTTCTGCTATGCACCGCGCGTATTGGTGTCCCATCAGGAACATTGGTATTTTTTAGGCATGGCTTGGCCTTTTCTTAATCTTTCTTAGAGGGCTCGACGGTGGATTTTGCCCACTGAACATCTCATTCAAGATCAAAAAGTGCGTTCGATTACGCAGAGCGGGCAAGAACAATGAAAAAACAGAGGGATCAATTACAGGGTTGTGCTATTCCACCAAGATTTCAGACGCTGTAGTTCCTCCATTCAGGGCACGCGTGTTGACTAGCTAAGGGCCTAAGGTTCCATTCTCATAATCACGTCATCTTTGCACGGACAGAGATTCGGTGCAGTCCCTGCGAGTTTCTGTAGGTCTGAATCATCCGATCGGACAAACGAACGTGCAAATCTATTAACAACATGTGCTACAGTGTTTTACTACGGTGGAAAACAGTTCGGTGATTTTCTTATAGTGTTCCGAAAGATCTGAACCATTGTATTTTAATCTAACGGTGTACACACAACTAGTAAGTTGCAGTCCCTAAAAGACGGCACCGAATCTTTGTCCTCTTTGCACAGCTTCCTCTTTTAAATCCACCCACCTCTCTGCCGTCCTTAATTTCTTCGGCTGTAGTGCCTCAATTCCGTCTTCTTTGCCTCCTGGATACTTAGCTCAGTAGTCAGCGAGTACTGAACCCACTTCTATCCTGAACGAGACAGGCACCGAGGCAAAATTAGTACCGTACTGTGCATATATAGCCCACTCGATATCGTTTTCTTTTACAAATCTAGCATCCCAACGTTTTTTTCTTTTGCAAAATGTTCCCTCTCTCACCGTAAAATGCGCGGCACGCGACACTTGTCCCTACTGTGTCATCGAGCATGGTAGTGCATGTGAGTGCGGGAGTGACCGGCTGATAGCGAGAGCACGCTCGGGCGAGCGCCACTGTCGCGGACGTGTAGCGCGACAGCTCTTTCTCCTGTGCTCACACAAGCCGCTACAATGCCGGCAAGCTTCCGCGCTCGCCGGGCGCAACTGGGTGCTTCTGTGCTCCCTGGGCACGGTAGGAGACGGGAAGAGCACCAAATTTACAAATGTGCATACGAGAGAGCTGCTGCCCACTAGAGCCACTCGTCACCGCCGGGCCACTCGCATGGGAGTAGCTTGTATTGAGTTAATCTTGTTATCTTAAAGCAAGTCTATGTCAGTTTAATTAGTTGTTTTTTCAGAGTCTGAGATAAGAGTCTAGAGTTGTTACGTTTAAGTATCAGCAATGTGCGGGAGTAGTAACAGTAAAACGAGTTATTATAGATAAGTGTCTGGTTGTCGGTCTGGACATGTTTGAGTATAACATATCTAATCAGTTGTTGATTAGTTTTGATTGCGTGCAATAGTCCGGTAGAGTCTCTAACTGTTTCTGTAATCTATAGATTATAAATAAGAAGAGAAACAGAAAAGGATGGGGCTGTTTTCACATCGCAAAGGGATCTGGTGTTTTCTCTTTGAATTATGAAGTTCCTTTGTTTTTGCGAAGCTCCATTGCGCTGCATTGCTATTGCTCTGTTGTCGCTACTCTGCTGTGTTGTTTCAGGCGTTGTCTCAACTCTGTTGCAGAAACTTTGTTGTGGATTATTGTATGAAATATTTGAATCCTGTACTGATTGCTCCAACAGCTTGAGTTCTCAAAATTTTAGGACGAGGCGTACACCTCTTTGGTTCCGCCTCTGCCTTGTGGCCGAACCTGCAAACGGGCAAAGGGCAAAAGGCAGGAGGCAACAATGACTGTCGGGCATTGGGGTCCAGGCATCCAGTTGTCCAGATACGCCACTGGCGCTGGCCGCTTGGTGCCTGCTCGTCGTGGCTGAACCAGGCAGAGGCGTAGGGCTGAGGCCGGGAGGCGGCACCATTGATGGACCCAAGACCAGCTCCAGCAGCAAGACCCTTGCCTTCATTGTCCGGGTAATCTCATATAGCTACAAGTTTGCAAGTTGCAACATCATAAAGTTCCATTACTACAAGTTTGCTACGTCACAAATTTCCAAAACTAGTTCTAATTTTTCTTGAAATGGCATGGAAGCACCCCATATGTGGTTGAGAATCGCACTATTTGGGATTGTAGGAATTCCCTAGGCTCCTTCCTACTTATTCCCACGGTAGAAACCCCCTTATTACGTGGTTGAGATCTCGGATCTTGCAGTGGTTGGTTATTCAAGTCAACACAACCCGTGAATCCATTGTTTGCATTGCTAGATCGCATAGTTTGCTCATCATTTGGATGTTTCTGTTGCTGCTCACATGTTTGTTCGGTGATCTATACCTCTGTTCTGTCATTACATCAGTATATTTGTTAGGTATAGACCCTATGGCCTTGTGAGAATAAAATTCGATGTGAGAGATATTAGTAGCGTGCCATGGTTTGTGCAATGTGTGCTTGCAGGATATAGCATGGACATATAATGGCTTGATTCACATACTCTTAGTATGATATGTACCTTTATATTTTATACTAAACGTAACTCCAAATATCTATTTGAAAAGCTGAATCTGTCGCTGCCAGGCTCGACAGCCGTCCAACTAAGTCCACTCTTTTTCTTGGGGTGAAACAGTAGGCCACGAATTTTACGCGCAGAGGCCGGGAAGAGGTCGGAACGTGACAATCAGTCCGCGTCGGTTGTTGCGTGACGTGCCGGTGGCCGGCTCCTCACTTCCGTGTTTCTTCTAGATGGCGTGGCGGGTTGATTACTTGATTTTGGGGAGAGGATTGGGATCTGACGCCGCCCGACCGGCCGGAGTAGCAAAACGTGGGCGCAGGCATCGACAGCGTAGTTATCAATACTGTATGGTTATAGCAGAGTATATGACATTTTATCATCTAAATCAATATAATGTTGCTTTAACTATTATACTAGTTTTAATATCGATCAATACTAGCTATACTGCCTTCAATACCGAGCAATTTCGATTCCATAAAATACGTGGAATTAATAATGTCGTCTATTAAGTGATATGTTACTATATTTGATAGTACTCTTATGTATTTGGAGTAATACTAGTTTAATGCCCGTGTGTTGCTACGAAAAATAAAATTGGTAATACCGTGGGCATTGCATTGCAATTGATTCAGAGCATGGGTTGTCTCTCCTACTCACGTAGCTTTCATTACGTTCATGTAACAAAGCTTGCATATCGTCTGATGTAATTATTTGCCTAGCTGATCTTTTACGGGCATTAATGTTATCCCTCTCCTCTCTTCTACAGGCTCTTCGATGAGCATTTGACTCTTGCCTTTCTTCGGGACCCAAACATTGCCTTCGCACTCTTTGACGGCCATTAATATCTTCCCTTTGTTTAGGTATTAAACTTTGACGACGTGCTCTATCACGTTCTCGTCTTGCTTGCCTTTGCTCTAGTATAAGAGCTGCATTCCTAGCATTTTATCGTTGACGTCTTGATTGTATTTATTCTTCTGTAAAGTTTGCATTCCTTACATATTGTCCACCATGATTTGGCACACTTTGCTCAGGTGTAATTTGAGCCTCTACTTGACCAAAACTTGGCTACCTTTGGTCCTCTGTCATAGCAGCAAAACTTTCAGTAACATCGTGGTAATTCATCTTACCTGAAGTGTACAGCGCATGTAATAATAATGAGCTATTTTGAAGTGCCGCAATGTTTGTGATTAGAACACACATCATAGGAAAAAAGCAGCTTGTACCATTTGAGCAATCGCCTTGTAGCGATACACCCATCGTGAGGGTACTTCATGTTGGAATTGTGTATGGCGTAGGTGTTTGATTATGCTCATCTTCTTCGTCCGAAGATGAATAACTTTGACTTTGAATATTGTTTGTCATGTATAAATAAGCTAGTAGGTGTTCGTGACAAAATAGCTATGCAAGGTCTCTTTGGAGCATGATATGCATCCATCACTATCAAAATGATATTTTTTAAAAAAAACATAGCATGCATATTTACAATAATATCACGTAGTTCAATAATATATAAGCCAAAATTAAAAGGGATGGCTACATAGCAACCTTCTTTTCTTTTCTGTGATGATTAGTTTGGATGATGCGACATAATTGTCAAAATTGTTGGTGATCTACAGAAAGATTGGTGTGAGCCCGACGGAATTATGAACAGAACACTTTGATGGAGTTGAAGAGTATTTCTCGTACAAAAGCTTTTCAAAGTCTTCAATGATCAACTCCGAAAGTCACAAGCAAAGCTGGGCCACTGTCAGACATTATTAAAGAAATTATTAGATTAAATAATGTGTAGGATGATGTTTTTGTAACTTTACCAAGTGGGTAAAATTCATGAACTTGGCGCAATAGTTGATGTTACCATATGCAAACACTTAATGTAAAGTAAAATCCTCTCTCTTTTTTATTCTATCCCTCGTTTTTTCTGTAGATTTATGATTACCAGCACAATCTTGGACTTATTTTATTGGAGCGGAAGGAGTTGACATCCAAGTACGAACAACTTAGAGCTTCTTCGGAGTCCGCTGAAATCATGCACAAACGTGAACGAGCTTCCCAGCAATCTGCTTTAGCTAAAGCAAGGAAGAGGGAAGAAAGCCTTAAAAAGAATTTAGGCATTCAGAAGAATTCAGGCATTCAGAAGGAGTGTGTTGTTAATGTAAGAATTTAAGTAGAAGAGAAGCTTCTCACATCAAAATCTTTGGAAGCAGTCAAGCAGAGACCACTCTGACTCATAATGCCACATTGAGAAGTTTACAAGACATGGAAGATCATGAAGATCAGCTTAGAAGAAACCACATTTCTTGTGAATTTGAGTGAGTGTTCAATATATATTGTGAAATTATGCTGGCCTTCCTAGCTACTATACTTGTATTTGAACTCAGTATATCAATCTGGCACTATTCTATTTTTCTAAATTGTGAAACACACATTGTGTTCATTCCTTCAAAATTATGGTATTGTGGACACCTTTTCTTCTTCTTTTTTTTTAAAATCAAGTATCCGAGTGAGTTATGTATGAGACCAAAGAAAAGGAGATTAGCCTCTAGAGGAAATCTTTGAATGATACCAAGAAAATTTTGCATGAAAAGGAGCAGGTATTACTGAAAGAACAAGCGCTTCTTAATCAAAGGGATGAGAACATCCTTGAGAGGTTAGCATACATAACTCACTTGGAGAAAAGGTTGGAAGAGGAAAAGTTGAATCTTCAAGCTGATCGGAAGGTTCTATTAGAAGAGAAAAACAAGCTGGATCTAAATCTTTCTTTTTCTTTTTTAAATCAAGTATCCGAGTGAGTTATGTATGAGACCAAAGAAAAGGAGATAAGCCTCCAAAGGAAATCTTTGAATGATACCAAGAAAATTTTGCATGAAAAGGAGCAGGTATTACTAAAAGAACAAGCGCTTCTTAATCAGAGGGATGAGAACATCCTTGAGAGGTTAGCATACATAACTCTTAGAGAAAAGGTTGGAAGAGGAAAAGTTGAATCTTCAAGCTGATCGGAAGGTTCTATTAGAAGAGAAAAACAAGCTGGATCTAAAAACAGAGGCAATAGTTTCAAGGGAGGAAGTATGCAATGTTTTTACTTATTGTTTTATTACCAGCTTTTTATTATTTCTATAATTATACATATGACAAGGTTGCTTTGTTTTCCAGGCTGTAATTAAGAAGGAATACCTACTTGACAAACAGGAGAGCGAGTTGTTGATTTTCCAAGAATCAGTCATGAATATAGCACACAGAAAAGTACTAACGAATTAAGCTAACGATGAAATAACTTTACAATACTTTGCAACCATACTTTTATAAGCAAACATACACAAACATGTCTAAACAAGCAATTATTCATGTGATCAGAATAATAAAATATGTCCAGCATCCAGTTACATCACAAATCATATCACCATCATTTATAGTCAATCGGTAGTCCTAGCAACCACATGAGCTAAGTATTGCCACCTCCTTTCAATGAATCTTTTTATGAACATGAGTTCAAATGCTCCTTCCACCGGAGAGTGTCGAAAGTCTACAGTCTATAATAATTTTAAAAATGTATTAGTAAAAGAGGGTCGCAATTTTCTTATCAACAGAGTATGTTTCTTATTAAAAAAACACTTACTTCCAAGTGTATGTTGTGTAGGAAGATCTGAGGCGAATGCTAGTTTTGTGTACTGTGCAGTCTCCACACAACCTGTTTTTCTGAGCAACATATCATGAGTAACTTTTTTTTAAAATACACGTTGCCAATAGTATTTATTATTTTGTAAGTTGGTGATTTAATTACCATATCTGTTGTCTTTTTTTAGCATAGTTACAACAAGCACATGATTTTTTTGCCTTAGCCTCCAACCAACTGAGCACATGTTAGGTTAAATGCTCATCCCATACTTGAACAACTACCAAGCTAAACTTATAATTAAACATAAGAAGAAATATTTTAAATATTTGCGCTGATTAGTTTTAATCAAACCAAACTTTTTTTAATATACTATAAATTTACCTTGTGTCTAGGAGAGTGACCTCTCTATTGACCATACAGCGTAGAAATGTTTCGTAGTACTCAAGATCACCAAAATAAAAGATATAGTCAAGTAAAACTCACGTAGACACTACAGAGCTTTCAGAAAACAACACGCGCGTTCTTTTTCGTGTTCGATTAATTGGTGCCATTGAGCTAACATAGACATTTAAATGTTACAAAACCTTAAAAAATATTTTGTTTATTGGTGACAGGAGCATTTTCCAAATTTAGTAATTCGTATAACATTTTTGTGTTTCACATACAGTAATGTATTTAAGGCATGTAACATTTAAAATGATCATTGCATTAGCATCCATTTCTATTAAATATTGCAAGTAATATAGGCATACACAATGAATAAAGAGTACCACTGCATATAAATAAGTATTGAGAGAAGAGTAGAACCTGAGTTATGCCACACAACTCAATGCATACAAAAGGGTAGTTGGCTGAGAACCAATACTGTCCAAGTTCAATTCTGTAAGAAGTACATAAAAGCTCAAGCTAACTGGTACCAAAGAAGCACATCATAGGATGAATGGGAATATCTATTCACAATCTCAGACGATTGAATATTCATCATGGAATTAATAATAACGAGTTGCATTGTTAAATGACAATAAAGAAATTAATAATAAAGAGCTATATCTTTACTGTTAACAACTGCAAGAACATGTCCTCGAAGCATATGCATGGCTCAGGAATTTGTTGTTAATTGACTGTAATCATAGTCATTATAAATGGTGCCATTTGAGCTATGCAACTGATCATCATCCAACCTCACCATCTGCAGAGTGCACTTATATATGAACGTGGTGAGTACAAATGCATAGTAAATAACAAAGGAGCAAACAGGCTTAACTGCGCAATAAGCCTTGTACATGAGTTAGTATTTCGCCCTTAACCATTCGTCTTTACAATATATATATATATATATATATATATATATATATATATATATATATATATATATATATATATATATATATGCCTAAGGAAAGTACCTAGGAGAATAACAACCATAAAATCAGCAATACACGCTCTTACATAAATAAGGACCTTCAACTATAGCTTATAAACATTGCTTAAGAAATAATGTTAAGTAGAAAAGTGTAGGTATCTTAACAAATTGGCCACATCCTACAGACCTAAAAATAAAATTATAAGCGCAAATGAAGAATAAAATATTATCATCATACAGTATCAACTAAGCATAAAAATCAAAGCAGACTAAAGGGAAGAAATAATGGAAGCAATAGACAGCCCAAACCATAAGCTTCTTAGTATTGTAAGATCACTTATGATAATAAGAACTTACAAAAGAGCTCACTGCATCTAGGTTAACGAAGTTATTTCTCAATGCGTAATCCTGTGTTTTGATCTTGCTTTTCTTGTACCACTCTAGCAGATCTTCAACCAGCTGGAAACTGACATACATTGTGCGATAGACATAAGCTCCTACTGATGAACATTAATTCCAGTAGAGTAAGGATTAAAAGGTGAACACTGTCTGCAAACAAGTGAAACAACCAATGATACAAGTGCAAGCCAAGCAATAAGCATTAAACAGTAGTGCATTTACATACGGGCAGAGGGATTTTTGTCTATAGGTTAATCTAATCTACAGGTTATACAAAACTATAAGTAGTAGTTACAAAACTAGTTCATCCCCTAGAGAGTGCATAGGAGGCAGCATAAGAAAGAAAGGGAGAAATATGTGTAGCAAATTCATGCTATTCCAAATACATGTCCAAAGATCGAGAGTTCTAGTTCAGATAAGCACGACGACACATTAATTTTCATGTCATTTTCCATGTTCCACACATAAGTATAGACAGAAGGAAAACTGTAATCTGGGAGGTTTAATGCTTCATATATAAAGGACAATAAGGAATCTGGAAAGGATTATGACAACCAAACTGATGCCTGCTATAGCATTAATTCTAGATAATAAAATGGAAACTAATTAGCCACTCACACTTGTAAATAAAAGGTATCCTTGTACCAAAAACAGAAAAATATCAAACCTTCGAGTGGCAAACATTGAATTCAGAAACCAATTGATAATTAAACACAAACACCTGATGCATTATCTTAGGGTAGCAGCATTCAATACAAAGTATAAATCATTTCTTCCATACTGTCAGTTAGCATGGCCCCCCAAAAAAAATCTAAGGTAACAAAATAGCATACCAGTTGATGCACCGCTGGGAGCGAAGGTTCCATCTGAGCAGCACACATCGACCTGAAATCATGAATAACTCATTTCAGTTCCTCAAAATAATGATTTTAGTAAGTTACTAAAAAGGCTCCAGTTTTCAGTCTCAACTATCAAGTTTGGCTCCAGTTGCTAGCCATTCTTCATGATCCAACATGCAATAAAATTAACCCCTACCTTACCGGTAAATTTGAACAAAATGAAAAATAGTTCAAACCACGTTAGAAAATTTTGAAAATTTTTTGTGGATGATCATGACACGTCATTAATGTTCTTATAAAATTTTTAGATGATGATCAAGTCTAAGAAGTTTTCAAAAATTTTGACAGTGATACTATCCTGATAAAAGCCTTAATGGCAAATTTGAACCGAAGGTTCAAGAGGCTAACATTATTCAACAGTACAGACCAATTTGTTTGTTGAATGTCAGTTATAAGATTTTCACTAAAGTTGCCACATGTCGTTTAAACTCGGTGGCTGATAAGGTGATCAGCCCGACACAAACGGCTTTCATGAAAGGAAGGAATATTCTTGAGGGAGTTGTGATCCTTCATGAAACCTTACATGAACTCCACCGGCATAGTCAAAACGGGATAATTCTTAAGCTAGATTTCGAGAAAGCCTATGATAAAGTAAAATGGCCTTTTCTCTTTCAGACCCTCCGAATGAAAGGCTTCTCGTCCAAATGGATCTCATGGGTTAAGAATTTTATCTCAGGGGGAAGTGTGGCTGTAAACGTAAATGATGATGTTGGACCCTATTTTCAGGCCAGAAAGGGTCTGCGACAAGGAGATCCTCTATCTCCTTTGTTGTTTAACATCATAGCTGATATGTTAAAAGTGCTTATAAGTAGAGCTAAATTGGATAGGCAATTTGATGGAGTTATACCGCATCTTGTTGATGGGGGGCTTTCGATCCTTCAATACGCAGACGACACTATACTCTTTTTGGATCATGATCTGGATAAGGCTCGCAACATGAAACTGCTTTTGTATGCTTTCGAACAAGCATCGAGACTTAAGATCAACTTTCATAAGAGTGAGGTCTACTGCTTTGGGGAAGCCCAAGAGCATTTAGGCTTTTATACCGACTTGTTTGGATGCAAAGCCGGTAATTTCCCATTTAATTACCTTGGTATCCCGATTCACTATAGGAAGCTAAGAAATTGTGATTGGAAGAAGGTCGAAGAGCGGGTTGAAAAGAGGCTAAGCAGTTGGAAAGGGAAGAATCTCTCTATCGGAGGGCGCCTAGTTATGATTAACTCGGTGCTTAGCAGTCTTCCGATGTATATGATGTCATTCTTCTCTTTACCCAAAGGTGTCATTAAAAAGCTGGATTACTTTCGATCCAGATTTTACTGGCAAGGTGACGAAGCTAAGAAAAAATACAGACTTACCAAATGGAGCATACTATGCCAACCAAAAGACCAAGGAGGCCTCGGGATTCATGATTTAAGTATAAAAAATATTGCCCTTCTCAGCAAGTGGTTATATAAATTGCTTTCTTCAGACGGGATGTGGCAACAGATTCTTCGAAATAAATACCTGGGGTCAAAGCCTTTGGCCCAAGTGGAAAGGAAAAATGGAGATTCTCACTTTTGGTCTTGCTTAATGAGGGTGAAACGAGACTTCCTTCGTTTCGGAACCTTTATTGTGAAAAATGGATCGCAAGTTCGTTTTTGGGAAGATAATTGGATGGGTGGTTCACCTTTGAGTGACCAGTATCCTTCCTTATATAACATAGCCAGATCAAAGTCTATATCAATTGCCGAAGCTTTGAGCTCTTCACCTCCTAATCTCTCTTGGCGTAGACTCCTCATTGGTCCAAAGCTGGTTGCTTGGAATGAATTCTTGGCTCGCATTGCGGAGTTGATCATCATATGAACATGATCTATTTTACTGGAACTTAACCTCGAATGGCCAGTTCTCGGTAAAATCCCATTATGCGGCCTTAATATCCAAAAATATCCCCTTTCAGAATAGAACATTGTGGAAATTAAAAGCTCCGTTGAAGATTAAAATTTTCTTATGGTACTTGCGACGGGGTGTGGTGCTTACTAAAGACAATTTAGCTAAACGAAATTGGAAAGGTAATTTGTCATGTGTTTTCTGCCATAAAAACGAGACAATCAAACATTTGTTCTTTGAATGTCGTTTTGCTCGGTCTGTTTGGGGTGTCCTTCATTTAGCAACCGGACTAAAGCAACCTGTCAGTGTCGAACATTTGTTTGGAAATTGGCTTCAGAACCTCGATGAAAGTATGAAACCTTTGTTTCTGCTTGGAGCGGCGGCTTTGTGCTGGTCACTTTGGAATTGCAGGAATGATATAGTTTTTAACAAGAAATTCTTCATATCTCCTTACTGTGTTATTCACTTGGCGGCCTCTGGCTTTCGGTTGGGCTATTCTCCGGTGGGAGGACTTACAGGCGTGGGTCGTGGTGGGTTCACACTCTTGGTGCAAGCGGCCATGTCCTTCTTCTCCCCGGCTCATGGGTGGCGATCTAGTCTTCGGATTGCGGACCACTAGATCGGTTCTGTTTTTTGGGTGGTGGGCTTGTATCCGGACTGCGAGTCTCTAGATTATGTCTGTCTTTTATTTTCCTTTCCTTTTCTTTTCTTTTCTTTCCTTTTCTTTTTTCTTTTCTTTGGCTGTGTGCTCCTTGCAGAAGCCGGAAGTGTACCAAGACTTTGTATCTTCTTGATATACTGTTCTGGGTTTTAATAAAGTTGCTTCTTTTATCAAAAAAAAAATTGAACCGAATAAAAATTGGTTCAAACTACGTTAGAAAATTTTTATTTTTTTAGATTTTTCTGATACATTACTAATATTTCCATAAAATTTTTAAATGATGATCTAGCTTGAGAAATTTTAAAAATTTTTGAGAGTGCTACAGTCTTGATAAAAAGTCTGGTTGAGTACATATATTGCTTCTATAGATTTGATTGAGTAATAAAAAATTATTTACAATTTTTGAAACTTTTAGAGAAGGATGCTAAGACAATTATTAAACTCTCATAAAAATTTTGGAATATCATCACAATCGAGCAAATTTATAAAATTTTGACAAGGTTACTATCTCATTTATGTTCCTTCTGTTTTTGATAATTAGTTACTATACCAACTTGAATTTTTTTTTCAAGTTTTTCTATTTGGTCGGGATTTGGAATCTCGTCCCGGCCGAAATCCAAAATCTTGACCAAAATTTCTAAAATTTCGCTGAGATTTTAAACCTTGTTACAACCCCGAAACCCTGGCCTACTTCAAATGATCCAGCCAAGTTCAAGGCTAGCTTACTAGTATAGTAAAGCAATTGTCCAAACCGGCTGCAACCTTATCCTTTGTATTCATCATATATTTCAAACTGCATTAAAAGTCTGTCACTTCTTTGAATTCTCAATTATTCATGATTATACTCTATTAATGGACCTATAATACATCAAAACCTACATTGTATAGAATGAAACCCACCCTTATCTAAATGGTTAAATCTCTTACTAGTTCATTCAAAGTGGTCAATAACTTTGCTTTACATTGTTTCTCCCCGACCAATGAAATAGTCACCTCGACCAGCTCACTGGTCGGAGACAAACAGTTACCTTTGCACATGTTTCCATGTGGAGAGTTATCTGACATATATGTATAACTACTCAGAAGTTATCTTTGAAAAAATCACCATTTGGCAAGAAGATAACATTTGACGGGAAAAACACCTCTCGGTTACACAACACCCCTATAGAGAACAGTTGCAGCCTCTTCAACTGATATAAATAGGGGGCCGATCTATACTGTTGGGGGAGATAGGCAATTCGCAGCTAGAACAAGCAATGGGCATATGAAAGAATTCATAATCATTTTGTGATTTGTATACTCTGTAGAGCCGCTTGGTTAATAAAAAAGCAATTCATATATATTGTTTTCCTCGTCTCATTTACAAGGAGTCTACAATCATATTTTCATAAACTAGATTAAAAGACCTAGGTGTTAAACATTGACACAACCTCCTAACCCAGTCCACTTCAAACAATCCAACCTAGCTCTGTAGTAGAACAACCTATCTAACCAAGTTCGAGACTCACTTCGTGGTAGAATAACGCAATTGTCGAGCCACGCGCCAACCTTATTCTTTCGGTTTCTTCATATATTCAAACTACGACCTTCAAACTTAGTCCAACTCAAATCATCCAGCTAAGTTCCATGAAATTTCCAATCCAATTTAGTAACGAAAGGAAACCTGGCAATAACCATAGAAGTGACAGAATTAAATCGTAACCGTCGACAAAGTTACAGTGAGCTGTGTCCGACGTTGCAAAAATGGGGAAAAAACTTGCTAACAGCTGTGGAAAACCATAGGTTGCGCAGACCGTCCGATCTATAAATCAATGGCCTTGGATGAGCACACTCCAGATCTACAATTAAGGAAAACTAGGAAATTTTCTGCGGCGTAACACGCCACGCGTGTCGTTTTTTCGAAGAAAAAATGTTTTTTTCAGCGGCGTTTAATTTTTTAAATTGTCAAAATAATGAGCGAAACGGGGAAAAATAGAGAGAAAGAGTTGTAGAAATATCTCTTTCGACGAATTATTTGGAAAATATTGGAGACCGAGCTGGAAAACCGCGGCGGGGAAAAAGTCTAGAGGAAAAAGGGTGAAAAATTATTAGAGATGTTAACCTTCTTTTTGTCGAGTTTAATACTCTACGCGTTCGCCGAGTAATAATACATGTTTTTTAAAATATTAAAAACTCGCAGCGTAACACGCCGCACGTGTCGTTTTTCCGTAGAAAAAATTTATTTTTTTCTCGGTGGTGTTTTATTTTTTAAATCGTCGAAATGGGGAAAAAATAGAGAGATAGAGTTGTAGAAATATCTCTTTCGACGAATTATTTGGAAAATATTGGAGGTCGAGCTGGAAAACCGCAGCGGGGAAAAAGTCTAGAGGGAAAAGGGTGAAAAATTATTAGAGATGGCATCCTTCTTTTGTCGAGCTTAACACTATACGCGTTCGCGGAGTAGATAGAGCTGCACACATATTTCTAGTGACAAAAACATTTTTTTCCCGAGAAAAACGGATAAAGGATCTAGACGTAAAGAGCAAGGACCTGAATGTTACGTTTTTGGACCTGTCCGCTATCCTTAAAAATTAGAAAAGGGCTTGTTCGCGATTTGAATTTAACGGGAGGTTCTTTTCGTAAAATGGCGCACGAGGGACCCGAATGCGAATTCAGAGGAAAAAATCTTCCTCTCACAAAAAATCACGAAGGACCTATTCGTAATTTACAAAAGGACCAAATCGCGAAAAAAAATTTGAGCCGAGCCGACAGCTCGGCTCAAACAATCCTCAGGCCGGCCATTCTTCAGGTTTTAGGAAAGGAGTTATTTGATGGTTTACCGACATTTATTTGTGTCATTAATGATTTATCTCGTAACATCTTATGATATACGAACTCTAAATCTACGTACCAGTGAAATATCTCTACTACTTCTAATTTTGAGTTGGTGGTGGTCCGTTCTCCACCCTACACCCCCCTCACATCTGTTCTCCACCTATGCGCGGCCCACGCCGTTTGCTAGGCCCAATATCCATTGATGCAAATGAAACCCTAACTATAGAGTGTTTTTCACTGCTTTTTAGGCTAGGCCTCGTGCGAGTCGTGCCATTGCCCCGGCTGCCTAAGTCCTATCTCTGCAAATTGGTCCCTCTCACCCGCCGAAAAAGCCCAGATAGGGGCGAAAGGAAAACGCAGATCTCTCGCTAGGGTTTTATTCCAAACGAGCCCGCCCATATAAAAGGTCCAGTCCCCAAACACCTCGCGACGCGCTGCCACCTCCTGTACGGTGCCTCTCTTCCTCCTCCGCTCCCTCGCGCAAGGCGCAAGTGCCCGAAACCCTAACCTCCGACAATGACGATGGCGGCGGCAGGCGGTGGCGCTTGGGCGCTGTCCCAGCGAGAGCAGGACATCCAGATGATGCTCGCCGCCGACGTCCACCTCGGCACCAAGAACTGCGACTTCCAGATGGAGCGCTACGGCTTCAAGCGCCACGCTGACGGTATCATTCAAATCCCCCCAAGGCCACGAAAATCTTATTATCCGTTGTGTGTTGTGCTAGACATCACAGATTGGTTAGTGTCGTTGGTTTGACTCGGTGAGAAAATGCTTTCGTTAAACTGGCCTCTGTTTAGATCTTGTTATGTGCGAATAGTTCTTTATACTGCGGCATAGTGTTAAGTCGAAATTATTGATGTGTTACAAGTGCAAAGCCATGCCAGTTGATTATTTTATAAGTGGTACAAATGTCCTGTCGATCATATGAGCATATTGTTATGCAAAATTTTTCCTTTAGTAATCTTCCTTTAGTAATCTTCCATAATTAGTATTTCTTCGTTCAGTTTGTAGTGGCATGGTAGTTGCTGAGGCTTCTCTAACGTGAGGTTTTAGGGGGTGGGTGGAATTTGACGAGTTTGACCAGAATCTAATATGCGGCTCAGCAGAATGTGTTCTTATAACCGTGAACCATGGCAATGATTTATGGTCATTGGACTGATTTGGACAGCATCAAAACATGCATATTTTTCATGTGTTAATTGACATATGAGAATTTTAGTATAGCCAAGTGCTAAGATGCTTTACTCAAGCGAACTATTCACTTTGTCAACTAACTATGGTGAACTGCAAGTTAATGAGTTGGCCTTTATGTATTATCTTTCAGGTATTTACATTATTAACCTTGGCAAGACCTGGGAGAAGCTTCAGTTGGCTGCGAGGGTCATTGTTACGATTGAGAACCCGCAGGACATCATTGTGCAGTCTGCTAGGCCCTATGGCCAGAGGGTTGTCCTTAAGTTTGCACAATACACTGGTGCTCATGCCATTGCTGGTAGGCACACTCCAGGTACATTCACCAACCAGTTGCAAACATCATTTAGTGAGCCACGCCTTCTTATCCTAACTGACCCCAGGACTGATCATCATATATGTTCACTAGCTTCCGCGTAATTCATTTTGCCAATTGAGGGCACTCTTAAATCTACCTGTTCAACTGTGTACAGCCCATCAAGGAGTCTGCACATGGAAATATTCCCACTATTGCCTTCTGCGACACCGACTCTCATATGCGTTATTTTGATATTGGCATTCCTACCAACAACAAGGGGAAGCAGAGCATTGGTTGCCTATTCTGGCTGCTTACCAGGATGGTTCTGCAGATGCGTGGTACAATTCTCCTAGGACACAAATGGGATGTCATGGTTAGTGAGCTTTCACAATCCAAAGCAGTATTCTGATTGCCAATGTTTTGATTATGGGACCAATGGAGTACTTTTCTTCATCATCTAATTACTCACCTTTCTTTGTTTCTCTTTTGTAGGTTGATCTGTTCTTCTCTGAGGACCCAGAGGAAGCAAAGGAGCAGGAGGAAGAAGAGCTCTGGTAGCTCCTGATTATGGTGCAGTTGCTGAATATACTGCCCTTGTGGCCGACAATTGGGGTACTAAATGGTCCAGTGAAGCTGCAGCTCCACATGGTGCCCTTCCAGCACAAGCTGGGGCTAACTGGACTGCTGCTCTAGGTTGGATTACTCTTATTTCATAATAACATAATTAAATTTTCAAGTGTATGCCACCCAAAGGAAAATCAACTCAATCTTCTATCAATTAATTTTCCAGTCAACAACGTAATTTGCGTTGATTTTTTTTACTTGAACGTCAATGTCGTATGCTATCTTGGGCTGTATGCAACAAGCTAAAGCTCCTGACATTATTATTTTTGGGTGGTTTAAGGTTTTGCCCACATTTGTGTTGACGAAGTCAAGCTGCCCTCTGGCCTATGGATTAATGGGATTAACGTAGAAGCTTCAGCACAATATAAGGCCTTTGCTTACTAAATGAATAATAAGGTTCTTAGGGTAGATTTTGTCGACATCTGTTGGTTTTTTTACTATATTTTCTGCTGTTGCTCTAATTGTTATATCAGCTATTTGGCTAATCACTTAAGTGTTGTAGTCCATAGTTAACAGAAACATGGTTCGTTTGAGTCGCAATATGGGATTTGGGTTTGCGGTTCGACACTTTTTCTTTCAATTTTTACTGCGAACACAAACCCTGTACCCTAAACATGGTTCGTTTGAGTCACAATATAGGATTTGGGTTGGCTCTTTAACATTGGAGCTGGGGTTCGTGAATGGGCGACATATGGTGGATTGGCTTGGATGCAATCAAACGAGTGACTTGGATCCCTTCTCAGGTATTTTAACTACTTTGGAATCTATGTTTGAAAATAGTTTGTTGTCTCACTGAATTTCTCAGTTTGAACATTTAATCTGCTTGGTACCGACAAGTTCAATAGAACACCATTGCTTGCTAACAGTGTTTTGCATGTTTGTTACTATTCTTTTTGTTACCTATTTTTTTGACTCGCACATAAGACTATCATATAGATCTACACTATTATACCCATTATAAAAAACTGCCAATTAGAACATGTAGTTTTGTAATATAAATTCCCGTGCGTTGCTACGAAAAATAAAATTGGTAACATAAATTCCCGTGCGTTGCTACCAATTTTATTGCATGTTTGTTCGTTGCATATTTCTTGTCTGCACTGGTAGAAGAGCATTGAATTTCTCTATGCTAATCTTGTCTTGATTGCTACTTATTAGTCCTGGCAAGTGATTGTTTGATTTTCCATGTGTTATGGTCAAGCATTTGCAAGTCTGGTTTCATGCTATATTATCGAATGAAATTTTCTTTGTACACACTGTCAAGTCATATTTTTCATGCTAATGTGCAATGACCTAATCCTACTGTCTGTTGCTTTTGTTCTGTTGCTATTGCGTGTTGTTTCATAAGCAGAACCTATTGCTTGACTGTGTTGTAACATTCTCAGGCTGAAAACAGGATTGTTGCCATGACCTCCAGCCGTTCTGATTGGTATATTTCACAGCAGAGAACTTGGGGTTCCTATTCTGGTTTTTTATCATGTAGACTCACAAGAACCTCTTATAACTGAAGAAACTATTGAACACATCAGGGGTATGGCTATGCCTATGATTTATTGCATTTCTTTGTAAAGTTCCCACTGTGGTTGAAATATCATCATGGTCAATCAGTTGCAGACCTAAATGTATTGTTTCAAGGTGTCTCTCAAGTGTATCCAAGTTTTACATGACACTATGGTTGAAATATATTTAGTTTTAATTCATACCGAAGGAGAAACCATAAAAACTTTTGTAATCAGGAGAAATAGATGTTTGATCTTGTAGTATAATTTTCTTTTATTGCTTGACTTTTATGTTTTGTTACCAATTTTATTTTTCGTAGCAACGCACGGGCATTGAACTATTTAGGATAAATTATCAATTGTATTAACTAAAATTGCAGCAACTAAATCCGGTCAAATGATCAATCCCCCTAAAATTGACGGTCCTCTCTCCATTTGGAATCTACGCATAAATCTTCCCATTTGCCCCTTTGATTGCCATCTCCCCGTCTTGAGTCTTGACAGCCTCTACTCCTTGCAAAGTCAAAACCTTCGCCGTCCGTGGATCGGGGGAGATGGAGGCGGCGACAATGGGGTGGACGGCGGCGGCGGCGGGGATCGCACTCGCGTACTGGTTCGTGTGGGTGATGGGCGCCGCCGAGGTGAAGGGCAAGCGCGCCGTTGACCTCAAGATGGGGTCCATCACCAACGACAAGGTCAAGGACAAGTACTCCCAGTACTGGTCCTTCTTCCGCCGCCCCAAGGAAACGGCGGCCGCCGCCACCGCCGAGAAGGTGCCGGCGTTCGTGGACACTTTCTACAACCTCGTCACCGACATCTACGAGTGGGGATGGGGCCAGTCCTTCCACTTCTCCCCCTCCCTCCCCGACAGGTCCCACCGCGAGGCGACGCGCGTCCACGAGGAGCGCGTCGCGGATCTCCTGGAGGCGCGCCCGGGGCACCGCCTCCTCGACGTAGGCTGCGGCGTCGGCGGGCCCATGCGCGCCATCGCGGCGCACTCCGGCTCGGACGTCGTCGGCATCACCATCAACGAGTACCAGGTCAACCGCGCCCGCGCGCACAACCGCAAGGCCGGCCTGGACTCGCGCTGCGAGGTGGTCCGCGGCAACTTCCTCGCCATGCCCTTCCCCGACGCGTCCTTCGATGGCGCCTACTCCATCGAGGCCACCTGCCACGCGCCCCGGCTGCAGGACGTCTACGGCGAGGTGTTCCGCGTGCTCAAGCCCGGCGGCCTCTACGTCTCCTACGAGTGGGTGACCACCCTTCTGTACCGCGCCGAGGACCCGGAGCACGTGGAGGCCATCCACGGCATCGAGCGCGGCGACGCGCTCCCGGGGCTGCGCCAGCAGGACGAGATCGTGACCATCGCGAGGGAGGTGGGCTTCGACGTGCTCAAGGAGGCGGACCTGGCGCTGCCGCCGGCGCTCCCTTGATGGACGCGGCTCAAGATGGGGCGCCTCGCCTACTGGCGCAACTCGCTGGTGATCCGCGCGCTCACCCTGCTGCGCGTGGCGCCCAAGGGCGTGTCCGAGGTACACGAGATGCTGTACGAGACGGCGCAGCACCTCACCCGCGGCGGCGAGACCGGCATCTTCTCCCCCATGCACATGGTGCTGCTCCGCAAGCCGGACGCCTCCGCCGCCGCCGGAGCGGAGGCCAAGTAGACAGTAGCAAGGTCTGTGCAAGAATGCACTACCAATTCCTAATTTTTACCAGTGATAAATTATACAGTTATCTCTAAAGATTATAGGCAGGCAACGAGGGAGTTACTGGCATTAGGAGAAGCATGCCATGCTCAATCTTATGTTAGGACTTAGGATGATGGGTGATGCTTCTTGTTCTTAGATTTAAGATTGGTTATTCGCGCCCGCCGCCGGGGGGAATTCCATTCTATTGTGGATCGATATGTTTCATCTTGTTGTGCATGAAGCAAGATTGAATACACTTATGAATCGCAAACCAGATTCTTTGAATCCAAACTGGATTAGGATACTGGATTCATATTTGTATTAGAAATTTGAAAAAAAAAATGAACCGTAGATCCAAATCTCGTATGGTTACTCAGACTATGGGCATTTTTGGCAGCTACGTTTGGTGTGCAGGACTCTGATTTGTTCAAGGAGCATTCTTTGCTGCGTTTACTCCTGTTAGTTTTGTTTTTGGTATCTTAGTAGTAGTAGTAGTGATGGTATTTCTTACTCCTGTTTGGGTGAAAATAGGTCGAGTATCTCCCGCCTAATTTATAACCGAATTCGGTTGGGATCGAATTCAGGACCAGATTTAACTATCCAGTTGGATCCAGGATCAGATCCGGATACTTAGAATCCAGATTCAGGATCGGATCCGGAGCACCTAATATCCGGTAAATACGGGGTGTGATCTGGATATTCAGATTTTTCCTATTTGGGTATTCGAATTTTCCTATTATGATATTCGGATCGGATTTTTGGATTGGATATTCGGATATCAGCAAGGTCCAACCTATTTTCATCATATTTTTTCCATAGAATCCTATTTATCTTAACAATTAGTTAATTCTATTGATCCTTAAGTAGCATATTCTTTCTACGACATCTATCAAATTTGATTGATATATAACTTGTTACTATAGTCATGTACTCGTATGGTTTTAATTCAATATATATTACTCTATATATGCGTGTATTATCCGTATTTTTTTATCCGTTTCCAATCTGAATTCATCACATATCCGTCCCGTATCCGTATCCCAAATAACCCAGATCCGTATTCGTATTTAGTTAGCCCGTACCTAGAAAAAAATATAAGTTAGGATATAGAAAAAACAATATTCGTTCGTATCCGACCCATTTGACGTGTTCCAACTCAAAGCTAGGTAGAAAGAAGGTACTGCGACGGAAACTACTAGCATTTTTGTTTGGCAAGGGAGTATGTACTTCCTAGCTAGTACAATCTATGCAGCAATTGGAATTTAGAGAATTTTTTTAAATAATATATTTCAAAAGGAATTGCGGCATTAATACATACAACAGAAAATTTGCAAAAATAATACTCCGTCGTCGAATCGCGTGGCGAAATAAGTGTAGTCTCCATACGGGTGGACGATTACCGTATTTTCGCCATACTGTACGGCGACTACCGCTTAATCCGGCCGTTAGCTCTACCTGTCACCACAAATCACGACGCGTGTTATTTTCACCAAACCCCACTGCGACCAATCAAATTTCGCCAAGCCGTACGACGATGAGGCTATTTTCGCCAAGCCACTAGTAGAGAGCTCGTGCGTAGCAACGGAATCTTAAAAAAAAGTTGATACATATGAGTAGAAAGAATCCTAAACTATATAATAAAGTACAATTTTTTTCACATACAAATTAGACAACATCTCAACCGTTCGTGTCAGATCCAACGGATCAGGTGTTCTGAAGGAAAACAGACGACCGTCACCAACTTCTAATTAGAAATAGTAAAGAAAAGTAGGCCTTATTACGTACCTAAGATTATATGGGATTTGTAGAACTGGCCGCTTCTTGGGCCGGAATTGATGGCTGCGATACATCTTCAGAGCCATGAACAAAGATGCACGACACGACTCTAGTGGTGCCGCGGCTCTACCTCGATGACCCAAAGCTCGGATCATGCTGCGGGGAATCGCGTTAGAAAACTGCCGCACATGCATGCTATCAACTCTGACGGTCATCCAGGCATCTAGTACTTCTTTGGCTTTCTAGTGATATTACTTACCGATCCCGCCAAGATGTTTCTGTAAACATTGAGCGGTGAAACTAATCCATGCAACAACCAATCATTCTTCCAGCCTGAGAATCTACAAGAATCGGAAACGACTGGGCTTAAATCTGCTTGTTTTAGCATACATGCATGAAGTAGAGCATCAGCAATCAACAAACAATCGAATTTCCATGCATTGAGAACAGGGACTCTCTTGCCATGACGTCTCAATCTCCCTTCATCCGTCTTCACGCGTTACGGCAACACTCGGCTGGCTACGCCCCGATGGTGAACTGCAGCATGCCGTCGATACAACGGAACCTAGAAACGTGTCATTCGTTCGTCGAGACTAAAAGTAGTCGTGGCAGCGTTGGCGGAGGCGGCCTGCCGTTGGGCGCCCACAACTCCAATCGAAAATGACGCGAGACAGGAAAAATGTTTCAACTAGATCCCGGAAGAAACCAACATGCATCCAAAACAATTCAGATGCCAGGAATATAGGAATGCTAATTCAATACGGGTTGGACTATACGAGCTAATCCACTAGCGTGCGATCCAAATAACCATTAAGCCAGCCACACGGATCTTGGAACGGTGAGAACGGTGGATAGAGAGGGAGTAGTTACATCTGCTAATTTAGCAAAATTCAAAATAGTTTTGTCAAAAAACTAAATATTCGAAATTCAGCTTTCGGCTTTTGTTAAAAAATCAAGGTAATACTTGTGATTTAATTTTTCATTTTGTTAGCATTTTAAATGATATTAAAGTGCTAATAGCGTAATTATTTCTTGCAATTTTCTTTATGGAGCATGGGGATCTTCCGTCTTTTCCGGCTTCTGATTTCGAAATTTCACCCAAGAAGCTTCTTGCGTCCTATGAAGCTGAAGAAGCAGCAGTACTTGTACTATCCTCGAGCTCTACAAGTGCTACTGTATCGGCAAGCAAAGGGGAAAAAGATCAAGACGCAATACATCGGGAATATGAGAAGATTTTGAGCAATTTTTTGATACATCAGACAACGTTCAGAGTAGGTATGCTTTTTGTAAATATTGTAAAAACAAATTAACTGCTAAATCTACAGGTGGAATAGAGCACTTGAAGAGACATGTTGAGAGCTGCAAAAGAAAAGCGGAGTGGCTTTGAGACAGACGCAGCTGCAGTACAACCCCGACAGTACGGTACGTAATTAGGACTACAATCCCAAGGTAGCTCGTGAATGTCTTTGTCGTTTAATCGTCTCTCAAGATCTTCCTTTAAACTTTGGCTGCATTTGAAAACTATATTAGGACTGCTCATAATCCTAGGTTTTCTGTAGTTTCCAAACAGACAACAACTAGAGATTTAATTAAATACTATAATAATTATCGTAATAAGCTAAAAGAGCAACTTAGTACCTGTACTTTTTTTGTGTCTTTGACATCAGATATATGGAGTGGTAGGGCTAAAAAAGATTACCTTAGTGTAGTTGCTCATTATGTAAACAATAATTGACAACTAGAGAAGAAAAATATAGGATTCAAATTAATTGATGTAACACACAAGTAACAATATTGCTGATTGTATTGTAAAATTTGTGAAATTTTTTTGCCTTACTGATAAGATTTTTTGTAATAACATTAAATAATTTTTCAGCAAATACTTCTGCCATGAACATTCTTACTCTGCTTTTTAATTCGTATGTCGAATCTTTTTCATTACATCAGTATTGTGTTTGTCATATTATTAATTTTATAGTTATATATGTCTGGTTTGAAGAGGTTAGACAAGCATCTTAAACATTTTCGCACTACAGTATCTTTTTAAAATAATTATAATCAACGAGTAGCAGCATATAAGACTTATTGTATTACAATGGAGGTGTGTCCGCATAAATTTGGTTTGAATATGCTTATTAGATGAAACTCTACTTGATGCTTAAGTCTCTCATACTCTATAAGAACACATTTTCTATTTTTATTAACACGCACTATCGTAGATAATACTTACTGTCATTTTTGAAATTTTGTTATGATTCCACTGTTACTTTATGAAGTTTATTACTCAACCTCTCATTTAATTGTGCGTTATATTTTAGAAATTGCTACCCACTTAAGGAATCATGAAAATGATAATATTTTGCGTACACATATTCATACTATGAAAACTAATTTTTGAAATATTGGAAAGAAATTCCTATATTTTATGCATTTACATTTATTTTAAATCCTAGAGCTAAAGTTTGAGGATTTTCTAAGGTTCTCTCACTTCTAAGTAATGCGATGGGTACTAATTATTCTAGTTATTTTTTAAATATTTGTGCTAACTTATCTCAATTTTATGCTAAATATGATCAGAAGTTTGCTAGAGTTTGCATGCAGCAATCTCCACTAGCACCCACAACAGATAAAAAGAAAATTACGTGGAGAAAGATATGGGGTGCAGGTGACTCTTCCTCAAGGAGTTTGACTACAACAACATCAAGTGCGGACACAACAAGTAGTGAGGAGCTAGCTGCCTATCTTTACAGCGACACTGTCAACTACCAAGAGCAACAAAATGAGGACTTTAATATTCTGTAGTGGTGGCACGAGCACAAGATAATATATCTGGTGCTTTCCATGTTAACACGGGATATGTTAACAGTTCCTATCTTCATGGTTTCTTCAAAGTCTGCTTTCAATCTATTCGGAAGAATAATCGAGGAGAGATGAACAAATCTGTCAAGTTGTCAAGTGAGATAGTGGAAATATTTCTCATTGTGAAAGATTGTGAATTAGCTGATTAACGAACTCAATACACTACAAAAAATGTTGAGCTAGTAGAGACGGTTGAAAATCTTTATATAGATAATCAGGAAGAATAATTATAATTAATCTTCACTTTTTTCCTATATCCCTGAGCTATAAATTGTACTCTTTTTTCTTTGCTAAGGTTTTCTTATGTTGAGTTTTTAACAAGGCAGTCAATCATCAATAAAGATCATTATTTAATTATAATTATATGTCTCATTTTAGAATTTATTTTAGATTTTTAACTTTTTCTTAATTTACATATATTTTTAAAAGCTACATCCTTTGAGTTTTTCAAATTATTCTAACTTTTTCCCTTTTTTGATTTTTTCAAAAAAATTCATATTTTTTATTTTCTAATTTTCCTAACTTTTTTTAAATTTTTCTTTTCTTTTTTATGAATTTTTTTGACGCTAACAGGCCAGCCTAACTCATTTCGCCCTATCGGCCTATAAGGATCCGTACCATTTGACCAACATACCGTACTTAGACCAGCACCCCCACGGCCCCACTTATAACACGGCACCGCACAGTCCGTTCATTAGACGGGCCAAAACGGATCATCCATTCCTGGCCACCCATTTGGCCCTCTCTGCCCAGTCCCAGCTGTGATCTTTTTTCTGTCGATAGCCAGCCGCAGCCGTCGAAGCCTCTCTCTCTCTCTCTCTCTTCACCTGTGCCCGCCGGTGACTTTTCTTCCATTGAATCTCATGTACTGCAGGTGCCGCATTTTAATTGTCTTGACTCTTGACTCCGATTTTACATCATACCATAAGGGGGTGAAAACGGATCGGATACGAACGGATAATAGCTCTACCATATTTGTTTTCATATTTTTTCTCGGATGCGGATACGGATACGGATAGTCCGGATACGAATACGGATACGGATAGTATCGAATCTGATCTGGATCAAATCTGAATCAAATCGGATCACGGTTTGAATATTTATCGAACATGATAACCCCTTAAATTGTACATAAAAATCAATGAAACACATAACTAATTGATTTGATCAAAATATTATTGAAAATTGAACAAATATATGCATTTTCATTCACTTAGACAATAGTTAGATACCATATCGTAAACAAAATTATATAAGTTTAGTTAATCACACATATACATATAACATACTAAATGTTTGATAATACTTAGATATCATATCTCTAGGAAAAGTATATAACAATTACATGTAATGCCTCAAGATTTATAATCTTAGTTGAATTATGTTTAAATTAACAAATTATGTATTTATGAGTTTTTATGTATTTTTAGCTACTTATTTAATATATTTTCCTATCAAGAATAGGAGTTTTTGAATTTTTGATAAAAATGAAAATCTGATAAAATCTTGAAAATAATTTTTAAATGTTATATTGTTACTAGAACTTTCTCAAAAAATTTCATAATTTTTAGAGTTGGTTTGCTAATTTAATAATTAAAACATTCTTTAGAGATTAACTAAATTAGAAAATAATTCTGAAATTAATAAACCTTTTTGGGCCAAAAGAGTAGTCTTGGCCCAGCCCATATGCTATCCGGATATCCGACCGCTATTATCCGGATTATCCGAATCCAGATTCAGATCCGACGGATAATGAGCTACCGAATCCGTATCCGTGATCCGACAAAAAAATATCCGTATTAAGTATCCGATCCGATACTATCCGAAAAATATCCGATCCGACAGAATCCGTATCCGAAAATATCCGGATCGGTCGGAAAATATCCGAACCGTTTTCAACCCTAACCACAGTTAACTTGCTATGTTCGTCTCTTTGGAGTCTCCTGTTTCTGGAGATACTAGCTTGGATCTTGTATCCTAAGCTCGATAACATTAGGTACAAAATACACCGTAAAAATATAGAATCAACGGAACAGGAGATAGGGATTCAACATAGAAAACTCTTTTAAAAAAACCACAGACTCACAACAGCTATACTATTATACGAGAAGATATTTACAATGAAACTTTTACTCTTATATTAGACTATAGGGATATATTTATAAAGATATATAGCAGACTCCGTGTAGAACTAGATTTAAGACGGAGTAGAAAACGAATTCGTACTACCCTCAATTTCAACTTCAACAACTCCCTAGTCAGTGCACAACTACAATGCAACAGAATTAGAAGAGGAGCACGGTCTGTAAACTGTTGAAATGCCTTTGTTCTCTGGACAAGGATTTGTGCAACACATTGCATAGTTTACAGGGACTACAACTTAAGTCATCTCTATAGGTTAAAATTGTTCGATCGAATCAACGAATGGTTTAAATTGTTGAACAATGTATCGCTACAGTATGTTACAGTATATGCTACATTCTTAAAATGGCATAATATTTTTAAACAGTATTTCGATAAATCTGATCCGCCATTTTTTTAATTCAACATTATATTGCATGCTTAGGCGTTGGACCTTAATTCTCGGGCAACATATCCGGTGCAACCCCCCCTCCGTGAAACCACCGTGCAACTGAACTAAAAAAAGTTTCAAAAAATTCTGAAAAAAATCATGGATGTACATCTCAACTTACCCCACCTACATATAAAATTTCATGATCAAATTCATACTATACTAGCGGTTACAAAAAAACAAGGAGCAAAAATGAATAGTGATGAACAGTAGAAAATCACTGTTCATGCGAAATTTGTCTTTTTGTAGCTGCTAGTATAAGATGAATTTGATCATGAAATTTTATATGTAGGTGGGGTAAGTTGAGATGTACATCCATGATTTTTTCAAAATTTTTGAAACTTTTTTTAATTCAGTTGCACGGTGATTTCACCGGGAGGGATGATTGCACAGGATATTTTTCCTAATTCTCGTGCTCCCCTCCGGCTGACGAGATAAACATCTACTAACTGGAGCGTGCAGACAAGTGTCAGGTGGGCTGGCTCTTGCGTTGTCAACGTCACTGCATCTAGCTTCTAGCATTCGTGAGCAAGAGATTCGAGCTGAGAGCCGGAGACCAGTTATGATATACAGTTGCATTTTGAACGGTACTTTAATGTTTTTTTTCTAATATAAGTTATATAAATTTTAAAATAAGTAAAAGAATAAGTGATTACTATCTCCCATTCATTTATACTTTAATATTTATACAACTGTCAAAAGGAAAAATATGATTTTTTCGAAAAACATAGAAGTGCGGAGTGGGCTGTACATATACAGAATATTTTAGAATATATATACATGATAGTTTTATTTCTAATTGTGAAATCATGTGCTGAAAAATTGGCTGAATGATGAAATTGGCATTGCAAAGTGATTTTGCTTATGGCATGTGTGGTGCTTGTGCATGTGTTGTTTCAGACGTTTATTTGATATGCTGGTGATAGCATGTTAATGATTTTGCTTGATGCAATGCGCTCATGTGAGTAGTTGTATGGATTGACTTTGAGTCAAATCGTGGACTTATACTCGGATATATTTCTTGTTTATTCATGTGCAGGTGTTGCTCGAAGGTGAACGTGGTCAATGACGAGACCGAAACTAGGTTTATGGAGGAACTGAGGTTCGGGACTAGATTCAGGGAGGAGTCGAGGTCTTGGTGGTCGAGAATGTCATGCGGGACGTTTGGGCTAAAGAACATGCATATGGAGGCTAATTAATCACGTAATTACAACATGTGGGTTGTACATGTGTGCAAGAGTTGTTTTTGGTCATGTTGGGCCAGGTTGAGATGTATACAGACTCTTTCTATATATTGGAAGTGGAGTTGTATTCAATCTCTTTATGTTTGCTCTGTATAAATAGAGGGAGGTGTCTTCTGTTTATGGTGAGAGCCTAAGCGTCAAGGTTTTAGGATTTATACTATTTTGATTTGGAGTATTTAAACCATATCAGAAAAAGAAATAAAAATTTTTCTTACGGCCAGAGTTGCGTGTGTTCGATGACTAGCTAATTGCGACGTGTTGGTGGCCGGCGTCTTTGGTCTTAGCGGCGGGGACTTGAATACTCCTTGCGGCGGCCGTGATTTTCTTTGCGCTCTCAATCGGTGGCCGGCGGCTGTGACGCGCATGCATGGACGACTAAACGAAGGTTGCGACTAGTAATTTTCTAGTGACTGCATGCATGCATGTTAGGTAAGTGCAAAAAAGAATTGCTGGCGTTGTTAATTCTTTGTGCTGTTTTTCTTGTGTTTTGGTCCGTCGTCTGCATTGCTTTTTGGTCCGGCGTAGTTGGTATCTCATCTGAAGTTCAGTCCGGAGTCAGCATTCAATTTCCGTTCGGTCCGGCGTTTCTCGTTATTTATTATTTCAGTCATCTTGTGAAAGTAATATCTCAAAATCCATAGATCTGATCTAGTTGGTTTTTATTGTGTTAGCTTTCAAATTGAATCTAATTTCTATAGTTAAAATTTCACATCAATCCAACGGTTGGATCTTCAGGAATTATTACTTTAATGAACATATGTCAGGCTATTTTTATTTGGTCCAGCGTGAATTGATTTGGTTTGGCACAATAGAAATTTGGTCCGGCATACAAGCAAATATTTCTGTCCGGCGCGAAGTTTGGTCCGGCATATATGTAAAAATTTGGTCCGGCACGAAATTTGGTCTGGCGTGCAAGTAAAACTTTGGTCAGACGCAATAAGGTTTTTGTTGAATCCAAACCAAGCAATTTGAGTCTAAATTGGGGTGTGTCAAAAATCATAAAAATTTGAATTTGACTTCCACGCAATCATTCACCTCCTCTGATTACTATATTAGTATATTTCGATCCTACACTAATTATGCAAAGCCATTAGTGCTTGTGGACCATCAGTTTATGTATGCTCATCTAGCGGTATATATGCGTTATTAAAATTTTTATAATAAGAATTTGAGTTAAGTCCAAAATCAACAAACGTGTTAATACATGTCAAAGAACATAACTAATAGCTATATTATAATATTCGTAATAATAAGTACATAATCATTACGAAATATGAATGATAGATTATTAAAAAAAGGACAAGATAAGTTTTCTAACAGGTTTTCGCATAGTTCAAGCTCCTAAGAGGTGCATTTAAGCCTTCTATTAATGTTGGATTTTAAAATAAACTTAATGTTTTGGCCCATAGGTGCATATGTAGGATAAGAGCATCTCCAACAATGCCTAAAATCCATTCCTAAAACCTGATTTTGAGCTTGATTGTAAAAAAAAGTACTCCAACAGTTCCTCTTTCTAGCTCCTTAAATTTTGGCACGCCCAAAAACAGCACCCGACTCCTCATTTTTGTGCGCTCTGTCCGCTCCCAATCAACATTATTTGGCGCCCAGGATGGCCCACCGGACCAATTCAAAGGTGTTTTTGGGAGAAAATATAGGAACTGTTGGAGAACAAGGTATTTTTTAGATCCAAAATTTTTTGGGAAGGTCCCAATCTAAGAATATTGGGAGTCTAAATATTAGGAACTGTTGGAGATGCTCTAACAGAGTTATTACTAGCCACAAGCTATGGCATATAGCAAATTTATTGCAGGCTATAGCGCTTGTAGCTAATATAGCAGAATATTAGCCTGTAGATTCATGTTTGTGGTAAAAAAAAAAAGAAGCTATAGCGCAAATTATTTAGAACACTGACTATGAGCAAATCATTAGACGAGACCGGCGCCAACTTCGCCGTGGCAGCACGTAGAGTATGATCATTGAACCATGTGGAATCTAATAACCCCATTGACTTGTACCGAATTAATTCCAAAGTCAACCAACAAATCAAGCGGCCGGATCATGAGCAGCCGAAGAACAATTATACTCAACAATTTGATACGGCTGACAACCTATATAAAGGCATAATCATCAATGCGCCATGACCAACACACAGCGAGCACATACATTTTTTTTTTATTTCATTTTTGGTACGTGCCATCGATCAGTGGCACCATGTGTGGCTGCATACCTTTCCGTGGCCATCGGCGGCAAGCGCTTCATCAGGGCGGCGGCGGCGGCATGAGCGTGACCGTCGTGTCCCGCGGTGGGGACAGCGTCGACGATGGCGCCGCCCGCGTTAAGATCGTCGTGGGCAGGGGCGAGCTGGAGCGCATCGTCGCGGGCATCACCCGGAGGCAATGCGGGGCCACGGCTCGCCGTCGGCATGTAGCTGCACCGGCCGGGTCTCCGGAGCAGCAGCTGACGCGCGCGCATGGCCTGCTCCGGAGGTGGCGAGCGAACCGGAGGGGGGCGCCGCCGTGCGGCGCGGCGAGTGGCATACCGGAGGAAGTGTAGAAATAGAATGGCAGAGAATCAAGTTCCAAGCTAAATACCCATAGCGCTGCGCGTTCGCGTAAACACAAGTTGATTTTACTTCAGGCTGGAATTTGCAAATTGCAGCTGTTTGTTCCCAGGAAGTGCTGCTGCTCTGCACTCCCGATGCTTGTCTATCTTTATCTCTCGATGATTTACTCAGAACAATTGTCGTTTAATCATCTTGATGAAGAAAAGGTACTTATGCTCAAGTTTCTGTCGAGTTTTTGTCCAGGTAAATAACTGTTAGAATAAATGTGGCATTAGCAAATTTGTAATAATACCATATATTATAGCGGCAAAGATTGCCGGCCTCCCAGGGGCCAAGTGTCAGCCCCCCGGCGAGGCCCCCGAAATCCGGAAATCGCATTTAGGTTCTTTAAAAAAAATCACGTTTAGGTCTTTTCGACGGTTTTTTAATAAAATAGATCTGAAAAAATATCAAAATTACGTTTAAGTCCCTCACGGTTTACATTTAGGTCCTCCTGGTGCTTTTTAGCGAATCGAACCCCGAAAAAAGGTACTTTATGTCCCTCTACAGTTAAAAAAAATCAGATTCGTCAAAGGTTTATAGCAACCCATGGATTCGCCTCCGGTTGTTTTTTAGCGAAACGGATCCTGAAAAAAAAAATAGATTACTTTTTTCCATCTACAGTAAAAAACACAGATTCGTCGTAAATTTATAGCAACCCATGGATTCGCTGACGGGTCATAACCGCGGTTTTATAAAAAAAACGTAGATTCATTGAAGGTTTAAGTAGCACATAGATTCGCCGACGGGTCCTAACGACCTATTTTTTAAAACAAATATGAAAACCGAAAATACGATCAAATTTACCGAAATACGTAAAAAAACAACCACAGTTTTCTAGAAAAAACACTGTCGGTGTTTCGTATAACCGGCGAGTAGATGTGTAAGTATAGGGGATCGCGCGCCCCCTCTCCTCGAATGGTTGGGCTAGCGAAGCCTCGGATGAACACTGAATTGGGCTAGGGAGTCGCGGATTTATACTGGTTCGGGCTGAATGTCCCTACTTCCAGTTCGTGGTGGCGATTTGAATCGCCCTGAGCTCGGGGAGCAAACGGAAATTACAAACGGAGGCTAAGGACAGGCCCTCAGCACTCGCTCAGGAAGGAGAAATCGGGAGGGCTTCCCTACGCCTGGCGCCGACCCGGGTCGGAGAGACCTGAGCGATCTGAGGGGGCGGTGCCAGTGAGCGAACTCGCGCGGGTGCGTGTGAAGGCAAGAAAATCTATATCCCCTCCTCCAAGGGCCCTACCTCCCTTTATATAGGTCGAAGGGGGCAGGTTACACGAGGATTTGAAAAAGAGATCAGGGATCGTTACGTTCGGGCGTCCTACTCTTCGGTCATGATGACGGGCAGACTCTTCGCCCGGGCGACCTGGTCTTCGGTCATGATGACTGACAGGCTGACAGGCTCCAGCGCATTCCATGCGGGATGGGTAGACACAACGGGCGGCGCCTTTTTCGGAGGGCGCACTCCTGTCCTCTGAGCGCTTATCAGATGCTGACGTTTTGACAAGACGGGTGCTTTCCGCCCTCTGATTGCCTTGGGAAGGAACCGTCAGCCCCAATGTTACCGTTACGTTCGTCCAACAAGCGACCCGCTCGGCGTAGACTGCTGTCGTGGCAGAGACTGCGGGGCCGAGGCTTGCGGGGGATTCTGGTCGGGGCCCGCGGTAGTACCTGACGTAGGGTCGGGTCGGAGTAGGTGTCTTCGCACCCGTCGGCTCTGAGTCGGTTCGGGCCGACGGGTGTGTCCGACCGAGATTCGGCGGCGAAACCCCTCTTCCAGCAAGAGATGAGGGCCATGTCGGTTTCACCTTCGGCCCGGATTCCGAGGCTAGATGACTCGGAGAAATGCGATCTTGGAATAGATGTATACTTTGCTGTGGGGTACCCCTGGTATGGGTATTCGTCAGTAGCCCCCAGGGCCGTCCTGAAACGCGAGCGTTCCTGGAGGGACCTTCCGTTTCGTCGCATGGTCTTTCGACAAAGCGACGCTGGCGAAGAGGGAACAGTCTCCCCGAAGGACGCTCGCTTGGCGGGTCCAACCAATTATCGATGTTGATTGGGTGCTGAAGGCCTTCCGGCAGTGAAGCCCCGAGCCCCTGAGCGGGTCGGAGAGCTGGTCGGGGGGTTATACGGGTCAAAGTGAAAATCAACCTGACACGTGACCATGTCGGTCGGCATGGGTGCCTTACGCAGGTCGCTTGTTTCTCGCCGAAACTGGACGCGGCCGTGGACGGCAAGGAGGTCCGGATGCCTCTGTGAGAGGTTTCGGTTCCCGGATGCTCGTTTTAACGTCGGAGCCGGACGCGGCCGTGGTCGGCAGGGAGGCCCGGATGCCTCTGCGAGAGGTTCCGGTTCCCGAGTGCTTTTTTAACGTCGTAGCTAGACGCGGCCGTGGTCGGCAGGGAGGCCCGGATGCCTCTGCGAGAGGTTTCAGTTCCCGTGTGCTTTTTTAACGTCGTAGCTAGACGCGGCTGCGGTCGGCAGGGAGGCCCGGATGCCTCTGCGAGAGGTTCCGGTTCTCGAGTGCTTTTTTAACGTCGTAGCTAGACGCGGCCGTGGTCGGCAGGGAGGCCCGGATGCCTCTGCGAGAGGTTCCGGTTCCCGAGTGCTTTTTTAACGTCGTAGCTAGACGCGTTAGTGCTATTTTTACGCCGTAGCTAGGCGAAGGGCGTCCATCTCGAGTCCTCGCCGGGCGAGGCAATCTGCGAGAGGAGAGGCCGCTGTTGATCCCACGTATGCGCCCCGTCCGCAGGTGTGGGACCTGGAGGGGGTGAGCAGACGCGTGTTTGCCTACGCCGGCTGAACACCGTGCTCGTGGAGCTACAAACGGGTTATCCGAGTGGGCCCTGGAGGTCCAGCGACCTCCGAGCGGACGATCCCTGCGTCGGGTGTCCGACCCGCTGGGGGCGACCCATAAAAAACCTTTCTTTACTCAATCCCGCACCGGACCCCAAGCCGTTCGTAACTCGGGGCGCAGCTGGCTGCTGCCCTTTCGGGGGGCTCCGTGGGAGAGTTTGAAGTATGATCTCGGACATGATCTAAGGCGATTGGGTCATCCGCCGACCCAACTAAAGACCCATTGAGGGTTCGCCTTGAATTCGCCCCTCGCTCGCTCGCCTGTCGGGGTCGGTTAGAAATCCACTTGGTGGATCCTTTGCCTTCGGAGCCCCTAACCAGGTCTTATTCGTGAGGCATTCGAGCCTTTCTCGCCACCCCGAGGCCATTACGGTTTGGTGGGCTTTTCGTACCTGCTTCGGGCCGGTTTGAACCGGCCCGGAGGCGGAGATTTAGGGGTCGCGGGACGTTTCGCCCGGAGCGATACCCCGACGTCCCTGTAAGCATTTACTGTGCGCGCAGAAATTTAAATGCGAAACGAAATGATCGAGGGCGACACATCTTACCGGATTGACGAGCGATCGGTCGATGTGTGCGTGTGTGTCCGGCTTGCACGCGCTTCGGTAAGTTCCTGCAGACTCGGTGCGACGAGCGCTGAGGCGCTTTCTCGCCTCTCGTCTTCGCCGCCTTCTCGCTTTTTGCGATTTCTATTCCTGAAAAAGTCCGACACGGGCGATACTCCACCCTACACTACGTGCAATTCCTTTCGCACATCCGGCTATTGCCAATAATCGCCCGCATCAACACATAGTTTTCTTTTGGGTTTTTAATCAAAGTACCCACAACCAATAGTGTTATTTTCAATGTTTTCAGGAAACAAATATTGATTTGATCATGTACCTTGCTGATTCTAAAGCATGGCTAAGCAGGTTAATATGATCGTATATACCCAAGATGACATTAAGTAATGCCTATCCTCTGTATATGGTTATCAAGGTTCACATTTCCATAATCATCAAAGGAGGATCACAAGACAACAGGTATATCTACCAATACCACAAAATAGCATATTTATATAAAATAACGCATGCATGAAACAATTTGATGCACAAAAGGAATATAAAATACTGGGATCAATATGGTCAAAGGATGCTTGCCTTGCTTAATTATTGCTTACGGCGAAGGCGAGGATTGCGGCTGATGACAACGAAGGAGACTAGAGACGTCAGGTTCTACACGTCGATCAACGGAAATAAAGCAAAATACCAACTTCAATAAGGGCAAAAAGAAAATTGATAGAAAGAACAAATAAAACTCTTCACAAGAAATAGGGATTGCTCTTTTATGAATTTATTAATCTTATTTTACGAATTCAAGATGCTAAAATTGGTTAAGATTAATAGAATTATTCATTAGTTGCAAGTTTCATTGATTTACTATTCATAATACATTTCTGTTAACCTTATTACTCATGGGTTTTGCTTTATTAGGATTCAGATTCGAAGCAAGATAAAATAAGAACATTTTCTTAGATTACGGTAGATTATATCCTAAAGATCATTTCTAAGCTATTCTTTACTAAATTCGGATTTAGATGAGCTGCTTTGCGAGTTAATGAAAAGGCTTAAATGATCATATTAGAGTATGAATGATTTGTTCTTTATCTTTAATTGATTTCACGTAGAATTAGTTTTATACAAGTTGAGTCTATTGATTTAGGCTACTGGACTAATTTACACGATATTTGAGAAGATTTTGGTGATACAATAACTTAACTACAGGTTTCCTCAGTTGCGACTACAATTCGTTTATTCATATTACGGTCTAAAGTAATATGATTATTTAGGGTCATTAAGCTATTAAGATTAATATGTAAACCTTAGCAAAATGAGATTATCTTTTTATAGTGGGGTAGTCTACACCTTGAAGAACACTACTAAACTAGTTCCATAAATTTTAGGATTTTGGGCGAGACTATACTCTATTCGCTAAAATGGTTCATGCTACACTATTCAATATCGGCAAGAAAGGGGAAATGACATATTAACGATTAAGGGTTTTAAGCTATTTGGATTTGTACGTAAAAACATGACGAAATATGGTCATTTCTTCATGATACGATGATTTATACTTTGTATAACAATCCTAAGCTAATTCCACAAATTTTAGGCTTTGGCTGATACATTATATTCATTGCTGAAAAGGCTTAAGTGGCATTGTAAAGTTGACGCTACTCGGAATCGGCAAGAATATGGAGTACGAGGTTAACACTTAAGGGTTTTGAGCTATTAAGCAAATTATGCAAACTTTGATGGAATGAGATTCTTTTTATAGAATATGGTAGTATAAACTTTGTACAGCGTTTCTAAACTAATTTTACTGATTTTAGTATTTGGATGAGTTATTTTATCTATCGCTGAAATAGCCTAATTGACCACGATGAATAACGCTAAATCGGCTAACTTCATTTTACGTTTACAACTATATTATACATGATCTTTAATTCATTTTTCAGGTGTTAGCAGGTAGCAATCCTAGGAATGTTTCAAAGCTGGTTTGGGATTATTTTAACTTCAATTGCAATAGATTATCTATTTACTTATTGTTATCATTAATATTTTCTTTCATTAAGAGAATGCAAATTGAGTTTGACTTTGAGCATTTATGCATACATGGGTTCTTGCTGTCTCCAGAACCTGTTCAAAGTGTTGTTACCATTTTATGAGCTATCATGCTACTATTCTTACTAATGTTCATACTAAGGTTTATTAATGGTCACAATGCAATGCATTAAACTTAGTTCAAGTATTTAATATCTCTGCATGATTAGGCCGATTAAAATCCTAGAAGCACATAATCACTTCTTATATGATTTTATGAACTATTATACACTCATTTCTATTAATGGCCATATTAAACTTTACTAATGGTTGCTAAGCAAATAAATTAAACTTAGTTCAAAAATTAAATGTATTTGTATATATTGAATACATCCTGATCCTAAAATCTCATGAATACTGATTTCATCATTTCATTACTTATTATTCACAAATCCTCATTAAAAACCATATTAGCACCATAATCAAAGTTTTATATAAATAATTATTCTGCAGATCAAAAATTAAATATTTTTACATATTTAGATTCTTTCTGATTTTAGATGATTATACAAATTTGTTCCACTGAATTTGGATTAACATTTCACGAGATATTAAGGATTGAAAGTAACTCGGTTTGGAAAATGCTTGAAAAGGAAAATGCGCTTTACCCAGGAGAAAGCGCCTTCTGGCTCAGCTCTTCTTCAACCTCAAACGCCTGACTCGCTGGCCCCACGGCGCAGAGACAAAGCGAAGCTAGGTTTTGGCCGTGAAGGTAACTCCATGACAGCGAGGCCACTGAGAGGACCAACTCGGAGAGGCGCAGCCGGGAGTGGTGTCGATTCGGCCGGAGAGGGCTCGAGATGAACTGCAGCCGAGCTCCAGGCGGCGGCGGAAGGGGTGGCTCACTGGAGAAGACGAGTGGAGCTCTAGGGATTGAATCAATAAGCTTTTAAGCAACAATGGAGTCTAAGGGTTCCGTTTTTGGGGTTAGTTCGGCCGGAGAGGCTCTGGGTTGAGCCGCCACCATGCGACCGGAGATGAGGAAGAAGGGCTGCGGCGGCGGCTTGATTTCACACGAAGCTCTCCAAATTTTTGTGAGGGGTTTTGATCGTAAGTGTCGCAAGAAGCTATAGCCGAAGCTAATTGAAGAATAGCTGAGTAGATTGGCTGCGATGGAGTTTGAGCCGAGCTCCAGAGCTTCGGTTCTTGGCGGAATTGGGAGGAAGTTTCTTGCGCTGGGTTGAAGAGGAGGGAGAAGGAGTGGAGGGGGAAGTGGAGCACTAGCTCTGGTGGTTCCCAAGGTGCAACGCATTTGGCTGAGGGCTGGCTGGATTGGTGCTTCGAGAGAGTTCGGCTCCTGCGCTCAGTGGAACGAACGGAGAGGAACGAACGGAGGTTGAAGGAAATGGTCTGGCAGATGGGTCCAGGGACCACTGTCAGTGGCTGCAACTTCTCCATTGTGCCAACGGAACGGGACAGGAACGGATGGCCCACACGTCGGTGACCGATCGAATTTCTCGTTTCGAATCTTGATTTTTCTTTAAGATCAATTGAAGTCTACTATTTTTTGAAATTTTGTTTTTCAAAAGGATTTGAGCTAAGAATGCTTCCATAAATTTTCCAAGCCAAAATATGGTTCCATTATTTTATGTAAATTCTGACATTGCAATTTCCCTATTTTCAGAGTTTCTATTTTTAAATTTTTAAAAGTGTTATATCTCATGATCGGTTCCTAGAATTTCTACCAGAGGTAAATATCACTCTGAGGGTATTATGGTAATTTTCTTGGATTCAGATAATGTTTGGATGATCTCCATTCTTTATTTTTCCTTTGGTTGGATTTTCATACAATACAAACCCCAAGGAAATCCAATTAAAAACCAATGATGCCAAGAAACTCAGAAATAAATATTTTCAAATTTAAAATATTTATTTTTATATTACTTTACTTTTCAGGATGTTACATCGATGCTACCATCTACCAGCCACACACTCTATATATCCTACGATCAATAGTCGATCAATCGCGTCCACAAGTGCCAGAACTAAAAACATTAGCTCCCGTACGTGTGCTGGTCTGTCGGGCCTGCCTGTCTCTTCATTTGTCTGTACAGTTTGGTCGATTAATTCAATTCTGTCGTCTTTGCCTTGCACATTGCATCAGTAAGCGTTTAGATTAGACATGCATGCATGCGTTGCTAGACGATATGCATGAACCATGACAATAACGTACGTGAGAAATGCATTCATCTCAAACTGATCAGTTAGGCCGGGTGTACCTGTACGTACGTACGATACACGGAGCCAGGCAGCCGGCCATTCAAATTGACATCTCCATTCAGGCAAATGTTTTTTGTATGATGTATGCTCGGACCTGCGCCGCGGGCGTCGCAGCCACGCATATTCCCGCTGCGCTGCGCAGTGGTTAATTAATTCGTGTATGATAGGGGAGAACAATTACTTAAGCCGTATTAGGGCAGAAACAAAGCGGGCAACGCGGTCATACACGGAGCGAGCATGTTAGCAAAAAATAACGTGGCTTATATGTGGAGACCGAAATTCCACCAGATTTAATATACGTATCATGTGGCTTATATGTGGAGACCGAAATTCCGCTTTGATGCCCCCGCGCGCTCCGTCGATTTAGCTGTCGGCGATGCGCTCGCGGTCATTACCACCGACAACTTCATGGGGAACGCGCCCACCGCCCAGGTCAAGCGCATTGCCGAGGACCCCGACGACCGTACGGCTCGTTCCCCTCCTTCCGTTTGGGAGTTTCTGGTTCTTTTTTTTAAGTGTTGGTGGTGGTTTGCAGAGACGGAGGAGTCGTTGCTCGTGATCACCGGCATCCAGGGGAGGATCAACAGGGCCGTGTGGGGACCGCTTAACAGAACCATCATCACCGCCGGTGAGGACGCCACCATTCGCATTTGGGACTCGGAGGTTAGCATACATTTCCATACTTGCTCATAGCTCTACCGACCACTTGCTAGTTCCATTGAGTTCTACTGACCACTAGTACTATGGTGTCTGGTGCCTTCTAGGTATAAGAAAATTTGCTTATAGATACGAATGCTGGTGTAGTGGTTGTTTTGCGGATTGACTAGTGAAATTATTCAATGGTTAAAAATGTTCTCGGTTATGACCCAAAAATCATTACTTGTGCTGAATGTGATGGTTAGAATTTTGCATGGGATTTCAATTACCTTGCTTAATGTGATGTATTCTGGTCACTTAGGTTTTTTTTATGGCTATCAGCACAATGAATTAAGACAACAGACTGAATTAAGACAACAGACGACTTACATTTGTAGAATTACTCGGTCCAATCTTACTCTAGATTTTTTTTTTTTTGGCCAAGGAAGCAATGATAATTTGTCAGTTTATTCACTATGCGTCGGAATAAAGAAAGAACTAAAAGGATAGCACCTTGAAACGAAATTTTACCTCATTATTAAGCATGCCACTTATTTAATTGGATGAAAATGGACAGTCTCTTTTCACATCAATTTATCATAGGATTATTTTACATTCTGTTTTATTTTTGATATGTAGACTGGAAAACTGCTGAAGGAGTCAGACAAGGAAAATGGACATAAGAAAACAATAACTTCACTGTCAAAATCTGCAGATTGGTCTCATTTCCTTACAGGTTCCCTTGATAAATCTGCTAAGGTGATATTTTGTTGAAGATACTATTGTTATAACGTGTTTGTACTTTATACTACATTTATATCGATTTTTTCTGACATATGCATTGCTTTCTGGCTAGTGCGCTCGTGCCCGGCCGTGCTGGCGGGCCTCCGTGCCTTCGGCGTGCCATCGTGCCTTCGTGCCGCCGCCGTGCCGGGCCGGCACGGACACGGCCCAAACGGTCGTACCACCCATCGTGCTCGATTCGCGGGCAAGACGGCTGCGTACTCTGATCCGTCGCCGACCTGCATAACCCGCTCCGTGTTGGGCCGGGCTTTGAGCCGTGCCTGGCCGTCGTGCCTCGAATTGTTGGCCGAATGATAGGATTCTAGATAGATTCTCCATGAATCAGAACCACCCTTTACACATAAAATCAGAAGCGGCTCTACGATTGATTCTGGTGATTCTTCCCCCACTCCACCAGGTCATCTTGCGCTAGCACCCTCTCCGCCCCTCCACATAGCCCCCAATCGCCGCCCATGCCTCCGCTGCCTCCCGTCAAAGCTTGTTCACAAACTTGACACGACTGCTCATTCGCGCCTCCATTGCCCGAGACCTCTGTCCGCACCTCTGCCACTCGAGCCACTCCATCCGCCCCTCCGTTGGTCCGAGCCCCTCAATCCGCGCCCCTCCGCCAGCCCGAGGCCATCCGCCACCCGAGCCCCTCCGTTGGCCCGCGCCCCTCCGTTCGCCCCTCCGTCGGCACCTCCACCCCTTCGTTCACACCTCCGCCCGCCCGAGCCCCTCCGTTCGCCCGAGCCCCTCAATCCCCACCCCTCCGCCGGCCCGAGGCCGTCTGCCACTCTCTGCCCAAGCACAATCAGAAGTAGCCCAATCAGGTGTACCGAACAATCAAGATTTTCTGGCCAACAGATTCTTTAGGCAGCTACTTTTCTAGACAGCTAACTATCAGAAGTTGTCTCCAATTGAGCCTCTATATACACCACTGCTCAAATCCACCATACAGATCACAAAATTTCCACGCAGATCACAATGATTGAAGGCATGGTTTAAGCTCACATATATAAGCTCAATGTCAAGGAAGGATACATTTGAGGCTTGCACGTTATACCTTGAAAACCATTCTGCGATGCCACTACATCGCATGCTAGGGAGTTCAGATGACCAATCGCATGAGGCATAGCCGCATAGATTCGAATCCAACCTTCAATTAGGAAGGGAAGTTGCCGCAAAAGTAAGCAATCAGCAACAAAATTCTGAGATGTGCCCGACAACAGCAAGAACTCTAGCAATGCATGTTCAATGTACCAAATCCATACATACCAATACCTGGTGGAATAGAACAAAGGGACATATTGCAAATATCTATAGTATTCTGAGGCCATATGATTAGCCGTGCGAAAATGCAATATCATACAAGGTCCCAGCCAACTCTAAGGCCTATATTTGCTCATTCTTTCGAAAAGAAATCATAGGCCGTATGGTATTTGTCCAGTACAACATTGTAGAGTGGATGAATCGGCTCTAGCAAGTTAGAATATGGCCCAAGTACGTGCTGGGGTAAAGGGCATGTATCAGAATCAGCTGTGGCGCTGTACTGGCTAACTGAGAGGCCACTGAGGCAGTAGCATGAGTGGTAGTGGTCTCTGTTCTTTCCAGGCTTATCCCTCAATCCTCCCTCAAGTACCTGTGTAACAACAGTGGCTGTTATTTGCATTACGACCTTTAGCAAATTATAACTAATTAAATTGATACTAGAAAATTTTCAAGTTCTGACAAAAAAACTATACGCATCCAACTACGCATGAAATTAGATTTTTTTATATATCACCTGTGCACAAAGCAGGATGTATTGTTGCAGGGCGATGTTGTGAAACAGCGGCCCTATTTTGTTGCTCTCCTTTATAAATTCGAATCCAAACTTTGCGTAATTCACTGCTTCAGGAAAAGGACAAAATACATCATTATGGAGACAAACCAAGATCAGACACCCAAAACCTTATAAAAAAATAAAATAGTATGTACATCTGGGTTATGAAGCATGAAAGTTAGAAATTGTGTAAACAATATGAGATTGACACCACGTCTCCAACAAGCAACAAGCTGATCAAACAACACTAGTGTAGTAACACACACTAGTTATGAATAGTCCTGATTTACTAACACTACAGAAATTTCAGAACAACACAACCAATCGACCATTGCCACATTGAAATATTGAACTGCAACAAATCACAGTTCGTAAAGACAAGTGCACCAAACTTCAGTCTAATGTATTGCTATACTGTTTTTAGGATTACAAAAGAAGATAGCATTACAAGAGGTGCATACATATAGAAACTCCAACCAATTGTTCATTTCACCATATATTTGAACAAGAAAAATTAACTTAATAAACAAAAGTAAGCATTACACTGAATAAATTCATATTTCTATACAAAAAATGTTGAGCATAAATTCTTACCAGTAGAAGATTTGTCTGAAGCAAACCCAGATGTGCTGGTACCGCGAGCATTATCTCCTGATGGACTTTTGCTGGAATATGATGACTTTAATTGTTCATCAACAACAGTCATTAGCTTTTGTGTTAAAGCAACAGCAGCTCCCTGTTCATACACAAGACGTCTGTCATATGGAGCAGAGCATGTGGTAAAGAAAATCAAACACAGGAATGGTGATTACCTGCCAAAAGGAGTAGCAACCATCAACCAACTTATTAGTCCGTCCTTGGAAACCGCATTCCACTCCTTGGCGAAATACCACCCAGTCCTATATGGTGAAGATAGTCCCCAACATCATTAATCAGTGTTGTAATTAGTAATGCTGTGACAGCAAACTGATCTTAGCATCTAAAGTACATACGGTTTCCTAATAATAACTGCAGCATCAAATATTAGAAGAAAGCATTTAATATTTACTCCATGTTGTACAATTAAAAACCAAAGGACCAAATACAACTAAATGAACAAAGACTTAATATTCAAATATGTCTGTCACAGTGTCAATAAACCCAAATAAGTCAGACATAGAACAACATACAAATCGGCATAGAAGGAAAACAGAATAGAGTAATGAAGGTTGTCTTACAATCAAGCTAGGCAAATCAAGTTTCTCCACCTCATTAAGCAGGATCATTGCAGCCAACCCACAAAACGTGTACCTTATCAAAGCAACTTTTACTTAGAAGTTCTAACAGTACATCAAGAAAATTAACAGAGATCCTCATTAGAAACATACCCACCATGAGCTTCAGCATAAGGTTCCCCAGCAATACCACCTTCGTAAGTTTGACACCTGGGAGCATATAGCGTAGGAACTAACCGATCATTCTATAGAAAATGAACTGAGACCAAGCAACATTTTTTTAGAATTGGAAAATTGGCAATCACATTAACCAACACAAACCTTGTTATGTAATTTCCAACGCCTTTTGCCAGTTCATTGTCAAGAATGTTCACAAGGCTGGCAACCTAATCTCATCAAGAGAAAATATTAGAGAGTTGCAAGGAAAACTTTAAGGAATGCAATAAACTCACCGATATTGCAGTATAGCAAGCACGGACATCAATTTCACCACCGTCATGCATTCTGGTCAAAGAATATTAAATGAGTGGCGGACATCAGTTGGAATGAACTTAATATGGAAAGAAAAAATTTCCCTACTATTTACTACTGAGAAAATGCATACTTGAAAGCGCCTGATGTATCTTTCATCTGAAGCATAAACTTATACAGGTTGTCCCTGATTGACAACATAGAAATTGTTAACCAAATGACACAGAGGTAAAGCTCTAAGAGCAGCCAAAATAATTACCTATTTATTGATGATAATGCTCTTTCACTCCCTATAGTTATAAGTGTATTTACAGCAGCATAAGTTGTAGCGAGATGAGGTAACTACGGAAAAAAAGGTGATAAAAAAGAATGATGTTAAAATTTTGGCCTGTAAAGATGAATATTGAATGAGTTAATAAAAATGAACTCAAATTGGTAGATCAAAGCACAAACATGATAAATGATACTCCCTCCATCCAAGTTTATAGGGCTTATTTTTTTAATGGTCTTGTCCATAAATATAAGCCGTATTTCATATTCCAATGCAAAATTAGTTTGATATTCCCTATATATCTCTAATAGATATATATCTTTACTTCATATTCTCTACATACATGCATTGAATATAGTGCTTAGTGATAATAATTAGGGGTAATCTAGTCATTTTAAATATCTTCTTGGTCTATATGCCAAAAAGAAATACATCTTATAAACTTGGACGGAGGGAATATACTGTAAAGTTTCACGAATTTCGATAAAAAAAATACAAATCAAAGAACTAGCTTTGTCAACTAAAGGATGTCCTTCAGCTATATAAACATTAGGTCATTGAAAAGAAACACATAGTAGGTATTTCACATAAAACAGATATTCAGAGGTTTCATCACATTAAACTGGTTTGTGGATGTTGTTTTGTATATTCACACATAGGGGTGGGCATTTTTAAACTGAAACCGACATACCGAACCGAACCGATTTAACCGATTATTTTGGTTTTTTTGGTTTTCAGTTCAGTTTTTGTTTTGGTATAATTCGGTTTTCAGTGTTTGGTTTGGTTTTTGGCATCCAAAAACCGAAATAACCAAATAGCCCACGTACAATACCACTTTTATAATGTTCCTCCTAAAGCCACTAGACAATTCTCATGTTCTAATACATTTATGTATATGTTTGGTATATTCATATGTTCTATTATGCTTATATTATAATTTTTTTTTCTCGAACACGCAGGAGAGCTGCGTATCATTATATTAAGAAGAAAGAGGGGTAAAGAACCCCAAGTACATCCAACAGGTTTAGATTACAATCATGCCCGAGACTGAAATAAAGGACGACCACGACTAAAGGGAAACCTAATCACTAGGAACTAGGGCAGTCAAGAGGGAGAGCCCTCGAGCCCCAGCCATCACCCAATACTGACACTCTTCTGTCGCAAGCAACATTATTGTGTAAGTTTATCCCTACTCTGTTTAGTCCTAATCTACCTAGTGTTTATTCATAATTCGGTTAACCGAAAAATCGAATTAACCGAACCGAAATGTTTCGGTTAATTCGGTTCAGTTTTTTATTTTGGTCCGAGGAATTTGGTTGCTAGTTTCCAAAAACTGAATTATTTTAAAACCGAAAAAACCGGATGCCCATCCCTATTCACACAAACAAGTTAAGAATAGCCTAGATTGGTTCAAGCAGTCAATTTAGAGCAAATGTTTGATGTGAATGCACGAACCAATAAACATGTCCCCCAGCATTCACACGGGCTGTTCCAAGTTCGATGGTTGCTTAAAATATCATTTCAAAAATTAATGTGAAACATTAACCAACCCAAATCTATTACCAAGCCAACAGTGGGGAATTCAAAATTTTTAAGGTTAGAGCAAACCTGTCCAGGTCCACCACAATATCCACCATCTTTGTCCTGAAAAGAAAAAAAAAATCATAATAATGAAGCCAGCATAAAGACCAAATGGCAACGGAATCTCCAGAAAACACATGTACATGCAAATGAATATCTTCGATGCTTTGGTTCTGCACAGGTATAACAAATTCCACCTGTTCAATACTTCAATTATCATCCATAAACAAATTCACATTGGTTCAAAAACTTTATGTAACAGGACAATATCAAGTAACCAAGTGGCACATAACAAAGCATAAACTTTTGTGCCATCTATGTACTCAAGTGAAGCCTTGGCTATATGGTCTTAACAATTAATATTCTGTGCAGCGTGATGCAATATGGTCTTAACATTTACTATTCTGTGCAGCATGACTCAATTGTTCCCACAACTGATTTATCAGTATCTAGTATGTATGTCTGCAAAACTACACGTGGCTTGAGAAGATCCATTCAAACATCTAGCCCTACACTCTAAGCAATTTGGTGGAGCTGTTTTGGCAATCAATCTTGCTCTCATCTGAGTGAAAGGAAGTGAAACAAAGTAGAAAAAAAAATTGAAAATTGGATTGATGAGTTGACAATAAATAAATCTTTAAGCATAAGAATTAAGATTTAAGAAAACTTAGGTTCAAAATGTAGCAAGACTAACAGACAGTTACATATTAGCAGGTCAACAAACCTGACATCGAGATAAGAACTCCACTATATCATCCTCGAGGTCATCATCAAGTGTTTCTTCCAACAAAGCAAGCCCATGAACCATCCAGTAGCACAGCCAAGGTCGACTGGAACAAACAATGAAATATCAGCACAAATATACATCAGTGACGGAAGTTTGAACACCATCTTCTGCAAGAAAATCTAACGCTGGAGAAGCATTACTTGGCATCGAGAACATGGAAGCTTGGTCCGAGATGCCTCAGCCCTTTTGTCAAATATTCAACATGCTGATCACGCCACAGCTCCATCCTGCAGCAGAAAACAACCCCACAATGAAAGCTCAGAAATTTTTTTTTGAATAAAACGGCAGGAGCTCTGCCCTTGCATTAAGGAGTGACGAAAGTACATGGTAACAAAAGATTCAGAACTGGGTACATCCCGAGAGGGAGAAAACAAAGCAAACAAACATACTGGGCCCCAAAAAAGCAGGCTCATAGGGACCCTGATCGTAGCCTGCTAGAAATACAGAGTAAGGCCAACGCAGTCTTGGAAGATTGGGCCGACGGGGCCCATTTTCCGGCAGTTAGGGCTGGATGTTTTCGATGCCTTGCTATGACCTCGCCTGAGTAGCTAGCCTCCAGTTAGCGACGTCCTAAGATATGCGATAGAATACCGTCTACGCGGAGTTATATTCATTTTTGAAGATCCTTGCATTCCTCTCTTTCAAGATATTCCAAAAGGAATAAATTAGAGTTCCGTCAATATTCCTACAAGAGTTTTTTGGCATGTCCTGTCTAATATTTGTCCACCATTGCGCCGGCCGCACGTCTGTCAGGGGGATCCGCGGAGCAAGCTGCATAAGGGGGAAAATCTTCCTCCAAACCTGCCTGGCGAAAGGGCATAGCAGTAGCAGATGTCTCGCCGATTCAGGTTCCGAGCAACAAAGCGGGCACCCCTCAGTGAGGATCCTATTTTGGAGGAAGAGCCACGCGAAAAATTTGCATTTGCTTTCCGCACTGGCCTTCCATATTTGCCTGTAGTTGTTGTCTGTTATGGCCCCTCAGAATTGAGCCATGTACGCTGAATGAAAGCTCAGAATAAGGAGGTGACAAACATCGCAATCTCGACTGAGTGCTTGCCAAAGCAGCAAGCCACTGTCCTACAAGACTAAGGGCCTGTTTGGTAGAGCTCCAGATGCCAGCTTCACCTGAGATCTGAAACTTGTAGGCTAAAATAAGGTGAATTAAGTTTATATTTTTGGTCTAAAATGTAAACAAAATGATCCATCTAAACACTCTTAATGTACTCACAGCTCCAACTTCACGGATCTGGTGGAGCTACAAATACACACACCCTAATTGGCAGTTCTAAGCTTCGGTAAGCAAGGATGTTAGCAAAACAACCAGGCAGCCATCACACTCCCTAACTCTGCTGCTGCTGTTGCTATAGGTAAAGTAATCAGAGAGCTTCAGATTTCGAGCCAAAAACTAGCAAAATTATCTGATCTCCGCACCAACCTAGCACAGCTTCCGCATCGAAATCCGCCACTCCACTACAGGCACGGGCGCAAGCACTGCGAAGACCCCACTAGTAACAAAAGAGAAGTAATAGCGAGCGTGCCGTAGAGTTGCTTACATGAGGGACTTGGTGTTGGGCGCAGCCCCGAAGATGACGCGGTAGATGTCGGCCACCGTCGCCTCCACCTTCATCTGCGCCACCTGCGTCACTGTGAGCCCGGGGAGGGGGAGCTCAGCAGCGGCCGCGCCCTCCTTCGGTGGGTCGCCCTCGGCGGGAGGCGGCGGCTGCGACGAGGAGTCCATGGGTGCGGCGGGCGGAGGTGGGCTGCCTCCTGTGAGGGTTCTAACAACCAGGAAGGGACTAGTTCAATGCCCGTGCGTTGCTACGAAAAATAAAATTGGTAATGAAACATAAAAGTCAAGCAATAAAAGAAAATTGTGCTACAAAATCAAACATATATCTCTCTCGATTACAAAAGTTTTTATGGTCCGCTCGACATAAATTAAAACCAAATATATTATACATAGTATATGTTTGCTTATCATCATATTAGAACATATTTAGAAATGATATTCTTGGTATACGTCCCGGCATATATGATCCCATCACTTATTCCAATACAATTAAGCTAATGTTGCTACATGACAACATTGATATGCTGATAAATATAAGTTGGCTTCTCAAAACATGGTTCCAACATGCAAGGAATTGTGAAATATGCTAAGGCAACATGCTTGTTCCTTTTGTTTCTAGAAAATATAACTGTGCTAATTATAACTTGCTTGTGGATTTTCTTTCTAGAGAATATCAATATGCTAATTGAACTTCCAAGCACACCAACATGAATTTGTTCCCTGTTACCGGCTATGATGTTTGAGATGGTCCAGCATGCTTCTTCCTTCATGCTTTTCTTGTCATTGGTAGTCAAGAGGTTCAAGAGATAGGGAAGCCCTTGATGATCGATGACACACTGCAGTAAGGAAGAAATATTAATCATAACATAAAAGATGTCAAGATAATCTTAGAAATCGAGTCCAGATTTCTCATCCTCAAGGCCTACCTCCAACACAATATGGTACGGCGAAACTAATTTAATTAATCCCATGAAAGCAGCTATTGATTTACATGACAGTCAACCATAGATCAAAGCGAGACAAACATGTGCACTTCATAGACACTCAACCATAGATCACTGGTAACATAGTCCTCTGAATAACTCAGATTCTTCTGGAATGAAATTTCTAAGATGCTGACCAGTTTCACATAAGAACTTTGCATAACAGGGCACAGTGAACAATTCATAACTTAGCTATTGTGTCATTTATCCCCATGACAACTGAGTTCCAAAACCATTGAAGGTTTGATATTACAGCAATGACAATATCAACTACTACCTCTGGTCACAAATAGTTGTTGTTTTAGACATAGGTGTAGTCAAAATTTTGAAACTTTAATTGCCAATATTTTTAAAATATTTAAATTGAATACATGAAAACCATATGTGTAGATTTGTCTCAAAAGCTAATGGAAAAAATTGTAAAAGGAAGGTACAGCTGTTTAATAAATGAGCTATAACCTCAACACCAACTTAGTTTGTATAAAAACCAAAAAGGAAAGAAAGAAAAACAGAGACCTTTAAAGGGCATGCTCCCCTTGAAAACACTTTTAAAAATTGTAATATAATCATGTAATAACACTGCCATTAAACATATTCATGGACTATTTACAATGCTAGCAAGACTAAAGAAGCACACAGATTCAGAATTAAAATTCCGAAGACACTACTGCTCTTTAATAGTCATTACAACAACCAGGAATTACAGCTTTCATATTCATTTAAAGTAATAGCAGGATACATAAATAACAAAACAACAAACAAATAAATGGCATGGTAAAAAAGAAACTGAACTCGCCAGTTGAGTTTACCTGAGTCTACAAATCATCCCCAGTGACGATGTTGCCCACGTGCGTGAGAGCTGGAATGAGCACCGACGCTTGAAGGATGCCTAAATTGAATAACAAGAGTTAGAACTTCAAGTATCTGCCATGGTCCTTCGATAGCTCAAGACCTCCTCATCCTGTGAATGGATGAGGAGCTGCAGTGCTGAGAGCGCTGGTTTGACCTGCTCAACCACACATAAATCAACCAAATCATCCTAAGTAGCAAACTACTGTACGTAACCATTCTACAGCTCATATCTGATATACACATGGTCACATATATCTCAATAATTGAGAAAAAAACATGTAATGATGAGAACTGCTCCTGGGAGCAGAGCCAAAAGAGAGATTTTAATATTTTCAGATGACCCAACAGAGTTTCTAAGAGCAGTTTATGAATATACCAGCTATTCAGGGCATATAAAAGGTTTGTTCTCGTAAGCACAGAAGAAACTTTATAGTGCAATTTAAGCATTTCTTCCTGGCAATGGTTAACAACTAAGAACTCCTTTCATATAGGTACGTGCATATAAAAATTTTCATGGAAGCTATTACAGCAGAGCAAAACCTCTCCAAATTTAACAATGAGAACCAACTTGAATTTCATAGTACATCAATCATATGGTCTTGGTCCTTTTCGTTATTGAATACCTGAAGACTGAAGATAGATAAAGCTAAAAGGGGACAAAAGTCCTCAACGAACAGAGAATAGATTTCATTTCATTGAGAGATTTTAAAGTTGTATTAATTCCTTAATATTGCTATTTATTTTTCTTATTACATATCCAACAAAGCAGTTTCCATTTTACCCACAGTGAATAGAAAACACACACACAAATTTATAGTTTACACATAATGGAGGGACTGAGGGAAGAGTACTAATCTTCTTTCCATCAATTGAGGACATCAGTTACTGCTGAGTAAAAACTAAAGACTAAATAAAAATATAAAGTTTAGAAATGTATATCTAACCAAGTCTATAAATGCCAAACAGCAAGGCCAAATCAAGTCTGCATTACATAAAAAATATTAATTCATCACAATCTATATTATAGCTAACGTAACAGCAAGTAAGAGGCCTGGTGAGCTGATAACATGCGCACGCTAACTTGCTCGCTACACGAAAACTACTGCTGATTTCCCTTGCTCAAAAGCATTTGAATCAGACACATTTTGACACCAGTTCCATTTGACCACCAGTCTCTGTACCTCTCCTTATATACTAACTACATTAAATTGTTCATGTTTGGTTTTCCTCATAATCAACTAACAGAATACAACCATCCATGCATAACAACAAAGCTAACACACAATATAATCATCAAAAGATTACAGAATCGTTTCAAAGAAAAAAGATTACAGAATCGGAAACCATCTTCACACATGATTAGCTCAGAGCAAATTTGTCTCGTTCCCTTTTGTTGGGTTGTCAAATCAAACAAGAATTTATGCTCGTCATAACAACAGGTTTGACCGCACGAACTTTTTGCACAGCTTTTGCATTTCCCATTCCCCTCTAAATTGTAATACGTAATTAAAAGTCAGAAAAAAGAGAGGAATTTTCTACTCTTATGAAGCCCGCACAACAGCCCCATGGTTTCACCCCAAACTATAGCGAAATGGAGAGGAGCCCCGCATTCCAAACACGCTACTCCACCCCTTCCAAAAATTCACAAAATTTCTCGACACAAGGCGTTCCTCGAGGCCCAGGCAACCACATAACACCCGCCACCTCTGTTGCCACCCCGCCCCCACCGCCGAATCGATCGATGCCCTGGCGCCACACCGCCCGCACCCACCCCGAAATTCCGCAGCGGCGCGCCACCCGCCCACGCGCCCGCCGCTCCCCCGGGTGGTTGCATTCCTCCGCGCCCGTGGATCAAACCGCCGGGACCAAACGCCACGCCCAAATCGAATCGACACAGAGAGGGATCAGGGAGGTGGGGAAGGGAACAGGGAGACGAGATGGGCTTACCGGCTGCTGCGTCGCGGGGGATGTAGGGTTTTGGCTGAGGCGCTGGCGGCAGCGAGATCGAGAGGCGGGGAGGGATTTGGAGGCGGGAGCGAGTTAGGGTTTGGTTGACTCGGGTGGGGAGGGGAGGAGACGACGAGACGGACGAGGCGAGAGGGAGCGACTGATGTGTACGGGGTTGAACGGACCACCACCAAACAGGCCCTTAATTAGAAGTAGTAGAGAAATGTATAAACGATTCGTATGATTTAACTCTCAACTTGGCTACAATGTCTCCGTCGCCGGTATATTGCCTCTAGAAACTACGAAGAACACACCCTCACGCCTATTCGCCGCCGCCTGCTTTTCTCTGTCGTCTTCTATCGCTTTATATACAAGCTATTCTCCTTGATGGTTCTCCTCCACGCTCAACAACACGATTCACGGGTTGATCCATTCTGGCCCACAGAAACGAGTGTTGGACTTGTGGATGCGCCTCCTTCGTTGAGCTGGGCCGGTGTAGCCCAAGTTGGCGATCTTCCCATTTGTTTCCTGCGTCACAGCTTCCTCCTCTGAATTCGCTTGCTCCTCTGAATGCCTTCCCGGGTAGCTGCTGACATCCTCCCCTCCTTGAAAACCAGCTTGACCCCAAGCTGGAGCTTCAGGGAATTGAGTCTTCAACGCTTGTTCATCCTCCCACGTAGCCATGGACGCCGGCCAAGAAGACCAATGCACCAGAACTTGAGTGATTACTTTGCCAGAACGCCGACACAACCGCCGGTCCAAAATATGCAGAGGAACTTGCAAATGATGATCGAGGTCAGGAATGGGGGCACTGACCTAAGAGTAAACTCCTTTTGCCGGTTTGAGTAAGGAGACATGAAACACTGGATGTATGGAACTTGTCGGCGGCAACTGAAGTTCATAAGCCACGGCATTAATCTTGCGGATAATGGGATATGGTCCAAAATAGCGGAAAGACAATTTGTAATTTGCACGGGACGCCACGGATGATTGTGTGTATGGCTGCAGCTTGACGAAAACCAAGTCGCCGACTTCAAAGGAGCGCTCTGACCGGTGCTTGTCGGCTTGTAGTTTCATGCGCTGTTGAGCCCGATGAAGGTGGAGCTTAACCAAGGCAGTCATCTGAGCGCGTTGGCTGAGCCAATCCTGCAACTCAGCAGCAGTACACACATTAGCTGGATCAATACCAAAATGATTAGGTGCATGACCGTATAAGACTTCGAATGGAGAGGCATTCAGGGCGGAATGGTGGCTGGTATTGTACCAAAATTCAGCCAAATAGAGCCATTTAACCCACTGTTTTGGACAGGCATGGACAAAGCACCGTAGATAGCCTTCTAGGCATTGGTTAACTCGCTCGGTCTGCCCGTCCGACTGAGGATGATAAGCACTACTCATGTGCAAAGATGTTCCAGAAAGTTTAAACAACTCCTGCCATAGTGTACTAGTGAAAATTTTGTTACGATCCGACACAATGGCTCGCGGCATCCCATGTAATCTGTACACTTGGTTCATATATACTTGAGCTACCATAAACGCAGTAAAGGGGTGAGCCAGTGGAATGAAATGGGCAAATTTGGAGAATTTGTCAACCACCACCTGAATACAATTGTAAGACTGAACTCGGGGTAAACCTTCAATAAAGTCGAGTGACACAGTCTGCCAAGCATGTTCAGGGATTGGAAGAGGTAAAAGGAGTCCAGGGTATTTAGCTCTGTCGGGCTTGGTCTGTTGGCAAATGGTGCAGGTAGTAACAAACTTGTGAACCATTTTTTTCATGGAAGGCCAAGCAAATAACGATTTGATTCGACGATATGTAACAGGAAAACCAGAGTGGCCCCCAATGGCACTGTCATGTAACGCCTGCATTAACTTGAGTTGAAGTGCCGGGTTCTTACCAATCCATATTCTGCCTTTGTACCGAAGAAGACCTTCCTGAAGGTGAAAATGAGTAACCGGTTGTCCAACCAGCAGTTGAGTGAGTATCTTTTGTGTCGCTGGATCGTGTAGATAGCCTTCGACGACTTGCTCCAGCCACACTGGCTTGCTCTGCGATACAGCCGTCACAGCTAAACAAGACTCCGAAGGATCATCCTGAAGATTCGGCCGGCGAGAAAGGGCATCAGCAACACGATTGTCCTGCCCCTTTTTGTACTGGATAGTAAATTGTAATCCAAGAAGTTTAGTAAGAGCTCGCTGTTGAAGAGGAGAAGTGACCCGCTGATCCAACAAATGAGTTAAGCTCTGGTGATCTGTCTTGATAACAAATGGAGCATGTTGCAAGTAGGGGCGCCAATGATCCACCGCAAACAAGATTGCCAGGAATTCCTTCTCATATGTAGACAACCCTTGGTTTTTTGGTCCTAGAGCCTTACTAATAAAAGCAATAGGATGGTTCTTCTGTTGCAACACTGCACCTATGCCCTTTTCACTAGCATCCGACTCAATAACAAAAGTGTGAGAGAAATCTGGTAGAGCCAAAACCGGAGCAGTCAGTAAAGCTTGCTTGAGAGCTGAAAATGAGTTTTGCGCTTCCATTGTCCAGATAAACTGTTGACCTTTGCAAAGGAGGTTGGTTAATGGTTTACTAATAACACCAAAGCCCTTCACAAAGCGCCTATAGTACCCAGTCATGCCCAGGAAGCTCCGAATATCCTTCACACACGTCGGAACTGGCCATCTTTGAATAACTTGAATTTTTGAAGGGTCTGTGGCAACCCCCCCTGCACTAATGATATGACCAAGAAACTCGAGTTGAGTCTGAGCAAAACAACATTTGGAAATCTTCAAGTGAAGCTGATGTTTGCTCAATAAGGTGAAAACTTGGCGTAGATGATCAAGATGAGCTTCTAGATTGGCACTATAAACCAAAACATCATCTATAAAGACCACTACGCACTTCCGTAATAGGGGGGATAAAACAAAGTTCATGAAATCTTGAAATGTAGCTGGAGCTCCCGTGAGACCAAACGACATCACTTTATACTCAAAATGATCATGATGAGTTTGAAATGCAGTTTTATACTCTTCACCTTCCTTGATCCGAATTTGGTGGTAGCCCGACCGATGATCTAGCTTAGAAAACATTGTCGCACCAGCTAGTTCATCCAAAACCGGCATGGGGTATTTGTTCTTCACTGTATGCGCGTTCAACCGCCGATAATCAACACATAACCGCCATTCTCCGTCTTTCTTCTTAACCAACAGAGCGGGAGAGGCGAAGGGACTAGAGCTGTGTTGGATGACTCCAGTGGAAAGCATTTCCTGCACCTGTTTTTCAATTTCATTTTTTTGTTGCGGAGTATACCGATATGGCCGCAAGCGAAACGGTTGGACTCCGGGCAACAATGGAATAGCATGGTCAAATGTCCGGCGAGGAGGTAAACCATTCGGTTTCTGAAACAACTGAGCAAATTCTTCAACCAGTCTTGTGATACTCGGTTGGTTGATTGCCTTTGGAACACTATCAGACACTGCCGAAAGGACTAGTAGCTGCTCAACTGCATCCTGTTTCAGCATCGCATCCAATTGAATTCCATGAATTGTGGGACAACAGCTCACCCTGGGGATCACGCCCTGCAATCTGACTTGCTGATCTCTGTAAGAAAATGCTAATGTTTTAAGCCCCCAATGAATTTCCATCGGGCTATGGGCCTCCAACCAATCCATGCCAAGGATGATATCATATCCACATAATGGCAACACCCTTAAGTCGGTCATAAAAGTAAACCCTTGACAATACCAATGACATTGTGGAATTTCACATTGACAAATCAAAACTCCTCCATCTGCTACTCTGACCCGGACCGGTGTGGCAAGTTTTTGAACTCCTGGCATAAGGGGTAATAGGTGACTACCAATGTAGCTACCAGAGCTTCCTGAATCAACCAGCATAAGAACCTCTTGACAGTGCACTGATCCTTGAAGACGGATGGTTTTGCCCCCTTCTGACCCAGTGAGCGCTTCACAGGAAACCGCTAACACCTGCTCATCACTCGGCTCTTCCAAAGGTTCATGAATGGTATATCCTTGAGAAGAAGTTGGCTCAGCCAATCTTGTTTCCTCTTCCATTTCTCTCGACAACGCCCACATCTCTTCGACTACATGCAAAGGTACTGTAGCTAGGGGTGCAATCGGATCGGATTCGGTCGGATATCGCTCTTTCCATATCCTAAACCATATTTTTTGTCGGATTCGGAATCGGATTCGGATAGCACCGGATACGGATACGGCGCGGATAATATCGGTAGCGGATTCGAATCGAATACGGAGCGGAATCGATACGGTATCGAATAATTTTTGTCGGATAACGCACAAAAACAGATCCCGACCACTCAGCAGATAAATGAAAGAAATGACCATTATTAACATCTGAAGGGGCTATGACAGAATTTTAGATATGTCTTTTGAGGTATGGAAATTTTGAGCGTATATGTCTCCAACATGTTTATCAGTTGTAAATTTGTAAACTGTAGACCGCATAGACCAACCAGAATATAGATGATCTAGCATCACTTGATTATTTTTTTCATATCATTTTACCTTTATGAATCAACACACTTTCTGCTGACTAGAAAAGGGAAGACGTGGTTTCTGCCGACTAGTTGCTATGCACAAACGGCTGCATTCTCATAATCTATCACCACAAAACAGAATTAGAGATACATTTATCACCAATCATGATTCGATATTTTGATCACAGCATGCCACACCAGTACAAAATGCTACTATGCCACACCAATACACCACCTCTAATCACAAATCCATTCTGGAGCGATTTCAAAAAGAAAAAAGGAGCAAACAGGATTCCAGTTGGGAAGTAAAAAATAATACATGAGGACAGCGATAGCAATATAACTACCTGAGGATTAAGAGACAGAGATGGCCGTCACTAGGATCCTTAGCTAGTGCTCATCCCCAGGCTTGCTTCCAGACTCCATCTTTGGAGAGGTAGGGTCCTATTTGAGCGAAGGGTAGAACAGAGTTAGCCCAGAAATACATTATACATGCCTCGTGCATGGTAAGTGGGAACTGGGAACATTGGCTTTCTCACTAGAAATGATGGCCGTGCTTAAAATAACTCAACTACAGCATCTCATTCCCACCAATCTCAGGGAAGATGATACAAGAAACATTATTATCTATTAGTATAAATCAAATGATAACCAAATAACCAATAAATGAAATAACTGACGATTCCTCAGGATCAAATAACACTACAATAAGTTTTCAATAAATCAAATAGAGGATTGACAATCTCAATGGTTGACCACAAATTTTGATTGTCAGACACATGAAGGCAATAGATTCAGATAATACTAGGATTTACAAGAAACCCCAAATATGAAACTAATATGAATGTTACTGCACATTGACAAACAACAGGTAAGATCTAGAAGAAATTGTAGCATTTCACACATGCATTTGATTTGAACCTGGCACTGGCAATGATCATCACTAGTAAACTAACAAATATTTGGATGAAGAGGACAACAAACAATGCATTTCAAGAGGCGCACGCTGAGGGAGGAGGCGCTGAGGGAGGAGGCACGCGCTGAGGGAGGAGGAGGCGCTGGGGGAGGCCTGGGCGACGACGGGTGACGGCAGGGCGGCAGGCGACGACGGGCGCTGGGGACGGCAGTTCGGGCGACGACGGCGCTGGGGACGGTGAGGTTCGGGCGACGACGGGCGCTGGGGGACGGCAGGGCGGGAGGCCCAGGCGACTGCGGAAGGGCGGCGGCAGCCGGCGGCGGCGGTAGGGTGGCGGCGGAGGGACTCGGGAGGGCTGAGTCTGAGCGGAGGGATTTGGATTTTGGAGGCTAGGGTTAGGGCTGAGGCGCCTACCGCCTGAGGAAGTAACCGAGTGAGGGTAGAGCCGAAGGAGGCCTGTGCGGCGGTTTCGGATATCCGAGAAATGACATTCGGATATATCCGAAAAAATCTTCGAAAAATGCCGATCCGACGGATAGTTATCTACCGAATCCGAAATAAAATATCCGAAACCGAATCCGAATCCGAAAAATATCCGAAAAAATTATCCGAATCCGATCCGAACCCATCCGGTCGGTCGGTCAGACGGAAAAAATCCGATCCGATTGCAACCCTAACTGTAGCCGAGCAGCGATGATTTTGCCCCCAACGTTCGCCGCATTTGTAACACAGCCCTTTGGCTTTGCGATATGCCATCAGTGCCGACATCCAATCTTCAGAAGGCCTGGTTCGCTGAACCGATGGCACTTTCTTGTCGTCATTAATAGCTGTTGTAGAAGATCGAGACACCAGAGGTGGTGATGGAAGCGGCATTGCCATGGGCCGGTTAAATGATCGTCCAGGAACAGCAACTTCAGTGCGACGACCCTCATGCCTGGGATGAAAACTCAGCACGTCCTCCTGCAAAAGTGCCAAAGCGCTAGCAGTATCGAGGTCTTTTGGACGTTGGATGACTACAACAGAACGAATTTCATCCTTAAGACCGTCTACAAACCGAGCAGTCAAGAATTCAGTATGTAAAGTATTGTCATATGCCAAAAGTTGGTGGACAAGGTCATCAAATTGCTCAACATATTCTGACACAGTGCTAGTTTGGTGAATGTGGAAGAATTTGCGCACTAATGACCCGTGTTGGTCTCGACCAAACCTGTTGGTCAAAGCTAAACCCAATTCTTCCCAGTTCATGCTAAAAACCTTGTTATCCATGGATTGCAACCAAAAAATGGCTGGTCCTTCAAAGTTTAAGGTTGCTAACCGAACCCACATGTCTTCAGGTACTGAATAGAACATAAAGAAATTTTCACATCGTTTCTTCCATAATTTGGGGTTTGAACCATCAAATGCCGGTAAATTAAGGTGAGGTAAATTTGCTCCCCAATGTTGTGCCATAGACGAAAAAGAGGATGCAGATATTGGACTCGTCTGATGTTGAGACTGATAGGCTGGAGTCTGGAAATGGTTACCTGTGACCGGAGGAGGCACCAGGGCGTCACCTGCCCTAGCGCTCGCACTCCGGTGGAATGGAACCTCGCGGTGGCTTGTTGGCCCGGACGCCGCCGTAGTCGGCGATCCTTCCAGGAGTGCGGAAGGAGACGTCCCATAATCAACCTTGTTCTTGGCGGGATCAAATGGAAATTGTGCCAGAACTCGACTGAGTTGTTGTTGCAGGTCGGTAACGGTTGTGTGAAGATCAGTTACCCGATTTTCCACCCTCGGCTTCCAGGCTTCAAGTTGTTCATGATCCTCCGTCAGTTTGCGCAGCGAGTCGTCGACGCGCCGGATATACTGCTGTACATCGGCAACCATCGATCTCGTCTCATCCTCCTTCTTGCTACTCTCTTCCAGTTTGGCCAAAATGGTAGCCAGGGGATCATCAGGCCGAGGCGGCGCCATGGCTCCAATCCGAGCTTGCAGGCGGGTGCGATGTTGATGATCGGCCGCCAGGGTGTTTCCGAATCTGGCTCTGATACCAGATGTGAGGGTTCTAACAACCAGGAAGGGAAATGTATAAACGATTTGTATGATTTAACTCTCAACTTGGCTACAATGTCTCCGCCGCCGGTATATCGCTTCCAGAAACTATGAAGAACACACCCTCACGCCTATTCGCCGCCGCCTGCTTTTCTCTGTCGTCTTCTATCGCTTTATATACAAGCTATTCTCCTTGATGGTTCTCCTCCACGCTCAACAACACGATTCACGGGTTGATCCATTCTGGCCCACAGAAACGAGTGTTGGACTTGTGGACGCACCTCCTTCGTTGAACTGGGCCGGTGTAGCCCAAGTTGGCGATCTTCCCATTTGTTTCCTGCGTCGCAGCTTCCTCCTCTGAATTCGCTTGCTCCTCTGAATGCCTTCCCGGTAGTCACGACACCTCGCTCGCAAAGATGCGGCTGCGCCATGGGCCGCGAAGCTATGTGCAGCCGTGCGGATCTTAGCGAAAGGCGAACCATGTGCCGTGCGGGTCTCTCTCGGCCGCTTTGGTCTTCTGACATGTGGGACCCCGAATTTCGACGCCGGTGAGAAAGACGTGTAAATGGAAGCCCAACCTAAATGGCGAGGAGGCCCAGTCCGGCCCAACTGTCAAGGAGGACGTGCTATTCCTGTCCGGCCCGAACCCGAGGCGAATCCCACCACGGCACCGCACCACCCCAGCGCCGCACCGTTTGCCGCCGCGAGGGTTTAGCAAACGGAGAGCAGGAGTTGCACGCCGAGTTCAGAGGGAGCGGGAGGGAGATGGTTGCCATGGTTGGAGCGCGCAGGGCTCTCCTCGCTGCCCGCTACTCACCTCGCGGCGAGCTCACGGCCGTGCTCGTCTGCCCCGCCAGGCGCGCGGATTCGCCGCCCAGGTAAACCATATGTTGCTTCGATAGACGAGTCGTTGGTTATTCTTTTTACCAATCTTGTGTAGTCCGTAGCGCTCGTATGATTTCATCTAGTGGTCTGGTTATCTATGTGAAACCTGTGAATTTTGTGCTAGACACAACGCCACAGATTTACCATTTGCCCCTTTACCAAGAAGAAGATATCTTTTTTAGGAAAGATATTTTTACATGCAGTTCCTCTATGCTGAAACGTGCTTGGTGCTTAAATCCTGATTTATAATTTCAGTGTCCACAATTCCACATAGCTGAAAAGAATTATTTGGCACCTCAGATTCTCTAAGTTAATTTCGTCCTGAACACATGTTTCGTGCCTAGAAATTCACTTGCTCTGTTTGCTACTATGTTGCAGTCTTCCAGCTGAAAGAGGTTGTCTGCGGTCTTTGGTTCCTCGTCGTGGGGTTGGTAGCCTTGCATCCGAACGAACTGATGGAGACTATCACCGCGACTGGGGAGCGCATAATGCAGGGAACTACGGAGAATCTCATTCAAAGCACCCAACTAATCATCTCAACCATCAAGTGCAGAGAGATGCCCCTTCAGCTTGTGCTTCAACAGGCATTGATAGAAATAGAGGTGTGGATGTTGGCGGCGGTGCCAATGCACATTATGGATTCAATTCTGAGCAACCTTACCGAAGTGGAGGATCATATGGCTCACCAAATAGTCGTCAGACATACAATGGTGCAAGAGTGAATAATGAGGCACCTGGGTATAATGCCAGGCAACCTTATGGGAGCAGTGGTGCATATAACCACCAAAGCCCTAAGGGGGATCTACCAAATGTTCATAAGCAGCACAATGGCACACAAGCTAATAATGGCTTTTCTGGTTATGGTAAGATGCAAACATATCATCATTCTAATGGATATGACACACAAAGTAACCAGCAGAGTTATGCTAGTGGGCAGTATGGATATGGCTCTTCAGGACAATCATATCAAAAGTCAACTGGAAATGGCCAGAATAGGGGTGTGCATGTTGGAGGCAGTGTCAATGCACATTATGGACACAATCCTGAGCATCCTTACCAAGGTGGTGGATCATATGGCTTACCAAATAGTCATCAGCCATATACTGGTGCAAGAGGGAATAATGGGACACCTGGGCTTAATGGGAGCAGTAGGTCATACAACTACCAAAGCCCTGGTGGCGATTATACAAATAGGCCTGGAAATTCTGCCTCACACTATCCAAATCCTAGCAGTTTCCATAAGGAGCACGTCACAGGATTTCAGCAACGCTGCAGCGGTGATTTTGGATATAATGCTTCACAAGCATATCAAAGCCCTTATGTCACTAGCAAAGTTGGCACACAGAATCACCCAGAGTATTCTATTAATGTAAATGCAGGAGATCGATCTCATCCCGAACACCGTAAGATCTATGAAGAGCTGAGGTACTTGGCTGCTCATGTGAAGGAGGCTGGCTATGTTGCAGATACTCGATTCGTGCTTCATGATGTTGATCAAGAAACTAAAGAGGAAGCCTTACTAGCCCATAGCGAGAGACTAGCTGTTAGTTATGGTCTTATAACTAGCGCTGTCCGTGCGCCTATTCGGGTTATAAAGAATCTTCGCTCTTGTGGAGATTGTCATACAGCTTTGAAGATAATCTCTAAACTTGTTGGCCGTCTGATCATTGCAAGGGATGCAAAGAGGTTCCACCATTTTGAAAATGGTGTGTGCTCTTGCAAAGACTATTGGTAAACAAAGTATAGCAAGTATGCATTGTTATCAATTTGAATCGGTACAAAACCTGAATAGGTTGTGTAAATCAGCAGGTAGGCTGTTGCCTATCAAACATTTAGTTAACCGAAAGTTTCATTTCAGCCAGGGACATGTTCTATCCTGTCTTCTATGTAGCACTTTTTTTAGTGTTCTACTCTGGAATTCAAGCATTTAAGCTTGACACGTTCTTTATCTGATGATGCCCTTCACGATGACATTTCTTTTGTAATGGCATACTGGAATATCATTTAAGCAAACTGTGCCAAGTAACATTTGAAAATCTAAGCATTATGCACATACTTGGTTTAAACTCTTCTTTAGGGATATGCCATCTAGGACGTGTTGGACTGTCGGTAATTGATATGTAACCTTGGATTCTGCTAACTACGTAGCCTTTTGGTTACCTTCCTTTGCGCTCATTGGTTTACTGAACCTTCAACGCACAGCATAAGTACAACCGTTAAACAAGCAGCTTTGCTGGTACAATATATGAACTCACCATTCAGTCATATAGAATAGTTACCTACTGAGCTATGATCATTAAAGTCTGTTAGAACGCAGAGTTTAGTGTATTACAACAATCACTCTAGTTTGTGCTACTCAGATTCAAATGCACTGTAATGTATTATCTTTGAGGGTGTTGGAACCGGCACAGACCTTGTCTGTGCGAAGGTGGGCTAATAACAGCTTTCCCTTTTCTATCAAAGCTGGGTGAATCTATTGCATGTCCTCCTGTCTTCGAGACTCTGAATGGAAATCTCTACTATATAGAGCAAAAGTTTCTTCCCGCGTTATTTTATAAAAAATTACTTACCTTTGTCACTGCTCTTTATCCCACTTTTGTCAGTGCTCTTTAATTACCCGCCTTTGGCACTATTAGTGATTTTTGCAAATAAATTTTTTATCACAAATTGAGTTTCAACCATTATACATCCAGATTAAACAGTATTATTTAGACAAATTTAGTGCTTTTTGCAAATAATTTTTTGTCACAAATTGAGTTTTCGTTGCAACGTACAGGCACATGACTAGGAGAGTTTAAAAAGGAGTTTTGCTTCTTTCTTTTCGGCATCACTGAGCTCCAGTTAAACCTCTCCTCTCAATTCATCTCTGGCTTGGCAGATCTACCAAAGCAAGTGCTTGCGCCTATGCTAATACTTGGATTGCAGTAATAAGCATGTTTGGAACGCTGAAATTTGGAATTTTGTGGAAATGAATACAATTTCCGTAGGATTACCGCCATATGCTCGAATTTCAAACGATGTTAGATGGTGGTTCATATTTCAAACAAGAGATCAGATTGCAAGGAAACGAGGTCATGTAATCAAATCAATGCAATCGATTCCCGTTTGCTTCGTCCAGCAAAACGTCTACAGCCAGTCGTATAGACCCGGTCCACGAGACCTTAGCCCTCAGCATCCGATCTGTAAAAAAAAGGATGTCCAAGGAGGGCAACAAAGGAGGGTTTTAGAGCCCATCCATTCCAACCATGGCGACGGCCATTGGCGGCGCGCGGTGAGCCCTCGCTGGGCTGCGCTACGCTTTCCCATCCACTCTTTCCAGGACGTTCTCCCGCTCGGCGGCGTCTCAGCCTTCGGGCCTGGCGGCCTCCGCTCTGTCGCGCGCCTCGCGCCGACGCATCGCGGTCTCGAGGTAGCGTAGTGCCTCTCCCTCTCTTCCTTTTTTCTCGCATCGGTCGTGTTTGGACGGTTTGGTTTGCTCAGATTCGGTGTTTTGTCTTCGTGTGCAGGGTCCCGATGGCGGCGCTCGGCAGCGTGCAGGGGTCGTTGATGCCGCTGCACAGCGCGACGGCGTCGGCGCTGCTCACCTCCATGCTCGGGCTTAAGCCCATGTCTTGGGGTTGGCTCTCCGAAGGTAAGCTAACTTTGTTTCGTCTCTGTCCCATGAATGATGCACGCCATTGCTACTACTTAGAATGCAAAGTTATAGGAACTCCCAACTGAATCAGATCAGAATTAGGTTTGTATTCTCCCTTTCGGTTGGGTTTGATGTTTGGTGTATCTTTAAATGTACATTTGCCTTGAATGATATTGGATGGTTATCTAGGCTAAGGCTAGAAACCAAGTTTACTTCAAATATGAACATAACTATGCCTGAGGTAGAAGTATTTTAGTGGGCTCGTAGCTAGTGCTATGTGGCAGTATCTAGAAATTTGGATCAAAATGCTGATTTGCTGCCTCAGTTGATTTAAATCTAATTTGCATATTTTCCTTCCTTTAGTTTGATGGATGCATTTGCTACTTTAACATTCTTTCTACGATGATTAGGATTATCAGAGTGGTGCAGAATGCATGTGATTCTAGTGAGTATAGGCTGAGCAAATTCACAGTACATTCAACTGAATTTTATTGTTAGCAGATTGCGCCTTTTTGGAAAACAATTACAATGTATTTCTCACCCTTTTTCTAATTGGATCAAGTACAATAGCTTGTTGATCCATTAATATTCTTTGCAATACCTTGTAAAAATTTTAAGATTGTTGTTATGATCCTGATAGACACTTAAATTATAGGACATATAATTTATACACGGATCCTGATCTGAAGGACAGTTAATTATAGAAGATATAATTATACACCCAGAGGGGATTCAAACCAAGATGTATACAGTCCTTCAGACCAAATTGTTGATTACTTAGTTACTAGTGCTGTTTATTTTGTTGGTTACACCGGATATCTCATTGAATTCCTTTTCCTTATCAAATGGATCTATGGTACTGGTAAATAAGCTTAGCACATTTTAACGATATGGAGTATGTCAATACTATTTCTTTTTAACTTTTACATGTGTGTAGTCTTCTGAGTACCTTCCAGTACTTGCTACCCTTTATTTGCTTAATAGCAAAAGTTTTAGTTCTAGACTTAACCAGTTTACTTTGGTAATGCAACTCATGCTTGGGCCTTATTGACCTTTTCCGTTGATTTCATGCAATGCTTTCATTCACCCTCTCTTTGTTATGTGATAATGTTCTTGTCCGGACTCCGGAGTTCTTACCTATTGATTTTCTGGTTTGCTACTACAGGATTTGCAACACCTCTATAACAGGAATCGCAGTTTTGGTTGCCACACAAGACTGTTCAGTTTAGCCTCCCCCCTAACAGATTCCAATAACACTAGCTACATGCCTTGTGGACTTACCCTTGGATTTTTGCTGATGGAATTTGTACTAAAATTTTGCTGTTTAAAACTTATGGTCTCGTGTGCATGTTATCTTATTGTCCAAGAATTGATTGCAACTTCGCAATAGTCAGTATTCTACATTACAATTTTCTGTTGATTAATGGCATTTTGCAAGTCTTCATTCTAAGTGTATCCTGGGAGCATCTTACAGCATCATGGGTTCATTGACGTCAATTGAATGCTAATTGATAGTCCCACATAGTTTCAGCTGATACAAACTGCCAAACTGGGTTAACATGTCCCATTACTGCATTACTGTTTGCAGGCTCTAGCGCCACGTTTCCATGTATTATCAGCCATTATCTCGTATAATATAATTCGGGATAATTGGCTTCCAGTATTTATTCTCTCTTAACCAGTAGGCTTTAGCTGCTGCTGCTGCTGCTTTTGAGATGAGAATCGTCTGCTGTTAGTCTTCTAACTTGTTCTTCTTACACATAATTTGGTGCGAACACTGTTGCACATCTACCCCATCACATCCTGTGTATAACTGTAAATACCCAAACCGACGTGCAGGGCATCTGCACATACTAGTAGGTACTAGTGGTTATTTTTTGGCGAGTAGGCAAATTACTGTAATGAAATAATAACAAACTAATCTTTTATTAAAATTTACACATTAAAGGATGTGAAGGTGCAAACTAGAGTTGACTCAAATTTGCTCCATGACTCAAAGTCAAGGCAGAATTTGCCCCTTTTTTCTGGTCTGGTGTGAGGACCCTCCCCCTTAACCTTCATCATCCATGTATAATTAAGCATAAGCATGGCATTAGCATCATGATTAGTTCTAAACATGCATTAAGATTTCTAATTAAGCCTAAGCATGTAATGAGCATAGCAAGTGCATAAGCATGTATATATATGCTCATACCTGGAAGGAGCAATTGAGGTGGCAGTACATGAGTAAGAGAGTAGAAGTAATGGGGTAACTCAGTAAAGGAGGTCAAATTGCATGGTAAAACGGTAAGAAAGGAAAGCAGTAAAAGTAGAAGGGTAAAAGTGAAGCCTTCTTGTAGCCAAAAGTTGCAGGGAGATTCATCTCCCCTTTACCCTGGCGCAAGACCCAAGAAGTCCAGACTGGATGCAATGCATTTGCCCAACCAATGCTTTTGCTAGCAAGCCCTTCGGCCAACACCAGAGAAAGAGGCAAAGTGCAGCTCAGCACTTGCATTCAGCCAAGCATCAGGAGAGTAGCTTGCTGCAGCCGAAACCCACAAGAAAGGGAACCTTTTCCATTGCCATCTCACAAGAGATCATCACCTCCCAGCTGAAAGCAACAAGGCAAGTGTAGCCACAAGCTCAACTCTTTTCCAGCCGATCCACAGGAAGTCAACATGGAGGTGAAGCCGGCCAGGAGGAAGAAGATCAGGGAACCAGGAGGAGCCGTAACCTCAAGTCAGAGATCAGCCCTCAACCCATACCTCAACCCGATCTTCACTTCTTCAACTCAAAAACCAAGCCAGCTAGGACCCAAGTAAGTGCTCTACTGTTGGAAAGTAGTAGTAGAATGAGAGTAGCAGTAGAGCAAAAGAAAAGTATAGTCTCAGAATGTAAATTCACCATTGACTGTGGTCTCAAAAGATTTGAACTCCGGTAGCTCGCAAGGAGCGTCCTAGCAATCTAGTATCGTCATCCTCACCACCCAACCTAGAGCTCAAACCCATTTTCATCATAGACCCTCACCTGTATCTTACCTCAAAAACATGAAAATCAGTAGATCCCAAACCATAGCAGTCACAAAAATAAAAGGGGAAGCCAAAATCCCATTCTTGTTGAGCTAGGGTTAGTTCAAGAGCATATAAAATGTTTCGGTTTGGGGCAGCCGAATGGGGGAAAAAGAAGTAGAGGAGGGGGAAAATAAAACTGCAGCAGAGAGGAGGGAAGAGTTTATCCAGTAGGCGCAGGAAGGAGGAGTAGCAGTTGGCGCCAGGAGAGGGAAGAGAGCTTCCAGGTGTCAGGAAGAAGAAAGATGGGGAGGAGTACCAGTCGGCAGTGCAATGAGGAAATGAGTAAATCACCAGGGAGTAGTGTCATTTAGTAGCAGTGAGAACCGAATGGCTCAGCCATCATAGAAGTGGCTAAGTGACTGAGCAAGCAATGAACATTAGTAGCAGTCGGCCAAATAGCCAAGTAAATAGTAGTAGCACCCAACAAACTAAGTAGCAGCCAAATGACCACTTCGAAACAACATTCGGCATTAGCAAAGCGATAGTCAACCAAATGAACCAAATGGAACCTATCTAAATGGAAATGGAACAAAGGATCGACTTCTATCTAATATGGATGAACCAAGAAGCACTAAATAACACTCTCGGCAACTAATATCCATCCAAAGGACTAATTGGCCAAGTGAAGCAAGAAACAATATAGTCTCCAGAAGCGTCAGTCAAATGCATAGCAATGGAATCAGTCAAAAGAAATGGAAAATGGAATACATACCTGCATACATGCATCATTAACATGAGTATTTGCATTAGACATATAAAAGAATATATATAGATAAGAGAGTAGAGCATGCATATAAACAAACAGATATCAAATTTGGAAGAATAGCAAAATTGGTTAATTGAGAATATTGGAATTGCTACTCATATGAAATAAAAGGCAGTAGATTAATATAGCTAATTGTCAGGCCTCGAACAGAACCCGACAACCGATCAAAGCTTATTTTCGAGCGAGGCCGAACTTCCAAGTTTTATTCCAGGCAAGTGCATTTCTATTGATCATAGTTCTTAAATGTTTTACCGCTTTCTGAGTTAAATTCATCACTGCCTTAAATTTTGTATTTTAGAATGAAAAGTATAAATTGAAGGGTGGGAAGTGTAAGAATGGATAATTGGTGGGGATTGGAAATGAATTGGTGGAATGAGTAATGGGAATAAGTTGAGTATGAACGGAATGGTAATATGATGTCGGTATAGTTTTTGGCTTGTCCGAGTAGGGGAGCCTTGGGGATATATTATTATGGTGGGGTAGAGGACGCCGATGAGAAGGTGCTTGCCGGTGGGGTCCTCTACAATAGGTTAGCATATAAGATTAATAACAACCTAATATTGAGTAATGGGCTGTAAATTGGTGCCAGCCACAGTGTGTGAAATCGGTCAGAAAAGGTTGTTCTAGGATGGTATTAGTTACTCCACATTGGGTAAGGTTTTATATCGTCCTGGGAAATTGCCGGTATGACCCAGGTGGACGGATTGAGAAATGTGAATTGGGGGCGGTATATTTGAAGCCCGGTGGGTACTGCTGGTTATATGCCAGAGTACAAATTGTACTGCTGGCGGTATGTCAGAGTATGAACTGCACCGGAGGTGGGCCAAGCCAGAGTGGTTGAGGTCCATACTCAGTGCAGGGTGGAGAACTAATACCGGAATAGAATAAACGTTCTGGGGCATCTCTTGTGGGTGTCATTGTGGGTAAAGTGGCACAAACCTACGCAGGGTAAAATCTTGAATTCAAGCCAGTCTTCAGGATTGGAGACTACAGAGGGCATGCTCACTATTAGTAGAATCTTTTACAAACATAAACTTGCCAACCTTTAACCAAAAGTTTATTTCTTTAAAGGGAGGATTTGGGTTGAGAATGGATGTAGAAGGAAAAGGGATAAGAAACTGGGAAATGGGAAAAGTTATTTATTGCATTCAGTATTATTATGCTTGCTGAGTACCTAGTACTCACTCTTGCTTAACTCCCCCCTTGCTTAGAAGGTGAGTCCTATGGACAATCCTACGAGGCCAGGGTGGAGGTTTGTGTGCAAGAGCAGATTTTTAGGAGTTAAGGGGTTATAAGATTTATTACGGCTGTATTAGAACCCATGTAAGCTAAGGTATGAAGATAGCCTGCGTGGCTAATGGAGTGAATTAAAGCTTCCATTTATATTTGTCTCTAATTATTGTTCTGCTGCAATACTCTGTACACAGTATAGTAACTAATAAAGCATCAGAGCGCCCGATGTTTTGCTAGTTACTGTGCTGAGGTCCGTATAATTAGCTCTAGGTGACAGTGTTACCAGGGGTTAATTATGCGGGTCGCCACAGCTGGTATCAGTTATAAGATTTATTACGGCTGTATTAGAACCCATGTAAGCTAATGTATGAAGATAGCCTGCGTGGCTAATGGAGTGAATTAAAGCTTCCATTTATATTTGTCTCTAATTATTGTTCTGCTGCAATACTCTGTACACAGTATAGTAACTAATAAAGCATCGGAGCGCCCGATGTTTTGCTAGTTACTGTGCTGAGGTCCGTATAATTAGCTCTAGGTGACAGTGTTACCAGGGGTTAATTATGCGGGTCGCCACATCTGGGAAAGGCAGAATTTGCCTTATGCGATTGGCATTTGTTTTAAAATCTGCTTTTCATGCTAATCAAGGTGAAATTTGATTTGTGATGCAAATAGGTTTTGCTTCACCTACAAATTATGTGTGGACTAGGCAGAAATAGTCAACCAAAATGCTGGATCAATTAATATCAGAAATTTAAAAGTCGCGCACGTAAGTTCAGTTTGGGAACGAACAATTCCATTCACCATCCTATTATACTGTACATGTCCTATGCCAAACTTTCCCTGTGAAGACAAAAAGGGTATAACAAGAATTATGTTCTGCATAATGATAAAAGTTCACTTGGCATCTTTGCTTTCTCATTATATCACTTATCGCATCTTACAAATAACCTTCTTTTCCAATTCATCACCCCAAGATAACACAAATATATGTACATATGTAATAACAGAGTATATCCATCAGCCTTCGCCGCATCATCACATCTACAACCAATATTCAGCTCTGTGAGACGTTCAGAGCTGGTGTTTGCTGGAAATTCTATTGTCAAAACTTTACATTGTTGAAAACAGAAGGCACCGTTCATTCATCGCTAGATTCGAGCGTTATAGTGATGCTTGCATCGCCGTCCTTGTCTTCACCGTCAAGATGATCATCGGAATGTGAGACTGATGTTCCGTCACCCAGTCGAGCGCTCTGAAATACATCCCAACAAGAGTTCTCGTATTCCCTGCCGCAGTCCAGAAGCTTTTGAAGGATTCAACCATTTGCGTCCAAACTAAGCAGCAGTAAGGGCACAAAAGTGAGGACTCAGGATTGTTATTGAAGAAAAATAACAGAGCAATTTGATTTATACCATGCAAAGGTTCTGCCTTGTCAACCTCAGTGGTGCCTCTTGAATAAACAGGTCAATATAATAAAGCATAGAGATACCAGAGTCAAACTCACTCTGCTGACATGGCACCTGCAGGTGAAAATGGAAGGTAGCATTAGAAAATTACATCAGAAAACACAGTAAGGAAAAATAATTTATTGTAAAGACACAATAAGAGAATTATCATTAGAACACTTGGCTTCTTACCTCAACTTTTTCCTTATTTATATTTCTTGAAAGACGCCTCCATATCCTCCTAAAAAGGGAATATCATAAGAAGAATCATTCTGTAGATGGCGCCATTCTGCTTCGAGGTAGCTGCGATAACATACAATTATTAATTCATGGACAAGATTAAAGTAGTTTAACAGTAGGAAACTGGACTGGCTAGCATCTCAAACAGGGACAGTACACAGCAGGCTCCAGTCCTGAATCAATCATCTGGATTATAAATGATTGGGAATGCAAACCAAATTCTTAACATGTTATCAAGGGTGAATACATACTTCTGAATCATTTGCTTGGAGAAGTGCTTCGATGTTTTTCTTTTTGACAGTTGCACAAATATTAAAGTATGAATGATGGTAGATAATGATTACTTATCCCTTCGCTTGCTTCAAGATTTGTGCAACTTGTATTGGAAGGAAAAGCATTGAAACACTGCTCATTTGCTTGAGGAGCAGATGAAACATGTTCCCTTACATCTTGAAGTGTTATCGACAGATGAAGAAACTTACATTCCATGAATTGGCACGATCATATATGCTTTCTTAAAAATATCTACGCTTTTCAACCATCTTTGTAACTTGCTGAATTGTTAGCCACAATTGCCCTAGAACAAATGCGCAAATCAAATATTAGCTTTAAGGGTGAAGAACAGATAAGCCCAACATGCAAAAGGCAATAAGCAACAATTGAATAAATAAAGATTAACAATGAAGTAGGCTCTTTTTCAGGGAAAAAAAAGATGTCCACCAATTTAGAGCAAATGTTTGATGTGAATGCACGAACCAATAAACATGTCCCCAAGCATTCACACGGGCTGTTCCAAGTTCGATGGTTGCTTAAAATATCATTTCAAAAATTAATGTGAAACATTAACCAACCCAAATCTATTACCAAGCCAACAGTGCGGAATTCAAAATTTTTAAGGTTAGAGCAAACCTGTCCAGGTCCACCACAATATCCACCATCTTTGTCCTGAAAAGAAAAAAAATCATAATAATGAAGCCAGCATAAAGACCAAATGGCAACGGAATCTCCAGAAAACACATGTACATGCAAATGAATATCTTCGATGCTTTGGTTGTGCACAGGTATAACAAATTCCACCTGTTCAATACTTGAATTATCATCCATAAACAAATTCACATTGGTTCAAAAACTTTATGTAACAGGACAATATCAAGTAACCAAGTGGCACATAACAAAGCATAAACTTTTGTGCCATCTATGTACTCAAGTGAAGCGTGAAGCTATATGGTCTTAACAATTAATATTCTGTGCAGCGTGTTGCAATATGGTCTTAACATTTACTATTCTGTGCAGCATGACTCAATTGTTGCCACAACTGATTTATCAGTATCTAGTATGTATGTCTGCAAAACTACACGTGGCTTGAGAAGATCCATTCAAACATCTAGCTCTACACTCTAAGCAATTTGGTGGAGCTGTTTTGGCAATCAATCTTGCTCTCATCTGAGTGAAAGGAAGTGAAACAAAGTAGAAAAAAAATTGAAAATTGGATTGATGAGTTGACAATAAATAAATCTTTAAGCATAAGAATTAAGATTTAAGAAAACTTAGGTTCAAAATGTAGCAAGACTAACAGACAGTTACATATTAGCAGGTCAACAAACCTGACATCGAGATAAGAACTCCACTATATCATCCTCGAGGTCATCATCAAGTGTTTCTTCCAACAAAGCAAGCCCATGAACCATCCAGTAGCACAGCCAAGGTCGACTGGAACAAACAATGAAATATCAGCACAAATATACATCAGTGACGGAAGTTTGAACACCATCTTCCGCAAGAAAATCTAACGCTGGAGAAGCATTACTTGGCATCGAGAACATGGAAGCTTGGTCCGAGATGCCTCAGCCCTTTTGTCAAATACTCAACATGCTGATCACGCCACAGCTCCATCCTGCAGCAGAAAACAACCCCACAATGAAAGCTCAGAATTTTTTTTTTGAATAAAACGGCAGGAGCTCTGCCCTTACATTAAGAAGGAGTGACGAAAGTACATGGTAACAAGAGATTCAGAACTGGGTACATCCCGAGAGGGAGAAAACAAAGCAAACAAACATCTGGGCCCCAAAAAGCAGGCTCATAGGGACCCCGATCGTAGCCTGCTAGAAATACTGAGTAAGGCCAACGCAGTCTTGGAAGATTGGGCCGACGGGGCCCATTTTCCGCGATTAGGGCTGGATGTTTTCGATGCCTTCTTTGTGACCTCGCTTTGAGTAGCTAGCCTCCGATTAGCGACGCCCTAAGATATGCGATAGAATACCGCTCACGCGGAGTTATATTCATTTTGAAGATCCTTGCATTCCTCTCTTTCCAGATATTCCAAAAGGAATAAATTAGAGTTCCGTCAATATTCCTACAAGAGTTTTTTGGCATGTCCTGTCTAATATTTGTCCACCATTGCACCGGCCGCATGTCTGTCAGGGGGATCCGAGGAGCAAGCTGCATAAGGGGGAAAATCTTCCTCCAAACCCGCTGGCGAAGGGCATAGCGAGAGCAGATGTCTCGCCGATTCAGGTTTCGAGCAACAAAGCGGGCACCCCTCAGTGAGGATCCTATTTTGGAGGAAGAGCCAGGCGAAAAATTTGCATTTGCTTTCCGCACTGGCCTTCCATATTTGCCTGTAGTTGTTGTCTGTTATGGCCCCTTAGAATTGAGCCATGTACGCTGAATGAAAGCTCAGAATAAGGAGGTGACAAACATCGCAATCTCGACTGAGTGCTTGCCAAAGCAGCAAGCCACTGTCCTACAAGACTAAGGGCCTGTTTGGTAGAGCTCCAGATCCCAGCTTCACCTGAGATCTGAAACTTGTAGGCTAAAATAAGGTGAATTAAGTTTATATTTTTGGTCTAAAATGTAAACAAAATGATCCATCTAAACACTCTTAATGTACTCACAGCTACAACTTCACGGATCTGGTGGAGCTACAAATACACACACCCTAATTAGCAGTTCTAAGCTTCGGTAAGCAAGGATGTTAGCAAAACAACCAGGCAGCCATCACACTCCCTAACTCTGCTGCTGCTGTTGCTATAGGTAAAGTAATCAGAGAGCTTCAGATTTCGAGCCAAAAACTAGCAAAATTATCTGATCTCCGCACCAACCTAGCACAGCTTCCGCATCGAAATCCGCCACTCCACTACAGGCACGGGCGCAAGCACTGCGAATACCCCGCTAGTAACAAAAGAGAAGTAATAGCGAGCGTGCCGTAGAGTTGCTTACATGAGGGACTTGGTGTTGGGCGCAGCCTCGAAGATGACACGGTAGATGTCGGCCACCGTCGCCTCCACCGGAAAATTTGATGATTTGCCCCGGTTTTCCTCTGCCTTTGATCATTTGCCCACATGTCAGTGAGACATGCGGGGCAAATGATCAATTGCACCCATAAAAACGGGGCAAATCATCAAATCCCCCCCTTCATCTGTGCCACCTGCATCACTGTGAGCCCGGGGAGGGGGAGCTCAGCAGCGGCCGCGCCCTCCTTCGGTGGATCGCCCCCGGCGGGAGGCGGCGGCTGCGACGAGGAGTCCATGGGTGTGGCGGGCGAGGCGGGCTGCCTCTCCTCGCGGCATGCGTCATGCGAATGTGTGCGATCATGCGGATCTTAGCGAAAGGCGAACCATGTGCCGTGCGGGTCTCTCTCGGCCGCTTTGGTCTTCTGACATGTGGGACCCCGAATTTCGACGCCGGTGAGAAAGACGTGTAAATGGCACGCCCAACCTAAATGGCGAGGAGGCCCAGTCCGGCCCAACTGTCAAGGAGGCCGTGCTATTCCTATCCGGCCCGAACCCGAGGCGAATCCCACCACGGCACCGCACCACCCCAGCGCCGCACCGTTCGCCGCCGCGAGGGTTTTAGCAAACGGAGAGCAGGAGTTGCACGCCGAGTTCAGAGGGAGCGGGAGGGAGATGGCTGCTATGGTTGGAGCGCGCAGGGCTCTCCTCGCTGCCCGCTACTCACCTCGCGGCGAGCTCACGGCCGCGCTCGTCTGCCCCGCCAGGCGCGCGGATTCGCCGCCCAGGTAAACCATATGATGCTTCGATTGACAAGTCATTGGTTTTTCTTTTTACCAATCTTGTGTAATCCGTAGCGCTCCTACGATTTCATCTAGTGGTCTGGTTATCTATGTGAAACCTGTGAATTTTGTGCTAGACACAACGCCACAGATTTACCATTTACCCCTTTACCAAGAAGAAGATATCTTTTTTAGAGAGATATTTTTACATGTTAACGGTTTCAATTGTAGCTTGAAATTGACCTTATAGAGGAGGGGGGGCTTCGCAGTTCCTCTATGCTGAAACGTGCTTGGTGCTTAAATCCTGATTTATAAGTTCAGTGTCCACAATTCCACATAGCTGAAAAGAATTATTTGGCACCTCAGATTCTCTAAGTTAATTTCGTCCTGAACACATGTTTCGTGCCTTGAAATTCACTTGCTCTGTTTGCTACTATGTTGCAGTCTTCCAGCTGAAAGAGGTTGTCTGCGGTCTTTGGTTCCTCGTCGTGGGGCTGGCAGCCTTGCATCCGAACGAACTGATGGAGACTATCACCGCGACTGGGGAGCGCATAATGCAGGGAACTATGGAGAATCTCATTCAAAGCACCCAACTAATCATCTCAACCATCAAGTGCAGAGAGATGCCCCTTCAGCTTGTGCTTCGACAGGCATTGATGGAAATAGAGGTGTGGATGTTGGCGGCGGTGCCAATGCACATTATGGATTCAATTCTGAGCAACCTTACCGAAGTGGAGGATCATATGGCTCACCAAATAGTCGTCAAACATACAATGGTGCAAGGGTGAATAATGAGGCACCTGGGTATAATGCCAGGCAACCTTATGGGAGCAGTGGTGCATATAACCACCAAAGCCCTAAGGGGGATCTACCAAATGTTCATAAGCAGCACGATGGCACACAAGCTAATAATGGCTTTTCTGGTTATGGTAAGATGCAAACATATCATCATTCTAATGGATATGACACACAAAGTAACCAGCAGAGTTATACTAGTGGGCAGTATGGATATGGCTCTTCAGGACAATCATATCAAAAGTCAACTGGAAATGGCCAGAATAGGGGTGTGCATGTTGGAGGCAGTGTCAATGCACATTATGGACACAATCCTGAGCATCCTTACTAAGGTGGTGGATCATATGGCTTACCAAATAGTCATCAGCCATATACTGGTGCAAGAGGGAGTAATGAGACACCTGGGCTTAGTGGGAGCAGTAGGGCATATAACTACCAAAGCCCTGGTGGCGATTATACAAATAGGCCTGGAAATTCTGCCTCACACTATCCAAATCCTAGTGGTTTCCATAAGGAGCACGTTGCAGGATTTCAGCAACGCTGCAGCGGTGATTTTGGATATAATGCTTCACAAGCATATCAAAGCCCTTATGTTACTAGCAAAGTTGGCACACAGAATCACCCAGAGTATTCTATTAATGTAAACGCAGATGCACAACACAGCCCTCCTAGACCTTATCAAGAAAAGCATTCGGATATCCAAACTATCACATCATCTGGGAACTACTTGAACAGCACTCCGTATGAAGATGGCATGTATTGTCATCATTCACGACCAGGCAACCCGTCAAATGATGGATTGCCTTCTGAAGTATCTGATGAAGCCAGTGGCAAATCCAAAGGTATTGTTGAAGAACTGGAGAAGTTATGTGAAGATGGCAAAGTAAAAGAAGCTCTGGAAGTTCTGGCTTTGCTACAGGAAAAGGGCATTGTACTGCATGCTCCTCAATACTTTAAATTGATACAAGCATGCAGTGATGCATCTGCCCTTGCAGAAGCAAGAAAAATACATAATCAAATATCTCAATCAGAACTAACTGCTGATGCAGATGTTAACCACAAAATTTTGGAGATGTATGCTAAATGTGGTTCGATGGAAGATGCAAAGAAACTATTCAGTAATATGGCTCAGCATGATTTGGCATCTTGGAACATTATGATCTCAGGGTTTGTGCATAATGGTCTTGGTGAAGAAGCAACTAATTTTTTTGTTCAGTTTATGTAGACAGGAGGTAAGCCAGATCCTGGCATGGTCACACATGTTTTCTTGGCCTGTGGAACTTTGAGCTCTGTTGATGAGGGGATGTTGTATTTTGAATCAATGCAGAAGGATTTTGGTATAACTCCTACCATGGAACATTATGCCAGCATTGTTGATATGCTTGGGCAGTCTGGCTATATTGATGAAGCTCATGAATTTGTTGAACGGATGCCTATGGAACCGAGCATTGATGTCTGGGAAAGGTTGATGAATATGTGTCGACTTAATGGCTTTTTGGAGCTTGGAGATCGTTGTGCTCAAATTATAGAGCGCTTGGATCCTTCTAGACTGAATGAGCAGTCTAAAGTAGGTCTTTTTCCTGTCAATGCTTCAGACCTTGCAAAGGAAAAGGAAAGGAAAAAGGCTAATGTTGTTGAAGGTAGGAGCAAAGTCCATGAATACAGAGCAGGAGATCGATCTCATCCCGAACACCGTAAGATCTATGAAGAGCTGAGGTACTTGGCTGCTCATATGAAGGAGGCTGGCTATATTGCGGATACTCGATTCGTGCTTCATGATGTTGATCAAGAAACTAAAGAGGAAGCCTTACTAGCCCATAGCGAGAGACTAGCTGTTAGTTATGGTCTTATAACTAGCGCTGTCCGTGCGCCTATTCGGGTTATAAAGAATCTTCGCTCCTGTGGAGATTGTCATACAGCTTTGAAGATAATCTCTAAACTTGTTGGCCGTCTGATCATTGCAAGGGATGCAAAGAGGTTCCACCATTTTGAAAATGGTGTGTGCTCCTGCAAAGACTATTGGTAAACAAAGTATAGCAAGTATGCATTGTTATCAATTTTCAGGCTGCCACGTTCTCTGTCATGAACAACAGAAGCCTAAGCAATATCTAGGTGATTTGAGTAGCAGCTAAATGCCCGTTTCAGTTATCAGAATATCACCCACCTGCCCGTCAGAGCACCACGCGGGCCGCTCGCCCGGCGAGCAGGGCGTAATCGCCCACCTGCTCGCCAGGGGGCCACGTGGGCTCCTCGCTCGGCGGGTAGGGCTTGAACACCCACCTGCCCGCCAGGCTACCATGCTGGGCTAGGCCGCTTCTTGGGCCCACTATTCCGCGGCGGAGAGGGTACCCCGGTGCAAAGTACAACGACAAAGTCTATATACAAATCTTATATTTCTAAATAAGACCATTCAAAATATATGTCATATATTTTTTAAACGAGAGTAACATAATTGCTTGTTTGTTTCAATATCAACTGCAAACGCTCCAAAACTCGCCTAATATTTTAGGCTCTAGAATTAGGGGACATATCAGGTGTAAACCATCCTTATCATATAAACTCCGTGAAAATTATATGTAAAAATTTTCAATTTTTTTAAAAAATTACCATACATTGGGGAAGTTAGCATCTACAACCCTGTAAAATTTGAAGATTAAATTTAATTGCTTTTGAAAGATTTGATAAAACAACTTCAGTCTAAATAGTATTTCTTTTACTATTCACCTCGCTGCTTGTAAATTTCATATCTTTCAAATACAATTGAATTTAGTCTTTAAATTTTATAAGATTGTAGAAACTAACATTGACAAAATATGATAATTTGTTAAGAATTTTTAAAACTTTTATATATAGTTTTTATAAAAATTTATCCGATAAAGATGGTTTATTATATTTCTTAGAATTAGCATTTCAGAGTTTCGTACGTACTTCGGCCTACATAACCGTGTCCAGGTGTTCTGTCCTGCCTGCGAACAGGGTACCTATAGTTAAGGAGTAGTTTAAGATACTTTGCCACGCATTTGTTCGTTTTCCGCAGCATCCCACTCTCTTCACCAGGGCGGCGGACGCGCGTTCGGCTCACCTGGCCGGAGTTACGAAGTCCAGATTTTCGGCCGATCCGAAGACCACGACAAGAGTTGGCGATAATTACAAAATAGTACTACAAAGTTAGGTCTATTGGCAACGTTCTTGGAACTCCACTAAAAAAAAATACCATAGGATCCGACTCCCGAGATCCAGACAAAAATGTTTATTCGATCTCAATAATGCAGCATTCATGTGAGTGCACTGAACTGCTTGCGGGCATTGCTGCCACCCAGATTTTTATATAAGCATGATATGCCGCTAGGTAGAGCCGCGCGCTGTAATGTCTGAATTTAAATTTGATCTGAGATCGTTTTGTAATAGAAAAAGTGGGAGGATTTTAATGTAATTTTGATTTTCTAAAGGTTTTTTTTTTCAAAATGGACTGGCTAAGTCACCGGTAAATTTACAGAACCATGGTCCTTTTAAAAAAATGATGGGAGGACTTATACGTGATTGCAGGATTATCAAGGGATGTTTTCGTAAAAAACATGACATGGTGGCCCTTGTTGACCACGTAAATGCGATACATCTTGATGACAAATTCCATGATAACAGAAATACAAATTAATCATCCGATGTCCCCACATTAATTCCCAATGAACAACATAATCTTTAGCTATCGTTTGTTCAATTTGATCGATCTGGTACCCTCGCGCGATTTCCTCCTAGCATAAGAGATAGTATATATGCATCAAATTAATTAGACCAATATATTGGTGAAAAAAAGTTTGATCACATATAAACAGAACGATAACAATAATGAACTCTCTCCGATCATGAAAGAATGTCGTTGAATGTCATTTTTGAGTATGTGTGATCAAACTTTCTGAACTTAGCTATCAATATGTTTTTTGATATTTAGATTCAACCCATAAAAATAGTATATTTTTGAAAAGAACTTTCATAAAGATATAATTTTATTAATATTTATAAATCTACTATAATGAATTAGTGATAAAAGTAATGTTTCATGTATAAAACAGCGAGTAGCAACAGTTGCTACGTATACATACTAGTGTTGGCACTGTTACTATCAAGTTTACCGTCTCATTTCCAGTAACTTTTTTCCATTGCACGCTGCGTTTTTCTGGCAGCTAGATTAATTGCCATCCATTTCACGCTCTAATTAGCATCGAGCTCGACGAACGTGCTGTGCTCACGCTCTTGGTGGCGCCTCGCCATCCCCAATCATCCGTCTCTTCCCATGTTGTACAAATTGCAGTCGAGTTAGCGGCCATTATTATCATCGTCCTCGTTTACTAGAACCTAATTACTGTTGCCAATTGAATTGATGCTCTCAAAAGGAAAAAAAAATAAGGCTGTTGCCGATTGATTGCTGCCGTCGTTGGCTGCTGGTGCTTATGCGCTCTGTTGTTTATGTGTGGCGAGCGAGCGTGCGTCCCGGTCGCCGCACTGTTCAGTAGTTGGCGTTGGAGCAGAGCCGGTGGTCGTCGCGACGTCACGACAGCGACGGCGGCCGAGGGAGCTAGCGAGCTCCTGACACGACGTGCCTCCGTGCTACTCTAATCTGCATTGCATTTGCACGGACCGGCGTTATGGACGACGAACTCTCGATCTCGCCAGACGTATCACCAGCCGACTAAGTGGTAGGTTCGATACTTATATCATCATGGACCATCGCATTGCATTCGATTTTGATTCGTTCAAGCAAGATTTTTGCAATTGTAACTGAAATTATGAATGCTAGCTACTGCGAAGATAAGTCAGGCATGACATGATCTGCAATCCTAGCTAACCCACCGGTGTCAATTTGATTCAAGTTGATTCTGACTTGCAACTCGTCTAACAACCTACACGTTGTCCGCGGCTGCAATTTGTATTGTATTACTGCTCCTGTATGCAAGTTGGTTTTGCCTTGCAACTGGTCCGTCTCCATTCATTGTCCATTTCGTCTGCGACACGTATTGTACTTTGCACTACATCAGCCCGGTGGCGATGGCGATGCAGAGTACCCCATTTGAGGTTATCCTAGTGTTGGATTGGTCGCCTTCACCTAATGCTCCGCGTCCCGATCTTCTTGTCATTTACGGGGTTGTTTGCTCAAGTCATCTTCTCGTATTGATTAGGATTTATCTACACGAGCAGATGGCGATTTAGCTGTTGTGCTTACACTGTATCTTGCCTCGATTGTTCATTGCCAATTTGCCATTCTGCTCCAGGGATGTCAACTGTGGCCAAAACCTACTTCCATAGGATAGGGTTTAGGTCTTCCATAAAGATAGTCCAGTGGACTTTGAAATTGTAGCCGACCATATATTCGCGGATACAGACAGACTATCTGAACAAAAACAAAAACTTTTACTAGAGTCGAAAGAGGGAAAGATTAGTCGACATTAAGATATTTTCACACTGCAGCGCTTAACTGAACATGTTCGGTTACTCTATCCAGCCGTTTCTAGACATTAAGTGGGAAAGATTAGAAGACATTAAGATATTTTCACACTGCAGCGCTTGACTGAACTTGTTCGGTTACTCTATCCAGCCGTTTCTAGAAACAAAAATACTTACTTCGAGCGTTCCTTGTCAAATTCGACCAGCATAGGGGGTGATTTTGCTGGTTTATCTGCTCTAGCCAGTTCGGTGCCAAATGTCACTCTCCTGCCAATGATGGCACGGCATATATATTATCAAACTGCATTTGATTTGAGGTTTGATTAAGCCGTTGTCGTCACCGCTACCGTGCTTAATTGCCGGCAGTTGAACTTGCTACATCTGGCTGTCCCAATTCAGCAACAAGCCGCATGCCCACACCGAAACAAGCTCGGTCGATCGATCAGCAGCCATCTTCTTCCTTGGATGAAATGAAAGTGAAGCAAAGATTGGTACTAACTTCGGCACAGTCTGCATTGCCTGACGATCCGAAAACACTACCCATCTCCCATCATTTTCTGTCTCACACGCATCCCTTTCTGAGGCCATGCTTGGCTTTGCAGTCGCAGAGTACGTGTCCTATTCTTATCCCGAGATATTTCCGGCGGGTGGATCATAACTAGGGCAGATCTCGTAGCTGAGCCCGAGTTATTGCGTGGATACGTCATACATACCACTGGCCTGGCCGTGTCAGCGTTGCTCTACCCTGTGGGCAATGGCGGTATTGCAGCGCGTGCTAGGTTCGTATCCCCGTTTGAAAATGGCAGGCCATGGTGTCCATCCAAGCGTGTGTACCATGTTTGCTTACCTAGTTCGATCGACGACGGCGTGCTCACAATGTATTTTACTGTAGTACATATTGAGTTATATGTATCAATCAATTTATCTAAAAAAACTTAACCTCCTCGTATCTAGACTTTCGGCCCTAAAATGTGGACTAGCAATGAACCACAATTATTATTTTTAGTATTGCGTCAGCCAAGTCACAAACTGAGGACCTTTTGGTTTTGATACTATATTAAATTGCATGCACTAACCAATTAGCTAAAATATTTAAGCTGATAAGAAAACACACACAATGTAGTTCAATAGTACGATGTGCCTCTCATAAATTGCCATAGATCATTTAGGGCATCCACGATATGCAGAAAAAGCAGACCATAAGGCCTACATAGCAACCTTATGTCTGGTGACAAGCGTTTAGGGGAAATTTTTGAACCAACCATAGCTTGCAACCGACCACGCTTGTAGACCACAAGTAATAAAAAAATTCATCTCCCCTACTCACTTATGAGCAGTGAGCACTCACCACTCACCCCAAGCTGTTCCTATTGCCACCACTAGAACGATGGAGAGGATCGGGTGTCGCCGCACCCACGGGTAGACGTTGTGCCATTGACCATTGACGCACCACCGAGAGCTTGGACGAAACGTGTTACTGTTGGATCTGGTCACTGAGAGCTTGGTAGAGACACTCTGACACTGGATCTGATCGCATGGAGGTCGGTGAGGATGTGCCGCACGTCGAATCCGACCACCTAGAGCTCAATGGAGATGTGTCGCCAGACAGCGATGCAAGGAAGGGGACAGTGCCCTCCACAGCCATTGCTACCAGATTTGGCGATGGCGAATATGAGGACAGGGATGGTGCTCTCAACTGTCACCACCATCGGATCCCCCCACAAGACAATGAAGGGTCGCCGCTGTGCTGTGAAACCAGAGGATAAAGGGAGGGGCGGTGTTGTTAGAGAGGAGGGGAGGGAAAACTGACTCAGTGGAGAGGAGGGGCATTGCAGTGGTCAGGATTGACAAAGAGGAGGGTGAGGCAGTGATTATGTCAATGTGGGTGAGCGCGGTAGATGGGTGGATCAATGAGTCGAGAAAGAAGAAAGGAGAGTGAGAGAAGGGTCAGAATTTTGTATTAAATTATTGGGCCCACCTTAATGCCTCCTGTGGTAATAAGCATTGTAGCAATTTTCATAAGCCAGGTAGATCTCACTCTATGACCACACTAGGCCATATTGAAATATTGGAGATACCCTTATAATTCGAGCCTGTCAATGTATTGGGGGTTTACATTACCTGTTTATTGTTGATTTATTTAATGTCAAATCTCCCTCATCAAGCAAGTGAAATGGAAACACGCCGATTGGGTGATTTCTGTCGACTTGTCTTGTATGAAAGGCCTAATCAATCGACCTCGCGAGCTGGAGCCCCATCTGGCCGGTTGATGTTGTACTAAAATGTACCTGGTCACGAGTCCAATCAGGATTGAGATGAAAAATGTTTCTGCAGCCTGCAGTATTGCCGCAGCGTTTTCGATGTATGGGCACATGACAACTCAAACCGTCAGTGAGCACCATCGGGACATCGCTTTCAGCTCAGCAAATATTGAATTATCGACAGGGACGCTTAACTCGTTGTGCTCCATTCAGTAGTCAAGATCCTATGCCACACTTTGGAAACCATTGTGCCTGTGCTTGTAAACCGAATCCTGAATGACACCGAACACACTACTTGCACGTAGTACGTTGCTATCTCAATTCTCAACAGCTCAACTGAACTCCAGGAACGCACACCCAAAAGCCTCTAGTCCAATGTTTTTTTCCTCGTACCATGCTTTTTTTTACAAGATGATATACACAATTTATATACACAGCCCACACACATACGTACGTGTCTTCTGCACACGCTAGAGAGCGTATACGTTTGTTAAGACTCGAACACGGACAGATAAGTAGCTCAACTATGCACTCAACGAACTGAGCTAGACTCGGCTCTCTCATACCATGCCCATTTAACCTGTAACCTGCTGATATATTATCTATTTTCAGGTAAACACAAGTGTTTGTATACTCCAAGCTACTGGCAATCTGCCCTTTTTTTTCGCATCGATCGACACACTAACCTCTCGAAACTATAGCCAACATTCAGCTGGCAGGCAATTGCGGCAATTTGCTCAAATCTACCAGTGGACTTCGATGTTCACCGTTCATTTCCAGTCGACTTGCTCAAATACGGTAAAAGGAAAAAAAATATTATCTCGCCCTCTCGTGAGGTGTTCAGTGCTTAGTGTTCTTCGTTGTTTTTCGTGGATTGTATAGTTCCCTAGCGGGCGTTTTGTGTTAAGACAGTGAGCCTCGAGTTCGCCGTCGTTGTACCCCCAAACAAATTCGTTTTTTTTCTAATATATTGACACACAAAGCTTTTGTGTGTTCGTAAAGAAAAGAGTATACATATCAAGAAGTTTGCTTACGTGAGAGTCCGGGCCTAGGAGAAGCAAAACAGTAAAGCACCCAACTCCACTACAAACAACTTGCTCTAAGATTCGCGCGGTTAGCTTTCGAAGGAGCGTAGAAGCACTGCTCAACGCTGATAAATCAGTAACCAATAGCAAGCCGAGGACACAGCGTGACAGTCACCAGGCAGGCAGTAACCTGGGAAGGGAGGGTGGTGTTAAAGCCATATAAAGAGGCTACCAGCGAGCTCGTCCACTGCACCCACCGGCCACCGGCGCAGATCAGAGCAGAGAAGCCGGCCGGCAGGGCAGCATCAGCAGAACAGGCGGGGCCACTGCCCACGGCCGGAGAGAAAAGCAAGGAAAGGAAAGTAGAAACCAAACGAAGAGACGAAACGAAGGGACAGAACAAAACCGAATTATCTTTTAATAAAAAATTATAAAAACAATATGCTGAATTAAAAAAATTATAAATATACACCACTATCGCCAGTTAAAATGGCGACAGAGACTCTGTCGCGATTTCAAATGGCGACGAAACTTTATAACTATTGGCGACAGAGACTCGCCAATTCAAATGATGACGAGTGTATATTTGTAATTTTTTAATGTAATATATTGTTTCTGTAATTTTTTATTAAAAAATACTATTTTAAAAAATAGAACAAAACCGGTGGCCACACCATCGCACCAGACCACAGATTTTATATTCCCCGCCATTATTTATACACACCTCGCCTCCCTCCATTCTACCACTAGTCCACTACTCGTCTCTCTCTCTCTCTCTCTCTCTCTGCGTCATCGGTGTGCGTGTCTTGTTCAGTGAAGAACAATTGGCTTCTTGGTTTCCAAATGGACCTCTTCGCGTCTCCCAGCCCGTCATCGTCTCCTCCCGCCGCTGCGCCGGAGCCGTGGCAATGGGCCGGCGCCGGCGGCGGTTCCGGCTTCGGCTCCGCGGCGTGCGGGCTGGCCTGCAGGGTCCTCTGCGCCGTCGCCACCTGCATCTTCACCGCCGGTGCGTGCGCTGACACTCACGGACAGACGAACAGAGTATGCACTGGCACGCGACGATTGTTGCTGACCGTTTGGTTGGTTTTTTGCAGTGGGGTCGTTGGTCGGGGCGGTGACGGGGTCGATGATCGGGCTGGCGACGGAGAGCGGAATGCTGCGCGGCGCCGGCATCGGCGCCATCTCCGGCGCCGTCTTCTGCATCGAGGTCGCCGAGTCGTCGCGCGACCTCTGGCACTCCAGCGACTCCGGCGTCTGGAGCTTCCTCTACATGGTACGCAGTTACTACACTGATCACCATCAACTCTCCATCTCTCTCCCACTTAGTTAGGACTATAATTCGACTAGCATTTCCAAAGTGTGAAAAAAATCAGTCAATACCGCAATTGATTTGTTTTGAATTCGGTGACCTGTTGATGTTCGAGGGATCATGGTAAGGTACGGAGCGAAAAATTCTAAAAAAAAAGCACACCTCTTTCGCTTTCACGGGTTATGTGAGCAGTGAGCCTGATGTTCATCGCAATTAGGTGTGCCCCGTGGTTTCCATGGGGAGGGGTTGATGCTAATTCTGCCCTGTCACGGACCTCACTGTGAATAAAAAAATAATCTTTTTTTTTTTGGCATCTCGTTTCGCTTGGAATCAAAAGCATGTAGCCATCGTTGCATTCGTACCGAATGTTTTGCTGCGTCAGGTGAGAGCCAAATCTCCCCATTGAGTTAACGAGCTACAGTTTGATTAGCCCGGTGCTTGATTTTTCTTTGTACTCCTGCACTATGCATGCAGGTGGATATCATCTCCAGCCTCCTGAGCGGTAGGCTGGTCCGCGAGAAGGTGGGGCCGGCGGTGCAGAGCGCCGTGCAGAGTCAGGTAGCCACTCAACCTCAGCTCGAATGCTCCAAAATTATGGCATGTCATTCTTTGATCAATTGAATCCACGCATAATTAAGCCTGCTCGCATTGCGCGAGCAGTGTTGTCGGTAGGACGGTAGTAATAGCTCGATCGCGATGTTCGCTCGATAGATTCTGCCGCTTTAACGATGATAGATGATAGTGAGAGATGCTAAGTCTGAATGTGGCATTATTGTCCAAGGTAGATCAAGTTCATGCCTGAAACTCTGATTTTTTTTTCCTGCTAAGTGCCGATGCACATGCTCATCAGACTGTAGAAGCATAACTCTAATAGCGGTTGGTCTATTAGCTTTGATGATTGAGTGCCGATCGCGGTATATATATACCAGCATTTGGTAGCCTGAAGAAAAAAAATCCATATCATTGGCGTTTCAGTTCGTCCATGCATTGCCCGGAAGACACCGTTTCCATCCCAGCGCAAGCATTTCTACTGGGAGAAACGAATGAGGACAAAAGGGTGGCCTTTTAATAACAAGGTTAGTTATAAAGGTGCTAGCTAGTGCTAATCGTCTAGATATCTAAGTCGCTATAGTGCGGCGAGGTCGTCATCACCCACAAGAAAGGAAATTGCATCAATGACGAATGATTAACCAACCCGCGGGTTGCCGCGGGTTTTCTGCGCCATTTCTATTCCGAGTGGGCCAGTTTGCCGCAGCAAGTAGAATAAATACTAGTTGATGTGATTTGATCTTCAGATCAGCTCAAAGGATTAAAAGAAAACAGTCTAATGTTTCAGAGTCTCACTGCCTGCATTTTTTTCACCACAGTTCGTAATCTTTTTTCCAATTATTTTCTGGACGCAGATAAGCGCCATCAGCTCGCCGTTTGCCGAGACGAGCGACCTCTTCGAAACCGGCGCCACGAAGGGGTTGCCGGTGGACTCGCTCCGCCGGCTGCCGGAGATCAAGATCACCGAGGAGAACGCCGTCGACTCGGCCGGCGACGCCCTCTGCTGCTCTGTCTGCCTGCAGGTTGGTTGAAATTCTTCCTTCGATGCTGCATCTCATGAATTACTCCCTTTTTTTCTTGGTATGATTCATTCGCTTTCAATATATGCGATATTCGCAGGATTTCCAGGCAGGCGAGTCAGCGAGGAGGCTGCCGAGCTGCCGGCACGTGTTCCACATGCCGTGCATCGACTGCTGGCTGGTGAGGCACGGCTCCTGCCCGCTGTGCCGGCGAGACATCTGACTCGACACGGCTTCTGCTTGTAATTAAACGAGTTCTTCATTAGAGGAGCAATTAATTAAGTAGGTTTGTTTGTACGTAGAACGGCGGCGCGTGATGCCCGTAAGGGAAGGGAACCGCGAGTGAGCGAGCAACCGCGGTCGCAGATGATGTGAGCGACCAGGTAAAAAATGAGAAAAAACGTAGAGAGAAACGCATGTGTTACGGTCGCATGACGATCGAGATGAACGAATGGAATCGAAAGTGTGGATAAGAAAAAAAAAAGAATGCTTCGGTCCAGAGGCTGTCTGTCTCGTTCTGATCTGGCTTCCTTATCTGAAGATCCTGCACGTTCTGGCCGTGCGCTTATCTGCAGATTCTTAACATAGTCATACTGTGCGCTATGTTCAGCTCAGATTTTGCTTCAACATTTCTTTTTAGCATTACTGCACTTGGACCTGGCCATTAGTATGATTCAGAGCTCAATTAGTCGTACTTAAATAAGGCGTGCAGGCCTGAACTTGCGATGGGCTCACCAATATCTGCGGCCCCGTGCTAAAACGGGCATGGAATTATAATGCCGTTGCTGAACTTGGCAAGATGACTGTCGTGACTCGTGCCATAACGGTGGCTCACTTTCCTTCCCAGGGTCGTTATTTCCCGGCCTTGCTTCCCAAAACTATAGGCTCTTCAGTCCCTCTTGATTCCAGTAGCCCTTCAAGAACAGAAATTTTGGAAGTAGTTAGCGGAATGTCTGTATTTTGTTACAGATAAAAATAATATTACTTAGCACATTAAGTTATTATCGCTGGGATTAACCTGCTCATGCTCTTGGCTCCGTCATTGTGCTCTATCAAGCTCTGTTGCTGTTGGGCTAAGTTTGCAACACACTGTTGGCTTTGTCACCGTTGTTTACACCATACCTCTCTGTCACGTACTATATACTATAAAAGGAGGGAAAAGAAGTTGTTAGGATAAATATCATACTTCTTAATAATTAATTTGTTTGTTATATAGATTTTTTAAATTTTTGGTAGGGATTTTTTAGAGTGGAAGATTGATTAATAATTAATTTGTTTGTTATATAGATTTTTTAAATTTTTGGTAGAGATTTTTTAGGAGTGGAAGATTGATTTTAGGAGAGATGGGTAGAGGCTGGAAAAGCGAAGAACATGTTTACCACCACTAAGTTCTAAGGCAGGGCTTTATTTATGCATTCGAATATCTTATCTATTAAGCGTGAAAGAATCCCCGGCCTCCCAGCGCGTTCGTACATATCTCGCGTCGCAACCGTCCGATCGGAATCCTACGCTCCCGGATCTTGTGCCACCACCGGATCGCGCGGATCTCGGCGGACGGCCCAGATCAATTCTCCCGCGCCCGCAGCAAAACCCTAGCGCGTGTTGTTCCGCGTCTCCCTCGCGCCGCGCTCACGCGTTCGTGCGCGCCTCGCCTGCCCCGCTCGCCTGCAATCCTCCGCTCCCTCCAAAACCCTAGTCGGTGCCTCCAATGCCGTCTAGCGTGGCCGATCTGGTCATTCCCGGCGGATCTTTGGTCGTGTCTCGCCAGAGCCAGATCTTGGCGGTTTGATCCCCGTCCGCCATGCGCGATGCCCTCTGGCTCCGCTCCTCCCTTCCCCCGATTCCTCCGATTGCCAGCGCCCCTCCACAGCCCCATCGCTGTCTCTACCTGCCGTTCCTCTCCTATCGTGCCGCCCCTACTGCGTTCCGCCCTCGCCGAGGTTAGGGAGAGCACCTGCGAGCAGGGTGGATGTCTCCCTTCCGCTCCCTTTCTCCCATTTGTATGGCTTCTCCTCCTCCTTGAAAGTTCAAGCTCCATTAATTTGGTTTTGGTGTTAATGACAAATCTAATATTGAGACTAACTCTTTTAATAATCATAATATTGATTAGTCTCAATTGTTAATTAATGACAAATCTAATATGAGACTAACTCTTTTATTGAGTATATCTTTGATTAGTCTCATCTCATTGAAAAATGGAAAACCCAAGGTATGCACTCGTATTCACTTCTATTGTCTTATTGTATACTTAGGATTTAAGTTAAAGGATGAACTCTTCCACTATTTTAGCTCAAATATGTGCATTATGTTTCCAAACTTATATATACATGAATGCACACATATAGGGGGAGTTGACAATTTAACTTGATGCTTCAATTATATTGATCCATGTCCTCTTGCCATATAATACATGTGATCAAGACTTTCAAACAACCTTTTGAGTGTATATAACTTGTGTAGTTGTAGTATACTCAGGTTAATATAGGATAAACTCAAATGCTATCTAAGATTAATTATGTGCATATTGATTTCAAGTTTAATTATTTATATGCACATACCTAATGGAGTTTATTCTATAGTTGATAGTTTAAAAAGTATTGATCCCTTTCCACCACATCACATAATATTTGGATCATTACATTCTATCAAATTGAGTATATGAAACTTGTGTAGTTAATATATACTCATATCAATTTAAATGAAAATTTAAATTGAGTTCATCTGTTTTGTTAATCATTAAAGAACATTTCATCATGTGTTGATGGTGTTCCTTGATTAATTAAGGACAAATGAATAGTTCTTAAGTATAATGAAGCATGTGTTGCATTATTGTACTTAAGACACATTTAATCATTCAATTTGATTTAGGTTGTGCTCAATTGATCTAAAGGCATCCATTATGTGTTAATGGAGTGCAAGAGATAATTGAGACAACCGTGCATCTTGGACTAACGATTTTCATGAGTTGTGATTTGAGTTAGGTTAAGTCCAAGAGATAAATGAAAACGGGACAAGGACGGCATCATGAAGTGATGGACGTCAAGAGTGGATCCCGAAGTTGAAAGAAGAATCAAGTGATGATCCCGGGGGAGTATCAAAGTGATGATCATAAAGACCCCAAAGGGGATTGCTTGCGTACGGCGGCGAATGTATAATTAGATAGGCTAAGGACTTTGTAGTCTTTGAGTCTAAGGTTTTTATCGCCGTACTATTAAGAGGGGTTGTCTCCTAGCTTGAGCTTCATCATGTGTTGATGATCTCAATCCCGTGTTCACTCGAGCTCAAACCATTTGGATTTGGTTTCTGTATAGAGCTAACTATTTGGCATGTGTTGCGGATGTGTTAAGCCTATGCTTGGTTGTTTTGCATTATGCTCGGATTTGCATGTGTTGTAAAGAAGAAGAGAATATGCATTTGGTTTTCGCATAAAGCTTTGATTTGCATGTGTTGCAAATAGGATAAGCAATAAGTGTTGGCTTTTGCGTGAAGTTCACTTTTGCATGTGTTGCAAATGTTGAAGCTTCATGTTTTGGTTTTGTTCGCAAAACAAATCTTTCCAAAACCCTGTGGTTGCTTGGAGCTAAGTTTTGCATGTGTTGCAAAAGGAGAGAGCTCAAGCACGATTTGGTGATTTATGTTTGTGTTGGAGCTAGAGGCTTGTATGTGTTGCAAGTGGAGAGCTCATTCGGTTGATTTGGTGTTGCTTGGAGCTAGACTTTTGCATGTGTTGCAAAGAGTAGTGCTCAAGCATGAAATGTGTTTATTGCGTTATTTGCAAATTCATTGTGCGAATAAACTGAGGTTTATGAGTCCGGAATCCCGAGAGCATGTGAGTAGGGCTTACAACGGGTGTTGGCAAGTTGACTGGGTCTTGTGTTGACCTTCACATGGCTAGGGGGATTAATCTCATAAACTCTAGTTTGATTTGCTTAATACGTTTTGCAAATAGATCTTGAGTTGGCTTTGTTGTTGTTGTGCAAATGTGCTTTGCAAATGAGCCTTGACGTTATGTCTTTCGATCCTAGAGCATGTGTTGGCATTTGCAAACGTGTTTTGCAAAGTGTCGGGGTCATGTGTTGATCCTTACATGGCTAGAGGGTTGATTGCATAAGTTCATGGTTTGGTTGCGAAATGCGTTTTCGTAATTTGGTTGAATTCTTTGAGCATGAGCTAATTTGGTGCAAATGTGTTTTGCACGGGTGTATGATCATGTGTTGATCATCTAGAAGCTCAAAGAATAGTATTTGGTCTTTCGGAGAAAAAGTTTGCGAAGAAACCGGAGTTTTCCAGAAGAGGTTGCTTTGCTGAATTTTGTATGGGCGGTTGGACCGGCCTGGGTCCGCTTGGACCGGCCGGGCGGTTGGACCGGCCCGGTCTGTCGGACCGCCGGGCTGCATGCAACCGGATTAGCTCGGCTTGATTTTTCCAGAGAAGTGTTTTTGGCTCGGTTGGGCGGTGCGGCCGGATTTGATCGGTCGGACCGCCTCATGATCTTGACCGGGCATGGTGCGGTCCAACCGGCCATGTAACGGTCATTTTTCCGACCGTTGGCTTGTGAGGGCCGGTCGGACCGGCCGAGGTCCGGTCGGACCGGATTTTCCTGATTCTGCCCATTTCGACCCCCAACGGCTAGTTTTGGCTTGGAGGCTATAAAAGGAGGCCTTGGGGTGTTGGGGCAGGGTGCTGGTATTATTGTGAAGTGAGTTGGCTCTTTGTGTGAGTATTTAGGAGAGGTGTTGCATGTGTTGCATACTCTCATTTGATTCTTGAGCTTAAGAGTGAGACTAATTGCATGTGTTGCAATTAGGAAGTGGTTTGAGTGATCTCTTGTGCATGTGTTGCACTTGAGGGAGGTCCTTGTGCATGTGTTGCACTTGGTGATCACCGGGAGCGCATGTGTTGTGCTCGGTGAAGTTCAAGCGGAGGAGCGGCTTGTTACTCTTGGAGGTTGCCGACTCCTAGGCGGCGAGGGCGTCATGCTTGGAGCTCTCGAGGTGTGAAGCCCGCGAAGTTTGTGAAGGTTCGGGTTGAGCCTACGCTCAAGCGTAAAAAACCACGAATAGTGGAAAGAGGCGGGTGCTCGAGCGGGAGCCGGTCCAAGTGGTTGGGCTTGCCTCAACGTAGACTAGGGGAGACCGGCAAGTCTCCGAACACCACGGAAAAACGTCGTTTGTCTCTTGTCTCCTTTACTTTCAAGCATTTACATTATTGATATATTATTGATTGCTTGATTAGATTAGAATTGCTTAGTATTATTGTTAGCTCAAGTTAGCAATTCTCACATAGAGACATAATTCAGTTAGTGCACTAGTGAGCCTAGTTGATTTAGGCTTTAATTGTCAAAATCGCATTTATCGCTTCGCATTACTCTTGATTAGGTTTTGACATATGGGTTGAATTAGAGCGATTGTTTAGTGAGAGATCGAATTTTGTAAAACGCCTATTCACCCCCCCTCTAGGCGCATCCTCGACCCTACACTCCTCCCCCCAATCAGATCCGGCCCAACTCCCTTGCTGCCCTAGCCATTCCCTCCTCCTTTGGTTGGTTCGATCCGGGGTGGTGTTCCTCGGTAAGCCATCGCTCGCCTTTGGTTGGATTAGGTTTGACCCAATCCGATTCGTTCGAGAGCGGTGAGATCCTAATCCATATCCATAATTGTTTTTAGTTTGTATGCGTTCATGTCTGAATTGGTCACAGCTTTCGTTGCCTGTTGCTAATGTGGTGTACTTGATCTATGCATAGGGTTCGTACGGAGGTGAAGGCGCTGCAGAGGCTCGAGTCGGTTTGAGATGAAGGCGCGTCCATCCCATGGTGGCAATCATGCCTTCGCCGCTCTTTCTTGGTTGGCCTTTTAACCCTTTCTTTTTTCCTCCATTGGAACGAAGTGAATTTGAAGCCCCATTCACATGGGCGCGGATTTGTTTCAGGTGCTCTCTTGCTTAATTTACCTTCCCACATCCTGCAATGCGCCATTGTATACATTGTCTGCAAGCGCCGTACTTTTTTTCCCTGAAAAGGGATGGATTAGTACCATCTTTCAGATGTATTCCCTCGAGTAATATGCATTGTGTTGATTATGGCCACTAATGGAACTTGAGAATTGATGGAAAAGTCATAGTCCTACACATATTGATGTCTCCTTTCATGTGGCTTAAATGCTTAAACCAAAGGGGTAAAAACTCATGCCTTGTCTAACTATCTGCTAGCCTAGGATGCGGCTTTGCCCATGACAGGACACTAGCATTAGTACTTCATGAATCATGTTGCAGGAAATGCCTACTAATTTTGTTATGGATGATGGAATGGCCTTTTAGCATTCCATTTTCCAGTTGGAGCTCCTGCTTGTTTTCTTTAATGATTTACTCTTGAATTCCCTGATTTCCTCTAAGAAGCACAAGTATATTTGTGTGTGATTGTACAATTCAATTATATTTCTTGATTTTTATATATTTTGGTGCTCCTTCATTATTCTGCAACTGACCGATTTGAATTTTACTACTCAAACTGCTGATGAGCCTGTCCTTTTTTCAGGCTATATTGTTTCTCCTATAGGGCTTATGCTGTTGCAAGGTTAGTCTTGTTTTGATCTATCCATGACTTTATTGTGTATGAATATGAAGTTCTGGATGATCTATGATCCGCTTATTCCTTCCCCAAGTTGAAAGCAAAAATATCATATTGTGTTCTATACTGATATATTGTTTTTCAAATTCGCGACGGTGAAATTGACATATCTTTCTGCCTCTTTGCAGGTTCTTTTCTATGCCATCCTTCTGATGATCCTCCTTTCTCCTTTTGATATGTTTTACTTATCGTCACGCTTCTACTTTCTAAGAACAATGTGGTGTATAATGCTCCCATTGCAAGCAACCTATACAATTCGTTAGTAATGGGTACAATAGGTTTTTGTTTTTAGCTGTGCTATAAACAATATGATATGGTTTGTTGTAGCTAGCATATACTTGATGCCAGCAATCATATCAAATCAAATTTATAATGATTTCCTATGCCCTTGTTCTCTGAGCAATTACATTCCCGACTTCTTTTTGGTGATATTTTTACATCCATGTCAAAGGTATCGTTAATTTATTTAAAACTATCTGTTTTGGATTTTTTGGTTTAAATTATCATTTGTTTGGAGATAGCGAGGACATGGCTTCTTGTTTAATATTATATGAATCTCTGTTTCTCATCTTGGCTTTAGTGTAATATAGTTTTTGTAAGGAAAAAAACATTCCTAACTATTTGAGCACATATTACTATTTCTTAGCTTGTTCTTCTTATTGCTTGAATCTTAATGTATTTTCTTTACAAAGCATATATGCTGCAAGAAACACTGAGAAAGAGTTCACAAAATGAATCTAAAGTAGATATATGGTAGTTATTCCTTTTTACTATCGATCAACTATACCAAAGCCTTAATTCTCTTTGTAGTGTTGCAATTGCATTTGACAATTTACGTATTGTAATCTACATATGTCATCAACCATTCCCGGAAACTGTAGGCGTTGCTCTTTTGGCTTAACTGGTAGTACTCATCTTTTGTTCCACCTCCCTGGTTTGATTGCTTTATTGTTTTTTGCTATCTTTTATTACTTTAACTAGACAATGTTGTTAGTAGGTGAGATCAGGTTTGATAAGTTAATAAGCCTTATCCCAAATTTTATGCATGTCAATGCCTCAACCTTCTTTGATGTAATTGTCGATATTTGATTTATTATGTTCTGATTTCTTTATTGTAAATAGTATGGCTCGAAAGTATGAATAATACATGTGCTCAGTGAAGTGGAGGAAGCCAGAATGTCTTCCCTCGGCTGTTGAGATCATCAAAGTAAGATTGTGAACTGTTCACCTTTTTTTACAGGCTGTAAGTTAGAATGAGAACAAGTGAAGCCATGTGCAGTCGGGTAGCTCTGAAAAAGATATCCGATTTATTAGCCTTGAAACTATCACATCGTCTCCATCTCTCTTGCTTAATGTGGTGCAAGGGCTTCCCGGACCTCGCAAGGTATATTCTTACTCTGTTGCGTTAGTTTCGTACCTACGCCTGCTCCTATCTACATATACATATCTTCCTTTAGAAAATACATATTACCTGTCATTTTTCTACCTTAGCAATGTTTATAGGACATTCACATGTATTCCGTACTGAAAGATGTTAATTACATACGCCAAAGGCAAAACTGTCACGATTCTGATTCGTGACCATGCAGTCATCGCATCTTAGGTTTTTGCTACCCTTACGGTATATGATATAGTCTATGCATGGTATGAAGAAACCTTTGGTTATTTCTATCTAAAAATTCTTCTCCTGTGAATATGTATATGCTTGTGCTGTCAGGGAGACATTGAAGCTCCCGCTATTTTGACTCAGGGAACCCCGCCATAAAATTTTATTTCTTTGCACTGCTATCTTGTTTTGCGATATTTTGTGGTACCAGTATGTTGTTATCGGTGTATTTTAGTGTTTTATGGTATATCATGGATCTTTGGGGTTTACCAAAAGATCGATCGCCCTCGATGTTGGCGCTGTTCTTGGCTGCACAGGGAATATTGACGCGTATGTGCTCCATTCATATCATTCCTCTTCTTGTGTGGTCGTGTCCTCCTGCCTTCCTTTGTTTTTTTGTCTAATTATTTAGTATTGGTTTGCTCTGTGCAGATTAATCATGTTGGGAATGTGGTACGATGTTTGTTGTTGGGGTGATGTCATGTGGTCCACCATTTATGACCATTGTAATACTCTGATCTGGAACAAATCAAGGACAAGATGGCCAGAACGTACATTTTAGAGATTGCTTACTATTTTTGATAATGTGTGGATTGTCTTGCTTGCTCTTCTTTAGAAGTTAAGCAAAATATTGTGTCAAGGATTGCAACCAGAGGACTGAGATAATGAGGAGCAGTTGAATACATTGGGATTATTACTTATTTTTCCTTGATGGTGTCTTCTTCTGTATCTCTCTTTTGTTGGTTTGCCAGGCAGCCAATGCCATCAGGTTCTCTACCATTGTTGGTGTTACTTCCTCTAAATTGGAAAAACTTTTAGATGCTAAGGTACATCATATTTTCCTGGTTTGGCACACATGCTTCCAGATTGTGGTTTTTAGTTTTTAATGCTTTTGTTAATTGTCTAATTATAAATTCCTCTTGAGAATTGACCTGTCTTTTTAAATAAATATATCTGTTTTACCCATGTAATTTTGGGAAATGCATATGCACCATGTAAAGAGTTAGTTACATTCTCATCTATGCTTATCTTTTCTTTAATGAGATATATCTGTTTTTAGATTCTTCGCTGATTGTACTTTCGAGAACGCCTCCTCGTGATCTATTCACTCTTTTAGAGATGGGGTGGTTTATGTGAACAATCGTACTAACAAGGTCAATAATGTATACAATCCTCTTGAAATTCATGGAATTCTATTGGAGCAATTGTCTAGGTTTCTGAATGATTCTTCTAATCATTATAGTCCTGTTGGAGAGGTAGTTATATATTATTTGTTTCTTAGTTTCATTTGTATCGTTTTTTTTTGCTTCTACGCAAAAAAATCTTACTGAATGAGTTCTTCTGTGGGCTAATTATGTTCCGCATTTTGTTACAGCATTCTGTTCTCTCACCAATGTCTGGAGGTAAGGATCAAGCTCTTGAAATAAACACTTATGATCTCTACAGTGAATTGCTAGAGCTTGTTGAATTAGGGGCTGTATCAAATGTTGATGGCTTTTGTGCTAACAATGTAGATATTACTATCCACACTCTCCAGCCCATGTAATCTGAACTTGCCAGTGGTGACGATTATATAAAACTGAACGCTCTCCTCTCTCCTGATGCAACCTTCTTGTTTTGTTCTCTATGATAACCAGATGATGATTGAGAAAGAGAGCTGGCCATATTGTTTTGCACTTTTAGAGGATTTTCAGAGGACTGAGCAAAGAGGTTGTGTCTCTGGTAGATTACTGGTTCAAGACAGGTATTAAGTACATTCCAATTTTTCTACAGCTATAGTAGCTGAGAACTTTTGATTTACCTAAGATGTAATTCAGTATTATATATATCTCTTAGTAATTAATTCATCATGTCATTTAGTTATTTAGATAATGAAGATCTCTATGCCACAGCATCCTATGTAGGTTTAGCAGCCCTACCAGGAGAAGCTGGATCCTGGCAAAGAGAGTGCAAGCTAATGCATGCTATATACGCTCTTCTTTTGCAGCGATATGCGTTGTTTATTATTAGACTATGAATGTTTATTCCATAAACCGCAATCTTTGTAGGGATACCAATTCGTGTAGAGCGAGATACAAATGGGAGCTTCTACATAAGGAACGTTGTAACGAGGACTACAACCTTTATGCATGAGTTCCGGTTTTATAGGGACTACAAATTGGATGGTACACTAAGCATATCTTGGTCGACATATTCTTGGCATGTATACTCTTTCAAGTTGCGACTTTTTTATGTGATGTCCTGAGATATTCAGAATTGTTGTTGAGGAGATTGGATATAAATGATAGTATTATGCAAGATATGATGATAGCTGAACCTATTTCTATACTATTGTTTTGAAATGTCTTTCTGCTTTCAATATAAAAATAAAGCATGATGCTTTCCTTTAAGGGGTTTTCTATCTTCGTCTTTGAAGCGATTCTATATTTAGAGGTTATTAGAAGGCGGAATTTTACTTTCAAGATTCAGGCTGTTAAAATAATAAATTTTTAATGCATTTCCTTTTGTACGCTATTCTAGAATCACCTCAGCGATTACTTTTTTCCCATTATGTATTGCTAAATGCCTTTTCTTATTTTCTATCTATTTTAGGATGTGATAGGGACTTGGTGAGTCATTGGTTTTTGAGAGATTTGGTTGGTGGAGGGCATGTTTGATGTCCCATAAAAATCTGATGAATCTAATTTGTTGGTCGTATTTAGGTGGTGGACTGAAATTTGTATACGACTGAACATGTACCCATGTCGGTATATTGTACAACAATACCATCATATGTAATTTCAAGCTATAGATATCGTTTCATCAATTGTGTTGTGTCTAGACTTAAGTCTTGTTTTAGGAGTCATATTACTGCTCATAGATTAGAGCATGAGTTTCTAATTTTATTGCAGAACCAATTATGTCCTTTTTGCTTGAGTTTATTTTATAATTTTAAAGCTGCATATTTTAACTGAATATGCTCATGATGAAGTCTCTTTCTCATATTGCGTCGTAAATTTCTTAAGATATTACAGCTGTATTGTCATAAAGATAATCTTTTATGATGAATGACTGTACGAGCGCAGTGTAGCGCGCCTTACCTATCTAGTAGCTTACAAACATCAGTACAAGTAGATTGAGAAATGAACCGAGGTGACGTCAAGTGGGTCGTATTAAAATTTGTTTTGAGCAGTGCTTCAATAATTTTTCTCCTAATATGAGTTGCACAAATCTTAAAGCAGGCAAAGCGGTAAATAATCTCCATTTATCTTTTATCTATACTTTAATATTTGTGCAACTGTAAAAACGAAAAGTATTGAAGCTACTCTTATTTGTTTTTCACATGAGCAGATTTTTTCTGTGCTGGCCTCATTAAAAGTTACTATTAGCTTGCTTTACTAAAAAAAAAAAAGCTACCTTGCTCAGACCTGAGCACGCAGTCCCACACTGCTAATTGGCCCAGAATAGGCAGCCCATGGGCCCATTTTTCTTTCATGTTCCGATGCAGCCCAGATAAATGCTTCTTCGGATCTGGACCGTCTTTTTTGTTTTTCTTTTTGGGACATCTGCATCCGCACCATCCTGTGGTGCACGAAAACTCCGAGGAGCTAGCAGCGGCAGAGTGCTTGAACTGGCTCCAGACATCCACTTTCGCGTCTATTATCGAACTTGTCCTATTTGGAACGCACGACTTTTTCGTATATTTTAAGTTGGTCTTGTGCAGGCCACGAGCATGTCACTACTTGTGCCCTTGCCGACCTTTCACCAACGCACGGTAGACTCCCCACGTATGCAGCCACCTCATTTCATTGCCTCTTCCGCCGGGCACGCAGGCCGGGGCCCCTCTCACTCTCTCAGGCTCCTATGCAGGATTATTGTTCGTGCCAGAGAACGAAATTTCGGTGAGATTTAAAAATTTTAATTAAATTTTAGATAAACTGTAAAAATGGAATTTCAAATCTAGAATTTTTTTTACCGAGAAAACCAAGATCTCGTTAAGATTGAACCTAGTGAAAAATGGCTTAAACGAAGTTGAAAATTTTAAAATTTTTCGTGGAGATTCCTGACACATCAATGATATCCACATAAAAATTTCAGATGATTATCAAATCTAAGAAAATTTTAAAAATTTAAACATTACGACTGTCTTGATAAAACGCTAACCGGTAAGTTTGAACCGAATGAAAAATGAAACAAACAATGTTAGAAAATTTTGAAATTTTTCGTGAATGGTTATGATGGATCACTAATATCCCTATAAAATTTTCAGATGATGATAAAGCTTCATGAATTTTTAACAATTTGGATAGTGCTGCTGTCCTGATAAAAGCCATACCGGTAAATTTCAACCAAATGAAAATGGTACAAATCACGTTAGAAAATTTTTAAATTTTTTGTGGACGTTCCTGATGTTCTATTAATATTTCTATAAAATTCATTTGATGATCAAGGTTTAATAAGTTCCAAAAATTTTGACAATACTACCTTCTGATAAAAGCCTGATGATCAATACATAGATTTGCTTTAATAATAAAAAAATATTTAAAATTTTTGAAAATTTTACAGAAGGGTTATGAGAAAATTTTTAAGATCTTATAAAATTTTTGAATTATAATCACACTCCAGTGAATTTATAAAATTCTTATAAGTGCAATGTACCATTTATGTTCTTTCTGTTTTTGATTTTTGAAATATAACAAATGAAGTTCAATTCATACATAAATTTGATTGAGCAAAAAAAAATTTAAAATTTTTTGAAAGTTTTATATAATTATAATGATGAAATTCTCAAGCTCTCATGAAAATTTTGGATCATGATCACATTCGATAAAATTTATAAAATTCTGACAAAGTTACTGTCCCAATTATGTTCATTCGGTTTTTGATTTTTTAAAGATAAAAAATGAAGTTAAATTATTTTGAAAAATTTTATGTATGATCCTAAACTTCTTATAATGGTACCAGAAATTTTTTATATCACAACAAAGCATGGGATGTTATGCATGAGCATTGGGGATATCGTAGTTATAATTGCTACTAAATATACTTCAACAAATATTATTACTAAATATACTTTAACAAATAGTGGTACTAAATATAATTGAACAAATATTACTACTAAAATATGTTCAAGTAAATGCTGCTACTTGACATACTTAAACAAATATTGCTACTAAAAATACCTAAACAAATAGTACCAATTTGGTATGACCACAGTGAACACTATAGTAGCATTTTTCAACCAATTAAAATGCAAATACATGCATAAACAAGAGATAGCTCCAAGTACTCAACCAAAAATCGACAATACCGAGCGAAAATCAAACACTTTTCAACGAAAATTGACTGGATTTCGTGAAATTCATTGTCGAGCTCAAAATTCGATGTGGCCTTCGATTTTTGCTCAAATGTGTCAATTTTGAAGCCTACTGCTCGAAATTCACTCTGTCGCCGCCAGAAAGATGGTGAGCGGCTGTTAGATCTGAGCGGAGGCATCACCTTCTTCGTCTCCACTGGATGAGGAATTTTTAGGATGCAATGAATTGTCCAACAGAGCATTGCTACTAGTTGCAAAGCACTGCCATTCTTCGTGGGCTGGGGTAGGCCAAAGTCCCAGAGGTAGCTCTGTCCTGTAGGCTCAACCGTGCAGGCCAGGCTTTTTCTTTTTTTATTTGCTTTTATATTATCTACATTTTGAATGGCTCAAAAATATCTTCAAACTTCATTTTTTTCAAAAAAAAAATTTTGACACCAGATGTCATAAAACTATTAATACTAATTTTAAGGAATTTTTGGATAATTTTTTTCAAATTTTTTGAATTTGAATTTGCACTTGACTGGTAAACCAAACGGTTTTTCTTTTCGAACTGGTGTGGTACACGCGAATTTCACGAAAACCAAGTGGTTTTTGACGAAAAGTGAAACCCTAAGTACTAGTTTGAAATCATCACTTTTTTAGCCATTCTACCTTTTTTTTTTGCAAATCTAGCCCCTCTTTCGAATGAAATTGCAAATATAGCTTCATCCCCAACCGTAGAAGCATCCGCAGGTGACACTTGTCATCTTTCGCGCCTCTACCGTGGAAAATCATTGAGCTCTCAACACCACACTCCTGCACTCCCTGACCGCGGCAGCACTCCTCCTACTCTTAACGTCGCATTCCTCCTGCTCTCCTTAGACACCTACTGTCGTGCTTGTTCGCTTGCTCCTACGTTCCCCAGGCGCTTTCCAAGAGCGGTAGGGGACAAGTGTCATCTATCACGCGTTTTACGGTGGTGGATAGGGCTAAATCTATAAATACGTTTAAGAGGCTAGATTTATAAAATAATAATAATAATAATAAAAGGGTTAAAAGAGAGATGACTTCTTCCAGCTTCTTACTGATATTGAAGTAGGATACACTCGTGTCATGTACACATAGACTAGTCATGTGTCCGTGCGTTGCAACAAAAACTCAATTTGCGACAAAAAGTTTATTTGTAAAGAGCACTAATAGTGACAAAGATGGTTAATTACAGAGCAGTGGCAAAGGTGAGTAATTAAAGAGCAGTGGCAAAGGTAGGTAATTTTGATGAAATGACGTGGGAAGAAACTCTCACTTTATATAGTAGAGATTGGACGATGTACACTTGGACAAAAGTCGGGTGTCTGCTTGACGTTTGTTCCAGGTGGCTATCCTGCTGACGTGGCACCTCTCTGCCATTTACTGCTACTGTTTGTATACATGACGGATTATCAAAGGCGCCTGACTCTGCCGCCTCCGTTCGTTCGTTTCCTTGGCCGGTAGCGGCGGCCGCCGCCCGCCGGACAGCGCCAACTGCAAATTAATAGGTCGGTTGGAGCTAATTTTAGCGGTAGTACATGTACCACTAATTAATCGCCTCTCTTATCTCACTGCCTAAGTTCTTATCGAATAAGTCAAAACTACACGCCGAGTATATATCTCTACGTAGAAACAAGTACTCCCACGCACGATATATATAATCCGCCTTATTTTCTTTCGCAAAATTAGTTTCGACTATTTGTATTAAAATACTTCAGAGTTTACGCAACTAGCTAGCTAGCTAGCTTATTCAAGATCTACGATGGCTACAGCATAAACACGCGTGGTGCATTGAACTTGCTCAATCCGATCTACACCTTCACGACGAGCGCTGACTCTGTTTGTTTTTTTTTCCCTTCGGATATAATCAAAATGGTATAATGATGACTTCGACATAATCGGCATCAATAAAACAAGATCGAACTGAACTAGGATGGAGACAAACACCCAATGGCTTGAGGAGGGGAACCGGGGACTGAACGAGTGAATGTGTGTGCTTCCCTTGCTCTTGCTCTTATCATTTCTTGGATCCTTAAGGGAAATAAAAAAGAAGGAACAACAATTGTCTATCGTGCCATTGATAAAATTTTATTGCCACGTGTCACGCGCTGCTGCCTTGGCTCTGTAGGTGCAACGCTAACTGCGGGATTAAGGAGTTGCCGCCATACGGTATGGAGATAATAGGGTCTTCGTCCAGCCTGCTGACGACTACTCCTATTTTACCGTACCGTTTGACGATTGGGTATTATTTTTGCAATTTGCTGTTTCGCGTATTAATATCGCAATTCTTTTTAAAAATATATTATTAAAAAATTCCTCTCTTGTAGTGGCAGTCCTCTTCTGTACTGAAATATCCAAGTAATTGTCACTGAAATGTATGTGTGTATGACTGTGATCTTGTCTATGTTTCTTTATCTTTCTTAGGGTTGACATGATCTAGTTCGACGGCACGGCATATTATCAAGAATTCAAGATAGATACGGTGCGTCATTTACATATCGACACGAAAAGTAAGGATGAGAACAAGTTCTCCGTCCAAAAATATAAGTCATATTTTAACTTTACACGAGGATTAAAGTTATATTAAAATTGAAAAAGTTACGAGAGAAAATGATTTAGATGCCCTCACTTAATTGTTTGAAAGATAAAATATGATACTTTGTATGGATAATAATGAATAAATGGATATGATTAAGAGAAAATAAATAGAGTTATTGAAGAAAAAACTTCATTAAACTAGATATATAAATATAAGATAAGATAATTCAAAAAATAAATCTTACAAGTTTGGACGGAGCTAGCAGTAACTAACAGTACAAATAAATAAACACTATTCAGCGCGTGGTCAATAGAGATGGAAACGCGATCCATCGTCACCTTATCGCCTGCAGCCGCAGGACGGCAGCTAGCGTATAAACCGATCGGCATTTCAGCTACAGAAGATTAGACATATCGATTATATATTGGTCGTTGCATTTGGACGTTCTAGTCTATTATGAAACAATAGCTGAACCCAACGTGAGAAATTTGGGTACGTATATAGTTTGCACTTTTTATTGCCGCGATCCATAAGAAAATGGTGTAAATTAAGTGCAAGCTTAGCGTGTGCAGACCTGCAGATGGGCGCACACATGAGGCAAACAGCGCGACACATCCAAAAATGTGCGGCAGGGCACGTGGTTGAGGTAGATTTTTTTTCTCTAGGGTTCACAATATCGATTTTGAAAAACCGCTCGAACCGATTATCGATAGTTTACGTTGTATAAATTTTTCTAAATTTTTAATTGAATCGTTTACTCGATCGGTTTTAAATTTTGAACTAGTACAATACGATCGAAAACTATGGTTTTTCAAACGGTTTTCGACGGTTTTATGAATCTTACTTCTCCCTCTCAAAAAAACCTCTTCCCAAAGTGTACAGGCTACAAAGTGGTAAATAATAACTATATACTCTTAATTTATACTTTAATTGTTGTGCAACTATTTTTTAAAAAAATCCGCAGAAGCACATATCTTTATACGATTAGATTAGAGCGGAAAGGATCCACGAATTCTTACTCGACCATAGTCTATTCCATAACCTATAAATACACAGTATTTTTTAAAAAAATTCTTCGCTCGGTCGAGAAAGAATCAACGTACATTGTCGACTTGGGATTCACCGAAACAGAAATATGTGCAGCCTGCAGCTGCAAGCTCTGCAACGCGCTGTCACCACCATGCACGCGTGAGACGGAGCGAATCTTATAATAATTTTCCTGCATTACGTGTACTGTACTCAAGGGAAACGTGTGCTCCAGCTAGCCTGCACGGCCGCACCATGCGAATTTGACCCTCTGTGATCGAGGTCGGCCGGTTAGCGGTTCACGGCAAAAGGGATAGAAAGGCACGGGGGGCCGGCCAGTCAGTCAGGCACGACCGGAGCCGGGGGATCGAGCCCGGCCCGGCTCAAACCATGCTGCTGGCCGCTAAATTTTGTGGATTTGACCCGTCGGTTCGGCCGCCGGGACAGCCGAACCAGCCGTGGTATTACCAGCCTATTCAAACGTGTCGTGCCGTGCGCAAGTCTAACCCTGCGGTACGCGCGTCGCACCTGGCCATCGCGTTCGCACAAACGTTGCGAAGTGGCAGGCCAAGTCCTCCACCTCCCACAAAAAAATTGATCACTGCGCCCGCGATGGCGCTAACATCTTCATCATGCGCGGTGAGGGTTGCGACTGGTTGGACGGGAGTGAGCCGATGGATATAGATCGAACGGTCCGAACAGATCTGAGCATTCACGTGGCCTTTTCGGAAGAGAAAAATCTAACGAACCATTTATCGTTTGTGTCCAAAAAATACGGGAGAGTAAATCACCATTGATTTCACTCTTGCACAGCTGTCTGATCTCTCCTGTCCATTGCATATTCCCCTACCTCTGTCTCTGACGGATAGGGTTGCAGTGCATTTGAACGAGAATTGCAAGTTAAATAGTCCTTATATCGATTGTCCGATGGAAAAGCGGCAATTTACATTTTTGGGAGTGATGTAGCCAAAGTTCACCTTTTTATTGTAGTGATTACTGTAGCACATTTTTTTAGACGATCTGAGCTATTGATTCGCTGGATCGAACGGTTCAGTCGAATAGGAACTACTTAGCTTACAGTCCCATTCAAACTGTCCTAGAACTCTGTCCATCTCTAATGCATGCCACCGTTCCTCATTCCCCTTCTCTCTTCTCCCAAATCAAGTTATCTATAGTGCACTATCTCTATCGGCCTCGTATGATATAGGCCTCGTATGACAACTATAAGAAGCGTCGCCGCTGTCGACGGATTCACCGTCCTATTGGCTTAGTTGTAAAAGGAGACGAGGATGTCGACGGTGATATTACACGTGCACATGGCCTTTTTGAGAGGGTACGAGTGGCTCCGATTGAGCGACTACCGGCCACCGGGGACGTCCTAGCTAGCTTGCTCACTCAGATCGATTGGGATGCACGGACGCCGAGCGTGTACGTACGCACAGTCAACGGCTAGCAAGTAGTTGTAGTGAATGGTTCAGCATGTTCGCGTGCTTACTGTACGCTTACTTATAATTGGATCCCAAGAAAAGCGAGATGCGTACGTGCATAATCCCATTCAGCCGGTACTTAAAGGATTACAGCACATGCCAATCGATCGGTGCTGCTTTCCTAGTGGGAGAAACGAATAGCATCCTCGGTAGGCAGCGCAGAACATTGATCCCATGTTGATCTGAGTCAGCCCCTTTTTCAAATCGATCCTAAAACTAACCAACTCGATAGCTAAGTTAGCTAACGCACATGTAATTGAGTTTTCGGCAGGAATTCTGTAAAATCATAGTTTTATTTTTTGATCTCTTCTTTTTATATATGTGCTAAGAAGATACACTCATATTAAGTTCGTGTGGCGTGCGTGTATAGTGGTGTGTGTGAGTATATGTACCATGGAAAAAAAGCTAACAACGGGTACTGTTGTATAGTCTTGCAAGTACGCAACATTTTGTATGTTCGAATCTAAGAAAATAGTGGTCATGATATATAATGTCCAAGAAATTCACATAACAAGCATGGCCATGGTACCATCGAATATATAGGTACAACCACATATGATCCTAGCACTAGTTCCCGTGTGCTTCAGAATTTGTCTCATACCGCTTCCTTTTTGCCGCATCAATATTGAAGTGAAGAGGGATTCCGTGCACTAAAATTGTCGTATCACTCTAGAATGCATAAAGCTTAATTTAGTTTTGCGTATATGTAACTGATGTTTCATGTATGAATATAGCATTGATAGGTCAAATTTGACGGTGAAAGGCATGCTTTGATGCTTACTGCTTGGAACATGGACAAGCAACATGACTATATGTATCCATCGTTCACGCCATAGCCATCGCCGTTGAAATTTTTCTGCTCAACTCCAAACTGGTGAGTGAATATTCCTAAACTTGTGGGCGCATAGCTTGTTCTTACCGTAGTTTGCACTCCAAGAATTTGATCGATTTCTTCCACGACCAGACTATTCCTTCACTGCAAATTAAGAAATGATATGATCGTAAGGAGAAGTTGCAACAAAATAAGAATGGATCAATTCATCAGAGTAACAAATTTTGGCAGGTCCATCTTCAGGCTGAAGCCTCTGGCCTTTCCACTTGCAGTGGGCCGGGGTCAGTACCTTCTTAATTGCGATCGAGCGCAAACGTTGCATCAATCTACATCGATTAGTTGCTCGCATGATCTGTTGCGTTGCATGGATCGAAGTTGTACAAAGTTTTGATGACTTGTCTCGATGGAGTACATGATCTGTTGTGTTTTGCGTAATGCATGGATACGGAACTAGCGCATCTTTCAAATATAAGGTCTTATCTCAAGATTTTGTTTAGGTGGAAGAGAAAATGAAGAGAGATATAGACCATTACTAATGTATATAAGCTATAAGCGATTCCAAGGACTTATTACTTATTACATGTGGGCGATTTAATGTTATAGACAATGCTATAGCTAATCTATTAGAGATGTTGTCTATATGCTATCTATAGATGATATGGACATTTCTTATAGCTAGCACCATTGGAGATGCTCTAAAAGGTTTCTTGGGATTTTGTAAAGCGCATTTCAAATATTGTTGACGCTTCTTCTTTTTGTTTGCGCCAATTAATAATCCTGAATGCGATGCAACTAAGGACTCTCTGTGAATTTAGACTCCTAGAGATTTCTAGTTTTCCCCTGTGAATTATTTTTAAAAAAAATTGGCTAGAGCACTGGCATTAATTATAGAAGAAAGAACAACAGCGGTGGGCGGAGCGAGTCTCGCTTGCTCGCACCAAACGAGCGAAGCCACGACCGCTCCCCTGTGAATTATGATACCACAACTATATGCTCCAATCTAAATTTGAAGATGCCTAGTTGTCACAGAGATAGCAAATGAGAATTTTTTTTAAATAATCCATATTTAAAAAATTACATAAGCAATACATCAGATTTTTTTTAAAGAAATATACCTCCCTCACCATTTAGAATAGCGATAGGGACTCTGTTGCCATTTTCAGTCACAAATCATCAATTGAAATGGCATAGAGGACTCTGCCCCTCAAGACCATTATTGGATGGATGTCTACTAGAGTAATTGAATGAAAGCGAAGGCCATAAGCCTTGCGAAATCAAAGGGGAAGTCACCGATAAATCCTACTATATAGGGTATATGGAAACAAGCATGACTTCTTTGCTATCATTTCTGTCCATGATTCGTCCGTGTCGCCATTGTACAGTTAGCAAGACGAACACAAGCGCTGAACCGAACTCTATGCGCCATGTAATTCGCACCTATATTACAAAATACTATGTCCAGCTTCGTTTGGTTTGTGCAAACAACAAATATTACTCGATCTCATTATATGTATACAACGAATTACTCGGTTAAGCAACGGAGAAAGCCCGATTTTACTCACCTTCCCTAAACAAAAATATTTCTCTATTTCCACATATGACTAATGTTAGTGTTTTTTTTGCCAGAAAACAAAATGTTTCTATTTTTTCTCTATACAGCTATGTTGCTAATGGAAAAGGCGATAGAGCACTGCAATCATTTCAAAATGGCAACAGTGCTCTATCGTCTTTTCCATTGTCGACAGAGTCTCTGTCGCCAAACCAAATGACGATAGATAGTCTAGCTGGACACCGCATCAACATTCTGTTATTCTAAATAGCGACAGATCTGACGCCATTTCAAACGATACAAATAGTATATTCTATAATTTTTTCAATGTATTAATTCTGTAATTTTTTTGTTATTAAAAAACCTTGCCAAAATAAATAAATAAAATAGAGACAACAAATCTCCATGAAAGCTCTACAACAAAATTGGGGGAGGGGGGGGGGGGGGGGGCGGTGGTTCGAGTACCACATGCTATTAAACCACTATGGTTATTTTGTACTCCCTCCGTTCATTTTTATAAGGTTTATTTTTTAAATGATCTTGTTCACAAATATAAGGCTTGCATGTAGATTTAATGATGTCTTTTCTTCTATACCCCTATTTATTCTCTCTCAAACATATGCATTTATTCATTACCACTCACATAAAGTATATCTTTCAACTTCCAAGACAATTAAGTGGGGGCATCTAAGTCATTTTCTCTCGTACCTTTCTCAATTTAAACGCAACCTTAGTTCTTGTGCAAAGTCAAAATACGCCTTATAAAAATGAACGGAGGGAGTAGTAGTCAACATACGTAGCGAAGCAAAGAGAATTAAGAGATTCAACCACGTGGCAAGCTTGGTTAGAAATTACTCATGCATGAATTTAAAAAACTGTTTATCAAACTCGGAATTAAGAAATAGTTGCTCTAACCAACTTGATATCTACGAGCCTTAATATGAATCTTATCATATGAGCTTTAGCATGCCATTCAGAGAGACGCACACTTGCCGGCTCACGTTTAAAGAGACACACAAAGTAGGACCAGCTCGATCTTACCGTCTTTCATAAAAAAAAAAGAGTGTGTATATAAAACTCTTGGTTGAGAAACCAAACTCGCGCGGCAACTCTCTGTTCTACACCATGCGCAACCAAAAGAAGTAATGTTGATGCTTGTGGGAACCACGAGCATGCTGCATTGCATGCATACCCCACGATATGGATACAATCAAAATAGCATAATCGTGTACCCATGTGTATGGTCACAGGCTCACAGCCACGCCGTTACGTTGCCCCCACACGGTACCATGCAAGAACTTATCTCACACCATCTCAAATTCCACACGTGAAAATAAGGATATCGAACTTGATAAAAGAAATTATAATTGCGATTGACCAGTCAGCCATGCAAATAATGCGAAGGGACTATTGTTAGCAGCAGGGGCAGTGCGATCGGTACATCAGAGCCGGACAAGTACTGTCCCAAACAAACAACCAGGTCCAATCATTACCAAATACCATTGACAACGCCCCGATCCACTTCCGCCCTTTTGGAAACGCAAAACACTCGTCGATAATAGTCCGATTTCTATATAAATTTTGATATTTTTATCTACTACAACGGGCAAAATGAAAAAAAAGAAGCACAACACGTTTGGAAGTCGAGAAGTTTTGGTTTATTTGGCCTTAATGTACTCTTCTTTTTTTTTATCTTTTTGCCCCTTAACAGTAAAATTAGCCTCTCTCTATCTGCAGCTGCAGAAGCAGTAGCAAGTAATATATTGTACTATTCTATCGTGGTGGGAAGATGACTTCGTGGTAGAGGCGTGCGTCATGATAAGTGGGGTGGGCCCACCTTAATAGGAGATGATGTGGCCCTGTGGCTCGATAGGCACCTGCTGTGGCCTCCATGTGTGGCAGGATCATCGAGCAGTATCAATCCAATAGGACCTGTCGCTGTCCCCTAGTGCGATAAGTTCCTATCACGGTTCCCATGTGTAGCAGGATCAACGGGTAGTAGAATTGCAGTAGGACCTACTACTGTCCCCTAGCGCACAGACCTGTAAAAGTCTTGTAGGGCATGCACATGCCATGCTGGTCAAAGCACGTGCTATAGTTGAGGTAGCTATCGCACTGCCGGTGAGGTGCCGTAGTAGGAGAACACGACAAGTGACACATATCGTCTTCGCGGTAAAAAAAAATAGCTAGATTTATAATTTCATCATACAAGCCTAAATATGAAAAAAAAAACTCGGGAGCTGAAACCGTCTGACGAAGCTTCTGCTGCCATAGACCAAGGAGAACACGAAGCTCCTACTGTCCCACGAGGAAATTTAATTCCCAGGCATCGGATTTTGATCGGACGCTCCTCGAGGACGCGCAGCGCAGGCCCCAGCGGGCAGGCAGAGCCCGCGGCCGGACACCGCGGAGTGGAGACCAGCGAAGGCACAGCTCGAAGCCCAGCTGCGCGCGCGCGGATTACACTGCACAACGTGGGGTGGGGTGCCAGCCGTGGACCACGCCGCGTGCGTCCTTGTCGTGCACGAGCCACATCAACCGCGGCCTAATCTGCGCACCAATCGCTCTCCCCGTCAAATATCAACGCAACACATCCGCACCACCCACCCAGCCCAGAAACCGGCAGCAGCCACTTGCGTACATAACACCCGGCCTTAGTTAGCATCCTCGTATCTGCTGCCGTACACAGCATTCGTAAGTACTAACAGTGTAACACGATGACACACACGTACGTAGCATGCACCGGGTGCTTTTACAACCGCCTTTTGTAGCAGTAAGCATCGTTTCGTTTTCGGCGTACTATCGCCTAACCGAAGAGTACACGACTAAGCTCAAAGTGCAAATGGAAGACTAGCTAGCTAGCATGCTGCATGCGTTCGTTTGACAATCACTAGCTCCATCTTATCTACTACGTACTACTTCGGTTTTCAGTCTCGATCTCAATGTACTACCAGTCCCTGACCAGACGAACATGAGATCCATCACCACTACATCAATCCAGAATAAAAAAACACCAGCGTCTCATTGACGAGACCCCCCCTTCTGGAAGATAACCCCGACCTACCAAAACTGATAGCAATAAAGCTGCAGGCAAGGAAGGAAAGCTACGCAGAGCCGTCCAATGAACCTGTGTGTCAGCCAGGACAAAAAATGTAGAGTTCAGCAAGAGACTTCAGGTTGAAGGAAGAACCAGAGCAGGACATCCCAATTCCGAAACATGGCCATCTGTTGTGTAGACTGTAGAGGCTTCATGCCTTCATCGCTCGCCGCTGCCTCGTAATCTCGCTTGTCCCATCCCAACGGCGGTCGCCGCGGCCACGCACGCCGTCCGCATCGGCTCGCCATGACGTGTATCGTGTCGTCCACTTGTCTGCATCGCTTCACAATTGGCATGTCGCTGTGTAGCAGTGTCTTTTTTTTGGGCTGGAGGATCCCCCAAATTCAGGAAATTTCTTGGAACATCACACTGCCATTTTAAACTCCATGATCGAGTGAAAGGAGTAAAGAATTAGCAAGCCCTGTTTACATCATGTCGCGTGTCGTACTGCTTGAGTTAAACCGGGCGCGTTGAGTACGGCCATGTCATTAAGGGGATCGCATCGCGTTCCTTGCTACTACTACTCACTTCTCATAGAACTGGTACCACACTCCCTCAAAAAAGAAGAGAGAATTGGTACCACACAGCTAAGAATTATAAGATGGATACATATGTATATGAATGAATTCATATTCAGACATTGAGCATTTTTTACATACAACCACTGCTGTCAGAAACAGAAAGATTAAGCTGTTTGGCAAGTTTAGAACTCGAGAAATTAATTTGAACTGGTACTATGTTAAATTTCACACATGACTCTCATAAAATAGTTTCCTTTGTCAGGGAAACAACATGAGCAGTCCCACTGACAATGTAGCCTGGATCAGCGTCTGAATAATCAGTCACCGTAATTTTGTACCGGTTGACTTGAATTTAGAGAGCACACTTTCTTTCACTAATATTTTTACCTGACAAAATTTTCCATTGTTGAAAAGTAGTAGTGAAAACAAATAGGTTAGGTCAAAGGAAGCGAGACCAACAAAAATACAAAATATCACGTCATGCGTACATATTACAAGCAGAGAAAAAGGTGAGTAGAGGGCAGTGGGCACTATAAAATGTTCCCTTGTCTTCCTAGCCCTATGTATGAAAGGTGTAGAGGTAAAAAAGAGATTAATGGAGCAAGGCCACAAAACACTCGCCACCACTCCCAATTCCCAAATGGACTGGTATGGTAGAGCCCATCTCTGAGCCCTTGCCTTGCTGGACCTGAGCTCTCTCTCTCTTTCTCTCTCCCCCCTCTTCTTCTTCTTCTTCTTCTTCTTCTTCTTCTCTTGCTTGTGCTCTCTCTTGTGCAGTTGTTTGTGTAGTGGAGAAGATAGCCTGATCTATTTGTTCATCGAGTCTGCCAGCAAGATTTGGCAGGCAAAGAAGGGGGAAACAAAGCGAAAAAGCGCATCTTTTTTTTAGTCTTTTCGGTTCAGTTTCTTGGTTGCTTCTTTTGGATCCTGAAGAGGACCCCACCGTTTCCACCAAAACCCAATCTTTTGTGTGTTCTCCGCGCTTGAGATCGATAGGTTTCCAGATCTAAGGCCCCCTTTGGTGGTAAGATCGCAGGAATCTGGGCACGCGAACTCTACGGGAAGCTATCCAAGAAAAGGTTAGTCCTTTGTTTGCTTCTTCTCCGTTGTATCCCAATGCAAGTGGAGCATGGTGGTCTTGGCGATCTCTACCCTGTCGATCGTGCAGCTCCTGTTCTAGATGCCTGGTTCTTGATCTTGATATTTGTCTTGTTTGGTTCGGATTGCAGATTTCGCGAAGAAACGAAAGGAAAAGAAGATACTGGAAGAAAAGGTAAAGAAATGGCCTTTGTGAGGAAGTGGGCGATGGAGAGGTGCCGGAGATGAGGGATGCTATCGGCTGTGATGGAATACTTGAGATCATGCTGGGGACCGGCGTCGTCGCCGGCCGGGCTTCCCCGCAAGGGATTGGATGCGGCCGGACGGCAGGACGGGCTCCTGTGGTACAAGGACGCCGGGCAGCTCGTCGATGGTGAGTTCTCGATGGCCGTAGTCCAGGCCAATAACCTGCTGGAGGACTACAGCCAGGTAGAATCTGGGCCGCTGAGCACCACGGAGCCCGACCTGCAGGGCACCTTCATCGGCGTCTATGATGGGCACGGTGGCCCGGAGACGGCACGTTACATCAATGACAACCTCTTCAACCATCTTAGGGGTAAGACCTCAACTACTGCCGAGTTTTCATGTCTTAGATCAAATACCAATATAGCTATGTTATCTTATTATAGTTGATTCGTCCAATTGTTATGATCTGCATGTGTATACAAGCTGATTCTGATTGCTCCCAAGTAAAAATGTTTGCCATTTAAGTAGATCTCTGTTGTGAGCTTGCCATTTGCATGGGGTGTGGTTCTGCGTGTAGTACTATGAAAGAAGCGCGCACATATTTAAATGCCGTTATGTTTATACCAGGGGCCAAGATTACCCTAGTTTCAACCCATACTTAATTTATATGGAATAGAATGGAAGCACCTCGTTGCATGTAACAGTGCAACAGCTGAAAATCTGCAAGAAATTATTGGTGTCTTTAAAAAGATAACATCTTATACTCACTTCTTCTGATTGTATCGTAGTTTGTGTTAATACTTGCCAATCTTCATATGTGCCCATGCATGATGAACTTCCTATTTCAGGATTTGCATCTGAGCAAAAGTGCATGTCAGTGGATGTGATTCGGAAGGCTTTCCGAGCGACTGAGGAGGGATTTTTTTCTCTAGTTAGTAGTCAATGGTCGTTGAGGCCTCAATTAGCGGCGGTAGGCTCTTGCTGTCTAGTCGGTGTGATTTGCACTGGAACTCTCTATGTTGCAAACCTTGGGGACTCCCGTGCTGTTCTTGGGAGGCTTGTCAAGGGAACTGGAGAGGTTCTTGCAATGCAGCTCTCAGCGGAACACAATGCTTCCTATGAGGAGGTTAGGCGAGAGGTGCAGGCATTGCATCCCGATGATCCCCAAATTGTGGTCCTAAAGCACAATGTTTGGCGTGTGAAGGGTATTATCCAGGTAAATATCGATAATTCTGAATTGTAATTTGTATAAGATCAAGTTGCTAGTTCATTTTGAATCATCCATCAAATTATTTTGTGCTGTATTCAAACATGTGGCTTAACCTCTTGTTGTAATCACTATTGCACTTTACACACTGTGGTTAGGTGATTTTGTAGAATTGTAGTTGCATTTTGTTGTGTGTTTGGTATTAGGTAATTTCTCATTTATCACAGCTAAATTTAGGTATATTCATCATTGCTCCTTTCAAGTTTCAATAGTCACTAATCATGCTTTTCCTGTCTCAACAATCTATGTGGATGCAATAATATGACAGTGTTGTTTTGAATTAAGACAAAACACAATTCAAAGCTGTTCAATATATTTTCCTTAATTGAAATCTCCCCAAATGAACTCATTATTCATCTTGTGTCTTAAACAGATGTAGGTGTGCTAGTCATGATATGAACATATGCATTTTCTAGATGAATCACGCTTAATATGCTATTTGTCTCTTGCATAGCATTAATGATTGGTTTTTTTGGCAAATGTCATGCCAATTGACTCTTAGTGCGTACAAGAGATTTCTGCCATGTTATGTTGCTTTGTTGAACTGCGTTGCTTCCACTGTACATCTCACATGTTATGATGTGTCGCAGATAACAAGGTCCATTGGAGATGTATATCTGAAGAACCCAGAGTTCAACAGAGAACCTTTGCATAGCAAGTTTCGGCTTCAAGAAACTTTCAGGAGACCACTTCTTAGTTCTGAGCCAGCAATTGCGGTACACCAAATACAGTCAACTGATCAGTTCATCATCTTTGCATCTGATGGACTCTGGGAGCATATTAGTAATCAGAAAGCAGTTGATCTGGTTCAGAGTAATCCTCGCAATGTATGTGTTCTTATCTTACATTTAATCTCTGTAACTTGGTTCTTTGAAGGCTAACTGCTAGTTCATCTTATTGCTTGCCCAATCAAAAGTAACGGATGTGCTTTTTTAAGAAAATAGAGGGCATTATATTAATATATTTAAACATCTTTAGAACTTGTTGTTCAAAGTTTCTTTAAGATGTAATAAATGTTCTGTAAGAAAATAGTAGATATATGTTTACTCTATATGTTATCATATGAAGGCTTCTTAGATTGTTTAATGCCACAAGGGTGGCAGTTGAATTAAATGTCTCCCCACTTCTCAAGTTTGTAGCAGTTCCTCAGTCTGTCAATCATTCAAATTTGTATGGACCTGCTATTTTGAGTATGATTAATTGTTATATGTAGCAACATGTAGTTCAAGGCAACGGTACTGTGGTTTAGTCCCTACAAGGCTACAAGTTTGTATTTTTCTGCCAATCTTGGATAGGCTATGCCCCAGATAATCTGGCAGGTTCCTTTATGCAGTGAATATGTTCCATGTCACTTCATTTGAATCTTTAGTTCTTGAATTGTATAACATATGTAACTTTAATTGTTTCAAGTTCGGCTATGCCCGGTTGTTCACTTATTGAGGAGATTTTGAATAGTAGTTGTCATCTGTAGATCTCGTTAACATGGCAAAATTGGCTACAAGACATCAAACTTTTGTGACATTTGCTCTAGAACGTCGGTTTTTTGTTCCTTTGCCTAAACACACTGTAAAATCATGGCTATTTTGCCAGAAGACACACTGACCATTAAAATAATATATTTGGCTGCCATAGGAGAGAGAAGGTGGGTGAAAAGTCTATTTTGCCCCTATCAATTGGGGAGATAAAATCTGGAATATGACCAAATTGCCCCCTTAATGAGATTAGAAGGAAGAAGCGAAGGGGATAGTTTGGTCATATTTCAGATTTTCTCTCCCTGACTGACGAAGGCAAAATAGACTTTTCACCCACCTTCTATTTCCTCTCTTAGCCAAATATATTATTTTAATAGTCAGCTTCTTTTATTCATCTTACCGAACATCATCATTTGCTTATGTTCTTATTGCTTCTGTAATTTCTATATATCAGGGGATTGCTCGAAGAATAGTTAAGGCTGCGATGCAGGGGGCAGCAAAGAAGAGGGAGATGAGGTATTCAGACCTCAAGAAAATTGATCGTGGGGTGAGGCGGCACTTCCATGATGATATAACTGTCGTCGTGGTATTTTTCGGTTCAAATGCCATAACCACTGCTAGCTGGAGCAGGCCCTCAGTTTCTCTCCGAGGCGGTGGTGTAACTCTCCCTGCAAATTCTCTTGCTCCATTATCAGTTCCTTAGGAGCTAAGCAGCTCGTTCTGAAACCGTTCTGGAGTTAAAGAAGGCAAGAAGATCAAAACCAAAGAAGAAGAGAGGAAAAAGAAGAGCAACGACAGTTGTGATCAACTGTAGTGTATTTCTTCTGTATTGTTCTTGCAAAACCTTTTAGATTCAACTTGGTGACTAGTGTACTGATAGCAAGGTATAAGATTAGATTATTCTTAGTTTTTTTTTTCTCTTTTCGCACATGGGATATCAGGTGGTTGTACATTCTCTGGATCATCTTGTGATAATAGTTCATCACCCCTTCTTTTGTTAGCTCCTTTAAAGTGCTATTTATCCTGTCATCTCAAGGCTGACATATTAGATATGTAGCAGGTTGCTTTCATGACCCTTTCCAAGCATCATGGTTGATTAGATATGGCCCATGGATGATGCAATGCCTTATCTGTTCAGCTCAGATCAACATGGTCACGAAATCATTCTACTGACATGATGATAATAACAGATGTCACACAGATTATGTACTTGTTGAAAGGCTCCTGGTAGTAGGTTGACGAAGGGTAGAACACACATATATGAAACCTGAAGCCTCTGATTGCATGCCTTTTGCGTTCACCTTTTCAGCTGATGCGTCTGTTGGTGGTTTGGTACGAGCTTGAGGACTGGGTGCAACTCGTGCGCGCGAAGCTTGTTCTGCCGCTCGTCGTGCCTAGCGTCTGTGCGCTCGCGCGGCCGGCACGGTAGCTAGGGGTGGGCAAATTTAAACCGAAACCGAAAAACCGAACCGAACCGAATTAACCGAAAATTTCGGTTTTTTCGGTTTTCGATTTTCGGTTCGGTTTTTATTTTAGCACTATTCGGTTTTCGGTATACGGTTCGGTTTTCTTATTTCAAAAACCGAAAGAACCGATTTACCGAATAAACCATTCTCTGCGTCGTCTGCGACTCTGCGATCTGGTCACCACTCACCAACCTGGTTTGGTTTCCGTTTTCCATTCGCTAACGCGCAACGCCAACCCGCAATCCCCAATTCCCCATTCGGGCATTCACGCGTAGGGCGGCGGCTTCACTTCGATCGCAGATCCGTGGTCTTCCCTTGTGCACGGTGGAAGCGGAGTGCCCAGAAGACTCCATGGCGGCAGCAAAGCAGACGAGGCCGAGCTCCCGACGAGCTTGCGAGGGCTTAGGCTTGCGGCGCGACGAGGAGCAGCATGAAGGCCGGGAGGTGGATATAAGGAGCAGCGGAAGCATCTCAAGGAGGAAAAAGAAAGACACGGCTCCTCCGCCCTTCGTCTTTGGTCGCGATGCGGTGCTGTGGCGGTGGTGGTGGTACAACGACAGCGGCAGCACCCAACAAAATCCAGCCCCAGCCGCGTGTGTCTGAGAGGGGCGCGGCCCCACGCGGCCCAGGAAAGCGGGACAGCGGCGACGAGGTGGCGACGGCAGCTTTGCCCCATGCTTACATGCTGCTGAAGCAAATCTACATGGCTTTCTCCAGAATTTGGTTGGTGGGGTGTAGATTTGCCTTAGGTGGAGACGAGGTGAAATGGCGTTGGGTCAAGGTTGCCAGGTATACGTTGATTATGGACATGCACTGCTTATTAGGGCTTATATCTTCTTTGCTTACAAGTTACAACAGTCTCAGATTTTTCAGTCTCTCTATGGAATATAATGATCTTGATTTTTCATTCGAACGTTTTGATTTGCGTGGTGCTGAGTAATTGCTAGGGGATCTTGCTAATCCGTCTAATAGAATGGCTTGATATGGTCTATTTTTTCCTTGTTCTAGTTTCTTAGCGTCTGATTTAGAAATGTTGGCCAAACAAAGGCAGATCGATCTGACGAAGTGACCATCTAGTGGTCTCCTCGACCCCTCCGCCTCCCAACCAACCACCATATACGTGGATACTAGGGGGCATCTCTGAAGGTTTTGAAAAAATCGGTTAACCGAATAACCGAAAAAACCGAACCGAATTAATTCGGTTTATTCGGTTCGGTTTTTTCGGTTATTCGGTTTCGGTTCGGTTTACAAAGTTCAAAAACCGAAATTTTTAAAAACCGAATAAACCGAACCGAAAAAACCGAATGCCCACCCCTAACGGTAGCCTCCCGGCTAAATGTTGCAAGCCTTACACCCTTGTCAGATGTAATCCATCCGATTGCCCAAAAATCTTGTGGATAAGTTGGCAGAACATTTCGAGCCTATTTAGGAGAGCTGTAGCTTTTTTGAAAAACTGCTTTTTAGCTTTCCGGGTTAAAAAACAACTATAGATTTTTTTATAAGAGACAGTTTAATAAATAGTTCATTTTCTTCAGCAATAAGCTATAAAAACACGTTCAGCTTTTGACGTTTGCTAGTTATATATGACTTCTAGTTTATACTAAAAACCACTTAAAAGCTAAGCTGTTTGAAAGAGTTTACTGATTTTTCAGAAGCTAAAGCTGGCTTACAACTCCCCAAACATAACCTTAAACGAGAAGTTAAGGGTGAACATTTGGGTCTAACTACTCCCTTTTCACGTTTTTTTTTGGGGTGTCATCTTCCTAATCACATGAAGGTGTGAAGGGAGCAGCATACATTTTGTGATTTGTCAAATAAAAATGCTTCACTGCATCACGGCACAAAAGATTGGCAACTTCAAAAGTGGAAGTCAAACTGCTTACAAATCTATTTTGGCGCTTGTGCTGGATCGTGTAATAGCAGAAATGATATCACCAAGATTTTATGGCAATGATTTTCTGTTGTCAGCAACAGCGACATTTGTTAATATTGAAGAGAAAGCAGCTCATCGTAACATCGTTTCAGTATGCAGCCAATGGAAAATTAGAGCATATTTATCTTATTTACTACTCTTGGTACAATATACCAGTCATACGATTCTCCTGTCCTTCAAATGCTTGCTCCTTGCAGTAAGACATTACAAGCGAAAATGCATGCCACCTTAACAATAACAAGGCTCTCCATGACTTGCCTCACTTTGTGTTCAAGGACCGAGCAACTTCTTCCACCAGGCGTACCCTAATAAGACGATGAAGATTACAAAGCAGCCCGACGAGGTACTCCCAACAAACGGCCAAAAGAGGCTGCCATCGTCAATGCTGTACAGATTGCACGGGATGTTCATTGCAAAAGCCCCAGCTATGAACGTGTTGACAGCTATGCCAAAGGATGCAATGGTCAGTGTAAGCTGAAGCTGAATGAGTTCATTACGCTGGTTGTCAAGTTGAATGTTGACATAGTCTTCTGTGTCATCAATATACTCTCGAACCTGTTTAATTTTCCAACGGAGAAATCAATTCCAAAGCAAGATGAATATGAAACAATAGTACCAAAGAATTCTACTGAGACAAGATACAACTGTTCATCCACTCAATGGAAAAGACAGAGTGAATAGTTTCTTCACCAGAAACCAGAGATATGTTCCTGATAATTAAATAATTGAGCATCTGATATTTTTCTACCTTGAATATTAACTGAGCTCTATGTTTTGCACAAAAAAGGGTCATTTTATCTTTGCAATTAAACTCTCTCTAACCATGACATAACAGCTACACTCTGTATGCTAAGCCAGTACCAAATAAGCACAAAATCAACAATTAAGGCAAGCCATAGTGTTAAATAGCTCAGGAGAACAGCAACGAGGCTATTTCAATATGGGTAAAGGGACAAACCGACAAAATTCTGTTGCGAATTCCATCCAGCTGCATGAAGTAGGCCTCAAGCAACATTTCTAGGTCTTCAACATCATTATCCAAATGCATACTGGTAGCAATGCTCACACTACGCCGAAAACTTGAGTTCAGCCTGAGCAGACTTGCTCCTGAAGGAACAATGCTATTTGAAGCAGCAGATGTCATTAAAGCCTCAACCTGTTGGTTTTGTACTTGCTTCCTTGTTAGATACAGATGTGCCATGTCTTCATTATCATCTAGAAGATGTTCTATTTCATCTCTGACCTAAAAATATATGACAGCAAAATAAATGGCTTCAAAAGAAGAACCAAGCTTAGAGCATCATATGGGTTTTCATAAGGTTGTCAAAAGCACAAGCCTAATGATAATGAAAGAAAACAAAAATTCAATGCCAAGAACCAAAAATGATCATTTCATTATGATCCTTTTTGTTATATATGTCTTTGCAACCATAGTTACCATACAATCAGAATTATAATTACTCAAACTCATCTTTTGCTAATCCAAAGCAGATACACTACAATATTTGGTTCTTTATATACTTGCACCAAGACAGTTCAATACATCAAATAGTTGCTCCTTCATGTGCACAGGGCCAGGTAAGAACAAACATGAAAAACAATAACTCTAGCAGGATCAGTCAGTGACTCGGTGCACAACCAGCCATAACTATTACAAGTGAGAGATGGTTTAAGGTAAACCTGCATATATGCTATTCAGTTTTGTGATTAAAACTTCAGTTGTATCTCAGTTGCTGCTAATAAGAAATAGACCGTTGAAATTCAAGGGTCAGAAAAGAACAGCAATGATAATATCGATACAACTTTTGATCTATAAATTAATGCAAACGATAACAGACAGTAAGGTAGATATTAAGGTTTAAACTTTAGATAGACTAAGGAACTAGACATGCATATATATCTCTGTGGACCTGTGGTGATACCTTCTGCACCCGGGCAAGCAAACGGGTAAGATCACTCTTAAGGCTTCGCACGCGCTCAAGGTTCCTCGTGCTCACATTCTTGGTCAGCTCATCGAGTACAGGAGTAGCATGCCTCTCAAGATCAGCCACACATGAGTCCAGCGATGAGCACACGGCCTCGAGTGCAATCTCCAGCACCTGGAACTCAAATGGCAGCTCGTGCTCTGCCCCGGTCGCCTCATTAAGACAGGGCAAATGATCTCCAGGCCAGCCATCCTGCTTTTCCCCATGGCCATCACCACCATGTTCGCCGTTCCCACCCACCAGACTCCTCAGGGGCAGATGCTGCCTCAATCGGTCAATGAAAGGGAGCACCTCGTGCGCGAGAGGGTCCAATAGGAGGACCTCATCGGCCGTAACGATCGCCCTGATGAATTCTAGGTTGATCAACATCGATTTCTCCCTAGCTGCAAAATTAATCTTTGTATATTATTATACCAAAGCATTGGGTTTTCTTGCCTTTTCAACACCAAAAGCGACCCTAATGGCGGTCGGTATTAATGGGCGAGCGCTCACCGAGGATGTTGGAGGAGTGGGAGAAAACGGGGCCGAGGATGCGGAGGTCGCGCGGGGGCACGCCGGCGCGGCGGATGATGGAGGCCTTGTCGAGCTCCAGAATCTCGGAGGCGCCCCACCGGTCCAGACGCATCCACAGGCGCGCGCCGGCCTTCTTCTTGCCGACCTTGCCGGACACGGCGCCGCCGTCCGCTGCAGGGGCGACAGAGAGGGGAGGCGGAGATGGGGTGGGCTGCGTCGCGGCCGGCGGCGGGGCGCACGGAGAGGTGGGGCAGGGGGGATTCGTCGCGCGGGGCTTGGGGAGGGAAGGGAGGCGGCGCGCGGAGCGGGTGCGCTTGGAGGAAGACGAGGAGGACGCGGTGGAGGCGAAGAAGGGCAGCCTCCTGCCGCCCGATCGCCTCCCCATGGCGGCTTGGGGCGGAGCGCAGCGCCGCGCCGCGGGCGGCGCCGGGCGAGGTCGTCGCGTGCCGTGGTGCGGCACGGGAGACCGGGAGAGAGGCCGAGCCGCGCGGTGGTTCCGCGTCCAATCCGCTGCTTTCTGGCATGGGCTGCAGCCGAACCGGTGCTCGCGTCCGACGCGAAGCCAACTCCCGCGATTCCCTCGAGTCTCGGCTAAGGCCGCTTTGGGTGCGGTGCCGGAGGCAGTGTACAATTCGAGTCCAGGTTATTCGTCCGTGAATTTTTTTTTATTTAATATTTTTTTAAAACATTTTTTCAAAACTAATCGCCCGCGGTAAGAAATTTGAAATCTACCCTCCCGTCGCCCCTGCCGGCGACGCCCCTACGGGCGAGAGGCTAATAGCGTGAACGCAAAAATCCAAACATAACGTAAGTAAAAAAAAAGCTTTTTTAATTTTTTTTGGTAATTTTTTTTTTGTAATGTGTTTGTACAGTAATTGTTGTCTTGAACCGGGAAGAATTAGAAAAAAACTTATTGTCATGTAATGAACTGGAAAAATTAGTTTAGTTCGTTAGTGATCACTAAGGTATTTTCGTAGCCCCGTGGGACAGGCCGGACACGGTCGAAAAAATACGGAAAAAATCATGTGCAGCCTACGCAATGCGGGCTACCACTTACGTATGGGCGAGATGGGCAGACTTTGCCCCGGCATTTTGTTACGAAAATCGGAAAAGGTGCTCGCGGCCACGAAACCACGGAAATCGTGGCCACTTAGGGGTTTTCGTAGCCCCGTGGGATAACCCGGACACGGTCGAAAAAATACGGAAAAAATCATGTGCGGCCTACGCAATGCGGGCTACCACTTACGTATGGGCGAGATGGGCAGACTTTGCCCCGGCATTTTGTTACGAAAATCGGAAAAGGTGCTCGCGGCCACGAAACCACGGAAATCGTGGCCACTTAGGGGTTTTCGTAGCCCCGTGGGATAACCCGGACACGGTCCAAAAAATACGGAAAAAATCAAGGGCGGCCTACGCAATGCGGGCTACCACTTACGTATGGGCGAGATGGGCAGACGTTGCCCCGGCATTTTGTTACGAAAATCGGAAAAGGCGCTCGCGGCCACGAAACCATGGAAACTTTTACGACGTCGAAAAATTTTGAAACTTTTTATGGTGGTTCCTGATAAATCAGTGATATTACCATAAAAATTTGTAATGATTTTAAGATCTTAGGAATTTTTTAAAATTCAGACAATACATATATAAGGGCACATACACCGAAAGTTCAGATGATAAGATAAGCAATAGATTAGATTATATTACAAGGGCATTACAACAGTGACGAACTAACTAACGAAAACGAAAGCACTGTTCGTCATGGTGGAACAAATGATCGTTCCGCCTATCGAGTACAAATTTAACGATGCAAGACATTTTCTGCATATTACCTGACCCGTTCTAATATTGCGACCTGTCGTCGGACACTTCTCAATCCCTACTATGAAAGAACTCCATGGGGTTCCGCAGTGCGCCCAGCTGTCGCCCATTGGGTGGCCTATGCCGTACGTCTCGGGTGTATAAGACTTAAATTTTGGTTGTTGTTTATGTGGATTTCTGCCCTCCCATATGGGCATGTCATCCCGATTCCCGGCGTCCCCTATGTTAATACCACCCGGGTTCCCGGATGGTCTGCGCAACGCGTCAAAGATTTGTTCGTCTTTGCGGACCTCGTACATTGCTTCCCTTGTCCCTTCTTCTTCCGGAGGAGGAACCTCGTGCACCTCAGTGCGTTAGCGTTAAGCGGAGACATGCCGAGACGCCTTTTGCTTTCGGCTCGCACTCCACTATATGGTGCGGGAGGTGTGTGTTGGGCTTATCTTTGGACAACCGAAGCGTGTCCGCGATCATGCAAGATGCCCGCCTTGGTCGTTGCATAACACCGTAGGCGTACTCGGGGTCTGGCTTTTCTGGGCGGTAGTGGCACCACGGAGAGGGTTGCTCGCCCCAGTTATCCCATGCAGGAAGCATGAGATGTGGGTGGTACGTCTCCGGGTCCACCCAGTTGAAGTACCAGCACCGTTCATCCTCGGCCAAGGGGCACCGGTAGAATCTCCGGTCCGCTAGATCACCGTGGCTTGTATCAACCACTGCCTCCAGGCCATGTACGCAAACGTCGGGGCTTTCGGGTGGCCCTGGAGGAGGTTTCTCCTTTGACTTGAGCGAATTCGCAAATGCCCTTTTGAACTCCTGTGTGCGATGAACTGGTTTAGAACTACTACTTTGTGAGTTTAACATGAGTATGTCGCATGAAACTCACCGATCGGTTGGCCCCTTGCACACCGGCCCTTTGCTCTGGTCGATGTAGAAAAGGGATATATCTGGCGCCTCCCACCGGTGAAGTTCTCGGCGAAGCGGGGTAGGCGTCGTGGCGCTTGTTGAGAAATTGTAGTCGCGTCGTTCGGCCCGTCGATCCATTGAAGAAGCAACACCGGTCCTTGTCCGAGAAAAGAAAGAACGGTGCATGAGATGGTAGTGTTACCAGATTGTGTGGACACCGAGAGGTTTACCTCAGAGTGCGCACAAAGAAGAGTGAGTGGCGGCCGTGTCTGGATGGGTAGATTGCATCATCTTCGCCGGTAGGTTGCAGTCGCATTTGGGCCGGGGCAGCTCCGAATCGCGCCGACGCCATCATCATCCGAGATATTCGGGCGGATGACTTCGCTTGTCAAGAGGCGACGATAGAACGACATTGTTCTCTCTCTCCTTCGCCTTGTTCTTTCTTGTTCTCTCCTTTGGGTATGCGCGAGGGCGGCGAGCGAAGATTATAAAGGGTAGATATCGCCTGGGTATGGGGCGATCGCCCCATTTCGGGGCGATATTTACCTTCGGGCAATGTGCCTCCTGACATATCAGGGCTATCGCCCCATTTCAGGGCGAAATTTACCTTCGGCAAAGGTGCTCCCGACATATCAGGCTATCGCCCCATTCGTATTAAATTTACCTTGGGGCGGTGTGCCTCGACATATCAGGCTATCGCCCTATTTGATGCGAAATTTTCCTTCGGGTAGTGTGCCTCCTTACATTTTCACAACAGTTATTTGTTCATCGCTTATTAATAGCCAATTATATATTGTCGAGCTATGCGACGTTGCTCAAGACGAAGTTGCGAAAATCAAAAATAAGTCGAACGACATGGCTAAGAAAACATAACGTCACGCAAATCCAAGGACTTAGTTCAGATAGTTAGACAACATGGTGTCAAGATAAATACATTACAAAAGTACAAGCGTACAACAAGTCATCCGACGACGCGCCTCGATCGGTGGGTGGGGTACGTGAGTGGCGACGGCGACGGACGACCTCCTAGCCCGCCCGCTTCCCGAGGGGTAGCGAGTATGTCGGCGCCGTGTCTCTGCGGTGGTACCTCGGTGGACATGAACCGTCCACGCCGAAACTCAGATCCTCGCAATGTCGTCAGACGCCGAGTAGTCGACAAAGACTGCGGCGACTGCCGCGTCACCCCACCTCGACACCGCGGCCAGGCGAGAGACGAAGATCGCCCACGCCACCCCACCCCGCACATCGCGGCCAGGCGAGACGAAGATCGCCCGCGTACCCCACCACGGCACTGTGGTCAGGCGAGAGACGAAGATCGCCCGCGTCACCCCACCGTACTGCGTCGTGGAGGAGGAAACGAGGGCACGACAGTGACGTCGGCAAGGGGACGACTTCATTGGGCGAGGTGTGGCACGCCCACTAGGCGGGAGGTCTTTGGTGGCGGGCACCACGTCTCGGCCCCCGGCAGTGAGTAGGCCGCACATCCGCCCCATCGTGGCGCCGCCACCGACTAATTGTTTCGCTGGCGAACGGGGTGAGCACGACATCGCGCCGAGGCCCGCCAACACGGACTCGAACTCCCGTACATCCGCTTCGCAAGACGTGCTCGCAAGTAATGCCGCTTGATATGAGTTAATTTACATAAAAACATACGTAGGGTTCGGGGTGACCCTTACCGCAACGTTCTCCTCTCGGGACATCTCAGAAAGGTACGTCTCCGGCACCGATCGGCGTCGAGCTGACATACTGGCGGTGTGTACCCAACCCTAAGCCGAAGTCGTGGCGCGAACGATCCATGTAAGCGCCAGACGTGGCACGGTCGACGGCGGTTTCGCCCACTCGTCCTCGCCGCCTCGCCGCCCCATCGTGACGCGGTACTCAGATCGGCGCGCAGATAGAACAGTGCCTCTGCATGCCCCGACGGGTCATCTCGCAAAGCAAAACGGTAATTTACATACAACATTCATTCCGCCGAATGGAAAGTATTGTGCTCAGACACTTACTTCAGCGCGCACGTGAGACAAGATGTGAGTAGTCTGCAGGGGAAAGTCCGAAGAGGCCGAATCGCGCAAAGACCGGTCGGCGAGTACTCGACGACAAAGTCAAAGAGGAGGACCTTACGGGTGAGCCACAGCTGATGGTCACGCCAGCAATGCTCGGACAGCCCGTGAGGTGCTCGGACCTGGACGTCGCGCGCGGTGTACGGTGTCCACCGCACGTCTTCGTCGTGCACCCTATCAAACTCCCGAACGAACTCGTGGTAGGACTTCTTGGTCTGCTGGTGGGCGTACACCCGCTGCGGAACAAAAAGTAGTGCGTCTTATTAAAGTGGCCAAATTAGGGGGTTAGATAGAAGGGGCATACTGCCGTGAACCCAAGAGAGGCCCATAGTGGGCGGTCGATCTGGGGAGGCCGTGGAATGCAGTCTGTGAGTACTGGCGCGGGTCAACCTCGGGCCTACCGAAGGAGAAGTGCTCCCAGGACCACAGCTGCAGTAGTAGAACGCAGCCCGTCAACAGCGCCTCTTTGCCTACCTTGGAGACACCTCAAGATGCATCTCAGACGCACGCGAAAGCACAGCAGAGCCCCGACCATTAACGCACCATCTGTGTGCAGCAAAGTTAGACATGTCCTGCCTTAAGAGATTTTAACGAAATGTGTTACCCGGTTCGCGGGGTGTCGGCGATAAACCGGGCGAACTTGATCAGTGCGGTCCACCATGTCCCCGCGGCGAGGACGGAACATATACCAACCGAACAGACTAGCGTACGCCTCGGTGGCGTGCGAGTCCTCCTCGTCGGCCTCCGGTGGAGAAGATCACCGCAAAGATTCGCATATTGTCGCAGCTCGGGCGATCCGCGGTTGCAATGAACGAGGTACTAACCGAGAACCGAGCAACCACGCTTCCGAGTCCGTGCTTCTCATCGCCTTGGGGGCACGCGTGCAGGCCGGCTCTGGGTGTCGGTCCACTGGGCGGCGTGCCTCCAATCGCCACGCCATCGAGGGGTCGCTGCGGCGGCACAATCGCACGACCCCGCAGGGAGGCCGAGGAGGTGCGACACGCCCCGCAACGTGGGAGCCATCTCTCGCGCGGCGAGTGGAACGTGTGTGTCTCCGGTCTCCACCGGCCCACGAGAGCGGTCCGCCAGGACCGGTCGACGAGAACCGTGTGACGGCGGGCCCTCCACGCCGCTCGCTTCCACCATCCGCAGAACGAAGTAAGCCGGCAGCCGCAACCCGCACGTAGTGTAGCGCCGTTGAAATTCCATTAGCGGTAAGTAAAGAGTCGGCAAACTCTGCTACTCATGTGGAACCCAATATGGTCGATTCGAAGAAACTCGCTCAAGACCGAGGTCGAGTGTCCCCAAACCGCCGCCTCAATCATGCGGACAACCTAGACCGGTGGGTCAAGTCCACGCGGCCGATCTAGCGGCTCGGGAGTAGCGGCAAGAAGACGCCTAACTCGCCATCGTCTTTGCACGCATGGTTACAAAGCAAATTCATGGTTAGAAAGCAACTACAAAAAATTAAATGAAAAGTAATGCAATGTTCCATATTCAAATATTACATTAACGGATAACAAATAATCGGTACATACAATCGAAAATACATTGACGGGGACAACAATTAATCGGTACATAGAATCGAACATACATTGACGGGGACAACAATTAATCGGTACATAGCATCGAAAAATACATTGACGGGGACAACAATTAATCGGTACATAGAATCGAACATACATTGACGGGGACAACAATTAAGCGGTACATAGAATCGAACATACATTGACGGAGACAACAAATAACCGGTACATAGAATTGCATTATCCACAATTACGACGCTACCGCACTCGCCCATATCGTTCCTAATACGCCGTGTCCTTCGACGCCCGACCTTCGCTTCAACATTCGGATGTCGGCACCCATCGATGCCTCGAGGGGGGCCGCCGTGAACGATCCATCGACCCGCACCGTACACCTCGTTATGCCACGTGTTGAGAACACTTTGCTTGTAGTAGTAGTGGGAGATGTACGGACGACATGATCGGTGTGTCTCGCCGCTGCGGCAATCACGCGGCGCGAGCACGGCAAGTGCAGCAGCGTGGCTTCGGCAGAGCACTCGCAATCGGCGGCTCGAGTACGCATGATGGGAAGTCCTTCACGGTGGGCACCTCTTCGACCCGGCCACCGCGAAGGCACGCGTGGTACCTCCGTTCCACGCCACTCTCGGTGTCAAGCGATGTGTCTGCGTGCCTTCCGTGTCTTGTTTGCCATGTACGTAGAGACAACCGCCGAAAGTACGACAGCGATTGTCCGACATACACGCAACGGAGGCCTTGTACCGCTCAACGAAATATCTTTGGGTGCCTAGTAACACACCTCAACAATGCCCACCAACGGAGGCATCTCGTGCCTTTCATTACCCGGCTTGTAAATCTCCGCCAAAGTTGGTTGTCATTATTCCATAGCGGGAACCGCCTCGTCATCTGAGAATGGACCATTTCTCCAACGGCTCGTGGTCGATCCAATCCGTGAAACTCTTTATGCTTGCCCGACCTCGCCGGATGTTTGCGCGCCACGGAGCGCACACAAGGTCATTGGGTCATCTCCTTGCTCGTGGTACACCATAGGGTTCTTGATTTAACCCGCGCCATCCCTTGGATTCGATGATTGCTTCTTGGTTAGTTCATCCAATGTCTTCCACAAGGACTCGAACTTCCTCCGCGGTTCTGTTTGCCTGTACCGCTTGAACATGTTCATAAGTTCCTTGTTCTGGAACCGACGAAAAAATTGGCACCCATGTGTCTCATGCACCACCGCTCTTGTGTCTGCCACTTTGTCGCTCCCACGACGTCGGACCCTTGTTGCATATGCACGATCGCCTCAAGAACCTCGCATGTCGGTCATGGATGACACATACATCGGCGGTCTTGCACAACCGCCATCTTGACTCTTTCAAGAAACCATGACCACTCTCCGTGTTTTCTCCCTCCACGAAGGCCAATGCGACCAGAGAACACGGTTGTTGGCGCCCACCGCGATTGTGTTAGAATCGCCCTTGTATTTCCTCGTGAGGAATGTGCCGTCCATGCAAATTATCAGGCGGCAGTGCGGAAGGCATTAATGCATGCGCCGAGGGCGAAGAAGGCCCATTGAAGACCCACTTACCAGCAAGACGCACCATCCGCGGAAACTCCGCAAGGTCGATGACCGTGTCGGATTCCTACTTGATATTGCCCCGAGCAAGTGTGGAATATTCTCGTAGGAAGCCTCGTATGTCCCGAACCGTGACGGTAAAGCTGTTTTTGCTCTCCAAGCCTTCCGTAGCTAATCTTGTATCAAACCTCTCCTCCACGGCTCGATAATGGATCGAGGCAGCAAAGCGGATTGTCGACGATCGACCATAAACACATTTGCCACCCAAGTGGACGACACGATTATGTGTTCTGCCCGCTTCCTCCGGTTAGCGATTATGTTCGTCACTATGGAACATTTCCAATAGTCCCTCCACTTCCCTTGTATGCATGCACCGCCATGGCACGAATCAACTACGCACTTCACGTCGTAGTCTTTTTGTCGACTTCACTACTCGAATTGGCGCCAAGAGACATTGACCAAGCTTCACCGCATCCATCACGGCCTCCTTGTCTTTATATATGGCCCCTGCGCGACCTCGTTCTCATGATACTCCCATGCATCTCTGTTCCTTCACTCATTGTCGTCTTGAAATTATATTTAGTCCACGACCGGGACAGCACCTCAGGTATTGTCCTCCTCGTCCAGAAGCGCTCGCCATCGTGGACTTCCTCATCCGCACGGTCCTCCTCCTCCATCAACTCAACTATGTGCTCAACCTCCTCCCCTCGTCGGCCACCCGCGCCTCCACTACTGCCTCGCCTCGATCCCGTCGCCACCGCCAACCTCGCCACCACCTTCATCATCGCGTTGTTGCATATCCGTATTCCTCCTCCGTAATATCTACCCGACATGGACGCACTCCGACACCGATGGAGGTACACAGTACCATTGTACAAAGCAACATGAGCGCCAACCCGCTCTACAACAGATCCAACATAGCTCCTCCATGCCGAGGTCGCGTTAATAGGAATCGACTCTCCATAAAAAGTCTCTGCAAGACGACTTACTATCGCTCTAACCCGCAATTAACACTCTGGGCATCCAAACGAACATCCAAATATAAACTCCATCAAACCCTCAGATGTCCTATCTCTCGGCCTAGATATGCCTCAGATGATCATGAAATTCCCGACAAATCGACTCCATTCGCCCTCGTGCTATCTCCCCATCTCCATAGAATATCTGAAAATACAATGTCTCCGACATCGCCTACAACGTCGAACAGAAAAAATCATCATTTCTCCACCTAACCGCTATATAAATGTCACAATATATTGTCACAAATTTTACCCTCTCGATTTGTAACGCTACCGCCATATTTTTAAATATACTAATTTTTAACGTAACACGGTCATTGACTATAAATAAGTAATTCGATTACCTATATTACATACCGCAAATACTAAATATTAAATCTCTAAAATATTAAATACATAAATACTAAATATTAAATCTCTAAAATATTACATACCGCAAATACTAAATATTAAATCTCTCGATATTACATACCATAAATACTAAATATTAAATCTCTCAGATATTACATACATAAATACTAAATATTAAATCTCTCAGATATTACATACCGCAAATACTAAATATTAAATCTCTCGATATTAAATACATAAATACTAAATATTAAATCTCTAAAATATTACATACCTAAATACTAAATATTAAATCTCTAAAATATTACATACCGCAAATACTAAATATTAAATCTCTAAATACTACATTTCTACATTTCAAAAAATTATACAATACTAACATAACATTTCAAAAATATGAGTACAAAATATTCGAACTTACCTTCAAAAACGCGGATATTTTTTTTCCTTTTTCTTCCTTCTTTTTTCCTCCTTCCTTCCTCTTCCTTTCTTCTCTCATGAAGGCTTACGACAAAGAACAAATGAATCTTGTTGCTTTCGGGGTGTTTTAAACGAACCAGTCGCTTCGGCGATCGCTTCGCCGGCGACGACCGCCAGCGGTGTTGCGTGTCCCTGCCGTAGCAATTAACGCTCGTTATTGGCCGTCGCCGTTCTGGGCGTTAGGGCAGCCCTTCGCTCGCCCGTCTGAGGCGATCGCCTGGCGGGGCGACGGGCGGGTATTTTTGAAATTTTTTCCCGCGGGCGACTACTTCTGAAAATATGTTTTAAAAAAAATATTAAATAAAAAAAAATTCTTCGTCCGTCCGCCCGTGGGCTGCCGCCAAAAACCGGTGCAGCGTGGTCTGATGCGTCACGCTGCATAGCAACCTGACGGCGAGTGGACTGTCTTCCGACGAGGGCGGCTTTATGCAATTATGCTCACCGGAACCGGCCCAATCCTGCCCCAAGTAACCGACGCAGGTTGCAGGCCGCAGAAGCGTGAGATGGAGGCGGGAGTTCGGGCCGGTTGAGGCATCACGGTGCCGCATGCTTGGACAGCGGCCGAGGGTTGCATGCAGTGCGGAACACCACCGTCACAGCCCAAATGAGAGAACGCTAGCATCTGGGTCCAGTGGCATATCTAACGGAGCCCACCCTCTCCAGCATTGACGCTCACGTTTTGGAGCCCACCCTCTGTAGCATTGACGATCATGTTTTGGCATAGCGACGGTAAATATACATACACTCAGGCACCTCTGGAGAAAGAAAAAATTTTGCTGGGTGGTAAGCTACTTTTTAGACCATGTGGCTTCATAAGTTACTACTTGTTGAACACCTAATTTTGTAATTAGTAACTTTGCTTACTATTTGCAAAAGTAGATTTAAACACTCGATACATACAGAGACTATAGAGAGAGAGAGGTGACTTGACACCCCTCATTTGTGAAAAAGATATGGCCGCTCACTGAGTCGGGGAGCGCTTGATGTACGTCGTTAGGAGTAGGGCCGGCTATCAAGCCAGCTCGGCTCGTGCAAGCTAGTTCGAAAAAGTGGCTCAGCTTGGCTCTGTTCGATTTGTTAAGCTAACAAACTAAAAACTCGGCTCGGCAAAACATGAGCTAATTACTTGCCCTAAGCTGCATTTGGTATGTCTATCATGTGCCTTTTTATTGTAATATGAGATAATGATCCCATTTAATATCCAAGTCAGAATATTTCTACTTTTGATTTCATTTGTCTTTTATTGCACAAATAAAACATTTAATCTGCATCTACCGTCCTTTAATTTGCACAAGGCTATGCTGAATTAAGATTGGACTAACAGATAATCGACATGATAAAAGGTTAGGGCAAAGGAGTGACCAATCAAATGAAGTTTAATATGTGTATTGTACTCATGTGAAGTAACCGATTCTTTATGCAAGCTTGCTGGCTGATTGGTTTGGTACTTCTGTGCTTGTTTAGGAATCCTCAATTCCCTTCAGGCCAAAAATAGTAGTTTGGTTTGTTTTATTTACATCTACAACAGTGATTTTTCTTGTTTATAAGCATAGTTTCATATAATGTTCCACTAGGACACCTGGTTACATGGTTCACAAAACTGTGAGTGTGCTGGGAATCAGCTGGTTACTGAGGTGTCTATTCATCTTGAAGTGTTATTACAAATGTTGTTTGCCTGTAGAAGTGTGGATAGAAAAGATAGAAAATCACCACATGGTGATGAACCCCAGAAAACTTAGAGCCGTCTTATTACTCCCTTTGGAAGAAGTACATTATATCTTTCAGGCTAAAGTCACAAACTGTTTACTCCCTCTGTGGAGAAATGTAAGACATATTTTGACTTTATATAAGAATTAAAGTGGTGGTGAAATTGAGAAATGTATGAGGAAAAATGATTTAGATGTCCCTCGTAATTATCTTGTTAGGGTGGGAGAGAATACTTTGTGTACGTGTCAATGATTAAATGCATATAATTAAAAGAGAACAATAGTAGGAAACAGCTCGTTAAATCTACGTACAAGTCTTATATTTCTCAATAAAGATCATTCAAAATACAGGTTTTATATTTTCCAATAGTGGGAGTAATATTTTTTAGAAGTGATCACTTTTCTAGCCCCCCTATCCTCCTTTTTTTTTCAAATCTCACCCTCTCCCGAGCGGAATTGCAAAACTACCCCCCCCCCACTATAGAAGGCACAACAGGCGACAATTGTTGCCAATCGCAAGACGGGAGCGCAGAACTCACCTCGCCACGCCCGGGAGGCGGCGAGCGACAGATCAGAGGTGAGTGCGGCAGCTAGGCGCAGGAGGCGGCTTCCCGCAGTAGGGGAGCGGGGGAGGCACGTTATGTGGTGGGGAGGAGGCTAGATTTGCAAATCCATTCAGAAAAGCCCTAGATTTGAGAAAATGATGTTGCTAGAAAAGTGATCACGTCTATTTTTTAACTGCCTAACGACTGTTGATGTTGGTAAAATTTTCAAATGATTGGTTTAAGATTCAGATAGAGCAAGGAAAGTGGGTTAATTAGGGGAAATTTGAGGTTGGTCTAGAAAAGGAACCTCAAGACATTTTTAATGGATATATTTCAGAAAAAGAATTTGATGGTAAGGGATTGAACACTGGATATTATTGGTTGCCTTGATGAGTTCATTGGTGCGATATGGCTTAAATTGGAACAATAAAATTTATGGAGAAATTGGCCTTTCTTTGTAAAGTATGTTTTTTCTGTGCAAGCAAATTCAGAAACATTTTTGTCAATAGCATTTATATTTTCCTTTTTCATGCTTGTTACGCACTCTGGAGGTGGTTTGGGTCTCTGCACTCTGCACTCTGGAGCTCAGGAAAATACGCACGTGTCAGCGTACTTGGCGCTAGGGTACCCTCTCCGACGCACAAAAGCGATCCACGTGTCGTTCGAGCGAGCAGGTGGACGAGGACTCAGGCCTGTCAGGTGGAATACGCCGACAGGGGCGCGCCAGGTAGGGGGCTAGTGGTTGGTTCTCCCGGCCAACTCCCCGGTGGACTTCGATGTCCTTTGTTCGGAAGCAAGCCCGCGCATCTGGAGATGGTGGGTTCTCAACGTCAAGAAGTGGCGGGGGCGAGCATCGCCCAGGGCGCGTCCCGGCAGTCTCGCCGGACGAAGGATCGTCTCGCCCCGCCCCTGCTGGGTGGCAGCATTGCTCCTTTGGAGGCGACGGAGCACCCGCGGCGACGTCGGCCGCTATGGAGGCGACCACTCTCGCCCGTAACTCGCATGCGGTTCGCCTTCTGACCACCCTCGGTGGAACTTCGCAGAGACACCCGCCACCCGTGGCTGCGGGACATCGCCGTCTCGTGGGACAGCGCCGAAGCTTGGTAGGGCTCCCCGACCGGTCGGGTACCGTCGGTACATCGCCGCCTGGGGCACGTGCTGAACGCACTCAGGCGTCTAGCCGCCCTAACGGAAATAGCTCTGGCCAGGCGGGTCGGAGCCGGAGGAAGGGCGCGCGCAGCGCTGGTCCCGGTTCCGTGAGGGACCGTGTGGACCTTCGGTCTTACCTGGCGCCCCCGGCGTAATTCCACTGCAGGTCGAGTCTGAGCCGGGTTTGGTTGATGGGAGGCGTCTTGGTGGCAAACCTAACAGTGAAAACCCTAACGACTCCCACACGAAGGATTTCGGAACTTAAGAACTAAGATGTCACGCCGATTTTTACCCAGGTTCAGGCCCCCTCCCCCGGGTAATAGCCTTACGTCCTGCTAGATCTTTTATAGAGTGTTTGAAGCTAGTACAGTGCTCTCAGGTTACAAGTTCTTTCTTGGACTCTCCGATTGATCTCCTTCCCTCTTCTTTCGATTCTCCGACCCCTTTTACCTACCCGTTGGCTGGCCTATATAAAACACCTTAATGCATGGGGAAAGGGGTGGAGAAGAAATCGAAAGGAAACCAATCTATCTGGAACAACAGAAACAAACCCAGTTAGCCCGTTCTCTCGAGTGGAACTCGTGTACGACTCGTCAAAATATATTTCATTATTAGTTAGTAGTACCAGGGTTTCAAATTACATGAAAACCACTCGGATTTTATGAATTTAGTTCGTACCGTGCTGGTTCGGAAAAGCATACTGTAGTTTACTACTCAAGTTCAAATTCAAAAAATTTGGAAAATTTGAAAAAAAAATATCCAAAAGTTCCCTAAAATTAGTATTAGCAGCTTTATGACCTCTGATGAGTGTGTGTTTTTTTTTTTGAAAAACGAAGTTTGGAGAAAAGTTCCTAAAAATTTTTACATTTTTTTCCAATTCTTCAACCTGTCACCAATTTTCGAGAAAACCACTCGAAATTTACCACTTTTCAAGCGGTTTTCGAACTTTTCATTTGAATTTTTCTCCGATGTTTGACTAGATTTCAAATTCGTTTGATTTTTAAAAATATTCAATTTTTCATGAATTTCGGTACCGCTAGTTCTTCGAAAACTAAGGTCGAAACGGTATTGTTAACCCTACATAGTACTACTTCAGCACACAATTACTGATGTATAATCTAGGCTGTGCATTTTGATGTTTTAATCATCATCCTTTGCGGCCCTTTAGCTTTGGTACGATATTACAAGTTATATATTCCGGTTCTAGTAGCGTTCTCTGAATCGCTGTTTCGTCCTCCTGCGCACAAACCTCGCTCGCCGATACGATCGATCATGTCTTTTCCTATGTTTCATTATGCGAGTCTTGGGGAGCAACATGGAGATGAGCTAGCCGTGTCGGTCTTAGCCTCTTCGGCTCATAATTCACATGGCCGCATCCAAATCTGTGTGCGAGTTCCGACCAAATCACCTCCCGATCCGCGGCCAGATCAAAACCATGCAATATATCGCCTTAATTTACGCCCGTCGTGAGCCTTGTTTTCCTTGCTTTTTAATCGCCGCCGAAACCTGGGAGTTGATCGGTGTCCCGCACCATGCAGCTTATGCCGCCCTGTGACCTGGAGGCGCACAAGTGCCGAGTGGCCGACGTGTCACGGTGCAGACAGGTCCTCTGTCGTACCCTCCCGCTGGCGCGTGACCGCCAGGTGGGGCCAAGCCCACCTAGGCGGCGCTCCTCGATGCCATCCACGAGCATTACGCCCGGTCGCTTGCCCGGTTGCCGAGGAGTGACGAGTGCGAGCATGGCCAAGGCGTCGTCTTGGCCGGCCACTGTTAGAGTTGCCTCGGCGACTTGGCCTGAAATGTCGTCGTGAACGCGCTCTAGTACCGTGTGAAACAACCCAGATTATATCCATATAAATGAGATCAACAAAACCGATAATCACACACATAACTCAAATAATCAACAAAGAGTATCATCATCAACATTGAACACAAGCATTCAAACAAGCACCATCATCATTGCATTCATTAACCAAATGACATTAACCAATCATATCTATTACATATACATGAATATACAACACAAATAAAGATTATACGAATTCTCAAATATTCCTAAAGACTAAGCTCCCGTTGATCTTCATCTTGACTTCCTGGAAATGATTAGGCATTCACATATATAACCGAAAAACAATTAAACTGGAACTTAGAAAAAAATTGGTGTGCCGTCAAACCCAGTATGAGTAGATATCATTCATTGAGATACCAGACTATCCGGGGCCAGTTGACACCTCTCGCTAGTTAAGGTATCATCATCCGACGTTATGCAAACTTATAGTTGCTGTGTAACTGTAGCATTACTGAAATAGTGCTAAAATATCTTATAGTAAAAAGATAAAAATCTCCATAGTAAAAGGGTAAAGGTTTCACTGTGAAAATGGATAAGAACAAACCCTTGATCCATTTCACCTCCCTGCATCGCCAAAGCTCCCAACTCCATCGAGACCATCAAGCCAAGGGCAACCAATCGAAGCAAACACCCAAGAGCTCAGGGAGCAACCAAGAAGCAAGGAGGAAGACTAGGCCAAAGCAAACCAAGAAGGAGGCCAAGCCAAGCCATGGAGGCATAGGCAACATCCACATCAACTTCGGCCACTAGCACTTCATCATCACCATCCATCCAAATCATAGGACCATCTTCATCTCAAACCCTTAGCATCGCAGGTACAACCATACATTTTGCTAATGCTAGAGTCATATAGCCACTAGATGAAGTAAGAAGTAGGCAATATAAGGATCGGGATTGCTAGTGGCCTCAATTTGTAGCCCTAGAAGAGGTGGTCTTGCGTGTGCCCATGTACCGTCTCGCACTCTTCGGCATATGGTAGGACCATGGGTATGGCTGCCACAATACTACCAACCCACTAGCTAGCACAAGTCTCAACTCATCATTGACTACATTGCACACTTGAATCAGGGACCAAATCATCTCCCAAATCATAAAGTAGTAAAAAGGCAGTAGCTCAAAAATAAGAAAAAATAGTGGCATCACAGTGAGCTTCGGAAGCATCTAGTGGAGCTTGGGGAACCAGCATCCAGGATGGGCCGAGGGAGCTAGGCGATGGGGCGAAGCTGTGGTGGCCGGGGCCAAGAGTGGCTGAGGAGGGGAGATCGAGGCCACACACATGCGAGGAGAGGGTTGGCGCGGCTAGTGGGGGGAGGCGAGCCCGAGGTCGGCGGGGCAGAGGAGGCAGCCCGAAGCGAAGACGGCCAACGCCGGCAACTGCATAGAGGCTGGCCAACGAGGAAGGAGAGGGAGAGCTGGATCGAGGCATGGCGAGAAGAAGTGGGGAAGATAGATAGGAGAAGAATGGGTAAGGCAGCTGGTTGGGGGAAGAGAAGAAAAGGAAGAAAAGAGAGAAAAAGCAAAAAAAAAAAAAGAGAAGGAGAAAAAGAAAAGGAGAAAGAGAAGAAAAAGAAAGATGGGAAAAGATAAGAAAAGAGGAGAAAAGGAAGAAGAGAGCAGAAAAAATATAAAATTTCTGTTTAAATCAGCACATCATTCCAATCACTTATACTTAGTAAAATCTGATAAATCAAACAACTTAAGCTATCAGGCATTAAATAAAAGACGCTAAATTAAAAATATCCAAAGATTTAAAAGAGGCATTATATGTATATTAAATAATAAATTTTTAAGAAAATGTTGAACATCATAAAACATGCAAAAATCTAATAGCCACCTAAAATATGGCCTTCTGGTAATTTCAGGAATTAATTTGAATCAAACCAGTGATCATCTTTAGCAACAACCGGTTGAGGACTACTATTTATACAAAATCCAAGCAAACTTCTCTTGATCATATTTGTAAAATTGTTGTTAAATGTTTTTAGATATATGTGATATCATCACTGCATAGGAAAAATATCCTTTAAAAGAAAAACTCAGTTCGGATGCGGTTGAAAATATAGTTATGATGATGAACTGCTACGACAATGATTGGTTAGGGATATGTCAAATAGAAGGTTGTTGCTGAGGCAGTGTGTATTTTACTGATGTGTTGAAATGGCTCATCCAACAAAAGAGACGGTGACGTATTTATATGTATAGTGGGTAGATGGCGTCGTTGAGAAGGATTATCATGTCGATAAGGCTCTCTACATATGTTATAATATAATATCGAACAATTACACGAACGCTTTCCATAGTCCTTGAGTCCTTATATACACCTTCATCTGATAAATCAAACAACTTAAGCTATCAGGCATTAAATAAAAGACGTTAAATTAAAAATATCCAAAGATTTAAAAGAGGCATTATATGTATATTAAATAATAAATTTTTAAGAAAATGTTGAACATCATAAAACATGCAAAAATCTAATAGCCACCTAAAATATGGCCTTCTGGTAATTTCAGGAATTAATTTGAATCAAACCAGTGATCATCTTTAGCAACAACCGGTTGAGGACTACTATTTATACAAAATCCAAGCAAACTTCTCTTGATCATATTTGTAAAATTGTTGTTAAATGTTTTAGATATATGTGATATCATCCTTTGCATAGGAAAAATATCCTTTAAAAGAAAAACTTCGGTTCGGATGCGGTTGAAAATATAGTTATGATGATGAAGCCCTTTCGACAATGATTGGTTAGGGATATGTCAAATAGAAGGTTGTTCTTGAGGCAGTGTGTATTTCTTGATGTGTTGACATGGCTCATCCAACAAAAGAGACGGTGACGTATTTATATGTATAGTGGGTAGATGGCGTCGTTGAGAAGGATTATCATGTCGATAAGGCTCTCTACATATGTTATAATATAATATCGAACAATTACACGAGCGCTTTCCATAGTCCTTGAGTCCTTATATACACCTTCATCTTGATTACTTATGCTATATAATTGCTCTTTGTGAGCATTGGAAATGCAGCGAAACAGCGAAACTCTTCTTCATCATCGCTCCTGACGTCGCCTCATCACCCGTGACACAACTTATCATCTTAGGCATCAAATCAAGAATTTAGACTCTGATATTAATTGTCCAAACATAAAAAGAAATTAGAACCAAAAATCAACTTTAAACATGCAGCCGCACGATTCGAACTCGCGACCTTTAGAAACAAACTCGGCGTACAAACCGAGCTACAAAACTCTTCGTCTTGACATTGATTCAATTTTCAATTTATACTTTAAAAGGGTACAATGCCTCTGCTTATATAGCAGAATCCCAACAACCGACTCAGGGCCTGTTTGTTTCACCTTTAAATTCTCTAAAAGTGATTCTATATTGTGGTTGTAGAGAAGCTGATTTTTTAAAAACTGGAATCCAAAAGCACATATAAAGTGAATTGTGGATTCTAGTGTATATAGATGGGTTGGATTGTGAGAATCGGATTCTAAAATCAGGTTGTTTATTTTTTATTTTGTTTTTAGAGCCAGTATCCAGAATCAAAAGCTAAAACAAATAGGTCTAAGTAAGAACAAACTGTGTACTACTCGGAGTCTACGGGTTTTCCAAAAACAAACTTAAAAAAACAAGATCATCTCTAACAAGGGTCGGCGCCGCGGTATTGTTTCGCTGCTCGCGCCACTCGATCGTGAACGTGTCCGCCGCTCTTCAGCGTCTGCATGGCGTCCACACGCTCTCACCAGAGATGCCTCGGACGTGATCCTTTGCTTCCCTGTGACGCCGACGCACTGTCCCGGCGGTTGCTCGGATTGCGAGTATGGAGGAATCAGGCTCGTACACCCTGCCGGTAAAGGGTTCTACGGCCGAGTGGGCTTCGCCGACGGCGACGTCTCCCACATGGCGGAGCGCTTCAAGAACTACCAAGAATCCGAGCTCGGCGCTCCGTTGGACGAGGACTGCGTGTTCTTTGACGCTAGACTGCACCCGGAGATGGTGAGCTTCTTGGAGGACAGCTACTCTGCCATTTTTTTTATAAAGGATTAAAATCCGATCTCTCACAGTCCTATAACTATAATGAAAAGGAAACAAAGAGAGCCAAAATTTAAAAGCAAATTCGATGATTGCTTCTCCATCCACTCTTGGCAGAAATGTCCAACGCCACTATCTCCAATGCCTTACTTGCCAGTCGAATGGTCTCCCTTTTATCCTCATACTGTAATAATGCCCAAAACCGCATCTAGTACGTTCCTTGAAGATAATCTGCATGAAAGAAGAATATTATTTTTTCTCAAATATTAGATCGTTTCGTGTGCACCAAATAGCCTATAATAGGGCAACACCCCCCACGAGAATCATTCTTTTTTCACACTTCTCAATGCATGTTAACCAACTACCAAGCATATGAGACATAGACCTTGGTGGTGATAAACCTGTAGCAATATGAACAATTCGCCAAATAACTTTTGAATGTTAGCAATCAAAAAATAAATGTCGTATTGTTTCATTACAATTACAGAAACAACATTGTTGATTCCCCTTCCAGTTTTTTCTAGCTAGATTATCCTTTGTTAAAATTACTCCTTGACGTAAATATCAGAGGAAAATTTTAATTTTTAAAGAGAGTTTCAATTTCCAAATGAATTTGCTAGTGAAAGGAGAACCCTTGTTCATCAAATAAACATATATAGATCGAACAGAGAATTGACCATGTCTATGCAGACCCCATTGAAAAGTGTCCCTACCATCAGTAAGCTGACAATTAACTTATTTTACTACTAGTTTGTACCATGCTATCAGTTTATCACCTAATAATAATCTTCGAAAAGTAATATTTGGTGGCATCTGAGTCATTACTTTGGCCACAGTATTATGTGGGTAATGAACAATGTTATACAGACTTGGAAATTGTACCTTAAGGAGTATAGAATCTACCCAAATATCCTCCCAAAACCTGGTTTGTGTACCATCTCTTATCCGAAAGGATCCACAAGCCAGAAAATCATCATTGACCTTTAAAAGTCCTTTCCAAAAATGTGAGTCCCTAAATTTAATATGCACTTGGGACAAGCAGTTGAAACTTAAATATTTATTTCTTAGTAAGGTCTGCCAGATACCATCTTCATTCAACAGTTTAAATAGCCATTTACTCAGAAAACACTTATTCTAAATCTGAAGGTCTATAATACCCAGTCCACCTTGATCTTTGGGACGACATAATATATCCCACTTAGCAAGACGATATTTTCTCTTTTCATTATTACCTTGCCAAAAAAACCGAGATCGATAGAAATCCAACCTTTGAAGAACACCCTTGGGAATTTCAAAAGTGGACATCATGAACATAGGAAGACTACTTAGCACCGAATTTAGAAGCACAAGTCGACCCCCAGAAGAGTTTGGCCTTCCACATACTAAGTTTTCGTTGAAATCTATCCTCTATTACCCCCCAATCCGCATTCCGGAGTTTATGATAATGCATCGGAATACCTAAGTATCTAAACGGATATGAGCCAATCTCACATCCAAACAATTCAGTGTATTCTTTTTCCTGTTGTCTAGCATACCAAAACAAAAAATCTCATTTTTGTGGAAATTAATTTTTAGACCCGATAATTGTTCGAACACACAAAGCAATAGCTTCATATTTTTAGCTTGTTCAATATCATAATCCATAAAAATGATAGTATCATCTGCATACTACAGAATCGATAAACCATCCTCAATAAGATGAGGAATAACTCCTCAGATCTGATCATCCTCTTTCGCTCGCTTAATCAAAATAGCCATGGACGACGACAATGTCGACTTAAGTTTCATTACTCTTGGGACTGTAATCAGCTGAACATGGTATTGCGTGCTTCAAGAGTTGTGGCTAGCTAGTGACATTAATACTAGTATTTAGTTTGACAATGTTCTGGAAACAAAATAACACTACTTGCTTTCTTGAATACTAGTAAATTTTTCGTGGCGTAACACGCCGCGCGCGACGTTTTTTCGTAGAAATTTTTCTCTTTTTTCCGGAGTCTTTTTTTTTTATTTTTTGAATCGTCAAAATAATGAGCGAAACGGCTGAAAGAACACAAAATTTTTCACGGCGTAACACGTCGCGCGCGTCGTTTTTTCATAGGAAAATTTTCTTTTTTTCGATAATCTTATTTCCTAAATCGTCGAAATAATGGTAACGGGAAAAAAATAAAGAGATAGAGTTGTAAAATATCTACTTGATGAATTATTTGGAAAATATTGAGACCGAAATGAAGAAACGTGGCATTGGGGAAAAAGTTTAGAGGAAAAACGGCGAAAAATTATTAGAGATGACAACCTTCTTTTGCCGGCGTAACACGTCGCGCGCTTTGTTTTTTCGTAGGAATTTTTTTTTTGGCGGTGTCTTATTTCCTAAATTGTCGAAATAATGAGTGAAACGGGGAAAAAATAGAGAGATAGAGTTGTAAAAATATCTACTTCGATGAATTATTTAGAAAATATTGGAGACCGAGCTGAAGAACCGCGGCGGGGAAAAAGTCTAGAGGAAAAAGGGCGAAAATTATTAGAGATGACAACCTTCTTCTGCCGAGTCTAACACTCTACGCGTCCACCGAGTAATAATACATGGTTTAAAAAATATTAGAGATTGAGATGGGAAATCGAGATGGGAAAAAAGTCTCGAGATAGAGTTGCACACATATTCCTAGTGACGAAAACATTTTTTTCCGGGAAAAACGGAGAAAGGATCTAGACGTAAAGAGAAAGGACCCGAATGTTACGTTTTTGGACTGTCTGCTATCCTAAAAATTAGAAAAGGGCTTGTTCGTGATTTGAATTTAACGGGAGGTTCTTCCGTAAAAGCGGTATACGAGGACCGAATGCGATTTTCGAAAAAAATATCTTTCTCTCACAAAAAATCGCGAAGGATCTATTTGTTATTTTAAAAAGGACTAAAACACAAAAAAAAAATTTGCCGGCGTTCCTTCGAACTTTAGAAAAGGAGTTATTTCAGAAGAAAAAAAGCATAAATAAGTTGCTCGTTGTATGATGCTTCAATCTAACTTATTTTGGATAATCCAGTACTGCAATACTACAGCCAGTTAGCAACCAATGGATGCTTGACGTTGCAGTGAAATGGATCGACAAAATGATCCCATCTCAGCACTACGATATTGATCAGACGGCTGGTGTTGCGTTCAGCGGTAACACTAGAGCAGCGCGAAACGCCAACGAAACAGAGACCACAGAGAAAACCAGACGACGAAGAGGATAATTTCCTCGTCCTCGCCGCCGGCGCCGATGATTCCACCCGCCACTGTCCACCGCTCACCCCTCCCCCTTCCCGCCGCTCCTTCTCTCCGCCGCTCACCGCTCGCTCCCGCCTTCGCCTCGGTGCCGCCGCTGAGGAGCAGATGGCGGCGCCTGTTCCGATCGTTGCCTCCCGATGGTGCGTGCCTCGGCAGTTGCACCCGTCAGTAGCTAGCCACTGTGTATCGTTCCATATATCTGATTTACCTCCTTATCAGGAGTTCCGGCCGAGTTGATGGAAGAAGACTCCAAGTTCGTGCCGCTGAATGCCGAGGATCCCATGTACGGACCACCGGTGAGTTGCCGGTTGCGCGAGTAGCAACTGCTCTTCCACATCGCTGCAGCTGCTACTAGTGTAGTGATATATATTCACATGGAAATTCTGAGATGTCCAGAACTGTACGTGTGTTTCAGGCGTTATTGCTCATTGGATTTGAGAAAAGCGAAACCAACAAGGTATTCATTTCACAGAACTGTTGAGCCTGCATAGCACTTAGATGCCGGTGTTGATAGATAGAATGCTAATTTTCTTCTCCATTTTGGCATAACACTCTGTCAATGGTGATTCACGGCAATTATCAAGGTCCATACGAAAGGCCGTGCTTTGTTGGATTTTACCAAGCATATGGCGTGTGTAATGTAACAGTTACTCTAGTTTGGTTACGCTCTATGTTTGTTTGGTGTGTACTTGTCGTTATGCTGCCTGTTTCAAGTAACTTATGTTCAATTACATAACTCGTGCAGATTCAGGGGTTCCTGAAAGAGCTTGACGGTGAATTTCTCAAGGTAATTAAGTTCGACATCTGCAGTAACTATATGTTATCAAGAACAGAACAGGTTTGCTATATATTACTATTGCAGAAGGAACATAAATTGAACCAGTAAGTGTCTTCTCTGATAAGAACAGAAGAGGAAAAGACACTGAAATTCAGATGACTCAAAGGTTACTCTTTATTCAGAAACAATCATGTAAGATGAAACTCTGGGAGAAATCTCGTAGTGTTTCCTAAAAAAAAAATAAAGACCATACATCACTCAAATATAAAATAGGAACCATGGATATGACTTGACAAGATGAGTAGTTCCCCCCTTCGGTTCATGGTTCCTTTTCCTATTCTCATCTTCAGTGTAACAAAATCTTTCTGCTTTGTACTTGAGATCCTGAAAGTTCAACAAAACTTGTTCTTGTGTCAGGTGATCCATTGTACAGAAGAAATGACAAAGGAAACGTTGTGGGATGCCATGCACACTGAGCAGCCTAATTTAGAAGCTGTCAAGGTAATGACATTTGCAAACATAATATTTTCAGTCTTTACTGTGCTTACATATCACTTTTGTGCTGAAATTTCAGGTTTGCCAAATGCTTATCTCTTAGTTCCCAGCCTTAAATTTTATTGTTGAACACCAGTTAACATTTATGTTCAATTCACAGACTGCAAAATCACTGCCAAGAATAATGATCTTTTCTGGTCTGACTGGTGAGGAGATGATGATGTTTATCAACGCCTTCCCAGAAACAGGTAGTTCCAGAGTTCTATGTTAAATTATGAAATGGTGAAATAGAATATATGAAACTGTGAAAAGATAAAATAGATTCAAATTTTTCTTCAGGCCATGTCTCATCAAACTGACGGACTGTTACTTATTGTTCAGGGTTGGAGCCAGCTGCTTTTGCAGCACTTGTTCCTAACAGTGCAGAGAAGGTTCTTGGTGAGGTGATCGAGGAAATAATGGGTGACCACGAGATGTTGGTTTGTTGTTCTGACTTCTGCAAATTTCTGTGCTATTCTTCTGTCTTTACTACCAGCACATAATGAGTTGTGTCCTCCTTTACTACCTGCAGACGGGAAAGAATTCAGAATCATCATAGTCTCAGGTAGCGATTTGGCTAAGCAGAATGGCATGCTGAGAGGGCCAAAAGCGTCAGAAAGTTACAGATGGGTCAAGCAGCTAGGATTTTAATGATTGATCGTTCCTATTACATGAAGAATTCTGCTTCTTGCATGCAAAGCACTGATCTTTGTGGCCCTGGGAGTTGGTTCCTTTGATCCAGAGGGAGGGAAGATCAAGTGCATCCTGGAGTACCTGGGCTGGCAACTGATACTAGGTTGCCAAATGAACCATGTATAAACAGAGTGTTATATAATCATACTCATAACTGATGAATGGACGACACATTGAATTCATACCTTTTCGTGAGCAGAATTCACTTGAAATCACAATTGATACTAGTTTGCCAAATGAACCACACCTAAACGGAACATTATATGATTATACTCCTTATCTGCTCATGAGCTTTCCAGAGAATACCCCGTTCTTGTGAACTGTGACCTCATAGTTATGCTCAAGTAGGTGTATTCATTTTACGTATCCTGTAGGCCAATACAATATTTCCCTCATCTTACACTACCATATATTAAGGATTTAACCCAACCATTCATAAAGTTGAGAGTGTTGTGTCAATTAGGACACGGGTACTATTTAATAATATGTATTTTCTTGTTACAACATCAACTTGTTTTTCTTATTACCTAATTCATGGTATCTCTGATCCGGAAGGTATGGGCTTCAATACTATTTGGTTATCATGGTATATTAAGATCACCGGTATTGGTTTATTCAACCAATGGCTAGTCCAACAATATCTCTCTAAGCCATTTAACCTCAATATTGGTTGTGTCTAGTGCTAGGAGTTTAGATTCTCTGGTTGATCGCATTATATGGTTTGTTTGCAAGACCTCTATAAAACCGCAACACCAGTTAAGGTAAAGATATAGTCACTTGTAGCTTGGATCTCATCCGCATCAGAGATTAAATTGGAATTACTATATCCTTCTAATACAGATGGATACTCAATATAGTGAACTCCGTAAGAGGTTATACCTCCCAAGTAACGCAACACTCTCTCAAATGCCTTTGTTGATCATCTACTGGGTTAGACGTAAACCAGCTTAATTTGCTTACAACAAATGAGATGTCAGGTCTTATGGCATCAGTTAGATACTTGAAAATACATTATTTTTAACAAGAAAATACGCAGATACACGCCCGCGTGCGTACACGCATGTGTGTGTTTAACCAAAGTCCATCTTATGCATCCCTATGCCTGTCCTATTGTTCTAAAGATTAAGACTCGATCTTATAAATTATCTTCTTTCCATTTGACTAAGTATTATAGTACTAAATCATGTATGCTTTAGAATTTCTAAAGAAAAGGGGCTCAACTCATGGGCCAATTTCCAACAAGAAGTGCTGGACCATGCCATGCGATCGATGTTTTGCATGCATAAACTAAACCTATGGCAGTGGGTCCTCGTAGTTCATACACCAATCGATTTCTTTTGCAATTTCTAGAAGCTCCAACTTTTCTAGCTCCCCTGCAGTTTTTTTTTTTACAAATCTGATCCCCTTTCAAATAAATTTGCGAAAACAACTCCCTTCCTAACCACGGAAGGCACAACAGTGTCATCTATAGTATACAGGGAGCTTGATAGTTTTCCGTGCTCACAGTAGGAAGGAGCTCGTATGCTCAAAAAACTAACAAGCTTCCCGGTCGTGACAGGTAATATGTGTCACATGCCATACTTTTCACGGTCGGAGAGTGTATCATTTTTACAAATCTATTTAGAAGATGGCTAGAGTTGTAAAAAAAATATTTATTTATGAGGGGGCGAAAGACTCATGCTCCCATGCCTTGGGAGCACCAGACGGCCCATGTCCATGCATATTATTCACATCTCGGAATGGAGCATACATTGTCATACTATGCAGTGTGCGGTGCATGCATTGATTGATTTTTGCTGTTCATCTGCGTGCAATATTGGTCTATATGTGTTATAGAAGGACGATTACACCTACTACAGTTTAAATTTTGATACTCATCTATTATGTACATTTAAGTGTAATTCAGTAGAAATTTTATAAGGTCGTTGATTACTCTGGATCCGTCTGTCCAAGTATGTACTTAGGGAACGCACTCTGTGTGTGTCCATACATGATGGTGTGTACGTGCGTCTTTTTTAATTGAAAAAAAAAAGATCATTTCGTAAAGTTTTGCTAGAGAAGCTAGGTGACAGCTCAAGCTTGCTTATCCTCGTGTAACATGTGTTGATGTGTGATGCACTGATGCATGTGGGGAAGTCCTGACGATGATTTGAAATGGACCGGCAAACATACGCGGATCATAAAAGTTTTCGATATTGTGGTTGCTCGATCACAGCCGCTGCTTTCAGTTGTTGAACGGCATGATTCAGAACACGCAAGAGGGATATGTGTCTTTTCATTAAGAATACGAAGTTGAGTACAACAGGCCACCACAGGTCTTAGACTATCTCTAGCAATTTCTTTTTATTCCCTTCTCCATATTTATTCTCTTCATTCCTATCATCTCCAGTAGCATCCCTTTGAAGGGTTTTGTGTAGGGATTGAAGAGAGAATCCTTTTCTGAAGAGATTCTCACTTCAAATCCCTTCCGAAGGGAACCGTGAAGGGAATTCGTTGAAGTGCTTGAGATCTGTCTGCAAAGGGATTTGGGAGCTGAAGGGATACCGCTAGAGATAGTCTTACCCGTTGCAGAGGGCTATGTGTTTTCATCTATACTAATATAAAGAGTTTGTCCATAGTCCTCTCCCCTTCCACCAATGCGTACCCTTTCGTGCGTGACACCTAGCATATTAGAAAACCATCTCATATTAAAAAAAAATAGACCTCTGTTACAAAATATTCTTTTAAATGGATGTCCATAACCTCCTTAGGAGAAACTCACATACATCCATTGAAGGGGAAACTCCCATGCTATTATCATTCTACCATGAAACTTACGTAACATCAATTCTTGTAATTTTTTATTTACTTCAACCTCTCATGTTACCTATAAATAGAGGGTTGTATGTATGAAAGAATAGAATAAGAAAGAAAGAAATAATTCTCTATTACTTGTACATTGTTCATACTTTGAGTAATTCATTAGTTATTTTATATCACGTTATCAGCATAATCGCCTCTAAAAGGCTATCGTAAATTTCACGTACTAAATTCTTAAAATACTTTGACCGTCGTTTTCTGAGGTAAAGAATTCTTTTAATCCCTATTCTATCTTGTTTAATTTGCACACTATAATTCATAATTTGTATTTCTATGTATTGTAGTTTACTATGTTGAATCTTACAAAACTTGAATTCATGGCTTTGAATATTACGGGCAAAAATTATTTGTCTTAGGTGCTTGTGTAAGATCGAGAATGCGCCTAGAGGGGGGGGTGAATAGGCGTTTATAATTAATCGCTTTCTAAAACGATGCGCTCTAATCAATCCCTATGTCAAAACCTAATCAAAGATAATACGGAAGAGATAAACTAGGTTTTGACAATTAAAGCCTAAATCAACTAGGCTCACTAGTGCACTAATTAAATTATGTCTCTATACAAGAATTGACAAATTGAATAAACAATTAATACTAAGCAATTCTAACACAATCAAGCAATTGTTTAATATACAATAAAGTAAATGCTTGAAGATAAGAGAGACAAGAGGCAACCGATATTATTCCGTGGTGTTCGAAGACTTGCCGGTCTCCCCTAGTCCACGTTGAGGCAAGCCCAAAATACTTGGACCGGCTCCGCGCTTGAGTACCCGCCTCGATTCCACTAGATGTGATTTTTCACGCTTTCGCGTAGGCTCAACCCGAACCTTCACAAACTTCGCCGGGGCGTCTCACAACCTTGAGAGCTCCCACGCACGACTTTCTACGCTGTCTAGGAGTTGGCAACCTCTAAGAGTAACAAGCCGAATCTTCGCTCGAGCTTCACCGAGCACAACACATGCGCTCCCGGTGATCACCTAGTGCAACACATGCGCTCCCGGTGATCACCTAGTGCAACACATGCATTAGGCCTCCCTCAAGTGCAACACATGCACAAGAGGTCACTCAATCCGCTCCTAATTGCAACACATGCAATTAAAGCTCACTCTTAGCTCAAGAATCAATTGTGAGTGTGCAACACATGCAATACCTCACCAAAACACTCAAACAAGCCAGCAACCCCCTGCCCAAGCCCCCCATGGGGTCTATTTATACCCCACTAAAGAAAACTAGTCGTTGGGGCAAACTTACTGAAATTCGGGCTGAGAGGCCGGTCCGACCGGCCCTCACAGAGCAATGGTCGAAAAAGTGACCGTTACATGGCCGGTGTGACCGGATAGGGTCCGGTCATACCGCTCATCGGTATGACCAGGTCCTCGATCGCCACCGCCTCAATGTATAAAACATGCCTACCGGAAAAACGCACCGAGGAGGAGCCGGTCACACCGCTGCCCGATATGACCGGATGGGGCCCAGTCACACCGGAAATCGGTATATTGCAGTGGTCGGTCATACTGGACCCGACCACTAAACGCTCATAACTTTTTACTCCGAACTCCGATTTGGGTGATCTTTGATTCTATGCGAAGCTTATCACGAGGGCTACAATCTCCACCCATTTTTAAGATTTAAGCAACCATATATAGTTTTAAATATCACCAAAACCAAATTCTAATGTAGTCATTCAAGTCTAAAATCTGATTTTTCGAAATCCCTCACATAGACTTGATGAAGGGCATGACTACAAGCTAGAAAGAGTCAATAAGATCAAATATTGAGCCATGTGATGATCAACTCATGATCAAAACAATTCTTGCAAAACATATTTACAAATTCTAATCACATGCTCTAAGATCAAATGAACACCAATATTTTGCAAAACACATTTGTAAATAATCCGAAAAGCTATAAGATCAATCCTCTAGCCATGTAAGGATCAACACATGATCCCGACACTTTACAAAACACATTTGCAAATGCCAACACATGCTTTATGATTGAAACCCATAACCTCTAGCTTATTTGCAAACCACATTTGTAAATAACAAATCAACATTTTGCAAAAACACATTTTGCAAACACAAAGCGTAAACTTTACTTAGCCTTTGTGATGATCAACACATGATCAAGTCACAAGCTAAAACACCGATGCATGAGCTCTCACCTTTTGCAACACATGCAAAACTTAGCTCCATACAAAAACCAAATCGATTAAGATTCAATAAAAAGCAAGCATAAGCTCCCTTATTTGCAACACATGCAAATACTTAAATCATGCAAAAACCAAACAAAGAGAGTGAGCTAGAGTGAACCGGATTGAGTTCATCAACACATGATGAAGCTCAAGCTAAAAGACTCAACTCCTCTTAATAGTACGGCACCTAACTAGCAATCCGGTCTCCCATTCAAACACTGAGACCGGTAAAAGACTAGAAAAACATCCTTAGCCCTAGCTAGTTATACTTTTGCCTTTAGCGATCCACTTTGAGCTTTATGATTTCCAATCATCTTCTCTCTAGGATCAAATCTTCTTCTTCTTGTTCATCAACACATAATCAACCTTATCTAGTCCTTCTCTTCACTTCGGGATCACTTCTTGAAGCTTATCAACACATGATGACTTCTCGCTCCCGATTCTTCATTTTCTTGGACTCAACCTACTTCAAACTCATTGAAAGTGTTAGTCCAAAATACATTGTTGTCTCAATCATCAATGCACTCCATTAACACATAATGGATGCTCCCAAGATCCTTTGATCTTGTCCTTTGATGATTGACCACAACCAAAAACAATTGATTGAAAGATTAATTATGTTTTGAGTATACTAATGCAACTAATACTTCATATACTGAAGAACTTTCGATTGCCCTAGGATTAACAAAATGAATCATCAACACGTGATTAGTTCTTTGTTGATTGAATGACAACCGAACACAATTTAAATTGTTATGAGTATAAATTAACTACACAAGTTTCATATACTCAATTCGATGGAATCCAGAAATAATGATCCAATTTATATGGAGTGGTGAAAAAGGGATCAATACTCTTAATACCATTAACAATGGAATAAACTCTATTAAATATGTGTATATAAATAATTGAACTTGAATCAATATACACATATTCAATTTTTGAGATTGCTTTGGAGTTTATCCTATATTGCCATGAGTATACTACAACTAAACAAGTTAAATATACTCAAAGGATTATTTCAAAGTAATGATCCTTGATATAGAAAGATGAATTAGATCAATACTATTGAAACATTAAGGTAAAGTATGAACTCCCCCTAAATGTGTGCATTCTTGTATATATAGAATTGAAAACATTATGCACATCTTGGGGTCTAAATAATGGTAGAGCTCATTCTTTAACTTGAATCCAAAATATGCATTAAGATATTATAAAATGAATACGAGTGCATACCTTGGGTTTTCCATTTTTCAATGAAACTTTGATATTTTCATCTTGTTCATCCAAAAGAGACTAATAAGAGTTAAGCTCAACAAAAGAGTTAGTCTCATAAAAAGATATGTCATTAATTAACAATTGAGACTAATCAATATTATGATTATCAAAAGAGTTAGTCTCAATATTAGATTTGTCATTAACACCAAAACCAAATTAATGGAGTTTGAACTTTCAGCTTGATGTTGAAATCCATCTAGATGCAAATAGCCTCAGTGAAACAAGGAAGGAAATAAGGCGTCTAACAAAAAAAAAGGCCAAAGCCATGATCTTTATTCACCATCACCTCCATGAAGGGTTAAAATACTGAATATCTCACAGTGAAAGATCCCTTTATTCTTTGGAATAAATTAAAGAAAAGGTATGACCATCAGAAAATTGTAATTTTCCCCAAAGCTCATTATGATTGGTTGCATCTAAAGTTGCAAGATTATAAAACTGTTTGTGAGTATAATTCAGCCATGTTCAAAATCATTTCACAACTTTTATTGTGTAGAGAAAAGGTTACAGATGAGGAAATGTTAGAAAACATACTCCACATTCCACGCTTCAAATTTGCTCTTGCAGTAGTATCTGAGAAAAGAGTTCAAGAAATATTCTGAACTTATTTCTTGTTTGCTTGTAGCTGAATAAAATAATGAGCTTTTGATGAAAACCAATGAGGCTCGCCCAACTAGTTCAAGTCCATTCCCTGAAGTGAATGCAATAAGATATAATAATAATAATAATAATAATAGAGTACGCGGCTGAGGACGTCGTGGATATGGATGAGGTCATGGTAGAGAAAATTGTAATGTTTCCTTCAAAAACACAAATAGTACCCAGAAGAGGCAAGACAAGGGAGGCCAGGGACGACGCTTGTTACCGATAATAATGAAAAGGGGCTACGTGGCCGACCCAAACTTCGATGGTAGCACAAGAACACCCGATGTATCTGAGTTAGGGCTCTCACGGTGGAGATAATACCTAGTCCTGTGCTCGGAATTATATGTGGCTAGTCGATTGCCGATGAGATGTTCTGTTCGAGATGCCCCGTCCCCTCCCTTTATATAATAGAGAAGGGCGGTTACAATATTGAGTCCTACTCGGATACGAAGTAGGGGTTTCTATCCTGAGCCCGTATCGGTTTGGATTACAATCATCCCCTACCCAATACGACTCGGTTTCTTTAACTAAGGCCTATCCTGATTCTTCACGCTTTGCTTGGCCCAAGTAACCTTCAGTTTTATCCAGTCGACATGATCCAAGTTCGCCTGGCTGAGCCTTGGAGGATCGCTTGCAGGGCCCCGGACATACATATCCCACACCGAAATCGATAGAAATCCAACCTTTGAAGAACACCTTTGGGAATTTCAAAAATGGACATCATGAACATAGAAAGACTACTTAGCACCGAATTTAGAAGCACAAGTCGACCCCCATAAGAGTTTGGCCTTCCACATACTAAGTTTTCGCTGAAATCTATCCTCTATTACCCCAATCCGCATTAGGAGTTTATGATAATGCATCGAATACCTAAGTATCTAAACGGATATGAGCCAATCTCACATCCAAACAATTCAAAGGTATTCTTTTTCCGTTGTCTAGCATACCAAAACAAAAATCTCATTTTTGTGGAAATTAATTTTAGACCCGATAATTGTTCGAACACACAAAGCAATAGCTTCATATTTTTAGCTTGTTCAATATCATAATCCATAAAAATGATAGTATCATCTCGTGATACTACGAATCGATAAACCATCCTCAATAAGATGAGGAATAACTCCTCGAGATCGATCATCCTCTTTCGCCGCTTAATCAAAATAGCTATGGACGACGACAATGTCGACTTAAGTTTCATTACTCTTGGGACTGTAATCAGCTGAACATGGTATTGCGTGCTTCAAGAGTTGTGGCTAGCTAGTGACATTAATACTAGTATTTAGTTTGACAATGTTCTGGAAACAAAATAACACCACTTGCTTTCTTGAATACTAGTAAATTTTTCGTACAGAACACGCCACGCGACGATTTTAAGAGAAATTTTTCTCTTTTTCCGAGTCTTTTTTTTATTTTTGAATCGTCAAAATAATGAGTAAACTATTTGAAAGAACACAAAATTTTTCGGCGTAACACGCCGCAAGGCTGCTTTTTTCAGAGGAAAATTTTTTTTTTCGATGGCGTCTTATTTCCTAAATCGTCGAAATAATGAGCGAAACGGGGAAAAAAATAAAGAGATAGAGTTGTAAAAATATCTACTTCGATGAATTATTTGGAAAATATTGGAGACCGAAATAAGAACAACATGGGAAAAAGTTTAGAGGAAAAAGGCGAAAAATTATTAGAGATGACAACCTTCTTTGCTTGGCAGAATACACGTCGCAACTTTTTTTCAGAGGAATTTTTTTGGCGGTGTCTTATTTCCTAAATTATCGAAATAATGAGCTAAACGGGAAAAAAATAGAGATAGAGTTGTAAAAATATCTACTTGATGAATTATTTAGAAAATATTGAGACCGAAATGAAGAACATGGCGATGGAAAAAGTCTAGAGGAAAAAGGGCTAAAATTATTAGAGATGACAACCTTCTTGCCGAAGTCTAACACTCTACGGCCCACCGAGTAATAATACATGGTTTAAAAAATATTAGAGATTGAGATGGAAATCGAGATGGGAAAAAGTCTCGAGATAGAGTTGCACACATATTCCTAGTGACGAAAACATTTTTTTCCGGGAAAAACGGAGAAAGGATCTAGACGTAAAGAGAAAGGACCTGAATGTTACGTTTTTGGACCTGTCCGCTATCCTGAAAAATTAGAAAAGGGCTTGTTCGTGATTTGAATTTAACGGGAGGTTCTTCCCGTAAAACGGCGCACGAGGGACCCGAATGCGATTTTCGAAAAAAATATCTTTCTTTCACAAAAAATCACGAAGAATCTATTCGTAATTTTAAAAAGGACTAAAACACAAAAAAAAAATTTGAGCCGAGCCGGCCGGACGGCTCGAGCCGAGCCGGCGGCTCAAAGATTCCTCAGGCCGGCGTTCCTTCGAACTTTAGAAAAGGAGTTATTTCAGAAGAAAAAAAACATAAATAAGTTGCTCGTTGTATGATGCTTCAATCTAACTTATTTTGGATAATCCAGTACTGCAATACTACAGCCAGTTAGCAACCAATGGATGCTTGACGTTGCAGTGAAATGGATCGACAAAATGATCCCATCTCAGCACTACGATATTGATCAGACGGCTGGTGTTGCGTTCAGCGGTAACACTAGAGCAGCGCGAAACGCCAACGAAACAGAGACCACAGAGAAAACCAGACGACGAAGAGGATAATTTCCTCGTCCTCGCCGCCGGCGCCGATGATTCCACCCGCCACTGTCCACCGCTCACCCCTCCCCCTCCCCGCCGCTCCTTCTCTCCGCCGCTCACCGCTCGCTCCCGCCTTCGCCTCGGTGCCGCCGCTGAGGAGCAGATGGCGGCGCCTGTTCCGATCGTTGCCTCCCGATGGTGCGTGCCTCGGCAGTTGCACCCGTCAGTAGCTAGCCACTGTGTATCGTTCCATATATCTGATTTACCTCCTTATCAGGAGTTCCGGCCGAGCTGATGGAAGAAGACTCCAAGTTCGTGCCGCTGAATGCCGAGGATCCCATGTACGGACCACCGGTGAGTTGCCGGTTGCGCGAGTAGCAACTGCTCTTCCACATCGCTGCAGCTGCTACTAGTGTAATGATATATATTCACATGGAAATTCTGAGATGTCCAGAACTGTACGTGTGTTTCAGGCGTTATTGCTCATTGGATTTGAGAAAAGCGAAACCAACAAGGTATTCATTTCACAGAACTGTTGAGCCTGCATAGCACTTAGATGCCGGTGTTGATAGATAGAATGCTAATTTTCTTCTCCATTTTGGCATAACACTCTGTCAATGGTGATTCACGGCAATTATCAAGGTCCATACGAAAGGCCGTGCTTTGTTGGATTTTACCAAGCATATGGCGTGTGTAATGTAACAGTTACTCTAGTTTGGTTACTCTCTATGTTTGTTTGGTGTGTACTTGTCGTTATGCTGCCTGTTTCAAGTAACTTATGTTCAATTACATAACTCGTGCAGATTCAGGGTTCCTGAAAGAGCTTGACGGTGAATTTCTCAAGGTAATTAAGTTCGACATCTGCAGTAACTATATGTTATCAAGAACAGAACAGGTTTGCTATATATTACTATTGCAGAAGGAACATAAATTGAACCAGTAAGTGTCTTCTCTGATAAGAACAGAAGAGGAAAAGACACTGAAATTCAGATGACTCAAAGGTTACTCTTTATTCAGAAACAATCATGTAAGATGAAACTCTGGGAGAAATCTCGTAGTGTTTCCTAAAAAAAAAAAAAAAAGACCATACATCACTCAAATATAAAATAGGAACCATGGATATGACTTGACAAGATGAGTAGTTCCCCCCTTCGGTTCATGGTTCCTTTTCTTATTCTCATCTTCAGTGTAACAAAATCTTTCTGCTTTGTACTTGAGATCCTGAAAGTTCAACAAAACTTGTTCTTGTGTCAGGTGATCCATTGTACAGAAGAAATGACAAAGGAAACGTTGTGGGATGCCATGCACACTGAGCAGCCTAATTTAGAAGCTGTCAAGGTAATGACATTTGCAAACATAATATTTTCAGTCTTTACTGTGCTTACATATCACTTTTGTGCTGAAATTTCAGGTTTGCCAAATGCTTATCTCTTAGTTCCCAGCCTTAAATTTTATTGTTGAACACCAGTTAACATTTATGTTCAATTCTCAGACTGCAAAATCACTGCCAAGAATAATGATCTTTTCTGGTCTGACTGGTGAGGAGATGATGATGTTTATCAACGCCTTCCCAGAAACAGGTAGTTCCAGAGTTCTATGTTAAATTATGAAATGGTGAAATAGAATATATGAAACTGTGAAAAGATAAAATAGATTCAAATTTTTCTTCAGGCCATGTCTCATCAAACTGACGGACTGTTACTTATTGTTCAGGGTTGGAGCCAGCTGCTTTTGCAGCACTTGTTCCTAACAGTGCAGAGAAGGTTCTTGGTGAGGTGATCGAGGAAATAATGGGTGACCACGAGATGTTGGTTTGTTGTTCTGACTTCTGCAAATTTCTGTGCTATTCTTCTGTCTTTACTACCAGCACATAATGAGTTGTGTCCTCCTTTACTACCTGCAGACGGGAAAGAATTCAGAATCATCATAGTCTCAGGTAGCGATTTGGCTAAGCAGAATGGCATGCTGAGAGGGCCAAAAGCGTCAGAAAGTTACAGATGGGTCCAGCAGCTAGGATTTTAATGATTGATCGTTCCTATTACATGAAGAATTCTGCTTCTCGCATGCAAAGCACTGATCTTTGTGGCCCTGGGAGTTGGTTCCTTTGATCCAGAGGGAGGGAAGATCAAGTGCATCCTGGAGTACCTGGGCTGGCAACTGATACTAGGTTGCCAAATGAACCATGTATAAACGGAGTGTTATATAATCATACTCATAACTGATGAATGGACGACACATTGAATTCATAGCTTTTCATGAGCAGAATTCACTTGAAATCACAACTAATACTAGTCTGCCAAATGAACCACACCTAAACGGAACATTATATGATTATACTCCCTTATCTGCTCATGAGCTTTCCAGAGAATACCCCGTTCTTGTGAACTATGACCTCATAGTTATGCTCAAGTAGGTGTATTCATTCTACGTATCCTGTAGGCCAATACAATTTTCCCCTCATCTTACACTACCATATATTAAGGATTTAACCCAACCATTCATAAAGTTGAGTGTTGTGTCAATTAGGACACGGGTTCTATTTAATAATATGTATTCTCTTGTTACAACATCAACTTGTTTTTTCTCATTACCTAATTCATGGTATCTCCGATCCGGAAGGTATGGGCTTCAATACTATTTGGTTATCACGGTATTATTAAGATCACTGATATTGGTTTATTCAACTAATGTATAGTCCAACAATATCTCTCTAAGCCATGTAACCTCAATAGTGGTTGTGTCTAGTGCTAGGAGTTTAGATTCTATGGTTGATCGCATTATATGGCCTGTTTGCAATATCTCTGTAAAACCACAACACCAGTTAAGGTAAAGATATAATCATTTGTAGCTTGGATCTCTTCCGCATCAGAGATTAAATTGGAATTACTATATCCTTCTAATACAGATGGATACCCAGTATAGCGAACTCCGTAAGAGGTTATGCCTCCTAAGTAACGCAACACTCTCTCAAATGCCTCTGTTGATCATCTACTGGGTTAGACGTAAACTAGCTTGATTTGCTCACAACAAATGAGATGTCAGGTCTTGTGGCATCAGTTAGATATTTGAGAATACATTATTTTTAATGAGAAAATGCGCAGATACGCGCCCGCGTGCGTACACGCATGTGTGTGTTTAGCCAAAGTCCATCTTATGCATCCCAATGCCTGTGTCCTATTATTCTAAAGATTAAGACTCTATCTTGTAAATTATCTCCTTTCCATTTGACTAAGCAATATAGTACTAAATCATGTATGCTAATATGCTTTAGAATTTCTAAAGAAAAGGGGCTCAACTCATGGGCCAATTCCAACAAGAAGTGCATGGACCATGCCATGCGATCGATGTTTTGCATGCATAAACTAAACCTATGGCAGTGGGTCCTCGTAGTTCATACACCAATCGATTTCTTTTGCAATTTCTAGAAGCTCCAACTTTTCTAGCTCCCCTGCAGTCTTTTTTTTTTCAAATCTGGTCCCCTTCCAAATAAATTTGCGAAAATAACTCCATTCCTGACCACGAAAGGCACAACAGTGTCATCTATAGTATCCAGGGAGCTCGGTAGCTTTCCGTGCTCACAGTAGGAAGGAGCTCGTATGCTTGAAAAACTAACAAGCTTCCCGGTCGTGACAGGTAATATGTGTTACATGCCATACTTTTCACGGTCGGTGAGTGCATCATTTTTTACAAATCTATTCAGAAGATGGCTAGAGTTGCAAAAAAAAATATTTATTTATGAGGGGGCGAAAGACTAACTCCACCTATGTTGTCTCAACATAGCCGATCTTCACCTATGTTGTCTGAACATAGCCGGTCCCAAGCCGAGATAAAGGAGGAGGGGGGTCCTGTCCCTAAAAGGTTGTGATAGGCGTGGCGAGCCAACGTAAAAACTTAGCTACTCAAATGGAGATGAAACCCAAGAGAAAACCGTTGGGGAGTAACCCTCTTAGCGACGCCATATCGGAACCTGGGTATGGTGTTAAATGGGCAGGGGGCCGTCACCCCTTGTGACGCCAGTGTCGTGATCTCGACACGGTGTTAAGTGAGCAAGGATCGGGTCGTCGCTCCCTTAGTGGCGCGCTACATCGGCGCCGGTGTAGTGATAAATGAGCAAGGGTCTTCACACTGCCTCGAGGTCGAGGGTAAGGAAGCTAGTCGAGCCGACTAGGATTAGGCTAGGTAGTTGGAATGTAGGGTCTCTTCTGACTAAGTTAAGAGAGTTAGTTGACACAGCAATTAGGAGACGTGTAAATATCCTATGCGTGCAGGAGACAAAATGGAAGGGACAAAAAGCGAAGGAGGTGGAGAACACTGGCTCAAGCTCTAGTACACAGGAGCAGTTGCAAATAGAAATGCAGTAGGCATCTTGATTGATAAGAGTCTCAAGAATGGAGTGGTGGACGTTAAGAGGCAAGGAGATAGAATCATCCTAGTTAAGCTTGTCTTTGGTGATTTAGTCTTGAATGTAATAAGTGCGTATGCTCCCCAGGTAGGTGACGAATACTTATACCAGGGATACCCACAGCAAGATGGGATTATCCCTAAATATCGGCCAGAGCGCCAAATGGACCGTCTTAGGCCCAGCTCCGATCAGAGGGCCTCAGTCGGGTCATGAAGGACCCTCAGCCTCCACCACGACCTCTGGGAGCGCTCCGACCTGTCCTCGGCCTGACGCCCCATGGCCTCCGACCGCCTCGGTGTCGGGCCCCAGCGCCGACCGGCCGCAGGTCGGATATGCACACGACCCCGACCCCTACTGGTGGGGGCCCCGGCAAGCCCCATTTCGCGACTCGCCATGTCATCGATCGACTCGGTTATCACCGCCGTCGAACAAGACGGCCGTGCAGGGATAGGCGATCCTTCCCGAGGCAACACCAGAGGCGCCGCCCACGCAATGTCAACTTTTGACAGGCGCACAGAGGGCGGGAGCGCGCCTTCCCTATGGAACGCCGCTAGCTAAGTCTACCGGCAGGGCGCCGCTGGCTGAGCTTGCCAACCATCATGAGATAAACAGGAACCTGTCAGTCCTCAAGATCGCAGACCGGATCTCCAGGGAATGGCGCGCCCCAGCCGCTCTTCTCTCCTGAGTCCCGCGTAACCTGCTCCCTCCGTCTATATAAGGAGGGGCAGGGTCTTCGGGGAAAGGGACCCCCCACCCCCTTCCTTCCTTTTCCTTTTTCTCCGAACTCGATCAGTGCTTGAAAGCTCCGAAGCTCCCAAGCCCGTTCCCACTCGGATGAGCGTTCGGGGCCTGTCCCGAGCCCTCGCTTGTACCATGGCGTGGTCCACCACACCCAGAGCAATATACAGCCACCACCACGAACTGGAAGTAGGGACGTTCCGTCCGAACCAGTATATATCTCGGGCTCCCTGAGTCAACCATCAAGGAGAGGGAGCGCGCGGCCCCTTGACTTACAAATAAGTTTGCCGGTTCTACGAAACACCAACAGTTGGCGCGCCAGGTAGGGGTCCGCGCGTCATCGTCTTCGTCTCCAGACTCCCGGTCATCTCCTTGATGGCCTCCTCCGCCTGCGACGGCGCGTTTTTGACGCGGAGCTGGACCGGGATCTTCCGGGAGTGCATTCGAAGCGGGCCGAAGAAGGCGGCCCTTGCTCGCCATCTGCGGGGGTGTCTGCGGCCGCCACGTCGCGCCAAGGATCCCCGTGGGGAGAGCCCTTCACCGCTGCGGAGGTCCCCCGGCCTAGCACCGTCCGACTTGAAGATCCCGACGGTGACACCACGTCTCCAGCGCGCGGAACAGAAAGGTTAAGGCAAAATTTACACTTCAAACTTGTTCATTTCCGCGTTAAGCCCTTCATTCCTCCGAGTTCCAGCGCTGCGTGACGACCACAGCTTGGTCCTCATGCACCGCTCAGGGGCTGCAAGTTCCTACACCCACACGGGTCGGTGACCCGATCGGCTATACGGTTCTCCCTAGCGGCAATTCTCTCAACCAAGTGTTACTACCCCTCGCCCATGCCACGGCCATGCGAAGTAGTGTCTTGCGGTAGAAAGGAATGCCCGTGCGGTACGATCAATAGTCGGTTGGGAATACTCCTCCTCTGTGCCGAATGCACGCAAATTTCTCACCCCTTAGGTCCCTATCCTTTTCATGTCTTCCCCGAAGAGGTTGACGTGCTGACCTACGCTTGTACAACCCCTGCGGTTTTTAAAGCTATGGTCATCGATTGTTCGTCACCTCTGGGAAGTGTGAAAAATAAAGCCGGACCTATAGGATGGCCCGACTGGCCATAACATAAAACGAACTTCGATCTATTACGCGACGAAGTTCCTCACATGACTAAAAGCTAAACGTTTGTCTTCTCCCCGCTGCCGGTCAAAAACGCTCATCGCGACACGAGGGCCGATCGGGCAGGAGAGGGCGGAGAAAAGCACCGACGAAACTTCAAGGCCGATCCTCTCGCCCACCGAACGCCTGCCCCGCAGGTCGAGTCACCGACAAACCTGGCGGACGCCAGCCAAGCATGCGTCGCCTCGATCGGGGTGCCGAAAGTCTTGCCGGAGCACCGTACCACGCCGCTGGTAAGATACACCGATTCCCGATCTTTTCCTTTCACATTTAATTTCCGCACGCACATTAAGTACTAGCAAGGACGCCAGACGCCGCCCGCAAACGCCTCGCGACTCCTCGACCTCCTCGGCCGGCTCAAACTAAGCCGAGCAGTATCAAAGCCCATCGGGTCAGAAGCGCCTCGAGGTGGCGAGAGGGCTTAAGTGCCTCACAACCAGCCTAGATCTGTGGGTTCCAAAGGCACGAACCACCAAGTGGATTTCAAGCCGCCCCAGAAGGCGAATTGAGTGAGGGGCGAGTTCAAGGCGAACCCTCGGTGAGTCTTTAGTTGGGTTGGCGGACGACCTAATCGCCTTAACTCGTGTCCGAGACCATACTTCAAACTCTCCCGCGGAGCCCTCCGGAAGGGGCGACCACCAAGGCCCGGGTTATGAACGGCTCGAGGTCCCAGACGGATGGAGTAAAGAAAGGTTTTTATGGGTCGCCTCAATGGTTGGACGCCGTGTGCAGGACGATCGCTAAGGGATCCCTCACGGGGATCCCGAGGCCCACTCGATAACCCATTTGTAGCTCCACGAGCACGGTGTTCGGCCGGCGATGGCAAACACGCGTTTGTTTCACCCCTCCAGTCCCACACTGCGGACGGGCGATACGTCGGGACCGATAACGGCCTCTCCTCCCGCAGATAGCTCGCCCGACGAGGACTCGGGATGGATGCCCTCGCTTAGCTGCGGCGAGAAACCGAAGACGATCGATTTAGCCTGCGGCGTTAAACCAATTTAATCGACTTCGCTTAGCTGCGGCGTTAAACCGGCCCGACTAACGCGTTTAGCTACAACGTAAAACGAGCACTCGGAACCGAATCTCTCGCGAAGGCATCTCGACCTCCTCGCCGACCACGGCCGCGTTTAGCTACGACGTAAAACGAGCACTCGGGGACCGTACCTCTCGCGAAGGCATCTCGACCTCCTCGCCGACCACGGCCGCGTTTAGCTACGACGTAAAACGAGCACTCGGGGACCGTAACCTCTCGCGAAGGCATTCGACCTCCTCGCCGACCACGGCAAGCGTTTAGCTACGACGTAAAACGAGCACTCGGGAACCGTAACTCTCGCGAAGGCATCTGGACCTCCCTGCCGATCACGGCCACGTCTAGCTACGACGTAAAACGAGCACTCGGGAACAAGAACCTCTCGCAGGCATCTGGACCAGCCGACCTAGTCGGTCGGGCTCGTTTCGACCGATATAAACCCCCGACCAGCTCTGCGAGCCGCTCGGGGCTCGAAACTACACTTCACGGAAGGCTCATGCGCACCGGCAAAACCAATAACCAGCTTGGTCGGATCTCTTGCGCTTAACGGGACCCATTGCTCTACGGCGTGGCTGGAGTCTGCGAAAGGATCGCAAGGACGGAAGCCCCGAGCAAGAACAAAAGACGACAACATTCGAACAAAGCACGGGGTAACATCCAACCGCTGTCCACCTCCCGAAATTCAAGGGAGGCGAAAAACAAGCAAGAAAACAAAAAGAGCTAGGCACCGAGCGCGCGCCCGACCGCCCCGATAAGGGCGTCCCTCGCCTTGACAAGCTTTGGGATAACACCGATCAGCGTGTCAATAGTGGAGGCGGCGCCACGATCAACGGCGTCGAGCCTCGCCCGCTCTGCCATGGCAAGGTCGAGGTCCTCCCAAAGCTCCGCGAGGAAGGCCTCCTTGTCCGTAGGCGTCGGCGGCGCCTCGTCCCCAAAGCTAAACGTCACCGGCAGACGTCCGCGACCGGAAGAGGACGATTGAGAGGAAGCCATGGCAACAGCTAAGCGTCCCGGAGGGATCAAAACATCTAGACGGCGAGCAACTACTCTGGCCCCTACTTCCGCGCCGCCTTATAAACACTCGGTACACGGAAGCCGAGCGGACCCAAGTTGATGAAGGCACAAGAAGCCGAGGCGTCGCCCCGCCTGCGAAAAAACTGCGTCGCAGAAATCGAAGGGTCCGTCTGGGAACGCCAGTGTTTCTGGGCGGCCCCAGGGGCTACTAACGAATACTTATACCAGGGATACCCCGCAGCAAGATGAGATTATCCCTAAATAACGGCCAGAGCGCCAAATGGACCATCCTAGGCCCAGCTCCGATCAGAGGGCCTCAGTCGGGTCATGAAGGACCCTCAGCCTCCACCGCGACCTCTGGGAGCGCTCCGACCTGTCCTTGGGTCGGACGCCCCCATGGCCTCCGACCTGGCCTCAAGTCGGGGCTTCTGAAAGCGCCGACTGGGCCGCAGGTCGGATATGCACACACCTCTCGAACCACCACCGGTCGGGGCCCCAGAAGCTCCATTTCGCGACTCGCCATGTCATCGATCGACCTCGAAGTTGGTCACCGCCGTCTGAACAAGACGGCCGCGTGGATAGGCGATCCTTCCCGAGGCAACACCGAGGCGCCACCACGCAACGCCAACTCGACAGCGCCAGAGGGCGGTGCGTGCCTTCCCTATGGAGCACCGCTAGCTAAGTCTACCGGCAGGGCGCCGCTGGCTGAGCTTGCCAACCATCATGAGATAAATAGGAACCTGTCAGTCCTCAAGATCGCAGACCGGATCTCCATGGAATGGCGCGCCCCAACCGCTCTTCTCTCCCTGAGTCCCGTGTAACCTGCTCCCTCCGCCTATATAAGGAGGGGTGGTCTTCGGGAAAGGACCCCCACCCCTTCCTTCCTTTTCCTTTTTCTCCGAACTCGATCAGTGCTTGAAAGCTCCGAAGCTCCCAAGCCCGTTCCTACTCGGACGAGGGCTCGGGGCCTGTCCCGAGCCCTCGCTTGTACCATGGCGCGGTCCGCTACACCCAGAGCAATATACAGCCACCACCACGAACTGGAAGTAGGGACGTTCCGCCCGAACCAGTATATATCTCGGGCTCCCTGAGTCAACCATCAAGGAGAGGGCGCCATGCCCTTGACTTACAAATACGTTTGCCGGTTCTACGAAACACCGCATTAGGCCACAATGAGAGTGCTAAAAGACAGTTTTGGGAAGACTTAGATGGTGTGGTTAGAGCGGTACCCACCAATGAGAAGCTGTTCATAGGAGGAGATCTCAATTGTCATGTAGGTACAACAAATGCATGGTATAAGGTGGCATATGGAGGTTTTGGGTATGGTAGTAGGAATCAGGAGGGAGAGGAAGTCTTGGACTTTGCTATAGCTTATAATCTGATGAAAGCCAACACTTTCTTTAGGAAGAGACAGTCTCATTTGGTGACCTTCAGTAGTGGCCAAAACTCTAGTAAGATCGACTTTGTTCTCCCAAGAAGAGAGAACAAACAGGTATGCTTGGATTGTAAGGTGATACCCGGAGAGTGTGTTGTGTCTCAACACAAGCTTGTGGTGGCTGACTTTCGCTTTCGGTTGCATGCATATAGGGATAAACAATCCAAAATCGTGAGAACGAAGTGGTGGAAACTCAAAGGGGAGGCATCGGGAGTCTTTAAGGAAAGGGTTATCGCGGAGGGCTCTTGGAACGAAGGAGAAGACGCAAACAACATGTGGGTGAAGATAACAACTTGCATTAGGAAGGTGGCTTCGGAGGTGCTTGGAGTGACCAAAGGGAGCGGAGGTGTACCTAAAGATACTTGGTGGTGGAACGAGGATGTCCAAAAGGCTATTAAGGAGAAGAAAGAATGCTATAAGCGTGTGTACCACGACAGGAGTGCGGACAATATAGAGAGGTACAAGGTGGCAAAGAAGACCGCGAAGCGAGCCGTGAGTGAGGCAAAGGGCCGAGCCTCTGAGGATCTTTACCAATGGCTAAGTACAAAGGAAGGAGAGAAGGATGTCTATAAGATGGCTAGGATTCGCAAGAGGAAGACGAGGGACCTCAATCAAGTTAAATGCATTAAGGATGAGAGGGATCAACTCTTGGTGAAGGAGGAGGACATCAAACATAGATGGCATGAGTACTTTGACAATTTGTTCAATGGTGAGAATATGACTATTCAGTTGGACTGCTCCTTTGATGACACCAATAGACGCTTTGTACGTAGGATCCAAGAAACTAAGATTAGAGAAGCTTTAAAAAGGATGAAAGGGGGCAAGGCGATAGGCCCTGATGGTATCCCAATCGAGGTGTGGAAATGCCTCGGGGATATAGCTATAGTATGGCTAACCAAGTTGTTCAACCATATTTTTCAATCGAACAAGATGCTGAAGAGTGGAGGAGAAGTATATTAGCACTAATCTTCAAGAACAAGAGAGATATTCAAAGTTGTACTAATTACAGGGGGATTAAACTGATGAGCCACACTATGATGCTATGGGAGAGAGTTATAGAGCATCGTTTGAGAAGAATGACGCGTATCACCATGAACCAATTTGGGTTCATGCCCGGAAGGTCGACCATTGAAGCAATGTTCTTAATAAGACAAGTTATGGAGCGGTATAGGGAGCAGGAGAAGGACCTACACATGGTTTTCATCGACTTGGAGAAGGCTTATGATAAGATACCAAGGAATGTTATGTGGTGGGCTTTGGAAAAGCATAAAGTCCCAACAAAGTATGTTACCTTCATCAAGGACATGTACAACAATGTTGTGACTAGTGTTCAAATAACTGATGGTGACACAGATGACTTCCCGATTAAAATAGGACTACATCAAGGGTCAGCTCTGAGCCTTTACCTCTTCGCCTTGGTGATGGATGAGGTCACGAGGGATATTTAAGGAGATATCCCGTGATGTATACTTTTTGCTGACGATGTAGTTCTAGTGGATGAAAGCCGGGCGGAAGTAAATAGGAAACTAGAGTTGTGGCGGCAGACCCTAGAGTCGAAAGGTTTTAGACTTAGTAGGACTAAAACCGAGTATATGAGATGTGACTTCATTACTACTAGACATGAGGAGGGAGATGTGAGTTTGGAAGGTCAGGTAGTGCCCAAGAAGGATACCTTTCGATACTTGGGATCGATGCTACAGAGAGATGGGGATATTGATGAAGATGTTAGCCATAGAATTAAAGCGGGATGGATGAAATGGCGTCAAGCATCTGGCGTTCTCTGTGACAAGAGGGTACCACAAAAGCTAAAAGGAAAGTTCTATAGGACGGCTATTAGACCTGCGATGTTGTATGGTGCAGAATGTTGGCCTACTAAAAGGCATCATGTTCAGCAATTAAGTATCGCAGAGATGCGTATGCTGCGTTGGATTTGTGGTCATATAAGAATGAACCGAGTTCGGAACGACGAGATACATAATCAGCTAGGGGTAGCTCCAATTGAAGAAAAGATTGTACAACACCGGTTGAAATGGTTTGGACATGTACAACAGAGACCTCCGGAGGCACCGGTGCATAGCGGCATCATAAGACGTGACAATAATGTGAAGAGAGGTAGGGGCCGGCCAAACTTGACTTGGGAGGAAGCAATCAAAAGGGATTTAAAATGATGGAATATATCGAAAGAGTTGGCTTTGGATATAAGTGAGTGGAAAGCAGTTATCCACGTGTCTGAACCTTGATTAGGCTTTATGCCACATTTTAGTATAGTTTTAAGTTTTGTTCTACTTCCTCATCTATCTCTTTCTTCCTTTGTTAGCAGATCGTTTTGGGTTTCAACTCTAACCTACCTCAACTTGTTTGGGACTAAAAGATTTTGTTGTTGTTGTTGTTGTTGGGGGCGAAAGACTCATGCTCCGATGCCTTGGGAGCACCAGACAGCCCATGTCTATGCATATTATTCACATCTCGGAATGAAGCATACATTGGCATACTATGCAGTGTGCGGTGCATGCATTGATTGATTTTTGCTGTTCATCTGCACGCAATATTGGTCTATATGTGTTATAGAAGGACGATACTACAGTTTAAATTTTGATATTCATCTATTATGTACATTTAAGTGTAATTCAGTAGAAATTTTATAAGGTCGTCGATTTCTCTGGCTCCGTCTGTCCAGGTATGTACTTAGGGAATGCACTCTGTGTGTGTCCATACATGATGGTGTGTGCGTGCGTCTTTTTTAATTGAAAAAAAAAGTTCATTTCGTAAAGTTTTGCTAGAGAAGCTAGGTGACAGCTCAAGCTTGCTTATCCTCGTGTAACATGTGTTGATGAGTGATGCACTGATGCATGTGTGGAAGTCCTGACGAGATGATTTGAAATGGACCGGCAAACATACGCGGATCATAAAAGTTTTCGATATTTTGGTTGCTCAATCACAGCCGCTGCTTTCAGTTGTTGAACGGCATGATTCAGAACACATATGAGGGATATGTGTCTTTTCATTAGGATAGAAGAAGAAGAATACGAAGTTGAGTACAATAGGCCACCACAGGCCTTACCCATTGCAGAGGGCTACGTGCCTTTTCCTCTATACTAATATACTCTATATAATAGCGGCAAGGATTGCCGAGCAGCCAGCCATGCCACGTCTTTGGCCCGTTCGCGCCGTCCTGTTCCCGTTCCGTCCGCGACGCCCGATCCGTTTAGTGCGTTCCGTGTTTCTCACCGTCGTTCTATTCGATGGCTGATAGCTGTCCCTGGTTTTGGGCTCCTTGCGTTGCCTCACCTCGGTTCCATCGGGTCGCTTCGTCCTCGGTTTGGTCGCCTTGCTTCGCCTCTGGCCTGCTTCGTAGCCTCCGCCGGTCCTTGGGCTCCGTTTGTGCGGCGTCTTCTCCGGCCCGATCGGCTTCGGCCGTCGCCGTCCTCGGCTGGCCCCTCCGACTTTACGTTTGCTCGCGCAGGTTCCGTTGCCTATCCGTGTGGTTGTCCGCGCTTTTCTTTTCCTCCGTCCGGGCCGTCCCCCTTTTGCCCTCCAGTTGTGCGTCGCCGCGCCCGCGCAGCGTCTTCCTCTTCCTCGCCTCGTGCGCCTGCGGGAGCCCGGCTTCGTCTCCCAGGGTTTCCTCGCTTCTCGGGTCTTTCCTCGCTTCTCGGGTCCAGCCCGAGCGACGTTCTTGGAGTCCCCGCCCACCGCCAGACTGCTCCACCCTCCGCTGTTTCCTCGCGATTCTGCGTTGCTTCGATGCTTTCCGCCCTCTTTCTGACTTTGCTTGCTTGTTCCTTCCCGTGCTTTTCCTGGCTTAATTTGCTTGCGCGATTGCAGGTTCGGGTTTACTGTGGGTCGCCGTGCTTCGCCTCTGTACGCTTCACCGTCCGCCGCAGCTCCGCTCTGCGTTTTGTAAGATCGAAGGTGAGCGCGTCCCTTCGTTTAGCCTGTCTGTTGTTGTTTGCTTGTTCCGCTTGTTCGGTACTAAGTGCTTGTTTACCGCCTTACCATCCTGCTTTCTGCCTTTATTTGCTTGTGCGATTGTAGGTTCGGGTTTGCTGTGGGTCGCCGTGCTTCGGCTCTGGCCGGTTCGCCGCCTGCCACAATTCTGCTCTGCGTTTTCTGAGATCAAAGGTGAGCGCCACCCTTCGTTTGGCCTGTCTGTTATTGTTTGCTTGTTCCGGTTGTTCGGTATTAGGTATTTGCTTGCCGGCTCGGCATCGTCGCTGTGTATTGATTGCGTGCTGTTTGTATTGGTTTTCGCTCTTGCGCATCGTCTATGACTGTGCTGATGCCAGAACATTGTTGCTGTCCAGACGCCTGCTGCGTATGTTCCTTTTTTGTGTGTTCGCCGACGTATAGCTCCCCATAGATGCTAAGGTATTCTCGCTTTGCTACGAGTGTAGCTTTCCCTGTCCACAGGTGGTGCGGCTTGTTTTCGTTGGTTCGTGCCGCGATGCTGGTGGAGCCGCATATATATATGCCTTATAATGCCGCCTGGAATCGGCGAGAGCCCAGGGCATCCACGCGTCAATTTTGTTTTCTTGCGAAAAGCCCCCCGTGATTCTCCAAATTACGGATAGGTCCCTCCAAATTACGGATCGGTCCTCCGCGATTTTTTGTGAGAGGAAGATTTTTAGTTTTTTTTCGCATTCGGGTCCCTCGCGCGGTACTTTACGGAAAAGACCCCCACTAAATTCAAATCGCGGATATGCCCTTTTCTAATTTTTCAAGATAGCGGATAGGTCCAAAAACGTAACAAATAGGTCCTCGCTCCTTACGTCTAGGTCCTTTCTCCGTTTTTCACGGAAAAAATGTTTTCGCCACCAGAAATATGTGTGCATCTCTAGGAAGGCTGCCATCACGCCAGGTCCTTTCTCCGTTTGAGCCGGAAAAAATGTTTTCGTCACCAGAAATATGTGTACAACTCAAAAAAATTGTCGTCACTAATAATTCTTCGCTCTTTTTCCTCTAGATGCTTTTCCCACCTCGCTTTTCCCACTCGGTCTCCGATATTTCCCAGATAATTGGCCGAAGAGATATTTCTACACTCTAACTCTTTATTTTTTCCCCGTAGCTCGGTTTCATTGCTTTTTTGGTGAGAAATATGTGGAAAATCGCGCTTTGCGCGTTTCGCCGATTTTTTCCCTCGCCCACACAACACGGCGCAACAAGACGCTACGCTCTCTATTTTTTCCCGTAACTTCGGTTTCTCATTGCTTTTCCGGAGTGAGAAATATGTTGGAAATCGTGTTTACGTTCTTTTGTCGATTTTTCCCCACGCCCACACAGCACGGCGTGCAATAGCATGCTACCCTGCCTAGTATAAAGAGTTTGCCCATAGTCCTCTCCCCTTCCACCAGTGCGTAGCCATTCGTGGTGACACCTAGCATATTGGAAAACCATCTCATATTAAAAAAATGGACCTCTGTTATAAAATATTCTTTTAAATAGATGTCCATAACCCCTTTAGGAGAAACTCACATGCATCCATTGAAGAGAAAACTCTCATGCTATTACCATTCTACCATAAAACTTACGTAACATCAATTCTTGTAACTCTTTATTTACTTCAACCTCTCATGTTACCTATAAATAGAGGGTTGTATGTATGAAAGAATAGAATAAGAAAGAAAGAAATAATTCTCTATCACTTGTACATTGTTTATACTTTGAGTAATTCATTAGTTATTTTATATCACGTTATCAGCATAATCGCCTCTAAAAGGCTATCGTAAATTTCACGTACTAAATTCTTAAAATACTTTGATCGTCGTTTTCTGAGATAAAGTATTCTTTTAATCCCTATTCTATCTTGTTTAATTTGCACACTATAATTCATAATTTGTATTTCTATGTATTGTAGTTTACTATGTTGAATCTTGTAAAACTTGAATTCATGGCTTTGGATATTATGGGCAAAAATTATTTGTCTTAGGTGCTTGATGTTGAAATCCATCTAGATACAAATAGCCTTAGCGAAACAAGCAAGAAAGGAAATAAGGCGTCTAACCAAAAAAAAGGCCAAAGCCATGATCTTTATTCATCATCACCTCCATGAAGGGTTAAAAAACTGAATACCTCACAGTGAAAGATCCCTTTATTCTTTGGAATAAATTAAAGAAAAGGTATGACCATCAGAAAATTGTAATTCTCCCCAAAGCTCGTTATGATTGGTTGCATCTGAAGTTGCAAGATTATAAAATTGTTTGTGAGTATAATTCAGCCATGTTCAAAATCATTTCACAACTTTTATTGTGTGGAGAAAAGGTTACAGATGAGGAAATGTTAGAGAAAACATACTCCACATTCCACGCTTCAAATTTGCTCTTGCAGTGGTAATACCGAGAAAAAGAGTTCAAGAAATATTCTAAACTTATTTCTTATTTGCTTGTGGCTGAACAAAATAATGAGCTTTTGGTGAAAACCCATGAGGCTCGCCCAACTAGTTCAAGTCCATTCCCTGAAGTGAATGCAACAAGATATAATAATAATAATAGAGTACGCGGCTGAGGACATGGTCATGGTCATGGATATGGATGAGGTCATGGTAGAGGAAATTGTAATGTTTCCTTCAAAAACACAAATGGTACCCAGAAGAGGCAAGAAAAGGGAGACCGGGGAAAAATAAAAACTATAAACCTGAAAATATATGCTATCACTGTGGAGGCAAAAATCATTGGTCGCGTAACTATCGTAAGCCAAAGTACCTTGTGGATCTCTATCAACAATCGCTTAAAAGGAAAGAGACCAATTTTACCAATAGTAATGGAAATAATGAATATTTTAGCAAAACTCAAGAAAAAGACAGCAGCCAACATGATACAACTTATCTAGATATCTCGACTTTCTTATCTAAGAATAGTTTTCTTAAGTAGTTATTTGCACAAGAATAAATTTTATATGCTACATCTTTAATAATGCAAACATATCATGTTTTCGCTCAAGAATTAATATAATATATTATGTATTGAATTATGGTTGTAATGTTTCATGTGTTAATGAATTTTATATTATAATGCTCATTTATCTTATTAAAATTTTATTTTGAATTGAATGAAAAAAATGCTGGTAAATGGTGGAGATATATGTGTTGTAGATAGTGCAATAACACATACTATTATCAAGAATAAAAGGTATTTTCATGATTTAATGATGCATAATGGAAGTATCAATATCGTATATGGAAGTGCAAATTTGATAAAGGGCTCCAGAAGGGCCATAATATTATTACCCAGTAGGACAAAAATAAGTGTGAAAAAAGCGTTGTATTCCCTAAAATCTCAAAGAAACCTATTGAGTTTTAAAGATATCTGCCAAAATGGATATCACATTGAGACAATTACTGAAGAAAATAGGGAATACCTTAATATTATAAATATGTCATCGGGTAAGAAAAATATATTGGAAAAATTACCATTATTATTATCTGGTTTATACTATACAAAGATTGATAAAATTGAATCATATATGGTGATAGATCAGAAGTTTACCAACCACAATAAATTTATTATTTGGCATAGCCGGTTGGGCCATCCCGGATCAATAATAATGTGAAAAATTATAAATACTTCGCGTGGACATACGTTGAAGAATTAGAAGATTCTTCAGTCTAATGACTTCTCATGTGTGGCATACTCTCAAGAAAAATTGATTGTAAGACCATCACCATCTAAAATTAGGGTTGAATCCTTTGATTTTCTAGAGCGCATACAAGGAGATATATGCGGACCTATTCATCTAGCAAGTGGTCTATTTGGATGTTTTATGGTTTTGATTGACACATTAAATAGATGGTCACATGTCTCTCTATTATCAACTTACATCCTGGCGTTTGTGAGATTGTTAGCCCAATTAATAAAATTACGAACACAATTTTTAGATTATTCTATTAAATCAATACGTTTGGATAATGCTGGTGAATTTACCTCAAAAAATTCCAACGATTATTGAATGTCAATTGGAATAAATGTTGAGCATCCTGTAGCACATGTTCATACACAAAATGATCTTGCAGAATCACATATAAAACAACTCAATTAATTACGAGACCATTACTTATGAAATCAAAACTTCGATGTTAGCTTAGGGCCATGCTATTTTACAAGCAACATCATTAATTCACATCAGGCTAATAAGTTATCATACTTTTTCTCTATTACAGTTAGTATTTGAAAAAGAGCCAGACATATCCTATCTAAGAATTTTTGGTTGTGCAGTATATGTTCCAATTGATCCACAAAAACACACGAAGATGGGACCACAAAGAACGTTGGGAATATATGTTGGGTATGAATCCCCTTCTATAATAAAATATCTTAAGCCATTAACGGGAGGTGTATTTACAGCTAGATTTGCTGACTGTCATTTTGATGAATCAAATTTTCTAACATTAGGGGGAGAAATGAAGCAGCTAAATAAGGAAATTGTTTGGAATGAATTATCATTATCTCATTTTGATCCTCGTACAAAACAATGTGAATATGAAGTTTAAGGGACAATTCATCTACAAAATTTAGCAAATAATTTGCCTGTTGCTTTTACAGATTTGAAACGAGTGACAAAGTTACATATTCCAGCGGCTAATGCTCCGAAAAAAATTGATGTTCCAGAAGGACAACCAGTTATTGCAAATGAGACAAAACCTACCATAAAACCTTTTGTAGAAATTAGTACGATTTTCACTGAAATTAAAAATTGTCGTATTTCAAATAGAGTCTAATATGTGCTATAAAAAGACGAAAAAGCACAATTTATAAAATAAATGTTCTTCCCAATGGTAAACCGTGTCACTAACCTCGAGATCAAATCATCAAATGGCTTCAGAACAAAAAATTGGGAGTATCAGATTCCAGAAATAGGGTCCACGAACAGCTAGCCATACCTGCTCCACGTGAGATCCAACGTTGGCATTACCAAAACAGGCCAAGAACTGCCGCGTCGAAGCCCACCACGAACAGATCATGCTGTCCCCACATATCAGTACGATAGACAGCCAAGAAGATAGAATTTTGAGATCAGAGAGGTAATTCCATATTTTTCTTTTTAATAATTATATAAATATTAAAATATAAATAAATATTAAATAGATATTACTTATTTTAAGATATATATAATTTATATTAGAAGAAAAAACATTCAAACCTGCTCCTGAGATCACAATCTCTTTACTAAATGCTAATCGTCCTCTCGTCTCCTCCAAAGCAGGGCGAGGAGGCGAACGGCTTGTGGTAAGGGTGTGTTTGGCAGAGATTCAGTTTCTTCAGATTCGTGAATCCGGTGAAGCTGAAAATTCTAGTTTCACCAGATTTATGAAGCTGAAACTATGAGTACATTAAAAGTGTTTAGATAGATCATCTTGTTTACATTTTAGACCAAAAATATAAAGTTAATTCACTTTATTTTACCCTACAAGTTTCAGATTTCAGATAAAACTGGAATCTGAAACTCTACCAAACAAGTCCTAAACGAAGGCACTGGAAGGGGGAGTGGCAATATACACCTAGCCCCCGCGATTATCGGGAAATTACAGGCGCGTCTCCCGGCTAGTGAGAGCGGTAAGGAGTTTGGTTTCTCGTTTTCGCAAGCGGGTCCTTGCCTCGCCGGCGATGCTGCCCTACGGGACGGCCGCGGAGGCGGAGGCGGCGCTGGGGCGCGCCATGACCCCCGCGGAGGCGCTGTGGTTCCGGTACACGGCGGCGATGCCGGACTACTACCTCTACTGCCACAACATCCTCTTCCTCTTCGTCGTCTTCACGCTCGCGCCGCTCCCCGTCGCGCTCCTCGAGCTGCGCGCGCCGGGGGCCGTCGCGCCCTACAAGCTGCAGCCGCGGGTGCGGCTCTCGCCTGCCGCCTTCCTCCGCTGCTACAAGGACGTCATGCGCATCTTCTTCCTCGTCATTGGCCCGCTCCAGCTCGTGTCCTACCCCGCCGTCAAGGTCGGTCCTGTTCTTTCGATCCTCGTTTGGTGAATCTGCGCAATGCGTTCCATATACTAAGGAGATTTGGGAGGTTTTGATGCCATGGAGAATGTCGCATTTCCTTAGTATACTTTGCATCTCCATAGCCATTCCTTGCGCTTAGAATTTAGATTCCTTGCTGATACCCGTGTGATCTATATGTTCGTAAATGCGAGATTTGAAGAATTTGTGATCTGGGTTTTGCTCCAAAATCCTTCCAGATGTATTGTACATTTCAAAGATTCCCCTGTATTTCCCCTATTCTTGGCAAGCAAAGAAGAAAAAAGAAGGTTCCTTTGAGGTCTCTTACATTTCTTGAATCGTACTAAGGATCAAACAAAAAATAAATTGGCCTTCTTTAACCATTGCAGATGGTGGGAATCCACACGGGGCTGCCGCTACCGTTGCTGGGGGAGATAGCGGCGCAACTGCTGGTGTACTTCTTGGTCGAGGACTACCTCAACTACTGGATCCACCGGCTGCTGCACGGGGAGTGGGGCTACGAGAAGATCCACCGTGTGCACCATGAGTTCACCGCGCCCATTGGCTTTGCCGCACCGTACGCACACTGGGCTGAGGTGCTCATACTTGGCATCCCCTCTTTTGTTGGACCAGCCATTGCACCAGGCCACATGATCACATTCTGGCTCTGGATTGTACTCCGCCAGATGGAGGCCATCGAGACGCACAGCGGGTAAGGAGTTTTTGTAAGGACGTTTGCGATGTTGTAGTGATTTGGCAAGGATTAGTTTTTTGTTGCTAGTGATGGATGGGTTTGTTGTGGGTGGAGTTGTTGGGTGATTGTGATGTTAGCTTCGCCACACTGAGCTTGGCTTGTTGGTAGTAAATAATGGATTTTGTTGCCGGCGGAATTTGTGGATGATTGGAATCTTAGCTGCATGGGACTGAGCTTGATGCCTGTGGATTAATTGAGTACTGGTCAGAAAATTCGTAGTTTGGTGCTTGCGTAAAGATTTTGTGAGCAATAGGATACTATTTTTATCATCTACTACATTGAGAAAGAATATGGTAATGAAGAAACTGTAAACCATGATTTAACATTGGCTGAATTGGAACAAAATTTGACAAGCAAAAGTATACTTTTGTTCAATTTTTCAGCTGTTGTTCAATTCATTTAAGTAAATTAGATTTAAAATTTTGAGCATGAGTACCTTTTATGCTTTTTAATTACAATTTCACTGCCAAGAAAAAAGATACAGCCTACAAATCCTGAATGCATGGCTATGATGGTACTAATAATCTTAGACAAATTCAAACAATAATGTGCATTTTTATTACTATATATGGTAGAAATGGAGAGGTAGGGAGAGAAATAGACTGCTTAGTTGCAGTTCTATCCATTTCATTACTTCTCTGCAATCTCTCACTTGTAGACTCATAGTACGTGTACCAGTGGACCATGTAGAAGTCATTAAGTTGCTTGATTCATACCATAAAGGTGGGAAATGGGAAGTTACTTATTTAGTTCTTAATCTTGAATGTCTATAAACAAAAGGAACTGTGAATGAAGTATGCTACATGTATTTTGTCATGTGAATATTGTCTCAACTCATGCCATGAACTTGGAATATTGTGACCTTGCAATACATAATATATAGGCTTTATTTTGTTTATTATTTTTTATCCTTTTTTAAAAAATTGATAAAGAATGCAACGTTTGACTTCTTCCCTTTAGGTGAAAAGAAAATGCTATTATAAATCCCATGTCATAAAACTATGATATCAAGAGCATTCTTTGCCAAATTCCAGCAATTGGATCAAAACCTACCAATATCATGTGTGTTTTCCTTATCAGCTCGGCTGCTCCTTTGTTTGTCAACTTGTAAGCTAGAAGATGCCACAGTTTGTCCAATTGTGGTGGATAGTCCTTATTTTTTTTATACTTTTATATAGCTGTTATTGCCGCGATCATTGATGCAGTTGTCATTGCAGTGACCAGTGATGCTGCCCATGACTGCTCCAGTGCATTTGTGTAACTTTTACGTGGCATAACATACTTATCTTGTCTTTTTGCAGCTTTGATTTCCCATTCAGCCTGACAAAGTATATTCCGTTCTATGGAGGAGCAGAATACCATGATTTTCATCACTATGTTGGAGGCCAAAGCCAAAGCAATTTTGCTTCCGTTTTCACGTATTGTGATTGTCTATATGGGACCGACAGGGTAAGTTTCTCCATTTACATAAAGGAACTATTCAGAACCCCAGTAAGTGTAAGATTTCTCAGTTTGAGTTCTTTGCTCCTCCAGGGTTACAGATTCCATAAGGCATACCAAGCAAAGGTAAAGGTAGTATTTTAACTGTTTCTATCTCCTGTCATTTCTACGCTACCTAAGAAATACTAATGCAGAGGATCTTCAAATTGCAAATTTCTATCTGCCAAATGGGCTATTAAGGTGACTGAGTAGCTGATTTTTCTTTTCTTTTCTTGTTCCCACTGGATGAACTAGTTGAAGAACCTGGGGCAAAGCAACGGCGAGAATGGTGATGACAATGGATTCAGCGATGCAAAGTTGGATTAGGCTGCCCTAAACTAATTGTGCATCCTGAGTGTCTCTCTGATTGATCTTGTTCGTTATGGCAATTGTGCAATGTGTAGTGTTCTGATTTCTTTAACAGTCTTCTGCTGTTGTTTGCCAGTGTTCGTGGACATCCACGAAACTTGTTACGCTGACCAATAACATTTTTCAGATAGCCTTTTAAGTGAGTTTGCTCTCTGCTTGATTCATCAAAGCCAGTTGCTGTCTATGCGTTGGTTTTTGATAAAAGTGTGTCACAGTAACCTTTATCCTGGTGATTTCACGGTAAATTGTCAGTGTTGAAGACTTATTATTCGGCAGTGTCTCACTTCACGTATCACGTATCATTGCAAGTCAGCCAAACGTTTCTAGACAGGAAAAATGTCATGTCTTCGATATTCTAGAGTTCATACGGAGCTCTCCTTAGATATGTTCTTGTCCATTCCAGTCTACGATCCCAGATATGTAGTAAACAAAAAGGAGTCAGGAGCAGCATACGGTTAGCATTCGCGTCGTTCTGAACTCATTTTGTCAATTCCTGTGCTACAAGTTTAGAAACGCGTAGCTTAAAATGCCTATGCTTGCTCTTCTCGAATTAGTACGTTTACAGAAAAAAATGCCACAACAGAACAATTCCGGGTTTATGGCTCAGTTCACTCAGGAGCTCCAGTTACAACAAGATTATAATCTTGGGGGCATAACACAATCTGACGTATCAAATGTAAAATAATTGTCTAAACAAATGTGAAACAAGATTAAAACTTAAAACAGTGCCGACCTTGAAATCTGTAAGTATTAAGATAAATTCATCCTCAGCAGAGCATCCCAGTTAAATAGCTGAACTCACAATTACAACTAAACCGAGAAGTTACGGAAACCGGAGTACATGGAATCCATTAACATTCAGAAACATAAAGCACATGAAATAATTATTCATAACACAGAGGGTCGCAAGGAACAGTCATCTGAAAGAACCCTTGGAAGACATTCAGTAACGGCGAGGGGGAAACCGGTCCATGAGCCTCCCAGATGGGCACTCATAAGCCATGTGGCCACGGCCACCACAGTTGTGGCAGATCATAAAGGCACCAGCCATGCAATCACGGCTCATATGGCCAACCTGGTTGCAGGCCCGGCAGACCACATCACTGTAGCCACCACGGAAGGGCGCAGCGCCGCCACGGAAGGGAGGAAACACACCCCTCTCATTGATTGCATCAGATTTGGGGCACTGGCGGGCTAAATGCCCCTCAACATTGCACAGGTTGCAAACAGGCTCATTGGTGCAGTTACGGGCAAGATGGCCACTCTTCCTACAGTTGTTGCAGGCCTTCTCGTTGGTGCATTCCGCAGCAACGTGCCCTGGTTTGTAGCAGTTGCTGCAGAGCCTCATTTCTCCAGGCAGCGTTGGTGGAGCAGTGCAGTCTTTTGCAATGTGGCCTGACTTGCCACAGTTATGGCATATCCCTTCGTTCGGGCAGCTGTTAGCCATGTGGCCAGGCTCTTTGCAGTTCCAGCAGAGACCTTTGGAAGAACACTCAGCTGCAATGTGCCTGCCAACATATATTAGAGTGAGTAATGCTAGCTCAAATGAAAAAAGGTGAAGAATGAAGCCTTTCCTGTTCACATGAAACTGTAGCTTATGGCTTACCTACAACTTAAGCTTCAAGATATCATCTTCAGATGCTTATGATTTCTGGATGGCTTAAGCTACAAGGTTCATTGTTTATTAACCACCTTCTGATGATATATTTCTATCCCAGAACAAATTATAAAAACGAACAAAATCTCTATACAAGTCTCAGGTGCTACAACAATAGTATGAGATGCCTACAAATGGCTTAAGTGAACCATGTTTTGATTCTTGGAAACAAATTCTCTAATAATTGCCAATTGATACCAATGCTATAGAACACGGGTGCCTCAAAATGTTTTTAATCTAGCATGCACACAGAGTTCCAGATACAGTATTGTGTAAAACAGCAGGGCCATAATATCAAAAGCATGGAAAGCACTATGAGCAAAGATGACGCAAATAGTTACTGGATAATGGAAGATCTTAACATGAGCTAACATACAAGACCATGAAATCTGAGCAAGCAGAATAACAAATAGTCCTTACCCTGGAAGCCCACAGGTATGGCAGACAGCCACATTTGGACAATCTCTAGCAAAATGCCCTGGACGCTTACAATTGTTGCACAAATCACTGGCAAACCTGCAGGAAAAAAAACGAAATAACTAGAGGATACATAGCCTCTGGAAGTGTCTTAACAACAATATAATGCAGTTCAACAGAAAATGTTTAGTAATTACGCACTTCTGGTCATGAATCGTGACCAAACGTGCATAGAGAGCTTTTCCGAAAACCATAAAACAACATGAATCCATTCAACATTTCGCACATCCAAAACATCACTGGACATGATGAACACCCATCATGTTTCTCACTCTTTTACTATAGATGAGCAGATAAAGCACCTGTAGTCATGAGTCATGACCTTAGATCAACAGTCTCTATGGATGCGAGTATGATGGGAGAAATAAAGAAGCTATTTACATCAAAATAAAAGAAACTGTTATGGTTGTCCTACCACCATGGAAACCAGAATTATGTGCAAGACCCCTTCAGGTAGCATTTTGGCTGATATATATGATTAGGAGAGGAAGCAAGCATGTTAGGTTATTCATCTTGTTTATTTTGAATAAGGCAGCTCAAACCTGCTTGGACCACGGCGGCTGTCCCTCCGGTATGGCGCATCACGGTACGAGGTGCGTTCAGTACGCATCCTGCGGTCCTTCGGCGGCGGGCTTCGGCTGCTCATCGTCAACTCCTTCCTTCCAAATCTCCAAGCTCACACCAAACTGCAACAACTCACAACAAAACCACCACCTCCGAGACTCCCAAAACAGCCACAAACCCTCTCTTCTTCCTTCCTTCCTTCCTGTCCACAACAAAACCACAGACTGAAATCCAGCCCCATGAGTCCATCAACAACCACCATCCTTACTAAGCATTCGCTTGAATTCCAACAGTAGGTCACATGACTCTTCAAATGCCCTACTTTCCGTCAACCTTGATTACTACATAGAAGCACGATCTAGCCATCTGCTATATATGTTTCTTTCCGGTTCCCACACAAGATTTTCCTTTCCTCCCAACACTACCGCAGTACCACCCAATCTACACAAACACTTAGATACTTACCACGTGATTCTACAACCACCCTACAAGGCTATAACCACAGCAACGCAATAGATTCTTGAAAGATTAGTGCTTCGACTATTTCACACTATGTGATCCTATTTTACAGGCGTCCGCCAAAGAACCCTAAGGACAGGTGACCACAACGGTAACAGCAAACAGATTTGCATCTAATCCAACAGCGTACGCGTACACTAACGGCACGAAATCTCGTGGAAAGATTTGATTTTTGCTCACACAACAGCGCAAATTAGGGACAGGCGAAATCGACTAAGGCCAGGGCTTACCGAGAGGACGGATCTCCGGCAGGAGGGAGGGAGTAGAAGGATGAGGAGACGAGGTCGGGTACAGCTATGAGGGTGCTCCGGTGGAGATCGCCGGAGGAGAGCGGCGGCGGCGACGACGGGGGAGGTGTCTCCACTCGGGAGGTGGGATTGGGATTGGGTTGGCTCGAGCGCAACCTGGTCGAACGCAGATCCAGGCTATCAAGTGGCTGCACGTGTTTTCTGCCCGTCCGATCGCCAATGGACGGTGCACAAAAAAATCCACGTGTACGCAGAGCTAGTGCTAATGGGCCGAAAAAAAGACCACTCTTGGGCTTGGGCCATCGGTTGCACTCCAGGATGTCTCTCGCGGTCTCTCCGGCTGCACCACCGGCGGCGGCGGCGAAGCGGCGACATGGACGCCGCCCTTCTGCACCATCGTGGCGGCCGACACGTCCGACTTCTCCTGCCCGCTCTGCGACCGAGCGCTCCCGGACCGCGCCGACGCCTGCGCCGCCTGCAGCCTCCGCGGGCCCGCCCGTTTCCCGCCCGCGTCTACCGCCTGCTCCTCTCCGTCGCCACCCACGACCGCGCCGCGCGCGCCCTGCTCGGCTGCCCCGCGGAGGAGCTCGCCTGCCTCTTCGCCGCGGAGGCCCTGCAGAGGGAGCTGTGCCGCATGGCGCTGCGCGCGTCCAAGAAGGGAACCGCCAAGCGCCTCCTCGCCGTCTCCGTCGCTCCCCTCCGCGACGGGTGCTGCGCGGTTATCGACACCCTGAGGTCGCTGTACCCTCGCGGCGGCTGATCCTTCACGCCCACCATGCCATGGTATAAGGTATTAGGATTCTTAAGTAGAAGCATGCTCTGTGTTCGACGAAATGCTTTGATGTTGCTACAGTGATGCATCAATGCAATGTAGCAACGATCACACAAGCATGTCAACTACAACACAAACACATTGCGTTGTAAGTTCGTTCGTAAGACATCAATGATCTTTGCAAAGCTCTCTTTTTCTTTCATATTATGGCAAGCATTTCTCTTTCACTTACCTGTTTTAATGGTTTAGCTCCGCGTCGGCAACAGCAGTTTCAGCCAATACCAGCTTCTCTGTATATATGAGCAAATTTTACATAAGATTATCCAAACACCCTGGCGAGAACATTTAGGATCCAGGATTGCAAACCATCACGGTAGTACCTGAGGAAAATCCTCTCACATCTAGTGTGAGATGCTCCTATAAGATAATTTGCCGCTGAATTCCTCCAAATTAGTTCCAGTCTAATTAGAATGCAGTTCAACTTATTTAGCTAAAGCGCACCAAAAAAAAAACTTCCTACTCCCACTATAATTCATTGTATTACGCCCATTTCACTAAGTTGAAGAATTTGGCTCGTATTCGCTTGCCATCATAGAGGCCTTCCAGTTCTGTAATTAAAGAGCCAAGGAAACAAGATAGGTTGATGTGGATGTCGATGGGTGGAGGCAATTAGGCAAAACACTGAACCCAATGCTAAATTTTAGAGTTCTGATTTTTGCTATTTTCACTCATCACCACCTCCCCTGCCTTGACTTAGAACCAGACAAGCATGTGGAATATTTAATCTCTGATTAATATGTTTTTAAAATTTTGTGGTCACATATTACCCCTGGTAGACATCTCAATTCTTACATCAACCTTTGTGTGAGTTCATCACAGGAAAGACATCTCTGAAAAATGACATTCTAGGAGATATCTGAAATTACTCGGAGATATGTCTCCCAGCACATGAGATCCAGTACTTCAGCTGTGCCTTATTCTTTGTTTTAGGAGGAAATCCCTGCTTGATAGTGATGCTTTGCATGCTGCTAATCTTGTATTAGTTGCAACCCAGCCTTTACTAAGACAAATGATTCACCTACACATGCACCAGCATGTATTGCTGACACGAACTACACCATGATCCTACAATTTCAGCAGTCTCAGATGTCTGCTGCCCTGACTAGTTCATGTCAGCCATGTCCTTACTTCGACTGACACCACTAGTACATTGACTGGCAGTGACATCTTTCCGTTCCCTCATTACTTGCCTGAGATTATTGTGATAGATCAAATCAGACTTTCCTATTGTTCCCGAGTCCCAACATATCATAACAAGAGGTTCAAGAATTCAAAGACAACTGAAACTGAAACCCAGAATGGACAGAACTTTCTAGACCAATCCATGCCCAAGCTCTCACCTGATTTTCAGGGTGAGGCTAAAAGGATGACAAAAAGGTCTCGATGCAATTGAGCAGGCAAATAGAATTAAGACAGGTGATGGATGATCGAGTGGATCGTAAACATCGCTTTTGTCAACCCAAGATGTGAATCAATAAGAATTAAGAAATGCATGGCTAGTTGTCTTCTGAATTGTAAAAATTGAATAAATCCCCAACCTTGCAGAAAAGTTCAGCATGAACTGATAAACAATGCAGCTTTCATACCGCATGTTTGCCCCTATCTATATGTAATAGCGAACTGTTAAATTTTGAACTGCAGGCTGGTCATTAAAGTCTTGAATAGCTTCAAGAATAGCTCCAAAAATTGTGAGAGGAACATAAAAGCCAGAATTTCTCTCATGAAACTGAAAATTTCAGGACTTTTATTGGAATTTACATGATTTTTGTTTCAAGAAAGGAATTTCATGTTCTATATACAATGCATTTCCTTCATTAGTGTCGGCTAGTCAGGCCAAAGGGGGACGTTCGTTGTATATGCCACGGAGGGCCCCAAGTATGAATAGGTTGATGCCTATAGCTTATCTACCTAATTATTGCACACAATTACAACAGGTTTTTCGAAGTGGGCAATTACAATAGATTTGATGTGACTAAAAATGAGTGAGAATGTCGAGGCAACTCTGGTAAGCTGCAAAACTAAATGAGATTGCACTTGTACCAGACTTGTATCAGCTTACACCTGTTTTGATCTAGTCACAAGTTCAAAGCTGTCTTGAACACTTTTTACTCATGTCAAGTGTCTTTAGCCTAGGTGCAATTTAAGCTTTATGATGAGATCAAAGTACAGTCACTTTTGAGTCTCCGGTTAGGACGATTGACGACGTAGCCAATATAAGCACTTAACGTGGCTACCCGCATAATTAATCCTGGTAATGACTGTCACCTAGAGTTAACCATATCGATCTCAGCACAATAGTTAGCAAAACATCGGATATTCCGATGCTATATTAGTTACTACACTGCATATAGAGCATTGCAGAACAATAATTAAAGACAGACAATAGAACTCTTTATTACATTCCATTAGCCACATAAGGCTATTGATCAATACATTACTTAGTTTACATAGGTTCCAATTTACAGTAAAAGATATAATTATCTATTATAGCCTCTTACTCCCTGAAGGACTGCTAGAGCTGGGATAAGGTCTACTAGCCCCTCTGCTATTATAACCTCTTACAGTCCTCAAAAGGTTGTCCATGAGACGCATCTTCTAAGCAAGGGGAGGATTAAGTAAGAGTGAGTACAAAGTACTCAGCAAGCAATAATATATGAATGCAATAAATGATTTTTCACTCCCAAAATGACCCACACCTATTCTAGCTTCATCTAAAGCCACTTTTTCCCCCAAAATACTCTTTCTACTAGAATTAAGGTTTAGTTTAAAGGTTATTGATTTTATATTTTAGAAATTCTACTAACACTATATATGAGACAACTAAAACTTTTCATAGTCTCCAATTCAAGAGACTGGCTTGAATTCAAAATTTATCTTACGAAGGTTTATACCACTTTACCTATAATGACACCCACAAGAGATGCCTCAGAACGTTTATCGCTACTCTAGTATTCTCCACCTTGCACTTCGAGTTTGGGACACCTATCTTAGGCTACCCCACAACTCTAAGGTGCAATTGTACTCCTCTCAACTAGAGGTACACCTCTGGGCTTCAAAATATACAGTTCCCAATGGCATCACCTTCTGGGCATACCGGCCTTGCCCAAAAGCACCATATTATCCTTACCCATTGTGGAGAGTTCTAATACCTTCGTAGGACAATCTTTTTTGGCCGATTTCATACACCATGGTTGATACTAGTTTTATAGCTCATTGTCCAAGTGTTATTAGTTTGAAACTTATATTTAGCCCATGTAGAGGACCCCGCCGGTCTACATCCTTCTCATTGGCATACTCTACCAACCATACTAACACACGCCAATCCACCAATTAGCTACACATATTATTCTAACACCAGTTCCAATTATCCAATCCATCAACCAAATTCTAACCCAACAATCCATCTTTCCAACCCATTTTTCTAGAACACATCCGATTAATATTCCATTGAAAATCAAGCTTTTCCATGCAATGAGGATAATGATAATTAGATAAAAAGCAATTAAAACATTTTAATAAGCATGATCAAGGGTGTTGCTTGCCTGGATACACTCTGAAGGTTCGACCTCGCTCAAAAACTGGTTCTGACTATCGGGCGGGTTCTGTTCTTGTCCTGAAAATTTATAATCTATTAATCTACAACAATTTATTTAAGTATGAGTGATGGTATCCAACCGTCCAATACTGCAATTTCATTATATGCGTCTGTTGATGTCCATTTTAGATGCCATATATTTTCAATTTTATAATTAAACAATTAATCACCTAATGGAACTGATGATATTCTTGACAAATCTATATGCAGATAATCTACTCATTTTCCCAAACTTCCTCATTTTTTCTATCTTTTCTTTTCTCTTCTTCTCTTTTTCTTTTCTTCCTCTCCCTTTTTCCTTTTTTTTCCTCCCTGGCCTTCTCTTATTTTCTTTACCTCCTTTCTGCTCTCTATCTTATTTCTCTCGGCTGCCTTTCTAGACCGAAATCCTTCATCTCCTGCTCGGCCTCTCCCTCGAGCTCTCCTCCCAACCGAGTTCCCCTCTCCCCTGAGCTCTCCTGACCGCCGGCTACGCCTTCTCCTCCCTCTGCTGTCGCAGCCTTCTCCTCCTTCCGCCTTGCGGCTGAGCTCCTCACCGACCTATTGCTCTTCCTCCTCCCTCTCTCTCCTACAGCTCGTTCCTCTCCCATGCAGCTCTACTCAGCTAGCTCTAGGGTTTTGCTAAGCTTGCTAATTTTAGAGGTGAGTTGAAATCCAAGATAATAACAGGGTTGGTTATTTCAGGTTTGGCCTACTGAGACCACTTCATTTTTCCCATATCCATTGCTAGTCTACCTGATCTAGAGCTTTGCTATCCAAGCTACTGTTATGCTATTGGCTTACTTGTGCTCCTACAAATGTGGCTCGGTTCTAGTGGCAAAAATGGTGTTGGTGTAGTTGAGGCAGTGCAGGGTGCCAGGGTTTGAAGCAGTATAGAAGTGGCCGACTCCTTCTAGTTCTTTCTGTCGAAGGTTAAAAATCGACAATAAACTTATAGTTTCGGGTACCTTCGGTTATCAGATCCAAGTACGAAATTAGAGGCACACGATGTAGACAAGTTCGGGCCTCCAGATGGAGTAACACCCTATTTCATGTGTGGATAATGTACGAAATTGATGAACAGAGTACAAGCAGATCGTCTAGCCCTAGTTAAAATGAAGATTGAATGTAGGCAATGGCTAAACTACGGTTAGAGATTGATGAAGCATAGCTTGTTGGCTCCTAAGTGTTCTACGCAAAAGGTCTTCTTGCTTAGAACCTCTCTCTCTCGAGGGTCCCTACCCCTAACCTAATATAGTCACGGTAGCCCTGCCTCAAGTCGAGTTGTAATCAGTTTGGGATACCAGATCGTAGAAAATGAGAAGTCCATCGTCGCATGATCTTCGCAACATATGCAAACTTCCTTGGATATCAGGTGTACTCGAGTTGGTTTTCTCGTAACGGGAAAGTAACCAAGTCCTTCCTAATATGGAATTATCTTTTCCGCGTATATCTTATCCCATAGAATTGGGCCTATGATATCCTGAACTTCTATATGTCGTTAGAACATACCCTTCACGTATCATTCTCGTACACATATCCCATGTTGTAAGATCGAGGATGCCGACTAGAGGGGGTGAATAGGCGGCTATAAAAATTTCTTCTACGATTAATTAAAATCTCGCCTAAGAACCCTTATGTCAAAACCTAAATGATAATAGATATGGCAATAAACTATGATTTTGACAATTAAAGGCTAAGTCAACTAGGCTCACTAAGTGTACTAGCTAATTATGTCTCTACTCAAGAATATACAATCCTAAAGACAATCAAGCGATTTAATTCTAGAAATGTAAATTGCAACAATGTAAATAGAGAATTGTAAGCAAACACAAAGAGACACACCGATATTTTACCATGGTGTTCGGAGACTTGCCGATCTTCCCTAATCTACGTTGAGGCAAGGCCAAACAGCTTTGAATCGGCTCTATGAATTGAGCATCCGCCTCGATTCCACTAGTGGTAGCTCTTTTCCCTCCGGGTAGGTGAGCTCTGACCTTCACAATTTTGCCTGGGCTTTTCACAATCTCCTTAAGAAGATCATCACGCACGACACCTCCACATACCGTTTAGGTGTTGGCAAACACCAAGGTAACAAGTCAAGCCCTCTAGCTTGAGCTCCACCAAGTACAACACATGCACAATGGTGATCACCAAGTGCAATACATGCACAAGACTCTTCTCAAGTGCAACATGCACAAAAGGCTCTCAATCCTCTCCTAATTGCAACACATGTAATTAGGGCTCACTCTTAGCTCAAAAACCAAATGAAAGAGAGAAACACATGCACATAACTCCCACAAACCTTTCTCAAAGCCAGCAAACCTCAAATACCAGCCCTAAGGCTCCTTTTAATGCCTCCCCAAAGAAAACTAGCCGTTTGGGGCAAAAATAGGCAAAAAGTACAGTAAACCTGATGCTACCACCCTACTAGGGCAGATAGCACCGCCTCTAGGCCAACGGCTAGAAAAACTAGCTATTACTCAGAAAATCTGGTGTTACCGGGCTTCGAGCAGTAGCAACGGACCTTTTTCCTTTTTCTCAAGCTAAAAACACGCATTCTAAAATTTTTACACCGCCTCTAGGGCAGTAGTACCACCTCGGGCGATGCTACCGCCCATGTAGGAGCGGTGCTACCACTGTTTTAGCACTAAAACACTCATAACTTTTTATTCTAAACTCCGATCTAGGTGATCTTGGACTCTATGCGAAGCTTATCGAGAGCGCTACAATTTTCACCTATTTTCAAGATTTAAGCAACCATAGATAATTTTAAATATCATAAAAATAAAGACTCTAATGTAGTCACTCAAGCCTAAAATCTGATCAAAAGCGTGACTACAAACTAGAATGAGTCAATAAGATCAAATCTTAATCCATGTGATTATCAACTCATGATCAAAATAATTTTGCAAAATACATTGCAAATTCTAATCAAATGCTCCAATATAATCACATTAAGCACACCGTGTTTGCAAAACATATTTGCAAATAAATCGAGAAGCTATGATATAGATCCTCTAGCCATGTAAGGTTCAACACATGATCCCAACATTTTGCAAAAACACATTTGCAAATACCAACACATGCTTTAGGATCAAAACCCATAACCTATAGTTTATTTGCAAAACACATTTGCAAATAACAAATTAATATTTTGCAAAAACACATTTTTCAAACACTAGGCATAAGCCTATCTTAGTCTTTGTGATGATCAATACATGATCAAGTCACAAGCTAAGAGTCTGATGTATGAGCTCTCTATTTGCAACATATGCAAATATCTAACTCTATGCAAACAACCACTTAAACCAACTTACATGAGCTATCTCCCTTTTGCAACACATGCAAATCCATAGCTCTATGCAAAAACCAAATCAAGATTCAATAAGAAGCAAGCATGAGCTCTCTTATTTGCAATACATACAAATACTTAGCTCATGCAAAAACCAAATAAGAGAGTGAGTTAGAGTGAACCAGATTGAGTTTATCAATACATGATGAAGCTCAAGCTAAATGACTCAATTCCTCTTAATGGTACGACATCAAACTAGCAACCCGGTATCCTATCAAAATACCAAGACCGGTAAAAGATTAGAAAACATTCTTAGTCCTAGCTAGTTATACATTTGCCTCTAACACATCTAATTGGAGCTTTTATTATTTCCATCATCTTTTCTCCAAATCGGGTCCTTTCTTCTTGTTCATCAACCCATGATGAACCTTCTCTAGCTTCACTTTACTTCAGGATTCATCCTCGAAGCTCATCAACACATAATGATTTCTTTCCGATTCTTCATTTTCTTGGATTCATGGAAGATTATTAGTTTAATAAACACGGTTGCCTCAATCATCAATTGCACTCCATTAACATATAATGGATGCCCTCACGATCGATTGAGCACAACTCTAATCAATTTGAATGATTTTAAAGGTGTCTTGAGCAATTTGATACAACTAATACTTCATTATACTTAAAAACTTTCCGCTTGTCCTTAATCAACGAAGAAATATCATCAACACATGATGAAGTATTTTTTGATTGATTGAAAGACAACCTGAGTATATATTAACTACATAAGTTTTATATACTCATTTTGATGGTTACTAAGTAATGATCCAAATTATATTGGAGTGGTGGAAAGGGATCAATACTCTTAATACCATCAACAATAGAATAAATTCTATTAAATATGTACATATAAATAATTGAACTTGGAATCAATATGCACATAATCAATCTTAGATAGCATTTGAGTTTATCCTATATTAACATGAGTATACTACAAGTACACAAGTTAAATATACTCAAAGGGTTGTTTTAAAGTAATGATCCTTGATATAGAAAGATGAATTAGATCAATACTTTGAAACTTCAAGATTAAGCATGAACTCCCCCTAAACGTGTGCATTCATGTATATATGGAGTCAAAAATAAAATGCACATCTTAAGGTTAAAACAATGGTGGAGTTCACCCTTTATCTTGAATCTAAGGAATGTATCTAGAAATAATAAAATTGCATTGGATACATACCTTTTGAATTTCTATTTTTCTTTTTCATGAGACTTTGATAGTTTCATCTTTTCATCCAAAAGAAACTAATAAGAGTTAAACTCAACAAAAGAGTTAGTCTTATAAACGGATTTGTCATTAATTAATAATTTAGACTAATCAAAATTGTGATTATCAAAAGAGTCAGTCTCAATATTAGATTTATTATTAACACCAAAACCAACTTAATGGAGTTTGAACTTTCACATGTTTAGATATTGGACACTTTCCTTGCTCGGCTAATGTTCCTCCTAGCTTCACCTCTTGGCCGAACTCCTCCCTTGCTTGGTCTTGGTTCTACTGTCCCTTTTGGTGCTCGCTCTTTGTGCTTGGTTGTGAGAGTGCAGCAAGGGAAAGAATGGCTGACTTTGGTTGCAAAGGAAAAGGAAGATGGAAGCAAGCTGAGCTCTGGATGTGCTTCGGTTTGAGAATGGAAGGGCTGGAACTTGTTGCTAGCTTTTGGTTTTGGGAGGTGAGAAGGGTTGCACTTGCTGGTCTTACGATAAGCTTGGCAAAAAGGGGAGGGGTGAATCTATTGCTAGCTCTCGGCTGTGAGGATGGGTAAAAGGGATGAATGCACTGGTTGGCTGGCAGCCTTTCTACCCACTGTGCTAGCTAGAGAATAAAATTTATTTTACGGAGACTTCACGGCCAGTGCGGCGCCAATGATCCTCTCCGATCTTGATTAATTAGACGCGGCGGCCAATGATCCTCTCCGATCTTGATTAATTAGATGCTAGTTGATCTCCTTTTATATGCGGCAAGTGCTTCTGGCGCAAAAGCATTGTATGGGAAAAAATATTCCCGCCTCTCTCTTGTACGCGTGGGATCGTGTGGGATCGTGGGTTATCGAAAACCCGTTCAAATAAAAACGACGTGGACCTGATTTTCCTTATACGCATTTTTTGGAGTTTGTGAAAATCGGATTTATCTTGAACGGGAGTTTGTTGGAGGATCCAAACACGATTTTAGGGGTAGTTACAATAAAGCAGGTTTTACAGAAACTAGTTTTTATAAAACTGTAGATCCAAACAAGCCCAAGCAACCATAGATAATTTTAAATATCATAAAAATAAAGACTCTAATGTAGTCACTCAAGCCTAAAATCTGATCAAAAGCGTGACTACAAGCTAGAATGAGTCAATAAGATCAAATCTTAATCCATGTGATTATCAACTCATGATCAAAATAATTTTACAAAATACATTGCAAATTCTAATCAAATGCTCCAATATAATCACATTAAGCACACCGTGTTTGCAAAACATATTTGCAAATAAATCGAGAAGCTATGATATAGATCCTCTAGCCATGTAAGGTTCAACACATGATCCCAACATTTTGCAAAAACACATTTGCAAATACCAACACATGCTTTAGGATCAAAACCCATAACCTATAGTTTATTTGCAAAACACATTTGCAAATAACAAATTAATATTTTACAAAAACACATTTTTCAAACACTAGGCATAAACCTATCTTAGTCTTTGTGATGATCAATACATGATCAAGTCACAAGCTAAGAGTCTAATGTATAAGCTCTCTATTTGCAACATATGCAAATATCTAACTCTATGCAAACAACCACTTAAACCAACTTACATGAGCTATCTCCCTTTTGCAACACATGCAAATCCATAGCTCTATGCAAAAACCAAATCAAGATTCAATAAGAAGCAAGCATGAGCTCTCTTATTTGCAATACATACAAATACTTAGCTCATGTAAAAACCAAATAAGAGAGTGAGTTAGAGTGAACCAGATTGAGTTTATCAATACATGATGAAGCTCAAACTAAATGACTCAATTCCTCTTAATGGTTGTAAGTTCAACCTTCATTAGTTATGGTTTTGGTGTTAATAACAAATCTAATCTTGTGTTAATGACAAATCCAATATTAAGTTTATCCCCTAATGCGATATTGTTCTTAATGACATATCTTATATCGAGACTAACATGTTTGTTTAGAATACCTTTGTTTAGTCTCATCGCATTGAAAAATGGAAAACCCAAGGTATGTTTGCATATTCATCTTAATATTAGTTGCATACTTTGGAGTCAAGTTAAAGTATGAATATCCCCGTTATATTAACCACAAAATGTATATCATGTTTCCCAATCCATATATTACATGGATGCACATATTTAGGGGAGTTCACACTCTAACTTGAAGAATCAATTTAAATGATAATTTAAATTGAGTTCATTTGTCGTGTTAATCATTAGAGAACACCTCATCATGTGTTGATGGTGTTTCTTGATTAATCAAGGACAATGAATAGTTCTTAAGTATAATAAAGCATGAGTTGCATTATTGTACTTAAGACATACTTAAATCATTTCAATTGATTTAGGTTGTGCTCAATTGATCTAAAGGCATCCATTATGTGTTAATGGAGTGCAAGAGATAATTGAGACAACCATGCATCTTGGACTAACAAGTTTCATGAGTTATGTTTGAGTTAGGTCCAATGATGGATGAGAACGGGACAAGGACGGCGTCATGAGTTGATGGGCGTCAAGAGTGGATCCCGAAAAGGAGTCGAGTGGAGATCCCGGGGGAGTATCAAGTGATGATCATAAAGACCCCAAAGGGGATTGCTTGTGAGCGGCGGCGAAGGTATAACTAGATAGGCTAAGGACTTTTGTAGTCTTTGTGTCTAAGGTTTTATCGCCGTACTATTAAGAGGGGTCGTTCCTTTTGTTTGAGCTTCATCATGTGTTGGTGATCTCAATCCGCGTTCACTCAAGCTCAACCATTTGGATTTGGTTTTTGCATGAAGTTTAACCATTTGGCATGTGTTGCGAATGGGTTAAAAGTTATGCTTGGTTGTTTGGTTTATACTCTGATTTGCATGTGTTGCAAAGAGGAAGAGTATTTGCTTTTGGTTTTCGCGTTATGCTTTGATTTGCATTTGTTGCAAATAGGATAAGCTAGTGCGTTGGCTTTTGCGTGAAGTTCACTTTTGCATGTGTTGCATTAGTTGAAGCTTCACGTTTTGGTTTCGTTCAAAACAATCTTTATAAAACCTTGGCGTTGCTTGGAGCTAAGTTTTGCATGTGTTGCAAAAGGAGAGAGCTCAAGCATGATTTAGTGTTTGTGTGTTTGTATGGAGCTAGAGGCTTGCATGTGTTGCGAGTAAAGAGCTCATACGGTTGATTTGGTTTTGATGTGGAGTTGGTTTTGGTGTTGCATGGAACTAGAGAATTGCATGTGTTGCAATTAGAGAGTTCATGCATCGTGAATTGATGTTGCTTGGAGCTAGACTTTTGCATGTGTTGCAAAGAGTAGTGCTCAAGCATGAAATATGTTTAAAGTATTATTTGCAAGTTCGTTGTGCGAATAAACTGAGGTTTATGAGTCCTGAATCCAGAGCATGTGAGTGGGGCTTGCAACGGGTGTTGGCAAGTTGACCGGGTCTTGTGTTGACCTTCACATGGCTAGGGGGATTAATCTCATAAACTCGAGTTTGATTTGCTTAATACGTTTTGCAAATAGTTCTTGAGTTATTGGCGAAATGTGTTTTCGTCATTTGGAGTTGGTTTGCTTGTGCGAAATGTGTTTTGCAAGATTGGTTTTATTGATGTGCAAATGTGTTTTGCAAATGAGCGTTGGATCTATGCGTGTTGATCCTAGAGCATGTGTTGGCATTTGCAAATGTGTTTTGCAAAGTGTCGGGATCATGTGTTGATCCTTACATGGCTAGAGGATTGATCGCATAAGTTCGGTGTTGATTTGTGAAATATGTTTTCGCAAATTTGGTTGAGATTCTTTGAGCGTGGGCTAAGTTGGTGCAAATGTGTTTTGCACGTGTGTATGATCATGTGTTGATCATCATATGGCTCAAGGAATGGGTTTCGGTTTTTGGAGAATCGGATTTCGAGTTGAATTGTGAAATTCTCTGTTGTAGACTATCAGAGAGTGTGGAGTATCGAAGTCTTGACTACCAGCCCTTGGTTGCGTAGCTTTTTCCAGTGTCGTTTTCCAGTGCAGCGCCAAGATGGGGCGTAGAAAGTTTTTAGTTTGCAGTGGAATAAAAAAAAATTTTTAAAAGCAGATGTCTGAACAGTGAGAGGATAGAAAAGGGCGAGAGTTAAAGAGACTAAGAGAGATTGAGAGAGGAAAGAAGTTGAGAGATTGAGACGGCTTCTACTATCTCTTAATCTCTCCTCTCTCTCTTGCCCGTCTCATTAGGTGTGCGGTGGGTGGTTTATTCTAGGTGCATCTATGATGCTCATGCTCGTAGTCAATGTCCTTCATCGGGTCATTTCTCATGCCCTAGGCCATCGCTCGCCCATTCTATAGTATCGTCGGTTCTTGAGCTGCGCTCATCTCGATCGCCGACCAAGACCCACTTTGTGCTAGGGCTTTGGACCGACCGTGATGTCATACCTTGGCGACAGTGCCCACCTCTATAACGCATGCATGCAGGTTTGTGGCTACTTTTATGCTCAATTAGTAATTCTTCATGCATGCTTAGTACTCAGGATGATGCTTATAATATGATTACGCTTAATGATGGAAGGGTTAGAGGGAGGGTCCTCACACTTAAGCACTGCTGTACCCAAGTACCTCGATCTTGTCAACAGTTGAAGCAAGGGTCCACTGCAATTTCGTAAGGTTTAGTTATTCAAAAGCGCATCTGATCTCGTTTGGATTGTTGCGTACATGCAATCGCCACAGTGATGCGTCTACAGGAAACTATATTCTTTTAACCTGATTTCTTTTGTCATGTTTTTTTACACTTTAGTGCTTTACACATTCGTGAAAGTTTCTTGTACGATTTATTGCCATCGGCACAAGAAATGCAGTTCCACAGTAGATAGTAGTAACTATGAAAAGACAACGTACCGAATTCAGCATATGATCTGATTATTTACTGTCTTGTTGATGCAGCGCAGATTGCAGAATTAATCTTACGGTTCTGAACAGACAGCTGAACGCCAGTTGCATCTGAGGCTATTAGGAGTAGTTTTGGACGGCACATGTATCAGTACATGCGTGGATAAGGCGTAACGAAAGATGGAACGGTCACAAAGCTGATCAATCACCTTCAGAGTTCAGAAGACAAAATTATGTGCAGTGCTCCCGTTGATCCATCAAATGAGGGAACTCTGAATCTAATGATTGATCCTCCTGTGCTGCATGTGCCGATGAGAATGATGTCCAACGAGCAACCATGCAGATGCATGCTTCAACAGTTCCGCTTCAGGAATCAGGAGTCGGTGTCTCTCCAAGTCCTTTAACCTCAATCCTTTTCTGGCCACTGCCTTTCCATTTCTTACTTGATCATATGTAATACTGCCTATGATATAGTATAATCTCCGACAGAAATGAATCAATCAAGAGATAAGTACTTGCGAATGATTATTTAGTCGGTACAATACACTACTGCAAAGTCTAACTTTTACAGTGTGAAATGTAATAGCCTACTGATTCGTCAAAATAATAAGGTAACAGGGTGCATCTTTATAAGTTGCATGAACAAAACGAGCTTATTAGAAGATTTACCGATGGGCTTACCACTAAGTGCGATTGTTGGTGAAAAACCTCGGTCATAGTATGAAATCAGAGAGGGTACAACAAACTATGAGTGCAATGCTAACACTCGGCATTAGCAAAAATCACTGATGGAAATACATTTAATGTGTGTAAAGTAAACTTTGTTAGTTGCAAGATTTGTCGCGGTACAACTTTAGAGGTAAAATTCAAAATTTTCAGATTATTGCAAAAGAGTATCATCACGAGAGCATGTGAAGGGTGACTGTAATTGAAACATGTACTCTTATTAAATCTAAAACTTAGTAGTTTGATCAACTATAGTTCTATTTTGAATTCATATATTTTGACATAAATAATTGATAAAGTATCATGAGAACAAGGTTAAAAGTACTTATCTTACTTCTGAGTCAAAAGTTAATGTTGAGGTATTGGTTGACGAGAGTCAGTGTTCGAGGTATTTTGCAAACCTAGGATCACGTATTTCAATTTAAATCGATAACAAATGTTCAACTTAAGAGATTGTTGCAAACAAGTTGTGAGGTTGATGTCTCTAGATTTGAAATTATGATTTACATTCTTTGACAAAAATCCACATCTTAGTTGTAGAAATACTTGTGGGTTTCATATACCGTCGAAGAAAAAATTTTACCCATTATTTACCGATTGATTTGAAAACCCTCTTAAACTAATACGAGGGTATACGCTTCGTAGCTTTTATCCAATGCGATTTCCAGAGTGGCCAGAGAAGTTCAATGATGGGCGTTCTAGTTGACTATACTACGTCTTGAAACTATAACGATATATGCACTCTTGGAACATGCAACCGTTGATGAGTGCAAGGTACTCACAAACCCTAAGAAGGGTATACTGCCAAACAGTTTTGCTCGTTTGGAGCCCCCAAACAGCTAGTTTTAGTGGTAGTGGCTATAAATACCCCCTGGGGCTTGAAGCGATGTTGTTATTCGTTTTGAGGTTGTGGGAGTGAAGTGCATGTGTTGCTCTTCTCCATTTGATTCTTGAGCTTAGAGTGAACTAATTGCATGTGTTGCAATTAGGAAGTGGTTTGGGTACCTCTTGTGCATGTGTTGCACTTGAGGAGGCCTTGTGCATGTGTTGCACTTGGTGATCACCGAGGAGCGATTCGTTGTGCCGGTGAGGTTCAAGCGAAGGAGCGGCTTGTTACTCTTGGAGGTTGCCGACTCCTAGAGCAAGGCGTGGCGTCGTGAGCTCTCGAGTGTGAGAAGCCCACAAGTTTGTGAAGGTTCGGGTTGAGCCTACGCCAAGCGTGAAAACCACAACTAGTGGAAAGAGGCGGGTGCTCGAGCGGAGCCGGTCCGAGTGGTCGGCTAGCCTCAACGTGGACTAGGAGACCGCAAGTCTCCAATCACCACGGAAAAACATCGGTTGTCTCTTGTCTCTTTACTTTCAAGCATTTACATTATTGAGTATTTATCAATTGCTTGATTGTATTAGAATTGCTTAGTATTAATTGTTTGTCCAATTTAGCAATTCTAGTTTAGAGACATAATTTAGTTAAGTGCACTAGTGAGCCTAGTTGATTTAGGCTTTAATTGTCAAAACCTATTTATCGCTTCCGCATTATAATTGTGTAGGTTTTGACATAGGGGTTGATTAGAACGAATTGATTAGTGAGCGATCGAATTTCTTAAATCGCTATTCACCCCCCCCCCCTCTAGGCGCATCCTCGACCCTACAATGGTACGACACCAAACTAGCAACCCGGTATCCTTTCAAAATACCAAGACCGGTAAAAGATTAGGAAACATTCTTAGTCCTAGCTAGTTATACATTTGCCTCTAACACATCTAATTGGAGCTTTTATTATTTCCATCATCTTCTCTCCAAACCGAGTCCTTTCTTCTTGTTCATCAACCCATGATGAACCTTCTCTAGCTTCACTTTACTTTAGGATTCATCCTTGAAGCTCATCAACACATAATGATTTCTTCTCGATTCTTCATTTTCTTGGATTCATGGAAGATTATTAGTTTAACAAACACGGTTGCCTCAATCATCAATTGCACTCCATTAACATATAATGAATGCCCTCACGATCGATTGAGCACAACTCTAATCAATTTGAATGATTTTAAAGGTGTCTTGAGCAATTTGATACAACTAATGCTTCATTATACTAAAAAACTTTCCGCTTGTCCTTAATCAACGAAGAAATATCATCAACACATGATGAAGTATTTTTTGATTGATTGAAAGACAACCTGAGTATATATTAACTACAAAAGTTTTATATACTCATTTTGATGGTTACTAAGTAATGATCCAAATTATATTGGAGTGGTGGAAAGGGATCAATACTCTTAATACCATCAACAATAGAATAAATTCTATTAAATATGTGCATATAAATAATTGAACTTGGAATCAATATGCACATAATCAATCTTAGATAGTATTTGAGTTTATCCTATATTAACATGAGTATACTACAAGTACACAAGTTAAATATACTCAAGGGTTGTTTCAAAGTAATGATCCTTGATATAGAAAGATGAACTAGATCAATACTTTGAAACTTCAAGATTAAGCATGAACTCCCCCTAAACATGTGCATTCATGTATACATGGAGTCAAAAACAAAATGCACATCTTAAGGTTAAAACAATGGTGGAGTTCACCCTTTATCTTGAATCTAAGGAATGTATCTAGAAATAATAAAATTGCATTGGATACATACCTTTTGAATTTACATTTTTCTTTTTCATGAGACTTTGATAGTTTCATCTTTTCATCCAAAAGAAACTAATAAGAGTTAAACTCAACAAAAGAGTTAGTCTTATAAACGGATTTGTTATTAATTAATAATTTAGACTAATCAAAATTGTGATTATCAAAAGAGTCAGTCTCAATATTAGATTTATTATTAACACCAAAACCAACTTAATAAAGTTTGAACTTTCACATGTTTAGATATTGGACACTTTCCTTGCTTGGCTAATGTTCCTCCTGGCTTCACCTCTTGGCCGAACTCCTCCCTTGCTTGGTCTTGGTTCTACTGTCCCTTTTGGTGCTCGCTCTTTGTGCTTGGTTGTGAGAGTGCAGCAAGGGAAAGAATGGCTGACTTTGGTTGCAAAGGAAAAGGAAGATGGAAGCAAGCTGAGCTCTTGATGTGCTTCGGTTTGAGAATGGAAGGGCTGGAACTTGTTGCTAGCTTTTGGTTTTGGGAGGTGAGAAGGGTTGCACTTGCTGGTCTTACGATAAGCTTGGCAAAAAGGGGAGGGTGAATCTATTGCTAGCTCTCGGCTGTGAGGATGGGTAAAGGGGATGAATGCATTAGTTGGCTGGCAGTCTTCTCTACCCACTGTGCTAGCTAGAGAATAAAATTTATTGCCCTCCACTTTTACTTTTTACTGCCTTCACTTTTACCACTCTTCCTTTTTACCACTCACTCATGTGTTAACTGGTTACATGCATGCACCTTGCTCATTTTATCCTCTTACGCATGCAGAGGTGGGCGACGTCTTGGGCTAGGCATCCAAAGACGGCTCATCATGCTTCGTGTCGAAGTGTCGGTCACGCGCCGTCGTGCCTGCCGTGCCATGCCGTGCTGGCCCAGGTGAAAGTATCTAGGCCCCTACTTCTTTGAGATTTTGGTAATTAATGACAATCAAGGCTAAAGGACTAATGATTTCTATGTGAGAATCTGAAAGCGGTTGGTCCAAATTTCGAAGAACATAGAACTATGAAGTCAGCGAAAGGAGAAGTAAGCATCAAATGTAAAGGTGACTAAGGTACAAAAGATTAAGGACAATTGTTTTTAGCTTTTACGATCTTGGTGCCGAAGCGATCGGGTCACTAGGTTTAGTTGCCATGCTATTAAGGGGATTTGATTAGTATCTTAGACTCTAAGAAGTGCACCCAAAATGGCTCGCAAATTTTAATAGTTCATTTATGCATAGAAATCTACTTTAAAATCATGCCTTCTTTGCTCATGCAGCACTACGAGGGTTAGAGCAGAGTGCCGAGTTAGTTGGCACTACCGCACTAACACCTGCGGTAGTTTTATTACAGAAAGCCATCTTTTGGGAAATTCAGTGACCGGCACTACCGGATGGGTTGAGCAGTAGTGCCAGGTTAGTCGGCACTACCGCAATATTAATTGCGGTAGCTTTTTAACAGAGAGGGCGATTTTTGCTAAACCAAAGGTGCGGCACTACCGGTCCCTTAACCAGTAGTGCCGGACTTGAGGAAACTTCGCACGGTCGTATGTCGATGCATTAAATGCAAAAATTTAGCCAGATTGGCGATAGGCGCACTTTCGAGTTAGACGATTTTTCCTGATTAATTTACTGTAACAACTAGTTTAGGTTTGGAGGAGTTATAAATACTCCCCACCTGTATTGAGGGTTGGTTGGTCACTCCATTGAATTCATTTAGACCCCAAGCAAGCCTCTTCTCTCAGAAGAGCATTCAATTCTTGATTTTTGAGGTTAGAAAGAAAAATTAGAGTGCATTGCATTTGTTGAGCCATTTGGAAGTACTCAAGAGTCTCAAGCCAACGTCAAGTCTATTACTCTTGGAGGTTGCCGCCTCCTAGACGGCTTGGAGGCAAGTGGTGTCGATGACCTTCACAAAGAAGGTTGTGTAAAGGCCCGATCTTTGTGAAGGCAAGGAACTCGCTTACCCGGAGCGGGAAAGAGCTACCACGAGTAATCGAGAAAGGCTCAAGCGGTTGGAGCTGGCTTGAAGGATTTCAAGTCACCTCAATGTGGATTAGGGAGATTGACAAGTCTTCGAGACCACAGGATAAAATCCTTGTCTCTCTTTTCTTGTGATTTGTATTTATTACTCTTGTACTAATTTCTTGTTCCTAGCAAATTTATTTATATTGAAAATTAGTATCGTTTATTGCTCATACTTGCCAAGCTAAATAATCTAGTGATCACTAGAAGGAACAATTGCAAAATTTCATCTATTGTCAATCTTCACTTAGGAGTTTATCAAAGTGCAATTAGAATTAAAAATTTAGAAACCTCCTATTCACCCCCTCTAGTCGATTATCCTTGATCCTACACCAGGTCCGACCCATTTGCACTATTGCAATGAGAGGAAAGAAGTCAGAGACGCATGGAGTTGAGGCAGTGGATGCAAATATTATGAGAAAAAAAACTAAAATTTACTTATTATTAAACAGTAACATAGCGCGAGGGGATGTGCTGAACACGGGTGAGCGAGACAGTTAAAGAGACTAAGAGGAGATTGAGAGAGCGGGAAGAGAGAAAGTTGAGAGAGATTGAGAGCGGGCTTCTTACACTATCTCTTAATCTCTCTCACTCTCTCTCCTTTTGCCCGTCTCTATTAGGTGTCGACGTGGGGGTGGTGTTTGTACTGCTAGGTGCATCTATGATGCTCATGCTTTATGAGTCAATGTCCTTCATGCTGGGTCATTTCCTCATGCCCTAGGTCATCGGGCCTTTTACGGCCCATTCTATAGTATCATGTCGGTTCTTGTGCCCGCACGGCTCATGCTACAGTATCGTGCCGATCCGCAAGACCCACTTTGTGCCGGCTAGGGTTTTGGACCGGCCGTGATGTCGTACCTTGGGCCGACCCAAGTGCCCACCTCTAGTAACGCATGCATGCAGGTTTGTGGCTACTTTTATGCTCAATTAGTAATTCTTCATGCATGCTTAATACTCAGGATGATGCTTATAATATGATTACGCTTAATGATGGAAGGGTTAGAGGGAGGGTCCTCACACTTAAGCACTGCTGTACCCAAGTACCTCGATCTTGTCAACAGTTGAAGCAAGGGTCCACTGCAATTTCGTAAGGTTTAGTTATTCAAAAGCGCATCTGATCTCGTTTGGATTGTTGCGTACATGCAATCGCCGCAGTGATGCGTCTACAGGAAACTATATTCTTTTAACCTGATTTCTTTTGTCATGTTTTTAGACTTTAGTGCTTTACACATTCGTGAAAGTTTCTTGTACGATTTATCACCATCGGCACAAGAAATGCAGTTCCACAGTAGATAGTAGTAACTACGCAAAGACAACGTACCGAATTCAGCATATGATCTGATTATTTACAGTCTTGTTGATGCAGCGCAGATTGCAGAATTTAATCTTACGGTTCTGAACAGACAGCTGAACGCCAGTTGCATCTGAGGCTATTAGGAGTAGTTTTGGACGGCACATGTATCAGTACATGCGTGGATAAGGCGTAACGAAAGATGGAACGGTCACAAAGCTGATCAATCACCTTCAGAGTTCAGAAGACAAAATTATGTGCAGTGCTCCGTTGATCCATCAAATGAGGGAACTCTGAATCTAATGATTGATCCTCCTGCGCTGCATGTGCCGATGAGAATGATGTGCCAACGAGCAACCATGCAGATGCATGCTTCAACAGTTCCGCTTCAGGAGTACGTGTGTCTCTCTCAAGTCCTTTAACCTCAATCCTTTTCGGCACACTGCCTTTCTTTTCTTACTTGACCATATGTAATACTGCCTATATAAAGTATAATCTCCGACAGAAATGAATCAATCCAAGAGACAAGACTTGCGAAGATTATTTAGTCGGTACAAATCGACCATACATTGTGCAAATTTACATCTCTATGCTACTGGTAGGCTTACTGACTAAGGCTCAGTTTGTTTAGGTTTGATGCAAACATTTGGTTTCTACACTTATAAGCCATAGCCAAAACAAACAGATATTTTTCAACCGCGGAACAAAGCTCTAGCTTAATTTGATACGCGAGAAGCGGAAAACGATGCTTTCGAGGTGTGGAGCTTCTAAAATCTCACTTCCTGACTCTTACAACTTAACTATTATTTACTGAAAAATTGCAATCCTCATCCAATCAAGAACTTTTGCTCACAACTTCTTCCACTCCAACCAAATAAGCTCAATTATTCAAATTTCAAACAAACTCAGCCTAAACGTTGTAGGATAGCTGAGCCATCGGTGGTGTAGCTGCATAACTTTGTTTTTCTCTAGTTGGTCAACAAAGCGCGTGTCGGTACGTTCAGTTCAGTAATAGCGAAGATGAATTATATGGACGATTTAATTGCTGCCACTGAACATGGAGCTGTCACTCTGTATAAAGATACATATAGTGTATACGTGCTGGTTGCCTTTTGTCGAATCCATCCCGATTGGGGCCAAAATACCGAACCTGACTGATGCAGGAAGGAACTTTTCTCTTGAATCAAAAGCAAGAATTCATGGTAAAAGTTACTACTTAATTTTGACATAGGGTTGATTAGAACGAATTGATTAGTGAGCGATCGAATTTCTTAAATCGCCTATTCACCCCCTCTAGGCGCATCCTCGACCTACAATGGTACGACACCAAACTAGCAACCCAAGATCCTTTCAAAATACCAAGACCAGTAAAAGATTAGGAAACATTCTTAGTCCTAGCTAGTTATACATTTGCCTCTAACACATCTAATTGGAGCTTTTATTATTTCCATCATCTTCTCTCCAAACCGAGTCCTTTCTTCTTGTTCATCAACCCATGATGAACCTTCTCTAGCTTCACTTTACTTTAGGATTCATCCTTGAAGCTCATCAACACATAATGATTTCTTTCTGATTCTTCATTTTCTTGGATTCATGGAAGATTATTAGTTTAACAAACACGGTTGCCTCAATCATCAATTGCACTCCATTAACATATAATGAATGCCCTCACGATCGATTGAGCACAACTCTAATCAATTTGAATGATTTTAAAGGTGTCTTGAGCAATTTGATACAACTAATGCTTCATTATACTAAAAAACTTTCCGCTTGTCCTTAATCAACGAAGAAATATCATCAACACATGATGAAGTATTTTTTGATTGATTGAAAGACAACCTGAGTATATATTAACTACAAAAGTTTTATATACTCATTTTGATGGTTACTAAGTAATGATCCAAATTATATTGGAGTGGTGGAAAGGGATCAATACTCTTAATACCATCAACAATAGAATAAATTCTATTAAATATGTGCATATAAATAATTGAACTTGGAATCAATATGCACATAATCAATCTTAGATAGTATTTGAGTTTATCCTATATTAACATGAGTATACTACAAGTACACAAGTTAAATATACTCAAGGGGTTGTTTCAAAGTAATGATCCTTGATATAGAAAGATGAACTAGATCAATACTTTGAAACTTCAAGATTAAGCATGAACTCCCCCTAAACATGTGCATTCATGTATACATGGAGTCAAAAACAAAATGCACATCTTAAGGTTAAAACAATGGTGGAGTTCACCCTTTATCTTGAATCTAAGGAATGTATCTAGAAATAATAAAATTGCATTGGATACATACCTTTTGAATTTACATTTTTCTTTTCATGAGACTTTGATAGTTTCATCTTTTCATCCAAAAGAAACTAATAAGAGTTAAACTCAACAAAAGAGTTAGTCTTATAAACGGATTTGTTATTAATTAATAATTTAGACTAATCAAAATTGTGATTATCAAAAGAGTCAGTCTCAATATTAGATTTATTATTAACACCAAAACCAACTTAATAAAGTTTGAACTTTCACATGTTTAGATATTGGACACTTTCCTTGCTTGGCTAATGTTCCTCCTGGCTTCACCTCTTGGCCGAACTCCTCCCTTGCTTGGTCTTGGTTCTACTGTCCCTTTTGGTGCTCGCTCTTTGTGCTTGGTTGTGAGAGTGCAGCAAGGAAAGAATGGCTGACTTTGGTTGCAAAGGAAAAGGAAGATGGAAGCAAGCTGAGCTCTTGATGTGCTTCGGTTTGAGAATGGAAGGGCTGGAACTTGTTGCTAGCTTTTGGTTTTGGGAGGTGAGAAGGGTTGCACTTGCTGGTCTTACGATAAGCTTGGCAAAAAAGGGGGAGGGGGTGAATCTATTGCTAGCTCTCGGCTGTGAGGATGGGTAAAAGGGGATGAATGCATTAGTTGGCTGGCAGTCTTCTCTACCCACTGTGCTAGCTAGAGAATAAAATTTATTGCCCTCCACTTTTACTTTTTACTGCCTTCACTTTTACCACTCTTCCTTTTTACCACTCACTCATGTGTTAACTGGTTACATGCATGCACCTTGCTCATTTTATCCTCTTACGCATGCAGAGGTGGGCGACGTGCCGGGCTAGGCCAGTCCCCAAAGACGGCTCATCATGCTTCGTGGTTCAACTGTGTGTCGGTCACGACGGCCGTCGTACTGCCGTGCCATGCGTCATGGCCTGTGAAAGTATCTAGGCCCCTACTTCTTTGAGATTTTGGTAATTAATGACAATCAAGGCTAAAGGACTAATGATTTCTATGTGAGAATACTGAAAGCAGGTTGGTCCAAATTTCGAAGAACATAGAACTATGAAGTCAGCGAAAAGGAGAAGTAAGCATCAAATGTAAAGGTGACTAAGGTACAAAAAGATTAAGGACAATTGTTTTTAGCTTTTACCGATCTTGGTGCCGGAAGCAGATCGGGTCACTAGGTTTAGTTGCCATGCTATTAAGGGGGATTTGATTAGTATCTTAGACTCTAAGAAGTGCACCCAAAATGGCTCGCAAATTTTAATAGTTCATTTATGCATAGAAATCTACTTTAAAATCATGCCTTCTTTGCTCATGCAGCACTAGCAGAGGGTTAGAGCAGTAGTGCCGAGTTAGTTGGCACTACCGCACTAACACCTGCGGTAGTTTTATTACAGAAAGCCATCTTTTGGGAAATTTAGTGACCGGCACTACCGGATGGGTTGAGCAGTAGTGCCAGGTTAGTCGGCACTACCGCAATATTAATTGCGGTAGCTTTTTAACAGAGAGGGCGATTTTTGCTAAACCAAAGGTGCGGCACTACCGGTCCCTTAACCAGTAGTGCCGGACTTGGAGGGAAACTCAGAATTTATATGTCGCAATGCATTAAATGCAAAAATTTAGCTGCTTGGCGAGGGCTGCACTTAGATCGAGTTAGACGATTTTTCCTGATTAATTTATCAGAACAACTAGTTTAGGTTTGGAGGAGTTATAAATACTCCCCACCAGTATTGAGGGTTGGTTGGTCACTCCATTGAATTCATTTAGACCCCAAGCAAGCCTCTTCTCTCGTAAGAGCATTCAATTCTTGATTTTTGAGGTTAGAAAGAAAAATTAGAGTGCATTGCATTTGTTGAGCCATTTGGAAGTACTCAAGAGTCTCAAGCCAACGCCAAGTCTATTACTCTTGAGGTTGCCGCCTCCTAGACGGCTTGGAGGCAAGTGGTGTCGATGACCTTCACAAAGAAGGTTGTGTAAAGGCCCGATCTTTGTGAAGGCAAGGAACTCGCACTCGAGCGGAAAGAGCTACCACGAGTAATCGAGAAAGGTTTGCGGTTGAGCCGGCTTGAAGGATTTCAAGTCACCTCAATGTGGATTAGGGAGATTGACAAGTCTTCGAGACCACAGGATAAAATCCTTGTCTCTCTTTTCTTGTGATTTGTATTTATTACTCTTGTACTAATTTCTTGTTCCTAGCAAATTTATTTATATTGAAAATTAGTATCGTTTATTGCTCATACTTGCCAAGCTGCATAATCTAGTGATCACTAGAAGGAACAATTGCAAAATTTCATCTATTGTCAATCTTCACTTAGGAGTTTATCAAAGTGCAATTAGAATTAAAATTTAGAAACCTCCTATTCACCCCTCTAGTCGATTATCCTTGATCCTACACTGTGTCCCACCCATTTGCACTATTGCAATGAGAGGAAAGAAGTCGAGACGCATGGAGTTGAGGCAAGGATGCAAATATTATGAGAAAAAAACTAAAATTTACTTATTATTAAACAGTAACATAGCGAGGGGATGTGAGTGAACAACGCGGTGAGCGAGACAGGTTAAAGAGACTAAGAGGGAGATTGAGAGAGACGGGAAAGAGAGAAAGTTGAGAGAGATTGAGAGACGGGCTTCTTACACTATCTCTTAATCTCTCTCAGCTCTCTCTCCCTTTTTGCCCGTCTCTATTAGGTGTCGACGGTGGGGGTGGTGTTTGTACTGCTAGGTGCATCTATGATGCTCATGCTTTATGAGTCAATGTCCTTCATGCTGGGTCATTTCCTCATGCCCTAGGTCATCGGGCCTGTTACGGCCCATTCTATAGTATCATGTCGGTTCTTGTGCCCGCACGGCTCATGCTACAGTATCGTGCCGATCCGGCAAGACCCACTTTGTGCCGGCTAGGGTTTTGGACCGGCCGTGATGTCGTACCTTGGGCCGACCCAAGTGCCCACCTCTAGTAACGCATGCATGCAGGTTTGTGGCTACTTTTATGCTCAATTAGTAATTCTTCATGCATGCTTAATACTCAGGATGATGCTTATAATATGATTACGCTTAATGATGGAAGGGTTAGAGGGAGGGTCCTCACACTTAAGCACTGCTGTACCCAAGTACCTCGATCTTGTCAACAGTTGAAGCAAGGGTCCACTGCAATTTCGTAAGGTTTAGTTATTCAAAAGCGCATCTGATCTCGTTTGGATTGTTGCGTACATGCAATCGCCGCAGTGATGCGTCTACAGGAAACTATATTCTTTTAACCTGATTTCTTTTGTCATGTTTTTAGACTTTAGTGCTTTACACATTCGTGAAAGTTTCTTGTACGATTTATCACCATCGGCACAAGAAATGCAGTTCCACAGTAGATAGTAGTAACTACGCAAAGACAACGTACCGAATTCAGCATATGATCTGATTATTTACAGTCTTGTTGATGCAGCGCAGATTGCAGAATTTAATCTTACGGTTCTGAACAGACAGCTGAACGCCAGTTGCATCTGAGGCTATTAGGAGTAGTTTTGGACGGCACATGTATCAGTACATGCGTGGATAAGGCGTAACGAAAGATGGAACGGTCACAAAGCTGATCAATCACCTTCAGAGTTCAGAAGACAAAATTATGTGCAGTGCTCCCGTTGATCCATCAAATGAGGGAACTCTGAATCTAATGATTGATCCTCCTGCGCTGCATGTGCCGATGAGAATGATGTGCCAACGAGCAACCATGCAGATGCATGCTTCAACAGTTCCGCTTCAGGAGTACGTGTGTCTCTCTCAAGTCCTTTAACCTCAATCCTTTTCGGCACACTGCCTTTCTTTTCTTACTTGACCATATGTAATACTGCCTATATAAAGTATAATCTCCGACAGAAATGAATCAATCCAAGAGATAAGACTTGCGAAGATTATTTAGTCGGTACAAATCGACCATACATTGTGCAAATTTACATCTCTATGCTACTGGTAGGCTTATCGACTAAGGCTACAACAAACTATGAGTGCAATTGTTTAGGTTTGTGTGTAAAGAAATTTATTTGGTTTCTACACCTCTATAAGCCATAAGCAAAAAAACAAAGGTGATGATATTTTTCTAAAACTTAGTAGTTGACTTTTCTATTTGAGAGATTGAAGCTTCTAGCCAAATTTGCACTTACTACTAGTAAGAAGAGAAGCAGGAAAACGATGCTTCGGAGGTTGTGAGTGGAGCTTCTAAAAAATCTCACTTCCAACTTAAGAGACCCTTACAACTTAACTATTATTTACTCTAGATTTGAAATTATGTTTACATTCTTACACAAAAAAAAATTGCAATCCTCGTCAGAAGAAAAAATCTCCAAAGAACTTCTTCTAGCTCCAAAAGTAACCTTCTTCCAGCCCAACCAAATAAGCTCAATTAGCTCGACCATACATTTCAAAACAAACTCAGCCTAAACGTTGTAGGATAGCTGAGCCATCGGTGGTGTAGCTGCATAACTTTGTTTTTCTCTAGTTGGTCAACAAAGCGCGTGTCGGTACGTTCAGTTCAGTAATAGCGAAGATGAATTATATGGACGATTTAATTGCTGCCACTGAACATGGAGCTGTCACTCTGTATAAAGATACATATAGTGTATACGTGCTGGTTGCCTTTTGTCGAATCCATCCCGATTGGGGGCCAAAATACCGAACCTGACTGATGCAGGAAGGAACTTTTTTCTCTTGAATCAAAAGCAAGAATTCATGGTAAAAGTTACTACTTAATTCCTAGTTCGATACAAGGATAATGATACCAATCTTTAATTTATCCTTTGCTGCTGGTCTGTAGTAACCGAAAGTTAGGTTTCAAATTTAGTTGCCATCGGGAAGAATAAACCATGCACAAAGCATGGAGCTTGCATGCTATTTTTGTCCCACGACACGATGGGAATTGCATTTCGTCTGCGGAAGGTGTCGATATATATATATATATATATACTTTCTTTACATTGGGGGCCAATTTTTTCCTGTTCACTCTTTATTCAACTCGATCAACCCTAGGCCCCAAAGCTCAAAATTTTCTCTACCTAGATGCAACTAACTTCCCTCCATCGACCTTGCCATGACTTGGTAGGACCCAGGCATGCACCGTACTACTGATTTCTCCTATAAAAAACCTCTTTGTTGAAGTGAAATCCATCACACTATCACTAACTTCGATCAGATGGCAAAGCCTAATGATCATCCCCGACAAGCAGCTCTTCTCCTTGCATGCATTCTCCTCCTCATGATGCTGCGTTTCTGCAGAGCTCAGCCATCTCCTGGCTACTACCCCAGCAAAATGTTCAGGTCGCTGGCCTTCTCCGAGGGCTTCATCACCCTGTGGGGCCCGCAGCACCAGACTCTCTCGCGGGACCAGAAGTCCCTAACCGTGTGGATGGACCGTAGCTCAGGTGATCATCTGATCGATTTGTCCATCTGACGGAAGTGCACCGGCCGGCCGATCCGATCAGCTGGTTCCAGAAATGGTTGATTCTTCATTCTTGCAGGAAGCGGGTTCAAGTCGACGCGATCATACCGGAACGGCTACTTCGGCGCGTCAATCAAGGTGCAGCCGGGCTACACCGCCGGCGTCAACACGGCCTTCTACGTACGTGGGTAACATACTTGCATTGTCCTGCCGTCAACAGGGCTAGCTGTTGAATCCTGCAAGTGTTTACAATTACGAGATGTCGTCGTTGTGGTTTGTGGCTGTGATCTGTGTATGGTATGTACCATATTGCAGCTGTCGAACACTGAGGAGTACCCGGGTCACCACGACGAGATCGACATGGAGCTGCTGGGGACGGTGCCGGGGGAGTCGTACACGCTGCAGACGAACGTCTACGTGCGCGGCAGCGGCGACGGCACCATCATCGGCCGGGAGATGAGGTTCCACCTCTGGTTCGACCCCACCGCGCCGGCTTCCACCATTACGCCATCCTCTGGAACCCAGACCAAATCCTGTAAGTATGCACTTTTGTGTCTCCTGTATGTATAGTACACTGCTACAAAACAACAGATGACCACCGGTTCTAAATTGGCATCACTGTCGGATATTAGAACCAGCAGTGATATCCCGGTTTGTATGCGAATCGGCAGTGATAACGTAAATCCAAAAATCACTCAGTAAAATCAAAAAATAAATTTATTTGCATCTGAACCAACCTGTATTTACTACTACACACGGTCGTCACAAGTCACGCAATTTTCGCGCACGTGCGGTTGTGAACTCCTCTTACCATCTCACTTAACATACACTTCTCAACTACTATAAAATATATTTTCCTTTTATCCCTTCGTATCCGAATGTTTCAACGATTATTTGGACTTCTAAATGACTTCAAATAAAAAGTTGTCAACTACAAAGTTGCAGATCTCATCGAGAGCTACAATTTTCATATAAATTTTGATCTCATCGAGAGCTACAATTTTCATATAAATTTTGTCTCCATCTGACTCCGTATGAAAAAATTATGACTTTTCAAAAATATTATCACTGTCGGCAGTGATACTTCCTCCATAAGAACCAACAGTAATAATAACTTATCATTATCGGTTCTTAAAAAGAACCGACAGTAATAGTATTATTACCGGTTTTTAGAACCAGCAGTGACAAGTTAGTATCACTGTCGGTTCTTCTTCGATCGAGTATTTATGCCGATCTAACCTATGAACCAGCAATAAAAGTGTTATCAGTCGGTTCTACCCGAACCGACAGTAATAAAGCGGCGAGAAAGGGTTTTTTTTTAGCAGTGGTAGTCCAAACATGTAGTTGCATACAAGGGCGTACTTGGAAATTTCTTCTATGGATAGATCGCCCATTGCCCCATCACTGTCCAATCTTGATCGCACAAATCTCGAGGCATGATCGAACGGTGATGGGACCATCCCGATGTGGGGATCGACCTCATGAAAGCTTTCTCCGGCATATTTGGTTGCCTAGATGCCACTCCACTTGGGCCAATGGGTGATTTCCAATCATCCATTGAAGTCCATAGGATGTCAGGTATATGTGGCATGCACAGGTTTACAAAATATGCAAATAGACCATTCTCAATAATATTTATAAATAAAACATTTATGGAATAATTGATTGGTTAAATTCATTTCTTAGTCCTGAATAGAAAGTATTCTTTATACTCCTTAAGAAAAATTATAAAGGAAGAAGAGATATTAATGATCATCAAGAAATGAATATCAAGGATGAAAAGGTGAAAAAGAAATTGCTTACCTATAGTCTGGTAAGTTGAACCTTTGGACATGATTGCTCATGACACCATAAATAAAAAATCTATTAATTTGTACATGTACTTTTTTATAGAATTTTCACATGTATTCTTTATAAAAGGTATTACAATTCTCTTCAAAAAAAAAAAAACGTCAAAACTGGTCGAATTTGTGGTAATTTCGGTTCAAAAAGCCAAAAAATGGCGAAATCTCTGAGAATCACTGTAGCAATTTGAAGTATTTTTCAAAATTTTTAACCGCCGAGATTTTGAATCATGACGTCTAGTTACCTACGCGCTTGCTTTTGGTCGTATGGGCCTATGCGCTCGCCAGGCCAGCCATGCTTTGTCACGTAAGATAATTACTAATATAAAAGGTAGAGAAGAAGGAAAGAGAATATCTATTACCGTTACCTAAGTTATTGCCTATCATAAGTATTTTTTATATCATATAATTAAAAGATTATAAAATCTTATAAAAATAACCTTCTATGACACAAACCGTCTTTAATATTGTCTTTAGTTAAGTGAAGAAAAACATAGATAACAGTCATCTGTTACATGTCGGACAGAACAGATCGGTTAGGAAGGATTAATGGACCACCTCGTACAGTGGAGACTGGAGAGTGTACTAGTAGCTAGTGTCCCGTTAACTAACTGAATTAATGCGAGCTGCCGACGACTGATTTGGCAGGTTCCTAGTGGATGACGTGCCAATCAGGCGGTACGAGAAGACGGTGGAGGGGACGTTCCCGGAGCGGGAGATGTGGGCGTATGGCTCCATCTGGGACGCCTCCGACTGGGCCACCGACGGCGGCCGCTACCGAGCGGACTACCGGTACCAGCCGTTCGTGTCACAGTTCGCCGGCCTCAAGATCGGCGGCTGCGCCACAGACACGCCGCTGTCGGGCTGCAGGCCCGTGCCGGCGTCGCCGTCGGGCTCGGCGCTCTGCCCGCAGCAGGTGGGCGCCATGCGCTGGGCGCAGCGCGACTCCATGGTCTACTACTACTGCCAGGATTACTCCAGGGACCACACCTTCTACCCAGAGTGCTGAAATTCACATATACGCATCTGTTGATTCTGCACAAGATTGCTCTCCATTGAATGTGTCTGTGAGCATTGAACTGCCAGGCAGCCCTGCTACAATGTGGTAGCTGGGGCGCGTGTAAGGTGATCAAACCCTTGCTCTCCATTGGATGCGTCTACAAGAATTAGTACGTACGGCGTATTTGAGGTGTAATTGGTTCGCTCTTTTGTTTGCATGAATATGAATTGAGTGTGTACGTTTCAGCTTTGAAGAACTACCATACTGCACTCGCAGGGGAAAAAAAACTGCGAAGTATGCAGTTGTCATATCCTCTGTCAACACTCCTTCAAGAAAAAAATATCCGCTCACCCAAGCATGAAAATGTTTACCGTCTCAACGAGAAAAAAAAATGGAGTTTAGATTTAGACTGATACCGACATGCCGGACTCCAGTGAACCTATCAAGGTACAGAAAGAACAAATGAATTTGTGATGTTACCAATGATTTATATCGCAATTATCATGGTATCGCGGTGACACGGCAAAAAAAAAAACTATAGCAAATAGTGGTAGCTATCGTGGAGACTACTTACATTGTGGTATCTATTGTTTTCTATGTTATATAGTATACACAATGTGAACAGGGAAAAAATTATAACAAGAATGTCAAGCAAAGTGCAACTAAAAATTTGCAAATGTACAACACTTTCTGAAATGTCCAACCTAAAATATAAATAAATTATTTTTCTTCAAAAATCTAAACAATTTTACTTGATTTATTAGCATAAATACAAATAATTTTGAGCTTAAAATTTTTAAAAGTTGAATTCAATGTATAAATTGATTTTTTTGAACACTAGAAAGTGTCTCATTTCTTAAAATAGAATATAAAATGTAAAAATATCTTAAATTTTAAACTAGAATTCAAGTACATACCAAATATTTGAATTCATATGATCCCAAGTCCAAGTTACCGTTTGTAGATTTTCAAATGAAATTCTTTGGTTAAAGGCCGTATTGATTTTTTTTACTATTTTGAACATATAAAATACCTTGTTTTCAATTTTTTTGTGTCAGAAACTAATTTTAGTTACCTAAAAACTTTAACGATAACAATACAATTAACGTACCAAATAATTACTCATGAGCCTAAATAATTATAAAACAAAACATAGCGTCCGCTATTTCCGCTATCCGAACCACTATAACAGTTATAGTTATAGCTGCAATAACATACATTTGTGCTATATCTTAACGTTCTAAGAACAGAAACCGCTATAAATCACTAGATGTTACGGTTATTATCATGGGTAATGAGACAGAAAGAACAGTCACAACGCCAGTTCAGCATCAGTAGAACCGATTCAAGATTAGGGCGAAATCATACATGGTTTTATGATTTTATCCCCTAAAAAATCATACATGGGTTTATGCGCTACATATGTGCTACAGAGAACACTGTACAAAGCTAATGAGGCTGTACGGATGTGTTGGCACAGGCACAGCTACCAGAAACATAAGAAAAGAATGAAATCAATGGTTGTCTCTGATATGCTACCCAATCTTGAAAACCTGCAACTTTTCCTCGCTTAAGCACCCAAGGTACCTCTCGCCGGTTGAACTCCCTGCAAACCTCAAATCAAGGATTGGTTGCCGGTGGGGCTTGAGATCAGCAAACGTCTGAAATGAAGGCAGCCGCCAAGTCCGAACTCCACACAGCAACTCGTCACCATAGGCAAAGAGGTGCTGGTTGCCTCCACAGGGAATGATTGCGGATTTCGACATGCGCAATTGGCTTACATTACCATTGCAGACCCGGTCTTTGGCGAAGGACACGCTGCCCGTCCTCCTTATGAGGGCATGGCGCCCGAGCTTTCCTGAACCAGAGGGTGATTGTGATACAACCACTTGAGATGTGGTGCCGTCGTCCGACAACTCAACTTTCGGCCGGAAAGAAGCCACCAGGAGATCACTTGATGGAGGGGCGCATGCGAGAGAAATACAGACCCCTTGGTCTCCCATTCCGGACAGCAAATCTGGCCTGAAAGAAAAAAGAAGAGCACAAACTTTAACATGTGAAACACAAAGAACCAAACTAAATTCCAAATAGCGTGAGCAGCAAATCAGTAAGAACTGTTTAGTAAAACTTCATACTGCTTCCTCGCAAAACACAAAAATCAAACCGCTACATACCTATTTTTGCTGCCAACTACATCCCAAATGCAGGGTCCTATGGAAGAAGCAGAGATGACCTTTCTGGAACCACTGTCATCTACAACAGAGTGGATTGTGTGTACTGGGTGTGTAGATAGACCCATCATAGAATGCAAGGGTGCTGCAGTTTGACGAATATCAAAGACCAAAAGCATGCCATTCTGTAAAGTTCATTAGAGAGATTTCCTGTCAACCTTTCAAAGAGCACAAAAAGGTCAAGGAATCATAAGAGATATCGAAAAGTCAACCTGTAATCCAGCATAAATATGATTTGAACTAGTTTGATCCCCAGAACAGGACCAGCCAGGAGCCTGCAAGGTATTGAAATACAGAAGATTAACAGGCCAGGATAAACTATTTCAGTAATTACCAATTCAAATTTACTATTTCAACAGCTTTAAATCAAAGCAAAGAAAACTTATACGCATCTCTGTCAAAAACAAGTATTGCACAATGCAAAATCTCCTGATTATAAAGGTTGCATACTTGATAGTCCTGTGTAGATTAAAATGTATGCGGTGGTGAACGATGCTGCATTTTCAATATCCAAGAGCTAGAGGTACAACAATAACCAAATTGAAATGGAGAGCCTTGTGGACACCCACATCCTCAAGGAAAAATAACCTTCTATTGGATCAAAAATATGAATATGATTTCATGAATTAAATGTGGGATGGAGTTAATCACAAAAATATATGTGAAGGAACAAATTTTTAGTGAGCACTCTTTGAATCAACATATGGAGAGCATAAAATTTGTGAAATTGCAAGGTCAAAGAATCACCGGTAGATCATATTGAAGGACAACATCGTTGGTTGCCATGCTGGGATATAAAACATAAGTCCAAAAGTCAAAAGTCAGAAACATTGCTAAAAAAGAGAAACAGAAATTGCACACATTCCAGATAAACCTGATGAGCGACAATTTCCTGCCTAGTGATGCAAAAACAGCATGGCCCCCAGGCAGTACACAGATGTCCCTAATAGCTTTAGTATTGGGAGGAAGGTGGATTTTCTGCAATTCCTGTCCAGCAAACATGCTGATCTGTTGAAATTAAGGGTTGAGATACATAAGGTGAATAAACGACCAAAATTTGTGGTGAGAAGCCTAACTTGCCTAAAGTCGTTAGGCAAAGCATCTAGTTTAGAACGTGTACCTTTGTAAGGACATGTTCAGCACCAACTCCAGGTGCCCTTCCAGAAGCTAATATAATCTGGCTGGATGCATCTATGCCCATGACTCGAGCTCCATCCAATATAAACTCATTCTACATAATATAGTTGCCAACTTCACAACATGGTAGCTATTTGATTCACAAAGGTGAATTGAAAATTTAGGAAGGAATGCACTATCAAGGCTCAATAGCAGCTAATAATTCTACCGTACCATGGGAATATGTACTATAGCCTCCAATGGCTAGTTAACAATTCAGTATTTGGCAGGACAGCAGTTATATAATAAAAAACGCATGGAGATGCTAGTCAGTAATGATAGGATAAACTAAGATTGAGTAAAAGATTAATTTCTCCTGCAAAACATGTATAAATTCTGTTGTTATCTCGTCAAACGTGTGAATTAGTGCTTATGTTTTTGAGGAATACAATACATGAGAAGGAAGTCAGCAAGTAATGGTTGAAAGATTATATGGCCTAATAATTGGCATGTCAAGCAAAGTATATACATCCAGAAGAGATAAGTAAATAAATCTAGCCAAGTTTCTCTGCAGTCCATAGGTAATTGTGACTCAAACGAATGATAAGGTCCTTGCAAAATTCTTCCATTTTTTTTTTTTTTGACTGGATACACTAGGAGAGGCTCCTACACACAAGGTTAAACCTTCTCACAAGGAGTTAAGCTAGTTTGTAAAGAGAACTTGTACTTCCTCTTTAACTATATACATATGTAAAGAGCTATCTGCAACAAAGGATCTCTTCCATATTGAAATTTGTGGCTGTTGATTTTGGAAGATTGCTTCATTTTGTCATTTCCAAATGTTCCAGGCTGATATGATAAAAGGTTTCCAAGTAGAGTGGCCCAAGAAAGTTTTGTTTTGCCTGGATTATCCGATTCATAGTGTTAATGCTGCTGTTCAACTATTTTGATGCTGCTGTTCAACTAACTGTATGTGTGAATTTGGCAAGGCAAACAAGGTATATACGGCCTACATTGTGTCATACTATGTGACCATAGCTACATTAGGCACAACAAAACAAAACTAGAAAATAAATCTCAAGATTGCTCAATCAAGTATACAATAGAAAGTCACAATCAGGCAACAGTAAAAAAATATAGACCTGGAGAATAAAATTGTAAGGATTGCCATTGCCAACATCTGCTGTAAGTGAGGCATCCGACTCAGCATCCATTGCTCCATCTGATGATTGCTCTACCATTTTCTTCACAATTTGTTATTAAAAAATGTTAACATCAAAGCTTGTATAATTATGATTTCCATTAAAATTTTGAGCAATATTACCTGTCTCTTTGAGCTTGATTCGTTTATTAAATTTTGCTGCAACACAATCTGCCTCTGCGAGATATATAAGGAAACAAAGGAATAAACATGAGGCTCTACTAACATAAAGATTTATTTTCTGACACAGGAAAGGCCAATCACAAACTAGGAATTTAATATAGGGAAACATACAAGGAGGTCTTTGCTAAGACAAATAAACTAGGAGAATTGACTTCGTATGGGCATTTCACTGGCAGCTATGGAGATAGCTACTCTAGCTACAGTTTCAGATACTCCACCCATTTCATAAAGTATTCGACCTGGTTTAACAACAGCTACCCAATATTCAGGGGATCCTTTCCTGAGCCCATTAATCATTTTTTTAAACAACTGTGCCATGAATAACTGTTGCACTACCTTTCAGTGTAAATAATATGCACGGTTATGCACTGAAAATATTGTTCACATTTTGAATAGCGATACCATAGTGAAGAAGCTGGGCATGTACCTTATACTCTTTTATCTCCTCAACTAACTTTTGTTGCTGCATTGAAACATAAAGAAAGCATAAGCTTCCAGAAGAGATATATACAACTTGTGATTTTAATATCTGCATAAGATCGTTACATAAAAGGAATATGGCAGTAGCTTTCAATTGCCTATAAACTAACAACAAAACATATACATCTTTCTCACAAAATGCAAAAGCGCACTAGTTATTACATTGAACTGAAATGGTGAGAAGATACATGTCACATAGTGTGCAATAACATTCTATGTGGCATGAATAAGCGTCAGGAATCAACTAAAAGGAGAATAATCAGGCACCAGGTGACCCAGGCAGGTAGGGGCATTTGGGCAACTTGGCCAGAGGAGGGCAAATGCCTATGGCTTGTTCTGATCCATGTTAGTTTCCCTTTTAGTCTCCCTAAAATGTTTATATTGAATGTCTGAAATGAATATTGTAGGTATGCAGTAGACAATATTCCTCATAAATTCTCATCCGTGTTGTCTTTTAATCTTTTATTGCTCTTTGTTACTCTAAGACCTACGTTTATAAATACTCCTATCACCAAAATTTATGGTTTCACCATTGCAGTCAATGTCAGTACAAAATTACAAATAGCCAGCTTATCAAAATGATCTATATAACTTCAATCATGTGAACATGATGACGGGACAGAGTGCTCCTAATATCAATTCGAAATAAAAAAATGTACCGTACAAAGTAGCTTACTTGCTTCTCAAGAGATTCATTTTTTTCTCTCAATGACAATACTTGCTGCATAAATCAAACAAGCTTCAGTCCGTAGTCAGAAATACCTCCAAGGAAAAGTGAAGCAAAACTAACCTTTTCAAGATCATTATTTGGAACAGCAACCTCTGGTACATATAGGGTTATAATGTGCTTTTCCTTAAATCTTCTACCGCATTGAGGACACTGAATAATAATAATAATAATAAATCTAGTTACTCAGAAGGATTTCTCCCAATAACATTATACAATATACTTGAAGTTATGATTCTGAAGCAGAAATCATTGACCAACATACCGTTGCATTTTTCTTCCCACACTGCAGCAACCACCTCTCTAAGCAAGATCTGCCATAGACATGCCCACAAGGAAGGCAACTGGAAGTAGAGTATCACACAGTCAGCAATTTAAATCTCTACCCATAATGATTTTTTAGGGGCTACCCATAATGAATTGAGAACATAGTGGTATGCCACCAAACCAGCAAATAAGAAATTTAAACAAAAGAGATAAAAGAACAAAACTAAAACATTCTCTTTTAGAATAAAAAACGAAACATTCACAATGATGCATAATAAGTGAACTCTGCATCGTAAGCAGATTCCATGACCCTTCTCATGCTTCATGAATCACAAGTTGCAAGTATGAGGATCAATGGACCCAGGACCGTACAATTCCATAAATCTCTTTTTTCAGAGTTCATAACTATCAAGCAGATTGACATCTCTCATAGACATAACGTGGAATCTCAGTTGTGGCAGAACAAAAAAAATAGCTAATGTAGTTATGTTTAGATCCAGGCACTTCAAAATAGATAGCAACCCTACATTCGTGGACACTACCACCACACTGCACGTACAGAACCATCTAACACATGAATCGCCCTACATTGCGATCACATCGAGTTCATTATCGAGAGGGAAAATGAACCATATGGAGTCGGCTAATCCACAGATCTACGAAATTAGCAAGCCACAGCAGCAGTACCAATGTAGAAGCTCAGAAACCCCACACCGTTACAAGCTTCGTAGCAAATCAACTAGATTACGACACAATTCCCTCTCACCTTACGCGATGCGCGCCATCGGCGGTCCACACGTTGAAACAGACGGGGCAGCTGGGAAGGTACGGCCACTCCGCCTCGCCTCCGCTCGCCGCTTTATCCCCGCTCTCGGAATCCCTAGCTCCGCGGTTTCCACTCCCACCCCTCGCCTCCTCATCGGAGCCCCCGCTCTCCTCCTCGCCAGCCTCCTCTCCCGAGCTGGACGAGCTCACTTGGACCACCGGGGGAGCCAGTACTTCACGAGCCGCCGCCTCCTCGACCGGCGGCGGAGGCAGCCTGCCCCGGGAGCCCGACTCCGAGGGCATATGGTGGTGGGTGGCCGAGTGGGATTGGAGAGGGAAAGGGCGCAGCAAGAGAGAGAGGAGGGGAGTTTGGAAGCGCTGCGTCCGAAATTGTTGGCGCGTAGGAGCAAAATCTTTTGGGGATGGGTGCTTGGACGTCGCGAGCTTTTCTCATGGGCCGTGGAAAGAAAACCAGCCCATCCAACGTGCTCACACACGACCGCGCGGCAGACGTGATGGTTAGTAGTACCACATCGCTTAGTCGAGCTGGTTGGGAGTGAGGAGGAGGCTACATAAGCAATGCCCCTGCCTCCATGAAACATACTTACCTGGACGGGGTCGACGGGCGATCATGAAGGCCCGTGGCCTAGGTCAATGGCCTGCATTGCACTTGGCAGGCGCGTTGGCTTACCATCTCCCCAAGTGGGAGAGTGGACGTCATAATTTGTGGTAGAGGGGGTACGCGTTCGCGCGGCCCCTGCCAATGTTTTAAGCTAAAAATTTCTGTGATTATTTTAGATTGCATGTTGGACAACTGTTAATTGCACATTAATCGTCGAACGTGGGTACCAATCGTCGTCTCCGTGAGTTTGTTGCTTATCCGTCGCCTGTCAACTCCGCTATGCCAGCAAATTTGATTTGTTCTTTCTGATGTGTTCGGTCCATGTGTTGGATCTTGGAACGAGGAGAGGAGCTACCGGGGCGCACATCGCGGGGTCGCACCCCCTTCGCCAGCGGCTGCCGGAGCTCGCGCGGGCCACCGTCGGCAAGGTCAAGATCCACCGCCTCTCATCCCCCATAATCTTAACAACCCCCATGCTTCTACACTAGCAATTACCTTTACATCGTAGACAACACTGCAAATCTGATCCCCCATATAACACTGCGCAATCACCTCACCCACCGAGCGTAGTTGATCTACTGATTTTACAGGCAAGTTGGCACGAGCTAGCCTATGTCTTATGGGAAAGCCGTGATCTACATATTAGTATCATTTTATCTTCTTCTGTGCTAACGTTACTTCTACATAATTAGATTTGTTAAAGCTTGAATGCGTGGTGGGTGGTAGCCTTTTGACCAAAATGTAACGAATTTTTGCAGAAACGATATTTTTTTGTTATCTCAACTTCTCGTGTTAGTTCTGCTGCTACCTTTGTTAACTGAGAAATGTACACTTTTGTGTAGAACTGAAACTTTGTGCTGTGTGGTGATGCCATGTATTCATTATCCCTGATTTTGTTTTTCCCGCAACAGCATTGTTAATATCAGATGGGGAGGAAAATAAAGACATCAGATCATTTTTTTCTCCTTTTCTTAGTTCACCATTGTATGTCCATCGATATGTTTTGCTCTTTAATATGGTCACCATATTTGAGATTACATGCAAAACTGCATATTTCTTACAAACTGAGCCTTTCCACACTCCAGGTGCGAGGTCCATCCTGTGCTAAGATGTTTCCGGACTATCTATCTATCGGAGTCCAAGGAAGATTCAGGAATAAAGAACATCATGGCACTGGAACGAGGGTTTAATGGGTGGGTGCTTTGAGGGCATCCTCTTTGCCGCTGCACTGATGCTCCCTTGCAAAGGCACTGATATATCCCCTTGCCGCCAAATGAGTTGGGGCGTGAGATCACCCGCAAACCAAAGGAATAGACAGGATTTCAGAAGTAAAAGGGAAGAGCGAAGAAGAACACAGAGCCAAAGCTAAAGATAGATTCCATTCATATTTTCGTTATGCCTTTTTCTCCTAGCGATCACACATTTTGAACCCAATGTATTCCCCAAGTTTACCCTTTTCACCTAACTAATTACCCTCCCATCTCGACTCTCTGAGTTACAGCCGAAAAAAACGAAAACAGAAATTACAACAACAGTAACTACAATGACAACCCGATTAACTCCGCTAATCACTTCGCCCATAAACGCGGATCTTTCACGAAAGGACCCTAAATAAATACAAAAAAAACATAATTACATTTGGATCATTTCAGCTGTTTTTCATGAAAATGACTTTTCGGTTTAGCGCAATCGCAGATCCTTCATGAGAAAACCCCAGATAAATGCAAAAAAAGGAGTGTGATTGCGCTTGTATACTTTCGACCACTTCACACGTTTTCTCGACGTTTTTTAACAAAAAACGCCGCTAGAAAAAAACAAAATTGTTTTTGCGAAAAAAAACTCACACAACGTATCACACCGTGAAAACATTTCTAGTATAGTCTATTTTGTGGTCATTTAGTGCCAATTTGGAACGCGGGAGTTGAGAAAGATAGGAATAGGAAACGTAGAAATTGGATGCCATGCTCGTTAAATCCTACAAGAATTAGAAACATAGGAATAATACCGATATTAAACTCTAAAAGTTTCCCGGTTCGACGGCGCGCCACGCATATTTCTATGCGACGCGGCCGTGTCACATGCGCCGGAGCGCCGTGCGTATGGCTCACTCGTGGAGAGGCCTCGTCACCCACGTGGTTAAGTCTATTACACACGTTAAGTATTTTAACGATGTCGATCGTCAGCAACGCGTGCGCGTCGCAGCAGTAAACTCCCTCGCGTTCAAGCCTTCGGTCGCGTTTCGAGTCCCATTGCTCACCCACCTACGTCGCCGGCACGATTTTTCCCATGCGACATGTGGCGGCGGGTGCGTGGCGCGCTGATGGTCGCGTGGGACGCTGTTTATTCGGAGATGCCCCCGAATTTTCCAGAAATTACATTTAAGTACAGTTTTATGTTTAGACACTCCAAACTTTTGTAATCTCATTTTTTGTATTTTTTTAACAGGAAGACCCCTAAAACTCCCTCGAAATTACATCTAGATCATTTTTTAAGTGAGAAGGCCCTTAAAACTTTCAAAAACTGTTTTTGTCTTCTGATTTTTATGTGTATTTTTAACAGGAAGACCCCTAAAACTAGGAGGCCCTCAAAACTTTCATAATTTGTTTCTATCTTGCACAGATTGTTTTCCAAATTTTGTTGCCATCTTGTACAAATTGTTTTTCCCCGCAATCATTTTCCTATGAAATACCTCAAAAATAGGTAGTTTTTTACGAAAAGGACCTCCAAACTTCTTAGATTTTTTCGGTGGTTCTTTTCTTCGGCCAGAAAATCATCTTTGCGTAGCCCGCACACCGCGGAGTGGCACCACGCAGGTGCATCAAGTGTGTAACAAATGCTGTTTGGTTGGGTGGACCACATGAAAAACACACAAAATTTTTGGTGAGTGACATGTATGTATCATACTACATACTAAAGCCTGAAGAGTTCACGGCCTGGGAGCCCTGCCATATCGTGCCTTTTCCAAAAAGCCCCTCGAGTTTTCCCAAATTGCGTATGGGTCCCGAAAGGCCGAGAGCCATTCGCTTTTTATGCTCAGGTAATCCCATTGCTCGCTTCTGGCGATAGGGATGGCAATTGGATCTGCGGGTTTCGCACCTGATCGGGTCGGGTTCGGGTTTTAATTTTTACTCGTCTGTTTTGGCCTGCACCAAATGGGTTAGCCTGATTCAGTTCTAATTTTCACCATGGTACCCATTGGGTACCCAAAATACCGCATATACCCGTTGGGTTTTAGGTGCCCGCTGGGTTTGGCTCGGATTTCGAGTACCCGCTGGGTTCGACTCGGGTTTTTGGGTTCAGGTTTCTTGTCGGGTCGGGTTTTGCAAAACCCACACCTGACCCAACCTATTGCCATCCATACTACACAAACCCGTCGGATTTTGAGTACCCGCCGGGTTCGAGTTCATATATTTTTTACTCAATAGGGCATTTGAGTTCGGATTGGGTTTTTCAATTCGGGTTTTAGGTCGGATCAGATTTTGTAAAATCCGCACCTGACCCGACCTATCCTGTTGCCATCCCACTCGCGCACAGTTTGCACTGTGCTCGCCAGCTCGTACGAAGAGCTCGGCTCGCTCCTTGCCTCGCTCCGCGTGCATCGCTCAGCGTGTCTGTTGCCTGGCTCCTTCCGAAGCCCTCTCGACGATGCCGGCGTCTTCGCTTGTCCTCTCAACTCTCGAGACACAAAACGCCCCCGTCCCCTGGGAACCACCCCCTCCCGCACGCCCCCGCCATCCCTCGCCCTACCACCGACGACCAAATCCAGTTCGACCTCTCGATATGCTCCCCCCGGCTTGACCATGCCCCTCCGCGAAATTTTTTCGTGGTAGGGTTAGGCTAGGATCAACGTCTGTGTTGGAGTAGCTTAGGAAATATTCGCTTTTTTCACAATTTGGTGGGTTTTCTATGATAGTTTCTGACGATTTTGATACCAAGAGTTGTTGGGTTGGTGGATGGTGGCGAACCAGTACCTTTATAAAGCTGAAGAGATTGGAGGTCAACTGGCCGTGCCACGCCACCGCTTTTGCCAAAAGGTTCTACAAAAATTCAAAATTATGTTTAGGTCCTTCGGTTGATTTTTAACAGAAAGAACAAAAAAAACCCGAAATACGCTTAGGTCCCTCCGCTGTTTACATTCAGGTCCTTTCGACGATTTTTAACATAATAGATCCGAAAAAACCAAATTATATTTAGGTCCCAAGAAATCGATTTTTAGTAAATTGGACCCAAAGAAAAACGAAATTACTTTTAGGTCCCTTTATGGTTTTCTAAAAAAACACAGATTCATCAACAGTTTATAATAGTTCACAGAGTCGCCGATGGGTCCTAACGACCCATTTTTTTAAAAGAAACAAGAAAACCAAAATTACGAAAAAAACAAAAATATGTTTAGGTCCCTCTGCGTTTTTAGCGCAGGTTTCTCCCAAAAAATAAAGATTCGCTAACGGTTTATAGCAATCCACAGACTGATCCTAGCGATCTATTTTTTAAAAAAAAAGAAAACCAAAATTATGCCAAAAAAACAAAAATACATTTAGGTCCCTCCGCGTTTTTCTCCTAAAAAATAACATAGATTTGTTGATGGGTCCTAGCAATCCGCAGATGCGCTAGCAACTCCTAATAGCTCATTTAAAAAAAAACTAAAAACCAAATTACGCAAAAAAAAAATTCAAAGATACCCATCGGACCAAATTTTGCATAGCACAACGTCGAGCAATGAAATTTCGCACGACACAGCGTAGCGCGTGACCTTGGTTAGTAGTTGTCATAGACAAAGAAATTTTTCCAAGAGGTTTGGGTGGAAGTTTGTTTTTCTCCAAAATTCACATGAAAGCACAACATTTTGTAAGAATTCTACGGAATTTCAAAGGAACTCTTATGGCCCTTCCTTTATACCAAATGCTTCACCGTATAGGCTTTTTTCCATAGGAATTGATTTCTCCAAATTTATTTGTTTTTCCTTCGATCCAATGACCTTTTTAATCCATTTAAAACACAAGAGTTTCGTAGGAAATCGTTTGCTCTTAGGATCTACTAGGAAATTTTCCGCGATATAACACGCCGCACATGTCGTTTTTTCGAAGAAAAAATGTTTTTTTCGGCGGCGTTTAATTTTCTAAATCGTCGAAATAATGAGCAAAACGGGGGGAAAATAGAGAGATAGAGTTGTAGAAATATCTCTTTCGATTTAATTATTTGAAAAATATTGAGACCGAAATGAAAACCGCATGGGGAAAAAATCTAGAGGAAAAGGGCTAAAAATTATTAGAGATGTCAACCTTTTTTGTCGAGTTTAATACTCTACGCTTCACGAGTAATAATACATATTTTTAAAAATATTAAAACTCATGCGTACAGAACACGCCACAAGGTCGTTTTTCCGTAGGAAAATTTTATATTTTTCTCTCGCGTTTTATTTTTAAATCGTCGAAATGGGAAAAAATAGAGAGATAGAGTTGTAGAAATATCTCTTTCGATTTAATTATTTGGAAAATATTGGAGGCCGAAATGAAAACCGCAATGGGAAAATGTCTAGAGGAAAAGGGTGAAAAATTATTAGAGATGACAACCTTCTTTTGTCGAGCTTAACACTCTACACGTCATGAGTAATAATACATGTTTTAAAAATATCGAGACCGACGCGTCAGTGGAGTAATAATACATGCTTTAAAAAATATTAGAGATCGAAATGGGAAATCGAGGTGAGAAAAAAGTCTAGAGATAGAGCTGCACATATATTTCTAGTGACAAAAACATTTTTCCCCGAAAAAAAACGGAGAAAGGACCTAGACGTAAAGAGCAAGGATCTGAATGTTACGTTTTTGGACCTGTCCGCTATTCTTAAAAATTAGAAAAGAGCTTGTTCGCGATTTGAATTTAACGGAAGGTTCTTTTCGTAAAATAGCGCACGAGGGACCCGAACGCAAATTTAGAGGACAAATCTTCCTCTAACAAAAAATCGCGAATGACATATTCGTAATTTACAAAACGACCAAATCGCGAAAAGATTTTTTGAGCCGAGCTGGCCGGCTCGGCTCAAATAGGATCTATTTGGTTTGATGACAAATTTACATCACTAAACCGAACCAAAATTTACCAAATTGGCTACCAATGTTTTGATCAAAAATTGGCAAGAAAATAAACTATAAAAATAAAGGAGAAGGGAGTCTTACCAAAATTTGGTAGCAATGTCAAATTTGATCAACGCTACCAAAATTTGGTAAATCCAGCATTAGTAACTATTGGAAGATTTCTAGATTGAAAATTTAAGATTTTTCAACAAGAGAAACATATGAATTTTATAAAAAAAAATCAGTAGGAATTCTCTTGTTCCAAAGGGACACAATGATTACCGAGCATCATGCCGTGTATGGCCGATTTGCGCTTCGTGCCTGTTTCGTACCGTGCTGGTCTAGGTCCGGTTCATTTGCACTATTGCAATGAGAGGAAATGAGTCAGAGACGTATGGAATTGAGGCAGTTGACACCAATATTATAGGAAAAGGAACTAAATTTTATTTATCCTTGAACAGTTACATAGGGCGAGAAAATATGTTGAATACAGGTGAGAGGGCGAGAAAGAGAGTGAATGAGATAGATGAGAGAGATTGAGAGAGACGGCAAGAGAGAGAGAGAGTTATGATAGATTGAGAGACTGTCTTCCCTCTTGCCCATATCTCCCAGGTATCGGCAGCGGGGGTGACATCCATATTGTTGGATGCGTCTATAGTCTTCATGCTCTGCGGGGGTCGGTGACCTTCATGATGAACTTCCTTCTCATGCTCAAGGTCATCGAGCCCAGTATGGCATATGCTACAGTGTCATGCTCCAGCAGTGCTGCTTGTCGTGCTTGGTTCTCGGGCCCAGCATGACCTATGCTACAATGTCGTGCCCCGTCCGATACAACCCACTTCGTATCGTATCAGAATTTGGACCGAACTGTACCGCCGGGCCGGCTCGAGTGCCCACCTACCTTTGGGCTAACCTAAGGTCGACGACGACCAAGAGACCTCAGCTTGGCACGGCCCACTTTGACCACCCAGCGCCTGCATGCGGCGTGCCGTGTGCAACAAGCCGATCAACAGCTGACCGGCCGAAAACAAAGCCGCACGCCTTTGCCTCCCCCACTCCGCTTCGCACCTTCCAAGATCCCACCGCTGACCCCATGGCCTCCTCGCGCCTCCTCTCCTCCCGCCGACTCCTTTGCACCCTCCTCCACACGTCCACTCCCACTCCCACCCTATGCGTCACAGGCGCCGCCGCCTCTCCCTTCGCCTCTTTCCTCCAGCCCCGGGGAATCCCCGCGCGCTTCTTCTCGGCGACGCGGCTCGGTGGTGCCCCACGGCAGCGCGCGGCGGACATCGGCGCGCGTGCGAGGCAGCTGCAGAGCCGGCGCCTCTGGACCTACGCGCTCACCTTCGGCTGCGCGGCCGGGTTCGTGGTCACTGTGCTCGCCACGTTCCAGGACCAGCTCGTCTTCTACCTCACCCCCACCGACGCGCTCGCGCGCTTCGCCGCCGACCCCTCCAAATCCCGCGTCCGCCTCGGTGGGCTTGTCCTCGAGGGCTCCGTTGCCCACCCCTCCGCCGCCTCCGCCGAGATCGAGTTCGTCGTTACCGACCTCATCACTGACGTCCTCGTCCGTTACGAGGGCGCCCTCCCCGACCTCTTCCGCGAGGGCCACTCCGTCGTCGTCGAGGGGTTCCTCAGGCCCTTCACCGACGACCTCCGCCGCGATAGCGGGGGGAGGAAGGTATCCGGTAAGGCACGGGAGGGCGAGTGCTTCTTCCGGGCCACCGAGGTGCTCGCCAAGCACGACGAGAAGTACATGCCCAAGGAGGTCGGAGAGGCGCTCGAGCGCAACAAGAAGAAGCTCGAGGCGGAGGCCGCCGCCGCCGAGCAGACGGCAGCGGCTGCCTCAGAAGGAGCCGAGGCAAGCTCGTAATATTTTGCGTTCTGCTTTTAAGATTTCCTAAGTATCATCGGGGCGTAGGTAGATTTGATTGTCGACATGAGTTTAGGGTCATGACAGCGTAATTCATTGAAGCTGTTGTATTTGCTGTAGTATTTTTGAGCCAGGACAAGGGAGTTTTGTTAGGGGAATAATGGCGAGTGATGATTCAACACAAGTACACAACTACACGTATTCTTTTTGCAACCACAAAGTGCCGAAACGGCAGCATACGTCATGTTACATGATGGTACTTGTACAGACAATACCGCCAAAATACAGGATTACCGAAACGACAACGTACATGTTACATGATGGTACAATACCGCAAAAATGCAGAATTAAAGAAACGAAAATACGTCATATAACATCTCGTTCTCAGAATGTCCGGTATAAATGTACAGTGCTGGATTCTTCCATTTACAAAAGAATTTATTACCTCAAATTACAAGCTTAGAACAAGCATACAGCAGAAAACTACCTACAGTCAAGTTTCCCTATGGATAACTTCCTCTTTGTTCTTCTACTGTCATAAATAGATATTATGATACAATTCTTACTATTCCCTTATTATGAACACCCAAATTGGCTGTTTAGACTTGTACAAAGCTAGCTTGGCAGCTGTCATGCCTGATGCCCCTAATTAGCATCTCCAGGAAGGCACCAACCACCATAACAAATGGAGATCTTACCAGACCGGAAGAGATGGTCCTCTGCAGCAAAAGCTTATGCCACTTCAAGATCAAAACATGGCTATGCAGTCCGAAATCGCATGCCCATGATGATAAGTTGCATTTCTAGCTTCTGACAGGAAAATCTGAATTCCTTGCTTCATCACTGAACTTTGGCAATCAGTTTTCTGTCAGATGTTAGCAATCAGAATGTTCAAAGTGCATGTTGATGGTATAAATCTCTGAAGCCGGTTGCCTCACCTCCTCCTCAGACCAATTCGCCCCTGCTGTTGCAACCGGCCCAGCATCACCTCAAGCTCCTTCAATACCTGCCATGTGGCATCTCCCTCCTCCATCGGGCGGTTAAAAACCAGCGCCTTCCGTTTCACAGGGTCCCACAGGTTCCTCTGTATCGTTGTCAGGTTGGTCGCCACAACATGGTCGAGCACTGCCTCAAGATTGGCCATATCCCTCTCGGCCACCTGCAACGAGATATCTGGCCACTGGAGAACACCAGGGAATGGCAGGCGTATGTTATCAGCAATGATAACAGGAATGCAACCCAGGAGGACCGATTCCACAAGTCGGGGGCTCCATGGCGCCCACCCTAGCGGGCAGATGCAAAACAATGAGCGAGCCATCTCCAACTGGTAGCCATCATTCTGTTTCCGCTTCAGATAGAACTTGCGATTGTGGCCATACAGCTGCAGCAATTCAGTCCTCACCTTCCTGATGCAAGTAGAAAATAAGTGGTAAACTGCAAGTCACTAATTTAGCCAAATTGTTGTCTGAACATGATGAAATGCATATGCTAGTAGAGCTAATATTGGTTATAGACTGTCCAAAGTTGAAAGAACAACATCATTTTCTTGCTTGAATTTTTACAGATTTTCTTCCTGGTGATGGTAAGAGCAAGAAAGGTAAGCTGATTGTGCATTTTAACTAGTAAACGTACAGTTTATTTTCTACAATTCATTGATGTAAATTACGAATTAAAGATCTGATTGAAGGACTGTGCAAGATCAGGCAAAACAGCTAATAGTCTAATAGTCTTATCCATGAATTCTGTAAGGCAATGTTCTTGTCAAGTAGGTGCTTACTTGCTGTAGAAGTGGCCATTGATGTTCTTGGGGTGGACCTCCATCTTGCCCCTGAAGAATGCATAAATGTCCCGCTGTGCCTTCACCGGATCTGGCAGCTCTGTGGCCACCTCAGGCGGAACGTGTGGCGGAATCACCACATGCTCCACCTCCTGGCACACGTGCCGGCCCTGAACACCAAATGTCTGCAGCAGGATCGACCTCTTCAAGAACTCCGGGATACCATGTGCAATCGCTACATCCTCCTGGTCAACCAGTTATGCAACACAAACAAAAGGGTCTTCTTAGTCAGTCCATGATTAAATAGGAAGGAACTGAAGAACTTTGTTGAACTGTCAGTAGAAACTAAACTAGTGAATTGGTGTCTAATCATTGCACTGTTGCAGCATCAACTGGGTTTTATTTGGCAAGAATCAATCGACACAACCAACCCTCTTCTAGATCCAAAATTTGATATTTCCCCCTAAAAATTCGGATGGGCTCATTGTATGAAGCCTACAGTGATTGAGAGAGTACATTTGGACTCCTGATGTTGACCACGAAAGACACATCGAACTCATCACATCGCAATTAGCTCATATGCCGTTCACGCCCAAGAACACTGACAAACTCGTCTTCTTACGGAAGCAAAATCGGACACAGCAATGCACGACCAACCAAGCTCCCAAGCGACCACCGCAAGAAACTAGTGAGAACCCAGAGCTTGGAGGAGAAGCTCACCATGGGATGGAAGCAGGAGCCGAAGTCATGCGACGCCACGAAGACGTGGTCGGCCCCGGCGGAGCGGTTCCAATAGGGCATCTCGGCGCGGACGAGGGCGACGGCCTCGGCGAGTAGCCCCCGCGCGTGCGCCAGCGAGGGGAGCCCGGTGGGCGTGGAGAAGTTGCAGGACACGTAGACGGGCACGAGGAACAGGTCGGCCTCCTCGGGGCGCGCCGCGCGCCCGGGGTGGGCAAGCAGGGCCTCGTGCACGGCCACCTCGGCCGCGAAGAGGTGGCGCGAGCACCGCGCGTCGGCGGCCGCCCAGTCGAGGTTGAAGCCCGGTGGGAGGTCGTAGACGTAGATCCGGACGCGCGGAGACGCGGCGAGGGCGCGGGGCTTGGAGTGGAGGAAGGCGGGTCGGAGGGAAGGGAAGGCGGAGGCGGGCGGAGGGGAGGGGAGCATGGGGAGGAAGATGTAGACGGAGAGGGCCAGCCATAGGAGCCACCTGTAGTGCCTCTTGAGCTTGTCGAGGTGGTGGTGGAGGTGGGAACGGCGCGGCTGAGCTCTTCTTGGCTTTGGCTTCGGGTCTCTCATGGCCGGCGGATCGATCGATCGAGCTACCGCTCATGCTTCAGCTCTGAATTCTTCTCTGATTTTTTTCTCCCTCTGATTGATCGCTTGCCAGTGAGAGGTGGCCATTGTTGGAAGTTTGGTGGTCGCATTGACTCTAGTCTTTCTTCCGTTCGAAGTTGGGAGGAGTGAGGCGTAAGGGGAAGCGGAAGACGATGTGTCTCATGTGTGGTGTTCGGGCCTGTACACTTGTTCGATGGCCCACATATCGGTGTGTCTTTAGCTGGACCGCGGCCGCGCGTAGGTGCACCTACGCGCCACCGTTTCTGCGCGTTTCGGCCTCGATCGGTCTGGAGTCTGGACTCGGGAGTCTCGGGACCCGTCAATGTTTCGTGAATCTCGCCGACGTGGAGCGTCCCTTCAATCCATCCAGGCCAGCCGGCCGGCGGTGGAGGCCATTGAACCACGAGACCGTGCTTTCCTTGTGTGGCGTCCACGACGTTCGGTACGGGTGGGGATGGGATAATAGACGCAGTCATGGCTGTAACAAACTACCGGCCAGCCCACACCGGGAAGTGGCGCGCACGTCGTCGGCAAGGTCCTCAAGGTAGTGACGATTAGCAAGTTGGGATCACGTCGTGCACTATGAGCTACAGACAACTCCTCCGGTCCTCCCCGATAAAAAGCACGATCGCATTGCCTCTCTCGATTAGTCGCCCACGAGCTCTACCTCCAACGGATGCCGAATTGATCTTCGGAGGAAGCAAGCGTGAAGGCGTGCAGATGGCGTGGTGGAGGACATCGCCGATGACGGGCGTGCTCGCGCTGTTGGCCGCCCTGGCCGTCGCGTGCGCCGAGGGGTCGGTGAACTACGGCGAGTCCAAGTTCACGGTGACGGGCACCGTGCTGTGCCAGGACTGCACCAAGAACTGGAACGCCTACGCCTACAACGCCAAGCCAATCGCCGGTTCGTGCCGCCACGCCACCTCTAGCTATCTAGTACCCCACACCGTGATGATCAACTCGCGCTAATCGATGGACACCTTGTATTTGGTGTACGTGTGTACAGGCAGCGTGGTGGGCGTGACGTGCTTGGACAAGAAAACCGGGCGGACGGTGTACCACGGCGCGGACGCGACGGACAACGAGGGCGTGTTCAACATCGAGGTGCCCTACACCGTGGGCGGCTGCAGACTCGATCCGTCCGAGTGCCTCGTCCGCCTCGCCTCGTCTGGCGACCGGGGCTGCGCCGTCCTCACCGACTTCAATGGAGGCAAGACCGGCGAGAAGCCGTTCCGCCCCTCGCACGTCTACCCCGGCAAGGTCACCTACGCGGTCGGGCCCTACTACTGCACCGTGTCGCAGTGTGACGTCGACGAGAACACCTGTTACTGATGAAGCTAATTGGTCTTCCGCGGTCATTTATGCTAGTGAACTACCCATCATTCTTCTAGCATGAAGATTGAAACATTGAACTTCTATCATCTTTAATTTCTCTATGGCCATTACACACATCCACGTAGAGGAATATTATGGTGTTGATAATTAGTATTAGAGTTCAGTAGCATACCACGTGCTCTTTTGGCCTTTTGGTTTACGTTTCTATGAGTTTCGAGAAAGGTGGAACAATTTGTTGCTAGTGTGCTGTTTTGCTTGTAAAACAATCGTGTTGTCTTTTTAGATCGAAAGGACATCAAAATCTGATGTCCCAGTTTCATTAACGAAACTGAGAAAATATTCTCAACAGTTAAGATCACCAATCATACGAACCACACAGACCTAACCATCAGCAGAAAACTTACCACACTAGACAACCATCAACACCTCCAGCCAACAACCAAAACCTGGAAACAGACACCGAAACCAACTGAACAGCATATGGAACTCCAGCTTTCTTTACAGGACCTGACTCTCACACCAATCTAGATTCTCAAAACAGCTACCCAGATGTTAAACTCAAACCAACATTTACATCCAACCATCGACCAGCTTGCCAATGAAGCTTTCACGCATTTTCATATCTGAAATATTGTCTCCCTCTTGCACTTCAATTTCATTCAGCTTCCGTTGAATTCAGCTCCCCAGGAGTCAAAGGTAGTGGCGCTCGGAGTTTGTTCTCCACAAACCTGAAAAACTGCTCCATCTTGGAAATCATCTCCTCTTTGAACAGCGATCTCCAGTCCTTCAACGCTATGATCAACCTTCTCCAGACTGTTTTTACATCTATCCAACACTGACAACGAAAAATCATGTTATTTCTGTTATTCCACAAACTCTAAAATGCAGCCGCACAAATAGAATTCAAAACGGCATTTTTCTTATTGCTAATCCAGAAACGAGCCACAGATTCAAAATCGAACCCAATGTTCAAATCAAAAACTCACTAATTACATTCCAAACACATCTAGCAATCACACACTCAAATAAAACATGCACCACAGTCTCATGCTCATCACACAAACTACAACTGACCCCTCTGTCCATACCTCTTCTTAAAAGATTATCTCTAGTCATCACTTTGTTATGAGAAACAAGCCAAAGAAAGAACTGAATTTTGGGAGGAACAATTAAACTCCACACCGCAGGGATGTAAACCGGCAGCACCCCGCTAAAATTTATGATAACATAGAGAGACTTGACAGAATAAACACCCTTACTAGTATATTGCCAAACCAAAGCATCTTCATCATCATTGAGACTTAGAGATTTCACCACCTCCACTAACTCGAACCACCTAATCATCAAAACCTCAGAAAAAGTCCTTCTAAATGAACATTTAACATTATACCCATCCCAAGTTTCAGCAATTGTAGCTCCTTTTTCATTAACCAACATATAAAGATCCCAGAATTGAATAGCCAAACAAGAGTTACCAAACTAAATATCCTCCCAAAACCTAACCCTTTCACCATTACCAACAAACCACTTATACCCAAATTTGGTAGCCTGCATCACCCAAATAACCCCATTCCAAAAAACAGAAGCATGACTTGGATCAGAAGTCAAAACATTTGGGTTCTCAATGTTATATTTAAACTTGATTAAATTCTTCCTAAGCTTATTTTCTTTAGAACAGAACCTTTTGATCCACGACGCTAGCAGACACAAATTCAAGTCTCTAATATTAGGAATACCAAGCCCACCATATTCCTTCTCCATGCACACTAAATGCCAGTTAGCAAGGTGCAGCTTATTATGACATTCAAAATCATTCCACAAACACTTAGTCATGTGCAAGTTTATAAGATTGATAGCCCACTTAGGGAATTTGAAAAACGAAAGCAAGTATATAGGGATACTAGCTAGACAAGATTTAATGAGAATAAGGCGGCCACTGTAAGAAAGAAGTTTACCCCTCCAGCCTGCAATTCTTTTTAACATTTTATCAATGAGAGGTTGCAAATCTTCTCTTCTAATTTTATCATAATGAAGAGGGATACCCAGATATTTAATAGGAAAGATCCAACCTTGCAACAAAAAATATCAGCAAATCTACCCGTCTCAAAACTATCACAACCAATGGAAATCAGCTCACTTTTATGAAAATTAATCCTCATACCTGACATTTGCTCAAAACAAATAAGCAGCCATTTAAGATGTAAAGCAAAAGATTCATTATTCTTCAAGAACAAAATGGTGTCATCAGCATATTGTAAACTTAGAATTCCTTCAGAACAAAAGTCTTCACACAAACCTTTAACCAAACCATTACTGGCAGCTTTATGCAAAATTCTAGTAAAAACATCTGCCACAAGATTAAAAAGAATAGGAGAAAGAGGATCACCCTGCCTCAAACCCTTACCAGTTTGGAAAAAACTACTTTCAGAGTTATTAATTTTGACCCCCACAGAGCCTTTATTCAAGATAGAGTAAATCCAAGACTGCCACTTCAACCCAAAACCCCTTTTAACCAAAATGTCTAACAGAAAACTCCAATTGACCATATCATAAGCTTTTTCGTAGTCTAATTTGATAACAAGACCTTTCTCCTTTTCACGATGGATCTTATGAAGCACCTCATGAGTAGTTACCACACTCTCAAGGATATACCTATTTTTGATAAAAGCAGATTGATTAGGCATAATGATTCTATTACAAATTGAACTAAGCCTATTAGTCAACACTTTAGTAATAATTTTGTAACTGCAATTCAAAAGACTGATAGGCCTAAATTGCTTAATGCTCCTGGCATTATTTTCCTTAGGGATGAGGGAAATCATAGCAAAATTAAGCCTAGAAACATCCAACTCACAATTTTCTAAACTTTTAAACAACGCCATAAGATCAACTTTAACAATATCCCAAAACTTCTGATAGAAAATGAAAGGAAGATCATCAGGACCGAGGGCCCCATCTGAATATGAATCAAAAACAGCTTTCTTAACCTCTTCTTCAGAAAACCCAGCCTCCAAGATTTTATTTTCCTTATCCTCAATCTTATCTTCCAGATTAAAAAAATTATCACCAATATTAATGTTAGGTTTATTTTCAAACCCAAACAACGCCTTATAGTAATCACGAGCAACTTTCAACATTTTTTCAGTGTCCCGAACCGGACCATCAGGACCTTCAAGAACACTAATAATATTTTTCCTTCTCCTTTGATTAGCAACGGCATGAAAGTATCTAGTATTCCTGTCCCCTTTTTTAATATATTTCTCCCTAGCCCGCTGTCTCGCTTTGATTTCTTCCATGGTCCAAATTTTATTGATTTCTTGTTTAATAGAAGATAGCTTATTCTCCTCATCCGTATAAAGAAGTCTAGATTTAGCCATAACGTCTATATCATCAAATTCCTTTATCAACAATCTTTTCTTCTTCCTGATTTCGGAATCCACATTAAGACTCCAGCCTTTGGTTATTTTCCTCAAATTCCTAACTTTACATTGCCAATTATCAATAGCATTATCCCTTTTAGGAATATCCCAAGCTCTATGAACAACCTTACTAAAATCATCATGTAAAAGCCACCATTTCTCAAATTTATAACTAGGCTTAACATGTTTAATGTTTTCCCCAGACTCCCACATAATAGGAGTGTGATCACTACCAATCTTAGCAAGGGCAGAAATATTTGCTAAAGGAAATTTTTCTTCAAAAGAGGTGCTACAAAATACTCTGTCAATCACAGACCTGATCTCATTATTTTGATTATTAGTCCAAGTAAAACGTCTTCCAGACAAATGAAATTCCATAAGACCCCACATATCAATCCAATTATTAAATCTATCACACCATCTCTGATCAACTCGCCCATTACTCTTATCTGATTGATACCTAACCAAATTGAAATCACCTCCTAACATAATTGGAGTATGATCATCTTCCACAAAAACTTCATGAAGTTCAGATATAAAAGACATTTTACCATCCTCATAAGGAGACCCATACACCGTAACCAGCCTCCAAACAAAATCAGTCTCTTTGATCTTAACCGAACAATTAACTAAGAAATTCTTCGTTTCAACATGAAGAACTTCCAACAAATCAGAATTAACACCAACCAAAATACCACCTGCAGTGGATTTGGTTGGAAGCCAATGCCAATTAAAATTCTTATTACCACTAATGGCTTTTAGAAAAGAATCACTAAAACTTTCTCTCTTTGTTTCTTGAAAACCAACAAAATCAATAAATTGATTTCTAATAAGATCCGTCAAACATTGCGTCTTCCCCGGTTGACCTAAGCCTCGAACATTCCAAAATACACCTCTCATTTTACTTCTTACCTTTTACAGGGTGCTTGCCCCGTTTATATTTACCAATTGTCTTCCATCCATCTACCTCTGAATGCACCCCGAGATCCTCCTTCAGAGGCCCCAAGGGTGATGTTAAGCAGATATTATTCATCGAATCATTCTCACTAGAACAAGTAACAGGACATTCATTCTCACAAGAAGCATCACCAGCAGTGACATGATTCTCAGAGATAGCAGTTCTTTTAGCATCAATATCTCTACAAAGATTTATATTCTCAGCTATTTCCAACTTAGAAACACCCATTGCAATGTCTACTTTACTGGCTAAAGAATTTAATTCATGATTTGAGAAACAGCCAAAAGAACTTTTACCCGTTTTGCCTTTAGCAGTACGACCACCATCCAAATTTTTTAGTTGCTGCAGCTCCTGCGCCTTTTGCAGAATGGTCTTCCCCTGATCTTCCAATCTCTTGCTTCTCCTTTGACTGGGAACCGGGCCCCACTGTCTCTGTCTTTTACTGACTACCTTGCCCTGATAAGTATCAACATCTTCAACTTCTTTTCCATACCCACCATTATCCACTGCACCAATTCTTTCATCGCTGTCATTCAACCTACGAGACATATAGATATCTGAGTGCAAGTCACTATCCAGTATGTCATCTTCTTGAGGCAGCTTCAGTTGCTCTAAGGCTGACACTCCCATAGGCTCTTGAAGACCATAGCATTGCTCATTAGATCCCTCAAATTCCTCATCAGTATCAAACATCTCCAAATCTCTCAGAATCTTAAAACAGTTTTCTTCTTTAACATTACCTCTCTGATAAGCCTCTTTAGCATTATCCTAAAATAGCTGAATCCAAGACTTTCTTCCAGAACCAACTCCTCCCTGATTATATTCTACCTGACACTCAGGATTAACCTTAATGCATTCATTTCCAAATTTCTCAGCATGTCCTTTTACCTTCTTATCATCAGATCTACTAATTTTCTTCAAATAAGGATCAGCCAAACCTTTGCCAGAACTAGAGCCTTGTCCAATATCCATATTATTGCCCTCATCTCCCAACTTTTTCTCATCTTCACCCAAATCGTCAAAAGTATCATCATTATCACCATTACTCCCATCCTAATCCTGTTCTTCAACTAGCTCAGATATCTCACCCTTTTCCACTACCAGATTAATCAGAAAAAGAATTTTCTCTGCCCCCATAAGCCTCTGTTGAGGGATTTTAGTCGGATCCCTACAAGCAATTTGCAATCTAACAACTTCATAAAAGCTTTTGAGCATGCCAATCCAATCAACATTAACAAGAATGCCAAAGCAGGAAGCTATCTGCGCAAAAACTTTCCAGATACACCATTTGGGAGGAATACCCCTCACCTGAACCCACACCTTCTGAAGTTCATCAAAAGTATCTAACTCACCTTTCCAAGCTTCAACGTAAACAGTAACCCCTGACTTGTTCAGATTAAAATTGGGTAAAAGAGCTAAGTCAGACACCTTCTTATGGGGAGGAAACCGAGCAAGAAATCGGAAACTCTCTAATTGTCTAATTTGCCAAGGCCATTGCGCATCAAAAATGTCAGATAAGTTCCTCTCTAACTCCATCAAAGATATTTCACCCTGATCAATAGTAATAATACCACAGTTACTGAACCTAAAAGCAGCACTCCTACTCGACTCAGGCACTTCTAGGTGGAAAAATCCCAACCCATTAGCAGCACTACCCAAATACCTAGCCAACTGATGAGGAAGATTACGAACGGGACAAAACTCAATCTGGTGCCCAGGTTCTTCACAGATGAAACACAATTTTGGGTTCTTACAACTACCCACCAAATGACCCGGTTCTCCACAATTGTAACAGATCGATTTAACATATTGAGGCTCAACATTAACTGACTCTGTTTTAAAGTTCTTAGACTGAATACCCAAATTAACAGAAGATGGATTCTCAGGATTACCCGCATCACCCTGCACCTGCTGCCTCAAATTCAAAGGATGACGAACCGAAGCCGGCCCCGAAGAAAACCACTGACCTTGGTTCCTCTGGAATCTGCCCGGCTGACCTCTTGAAGCACCAAAGGGGAGGAGGGCACCAGCCACGTCCATAGCCCCCTTCCCCTCCTCTCCCCCATTGATTCCAATTGTTACTGGCCATCTTCACCACGGAAGCAAATGAGGGATTCCCTTTCCCGTTTCCACAGAAATCCTTGAAAAACTCAACTCGCGGAGATTGTGGAGAGGACTAACTCTATGAGTAGGGGTGCAATCGGATCGGATTCGGTCGGATATCGCTCTTACCATATCCTAAACCATATTTTTATCGGATTCGGATAGTACCGGATACGGATACGGCGCGGATAATATTGGTCACGGATTCAAATCGAATACGGAGCGGAATCGATACGGTATCGAATAATTTTTATCGGATGTTGACTATGCCAGGAAAGCCAACGTGTGGCCATGTGTAGCGTGGGCAACTGATAGCAATGGAAATAGTAGCCGGGAAATAGCAACGTGAGGGTGTCTAGAACTTTTGGGCATGTACCCTGCTTCCAAGTTCGAACTTCTAGCCGGTCCATGCAGCAGGACACGTCGCACCCTAGTAACCATCAAACGGTGGTGTGTAAAGCACCCAATATATGTGTAGGCGTAGCCGCTCCCTTGCCCCTGCGCCTATGTGATGTGACGTGGTGTTGGAGGGGCCAGGTGCCGTAGGCTGCTGCGACAGTGTAGTCAGCCACGAGCGAACGCATGGGCCGAGGCACTTGCACCTTGCGGGCCGTCTCGGGGAGGCAAACAGCGTTGTGAACTGAGCCTTGTCGGGTCGTGTGCGCGCGCCCACAGTTCACAGGCGTGACCGCGACATCGGTTGATGTTTGGTAGGATCGGATATCCGAACTTTGTTTTGCCGGATATATCCGAAAATTTTCTCGGAATATACCAATCCGACAAATAGTGCTCTCCTGAATCCGAAAATAAAATATCCGAATCCAACACCGAATCCGAAAAATGTCCGAAAAAAATATCCGAATCCGATCCGAACCTGTCCGGTCGGTCGGTCGGTCGGAAAATATCCGATCCGATTGCAACCCTATCTATGAGAAGCCGGGAAACAATCCGAAACAGAGAAGTTACCAGACTCAAGCAGCTCTCGCCGGATCTAGACGAGCGCCTTCCGTGCCGCCTGAGCCCTAGCAAGCGACGGAGAAATGGCAGGCACCACCCAAAGTTGTCCGAAAAAATCAAGGACATCCTCATCGTCTTCATTCACTGCCTCTGGGCCCTCCGAAGACGACGACCCAGCCGTGGACCCTAACTCTTCAATCTCCCGAAACTGCCCTCCATCAACAACGGAAACGGCGGAGCGATCCGTCCCAGACTTTCTAGTGTTCAAACCGTAACGCCCCAATTGAATTTTTTTTAAATAATATTATTTTAATTCGAAATTGCGACATTAATACACGTATTTTAAAAATTGCGAAATAATATCCGCCGCCAAACCGTTTGGCGATAATAGGTCGCCGCCAAACGGTTTGGCGATAATAGTAGTCGCCACGGTTTGGCGACTATACCGTAATCCCGCGTGTCGGCCAGTGATGACCGGTTGTCGCCAGTCGAGCGTTGGTCGCCACACCGCTCGGCGACTCACCGAGTAGTAGCCAAGCCGCTTGGCGACTACTAGTAGTCGCCGAGCGGTGTGGCGACTACTAAGTGTCGCGCGAGCGGTGTGGCGACCACTACCTGGCAATCTGCTCGGCGAGGCGGCACTATCACACAAGCATCAAGAAAAAAAGAAGAATGAGCGGCGGCCAAGCGATCAGCATGGAGAGGAAGAGAGAGAAGGAGGAGAGAGAGGAGAAGGAGAGAGAGGCGGCCCAGGAGAGGGAGAGGGAGAGGAGCTTGGGCGCGGGAGGGAGGGAGAGAGAGAGATCGCCTGAGAGAGAGAGAGAGAGGAGGGAGAGGAGGGAGGAAGGAGGAAGAAAAAAAGAAAAAAGGTATTTTTTTGTAATTTTGTTATTAAATTTGTGTAGTGTAAAATAATTTAGGTATTTTGTCATATTAGAAAATGTAGAAATTTTAGATATTAGAAAATTTTAGGAATTTAGATATTAGAAAATTTTAGAAATTTTAGGAATTTTAGAAATTGTAGATTTTAGAAATTTTAGGAATTTGAGATTTTAGAAAATTAAGAATTTAGAAATGTTAGATATTAGAGATTTTAGATATTAGAATTTTGAGATAATAGAAATGTTAGATATTGATACAATATCGATGTTTATGCAATATTAGAAATTTTAGATATTAATGCAATGTCGATACTAGAGATTTTAGATATTGATGCAATATTAGAGAGTTTAGATATTGATGCAATATTAGAGAGTTTAGATATTGATGCAATATCGATATTAGAAATTTTAGATGCAATATTAGAGAATTTAGATTTTGATGCAATATAGCGATTTTAGATTGTTCGTACAAGATGCTTGGCATGATAATTTTCTTATTTAGGAGGAATCGTTAATTTAGATATTGATGCAATATAAAATTTAATTTTGTTTAGCTAGTGATATTAAACGTTAGTGGTGATATAGAAATTAATTTTGTTTATGTCGTCAAAGAATGCTCTGGATGCAAGTGAAATTTAGGTATATTATGGCGATGGTGAAATAAAAATTAGGCGTAATGGTGTTGATTTGAGCGCTTTTGCAATCACAATGGCGAACACCTATGTCTCGATAGAGTTAGCATCCGTGATATAAAGCTTTGGTTGACCAAATATTTTTCCTGGATGCAAGTGTTTACTCTGTTACCATTCAAGTCGATTCACGCGTAGTAAGGGTGACCCGCTCTGTGGGAGTTGAAGAAAATAGATCGGACGACTTGTGGCGTAAATGGTTAAGGTGGTGCAAGGGATCTAGCCTTGAGTGTGTAATCTTTGGTGCGGCGTGCCCTAGAGAAGAGGTGATTATTAGCGACGTGGCGTAAAGCAAGACATCGGCTACTGGTGAACAAGTTCAGTAGTGGTGCCACCGAGGTAGCAAAGCGGAGGATGATAACAGGATGCAAAGACACGCGGAAGGCTCGGGCAGATGAAGGGGAGGAAATTGAGCAAATTGTTGATCAATTGGAGTTGGTGGACCATATGGCGAGGCAAGATGAAGCTGAAATGTTGGAGTGTGATGATGACATCGACGAAGATGAGGAAGAGGGAGGAGATGATGAAATGCATAGTAATCGGAGCAACGGATGTACCCATCCTTGACGAGTGGAACAGAAAAACAAAGCTAGTATGGAAGTTTTGTGGGGGCATGAGTCGCTGGGAGTATGGTAGCAATGCCGTTCTTTGAATCAAGTTTTCGCAAACAATTACGAGTTGAAGTTGGCGTGAGGTGTGGGCACTATCGCAGCAGAGAGAGTTCCGAGTTGTTTTGTCCATCGAGATAGATACGGTGAAGTGCGAACCAAAGATGTGAATTCGAGTACATGCTTATGTCAAGTGCGAGACATTTTGGATTGCATCACGGTAGATGTGCACACATGCGAGACTAGAAAATATTTCGGTGAAACACCGCAACTTGAATGCGGCTGTAATCGCTAGCGTGATGTTCAATGAGATCATCGAGAAGCGGGACATTGAGTGTTCTTATATTCGTAAAGCAATCTTGAGAACATTTAAGTACCGGATAAGTTACTCGATGGCTTTGGCGTCGGAAGCAAAAGGCATTAGAGAAGAGGTTTGGCACATATGAGGCTTCAGATTGTAACCTACCTCGTGTGCTTGATGTCTTGAAGGAAACCAACCCGCACGCGTACACGCTTTTGAAGAAAGTGAAGCGGATGGTAACGGGTCTCGATATTTCGTCGAGCTTTTTTTCACTGGGTCCTTGCATTGCGTCATTCGTGCATCGCCATCCATTGTTTTGTCGCCGATGGTACATTCTTGATCGGGAAATACAAGGGCGATTCTAACGGCAATTGCAATTGATGGGAACAACCACATACTTCCATTGGCCTTTGCATTTGTTGAGGGTGAGAACCGGATAGCCGGGTCGTGGTTTTTCGACATTTGAAGTTCGGTAGTTCGTGATCATTAACGTGTGCATCATCCATGACCGCCATAAAGGTATCATTTCGCAATTAAGACTCTACAGAGGACCTTGATGAGCCTTTTTCCATGGTGTGACATGAGCAATGTGGTGCATGAGACATTTGGGAGCAAATTTTTCAGTTCAAGAGTAAGAAGTCGATGAACCTATTTAAGAGGTTATGCAAGAGAACCGAGCACGTAAGTTCAACGCGATATTGGCCGAGTTGGACAAGCACACTACCGCATGATTGAAGAGTCAAGAAGCAACCAAAGAACGCCGAACGATTGCCCACCCAAAAGGCTATCACCCCTGAGCGCCGATCCTCCAAATTTGAGGAGACGATCGTCAAGAAACATTAAGTGTTTTCGCCTTTGGATAGAGGCGAGCCGTTGGAGAAGTGGGCATTGCTCCATGACACCGAGGCGCCAAAGTTAGTATACTAAATTAACATAGCCGTGACGATTGAACAATTAGAGTTATCGTGGTAATCGATATGTTTGAACAGTTCGTGTCATGACAACGAATATAGCCGAGGTTTACAATTGGGTCATCGAGGCTGCGCCCGCTACCACTTGTGGCCATCCTGGAAGGCATGCTGCACGGCATCGTTGGGTACTTCGTAAAAGGCATGCGAGGTCAGATCGCATGCCACGACATTGCAAACGCCAGTCTTGTGTGCGGATGATGGCCTACATGGAGGAACGCGACCAAGTAAAGCTCACCAAGATATGGTGCGTAGCCGAGTCACCGAGTACCGCTCAAGTGACTCTCCGTGTAAAGGGATTGGGAACCGACCGGCGGTTATTACACACGAGGTTAACTTAGGCCAAGGGCCTTTGGATGGTGTGAATGCACCGCAACAAACCAAGACTTCTTCATATTCCTTGCTCGCATGTGATCGCAGCTTGTGGCTAAATTGGGATGAACACGTTTAATACGTGTTCACTTTCTACTTGAAGGGTCATGCTATCAATACCGGTCGGTGAGTTCCGTGGTTTTCGAGCACAAGGTGATTTCACCGCCATTAACACAGATAAAGCATATGTCTACCGGATGCAAATTTGCGGAGGTGTGCACCAGCGGTGGCAAATCCATAGCCTAAGCGCATTCGCAATGACATGGATGAATCTGAAGTGGGTGGCCTGTTAGGAGGTGTTCTCGGTCACGGTGAGTACGGGCACAAGGCAACGCAATGCCATTAGTGTTATGTATTGAATTATGTAATGTGTATTCAATTGTGTAATATGTACCATTTTATCCTATGTTAGGTATTTATGAGTATGTTGGACCTTCCATCATGTTTATGTAGTGAAATATGTAATTTGTATTGAATTTCATAACGTGTGTCGTTTTATCTACGATTGTACCTTTCATCATGTTTTTCTATTGAATTATGAATATGTTTGTCGCTTGTTTATTTACGCCCAACTCTTCGATCTTTTGATTTACATTACTAATCGCATCGTTTTTTACATTTTACTTGCAGGATGGAGCACCGAGCCCGAGTCACTCCTTGACTCTTCGTTGGACCGACGGCACTGCGGCGTTCAATCCACACCACACGGGCCTTGAGCACGTGCCTCTGCTGGGTCCGTGTGCCGAGACCTTGGCGGCTCCACCCACCTTTCTACGCGGTGAGTTGCACTACATTTACATGTTTTATTGCTCGCACAATTGCATTTCTTCTAACAATTGAATTTACATGTCGATAGGTTGGCACGTCTTTGGGTTGCTTCCCTCGCTTCGATGATCGAGGCCTCACCCGAGGACGTGGCCGAGGCCGAGGCCGAGGATCTGCTGGAGGGCGACGACGGTCCAGAGCGGTCACGGCGCCTCGCTCGGCCGAGCCTCACTGCCTTGCTCGGTGGACCGCTGGCGCTGAAAGGACCTAGATGTCGCCTAGAGGGGGTGAATAGGCGTTTACAAATTTTAAATCGCATGATGAAAATAAAACTTGGATACTCGAAATTATCTTGACCGTCCGAGTGGTTCGGATAGTCCGAACCTAATTTCGGATAGTCCGAACTGGTTCGAGCACAAGAACCCTAGAAAATAGATCTAGCAAATCTAGAGTAGGAATCTAGGTTCAAATGATGTATTATGACTAAGATTACTTGCAGGTAGAGAATTCAACCGATGTTTGCACTAACAACCTTTTAAATCCTTGAATCCCCAAAGATTTAACTAAGCACAATATGAGCAAGAGAGAGAATCAAGTACCAAAGAGACAAACCGATTTTTCCCGAAGTTCGGATCCTTGAGGGGATCCTACGTCTCCGTTGAGGCGGCACAAAGCCGGGGTCTCTTTCAACCCTTGCCCTCTAGGTGTTGCACCAAGCACTCACCGTTAGCTTTTGAATCCTTCTCATGCGGAGGTGGATTCAACCTTCACAAACTTCCATGCAAGGCCCCACACGAGCTTGGGGGCTCACCGCAACTCCTAGCCGCCTAGGAGTCCTCAACCTCCAAGAGTAAAAGAGAGGAAATAGGAGGTGGATAAAGAAATGTGGAACCGTAGTTACGGAGAAATATAATGAGTGTTCATGTTTTTAGAAATATATTTGGAGTTATCTTTATTTTTGGCATTACTTGATTCCATTTCGGTTTCTCGTTGACCATTCTTCCGGAACCCATAATCCTTCCCCAAATCGAAGAGCTTACATGGCGCATCCTCGAGCTCAAGTGGTCTGCTACGGGGAGGGCGGCAGCAGATGTGGCTCCCGTTGATAAACTGTCGCGATGCAATTCCAAAATCTTCGCGCATGTCCAAAGCGCTTTCGAAACCGGCCGATTCTTCTTCAAGTGCACGAAAAACAATGAGGCAAGTTCTCCGACCTTTTACGTTGTTACCATGTTTAGCATGAAGCTGAATTTCTTCCGTGAAATCACCGGGCATTAGGTCCCAACAGTGTACTTTTCGGGCTTGGGAAGAGGCCTCACTAGAACTCAAGCGCACAAAGGAGAACCATTATGCCAAGTCGGTCAAGCAATTCCAATTGCTCCTGGCAAGCTTCCCCCTCCGTAGCGCATCTAGACCCTATGTACACCGCCAACAATGGATGCGATGAACCACAATGCCTATGCTCTCGCCACTACCAACACGGTCTAAGGAGGTGTGTGTGTGGAGGCGGAGAGTCGCCTACAAAAAGTCGGGGACCAAGGCCTCGTAGCTAATCCCGACTATGAAGCAGCGGTGGAATGTTCGTTCCCTTCTGCGGATGTCTATGCCACTTTGTCCATCTCTATTAGAGTTAGTTACATTAGCTCGGGCATTATCACTTGTATTTCCTAATAGCCTATGTTATCTTTTTCATTCAATAAAGTTCACTGCGACCAACAACTAGCCAAAATGGTCACAAATGGATCCGAAAAATTTATCATGAAAACCTCAATGCAATTTCTACCTTTGGTTAAAATGTCATAAATTAATAATATAATTTAAGACTTTTACAAATTTACAAGAAATTAGGAGCAGTCACTGTTGTCAGAATATTATTAATTTTTCGGTAATCCATTTTAATCCCAAAATTTTACCAGGCATCAAAATCTTTAAGATAATATTTAATTTGCATTCTTTTAATGAAAGGAAATGTTAATTATAACAATAAGTAAATAGGTAATCTATTGAAATTAAAGTTAAAATAATGCCAAACCAAATTTAAAACACTTCTAGAGTTGCATCATGCTGATGCCTGAAAAATGAATCAAGAACCATGTATAGTGTAGTCGCAAACTTAAAATGAATCTTGACCGATTTAGTGTTCGCATTGTGATCATTTAGACTAATTCAACAAAGAAATAAAATTACTCGTCTAAATGATAAAATCGGTGAAACTAGTTTAGAATCAGCGTACAAAGTTCATACTACCATATTCTGGAAAAACATCTTAATTATAACGTACTTTCCATTTAAATCAAGCTAGTTCAAAACCCTTAATCGTTAACAAATGCGATTCACGTTTTGGCCGATTCCGAATAGTGTAAACGTTACAATGCCACGTAAGCCTTTTCAGTGATTAATATAAAGTCTCGTCTAAATCATAAAAGTTATGAAATTAGCTCAGTAGTGCTCTCCAAAGTATAGTCTACGCTATTATGAAAAGATAATCTCATTTCATTGTGATTTGCATATTAATCTTAATAGCTTAATAACCCTAAGTAATCACATTACTTTAGACTATCTCACATATGAATGAATGAACTTGAGTATAAATGAGGAAATCAATGATTAAGTTATTTGTATCACCGAACCTTCTCAAATATCATGAAAATGGCGCAGAGCATTTCAATATTGGATGTCTTTGAAGTGGTTTCGGTTTGTATCCGTATTTTACATGTTAAGCGTGCTTTAATTAGAACATTTTCGTGTGATTGAAATTTGCATTACAAAATTTTAGTGTCATGATTCACAGTATTACAAAATTGAAAAGGCATTGAGGTTGCGATGTATTGTCCACTTTCGATGCGAAAAGGCTCTAAGGCTGCGATGTATTTTCTAGTCGCATACTGAAAAGACTCGACATTGCGATTGTATTGTCTACTCGGCCCGAAAAGACATTGACTGCGGTGTGTTGTCAAGTCCCCTGAAAAAGCTCGAAATTGCGGTGCGTTGTCAACTCGGCTTTGAGAAACCGTGGGACCTGATCTTGGGGCGGAGGCTTATGTGCTTCGTGTTTGCTCTCCGAGTGCCCCTAAGGCCTATATAAGAAGGGCGATGTGTTCTTAGAAGCACGGAGAAGAGGAACAACCAAGGTGAGGAAGTCTCTAAGATATATCCGTTCATTTTAGGTGACGATCAAGACAAAATGCCGGCGTGCAAGTTCAAAGGAAAGGGCAAAGCAAAAAGAAGAGGGAGGCTCTTCGACCTTGCAGCGCAACATACCAAGATCTCTTCCTACTGACCGGGGTTGTCGCGACCGATGTGTTTGTGCGGAGATCCTTGCGGGCTTGTCCGCTCATCTGAGCTTCCAACTTGGAAGAGGCGGTATTGGAAGTGCCGCAACTCAATTCGACCACGGAGAAGGCCCGAAGCTTCGCCTCATGGTAATAATCATCGTGTTTCCTAATATTTCTACATGAAACTTTCCTAATTTTTGTTTCATGCATCGCCTCCCCATTGTGTGAATTTGAGAAGTGGTGCAGACGAGGAGATCGACCAGACGACCAAAGGCTCCTTGATGAAGAGTTCCGCAAGCGGACCGTAGGGAGCGGCTTCAAGCGCAGCGTGACGCCAAGACGCGAGGAGGCACGCCACAAGGAAGCGGAGGAGAAGGAGGCCGAGAGAGAAAGGAAGAGAGAGACACGTCGTGCGGAGAAGCCCCACCGGAGGCATGGGAGAAGGGAAGTGGCCTCGATGCACTCAAGAGACGTCATGTTATATGCTCCTCCCAATTTTAAGCCGTAATAAAAATGTAGCCTACCTTATTTTCCGCATGATAACCGAGTTGAGAATCACCACATCTCTTATTTTCCGCATGATAAATTATATGAATTTCTTCTATATCTTCTTATTGTATCCCAATTATATTATTCTCGCAATTATTCGAAACTACATTACTTAAAAAAGTTCCTTAAACACTTCAAAAACCCATTGTGTCATGAAAGGAATAAAAATCTCGACGTTCAACCGATGCAAAAATTTCTCACTCGTCGAGTCGGAAATGTCTTATTCAACCAAATCCAATAGGAAAAGGTTATCACGACCAAAATAAAATTCTCCAACAAAATATTTCTTATAAAAGATTTTCTATATCACTAAAAAATATATTTTTTATTTATTCAACCCTAGTTGACACATGAAATTATCGCCCGTCCGGCCGGAATCACGAACCATATGTACAGAGAGGCCACTTTTGCAATTCGAGCATACGGAGGCTAATTTCGAATTTACAAAACGCATGAGGCAGAATAATTAAAATTTCGCGAAATTTGGTGGCGTGGCGCGGGCCGGGCATAGCCGATCTGCGGCTATGGCATATAGACACCACGCGTCGGCTATGCATAGATGGCGTACCACGCTGCGACTATGCACGCCATTTTTGAAAATACGGCAAAATATTGTCCGAAATCGATATTATACGGTATAAAGTTGTCTGTATTTGAAATTTTGCCACGAAACACAAATACGGTGTATGTATGTATGCATCCGTGTCCTCTATACGTTATACGCTACAGGGAAGGGGGGAGAGAGAGATACGCCTCCCGCTTGAGCTCCGGTATTCTAGTTCGGGCTCGTTCACGCCACGCAGTCCAAAGAATGGATCGTTGGCTCGTTCATCTCCCCCACGCCGCGGCGGTTGCTTGCTTGATCCCAAGTCCCAACCCGCCTCCGCGGCCGTTGCGGGTTTCGCAATGTGGCGGCGCGGGGCCCACTCCGATGCCGCCCATCACCTCCCCACCGCCGGCGCGGGCGCGTCCACCTCAGCCGTCGCCGGCGCTGTGCGGAGGCGCCGGCGTCCGGGGCTGTCGTGCCGGCCGAGCCACCTCTTCTTCGCCCTCCTCGTCGCGCTCTTCACGGCCTCCCTGCTCGTCGTCTGGCAGCTGCTCCCCATCGGCGACGGCGACGCGGTGGAAGGAGAGGTCCCGGCGACGCGGCCCGGGGGAGGGTTGATGCGGTTCTCGGCCTCGCGCGCGGCGCTGCGCGCGTTCGACGGCGAGATCCGCGCGGCGGTGGTGGCCTGAGCTCTCGCCTGTGAAGCTGGCGCTCGTGAGTCTGCCTGTTCCCTCGCGTGCCTGCTCATTTCCCAAACCCTATTGGATCACTTACTACCTAGTAGACTCACTGCATCAGTTCGTAAATTTCAATTCCAGCGAGAAATGCCAACTTTCTACATGATCTCGTGGTACTCGCTTTGGATGTACAAGTGAAATGCGGAATGGATTAATTGTTGGTATACTAATATTATTTATCTGTACTGGTGAGTGGTGAGAGATTATTTGATGGAGGAACAGACATGCTTACCTAAGTAGATGCACGTCATGTTTCCTTGTTTGTTTTTTATTGGTCCGGTCTTGTGCTTATGACTTTTTAATGTTGCAACTGCATGCTATGGAGAGTTGACTTTGGCTTTGTATTGTTTCAGGTTGTAGGAACTATGAACATAGATGCACAATCCCTTATGCTTGCTACTTTGGCAAAAAGTCTTGCGGGTCTGGGTTATGAGGTCGAGGTGAGTTGCTTTGCCATTGCACACAGATTGCTTGTTTGGTGAAGTGGTCATTGGGTTGCGTACTTGTAACTACAATGACTTGGTGTAACCTGTAACTGTTTGGTGGTCATTCAAGTGTATGTTAAGAACACTGTCATGAGTGGGTGTAACATATGGAGCAGGTTTTAGCTTTTGCAATGGGAAAGCTCGTGATATTTGGAAAAATATTTGCCATGTAAATGTTGTGAGCTTTGAGAGTTTGAAGTCTGTTGATTGGCCAAAGTGAGTACTGAATTCTTAGGGTGGAGTATTTCCCTTTTATTTTCATTTCATGTCTTATTAGTCTCTTGACACTTTTCTCTGCTCCTGATTTTGTAGATACAATGTTGTGCTCTTAAGCTCTCTTGGAGGGAAAAAGGTCATGTCTATGTGAGTGTTAGTTTTAGCTTCCTATATTTGACTGTCATTGTTACTTGTGTAGTTGTGTGTTCTGCTACTCCATGTCTTATTTAGGTAAAACACTATAAGGTTTCCGACAACTTTGATACGAACAGTTCTACAAAATACCAAGTAATATTAGTTTACTACATCATTTATGGAAGATTGGCTTGGTTTAGGGCCTGTTTGTTTCAGCTTTGGATTCTCTAAAAGCTGATTCTGAATTGTGGTTGTAGAGAAGCTGATTCTCCAAAAGCTGGAATCCAAAAGCACATATGAAGTGGATTGTAGATTCTAGTGTATATGGGTGGGCTGGATTGTGAGAATCAGATTCTAGAATCAGCCTGTTTGTTTCTGATTCTGCTTTTGGGGTTAGAATCCAGAATCAAAAGCTAAAACAAATAGGGCCTTAGTTTAACGTTTTGTTGATTCTGGAGTCAGCATTATGTTATCAGAAATTGGAATGTCAACTCTTAGAACAGTTTAACCTACTTCAGCTGAGTCACGAATCATGACCTTATATAGCATTGTATATGGAATGCTCGAGGCAGGCTTCTAAGGATGAAACTTTTTTTGGGCATGATCACTATCTGATTGTAGAATTACTGTTGATCAGCTAAGGAGTTCCACTTTGTTTCTGGATGGAAGTTTTATATGCTCTAAGGGTTAGCATGTGACAAAAATTGCAATGCAGCTCAGTCACAAAAACTAAGTTCCCCAAATGAAGTAAACTTTGGCTATGATAGAAGCATTCCGATTGGGCCAAAAAGAACAACTGCCATAATTCTGCTGTTTGACTAAGAATTATATCATTAAATGAGTCCTCATTTTGTTCTTATAATTTCCGTTGTTACAGTTTCTTCCCCCTTTTGTAATTTGTTACAGCATTCGTTTGTTCTGCAACTCAGCACGTTCATGTTGTGTTCAGTCTTATGCAGGAACCTTTTCAACTTATACCAGTGGTTTGGCTTATTCATGATGATGCTCTTGGGCAACGCCTTAGAAGTTATCCAGAGCTGCATCAGTCCATTCCAAATCACGTTGAAGATTGGAGGACTCATTTTAATGCATGCACTTATGTTGTGTTTCCAGATAGTTACCTTCCTGTATGTACCAACCTCAATTTTAGATCCTGGAATGATTAAGTTAAGATGAAACAGAGCTTTTCTGACTTGTAACCATCTGATTTCAGTTGTTATACTCGACCCTTGATACGGGGAACTTTTTGGTGATTTCTGGTTCTCCAGTTGATATCTGGGCAGCTAGAAGATACCGCTCATCATGTTCTCAAGAAACTATAAGGAAGCAGCATGGGATTAAAGAAGATGATGCTGTTCTTTTGGTTGTTGGGAGCTACTTGTTCTTTGATGAATTACCATGGGATTATGCAACGGTCATGCGTGCATCAGCTCCACATATCATGGACATGACAAGAACTAAAAAGTTGGGAGTGCAGTTTATTTTTTTCTGCGGAAATGACACTGATGCCTATAACTCTGCTTTCCAAGTAATTATCCTTTGCATTGCTATGATTTGGGACAAGATATCTGTACTTCACACGCACGCACTCGGGTGGAAGCGCTATTCTGCACTCGAGTATAGAATAGTTATTCTATGTGTCAGCCGAATAAGCACGTCCAAACCACCCAACGTACGCTCACTTCGTGTGTTAACTAAGTCAATTAGTTATGTAGCCAACAAATTAATAAATATAGTTTCTTGTCTGCACATACTATAACCTTTTTCCTTTGATTTATCTATAATTTTTTATTGGCAACTTCGATTCAACAGTTTTCACCGGTTGTTTACTGACGACGAGAGTAACAAAATAATATAAGTCTCGCCAATAAATGATATATGAATGAAATTTTACAACCAATTTACTGGATGTGCTGTTAGATTTTTCTGCCACGCCTAGCAATATTGCATAATAGCCATGTGATATCAGCAGTAAGAAATGCACTCCAATTTACTAGACGCGTTGTTAGATTTTACTGCTAAACCTTGTTGTGGTGCATGATGGTCGTTTGATAACAACAATACAATACAAACCAAAGTTGCCAAATGCACTCCAATTTATTGAATATGTTGTTAGATTTTACTACTAAACCTCATTGTGGTGCATGATCTAACTTAATATTTCAATAATATCGATTCATGTCTTCTTGCTAAATAATATGAAGAATCAAGACTTTGAAACAACACTTTGAGTATATATAACTTGTGTAGTTGTAGTATACTCATGTCAACATAGGATAAATTCAAATGCTATCTAAGATTGATTATGTGCATATTGATTCCAAATTCAATTATTTATATGTACATATGCAATGGAGTTTATTCTATAGTTAATGGTCTCAAGAGTATTGATCTCTTTCCATCACTCTAATATATTGGATCATTAATTGATTTTGGTTTTCTTTCAATCAATTAAAGAACGTTTCATCATGCGTTGATGGTATTCTTTGTTGATTAAGGACAAATAAAAAGTTCTTGAGTATAATGAAGCATTAGTTGTATCAAAGTACTCAAGATACAATTAATTATTCAAATTGATTTGGATTGTACTCAATCGATCTTAGGGCATCTATTTTGTGTTAATAGAGTGCAATTGATGATTGAGGCAATCGTGTTTGTTACACTAACAATTTTCTATGAGTTGTAAAGTAGGTTAAGTTCAAGAAAATGAAGAATCAGGAAAAAGTCATCGTATGTTGATGAGTTTCAAGGATGAATCCCGAAGTGAAGTGAAGTTAGAGAAGATTCATCACATGTTGATGAACAAGAAGAATAGACCCGGCTTGGAGAGAAGGTGATGGAAATCATAAAAGTTGTAAGTGGATGTGTTAGAGGCAAAGTGATAGCATCTAGGCCCCCTCAATTTTTATCATGTTTTATTAAATAGTTTTGGTGTTGATGATCGAGTTAATAATTCCTCAAACTATGAAGAGCATATGTTGAAATTATGGATGAAACTAGCTGGACAAACAAGATTAAGGTATTTAATTACTAGTTTATGACTTGGGAGTTGATTCAAGTCAAATAGTTAGGATTAATTTTCGCTTTGGCTGTACTATAAAGAGGGACTTTGCACAAGTTGGTAATTTGGTTCATTAGGTTAAGACAAAATTAGACTGCTTGGAGTTAAATCATTTAGTCTTTCTGCTCCTTGAACCAAAATCCCTATATACAACAAGTCCAAACTTTGTGACGGACCAAAGTTCAGTTGATAATTTCTTAATCTGTCACAAACTAGTCAAAGTTCTTATCTCAAACCAAAGTCAGTCCAATTCAACATCAAAATTCACTTTAGTAAAATTCTGATCAAATTTTATTCATTTCAACGGACCAAACCTCATATTCTCATATACCTAAGTCCGTAGTAAAAATTTCTTGAAGAAATTCAGCTATCTAGTTTTGCCCATCTATGACAGACCAAACTTTTTGGTCCGGCATACATGTACTTTCAGCTGACCTAAAACTTCTCCGATACCCATCTATGACGGACCAAATTTTTTGGTCCACCATACACATACCTTTGTCAAACCAAAATTTCTAAGATGTCTATCTATGACGGATCAAACTTTTTGGTCCGGCATAAATTCAAAAATAACTATCTTTTCTGATAGGCAAAACTTTGATATTCATTTCTTGAATTCATGATCAAAATCATACTCCGTTTAAGAAGATTTCTCATCTATGATGGATTAAATGTTGCTAATTCAAAGTTTAGTCCATGGCAAATTCAAATCTCTTGATTAAACTCATTTTGTGTCAAAAATGGTTCATAGCTACTGATTTCAGTCATAACCCATCTATGACGGACCAAATTTTTTGATCCGCCATACATGTAAGCTTCATATTCCTCTGTTGGACCAAACTTGCTGAATTCCCCATGCATGACGGACTAAATGTTTTGGTCCACCATAAATAGGTAAATTTGGTCCGTGATACACATGATCAGTATCGCTAAGTCTAAAAGTTTAGTCCGCTGTAAACGTGTTTTTGCTCAAATTTGACACTCTGACATGTGCAACGGTCACTGTGGTAGGTACAACGGCTATATTCATCAGAATTGGCTATATAAGCATTGCCTGAGCCATCTACCATAGAACTTTATGAACTCCTTGACATTTTAGCATTCAAAACAGCTCTCATTCACAACAAGGAGTCTGTGCTTCACTCTGAAACTCAAAATCCTCATTTCTTCTAAGTGTTTAGCTCCAAGCTTGAGTCTAGCAGTGTGGTTTAGCGAGTGAACCAAGAAACAGAACTTGTGCAAGTTTATTACTCTTGGATCTCGGTGATCCTAGACAGCTTGGAGGAGGTGAAAAGTGCGACCTGTCCAAAGAAGCTTGTAGAAGGCCACTTTTGGTTGTGAAGGGTTTGTAGCTCACCTCACTGGAGTGGTGAAAGATCTGCTCGAGTGATAACCATTGCTACTGCGACTAGCTGTGGTGAAGCGATACTTCGAGAGAAGTGCTTCAACGTGGAGTAGGAGAAGGGCTCCGAACCACGGGATAAATACTTGTCTCATTCTGTTCTTTACTTTATATATTGTGTTGCTTTCGCTGTTATTTCTATTTGCATTTACCTCTTTTACATTCTGATTTTAAGTCATTCACTCATATAGAATAGTTCACTGTAATCAAACAATTAAAAATTTGAAGAGTTGCCTATTCACCCCTCCTCTAGGCCAGTTCGTTCCTACACAAAGGTATAACTAGCTAAGGCTAAGGATGTGTTCCTAGTCTTTTACTAGTCTCGGTGTTTAGATGTGAGACCGGATTGCTAGTTAGATGCTGTACTAATAAGAGAGGTTGAGTCATTTAGCCTGAGTTTGATCATGTGTTGATAAACTCAATTCGATTTAATCTAGCTCACTTTCTTAGTTGGATTTTGCATGAAACTCGTATTTGCATGTGTTGCAAATAAGGGAGATCATGCTTGCTTCTTATTGAATCTTAATTGATTTGGAGTTTGCATGGAACTATGGATTTACATGTGTTGCAAAAAGGGATATAGCTCATGCAAGTTGGTTTGAGTTGTTTTGCATGGAGCTAGGTATTTGCATGTGTTGCAAATAGAGAGCTCATACATTAAAGTCTTATTTTATGTCTTGATCGTGTGTTGATCATCGCAAGGCTAAGTGTGGTTTATGCTTTGTGTTTGCAAAATATGTTTTTGCAAAATATTGTTGTTTATGCTTCTTATCTTGGAGTATGAGATAAGCATTTGCAAATGTGTTTTGTAAAAGTATTATGATCATGTGATGATTATCTCATAGCTCAAGATTTGATTTTAAGTCAAATGAATTTGCTATTTGCAAATGTGTTTTGTAAATGAGCTGAAAGTTATGAGCTTCGATTCTAGAGCATGTGTTGGCATTTGCAAATATGTTTTTGTAAAGTATCGAGATCATGAGTTGATCCTTACATAGCTAGTGGGTTGATCTCATAAATTCTTGGTTTATTTGCAAATGTATTTTGTAAATTATCTTGATTGTGTGTTGATCATCACATAGCTCAAAGAATCAATCTTTATTGATGTTTGATTTGAAAAGAAAAGATTTCTATGTAAAATCTGATCTTATCTGAAAATCCAGCAGTATCGCAGGTGTAAAGCCGGTACTACCGCTAGGCCGATAATACCGTTGGTTGGGAGTTGGTACTACTGGAGGTCGGTAGTACCGTGCGTAAGGCCGGTTGTTATTATCCAAAAGGGCATGTTTTCTTGGTTTTTGAAGGCCAGAGCTACCGGGGTCGATGGACGGTACTACCGGAGGTGCGGTAGTACCAGCATCTGATTGGCGGTAGCTATTTTCTAGAGAAGCGTGTTTTTGAGTTGCGTTGAGGCTGACAGTACCGCCCGTGGGGATTGGTACTGCTGCTCGAGCGGTACTATCGGGCTTTTGCCTACGGTAGTATCGGGTTTCCTATGCTGTGACTAGATATCTAGCAGTTGGCATTCGAGACCCAGACTACCGGCCCTACATGGGCGATGTATCGGATTTGCTGAAAAATGCTCGATTTACCCTCCAACGGCTAGTTTCTTTTAGAGATGATATAAAAGGAGCTTTGGTGGTTGGCATTTGTGCTTATTATGGTTTTAGAGAGTTCATTATTTTTTGTGGTTGAGTTGTGCATGTGTTGCACTCTCCAATTTGGTTTTTGAGTTAAGAGTGAGCTCTAATTGCATGTGTTGTAATTAGGAGAGGATTAGGAGCCTCTTGTGCATGTGTTGCACTTGAGGGGAGTTTTGTGCATGCGTTGCACTTGGTGATCACCATTGTACATGGGTTATACTTGGTGGAGCTCAAGTTAGAGGACTTGACTTGTTACCTTGGTGTTTGCTGACACCTAAACGGCGTATGGAGGTGTCGTGCATGATGACCTTTTCAAGGAGATTGTGTGAAGGCCCGGCAAAGTTGTGAAGGTCAGAGCTCACCTATCCGGAGGGGGAAAGAGCTACCATTAGTGGAATCCATGTGGGTGCTCAATTTGTGAAGCCGGTCCAAAGCAGTTTGAGCATGTTTCAACGTAGATTAGGGGAGATCGGCAAATCTCTGAACACCACGATAAAATATCGGTGTGTCTATTGTGATTTGCATTCTATTCTTTATTTATACTCAAGCAATTTATATTGATAGAATTGATAGTTTGATTGCTTGTATTTAGGATTGCAAATTATTGTTAGAGATATAAATGGTTAGTGCACTTAGTAAGCCTAGTTGATTTGGGTTTTAATTGTCAAAATCTTAATTTATCGCTTCCGCATCTATTATCATTTAGATTTTGATATAAGGGTATTTAGACGAGATTTTAATTAATCGTAAAAAAAATTATAACTGCCTATTCACCTCCCTCTAGTTGGCATCCTAGATCTTACAAACACCTTATAACAGGTTGAAAAGAGAGGTACTGTTTGATTGCAACATTAGCAACACTATGAAATGTTAAACAGCAGAATACTCTAGAGATGGAAAGTCAAATCATCTAGGACCTATATGAGAAATAAAAAAAATCTCATGTTCCAAATAGAGCCTTAGAAAATTAACTCCCATAGGAAGAGAGACAATTTCGGGATTCAACTCACGGCTAGTAAAAATGTTTTAACAAAAGCAGGGATAGCAAAATGTCTTCTCACAATAATAACTTAACCTAAACTAGTCAAGTGCACGTACGTTGCAACAGAAATATATTTTTTTAACCAAATAATCAAATCATGTTATGTATTTACAAAAAATAAAATTACACCCTTGAGTTGCCAGAGAGAGAAAGAAGTGGGTAATAGTCCAACCAGGTGGAGCGGATGTGGGTAGAAAGAGAAATACGACTGGTTTTCTTTTTATCTCACGCTCATATGTCGACGCGCTGTTTTTCTTAGAGAAAAGGAGACGAAGGATATACTACCGACACCAACTCGTGTTTATAAACTAGTAAAAATATACCTTCCTCCATTATATCGCAAGCATGTTCCTTTCATATGATTATCAAATCTCAGGAATTTAAAAAAATTCAAATATTGCTACTGTCCTGATTATCAAATCTTGCCAGTCAGTGTTTTATCAAAAATATCGTTTAAACTATTTTTCGCTCAGTTGGAATTTACCAAAATTTCGGCAATTTCGGGTGCAATTTCAGATTTTTAGTCAAAATTTCGGAAATTTCGATCCAAAAAATTCTAGATTTGAATTTTGCTTTTTAGATTTCATCCGGATTTCGTTCGAAATAATGAGATTTCGCCGAAATTTTGGATTTCGGTCAATGGCGAATTTTTATCTAAAATGAAATTTGTACCCTGTCTAAGACAAGCCGCCTGCCACGCCATCTTGCTAGGGCAACGTCTCGATGGTCTAGGGGTTTGAAGGGAGGAGGGGCGGTTGTGGAGATGGAGGATGCGGGGAGAGAGAAGAGGAGCAGGAGTGCACGGCGGAAGGGAACTAGGGAATGGTTGGTGCAGCGGCCCACATTCCTTTTTTTTCTATGTGGTGTCAAGGGATAACGGGTACAGGGCACGGGGTGGGAGGGATACGGAGGGTGCGATGGACGAAACAGAGTAAACTCTTTTTATCAGTTAACAAAATAAAGAATAAGTCCTTTCCTAAACTTGGAAGAAGCACCGCTCCCAGGATTGTTTGAGCCGAGCCGGCGGCTCGGCTCAAAAATTATTCGCGTTTTGGTCCTTTTTAAAATTACGAATAGGTCCTTTGTGATTTTCTGTGAGAGGAAGATTTTTTCCCTTAAAATCGTGTTCGGGTCCCTAGCGCCATTTTGTGGAAAGAATCTCCCGTTAAATTCAAATCGTAAACAAGCTATTTTCTAATTTTTCAGGATAGCGGACAAGTCCAAAAACGTAACATTCAGGTCCTTACTCCTTACGTCTAGGTCCTTTCTCCATTTTTCCCGGAAAAAATATTTTCGTCACCAGAAATATGTGAGCGGCTCTATCTCTAGACTTTTTTCCCATCTCGATCTCTAATATTTTTTAAAACATGTATTATTACTCGGTGAACGCGTAGAGTGTTAGACTCGGCGAAAGAAGGTTGTCGTCTCTAATAATTTTTCACCCTTTTTCCTCTAGACTTTTTCCCCGCCGCGGTTTTCCAGCTCGGTCTCAAATATTTTCCAAATAATTCGTCGAAAGAGATATTTCTACAACTCTATCTCTATATTTTTTCACCATTTCGCTCGTTATTTCGACGATTTAGGAAATAAACGCCAGTAAAAATAAAATTTTCTGCGAACGACGAATGTGGCGTATTACGCATGAAAATTTTTGTGTTCTTTCAATTAGTTTAAGCTCGTTATTTCGACGATTAAAAAAAGCGTGTAAGATCGAGGATGCGCCTAGAGGGGGGTGAATAGGCGTTTTACAAAATTAATCGCTCTCTAATTACGATCGCTCTAATTATCCCTATGTCAAATCCTATTCAAAGATAATGCGGAAGCGATAAACTAGATTTTGACAATTAAGGCTTAAATCAACTAGGCTCACTAGTGCACTAACTAAATTATGTCTCTATACTAGAATTGCTAAATTGGTCAAACAATTAATACTAAGTAATTCTAATACAATCAAGCAATTGATAAATACTCAATAATGTAAATGCTTGAAATTAAAGAGACAAGGGATAACCGATGTTTTTTCGTGGTGTTCGGAGACTTGCCGGTCTCCCCTAGTCCACGTTGAGGCAAGCCCACACACTTGGACCGGCTCCCACTCGAGCACCCGCCTCGTTTCACTAGTCGTGGCTTTTCACGCCTTCGTGTAGGCTCAACCCGAACCTTCACAAACTTGCCAGGGCTTCTCACACCTTGAGAGCTCCCGTGCACGACGCCTACGCCGTCTAGGAGTCGGCAACCTCCAAGAGCAACAAGCCGCTCCTCGCTTGAACTTCACGGAGCATAACACATGCGCTTCCGGTGATCACCAAGTGCAACACATGCACAAGGACTCCCTCAAGTGCAACACATGCACAAGAGACTCTCAAACCACTCACTAATTGCAACACATGCAATTAGTCTCACTCTTTAGCTCAAGAATCAAATGTGAGTGTGCAACACATGCAACACCTCACCCAAACACTCAACCAAGCCAGCAGCCTTACCCCAAGCCCCCCAAGGGGTCTATTTATACCCCACCAAAGAAAACTAGCCGTTGGGGGCTTTTTACGAGGTCGAGGCAGAGAGGCAGGTCATACCGCCCCAGGCCAGTATGACCGCTCCTCCTAAGCCAACGGCTAGAAAACTAGCCGTTGCCTAAAAACCCGGTCATCTGCGCCCTTGGCAGTATGACAAGACATGGCTTATATAATCGCTTGGGTGCGGTCATACCGCCCAACCTCAGCCCCCAAAACAGCCTCTCTGGAAAAAACATGCCGCACAGGGGCCGGTCATACCGCCGGCCGGTATGACCGCATGGGGGTGTGGTCATACCGCTCCCACTGACTCCGGACACCGGTTTTTAGCGATCTTTTCACCAAAGAGCCAAACACTATTCCTTGAGCTATTTAGATGATCAACGCATGATCATACACTCGTGCAAAACACATTTGCACCAATTTAACCCATGCTCAAAGAATTTCAACCAAATTGCAAAAACACATTTTGCAACCAACTCAAGATCTATTTGCAAAACGTATTAAGCAAATCAAACTCGAGTTTATGAGATTAATCCCCCTAGCCATGTGAAGGTCAACACGAGACCCAGTCAACTTGCCAACACCCGTTGCAATCCCTACTCACATGCTCTCAGGATTCCAGACTCATAAACCTCAGTTTATTCGCACAACGAACTTGCAAATAACACAATAAATATATTTCATGCTTGAGCACTACTCTTTGCAATACATGCAAAAGTCTAGCTCAAAGCAACACAAAATCAAGGTGCATGAATTCTCTAATTGCAACACATGCAATTCTCTAGTTCCATGCAACCATACCAAATCGATCACACTAAAACCAAATCAACTGAATGAGCTCTCTACTTGCAACACATGCAAGCCTCTAGCCTCATACAAACACACAAACACCAAATCATGCTTGAGCTCTCTCCTTTTGCAACACATGCAAAACTTAGCTCCAAGCAACACTTGATTTTAAGAAGATTTGTTTTGTAAAGCAAAACATGAAGCTTCAACATTCGCAACACATGCAAAAGTGAACTTCACGCAAAAGCCAATGCATATTGCTTATCCCATTTGCAACACATGCAATCAAAGCTTTATGTGAAAACCAAAAGCAAATACTCTTCCTCTTTGCAACACATGCAAATCAGAGTATAAACCAACAACACCAAGCATAAGCTTAATCCATTCGCAACACATGCCAAATGGTTAACTCTTATGCAAAAACCAAATCCAAATGGTTTGAGCTTGAGTGAACGTGGAATTGAGATCATCAACACATGATGAAGCTCTAGCAAGGACGCAACCCCTCTTAATAGTACGGCGATAAAAACTTAGACTTAAAGACTACAGAGTCCTTAACCTATCTAGTTATACCTTCGCCGTCACGTGCAAGCAATCCCATTTGGTGTCTTTATGATCTTTACTTCATTACGCTCCCCCGGGATCATCACTCGACTCCTCTTTTTCTTCGGGATCCACTCTTGACGCCCATCACCTCATGATGCCGTCATTGTCCCGTTCTCAATCATCCTTGGACTTAACCTAACTCAATCACAACTCTTAAAATAGTTAGTCCAAGATGCTTAGTTGTCTCAATTATCTCTTGCACTCCATTAACACATAGTGGATGCCTTTAGATCAATTGAGCACAACCTAAATCAATTTGAATGATTTAGATGTGTCTTAAGTACAATAATGCAACGCATGCTTCATTATACTTAAGAGCTATTCATTTGTCCTTAATTAATCAAGGAACACCATCAACACATGATGAAATGCTCTTTAATGATTAACAAGACAAATGAACTTAATTTAAATTTTCATTTAAATTGATATGAGTATATATTAACTACACAAGTTTTCATATACTCATGTTGATGAAAAGTAATGATCCATTATATGTAAACTATATGGAAATAATCATTACTCTAAGTCATCAACTATAGAATAAACTCCACATGTATATGTGCATAGATATAATTGACTTGGATATAATATGCACATATTCAATTTGATCACATTGGAGTATATCATATATTACCATGAGTATACTATGACTAGGCAATTCAAATATATACTCAAGGATTTAGTTTCTTTGTCTTGATCCTTATATGTGTCAATAAAGAATAGATCAATACAATGAAACTTTCAAGTTAAACTACAAACTCCCCCTAAGTATGTGCATCCATTTAATATATGGATTGGGCAACATGATGCACATTTTGTGGTTAATGTAATGGGGATATTCATACTTTAGCTTGAATCCAAAGTATGCAATTAATACTAGAAGAAATATACATACATACCTTGGTTTTTCCATTTTTCATTCAAATATGAGACTGCTAAACATATACTTAATAAAATATGTTAGTCTCATAAAGATTAGGTTTGTCATTAAACACAGATTAAATATTAATTAATCATTAATCATCAAAACCAAGGACTTTTGAACTTACAAAGCGTCGCCGGAAAAAAAAGAAAATTTTTCTATGGAAAAACAACATGAGCGGTATATTACGTCGCAAAAATTTTCTAGTAGTTCTTACTCTGATAAACAATAAAAGTCTAACTCTAGACGCTCATAATTTTTTTCTCGAAGAACACCCTTCTTAGAAGAATTTGGTAACGAGGGAGGAAGAGCAACAGCACGAGAGACGAGTCATCCCCCTTCGGCCTTCCCTGGTTCACTCTTCTCTTCCAGTCTCCTCTCCCCTTTATTACACATCCCCGCGACACGAAGCCCAGGCCCCAGACCAACCACCTCGTCTCCCCTGCGATCCATACAACCGGGCCAGGCCACCGACGACGCGCGCAAACCCTAATCGCCGCGCGGATCTGGGAGCTGCCGCTGGCGCTCCCTCCCATGGTCCCCCGCGCCGAGGGGCCTCCGGCCGGCGGCGCTGCTGAGATGCGGGGCGACGCGCCGCCGCCCACCGCGCCCTCAGCCTCCTCTTCCTCCCTCTTCGGCGTCGGCGGCGGCGAGTTCTTCGAGTCAGCGCCCGGGCCCCTCGTCTTCCTGCCCCTGCTCCTGATCCAGGGCGGCGGCATGGACCTCTCCCGCGTCGGCGAGAAGCTGCTCAGCTCCGTCCGCTCCGCGCGCTCCCTCGGCCTTCTCCCCCCGACCCCCTCCCCGTCCTCTTCCCGCCCCGAGGTTCCTTATCACTGCCTCCCTCCCTTCGTCGCTCGCTTTCGTGTACTGTCTCGGATCCGAGCGATGGCGATTGCTTATGTTTATACTGCATTGTTGTAGGTTCCAGCTCGAGCTGCGGCTGCGGCCGCGGCCGCGCGTGCGATCGCTGGGTTGCCACCGCACGAGAGGATCAGCCTGCCGTCGAATTCGGAGGACCTGGTCTCGATCTACGGGAGCAACCCACAGGGGCAGGCCGTGGACGAGCTTGAAGATGTGTTCTATGAGGAGGTAGGTGCTGCATTTTTTGTAGATGTGGGTGCCATCGACGACTCTCCAGTGGGTCTTGATGTGTTAAAGTTTGAATTGTTTGCAGGAGTTCGATCCGATAAAGTTCATTCTGGAAAATATTCCAGATGAAGGTGATGATTCGACCTATTTGGATAAGCAGGTTTGTGCGGCAGTTTATCCTCACCTGTCCTTCATATCTAAAACATTATTAATGGAACGCATGATAAGAAAACCTGTGTACACCATGCGTGTGAGTGGTGTTTGCACGCATGCTTGGATGCGGTTGTGTTAATGACAGTTTTGGAAGCAATTGTTTCAACGAATGGAAATTATACCCTTTGTAGAAGAAACCAAGCCCTTTTGCCGTTTCCAAATATTCTAGCTGTCCATGAATGTATTTGCCAACGAAAGGCCCGTTCCACTTCCACCTGCATGAATGTGCACTTTTGTAACAAAATTAATGGTTCTGTTTTTTTAATGCACTTCTCTTTTTTGCAGTCCACTCTGAGATTAGCACAGCTCGACAAGATTGCAGAACGATTGTCGCATCATGTTATGGGTCACCATGAAGAAATGGGTATGTCTCCTATAGTATAGAAGAGGTTCAGTTATTGGTTCCTACTTCTCCGCATATTGTAGGATACATTTCAATTGCATTCTTTTACTTTTTCCTTTTCAACTAATACTTTCATGGATGTTCATCTCATTTGACATGCTCAGGTTTTTAAGTCTCTTTAGTTATGAACTGATAGAGATATCTATTATAAGTATTTTCTCAATTATGCTACCAAAAATACCATCATTGCTGACTTCATTTTAAGGAAATCCCATATTACTGATAATAAGTTTTGGCCAGTGAAGGGGATGCAGTTAGTGATGGAGTTAGAACAAGACTTAAAGGTTGCGAATGTAATCTGCATGGTATTATCTCATGAAACTTTGTCCTTGCAAACATTGTTTTGCCCCTTTTGGATATCTGGCCCTTATGATTTAAGCAATATTCAGAATGGACGGAGGCATATATCGTCGTCAAAGAATGAGGTGTCAAGGGATCTGGTTGTCAATGTAAAATCAAAGAAGAAACAAGCTTTGCTGGTAGGTGCATGCTCTTGTCTCATGTTTATTTGCTACATTGACTGGATAAGCTTGGTGATTGTTCCCAGCTCTTCCATATAAATCACTGAACTACCACTCTGTTATGAAGTGAGGTTCTTATTCGCTCTTTCTTGGTTAACCTCCCTTTATCAATGTCAAATGCTCCTTGTTTCACTACAACTAGCTCTAGGTACGCAGAATTGAAGATCTACAAATAAAAGGTTTAGTTTTTGTGTAATGCAGGATGTTCTTCCTATTCTTACAGAACTTCGTCATGCCCTAGACATGCAGATGGAACTCGAAACTTTTGTTGAGAAAGAAAATTACTTTCAGGTGAGCTCGATATTGGCCATGAACATTGTTATTTTTCTCTTATTCATTAATTTATTTCCTTTACTCAAGGGAGATATTAGCAGCTTTACTGCAGTAGTTTTGAACCCCATAAATCATCTCTTGGAATATGGGCGTTGCTCCTCACCTAAATGACCTCTGTACCTGTGTTTGCTATGTGGTTAATCACCTATGTTTTTTTTCCAGTATTATGGTAGTTTTCTTATGATACCTTGCTGATGTTTGCAGGCATTTCAATTATTGCCCGAGTATTTGCAAATCTTGGAGAATTATACAGGACTCTATGCTGTACAAGAAATGGGACATGGGATTGAGGTAATTATTATTTTTTTACTTTGCTCACTTCTCTCAACTAGGCTCCTGTTTTTATATGTTTTGTCTCTTAAATTCTAGAAAGTGTAGACTAAATCTATCCTCATCTCAGAACTTTCGGTATGTTCAAATCTTCAAATAACCAAAAATCTTATGCACCATCAAATTCACTGAAGTTATCTGCATTTCTCACTTCAATTGATCTGAGTTCATATATTTTATCCTGCTGATGATATTTCTGCTTTGCATACATCTGCAGGCATGGTTAGCACGGACAATCCAAAAATTGGACACCCATTTACTGGGAGTTTGTCAGACTTTCAATGAAGAAAGCTATCTAATTGTGAGTATTTCCATTATCATTTTTTTAGGGCTCTTGGATTAGCTGAATTATTAATTTCTCTTGCTATCTCAATCGAATTACAAAACTACAATCGTTAAAGAGCATGGACTCGATGGCTCTAAAGAAAGAGCTACCTCACCTAAAGTAGTAGTCACTGCCACTTCTAGCTAGCAGACCCTAACTTTGTCTCAATCGAATTACATTCTTTTAACTATTGCATATGGATGATAGGTGATTGATGCTTATGCACTGATGGGTGACATTGGTGGCATGGCTGAGAAGATGCAGAGTTTCTTTTTGCAAGAAGTATTGTCTCAGACACATTTTGTTTTGAAAGACATGTTGGAAGAGGTATTGTATTTGATTTATCGACATGGTCCTCCTTGTTTTACTACTTGCTATTCTTTTGATTTTCAATACCAATTTCTTGATATGTGATATGCTCAATTTTTCTAATTGGAAAGTAATTGCAGGAGGTGGGAAATAATACGCAGAGAAATAGGTCTGTATTCAGCATCTTATCTTGGTTCCTTTGATTGTGTTCTAAGCTTAAACGCAACTTCCAATAATTTGGATCATATGTGCATGGTTTGCAGGATGTGCTGATGTAGTTACTGCTTTTGTGAGTCATAGGTGTATTTTATCTTTGTTGGACCCACAATTTGTTTTTTGTGTGGCAAACTATAACTTAACTGGGTTATGTTTCACAATTTACATCTTACACTGGGATTATTTCCTTAAAAATCTTTGGAGTTGCATAGGTTTGCATGCCATTATCTGAAGTACTGTACTTTTTGCAAAAAAATCATGGTCCCTTCTATGCTAGGTGTGCCACTGAAGTTAGTACTGGTCAATATTCCCTAGTAGTTGGATCCCAGTTCAAGTTTGACTTATGTTGACCATTTCAGATCGTCGAAAACAGTACAAGATTTATGTAATTACGAACTGCATTTATGGGGCATTGGACATATAAAACCATCTCATCTTTTTAGAGGGAATCTTGTGTGTTAGTTGCTTCAATTTAAAACCAAACAGTATACAAGTTTCTGTGAGTACTCACTTCGCTAATCTTGTTTTCTGCAGATTTACATATAGTGATCTTTGTGTTCAAATTCCTGAGTCCAAACTTCGCCCCTGCTTGTTAAAAACCCTTGAGAGCTTGTTTTCATTGATGTGCTCATATTATGCTATTATGAGCTTTTGCCCAGGAGTAAATGTAAGTTTTATTGGTGTTCTGTCACCTTTATTTTGGAATTTTTATGACATAATCACTCATAATCATAAGTCTCAGCACTTCGATGTAAACCATCATGAGAAACTGCAAAGTATATCTTTCTGCATCATTGAGTGTATACACATACAGTCTAGGAAATCTGAAAGAAATCAGTAATAATAGAATCAACAGAAACTTACAGCTGAGCAAGCTTCTTTGTGTAAAGATGTCAAATGTTAACAATTTTTGAACTCTCTTCTATGTATGGAGCTGGCAGTTGGAAGTAGTCTATATGTCGTCTGTTGAATCGTATATTGAACAGCACGAAATAAATCCAAGTTAAACAGACCTATCTTAACATAATTTTGTGGATTTGGACCTAAATCTAATGCAATATTTTGGTTAAGTTGTTAACAGCGTCCCATTCGAATGTTCGGTTTCTGATATAGTTATTCATGGAATCTGTGTTTTTCTGTTCAGAATAACACATCTCAGAGTACAAGCGAAGCTTTAGTCGATTCAGGAAGAGGTCATTCAAGTGCTGTTGGTATTCAGGATGGGTTTGCAGCCAAGAAGAGTGACAGAACATCACCTTCTGATGTCAGCAATCCTGATGCTAGCACATCAGGAATGGATTCTCCATTCTGTCAGCTGAGGGCAGATGCTACAAAACTTGTTGCACATACATTTGAAAGAGGACGGAGAAATCTCTGGCAACTGGCAACAAGTCGCTTATCTGTTTTACTGTCTTGTTCAGCTGTTTGTTCAACTAGCACATACCAATTTTTGAAGAACTATGAAGATCTCACCATTTTCATTTTGGCTGGTGAAGCATTTTGCGGGTTTGAAGCTAGTGAGTTCCGGCAGAAATTGAAGACTGTCTGTTTGAACTACGTAGTGGCCTTTCACAGGCAAAATATATATGTATGTCAATTAACTCCTCTATTCAATTTTTAGATGTACGAGCATAAGTTGTTATGTGAGTTGGATAAAGGATCACATAACTAGATATTTATCCAAACATGGGAATCCTCCAAGTGCTAGCATGTTCTTAATCTGTGTAGCCATAATCATAACTTAAAATTGTAGGCAGTGCACAAGGAGAGTGTTGTGTTTAAAAACATTGTTCAGAGTTTTTTTGGAGCCATCGGTATCTCATGCTCTGTAGTTGTAGGCTGAATTTGATACGAGCTACTTGACTTCTTATGTTTGCACCAAAGAGTATGCAGTTGATATGCACCCTAAGTTACTATAAGCACATTGTAAGCTGGAGGAATTTACATAACTTTGTTATGTTTCACTACAAATTTGTGTTTTGTAATAAAGAATAAGAAAGGATAAGGTTATCCCTATTTTTTGGTAGTACGGGTTTCTCTAGTTGATATTATTCTTTACTCTTGATTTGGCATGGCCAGAGTTGACTGTCGTGATTAAGTTTTCAACGTGGTGTTTTTAACCATTGCAGTTTGCCATTCTTTTGCAGGCACTAAAGATGGTACTGGAAAAGGAATCTTGGACAATAATGTCTGCTGAAGCTTCACAGATAATAAGTTTAGCAGGCCTTACTGGTGATGGTGCTGCTCTGATTTCACCTACCAGTCGTGGTTCCACCTTACCGATACATTGTTACCGTGGAAATTCTACTACGGCTGATACAGGGAAGCAAAAGAATGCATTTGCTTCCTGGCTTAAGATTGAAAACCCATTTTCTTTTAAGTTAGAAAATGGCTCCACTGAATCCCCTAAGTCTAATGTGCTGTTCAACTCATCAGCTGGCAATAGTTCTGTCCATGGAAATTCTAGTCATGGCAATGGAAATAATTCACCTTATGATGAAGAGAATGAAGACCTTCTAGCTGATTTCATTGATGAAGATAGTCAATTGCCTAGTAGGATATCAAAAACAAAAATTGTAAAAGGCAATTCTTCACATTGGAAAGATGGAGACATTTCATCGCAGACAGGATCATCGCTTTCTTTATTAAGGTATCAAATACTTGTGTACCTTAACTTGTGGAATGTTCCTATAACTTAACTACCTATGCTAAGCTGTCGCTGCCTCACTGGAATCAGGATGATGGATAAATATGCGAGACTAATGCAAAAGCTGGACATTGTCAATGTTGAGCTTTTTAAGGTTAGTTCTGTCATTCAACGCCAGTAGATTTTCCTTGGTAGTAAACTGCATGGGTAGTAAACCGCATGAACATAAGTTTGTGGAATATCTTCTGTTCATACTCAATAAGCCTTTTTTTCCAGGGTATCTCCCAACTGTTTGGCATCTTTTATCACTACATATATGAGACATTTGGGCACCAGGACAGGAGTCAAAGCAGCAAGTTGTTACCTGATTATCAATCATGTAAGAATTAGGTTCTCCCCAAAAATTTTTGCTTATGGTTCTTTGCTATTAGTGCATATAAATACATGATTACTGATTTTAAGCTTAAATGTCCTTTCTGATGCTTGTGTTGTATTCAGTTCGGCTTAAAGCGGCTTTATCAAAAATAACACAAGACTCTGATCAGTGGATCAAACCACAGAACATTTCGTATTCACCTTCATCACCTTTATCAATGAATTCAACTTTCGCTCAGATGGATGTGATGCCTACTGCACCTTCGAGCTCAATGTTCACCTCCTATGGGTTAAAGGTAGCTGCTGGCTTTTCAAGACGATGCTTACATATTGCTATTCAATCCCATCTCATGTGCAGCCTTAACATGTTTTGAGTGTTTGGAACTGAGTTGCAATACCCACCATAAATCTGATGTTTGTCCTTCGTAGACAACAAAATTGAAATTTGCTTTGCTTAACTTGAGCATGCCTCATAAGAATTCAGGTTTGCTAAATTGTGCAGTCTTTATAGAGTTTGAATATGCTAAATGGAGTTCACAGTAGATATGATTTCTCTGTTTCTCTCATTTTTTTTACCATAATATTAGCAACTTATCAACTGTTATTTTGTTGGCTTCAGCATGCAAGCTGTTCCAATGGTGTGTCTAATTAATAAAGCAAAACTCTGGTGGTAGCTACCAGAATATTAGGCCAATCAGTCTGTTGATTACTGCTATACAAATCTCCATATTTTGGTTGATGTTTTCTGTTTCATAGTTAGTTGCTTAACTGCCCCTTGCCACCATACACCTGGCTTAATACTGGTTGTGTGGATGAGGCCAATATTGCATCCAAAGAAGTTATATACTTATAGGCTGTTGGAAAGGCAAAACTTTTGGATGTATTGTGGGAGGGGATGGTGCGTATCTTTAGCATTTGGAAGCTACTGGAGCATGGTGGAAAAGGTGGAAGGCAAAAAAGTAATGGGAAATCAAATATTGTCGTCAGTTGGTTTTCATACACAAATTGATCGAGGATTGTGTAACATGGAGAGAAAATGGGCTCAAGGGAAAGAATCTAGGTTGAGAACTAGGGGAATTAATGAGTTGCAAGCATGAGCTGATTTGGTCTCTGTAGTTTCAGTATGCTCGTTTACCTAAAAAGTGTTATCATGAGTGGGCTAGTGAAAAAACTGATCCATTTTGGATCTTTACTTTTTCTTGCAGGAGAGATGCGCAGCTGCGGAAACAATATCATTGGTTGCTCGAGTTTTGAACAGATCTAGAGTCCATCTACTTTCAGTGTTGTCTCAGAATAACACTTCCGTTGTTGAAGACTTTTTCGGGACACTCGTAAGTTTCTTGAATTTTGAGAAGTTTTGCAGAACTCGAAGTTGTTGTTGTGTGTGTTTGCGATCAAGTTCATTTTGTAGTCTGTAGGTTACAAGATGCAATTGATAACTCTGAAATTTGCCCTATCCCTTGGTTGTGATAGGTGGTCTCTGTTCCAGATTTGGTTGAGCACATTCATGGGACAAGTGCACGGATGCTTTTGCATATCAATGGGTATGTTAGATAAAATCTTCATGTGTTTTGCCAATCCCCTTAATTTTTTGTCGTTATTTCTTTTGGCCAAGTATAGCTTGTGCAGGATGTGCATCACCACAGATGCTGTTAGAAGTTTAGAACTATAGTATCTTGCTCAGCTACTGCATTGATACTTTGAATCACCACTCGTATATGCTCAATCAGATCACCTGCCAAATGTGTTTTTTAGGTATCCAGATAAGATTGCGAATGCCAAATGGGAGGTCAAGGAGCTTGGCATAGAGCACAATGGGTATGCTTATATTTAAGCCGCCGTAATATGAACAATTTAAATATTATTGCTTTTGGTCTCTGTTTTGGCCCCCTTTTTTTTGTTATGCTTCTTTTGAACCCTCATTTGGCACCCTGTTGTATTCATTTATGCATTATTTTTCCAAGTAATTCAAAACATCTAGATCTAATATATGTGCTCTTGATGTCTTTTGGTAGACGTTCTATAGTAATCACTAAGTTGAGGCCATTTTCCTTGAGCCATAGACCATCCAGCAAGATGTATCTTTGTTATTGATGCCTTGATCCATCAATTTGCGTGGGTGTGATGGTGGTGTGGTTCTGTGGCAATATAGTAGTGCTTCCTTTATATATCTAGCTAAATTTGTTTTTTACAGATAAAATCACAGCTTTTACTGTTTTATTCATGTGCTTACAAAACTTGGAATTGAAATATTAATTCATTGTACTATGGAGTTGAATACATTTCATGCTTTGCTATATCAAAATATGCAATCCTGCACTTATGTTTATAATAACGCAGGCTGCAGGAAGTATAGGGAGTTAGGAACTTGATTGCAAATTTCATAGTTAGAGCAAGGACTACGACTACTAGTATGGTTTTTTAGTTGTGATCTGGAAGTGCTACTGATTAGGTTGTTTGTTGTTGGCACCTTTTTATTACAGATATGTTGATTTGTTATTGGGTGAATTCAAACACTACAAGACAAGATTGGACCATGGAGGAATTTCTAAGGAGGTTAGTGTGATTCAGTTGACCGAATAGTTTCTTCCTTCCTTCTTTGTTTCTTTGGTCTCACTTCACTTAGTTTACGTATGTGGGTGTATAGTACTTTTGGAACGTACTAGGGTTCATTCCGCTTTGCCATCTAGAAAAGAATATTTGGCTTTCTTCCTTCCAAACATTTCTTGATAATATACCGACGTTAAAGGTAATTATACTTCTGATGTGCTTCCCAGCTCCAAGACCTCTTGCTGGAGTATGGCATAGAGAGCATTGCAGAAGTTTTAGTTGAAGGACTCTCCAGAGTGAAACGGTGCACCGATGAAGGGCGTGCTTTGATGTCACTTGACCTTCAGGTTGTAATCTTTTGATTCTTATCCAGTGGCATATTTGTGACATGAAAGCCATGGAAGAAGACTTAGTGGGAGTTTTTGCTGCTCTTTCAGGTACTAATTAATGGGCTGCAGCACATTGTATCAGCAAATGTTAAGCCAAAGCTGCAAATTGTGGATACTTTCATAAAGGTATGTAGAGCAAATTAGTCAAAGCTTCATTTGTATAGTAAGTAATTTAATGACATTACCCCCTCCCTTATGCCAACCGCACATAACCTTTAGTGTTCCATGTGTCCTTTTATTAATGAGTTCTTGACAAAGGCCATTGTTGTTAACAATTCTTGTGTCTATCAAACAGGCTTACTATTTGCCGGAGACTGAGTATGTTCACTGGGCACGTTCTCATCCAGTAAGAACTCAACGATACTCCATTCCCTGTTTAGTTTATGTGCGTGTTTTTCATTTCAGTGATACAATTGATTTACTCCGTCTTTGTCTTTCGTTGCTGAACTCTGTAGGAGTACAGCAAAAGTCAGGTTGTCGGGTTGGTTAACCTGGTTGCCACCATGAAAGGATGGAAACGGAAAACGAGGTTGGAAACCATCGAGAAGATTGAGGCAGGACCATAGGCGAAGGTGGTCTGTAGTTGTTTTGTTTTTGTTTGCTTCAGCTGCGTATAGAACTGTGTTTCTATCTCTCTTTCTTTTTTTTATCGATTTTGTCAATTCTTTCACCTTCTGGCCATTTTGATATTAACCCCATTATCCGTCCTTGGTGTATATTTAAGCGACAACCTTGTATCATATCATATCCAGTGGGGTGAGTAACCAAAAAGCAAAGGAACAGTATGTACACCATACATGGAGCATTGGCTCAATAAATATGAATCTCCATTGATAATTAAATGACCCCATTATCATGAGTGCAACGGAGCAAATTTTTTAGGAGTAATCTAACTTGCTGCAGATGTCTTCAATGGCTGTGCAAATGCGTCAGACGCATAAGTTGTGGTATTCATTGCAGCCTTTAATCCTAATAAATGATGCTGTAATAAATTCCTATCAAAACCTTAGGATTGCGTTTGCACAGAACTTTTAAGACGGGTTCTGATACGTTTATCCGTATTGCAATCGAAGCCTGAGGATCATACGGAGCCTTTTAAAAGACAGGTTCTGGTCTGTGACGCCTGTCCATTCGTATCGCCATTATTTGCCGTCTTCCTCTTCCTGTCATAACTAATAACTACTGTGCGAAGAAAAGGCAGCGCGGCTGCACTACGGTGTTCGGTTCGCCATGGATCCATGACTCACTCTTGCTTAGCCGTAGGCCCATTAGCCAATAGCCCGGGTCTCCATGAGTTTCTCTATACAAATTCGTCTCGGTTTAGAACACTATTTTTTTTCTATTTTATGTATAAAATTAGTTTGCTTTCTGCAAGATTTCTAAGTCCGGGCATAAAGCAGGAAGAATGATCGGATGACGTCACGGAATCGAGCTTGCAACATCTGGAGCTTATCCCGAATAGTTGAGCTACCCGTGTGCTCTTGCCGCGTCTGCGACTGGCCTATTCCTGGGCAGAGGTGGCTGCGATGTTCCTGAACTCCCCCACACATTTATCGACACCAGTCGCCAAATTATTCCTCCTCACCACTGCATACAGGATTACAGGTTCTTGCAGCCTCGCAGGGGCGCCAAGGCTGCAGACATCTCGGTAAAAGTCATGGTGACACATTATTACTGCTGCTTGCAGCTTGGCTTTCTGCACTTGACCCACATTCCGGAATGATCCCCCTCCGCTGCAGCTGAGCCGAGAGCTGATGGATCAAACTGAAACTACTTTAGAGCAAGTATAATAAGATGAGGTAAGTAGACCGTAAGAATTACAACATCAGATTTATAATGAGTTGAAGGAGAGAGGAGAAGCGAGCTACAGATCTATAGCCGGCTGCAGCACGGGCTCCAAAAAACTTGGTGAGAGAATAAAAGAATGAATGTAGACCAAGTATTAATGGCTTTTGTATATATATATATATATATATATATATATAGCTAACTATTATATGAATAAACTATTAGATTAGCTGTTTATGATATGATAATAGGATAAAGTCTGCAGTTAACTCTCTTATTAACCATGCCCTTAGCAAGCTTACGGCACCAAGACCTCCTTTACAGCACAGAAATTTTATAGAAAATAATTGTTTTTATGGTAACCGGGAAAAAAAAAATCTCGGCCCGTTCAGAATTGTAAAGAGGAAAGAAAGACAAGAATAAATAGACACTGAACTTGTATTGGTAAGAAGCTAAGAAGACTGGTACACAGGCAGATACAGCATCAAGCTTCTCATTACACAGGCTGCACTGCACGGAAGCAAGTTTAAGCTGCCTATTAATTACTAAACCTTAAACACTACTCCATGATTCCATATCACATACACTGACAGTACATTACAAGTAAAAAAGAAAGACGCAGCAAGCTAGGTACCACGAACTATAGGAAACAAGAACTAGATTGTTGTAGTACAAGTACAGCAGTAAAAACGCAGTACTCCTAAATCCTACCAGCTCCTCCTAACCACTACCAAAACCACTTGGCATGCACACGTGTGCTACAGTGCTACTGAAGTACTACTCTACTAGTAGTATTGAGCTAGAGAGCTCCTGATCGGCCCCGGCCAGTACGTGCGTCTAGGCCACCCTCCGGCGCTTCTCGGGCGGCGGCGTCTGCGGCCAGAAGAGGCGCTCGAGCTCCTCGAGCCGCAGGCTTAACACCTCCGCCTCGAACAGCCGCTTCCGGCACGGCGCCGCGGGCGCCCGCGGCTTCCGCGGCGCCGGCGGGCACGAGGCGGGCGGCTTCAGGTGGCTCCCCCCGCCCGTCGGCGTCCGGCAGTACTCCTCCCACACGCCCGCGCCTTCCTCCCCCGCCCCATGCTGGAGCAGCGGCGAGCTGCACGGCGAGAACACCGGCGCCGGCTTGTAGAACTCCGGCGACGCAGACATGGTCGAAACTCGAAACCGACTCGTATTGGAGCTATCTATGTGTTCCCTTTTCTCGTGTGTGCCGAGAGAGAGAGAGCTGTGTTCCGGTGTGTATGGCGGCGAGGTAAGCGTGGAGTGGAGAAAACGAGGACGGAGAAGAAGGGAGGTTACTTCTTGCTCTGCCTCTGCGCTTTGCTGGGGATATGCTCTGGTTTTGGGAGAAAGGGCCCTTTGTAGTTTGTAGTGGCACTTTGTCTTGGGCAGGTGCCTTTTTGTACCGAGCACGTCTAGATGATTTGGTTATTACACTGAGGTCCAAGTATTCTTGCCCTTTACACTACTTCCTCCCGTTTTCTCTGTATCTGTCCGTCCGTGGTCTCGGATTATTTGTTTCGATCTAGTTGTTTACTGAGGGCATGTATAATTATTGTAATTTTTCTTTCTTTACTCGTAATTAAATGTTTTGTAAGAGGTTCGTGGCGAACTTAATTTGTTGTATTATATTTCAAAAATCAAGCAGAGAAAGAACATAAATGGCACTGTGCCTTGTACGAATTTTATAAATTTGCTGGAGCGTGATCATGATTCAAAATTTTTATGAGATATTAACCATTTCCTTGTCACCCTTATGTAAAATTTTTGAAAAATTTAAACCATTTGGGCTTTCCAACTTCTGATATTGGGTATGGCTACAGACAGAGTTGTGATGGATCGAGCATCTCTTGGCCATCTGAGTACGTTGATCCATATGCCGATTCGTACGCACGACACTTGTCTGTCACTGTGAGGTACATTTTTCAGGTTTCAGATTACACCAGCTGGCTTGCTCACTATGAACATTACTCGTCTGCTTGGCAACCGCTATTGGACTCGGGAGCAAGACAAGCAACAACACGAAAGGATGAATCACGAGGTCATTATCGACAACGAGGTGGGGTCACAACCACAGAACTACTACTGAGGATTCTTATGTAAAATTTTCAGCTCAAAATATTTCTCCGAATTTATAAAAATTCGACATTCAAAGTACTAGTTTTCAACTTTGTCTGTTTTGAATTTTAAATATCTTAAATTAATTTATTAATTTCTGATATTTTTAGTGTTGATGAATTTATTGCTAGGGAAGATAATGTAAAATTTTCAAAAAATTTCAAGTTTCTTGATTTGGTCAATAAAATCTATCAATGCAGTAAGCACTGAACTTAATTTGTTGTATTATATTTCAAAAATCAAACAGAGAAAGAACATAAATGGCACTGTGCCTTCTACGAATTTTATAAATTCACTGGAGTGTGATCATGATTCCAAATTTTATGAGATATTAACCATTTCTTTCCACTCTTATGTAAAATTTATAAAATATTTAAACCTTTTTATTGCTAAATTTAATCTATGTATGGATCATCGATTCATTAATGTGATAGTAGCACTGTTCGCATTTTTAAAATTCATGACACTTGATCATCATATGAAAATTTTATAAAAATATTATGGATGTGTCAGGACCATACAGAAAAATTTTCAAAATTTTACAAGCTCGTTTGTTCTAATTTTCATTCGGATGAAACTTGTCGCTCAGCGCTTTACTAAGACAGTACCAATGTTTGAATTTTTAAAATTCTCACATTTGATCATCATCTGAAATTTTTACATAAATATCATAAGTATGTCAGGAATCTCCACAAAAATTTCAAAGTTTTCTAACGTAGTTTGTCTATTTTTATCCGGTTCAAACTTGCCGATCAACGTTTCATCTACATAGTATCAATGTTTGAATTTTTAAAAATTCCACAGATCTGATAATCACCTGAAATTTTTATGAGAACATATATAATGTGTCAGGAACGTACAAAAAAAATTTCAAAATTTTTCGATGTCGTTTGAACCCATTTTCGCTCAGTTCAATTTGACCGAAATTTCGGAAAATTTCGCCGAATTTTGGGGTATTTTCGGCGAATTTCGAGATTTCGTGCCAAAACAAACCGGATTTGAATTTTGAAATTTGAATTTTGAATGTCCTCCGCCGAATTTATCAATTTTTGACGAAATTTGATTTCTACCGGTCCGAATTTTTTGCTCAAACGAATTTTGAATCCTGGTGGTATGTCATTTAATGTGTGTGTATATATATATATATGTGTGTGTGTGATTATTTCTCGGACATGTACAATGAGCATTAATTGATGGTCCTAAAAATTGCCACATAGGCAGGAAAGCTGACGTGAAGGGGAGAGATGGGAAGGAGAGAGAAACAGCGTTGTTTCGTGAAACAACGACTCTTGGCGCGGAGATCAAAAAACAACGATGTTAGAGCTGTCTGTTGGAGAGCCAGCCAGCCCTAGCGTCTTCTACCATAAAGAGGCGCATGCAGAAAATTAATTATCATACATTTAATGAAGAGACAGTTTTAGAGATAGTTCTTTGTATACAAACTGACTCTTGCTGATGTGGACTGTCTAGAAGATTGAGTCAGATTCAACCTTTGTACATGCCCTCATTAGGCACTTCTTTGATTCAGTGCTTCCTTATGAGTGCACGTGTGGGCTGTGTGGGCTGTGGACCAATATAGTGAATTGGAGGAAGTAGTGTAATAGCTAGTGTCCGAGAGAGCGTGCCATTTGTGAGACATATTTGACTTAATTTTAGCTCATCGTATGACACTCACAGTAGCTTGATTAGATGGGATTTTAGAAACAACCATTACAGTGATTTAATACTAAAGCTTCATATTGTAGGGGCTACTTGCTGCATGGAACTACACGTTCTCACAAATTTGGTAACAAAATCCCTAGGGCATAAAAGCTTGATATTAAAATCTTGTTTCCTAAAAAGAATGATACTTGCATGAGTATCAAGATGCTTCTCTATGTTTCACTTCACCAAAAAGTTAACATATTATAGATTACTCCCAACTTTCTTGTACATATGACATTCTAGTTTCTTGTATTTTAACCAAGACACATATAAAAAAGAATGTATTACCACTCTTCATTATATCTTCGGATGGTGCGACTTACTCTAGTCTATGCACTACAGAAAACGATTTGTTCGTGTAGTGATGGTAATAAATAGCATTGAAAATAGTTAAAGTGAAAGAGTATATAAGAAAAACATAGCTAAAAGTCACATTAAAACTGTAGAATGGCAAACAACCTGCTGAATAACAACCGGATTTGTGATATCTTGGCATGCACACGTGTGCTACAGTGCTACTGAAGTACTACTCTACTAGTAGTATTGAGCTAGAGAGCTCCTGATCGGCCCCGGCCAGTACGTGCGTCTAGGCCACCCTCCGGCGCTTCTCGGGCGGCGGCGTCTGCGGCCAGAAGAGGCGCTCGAGCTCCTCGAGCCGCAGGCTTAACACCTCCGCCTCGAACAGCCGCTTCCGGCACGGCGCCGCAGGCGCCCGCGGCTTCCGCGGCGCCGGCGGGCACGAGGCGGGCGGCTTCAGGTGGCTCCCCGCCCGTCGGCGTCCGGCAGTACTCCTCCCACACGCCCGCGCCTTCCTCCCCCGCCCCATGCTGGAGCAGCGGCGAGCTGCACGGCGAGAACACGGGCGCCGGCTTGTAGAACTCCGGCGACGCAGACATGGTCGAAACTCGAAACCGACTCGTATTGGAGCTATCTATGTGTTCCCTTTTCTCGTGTGTGCCGAGAGAGAGCTGTGTTCCGGTGTGTATGGCGGCGAGGTAAGCGTGGAGTGGAGAAAACGAGGACGGAGAAGAAGGGAGGTTACTTCTTGCTCTGCCTCTGCGCTTTGCTGGGGATATGCTCTGGTTTTGGGAGAAAGGGCCCTTTGTAGTTTGTAGTGGCACTTTGTCTTGGGCAGGTGCCTTTTTGTACCGAGCACGTCTAGATATTTTGGTTATTACACTGAGGTCCATGTATTCTTGCCCTTTACACTACTTCCTCCCGTTTTCTCTGTATCTGTCCGTCCGTGGTCTCGGATTATTTGTTTCGATCTAGTTGTTTACTGAGGGCATGTATAATTATTGTAATTTTTCTTTCTTTACTCGTAATTAAATGTTTTGTAAGAGGTTCGTGGCTGTGGTATGCAGGGATTCAAAATTGTGAAATTACGAAATTATAAATTCGGTTTTGCCCCCTCAATTATATATCGGCGAATTCAAAATTTTAAAAATTTGGTTCGCTACAGTAACTGCTACAGTAATTTCAGGAAATTTCGGGTTTGGAGTCGGATTTTCAAATTTTTGACCGGATTTGAACGGAATGGATCAATAACCCTTAAGAAAGTCTTGTTCCATGAAAATTTGATGAAAAACTAATTTTTTGAGATTTTTTAAAATTTGGGCAGAAACATTGTCAGATTTTTAAAAATTTTACAAGCCTGATGATCATCTGAAAATTTTATGGTACCATCCTTAGTAGTTTAGGATCATACGAAAAAAACTTCGAAATAATTTAACATCATTTGTTATCTTTGAAAAATCAAAAACAGAATGGACATAATTGGGACAGTAATCTTGTTAGATTTTTATAATTTTTCTCGAGTGTGATCATCATCTAAAATTTTTATTACAGATTAACAACTTCCTTAGTACCATTCTGTAAAATTTTCAAAAAATTTAATCTTTCTTGGTTTGCTCAATAAAATCTATGAATACAGTAAGCACTAAACTTAATTTGTTGTATTATATTTGAAAAATCAATTCATTTGAGCTAAGAATTTATCAGGCAATTCAAATATTTTTATAACTTTTTGAAATTTTGAGTTTCAAATTTATTTGAGCTAAGGATTCTTATGTAAAATTTTCAACTCAAAATATTTCTCCAGGAATTTATAAAAATTCTGACATTCAAAGTACTAGTTTTCAATTCTCTCCGTTTTTGAATTTTTAAATGTCTTAAATTAATTTATTAATTTCTGATATTTTAATGTTGATGAATTTATTATTGGGGAAGATAATATAAAATTTTCAGATTGAAATTATGAAAGAATATTTTCATTTAATTCTGACATTGAACTTAATTTGTTGTATTATATTTCAAAAATCAAGCAGAGAAAAAGAACATAAATGGCTTTGTGCCTTGTACGAATTTTATAAATTTGCTGGAGCGTGATCATGATTCAAAATTTTTATGAGATATTAACCATTTCCTTGTCACCCTTATGTAAAATTTTTGAAAAATTTAAACCATTTGGGCTTTCCAACCGATATTGGGTATGGCTCTGAGACGAGTTGTGATGGATCGAGCATCTCTTGGCCATCTGAGTACGTTGATCCATATGCGATTAAATGCATACGACACTTATGCATCCTTTGTGAGGTACATTTTTCAGGTTTGATTACACGGTGGCTTGCTCACTATGAACATTACTCAAATGCAGCAGCAAGCGCTGGCTTTGGACACGGGAGCGATACAAGCAACAACACGAAAGGATGAATCACGAGGTCATTATCGACAACGAGGTGGGGTCACAACCACAGAACTACTACTCGTAGGATTCTTATGTAAAATTTTCAGCTCAAAATATTTCTCCGGGAATTTATAAAAATTCTGACATTCAAAGTACTAGTTTTCAACTTTGTCTGTTTTTGAATTTTTAAATATCTTAAATTAATTTATTAATTTCTGATATTTTTAGTGTTGATGAATTTATTGCTAGGGAAGATAATGTAAAATTTTCAAAAAATTTCAAGTTTCTTGATTTGGTCAATAAAATCTATCAATGCAGTAAGCACTGAACTTAATTTGTTGTATTATATTTCAAAAATCAAACAGAGAAAGAACATAAATGGCACTGTGCCTTCTACGAATTTTATAAATTCACTGGAGTGTGATCATGATTCCAAATTTTATGAGATATTAACCATTTCCTTTCCACTCTTATGTAAAATTTATAAAATATTTAAACCTTTTATTGCTAAATTTAATCTATGTATGGATCATCGATGCATTAACGAGGATAGTAGCACTGTTCGCATTTTTAAAATTCATGACACTTGATCATCATATGAAAATTTTATAAAATATTATGGATGTGGTATGTCATTTAATGTGTGTGAATTTTAAAATTCCTCACATTTATATATATATATATATATATGTGTGTGTAGTTTGTCTATTATTTCGATCAACGACATAGTATCAATGTTTGAATTTTTAAAAATTCCACAGCTGATAATTAATTGATGGTACAAAAAAATTTCAAAAATTGAACCCACAGTTCAATTTGCGGGAAAGGTATTTTCGGCGCGATTTGAACCGGGGAGAGATGGGAAGGAGAGAAATTTTTTGCTCAGCAATTTTGTTGTTGTCATTTAATGTGTGTGTATATATATATATATGTGTGTGTGTGAAACAACGACTCTAAAATTAAGCGGGAAAGGCATGAGATCAAAAACAACGATGTTAGAGATCAAAAACAACGATGTTGAATGCATGCATTGGAGAGCCACCACCCTAGCGTCTTCTACCATAAAAAGAGGCGCATGCAGAAAATTAATTATCATACATTTAATGAAGAGACAGTTTTAGAAATAGTTCTTTGTATACAAACTGACTCTTGTTGATGTGGACTGTCTAGAAGATTGAGTCAGATTCAACCTTTGTACATGCCCTCATTAGGCACTTCTTTGATTCAGTGCTTCCTTATGAGTGCACGTGTGGGCTGTGTGGGCTGTGGACCAATATAGTGAATTGGAGGAAGTAGTGTAATAGCTAGTGTCCGAGAGAGCGTGCCATTTGTGAGACATATTTGACTTAATTTTAGCTCATCGTATGACACTCACAGTAGCTTGATAATAAACCTTTATACGGAGCGGAGAGAGTGATTAGATGGGATTTTAGAAACAACCATTACAGTGATTTAATACTAAAGCTTCATATTGTAGGGGCTACTTGCTGCATGGAACTACACGTTCTCACAAATTTGGTAACAAAATCCCTAGGGCATAAAAGCTTGATATTAAAATCTTGTTTCCTAAAAAGAATGATACTTGCATGAGTATCAAGATGCTTCTCTATGTTTCACTTCACCAAAAAGTTAACATATTATAGATTACTCCCAACTTTCTTGTACATATGACATTCTAGTTTCTTGTATTTTAATCAAGACACATATAAAAAAGAATGTATTACCACTCTTCATTATATCTTCGGATGGTGCGACTTACTCTAGTCTATGCACTACAGAGAAAACGATTTGTTCGTGTAGTGATGGTAATAAATAGCATTGAAAATAGTTAAAGTGAAAGAGTATATAAGAAAAACATAGCTAAAAGTCACATTAAAACTGTAGAATGGCAAACAACCTGCTGAATAACAACCGGATTTGTGATATTCATCACCATCTGACTTCCCTCCTTCTCACAGAATAAGCGCTTTTATGGTCCAAAATACAATCAGTACCTCTACGGCCGAAAATGGATGACAAGATCATATGGATGCAAACCTCCAATGGCGTCTACTTGGCTAGCTCGGCGTACCACATACAGTCCTTTCATACCACAATTTGATCAACATGGGTACCATCATGCAGCAAAATTTTTCTTTGGCTTGCATAGTAAATTCAGTCATAGACAGCACAACATTTATAGCTTAGGGGGTGGTCTAATCAATATCTCTACCAAATGTGCAGTCGGAACCTAGAAACGGCTTACCACCTATTTGTAGATTGCCCCTAAGTTCGATGTTTGTAGTCATCTGTTGCCCGATGGATTCGCGTGCCATCACTTTTACCGGACCAATGGGAGTCAGTCGTACAACTCGAGTAATGAACCCTTCATCGAGTAAGCCGCCAAATGAGACATCGAAAAGGTGTCAAAACCTCGATTAGCATGTTATGGGAATGGTGGAAAAAGTGTAACAACAGAGTTTTCCAAAGAAAATAGGCAACCAACGACGAAATTCTTCAATCAATCAAAGATGAGGCCGTAAACTGGACCTTTGCAGGAGCAGCATAGCTGAAGAAATTGCTACATCAGCAACTTTGATAGCCCCATGTCTCTTTTCCTTTTTCCCTTTCTCCATCCACTCCCCCTTCCACTTCCTCCTCTATGTATTTTCATCTTTTTACTATGCCCCAATCGACCTTGGTACAGTCTCGTGCACCTTATAACCTTATTTTCTATCTTCCTAATATAATCATAGCTTTAACAGAGACAAGTACACACAATTTTACTATAAGCCCTGTGTTAATTGGAACAGGCGGATAGTGGTTTTGAGTGTACAATGGCAAAAATTCATGGGGGGCAAATGACTTGCTTACTCTCTCTTTTTTATATATAGAATAGACGATTTTTTTAAAAAAAGATGTAGGGTGAGAATTGTAGTTTTTTTTATCGATTTTTCGATAAAATTTAAAGGCAATATCTAGCCTTTTTAAACTGACTAAGCACGTAATTTAAAGCTGTACTGTAGGAGTGGCTCCACCTATGGGGCTGTTTCGAGTGACCGCCTACGAATAGTGGACAAGAAGAGTAGCTGGTTCATCGTTGTTTGTATCAACTCAACGATCAACGCACATAGATGACTGAAATCCACTATATGCCGCGTGCACACGAAAGAACATGGGTTTCGGAATGCAAGGTGTGCATATTAAAAGCTACAAAAATGGCAACCGAAACAATGATTCCGCTGGCAACATATGAAATGAATTGGTTAGGGCATCTCCAATGGTGCCACTTCAGCTAGCTATAAGGGTGCCATCTCAGCATTTTGCTTAGGTGGAAGGGAAAAAATAAGGAGAGAGATATAGACTGACTACTAATGTATAGCCAGTCTATAACTGATTCCAAGGCACTTATTACCTATTACATGTAGGCCAATATTTAATTTTATAGACAATGCTATAGCTAAACCATTGGAGATGTTGTCTATATGCTATCTATAGATAATATGGATATTTCTTATAGCTAGCACCATTGGAGATGCCCTTATTCATAAATGAAAATAAAGAAAGCTTGATTTCAGTACCCTTTTTGCTCTAAGCAGAAAGACTTGTCGGAAAGCGCGAGACTACAAGGGTGTTTGGTAAGGCTTCAGCTCTATCAAATTCGTGGATCGGGTGGAATTGATTATTTTTAACTTCACCAGATCCGTAAAGTTAGAGTTGTGTGTATATCAATAGTGGTTAGATGGATCTTCTTATTTACATTTTAGACCAAAAATATAAATTTAATTCACTTTATTTTTGCCTACAAGTTTCAAATCTCAGGTGAAACTAAAATCTGAAGCTTTACCAAACAGGCGAAAGGAAGAGGAAGAGTGAGGGTCGATAGGCTTCGAGCTCTACTGTTATCGGCTATATTTAAAAGGGTCTAAGATTGAATCATATTATTTTGATTTTAATTTATTATTTCAATGCAGAAAGATGAAAGAAATATTGCCTTTTCAGGAAGAAAAACTATCAATTCTTTTTCGAAATCGAAATTATTAAAAAAGGTCGATAGATTGATATGGATTCTACCTATTTTGACTCTCCTACCGAGAATCACAACAGAAATACGGGTAATTGTCTGGTTAGAAAAAGAAATATCCGCATCGATACATCAATGTATTAATCTAAATACGTTGGCTGTGTGAAACTCCTTCGAGCTATAGCCAATAGAAGCTAGCTATTTTTCAAGAAGGATATCCTGCCATCCCGAGAAGAAATTCCTTTGTTTAGCGGTGGACCTTCTGTAGCAGTCATATCAATTTTATTAAGTTTTTTTTAAAAGTTATTCCATTGGATAACCCATGACGGCTCCCGTGGTCAAATTTGTCTACGCTCCCTCAACTACGAAGGATCACGTTGTAAACTAACAGAAACGTAGGGACCAATACGCAGAAATGGCGGTGTAATGGCTCGAGGTAGCCGACAAGGAGATCATCGGATACCGTATCGAGGATCGTGCAAATTAAATTGCGGTTCCACGCCTGGGATTCCAATCCTTGCGCGCCGGGGAGTGGCTCAGTCTGAGAGCGCGGCTGCGTGTATTGTACCCAGTCTATAAGGCCCCGTTTGAAAATAATGTATTTTAAAATTATGGTTTTGATATGCTATAGTTTGCAATTATTTTGTCATAAATACCATAGTTCATAGTTTTACCAAACTTCTTTAAAATCATGGTATTTCTTGGAACTACCAACTGTTTAGATGCAACATCACAAACCATGGTATTTGAGTGAAAATAGACTAGAAGCTAGCTAAAACCATGAAAATTTTGGGTTGGAGTGGAGTTTCAAATACTCCAAAAATACCATGGTATCTACCAAACCATGGTTTTTAATACAGAGCTTTTGGCATGGTAACCAAACACCTCATGGTATAAAATACTATGGTATTCTTAGAAACCATGGTATTGCCTAGAAACTATAAAAATACATTGATTCCAAACAGGGTCTAAAGTGTACTCCCTCCTAATTTCTTCTTGCTGCCACGTTGATTAACAAAATTAAAAATAATTATATTACTCTTAATTATTACCATCACTAAGTACTATATTTATTAGAGCTATAGAAGAAATATCACACTAATTTTATTTAAAATATAAAATATGATCTATATTTATAGATACAATTAAAAAACATGTCTTATAAATTTAGACGAAAAGAATATTTTCTTTTGCAACTATATATAAACACAACTAGGTGAACTGAAATTCAAACTAGAATTTCCCTTTTCTATGATAGTTTGGTTGTTGGTATGTATTGATTTTATATATAAATTAGCAAAATATTTTATCAAACTCGTTCAAAATCTTTGAATTTGAATATATTTTTTCAAAGATATACGTTTCATTTGAATTGTTATATATAAGTATATACCTTAAAACTAAAAGTTTTAAAAATATACTTAAATATAGCTTGAATTCACGTATTTAAAATCATGATGCACATGCACCATGGTGGTAAAGCTAGAAATTTATTAAAACTATAAAAAATATCACACTAGATTTATACCGGAACATAAAATATGTTTTACAAATTTATATTTATAGACAAAATTGTTGAAAGATCACTACATGCGATGCGAGCATCGGATGCCGCCGCCCGTGTGCGTAATTTTATTCGTCAGCCACCCCCCTCCTCACATTCGTCCTGTCGTGATCTCCATCCATGTCGACGTGTCCCGCCCACCCTGCCGCGTCTTCCAGCACCGCAGCATCGCCGAGAGAATCCTACTACGCTTCAAATTTTAAAAGAAAAAAATGCATGACAGTTACTCTTCGTTACGTCGGAGGGAGTAATTATTTTGAATAATAACGCTATGTCAAAAAAAAAGGCTAACGTTTGTTCTCTGTGCGTTGTTTGGAGGTGCGTTTGGTCTCTCTAGAACAGGAAGGGGGTGAAATTCCTTGTTTGATCCGATGGTACGTAACTCTGTTTGTTGCTCGATGTTTATCTTGCCTGTGGTCACCGGTCCCGGAGGAAATAATTGCCTTTTTTTTTTTTAAGAGAAACTAGCGTTCGGACGTCCGATTTCTGTTCATCCCATCGGACGTCTCTTGCAATATTTTTATCAACATTTGCAACGTTTTTTATCAACGCGTGAAAATTTTTTTGAACGCTTGCAACATCCGTTTACTGTAGCGAATTTTACTGTTTGTCAAAAGAAAATGTTGTACGCGTTGTAACAAAATGTTGCAGGTGAAGGAAAAAAATGTTGCAGTGCGTTCGAAAATTTCGGACGTCCGAGTATAAGTTATTCCATTTTTTTAAGTCCTATGAGTGATATTTTTTTTAAAAAAAATTAACATCCGTATAAACGGATTTACAAAAAATAGTCCATCGTCAGCTAAAATTGTTTTTTTAATGCTATTTCGATGGGACTAAATTTGCTAAACAAAACAATTATTATAAGATTAGAAAAGTTATGATTTCGTCCCAGTGCATGTCCTGTCCGTGAACTATTTTTACTTCTCGAAAAGTTCGTCGCGTAATCACTAGGGAAGTAGCAGTAGCACTCTAGTTAGTAGTGTAGTAGCATACTCCTGCTAGTATTTTATTCCCAGATTCTGCCAACGGCCCAACGCTAGTCTAGTGGTACTACTACGTTGGGATTTGTAAACAGTACTCCCTCGGTTCACATTTTTTGAGGAGTATGACGTCAAATAGCTCTAAATTAGTAAAGCATTTTGATTACAATTCTATTTTCATGTAACATGATTAGATATTTAAAAAATATCATTAGTCAAATCTTGGTAACTCAAAATCAAAATTAATAATTAAACGTGATGGAAGGGAGTAACTAACAAGGTTCGAAATCTCGTTTTTGCTCGACATTTCAGAGGTGGCCAGAAAATGAAATTTTGTTGAGATCTCAAAATTTCGAATGAAATACAAAAATAAAAATTCAAATCCAGTTTTTTTACGCTGAGAAATCTGAGATTCCAGCCAGAATTGCTAAGATCTCGGTGAAATTTGTTGAGATCTCGACCGAATTGCACTGAGCGAAAAATGGTTTCAACGACGTAGAAAATTTTTGTTTTTTTTGTCAGAGTCCTGGCATATCAGTAATATTCTCATAAAATTTTAAGATAATTACCAAGCCTGAGAAATTTTTAAAAATTCGAATATTGCTACTATCCTAATAAAATACTGATCAACAAGTTTGAACCAAATGAAAAATAGAACAAAAGACATTAGAAAATTTTGAAATTTTTTGTGCATGATTATGATATATCGCTAATATTCCCATAAAATTTTTAGATGATGGTGAATCTTGAGGAATTTTTAAAAATTTTGACAGTAGTGAAGTCTGAATGAAAAATATTTGAAACCACGTTAGAAAATTTTGAAATTTTGTTTGGATGGTCCTGATGCATCATTAATCTTGCCACAAAATTTTTAGATAATTATAAATCCGTGAAGGTAGAAATTTCGATAGTATTTTGACTGATATTCGGATTTTGAAGGTTACTATTGGAAACAATCAATATAAATTTGCATCTTAATTAATAGACATGAAATAAATTTGATACATATGATAATTCAACACATATACACTATAAATATAATTATATAGGAGCATGTGTGAACTACATGTAAAAGCACGAATGACGATGAGAACTTTTTTTTTTGCATAGTTTTGAGTATGCAAAAAAATAAAAAAAATTATGGATAGTCGTGAAGTATCCATAATATTCTCATAAAACTTTTAAATCACAATCAAACCTAAAGAATTCCTAAGAATTATGATGGTGTTACACTGTTACTTCACAGTTTTCGGACTTCAGAGTGTGTGCATGTATAGTTTACAATTTCTGATTGAGCAATTAAAATAGGTTTAAATTTTTTGAAACTTTTAGACAAGGATTTTGAGGAAATTCTTAAGGTCTCCTAAAAATTTTAAATCATGATCAAATCGATAAAATTTATAAAATTCTAACACAGCTACTACCTCATATATGCTCATTCTGTTTCTTATTTTTTATAGATAAAAATGAAGTTAAAATGTTTCAATAATATTTTTGTATGATCCCAGACTTCTTAAGATGGTATCATAATTTTTTTGTAGCATGATAAAGTTATTACGATTTTATAAAAATTCGAGAGTGTTTCAACCAAAATTTTGAAATATCTCATAAAATCGGTTTTCAACAAATTCTCATGGAAGATCACCTTGTTAAGGATTACTGATACAATTCCGATAAAAAAAACACAAAATCCAGTTATAAAACCTAAAATTTCGACAAGATCAACGAAGTTTCTGTATCATTTTCAAATTTTTTACCTGACCAGGATTTTAGATCCTGTTCCTGATCAAAATCTGAAATCTTCACCAGATTTTTTAGATTTCAACGGCTTTTTCAACCTTGGTAACTGAGAGTCTGAGACTCCATCGTTTTGACCGAGGAGTGTGTGGCCACTGGTTCGTTTGAATCAAGAACACGAACGCACGTGCACTCCTGGTCACCATAGGATGCGGTTCGCCGCGCATGGCTTTCAGCGCCCCAAATTCCATTCCGCAGCTGGTCCGGCTGGCCAGCTTCCATTACCGTCGCTACTCCGCCGATCTCATCGATCGTCGATTCGTCGTCGTCTCCGTGGACCAGGGCGCGCGCCACGCGACGCTGCCAGGCTTCGTCGTCGTGCGTTGCTCCCAAACTCTCCCTCTTTTTTTGAGACGCTGACCAATCATTCCGGCTTTCTCCGTTGCTACAAATCGGCGTGCCCAGCTCTTTTTTTTCCGCCGGGATGATTAACTCTCGTGTTAGCCCTAGCCTTTTTCCGGATGGTTGGCTTCGTCTCTCGATCTTCGAGTTTTCTTGTTCGCCGTCATGGCATCTTCAACGCAAAAATGTTAGCCTTGACCAGGGTTTCGGGCTCTTCCTTACCTAGGGCTAGCATCAGCTTCAAAGAAAGCTCGAGTTGCACTTTTAGTAAACTCGATGACAAGTCGATAATAATACCTACGAGGTTGATTTAACAAGAGCTCTTGTATACTCCCTCCGTCAGGTGTACAAGTCGCAATTCATTTTAGCACAATGACTAATGAAATTGAAAATGATTATCTGTAATTATTATCTCTAAATACTATATTTAATATATAGATGCAGAGAATACCAAATAAATACAGATATTTATTAGAGATATAAAATAACATCACACTAATTTTTATATTAAACATAAAATACATCACATATTTATAAATAAAATCATTTAAAAAATATATACTATAAATTTAGAGGAAAAAGTAGCTCTTGTGATGACAGGACAGGCTAGAGGTGTGTGTCATGCCGTGCTGGGCTGGGATGACTCATCGTGATTGCCATGCTATACCATGCCGACCCGGCTCGACTCGTCTTTGATGAACTCAGGTACGGACCATTTGCGCTTTGTGTTGTGCCGGTCTAAGCCGGTCCATTTGCACTATTACGATGAGAGAAAGAAGCCGGAGACGCATGGCAATGGATACAAAATATTGCGAAAAAAGAAAAAATTATTCATTCTTGAATAGGAATAGAACCAGTGGTGCGAACAACATATGAATACAACAATAAAAAATATGGACGGATGTAAGGTAGTGTATGCTATTTGTATATACTATCAATCTAAATTATCTGCATATGCATATAGAGGAACAAGTCATCTCAAGCGGCACGCGGAGGCATGCTTGAAAAAGATATCGGCAGGACAGAGACCGGGTGAGGGCGTCCATACACAGCTCAACTTTAACACCGACAGTTCGATAAGTACATGAATATAAAACTTATAGTTTTATTATATGAGTTCTCCAAAAAATTGTAGTTTTATAAAATAAAAGTACAATTTTTATTTTCTGATAGTCTGTACAAGAAAACTGTAAATTTGTGAAACAAGTTTTTCTAAAATTTATAATTTTGTGAAATAGAAACTAAAATATGTAGTTTTTTTTATAATTTGTACAAGAAACATGTAGTTTTGTGAAATTTACTCTTATTAGATATATAGAAAGAACATCACACTAATTTTTGTATTAGACATGAAATACACCCTATATTTATTGACAAGACTATTAAAAATACTCACTCCGTTCGCCTTTATAAGGCTTATTTTTTTAAAAGTTTTGTTCATAAATATAAAGTTTGCATGTAGACTTAATGAAGTCTTTCCTTCTATACTCCTATTTATTCTCTCTCAATCATATGCATTTATTCATTACCATCCACAAAAAATATATCTTTAATCTTCCAAAACAATTAAGTGATGACATCTAAGAACATGTTTGTTTTTACTTTTGATCGTGGATTTTGACCCAAAAAGCAGAATAAAAAGTAAACAGGTTAATTTTAGGAATCGATTCTCAATATCTAACCCATCCATATACGCTAGAATCCACAATCCACTTCATACGTGCTTTTGGATTCCAACTTATGGGGAATCAGCTTCTCAAAAACCACAATCTAGCAGAATCAGCTTTTAGAGAATTCGAAGCAAAAAACAAAAATGCCCTAAGCCATTATCTCTTATGCATTTCTCAATTTCAATGTAATCTTAATCCTTGTGCAAAGTCAAAATACGTCTTATAAAAATGAACGGCGGGAGTACATCCTATAAATTTGGACGGAGGGTGTATATATCATTATACGATTTTGAGATAACTTTGTACCCATTTTTATTTTGTATACAACTCTCATTCATTGTTTATGGCTATTTCCAAGATCACTTACTACTAAGAATTAGAGTAACACACCTCATTCAAAAGTAATAAGTGTTGTATTAAAGAGGGTAATATGGTCCTTTTATATATTGCTTGGTTACTGTGTAACATCCTATAATAACATTTGATGAGTAAACAAGAAGGGAGTATTATTTTTTGAGTGGAGCAAAGGTTACTTAAGTACAGCACGATGAACAGCACCAAAACAAACCCAATGGCCCATCTAGAGATAGCCAAACGGGCCGCGACGAGGTCGGGCATTGTTGGCATGATCCACGCACAGCCCGACCTGACCATAAATTAGCCATGTCGGTACGGGCCAGTAACTCGTGCTATGCTTGAGTCGGCACGACAGGCCAGCACAACACGACCTATTTACTGTCGAGCCAGCATGGCATGGGCATGATTATAGCCCAGCATGGCACGACGTCGGCTCGGCACGTCTCGTTTAGTATGTTTATACAAAAAATAGCTGTTTTTAGTTGTTAGTGGATTTTAAAAAATTGAAAAAAAATCCAAAAAACCCGAATACTCCCAAATTTTTTCATATAAATAGAGTAGTAGCCGCTCCTCATTTCTGCACCAGCAAACTTGCAATATCTTCTCTTGATTCTCTTAAGGAAATTATCTTGCTCTTGGTGATAATTTGGCAAAATTCAAAATAGTTTTGCCAAAAATTCAAAATCTATTTTTGGATTTTGTCAAGAAATCAATGTAAAATTGTGATTGAATTTTTCATTGTTCTTATTATTTTAAATTATATCAAAGTACTAATAGCGTAATTATTTCTTGTAATTTTCTTTACGGAGCACTAGGATTTTGCGTCCTTCCAAGCTTCTGATTTCGAGATTTCACTCAAGTAGCGTCTTGCATCCTATTACGTTGAAGTTGTTGTACCGGTACCATCCTCAGACTCTACTAGTGCTACTGCATCGGTAAGCACTGGGGCAAAAAGATCAAGACACAATACATCGGGAGTCTGAGAAGATTTCGATCAGATTAGGTATGGTATTTGTAAATATTGTAAGCACAAATTAACTATGAAATTTCAGATGAAACGAAACACTTGAAAAGACATGTTGAGAGCTGTAAAAGAAAAACAAAGGTGGCTTTGAGACAGATGTAGCTACAGTACAACTCTGACTGTATGGTACGTCACTAAACTACAATCCCGAAATAACTTGTAAATCTTTTTATCGTTTAATCGCTTCTCAAGATCTATCTTTAAACTTTGATGAGTCACCAGCTGACGAATACTCATACCATGGGTACCCCAGTGACCGGAGCAGCAAATGAGTGCCCAAGCCCGGCTCGTCGAAGGCCCTCTTGAGCCACGAGGACACTTGTCCCCGACCAAATCAATCAAGGCGGTGAACACCCTGTGGTCGGACGCCCACGAGCTCCGACCGACCGACCAAGGGGTCCGGCCCGCCATGGGTCAGGCGTCCATAAGCTCAAACCAAGTGAGACAATCTCACTTTGGGGCGGGCACCGAGACCGTCGCCGGTCAACCTCGAGTTAGCCACCGCTTCGGGCGGCGGCTCGAGAATGACCGTCGAGGCGGTGGCTCCTTCCCAAGGTGGCGAGAAGGTTGCCGGAGTCAAGCATCGGTCTCATCATCCCGTCACGCACAGTGGGAGGACGCGCTCCCTCCCGAGGCCACGCCAGAGCCAGGCGCTACGACGTTAGCACCTGGCAAGCGCACAAAGGGTAGGTGCGCCAACTCCCGACGGAGTAGAAAACCATGCCACTCGGCGTGTTTACCGACCCCACATGAAGCGAGCAGGCACCGATCAGTCGTCGAGACCGAAGACCAGGACTCCTAGACGTAGGACACCCCATCCTTTCTTTTCCAATTTCCCATGTAACTTGCCCCCTCCGACTATACAAAGGGAGGCAGGACCCTCCGGGAAGGGGGACGGCTTTTATGATACACGGCTCGAACGCTTCTATAGCTTTAAGTCCATAGCATTCCCGAGCTCTCGAGCTCTTCCCACTCGCACGAGGCGCTCAAGGTCAGCCCTTAGCCCTTGCTTGTAACACTGTGCAGTCCTCTGCACCCAAAGCAATACAGAATCACCACGAACTAGAAGTAGGGACATTCGGCCCGAACCAATATACACCTTGGACTCCCTGAGTCTAACCATTCAAGGAGAGGGAACGCACGACCCCTAGACTACAAATTTACTTGCCGGTATTCGAAACACCGACACCAGCATTTGAAAACTATAGTAGGATCGCTCATAATTCTAAATTTTTTATAGTTTCTAAACAGACAACAACTAGAGATCTGAATAAATACTATAATAATTATCGTAGTAAGCTAAGAGAGTTCTTTGATATCTATACTTTTTATGTGTCTTTGACATCAGACATATGGAGTGATAGGGCTAAAGTGGATTACCTTAGTGTAGTTGCTCATTATGTAAACAACAATTGGCAACTAAAGAGAGAATTATAGGATTCAAATTAATTGATATAGTATACACTGGTGAGAATATTACTGATTGTATTGTAAAAGTTATAAAAGATTTTAGCCTCACAAATAATTTTTTGCAATAACATTAGATAATGGTTCAGTAAATACTTCTTCAATGACCATCTTATTCCGCTTTTTAATTTGTATGTCGAATCTTATACTACATCAGTGTTGTGCTTGCTATATTATTAATCTTATAGTTAAATCTAGTTTGAAGAGGTTAGACCAGTACCTTGAGCCTTTTCGCATTGCAATATCTTTCTTAAATAATTTCAATCAATGAGCAGCAGCATATAAAACTTGTTGTATTGTAATGGAGGTACATCAACGTAAGTTTGGTTTGGATATACTGTTAGATGGAACTTTACTTACTTGATGTTTAAGTCTCTCATACTCTATAAGAACACATTTTTTATTTTTATTAACACGTACTATCGTAGCCAGGATGATCAACCGTTACTCAGAGAGTAACATTACTATATTGCTCAGTACTTGCTGTCATTTTTAGAACTTTTTTATGATTCCACTATTACTTTATCTGGAGTTTATTACTCAACCTCTCCTTTAATTGTACATCAAATTCTAGAAATTGCTACCCACTTAAGGAACCATGAAAATGTAATATTTTGCACGTTTATGCTATAAAAACTAAAATTTTGAAATATTGAAACAAAATTCTATGTTATATGCATTTACATTTATTTTAGATCTTTGAGCTAAATTAAAGTCTGAGCATTTGTTAATGCTCTCACACTTCTAAGTGATGCAGTGGGTACTGATTATTGTAGTTATTTTTTTAAATATCTATGATAACTTATCTCAAATTTATGCTAAGTACGATCAGAAGTTTACTGGAGTTCGCATGCAGCGACCTTCACTAGCACCCACAACAGGTAAGATGAAAACTGCGGGGGGAAAGATATGAGGTACAGGTGGCTCTACCTTAAGGAGTTCAACTACAACAATGTCAAATGCAAACACAACAAATGATGAAAAGCTAGCTGCCTATCTCAACAGTGATACTGTGAATTACTAAGAGCAACAAAAGAAGTACTTAAATATTTTGCAGTGGTGGCACATGCAGAAGATAACATATCTGGTACTTTCCATATTAGCATGGGATGTGTTAACAATTACTGTCTCCATGGTTTTTTCGAAGTCTGCTTCAATCTATCTAAAATAATAATCGAGTAGAGAAGAATAAATGTGACAAGTGAGATGGTGGAAATATTTCTCACTGTAAAAGATTAGGAATAAGCTGATCAACTAGCTCAACATACTATAAAAAATGTTGAGCTGGCAGAGACATTTGAAAATCTTTTTTTAGATAATCAGGAAGAATAATTGTAATCTTCACTTTTATTCTGTATCACTCAGCTATAGGCCGTGCTCTTTTTTTCGTTGCAAAGGTTTTCTCGTCTTGAGTTTTTACTTAGCAAAGTTTTTAACAAGACAGTCAAATATTAGTAAAGCTCATTATTTAATTCTAATTTTTTGTCTCATTTTAGAATTTTATTTCATATTTTTAGATTTTTTTTCCTAATTTTTATTTATTTTAAAAAGTTTTCTACATTCTTTTGAATTTTATTTTATATTTTTAGATTTTTTTTCTATTTTTTTTTTCAAATTTCTACTATTTTCCATTTTTTTTTTTTTGAATTTTTTTGACGCCACACAGACTTATGGGTTGGCCTGCATGACCACGTTCCGACATGGCATAACCCGTTAAGGCTATTCATTTATCTTGTCACAATATATGTCATATGATATTATAGAAGATACAACTATCCAATGCATGGTATCATGGATTATTTCTTAGTCACAAGATAATTAAATGCTAGATGTGTATGAGAGTATGAATTGTGGGCCACTTAGATGATTCAAGTTTGTCTATGATTTCCAAGTGGTATCTTTCAAGATACTTTCTCTCCTAACTCTTGCCACATCATCAAAATGCTATGCCGATTAATATACTGACAATAACTAACCGAGCTATGTTTGGACCGAGAATCTGACACGTGAACCAATACGGCACTGCCCGTGCCGCCCAACAAGCTGAGCCGTACTGGGCCGGCCGTTTGGACACTACTGGGCCCATCCCTCCCGGGCGGCACGGCCCGCATGGCATTCAAAACTCGCGCCCCGGTGCCGTGCTGCTCCACTGCCCACATACTGGTGGGTCCCACCTCATCCTCTTCCTACTCAGCTCCTCGACGGCCAAATGGCCAAATCCTCCGCTCCCTCCCGTCTCCCCAATCCGGCTTCCCAAATCCACCAAAAAAATCCAAACCAAACCCTAGACCGCGTTCCCGACGACTGGCGGTATGCCCACCACGTCCTGCGCTTGCTCCTCGCCTCCGCCGTGGGCGCCACGGCCGCCAACACGCTGCGTCCGCGTCCGACTGCCCCCGCCAAGGAGCAGCAGCAACCACCGCGGCGGCGGCGGCGGCGGAGGAGGAGGAGGAGAAGGAGAAGAGCGCACCACCTCGTGGGTGAGCCCAGATTGGCTCACAGCGCTCTCCCGCTCGGTGGCCACTCGCCTCGGCCGGGGCGACGACTCTGGAATCCCCGTCGCGTCCGCCAAACTCGACGACGTGCGGGACCTACTCGGCGGCGCTCTCTTCCTCCCGCTCTTCAAGTGGTTCCGCGAGGATGGGACTGTCTACCGCCTCGCCGCGGGGCCGCGCGATTTCGTCGTCGTCAGCGACCCCGCCGTCGCCAGGCACGTGCTACGCGGCTACGGCTCGCGTTACGAGAAGGGGCTCGTCGCCGAGGTCTCCGAATTCCTGTTCGGCTCAGGGTTTGCCACCGCCGAGGGCGCGCTCTGGACGGTGCTCTCTCTCTCGCTCTCTTCTCTCGTTTCGATTTAACAATTCGTGTTGTTTTTGAGCGAATGGAATAGTGGATGCTTCGCGATTCTATGGTTCGGTGAGGGGTCTGAGAAATTTCATAATTATCTAATGATTTCGTAGTGAATTGTGTGTTCATTTTAGGGTTCCCGAATGGTAACGACACACGAGAAATTTCCGTCCCCCTAGGCACCAACAAATTTTGTGAGCGGGAATTTAGGGTTTCGGACATCGCTGCATGATCTTGTATGGATTTGTTAATTCTTGGATTAGGTATTCATATGGTGTTGGTTTATACTTTGTAGCGTGGGTTTCTAAGGTTTCTGAAGCAGCTGCTTCAGTTTTGATGTGTGCATAGAGAGCAGTGATTTAAACTGCGGGCTATTGCAGTGCTACAGAGGTTATCGTCCCTACAATGCTAAGCTATGGCTCAACTAACCGCTAGTATAGCTACAGCCACTATAGCGGTAATAGCATTCCGCTGTAGCGGTTTGTGGATAGCGGGAAAGGCGGCCTCTATGCTATATTTTCTAGATCTTTTGGCTTATGAATAATGATTTAATATGTTAATGGTATATTCGGGCTTTTACTAACCTGTAATAATTATTTTTACACATAGAATTGCAAGTAATAATTATTTTTACACAAAGAATTGCAAATGTGTTGTTTATTGTTTTTATACTAATATATGACTTTGAAAATATGTAATTATGCTATCAACCAAAAATATATTTCAAATGTGTATGTTTTTTTTAGAAAATTTGGATTCAGATACTGTATATTTGAATTCTGTTTTAAAATGTCGGGTATTTATATCTCGTATTCCATTTTAAGTAATTTAAATTTCTTGTATGTGTTTTGAAACATCAATGTATACATTGAACAACTTATAAAAATTGATTCTAAAATTTATTTTTATATTCTTGAATCTTGATAAATTCATTTCACAAAACTAATAAATTCATTTCACAAAACTAAACTAGATTATATTTTATGTTTTTCATTTTGCATCTGTACATATCATGGAAAGAATGAAACATTAATATTTCTAATTTCATTTATTTGCTTATATGTTAGCCCATTTTCTGTTATAAGTTTTCATGTTCATATAGTACATTTCATAACATGGTAAAAAACAGAATTAACATTTTTCAATAAGACCGCGATGTAGGACAGCCTCCACGATCGCTTTTTTAGCAGCGTCACCGCGTACCGCGATAATTGCGATTTAAAGCATTGCTAAAAAGAGATTGCGTTTGATCTTGAATTTGAGTCAGTTTAGATCTGGGTGCATCAGTAATAAATTTTGGTGAAGTTAACAATTTTCCTCTATTTTGGTAATTTACTTGTGAGTTTTAAGCTGCTTGAATTAGCTATTTACTTTTTTGTGTGTGGCGAAGCAATTCCCCTGCCCCTTGATTTCGATAGGATTGCACAATGGTGTTGTCTGTGAAGTTTGATTTCAGGCTATGTTTTAATGCTTAGCAATACAGGTAGTTCTGTGAAGTGTGAACTATACGTCTACACCCCATTAGACTTCTTAAGAAATCAGAACTCAGGGGGGCACTCACTAGTTTCTAAAAAAAGGTAGGCGATGTTGGTGGGTTTTGGTTTCCTGTAATTCACCTGAATGGGATTTGGATTTCTTACCTTTCCTTGTTTGTCTTCTTAACTGTGGATGGATTATCGTTAATCCTTTCTTCAACTTACTCTTAACTTGGCATCTATTTTAGGTGAGGCGTAGAGCAGTTGTACCATCTCTACACAAAAAATTTCTATCAATGATGGTTGATAAAGTATTTTGTAAATGTGCTGAGAGATTAGTGGAGAAGCTTGAGACATATGCTTTGAGTGGTGAACCTGTTAATATGGAAGAGAGGTTTTCTCAAATGACTTTAGACGTGATTGGTTTGTCCTTGTTCAACTACAATTTTGATTCCCTCACATCAGATAGTCCTGTTATTGATGCTGTTTACACTTCACTCAAAGAAGCAGAGGCTCGCTCTACTGATCTTTTACCGTACTGGAAGGTTGGTTCTTTTGCCATGTCGCATCTCTAATTTCAGACCTTTCATTAAAATTAGCCTATCTGCGTTGCAGAAAGGAAAAATAGCATGACTGATGTCTGATATGATCCTTGTTTATTTTTGACAGATTGATTTTCTGTGCAAGATAGTTCCTAGACAGATAAAAGCAGAAAAGGCAGTTAACATCATAAGGAATACCGTTGCAGAGCTAATTATGAAGTGCAAGGAGATTGTAGATGCTGAAAATGAACAGATCGAGGGTGATGAATATGTAAATGAGGCAGATCCTAGCATCCTGCGTTTCCTACTTGCTACCCGTGAAGAGGTACTTCAACTTATCCTGAATTATGACAGAATTATGACAACGTTTTATTACAAGTACTTATAGTTTCCCATAGATTTTCTACTGGCAGGAAGCTACTCTCTCATTTCATGTAAATCTTTAATACAGACATACAGCCTTACTGTTAATGTTTTCTCACCTGTGGCTTATGATGGCTTTCATTGTACTTATCATTGCGGTAATTGGTTAAAGTTTTGGATAATCAGGCATTAAACCATCATGCATTTGATTGTCCAACTCATCAATGTTGTTTGTTGGAGATAGAATCCGACTCGTGTCCGACTCAGAGTCATATTAGGGACATGTTCAAGTTAGAGATAAATTTGTGATAGAATCTGATTGTTATTTAGTTGTGATTGATGGAATCCGATTGTTATTTGGTTATGATTGATGCTATAAATAAAGGGTGTGGGGATCCAATAGGACACACACGATTATTCCGCAAATTTACAGCATTGCTAGTATCAGTTCCGCTGCATGATAGGATGGGGAGCACGGAATTGGTTATGTATACAGTTTGTGACATCCTAGTTCATCTTGAAATATCTTTACAAAGCAAATGGATATATTTAGCACAGAATATATTACTGTTTGCATTTAAGTAAAGAAAAACTTTAGCCTATTTCAAACCTAATTGAATGTCTGCTGCTGCTTTTCTTATCCTTTCTTCAAGTAAACACAATGATGTTTACTTGGTAAAGGTATCTTTGAAATTTGTCCAAAGTTGATCGCTAGAAGCATTTACTTCTCATTTTCCTATTGATTTCTGAAAACTTAGAAAAACTGCCAGGTGAAGTTATTACTGTTTTTGTGTTTCAATGGTTCTGTCAAGCTATGGTGTTTTCGCTGAATGTTGACAATTACAGGATCAACTATGTATTGTTGCGTTGTTAAACTAGTTGTGCTGTATTTGCATGCAATGTTCCCTATTAGTTCTTTATTTCATCATCTTACATTACATTCATTTGCTTATCCGTTATCATTTGTTTTACCGCTTTACCCAACATGCTTTTCTTTATATGGCCCAGGTCACCAGTGTGCAGTTACGTGATGATCTATTGTCAATGTTAGTTGCTGGTCATGAAACAACAGGCTCCGTACTGACATGGACTATTTATCTTCTCAGTAAGGTATTCCTTTATCACAAAATAACTTTAAGTTATCACTTTAATATCTGTTGACTGCTCAGTATTTCACTGCTAAAGGATCTAGCAGCGCTCAGGAGAGCTCAAGATGAGGTAGATCGTGTTCTACAAGGTAGACTCCCCAGATATGAAGACGTAAAAGAGCTGAAGTACTTGATGCGCTGTATAAATGAGTCTATGCGGCTATATCCACACCCTCCTGTACATTCCTTGTGCTTCAGACAAGCAATTCAGAATTAATTTTGGTGACTCAAGGACTCCTTGTTAACAGGTGCTATTACGGCGTGCAGTAGTTGATGATGTGCTTCCTGGAAACTATAAGATCAAGGCTGGTCAAGATATCATGATTTCAGTTTACAATATACACAGGTCACCCGAGGTACTTTTCCATCTGAATATTATATAATGTACCTTGTAGTTTGGTGTTTTTAGGCCCTATGGATCGTCTGTTTTTCATAGTGAAATATGGCATATCTATGTCCAGCATATTGGTGAACTATGTAGAGTTGTTTAGCAGAAAATTGTTGGGTTACTCAGTGATTTATGAATTATCACTTACTAGTTAAAACAAATTTTCTTTGGGTGTGGTGCATTGATGCAGCCTACACTAATTGTAATATGGTAGCAATGTCCACAATAGAATGATAACATGATTTATTGAAATTCTTCCTAAACTGAGTAGACAGTCAATTTGTTGCCAATAGGCCCTAAAATACAAAATTGAATACTGATAGAACTTAAATATTCTGTGAATATCTGCTATGCTGTAGCTGCAGAGGTCCTGCCCATATAATATTCTTATCCTTTGTTAGCAATGCCTCAGCTAGCATAACATTCCATTGTTCTAATCTATTGTCTGTGCCTTCTGGAAAGGTATGGGACAGAGCAGACGAATTTGTTCCAGAGAGATTTGATTTAGAGGGACCTGTTCCAAATGAGATAAACACCGATTTCAGGTCACATATAACCCTGAGATATATTCTTTTGGACTGTTATTTTGTATAGTCCATTTATCATCCTATTGATTTGTATCATCTGGCAGAATATGATTAAACTGTGCTGTGTTCTCATCACCTCTCTTTCCCAGGTTTATCCCATTCAGTGGAGGTCCTCGGAAATGTGTTGGAGATCAATTTGCCCTTTTAGAAGCAATTGTGGCACTTGCAATCGTGTTGCAGAGGGTGGACATTCGGCTTGTGGCAGACCAAAAAATCAACATGACCACTGGGGCCACAATTCATACAACCAATGTAAGGAAGCATGCTCTACATTTTATGTTTTCTAATACTCCAAATGTCATGTTCATGATCAAGTTCATACCATTTACGGGTACACTATGAAAGATGCCAGACAGAGTAGGTTATTCTCCACCATAGTAAAAGGCAAGTGATTTGAGTTTTCAGTAGTTCTAAAGCTGATATATTCTTTTGCTGCAGGGCTTGTATATGAATGTAAGTCTGCGTAAAGTTGAGCATGAACCTGAGTTAGCACTAAGGTAAATGCATTATGTTTATTTGTTTAATATCATCACTTTATCAGCTAACAGATGTCACGGAACTACAGCTGACCGAGAAATCATCCCCTCTAGTTTTTTCTTTGGTAGCGTTAACAATTTGACAATTGATCCAGCACGCATTCTATTATATTGATTGATTACTTTCTTTCAGTGAGTCGAGATAGACGGGAACAACTTCAAAGCAGAGTTGCAATAACAGACTAAGATCAATATATACAGCGGCAACACAATTGCCAATTATGTGAAAAGCTTCTACAGTATAATTTCTACACGTTTTGAAACGTTTCCTTCGCCCCGTATTTGTATACGTCTGAAGTGCTCCCTTTTGTTGGATCTTCAGCAGGTTCGCAGATGTGGGCGTCAGACTGTGGAAACTCGAAAGAAATGAATCCTCCTCGGCTTGCTGATTCTTTCACTTCTTGTAGATTTCTTAATACTTTTTATATTTCCCTCCATGGCCCATAAACATTTCCATAACCTAAGCCGATAAATAACAGGTCCGTGAATACTCTACTCAATAAGCCTAATGAAGGCCACGTACTCTACTCGAGAAGCCTAATAAAGGCCCGTGAATACGGCCGAAAAAGTAGATATTGCGCAAGATCCAATTCTGCTCCATAAATTTCCCTAGTGGTCCATTAAATCTCGTTTTAGGTCCACTTTTAAACCCATTAACGGCCTAATAATGTTTTTACAGATCATATCGCGCGTAGAAGAATCCGGCCCAGCACGGGCCCAGAACATCACATACGGGCCACTTTGAGCCCATTAAAGGTGGTAAGACCCCTTAGTGAAGTCCATTGATGGTCCGTCGCTGTTACTGAGACCTACAAATGTTCCAATGAAGCCCATTTGAGGCCCTCCAATGTCCCTTCGTCGGTCCATTCATGTCATGACACTAAAAAAGACCCACTTTCGTTCCTGCATTATTTCATTGACCCGTTTGATCCAAATGAGTCGCATAAACGTTTCGCCAGGCACACATAAGCTTGTAACTATGCAATGCTAGAACCAATAACACATTTCCGGCCTACAAATGTTCGGCTAGGCGCACTTACGCTTACAGAAAAGCACCTTTACCATAAAAAGTAAAAACTCCGTAAGACTCATATATGCAAGTTTTAAATTTTTTTAAAAAATTAACATACGTATGGAAGGTGAGCTTCTACAATCATACAAAATTTGAAAACCAAACTCAATCGTATTTGAAAAATATAAAAAAAAGACAAACAGAAAAATAAATAGTGCTAAACAGTGAAAAATCACATTTTAGACTGAATTTGTCTTTTTCATATCTTCCAAATACAATTAAATTTGATTTTTAAATTTTACAAAATTATAGAAACTCACCTCCTACATACAGTAACTTTTAAGAATTTTTCATAATTTGTACACATGAGTTTTACCGAGTATTCACGGTAAAAGTAATTTTACTGGATATGTTGCCATGCTTATATCTAGGCAAATCTTGAACTTATATTGTAACGTCTTTCAGATCTACGTCTACTTAAGACACAACATAAACGGTCGACTAAATATACCTCGTTATAATTTGAAAGGAAGCACACCATTTTTCAGACAAGCTTCCTTCAACTAAAAAAAAAAGAAAGAAAGAAAGAAAAGATAAATATAACAACAGATGCCAAGACGTCTAATCTGAAATCAAACACAGACAGCCAGGTATGCTCACACAAAGACACAAGACACAATGGGTTTTGGTGCTGCTCGAATGGCTTGCAGCTTTTCTGTTTTTTCCTTTTTATTTATACACAGCTCAAAACTACAATTTTGGAATGAGATAATCACGGCATTAATGCTATTAACACCTCTATGATCCTATCTTATCTTTTCTGATTTCTTGCTGAAATTAAGGAAAGACTAAAAGGAAAGAAACTAGACATCAAATCTGGACACACCCAGGATTACCTCCAACAATCTCCCCCCTAATCCTTGTGTGCTGCCTTGGTGTTAATGTGGGCCATCCCAATCCTGGCACGAAGGTCATGGAACCTGACTCGCCCAAGTGCCTTTGTCTGTATGTCAGCGAGCTGGTCTTTAGTGCCAATAAAGTTAGCACTAATCCTTCCATCTTCCAAGCATTCCCTGATGAAATGGTAGCGCACATTGATGTGTTTGCTACGCTCATGGAATACCGGATTTTTCATCAACGCTAAGGTTGATTTGTTGTCGATTCTTAACTCGGTGGTGTCGGCATCCTTCCCCTTGAAATCGCCGAGCAACCGAGCTAACCACACCGCCTGTGTGGCTGCAGTAGTAGCAACGACATACTCCGCCTCACAAGACGAGAGTGCTACTATTTTCTGCTTGAGAGCATGCCAGCTCACCAAGCTGTTCCCGTAGAACAATAGGCCGCCGGATGTACTCTTCCTTGTGTCAACATCGCCGGCAAGGTCATTATCGGTGTACCCGATGAGCCGTGCCTCTCCTGTCCTCCCATAGTGGCATCCGAGACTTAAGAGTCCCAGCCACATAGCGCAGGATCCTCTTCACTGCCGTCATGTGCTCCTCCGTAGGCCGTTCCATGAAGCGACTCATGTACCCCACGCTGAATGCAAGATCCGGCCGTGTGTGGACGAGGTAGCGAAGGCTGCCGATGATCCTCCGGTACTGAGTCACATGAACCTTTGCCACCGTGCTGTCGCAGCTCAGCTTGAGACGCTCCTCCATGGGGGTGTGCGCGGGATTGCAGTTTTGCATCCCGGCCATCTCCAGGATGCGCTTGGCATAGTGTGCCTGACACAACGTGATGCCGCCTTTGTCGCTGTTTTGCTGCACTTCAATCCCGAGATAGAAAGAGAGCAAACCTAAGTCGCTTATCCTAAACCTCGCCTTCATTTCTGCTTTGAAGCGATTGATCTCTTCCTCGACCGATCCAGTGATGATTAAATCATCAACATAGACCCCGAGAAGCAGCAGTGCTTCGCCTTGGCTGCGTCTGTACATCGCAGGCTCATGCCCACTTTGCTTGAACCCGAGAGCTCGCAATGTGGCGTGAAGCTTCTCGTTCCAGGCACGCGGTGCTTGTTGCAGCCCGTACAACGCCTTCTTCAGACGCAGTACCTTGTGTTCTTGGCCGACGACGACGAAGCCCGGTGGCTGCGCGACGTACACCTCCTCCTTCAAATCTTCATTGAGGAAGGCCGACTTCACATCCATGTGATGCACCGGCCAATCTTCTTGTGCAGCAATAGCCAACAGCAGTCGCACGGACTCGAGACAAGCGACGGGTGCGAACACCTCATCGAAGTCGATGCCTGGCTGCTGCACATAGCCCTTGGCGACGGGACGAGCTTTGTGTTTGATCACAGCTCCTGCCTCGTTTTTCTTGAGTTTGAAAATCCATTTCAATCCAATAGATCGATGACCATGAGGAAGCTCCACCAGTTCCCAAGTCCCGTTCTGCTTGATTGAATTCATCTCTTCACGCATGGCCGCATGCCATGCTGGATCGTGCTATGCTTCAGCAAAGGAGCGAGGCTCCCCCTCCTCGCTGGTCAGAAGCAATTCTTCGCCAGCGACGGCACGATTGACAAAGCTCGGTACTTCTCCCCCCCCCAAGCATGTCATCGATGCGACAGTAGCGGAGAGGGGTGGTGTCGTGGTACGCATCCAGCCTGGAGGAGTCGTTCGACGGCGGAAAGACAAACTCTACCGCGTCGTCATGTGCAGAGGAGGTCAGATCGGGGAGGGCCGAGTCTCCTGCGCGATCTGCGGACGGGTTCGGCGCGGATAGCGCCGGCGCGCTTGCACCATCTGCGGATGAAGACACCCCAACGGGCGTGCTCGCGCCGTCTGCAGAGGAAGCAGACACCCCTCCACCGCTTGCGGAAGACACCCCTCCGCCGCTTGCGGAGGAGCCCGAAGCAGCTGCAGAGGAAGCTGACGCAGAGTCGCCTACGTCGCTTGCAGAGGAAGCCGATGCAGATGGGGTGACTGCTGGTGGGTGGATGGGATTGATGACGAGCTCCACCTGGAAGTCACTCGTCACCGTTTCGCCTTGTCCCAGCATTGACTCCCAGTCCCAGCCGACATCCTCCTGGAAGACGACGTCGCGGGAGGTGAAGACTCGCCGAGACCGAGGCTCCAGCATACGGTACGCCTTGGAGCCTTCCGCGTACCCGATGAAGACCATCGGGGTGGAGTGGTCGTCGAGCTTGCGCAAATTCGGGCGCTTGTCCTTCACATAACCAAGGCATCCAAATGTGCGCAAGAAACTTACTGCTGGCTTGCGCCCGTGCCATGCTTCATAAGGCGTCTTGCCATCAAGACTCTTAGTCGGCGCCCGATTGAGGAGGAAGACTGCCGTGCTCACAGCCTCCCCCCAAAACTCCGCGAGCATGCCCCTTTGTTTCAGGAGGGCGCGAACGGTGGCGAGGATCGTCTGGTTCCGCCTCTCCACGACGCCATTTTGCTGTGGCGCGTACAGCGCGGAGAAATGCCGCTGGACACCCTGTTCCTCGCAGTGGCGCGCGAACTCAACGGAAGTGAATTCACCGCCATTGTCAGTCCGCAGTACACGCAGCTTGCGCCCGCTTTCCACTTCCGCAGTAGCTTGAAACTTCTTGATTCCTGCTGCTGCATCACTCTTTGCTGTGAGAAGTGCCAACCACATATAGCGGCTGGCATCGTCTACCAACAGCAAGAAGTAACGGCGGCCTCCTGGTGTCGTCGGTGTGATAGGGCCGCAAAGATCGCCGTGGACAAGGTCGAGGACTCCTCTGCTGTGATGCCGCCTTGGATGGGAGCGAGTTTCGGCGGTGCCGTCGTGGCAGTGTCGCAGAGTCGCTCCACATGTTCGGTCGTGGCGACCCTCGCACCATCTCCTTGCGACTCACTTTGTAGAAGCGTCGGGCGATATGTCCGAAGCGGGCGTGCCATCTCCAGGATTCGTTGTTGTGCTGCGCCGCGAGACAAATCGGTTGCGCAATGTCGAAGCGCAAGATATAGAGCCGATTTGGCCCGCGGTTTACCTTGGCGATGAGTTTGCGTTGTTGATCCCAAATGCGCAGCACACCGTCTTCAATCAGCACTTTCGAGCCGCACTCATCAAGTTGGCCGATGCTGATGATGCTGTTCTTCAGTCGTGGGATGTAGTAGACGTCGGAGAGCGCCTTGTGCTCACCATTCTTGCCGGAGAACAGCACCGTACCACAACCTTGGATCTCAACAAGCGAGCCATCACCGAAACGGACCGTCCCCTGTTTCGCATGGTCGAGCTTGGAGAAGACTTCGCTGCGGCCGGTCATATGGCTGGTGGCACCGGTGTCGAGATACCAGCCCTCCTGGAGTTCACCGGCGTCCGCTTCGCCAAGGAACGCCTGCACGCGTGGTTCTTCAAGGTGGATGGTGGTGGATGGCTCGCAGACCTGTGCCATCATAAGCACAGGGTCGTCATCCTCCTCCTCCTGCGTGAGGTGCGCCTGCTGGCGCTTCGGCTGTCGGCAATCCCGGGCCCAATGACCACTCTGGCCGCAATTGCGGCACTTGTCGCGGTCATCAGGGCGACCGGCTGCTTTGCCTTCAGCCGTGCCGGCGTTTCCACCCTTCCTGCGCGCGCCGCGAGAACGGCGACTCCTTCCGCCGCCATTGGATGACCGCGAGCCACCCTCGCCAGCTTGCCTCTCCTTCTGGCGCGCGAGCCACTGCTTCTCCGTGAGCAGTAGCTTGCCATTAGACGTTGATGACAGCACCTGGTCCGAGTCGAGACGGTCCTCCACCGCCTTAAGTCGTCCGATGACCTCCTCAATCGACATCGTCGAGATGTCGAGAAGAGTCTCGATGGAGAGCGCAATCTGCGCAAACTTCGGTGGGACAATCCGAAGGTACTTGGCGACGACCTTATCGTCGTCGATTGGATCACCGAGGACCTCCAATTGATGGACGATCCCGGTGAGGCGCATGGCGAAGTCGTCGACAGACTCGCCGTCTTGGAAGGAGATCGCCTCATACTCCTTCCGCAGCCTCTAGGCAGTTGCCTTGCGAGCGCGTTCGGAGCCGACGCGCATCATCTTGATCGCTTCCCAGGCCTCCTTCGCCGTCTTCTTTGCAAAGCCCTTGATCATCTCCGACGGTACTGCGCGCATGATGGCCTCCATGGCCATCCTGTCGTCCAACAGTTCCGTGCCACCATTTTCAATAGCACTCCACAGACCGCGTGCTTGAAGCATTACGGTCATCATCACCGCCCACTCAGTGTAATTGTGCTTAGTGAGCATCGGGAACACCCCTCCCATATCCCTCACCACTCGCTGAACTCCTACCTCTCGGTTCCTAGTAGGGTCTGCAGGTGGATTCAGGGAAGAATGGCTGCTACTTGCCATGAAACTGCTCCAGGCTCTGATACCAATTGAAATCAAACACAGACAGCCAGGTATGCTCACACAAAGACACAAGACACAATGGGTTTTGGTGCTGCTCGAATGGCTTGCAGCTTTTCTGTTTTTTCCTCTTTATTTATACACAGCTCAAAGCTACAATTTTGGAATGAGATAATCACGGCATTAATGCTATTAACACCTCTATGATCCTATCTTATCTTTTCTGATTTCTTGCTGAAATTAAGGAAAGACTAAAAGGAAAGAAACTAGACATCAAATCTGGACACACCCAGGATTACCTCCAACATAATCTAGAATCGCCGACAAAGCTCAAATCAATCGCTACTCTTGAGCAAAACTATTACTGAAAATATAGAATTTAGCTATTTTGCACGAGAATAAATGGCAACCATGCGGAAAACCAATAATCAAGAAAAGAATTAACCAGATCCGTTCATACCTGTGTAGCTAAACTTCACCTTGGCGGAGACGAATAACCAAGTTTAAAAAGTCCAAGAACAGTCCCACAACGGTCCAGAGACAACAGCAAGTTTCAAAAACCAAAATTGGCAAATGCCATAAGCTAAGTTCGAAAATCCTGTTATCGCTCCCTTAGATTCCCTTATCTTCTGTAGAGATCGCTTTTCTCATAACCATGGTATCGTCCCCTCTCCCGGTCTCTACTCCGGCTTCGGCCATCTCTATCTCTGTTCCTGCTCTCTCTTTCGTCATAGTCCCTACCCCTATCTCTGCTCCTGCTCTCTCTTTCGTCATAGTCCCTACCCCTATCTCCGCTCCTCTCTCCGCCACCTCTTTCAGTGGAACCTACAACAACGATGAACAGCAGTTATGGTTCGGCACTGACAAAGGAAATGCTCCTACAACAACTTTAGCTCCATTTTCCATTGTGGTGCATTACATAAATCTACATATAACAGCCCAATTTGAAACTTTTTAGATGATAATTATATCTTACTAAGTACAGAAAAATACTGTATAGATGACGAAATAGTTATATCTTACTAAGTACAGAAAATACGTTATAGATGATCCCAACAAAGCCTTAATGAACAAATGAGGACTAAAAGAGAATACAGTGAACAATACCACGTTGCTCAATCTCCCATCCAGCATCTCCAGAACCACGAAGACTCTGTGCATTTTCAGTTCGCTGTGTTTTAGCACGAAATTTCTTCTTGAGGTTGCCAAATTCATCATACATCTCTCCATCATCCTATAAAATGAATAGAATTTAGACACAAAACTCACGGTTGTGATACACCTACCAAAGTATACAAGAGAACAACCTACCTCAGCCTCTTTGCGGCGCCTTTTAGTTTCTTCCAGTTCTTCTTCATCAAGCTCTTTATAACCTCCACCCCGGCCACCTCTGTAGAGGAAATAATTGAAAAGGAAAACGTTAAGGATCATATACAGAGCTTGTATGCATAAGAAACTACAAAGCTGCTTGATATGTGACCATAAAATACCACTCAGTTGTTGTGTGTCAAATCTGGTGGCAAGTTTTGGCATCAGATTTGGCATAAGTTTTGACCATGGTTATTAAGTCGTCGCCTAGGTGTCCAGTCGCCGGAGGAAGACCGCCGTGGCCAGTCGCCTCACCTGGCTGGGCTTGGTGTGGAGAGAGAAGAGATCCGCGCGGCCTTGAGCGTCTCCAGCCGCACCACCATCGCCTCCTCTGCCGTCGCTGCAAGATCCGGCCGCCGCCGTCCCAAATCTGGCCGCCGTTGTCCTGTCTCGTCCCAGATCTGGCTGTTGTCGTTGCCGATCTGCAGCGGCCGTAAGCGGGGGCGGAGGAAAGGGGAGGATTCGGCAGCCGTAGGGGGAGGGGGAGGAGGTCGCTGACGGCAGAGAGAGGAGAGGAGTCGGCAGCGGCTAGATGGAGAGAGCACGGCGCGTGTGAATGACGAGGGAGGAGCAGGAGCAAGGAGGCGAAGTCGGGAGTGGCTGCGCGTGTGAATGGCTTGGTGTGGGGCCGTGGGCGTGCGTGCGTCCAGTCTTTAGGAATGCTAGCACAGCACTGCAGAGCAATGGGCCAAATGGGCCGATGCCGGGAATGGACCAGAGCCCTTGGACCGGAAATTCATTTGACTGGTACTGTGGGTGCTTGTGTTGTGCTGCTACTACTAACATTTTTTTTGGCGCCTAATCTCGCCTAGGCGCCCCGGAGGCGACTCGCCTCGCCGGGGCGCCGTGATAACCATGGTTTTGACACAGAGTTTTGGCAACAGATAGCCACATATTCGTTCAGTCGTGACCAAAAGAATGGCCAAAGAATTGTGGCATACCACACTTCTGTGTCCAGTTTTGCTCATAAACCAATGAGACCACGAAAGGCCAAAATTGGTTATAAGTAGTGCTGCGTGTCATAACACTTGGCCTAATGTTCAATTTGCTGACAAAAAATATAGCTGCCACTAACTGGTTCCAAGGCAAACTTAGTGCCAAGTTTTAGCATAAAAACAAGTTCCAGTTACCACAAAAAGTGTAGTTTTAAAAACCTGGGTACAACTGCACAGCTAAGTGTATACCACTTTAGTCATAAAACAAAAGGCGTCTTTAATACTTCTTACAACAACCAAATACAGCTATTCTTTACATGAATTGACGGTACAGCTCACAACATATTAGGTAGGACAATTTCACTTGAGTAAGAATGGAATTTTCAAATTTAACTAGCATGGTAATTATTAATAAACTTGACATGCAAATGGTGCAGGTACATTACCTCACGCCACCTTCATTGTGACCAGGCTTGGTGGTGTTACATATATTACATTTCATTCGCTTAGCCCAGTTTATATTGCCACACCTGAAACACACATGAAAAATATTTTTTTTGTCAGACGGACGTTCTACAAGACGGTCAAAACGGTATGCACTTCTATTGCATGCCTTAAAAAACTTAGGCCAGGTGTTGATCAAAATTACACTGAGATCAACAGCAAATTGTTTCCATTCATACATCTATCCTGTTTCCATATTGTCAGTTTAGTACATATCAAGAAAACAAAAGTAACAAGATTCCAACATCCCAAATCATTTTTCCAACAATCAAATTTTAAGACGGCCATACATATCAAACTTTCTAAAAGTCCAAGATCAACACACCCCCAATGTTTCACACCAGAATTTAAAATGAGTATTGTTTGGGTAACTTTTTTTCCCTATTTCTGCCGCGGATGCAGGTCCCACAGCTTCAAACATGGAAAGAAATAACCTGCAAGGTGGGGGTCAAAGTGTCAAAACACACGACCTACTGCACGGTGCATGTGGGCTCTTGCCATTGGGCTAGTTGCAATCCTTTGACTATATCATGGTAGAGGTTTCTTTTTAACATAACTTTAAAGTTTTAAATTTCAAATTTGATTCTGGACCAGTACCAAAATTATCAAACGGTTCATTCTTATCCCTGCCCAAGCATGGCAAAAGTTTTAAAATTGCTGTAGGAGCAGTGCATAACAGTAGAGTTTGAGATTTGAAGTAGGCGCATAACCATCAAAAGCACTACCCAAAAGAATTCATGGAGGAACAGCAACCAGATAGAAATACAAATGAAAGGAAAAGGGTGAACAAATGAGGAAAACCACTGAAAAGAAACAGTGTCCTTACATTGGACATGACCAATCATTTGGTCCAAACAGCCCAGGAGGACCACCAACAGTGCGGTTGGTTCCTCTAGCATCAGTGCTACCACGGCCTCTACCCCTACCACCACCGCCAGCACCTGTTCCACTAGCACCAGCAGGGCGAGCAGCTCCACATCGGTTACAAACACCACGGAAGGCGAAATTTACATTGCCACAACTGGGAGAAGAAATGGAATAAAATAGAAAAGATTACATAGTGAAAACCATTTTAGTCAACAAGACAAAGATAGTGGCAGAAAACTTGCTCACCAATCATAACAGTAACAAACCTTGTATTTGGACACAGCCAATCCCCATCTTGCTGCCAAGCTTTTCCTGGATCATCACTGTGTCCTCTACCCTTGCCAGCCCCATTATCCAAGTCATCTTGCACACCAAGGTCAGCAGCCATGCTCACATTCACGGAGCAATCAAACGTATCTTTGCTTTTGGACTCAGCTATGTGAACTTGAATGGTGCTTCCATGAAAATCTTTGTTATTGAACCATTCCACAGCAGCTGAAGCAGCATGTGGGTCCTCATAGGTGACTGTTGCATCATCCTTTGGTTCATTGGTAATTTTGTCTCTGTATAGCCAAATTTTTGGACGCCCAGTCCTTTTGTCCTTCTATTGAGATTAAATAACAGAAAGTTACAAATCCATGATGAAACTGAGCAAAACGGCATAAAAGATGTTGGAAAATTTGAAAGAAGCTGCAAAATGTTACCTGGTAATACCCCATACCTTTAGCAATCCTATGGTGCCGAAGTAATCAGCCAACATGGCCTCATCAGTTCCAGGAGGAAGATTGCATACATAAACAGTGCCATTTGAAGATCCTCCTCTTGACATATACCCAGCCATCTGTTAGAAACAGCCCATCACAGAAGATTACCAATATTTTCAATTTTATCGCTTCCAAAACCACCAAGGAAACTCAAATAGACATTATTACTAGAAGTATAGAAAATGGCATAAGCCAAACAAAACAACGAACAATAAGAGCAACAACATAGGGAGAAGACAACAACAACAACAACAACGAAGCCTTTTATCCCAAACAAGTTAGGGTAGACTAGGAAAGAAACCCAATCAAAGTCAATAAAACCCATAAACCTTCCATCTTAGGTCATGGTTTTGGTACGTGCATCGCTAACTTCCATACATTCCTATCCAACGCAAGTCTTTGAAAACATTCCAATCCCTCAAGTTCCTTTTAATTGCTTCTTCCCATGTCAGTCTCGGTCGACCTCTGCCTCGACGCTTAGTTGCTGCCTAGGCGTCTAGTCACCAGGCACTAACCGCCAGGGAAGCTCGCCTCACCTTTGCGACGGCAAGTCGCCCGTCTGGCCGTGTCAGGCGTCGCCTGGGGCAACTAGGCATCCACTACTGTTGCCTAGGCGGTCTCCTAGGGCTTTCTGCACTGCCATCGCCTGGGCGATCGCCTAGTGTAGAGCGTCAAACTCTCCTCCCTCCGCCACTCGCCGCAGACCACCATGCCCTCGCCGCTGTGTCATTTCTTCAAGCGCATATGCTCTAGCTCCGCCTCTGAACCTACCACGACGCCGACCACCATCTCCGTCGCCACCTCGCTCATGGCGGTCGCCGTGCTCCACTCCCCATACTTTTGAGTCCCGCTTCCTATCGCTCTTCCCCTGCGCTCTCCTCTTCCACCTGCACAGCGTCCACCTCACCCTCTCCCGCATCCTCTCCTCCCCCGCTCCTCCGCATCCTCCTCTTCCTCTCCTCCCACCTCCCCGCCCCCTCCCTCCGCTTCCTCTTCCTCTTCTCCCACCTCCCCGCTCTCGACACCACGCCTAACCCCTCGCCGCCACACCGCGGCCTCGACGCCTTCCTCCTTTGATTGTCGCCCCCTCTTGTTGCCGATGCCGGCCCCCTCTTGTTGCCGATGCCGCCGCGCCTCGCCTCCCACCTCGGCCTCCACCCCTCCCTCCCCGCACTCGATGCCACAATGAAACCCTAGAATCTACATGAACTCCAGCCAGAGGAACCCAAGAACATCAAATCTAACCCGAAACGGCGCAGCCCTCGCAGATCACAAACACCAATGTCAAAATTCTCGCCAAAGCATCGCCGCCATATCCTAACGTCACACCAGGAGGTTTCCGAGACATTAACACGCCAAATCAAAGCAACACGACACAAATCGGAGCAAAAACCTAACGAAAACCGCAGCACTATAACAATAAAACCCTATAAACTCCATGAACTCGAGCCCGAGGAACCCAAGCACATCAAATCTAACTCAGAACGATGCAGCCCTCTCACAGGTCACGAAGATCCATGTCAAGCATCACCCCCAAACCCTAAAATGCACGGAGGTTCCCGAAACCCTAACACGCCAAATCCAAGCAACATGGCACAAATCGGAGCAAAACCTAACCAAAACCGCAGCGCTACAGCAACGACCCGAAAAAAATCCACGAAATCCCATAATCCTAGGAACACGGGTAGTTCAAATCTAGGGCTCCTTACCAACACAGAGAGATCATCCGAGTTCCCGCGCCAGCGCAGTAGAGGGGAGCGGAGGAGGACGGCTATGAGAGAAGGATTCGAGGCAGCGCGCTCCGGTGGAAGGGAGACTAGAAGCGTGCTCGGCGGCGGCGCGCGGGCAAAGGTAAGGAGGCGAAGAGGGTTTCTTCGGGACGACGGAGCCGCCGCTATGTCTCCGTCGCGCCTCTCGCCTCGAGTATCAGGAAAGGGAGCTCGATGGGCTAGTGGTCTTGGGCCAAATGGGCCAGTGATGACATGGGAAGTGATCGGGTAGTGGCCTAGGTGCTAAACAACATCAAGTGGCAACATCTATGACTTGGTGCTTTCTTAATCTATATTACTAATATAAGAAAAATTAGTGGCGTTGAGTTAGTGCTAGCATTTTGAGGTTCATCGGCCTCTCCGGCCATAGAATCAGGATGAATGGCATCGAAGTGGTGATAAGAGGTGGCCGGCGATGATGAAGCTAGGCGAAGGTGTTTAGGGTATAGGAGTGGTATTAGGGTGGACCATAGTTGGTCATCTATGAGGGCATCTCCAATGGTGCTATTTCAGTTAGTTATAAGCGTGCTATCTCAACATTTTGCTTAGGTGAAAGAGAAAAAATGAGGAGAGAGATATAGATCGGCTACTAATGTATAGTCAGGCTATAACTGATTCCAAGGTACTTATTATCTATTACATGTGGGCCAATATTTAATTTTATAAACAATGCTATAGCTAATCTATTGGAGAAGTTGTCTATATGCTATCTATAGATGACATGGATATTTTTTATAGCTAGTACCGTTGAAGATGCCCTGGAGAGCGGCCAAATATAGGAATAGGTGACTAGTTGGGAGGGGTATGCGGAAATCAAGATGAAGGTGGGATTAAATACAGGCAATGTGGCATTTATCCGCACTAGGGTGGAAATCAAGTCAAATTCTTTTTTCGAGTTTTTTTTCGAAATTGATATAATTTAATTTAAAATTATTTTATTTATAGTTTGAAATTGAGCTAACGAGCCGAGCCGAGTCGAGCGAGAAAAATCAAATTTCATTTGAAATTGACTCATTGCAATGTTTAATCAAAGAACGAGTGTAATTGGCACAATTTTGAACCGAGCAAATAAGCCCCACAAACGAGCTTTTTTTCCAGTCCTAGTCCGCACATTCCGCGAAAGTTTACGTGGGTTAATATGGTAGTTCATCAAAATTTATGTGGACTGATGCGGCACCCACAATCACGGCTATACTGTATAGTTCATACATACATACAATCCGCAGAGTAGATAATTGAATCCGCAAAACGTACTACAAGATCAACGGACGACGGGCTTCACGCGCCATGCATGCGTCGACCACGAGAACTCGTACGCGCACAAAAGAGAGCGGCCTACCTATGTATGGGCCTGCCTATGCATTTGATAAATTAACTACTTGTAAAAAAAAGATGAAACTAATGATGCCGCTTAGTTTTGAATTCAAAGCAGCTCTTGAACAGTGTCCTTTTTATAGCTCTGCTATATAGGTCTTGTCGTATTTACTTTCCACAATCCACATAGTATTCGCGGGTTATACACGGACGCAATATGGGCTTCGCGGGCTATAGTTTAGGCCACTTAATTCATCAAATGAGATGCAGGTGTCGACATAATCTTTTTTTAAGGCTAATTTAAATGGGTTCGTGGACACCCGCGTCTATGTTCACCCCTATGCGGAAGTGGCAATGGTTCGTTGGCAAACCTTGCAACGGTGGAGGGGTAAGGACAAATAGGGTTAGATAGGATGAGACACATGTCAAACACCTAGGCAGGTTGAGATTTGATCGTAATAAAAAAATCAGTTAATTTTTACCTCAAAATAGTTGGTTGTTGATCAGACAACCACTTGTAATAAAGACGTTTGTCACAACAAAAAAATGAATCTATATCACGGTGTGGACAACACAAAGTATACGAAATTCACTGGCAATGGCACTCGTGCTCGTGCCCATGAATTCCAATAGAAAATATTTTAGATAAATTTATGTAGTTTTTTTTCTTTCTTCGCTAGAGAACGCTTGTTGCGTCCCAAAGAGACATAGATTTGAGTTTAGAGAACGCTTGTTGCGTCCCGAAGAGACATAGAGACGAGGTGAATGGAAATGTTAGAAGCTAATGTTGATTTATGCTACGTACTTTAATCTGCGGATATCCTTATGAATAATCTTTTTTCCTTAGCAAAAGAATATATTTTTTTGTTGAAGATAACGAGGTCTACCAGCTAGCCTACTACAGGAAAAGGATAAAGGATACAGCGTAAAACCTTAGCATTCCAATACTCTTTTCTATGCCATTTGAGATTCCATGTGCCCCATTGGGTGTGTAGTTTAGTCGTAGATATGGCGTCGGTAGAGACGTGCCAATCCAATTCATCGTGCATAACACATGGTCAAGAGAAAAAGCTCTTTAAGGTATCAAGTACGCTATACCCAGTCGGGTTCCACTCCATGGCAGTAGTTAATTAACAAGATGTTAAGACACAAAAAAGCTTTGCTCAAGTTAACAATGGGCAACCAGAGAAACAAGGGAATTTTCTCTATAGAATAAGTTTGTGTTATGCCTACGTGCGGCCGCGTAAAGCCCTCGTCCCGATCGTGAAATAGTGTGCAAAAGTACCTGTGGCCTTGGTTTCCTGCACAGGCGGCTCCTTCGCCCCAGCTTCTGAGCTATTTTTCTTAGAAAACAATTATAAACTGTGCTAAATAACTGATTTCTAATTTAGTTTTTTTCTAAATCTAAACCTATTTGTGAAGAGCAGCAGAAACTTCTCAAAAGCTGATTTTCAAAATAACTAGCTAAGAGCTGATTTTTACATAATTTTAAGTCGTGCCAAAGAGGCCATAGAGACTTGAGATGGAAGCTGGCTTCTAGTTCAACTTTTTGTCTGAATCTAAAGGTTTGTTTGGTAAAGTAACAGATCCTAATTTTCTGAGAACTAAAGTTTGTAGGCTAAAACAAAGTAAATTAAGTTTATATTTTTATCTAAAATGTAAGCAAGATGATCTATCTAAACAGTGTTAATGTACTCACAACTCCAGCTCCACAGATCTGGTGAGCTAGGAATGCTCAACTGGAGCCCTACTAAACACACCCTAAGTCTATTTATAAAAAGAAACAAAACCTTAAAAAAAGGCTTTTCAAAATAACTAACTAAAAACTGATTTTTACGCATGTTTAAGTCGTGCCAAAGGCGATAGAGATTTGAGATGGAAACTCTCGCTGCACCCATCGCTAAACAATTTCTCACTCGGCTCGTGCGTGGCAAAGTTTTATCAACATATCGGCTCGTGCGTGGCAAAGTTTCAAAAAATTCTGAAAAAAATCATGGATGTACATCTCAACTTACCCCACCTACATATAAAATTTTATGATCAAATTCATCCTATACTAGCGGTTACAAAAAAAACAAGCAGCAAAAATGAATAGTGATGAACAGTAAAAAAATCACTGTTCATGCTAAATTTGTCTTTTTTGTAACTGCTAGTATAAGATAATTTGATCAAATAAATTTTATGTAAGTTGAGATGAAACAAATGAATTTTATAATTTTGAAACTTTTTACCTGTACCGTGCACAATTTCGAAATGATGCACAGGATATTTTTCCCATTTTATTCCTTGCACGGGCCAGGCCAAGGCACGCCGTTGTCCACAGCGCTGCCCGGGCCCACCTGGACAGCGACTGAATCCTAAGGCTATTGTTTTCACTGATAACTTTGCCACGATTTAGTAGTGGTTTTAGCTACAATGCATGAAAGATTAGTAGGTCACCATGTTACTGTTGGATATACGACTTTTAACTAGATTTTTTTAAAAAAAATAACGTTACTGTAATTGTCCTAATGTATATGTGTCTAAATGTTTGACATCACCAAAATCTGTGGAGTTGGTGGGGCGAGTATGGTGTTATAAGTTGTAGGTATATTAGAGTGTTGAGATAGATCATCCTGTTTACATTTTAGACTAAAAATATAAATTTAATTCACTTTATTTTAGTAGATATGAGATTTTCTAAATTTGGAGCTCTCTCAAGCAAATTTATAGTAAACGACATCGTATTGCAAACCCATAACAGTGGCATTGGAATTGTGAAATCAAACAAGCCAACTAGCATCGGATTCCTACCAGTACAAGCAATGCTCGTAAGTCGTAACAAAGTGAATTTCTCAACCAATTCAAGGAGCATGGCTAGATGCATTTTGCATATAGAAAATGATGCTCGTGAATAGCTTAGCTCACTGCTCACGGCTCTTCATATTACAATTTACAAGTAGGTATTAAACTTTCTACGATATCAAGTCAATTTTCTATTGGAACCAGCTTCTTATTAATTTACTTGCGACTCAAATACAAAAGTTACCCTACTTCGATTCTACTTATATAAGACATTTTGCTTTAAGAACCCTGTGGAATAATATATATAAGTGCAAGACAACCTCACGTTTTCAACTTCTGATAATAGTTTTGTCGACGATTCGGGATAGCGTCCCCCGCCGAGCTTACTTGTTGAATGAGGGATCAACGTGAGGCCCCTTTTCCGCAAGGGTTGTACGTCTGAGAGTATGCCGAGCAAGGAAACGAGGTATGCGGGACAATCGGAAGGCACAAGGGGTCAATTTTATTTGGTTCGGCCTCGCGGTGGAGATAACAACCCTCGTCCGATGAGATTTCACTAGTATGCGAGAAGGTGTTACAAAGCGCTTGCTCGGGGTCCCTAGAGGTCCTAAGGGACCTATCAGTGGGCTCAGAGCGTGAGTGTGTGTGTATTACATGAGGTTCCAACCCTCGATCCATCGCGGGAGGGGGGTATTTATAGAGAATTACAGGAGACAAATCATTTATTACAGGGAGCGCGCTACTGTAGAGGACGTAAGCAGAGCAGTGCCGCGCCACCCGCCGGGTACCACGCGACGTGGGCACAGTGGGCGTGGACCAAGTCAGCGCGGACCGTGGCGGCGCGGATCCCGGGCGCGCAATCCCTGAGCCGCCATGCATTTAATGCCACGTCGCCTTGTCGAGGACCCCCGAGCTGGCTTGCTCGGGGCTGGGGTGCACGAAGGTCGGTACCGCATGCGTTGTCCGGGCAAGGGCACGGTCGGTTGGCGCCGGGCTTCCATGGTCGTCTCGGTACTGTATAGCCAATCCCCGACAGCTAGCCCCCGAGGCTAAAGGGGGAAGGAGGCCTTGCCGAGGCCTCCGCCTTGAGCCTCTAAACTTCCTAAAGAGGGATTGGAATCATGCGGTGAACAAGCTACCGCGGAACCCGAGCTTACTTGCTCGGGGGTGGGGGATCTCAGTAGCGGAAAACCGCCACGGCGCCTGAGGAACCATGCTCGGCGCGGGAACCCTGTGGCGAAGAACTGCCGCAGCGTCCTGGCTGCCACGCTCGGGAAGAAAGGGGCTCGCAACGAGAGGGAAGGCACGTTGCGGTATCCGAGCGACTGGCGGGGATATCGCGCGCACGCAATGGCCGAAACATACTTGGTGAAACCGGGCGAATAACACACAATGGGTGGAGCGCGCGAATTTTGCAGCGACTCAGATCCTTGTGAAGCGTCGCGGCATGGCCTCGACAACCCCTTTTTTCCCAGGCTGCGCCGCCGCCAGTCGCTTTGGAGACCGAATCGCCACGCCGCAATCGATGCCTTTACCGTCCGTCCGACTTCTCCGCCTCTGAATTGCATCAGATGCAGCTTTGAAAAGGCTCTTTGCTTTCTTCTTTTATCTTCATCTTCGTAAACACTCCGCCTCGGACTTCCTAAACTCCAAACTTCCTCTTCTGCTGCGGCGTCGTTCGTCTCGAGTCCTCCCATGGCGCGGTTTAGTGCGAGCAAGATCACGGTGGAGAGGCTCAGGGCGCTGCAGGATTATGGATACCTTGACCCTTATTCTTGGAGGTCCGGACGGCGAAGGAGCTCGGCGCGCCATGACGACAGCGAGATAGTCTCGTGCGAGCTCTACACCGTCAATGGGCTCCGGATGCCCGAGAGCGAGTTCCTGGAAGGCGTTCTAGCGAAATGCCAGTGTGAGGTCACCCACCTGAACCCCAACTCCATCCTTGTTTTGAACATTTTCGCCCACCTCTGCGAAGGCTTCGTGGGCGTCCTTCCTACGTCGGATCTTTTCTTCCATTTTACAATCTTTTTCGTCATCGGGGCTCTTCGCTCACGGTGCCCTATCTCGCTTTGGCCCAATCGCCAGTCTGAGTTCCCGTCTTCACCCTCAAGGACTCCGCTGGCCGGGCCGAAAGCATTAATTCTACTCGGAAGCTGCTTGGAAGCTCTGCGCTATCTTGCAAGCGGCGGCGCTAAACACCAAGACGCCACGCCCGCTTGATTGACCCCGAGGAGGAGCGGATCTCGATGACGATCCACGAGCTCACAAACATGGGGCTCAAGGCGGGACATCGTCAGGACTTCCTCGAACCGGATATCCTCGGCCCAGCAGAGAGCACCCTTTCTTCAAAATCGGCGGGTGGGACGACCTCACCCGCTGAAGAGGCGGGTAAGGTCCCATGACTTGCGGCAATTTTGTCCCGCCTATACCGCTTGAGTCCGTGCTGACCCTCGTGCGATGTGATGACAGCCCCGGGCTTCGACTGGGTCGAGAAGAGGGTTGCCGAGATGTTCGGAACCCCGAAGGGCAAAGAGCTTCTGCGCGACCGCCAAGTGCCGAAGAACGTGCTTGCTCGGTGTGACGTGGTAAGCCCCCTTGGTCGTTTATGCTCGGGAAGGGCACCCGAGCTTTGCTGAGTACTTGCGCACGGGAACAATCATCCGAGCTATTCTAACGTCGCCCCGTTGTCCTTTGGTAGGAAAAGACCGCCCTGGAGCTGGGCGTGGCCGAGCTCAAATCCAAGGCGGGTGGTGGCGGCGTGCTTCTACCCGCGGCCAGGGCCAAAAAAGGGAAGGGCAAAAGGCCGGCGCCGCCGCCCGCAAGCACCCAGGCGTCAAAGAGGCGCACGGCACCACACGGAGACCCCCCGAAGCGACACTTGGAGTATGCCGATCGGATGGAGGTAAGCCGCCTGAGGCTCTGGTTGAAGAATTATAGCTGGCGATTCAGATCGAACCGTCGAGGCGGAGGAGATTGATCGAGGATGGTGCGGTAGCGGCAGACATACTGGCGAGGGAGCTCGAGGATGTGAGCAACGCGACCGAGCGGCCAAAGCTTCGGGAGTTCGGATCGTCTACCGGGCGCAACTCGCGTGTGAGCCCGAGCAATCGGGAAAGAGCGTTGGTGGGGTCGACATGGAGGAGGTCGACCCCAAGCGCGAGAATCACCCAAGCCGCCGATGAGAAGGCCTAAAGCTGGTGCTTTCATGGCGAGAATCAACTACGGCGGCGAGGAAGGCTCGGCCAAGGGTAAGTCTCGACGCTTGCTTTGCCTTAGCTTTGTTCTTGTGTCGCTGCGACCCGAGCTAGCCCCACCTAACTGACGTGGGCGACATAGCTCGTAGGTTCATTCCGGACTGCCGGAAAGTGGCTTACGAGATCGTTGACAATGTCTTAGCGGCGATATGCTCGAGGTCGCCGACATTGTGATGGCCGAGGAGTGGAGGTGGCGGAGGAGTTCGGCGCCGACGCGACCAAGCGGCGAAACCCCAGCCCTCCGGACACAGTGAGGCGATGCAAGAGGTGGCGAGCTTCAAGATTCAGGCGAAGAATCGCCCAAGAAGGTTTGAAGCCCCGAGCGAGCGATATGTTAAGGCGACCTTCCGCGCCCTCGGGCGAACAACGTCTTGCGGAGGGCGAGAAGACCCTGAGCAAGGAGCTCGCTCAGGGAGGGGGCGAGGCGCTCCATGGCGATTCCCCTGCCCGGGGGGAAGCTTCGTCGTCCCCGAGCGATCCGCCCCTTTTCGGGGACTCCGGGCTTGAGCGTCCTCCCCTGCCGAGGTCTGGAGATATCCAGGCGGCGGCGATTTTCGAGCAATACCGGGTGAACCTGCGCGCCAACGTCGCCGAGGTAAGGATGCTCTGGCATCGCCACGACTTTCCTTATTTGGATTTTGCGGGGGGAGCTTTACTTGGGGTATTTTCTGCCCGCAGCTTCTTGAAAAAACCCTGAGCGACTTTGAGGAGGTGCTGATCGTCCCTAACTCTGTGAGCCGCTTCTATGAAGAAAGCGAAGCTCGTGTCGACGGGCTGGAGGGGGAAGTGGGCGAACTCAAGCAGGAGGTTACCCTGCTTGAGCAAAGGCGCCTCGAGACGGAGCGCAGCGTCTCTCGAGTCAAGGGCGTTTCCTCGTGCTCGGCGAGAGCTTGAGCAGAAAGGTCGGGCTCGCTGTGCAAGGAGAATGCCGCCGCCGTGAGAAGAGGGTGCTTGCTTCGAGCAAGAGTTGGGACGGTGAGGCAAGCCGACGACAGCGTCGGAGAAAGACTTTGCCCTTAGCGGGACAAGGTCTGCGCCTTGAGCAAACTTCAACAACATAAGGAGTATGCAGGACCATGGAGGCCAAGGTGGCCGAGCTCGAGGTCGTGAGGCCAAGGAAGAACTCTCATGATGGAAGCGCATCGCCGACCAAGCGGAGAAGGACCTAGCCGTTAGTCGACAGGCTCTTGGCTCGAGCAGAGCTCGGCGGGAAAGGCGGCGTGCCCAAAGTCTTGAAGCCAAGGTGGCCGAGCTGGAGCGGGCGGCACGGGCGACCGCCGCTTTTGCCGACCAAGATAAAGAGGAGATCGAGCAACTCCGTGAGGAAGCTAACGAAGGTCGTGAAGCCGTGAAGGTGATCGATCTCAAGCCAAAATCGCCGATTATAGGCAAAAGCTTTCATGGCCTTCGAGCGGCCTTGACCCATAGAGTTGTATATATATATATTTTTTTTGGTACCGATGTCTTGGAATGAAAATTATTCCTTAGTTAATTGTAGTATTTTGTAGCGGTGCCCCCGGAAGGTGATGTTCGTCGGGGGGCAACACTTTACGGCGAGTAGTGCCCTAGCGACAAAAAGATACGCGCGCTCGGGAGCTCGCTTCCATCCAGCCCCCGCTGCGAATAACGCTCGTGCACCAAATTGCGAGCACGAGTTTGTTCGCAGGAGAGATGAAGGAAAACGTGCGGCCCCTCCGACCAAAGCACCGGCTTGTGCAAGCAACAAGCGTGGGATAGGTCGGTGAAAAGAAAAACGAGCGTGTGCTGAAATTTGTTAGCGTTTAGGACGTGCATCCCTAATTTGTGGGTGTGGTGTGTAGCGATCAACGCCGCATAAGCCGAGCTAAAAGTCGAGCCGACCGAAGGGTGTCTGCTTGCGGCTTGTATCGTGTAGCGGATAGCTACTGCGGACCAAGGCCGGCTTATCACGACTGAAGCCTTTGGTGGTGAGCTAAAAAGCCCGCGGTACGTTGTTCATTAAGCACGCCCAATCCCGTGGTAGTAAGATGAAAAGGGTACCAGTTGGATGAAAGCTATATTACCCGAAAAGTAGGGACGGATTCACAATATAACGTAAAGAGAACATGAGCTTAGACATAGAACTTGGCGCGGTGGTTGATGTTCCATGAGTTAGGAAGCTTCATGACCGTCCTCCATGGCAAAGGCGGATGACCCGTAGCGTCGTTGAAACGATTGTGAATGGTCCCTCCCATTTGGGGAGAGCTTGTTGGCCTTTGACAAGTCTGAACCGGCGTAGGACAAGGTCGCCAACCCGCAAGGATCGGGTCATTTTGTCTTGGCAGCGTGCTTCTGAGTGCTGTTGGTAGGCAGTGACGGAGTCATGCCTTAAGGCGAGATTCCTCGGCGAGATCGAGGTCTAGGCGACGCTCACGACCACAGTGAACAAGCGATGTCGGTCAAATGGATTCTTGGGGATCGAGAACGATTTAATGAGCAAGGCGACCTCCGCACCATAGACGAGCTAGAATGGCGTTTCGCAGAGCTTCGGCTTGTTGTGGTCTTGCGCAGAACCAGAGGAGGAAGGAAGCTCGTCCACCATGACCCGCCTTTGTCGAGAGGTCTTTGAAGACCCTTTTCTTGATGCCTTGGAGTAGGCGGCCGTTTGCTCTTTCGGTGCTCCATTGCTCATGGGTGAGCTACTGAGGCGGCGAGATCTTTGTTCCTATTTCCTCGCGAGAGGCTTGAAGCTTGACTCACTTGTGAACCGAGTGCCATTATCCGTGATGAGGCGATTGGGTACCTCAAACAGCGTCACTGCGTTCTTTGCGAAAAAAATCTCTTGGTTGCTGAGCGAAATGGTTGAAGCGGCTCTGCCTCAATCCACTTAGAGAAAGTGTCGATAGCTACGAGCAAGAATTTGCAACCCTTCGACCACGGGAAAGGCGAGAATGTCGGTTCCCAGTCGAGAATGGCCATGAGATCGGGATGGTTTGCAAGTAGCGTCTGTTTGGTGAGTGGGACTTACGGCGTGGAACTTGCACGCTGACAAGTCACAACAATTGCCCGGCGTCGTCTAGAAATTTGATGGCGATGAGTATCCGAGGCGGAATGCCTTGCTTACAAGAGTCCGAAAGGGCGAGTGGGCTCCGCACATTCCGCATGGATGTCACGAGAAGGAATCGCCCTCTGCTCGGGATACGCGCGGAAGTACCCCGGTCGCGCCTTTGCGGTATAAGGCGCCGTCTACGAGCTTGTAGACAGATGACCGCCTTTGCAGCCGGGAACGCTCGGCTTCTTCCTCGGGCAATGTCCCGTGGGCAAGATCTTTGGATGAATGGCGCCATCAATCGCACCTTGCTCGTGGAAGGAGGCGTTACCGCCGTCTCTTGTGCCACCTCGAGAGGAATGGGGGCTTCGCGGATGCTTTCGTGGCGCCTCGGGCGGCGGGCGTCTGAGGTGGTGCCTCCTCTGAGAGGAATGGAGGGCTTGTGCAGATGCTCAACGAGTGCCCCAGGTGGGGCGGGCAACTGCGAGGAACCGACCTTGGAAAGTTGGTCGGCCAGGGAATTGTCCTTCCTGGGGATGTAGAGTACTTCGAAATTTCTAAAGTATCGCTCCATCTTCCTCACTTCAACCAGGTAAAGCGCCATTGAGCCATCGGAACACTGATACTCCTTGTTTACTTGGTTGACGACTAGTTGTGAATCGCCCTTCACGGTTAGTCGCTGGACTCCGAGCGCCTTGCACGCCCGAAGCCTGGCCAGGAGGCCTTCGTACTCTGCCGCGTTGTTGGTTGCGGCGAAGTGTAATTGGATGACATATTGCAGGCGGTCCCCCTGAGGGGACACCGATCTGACGCCACTTCCGGCGTTCAAAGCTCGGGATCCGTCAAATACATGGTCGGTGGCCGTCCCAGATTCTCGAGATTCGATGGCGTCAAGGTGGTTCGTTGTAAGTTCAACCATCATTAGTTATGGTTTTGGTGTTAATGACAAATCTAATCTTGTATTAATGACAAATCCAATATTAAGTTTATCCCCTAATGCGATATTGTTATTAATGACAAATCTTATATCGAGACTAACATGTTTGTTTAGAATATCTTTGTTTAGTCTCATCGCATTGAAAAATGGAAAACCCAAGGTATGTTTGCATATTCATTCTAGTATTAGTTGCATACTTTGGAGTCAAGTTAAAATATGAATATCCCCGTTATATTAACCACAAAACGTGCATCATGTTCCCAATCCATACATTACATGGATGCACACACTTAGGGGGAGTTCGTGATTTAACTTGATAGTTTCATTGTATTGATCTATTCTTTATTGACACATATAAGGATCAAGACAAAGAAACTAAATCCTTGAGTATATATTTGAATTGCCTAGTTATAAGTATACTCATGGTAATATAGGATATACTCCAATTCGATCAATTTGAATATGTGCATATTATGTCCAAGTCAATTATATCTATGCACATATACATATGGAGTTTATTCTATAGTTGATGACTTAGGGTAATGATCATTTCCATACAATTTACATATAATGGATCATTACTTTTCATCAACATGAGTATATGAAAACTTGTGTAGTTAATATATACTCATATCAATTTAAATGATAATTTAAATTGAGTTCATTTGTCTTGTTAATTATTAAAGAACATTTCATCATGTGTTGATGGTGGTTCTTGATTAATTGAGGACAAATGAATTGTTCTTAAGTATAATAAAGCATGAGTTGCATTATTGTACTTAAGACACAATTAAATCATTTCAATTGATTTAGGTTGTGCTCAATTGATCTAAAGGCATCCATTATGTGTTAATGGAGTGCAAGAGAAAATTGAGACAACCATGCATCTTGGACTAACTGGTTATGAGTTGTAATTGAGTTAGGTCCAATGATGGATGAGAACGGGACAAGGACGGCATCATGAGTTGATGGGCGTCAAGAGTGGATCCCGAAGAGGAGTCGAGTAGAGATCCCGGGGGAGAAATCAAGTGTCAATCATAAAGACCCCAAAGGATTGCTTGTCAAGTGCGAAGGTATAATTAGATAGGCTAAGGACTTTGTAGTCTTTGAGTCTAAGGTTTTAATCGCGTGCTATTAAGAGGGGTTATCTCTTTTGCTTGAGCTTCATCATGTGTTGGTGATCTCATTCCGCTTCACTCGAGCTCAAATCTTATTTGATTTGGTTTTTGCATATGGGTTAACCATTTGGCATGTGTTGCTAATGGGTTAAACTTATGCTTGGTTGCATTTGGTTTTCAGATTATGCTTTGATTTGCATGTGTTGCAAATAGGATAAGCTAGTCGCGTTGGCTTTTGCGTGAAGTTCACTTTTGCATGTGTTGCATTAGTTGAAGCTTCATGCTTTGGTTCATAAAACATCTTTATAAAACCTTGGTGTTGCTTTGGAGCTAAGTTTTGCATGTGTTGCAAAAGGAGAGAGCTCTGCACGATTTGGTGTTTGTGTGCTTGTATAGAGCTAGAGGCTTGCATGTGTTGCAGTAGAGAGCTCATCGGTTTGAATTGGTTTTGGTGTTTAGTTGAAGTTTGGTTTGGTGTTGCATGGAACTAGAGAATTGCATGTGTTGCAATTAGAGAGTTCATGCACCATGATTTGATGTTGCTTGGAGCTAGACTTTTGCATGTGTTGCAAAGAGTAGTGCTCAAGCATGATATTGGTTTAATGCGTTATTTGCAAGTTCACAGCGTAATAAACCGAGGTTTATGAGTCCCGAATTCGAGAGCATGTGAGTGGGGCTTGCAACGGTGTTGGCAAGTTGACCGGTCTTGTGTTGACCTTCACATGGCTAGGGGATTAATCTCATAAACTCGAGTTTGATTTGCTTAATACGCTTTTGCAAATAGTCTTTGAGTTGATTGCGAAATGTGTTTTCGCGAATTTGGTTGAATTCTTTGAGCAAGGCCCAAGGGTAAGTCTCGACGCTTGCTTTGCCTTAGCTTTGTTCTTGTGCCGCGACCGAGCTAGCCCCACCTAATCGACGTGGGCGATATAGCTCAGAGGTTCATTCCGGATGCCGAAAAGTGGCTTATTGAGATCGTTGACAATGTCTTAGCGGCGATATGCTCCGAGGTCGCCGACATTGTGATGACCGAGGAGTGGAGGTGGCGAGGAGTTCGCGCCGATTGACAAGCAATGGCGAACCCCCGCCCTCCTGGTACTCAGAGGCGGCAAGAGGTGGCGAGCTTCAAGATTCAGGCGAAGAATCGCCAAGAAGGTTTGAAGCCCCCGAGCGAACGATATGTTCGGCGACTTCACGCCCTCGGCGAACAACGTCACGGAGAGGCCGAGAAGACCTCGAGCAAGGAGCTCGCCGGGGAGGGGCGAGGCGCCCATGGCGATTCTCCCCGGGGAAGCTTGCTGCCCTCGAAGCGATCCGCCTTTTCGGGACTCGGCTTGAGCGCCTCTCCGCCGAGGTCTCGAGATATCCAGTGGCGGCGATTTTGAGCAATGTCACGGGGTGAACTCAAGGCTAACGTCGCCGAGGTAAGGATGCTCGCATCGCCACGACTTTCCTTATTTGGATTTTATGGGGAGCTTTACTTGGGGTATTTTTCGCCGCGCAGTTCTTGAAAAACCCCGAGCGACTTTGAGGAGGTGCCGATCGTCCCTAACTCGTGAGCCGCTTCTATGAAGAAAGCGGCTCGTGGTCGACGGGCCGGAGGGGGAGGGCGAACTCAAGCGTGAGGTTACCCCGCTTGAGCAAAGGCGCTCGAGACGAGCGCATGGCCTCTCGAGTCCAAGGAACGCTTCTCGTGCTCGAGCGAGAGCTTGAGCAGAAAGGTCGGCTCTCGCCTGTAAGGAGAATGCCGCCGCCGTGGAGAAGAGGGTGCTTGCGCCGAGCAAGAGTTGGGACGGTGAGGCAAGCCGCCGACGCTGCGGAGAAAGACTTTGCCCTTAGTCGACAAGGTCCGCGCCTTGAGCAAGAGCTTCAACAACATAAGGAGTATGCCGGACCATGGAGGCCAAGGTGGCCGAGCTCGAGGGGTTCAAGCAGGCTAAGGAAGAACTCTCATGGTGGAAGTGCATCGCCGACCAACCGAGAAGGACCTAGCCGTTAGTCGACAGGGGCTCTTGGCTCTGAAAGCAGAGCTCGAGCAGGAAAGGCGGCGTGCCCAAAGTCTTGAAGCCAAGGTGGCCGAAGCTGAGCGGGCGGCACAGGCGGCCGCCATGGTTTACCAAGATAAAGAGGAGATCGAGCAACTCCGTGAGGAAGCTAACGAAGGTCGTGAAGCCCGGCGGAAGGTGATCGATCTCTGCCAAAATCGCCGATTATAGGCAAAAGCTTCAACAAGCCTTTTCAGCAAATACCGCCCATAGAGTTGTATATATATATATTTTTTTGGTACCGATGTCTTGGAATGAAAATTATTCCTTAGTTAATTGTAGTATTTTGTAGCGGTACCTCGGAAGGTGATGTTCGCTCGGGGGCAACACTTTACGCGTAGTAGTGCCCTAGCGACAAAAAGATACGCGCTGCCGGAGCTCGCTTCCATCCACCCATTGCGAATAACGCCAGTGCACCAAATTGCGAGCACGAGTTTGTTCGCAGGAGAGATGAAGGAAAACGTCAGCCCCTCCGACCAAAGCACCGGATTGTGCAAGCAACAAGCGTGGGATAGGTCGGTGAAAAAGAAAAACGAAGCGTAGCTGAAATTTGTTAGCGTTTAGGACGTGCATCCCTAATTTGTGGGTGTGGTGTGTAGCGATCAACGCACGCAAGCCGAGCTAAAAAGTCGAGCCGAAGAAAGGGTGTCTGTTTGCGGCTTGTATCGTGTAGCGGATAGCTACTGCGGACCAAGGCCGGCTTATCACGACTGAAGCCTTTGGTGGTGAGCTAAAAAGCCCGCGGTACGTTGTTCATTAAGCACGCCCAATCCCGTGGTAGTAAGATGAAAAGGGTACCAGTTGGATGAAAGCTATATTACCCGAAAAGTAGGGACGCGGATTCACAATATAACGTAAAGAGAACATGAGCTTAGACATAGAACTTGCGCAGCTGGTTGATGTTCCATGAGTTGGGAAGCTCGCGGCCGTCCTCCATGGCAAGGCGCGACAACCGGCGCGTCGTTGAAACGATTGTGAATGGTCCCTCCCATTTGGGAGAGCTTGTTGGCCTTTGACAAGTCCCGACCGGCGAGGACAAGGTCGCCAACCCGCAAGGATCGGTCTCATTTGTCTTGGCGCAGGCTTATGAGTGCTGTTGGTAGGCGGTGACGGAGTCAGGTTTTAAGGCGAGATTCCTCGGCGAGATCGAGGTCTAGGCGACGCCACGACCTCGTGAACAAGGTGTGGTCAAATGGATTCTTGGGATCCGAGAACGATTCGGCAAGCAAGATGACCTCGCACCATAGACGAAATGGAATGGCGTTTAGCAGTGCTTCGGCTTGTTGTGGTCTTGCATCACGAGACGTATGAAGCTCGATCCACCCATGACCCGCCTTGTCGAGAGAGGTCTTTGAAGACCCTTTTCTTGATGCCTTGGAGGTAGGCGGCCGTTTGCTCTTTCGGCCGCTCCATTGCTCATTGGTGAGCTACGCATGAGGCGAAGGATCTTTGTTCCTATTTCTCGCAGAGGCTTGAAATAACCGCCAGAATCGAAAGTGCCATTATCCGTGATGAGGCGATTGGGTACCTCAAGCGCGCCACGCCACGTTGTCGAAAAAAATCTCTTGGTTGCCGAGTAAATGGTTGAAACTGGCTCTGCCTCAATCCACTTAGAGAAAGTGTCGATAGCTACGAGCAAGAATTTGCAACCCCTTCGACCACGGGGGAAAGGCCCGAGAATGTCGGTTCCCCAAGTCGAGAATGGCCATGAGATCGGGATGGTTTGCGTAGCCACAGACGCCGAGTGGGACTTACGCGTGGAATCGCACGCCGACAAGTCACAACAATTGCCCGAAGCGCCGCCTCAGGGTCATGGGCGATGAGTATCCGAGGCGGAATGCCTTGCTTACAAGAGTCCGAAAGGACGAGTGGGCTCGCACATTCCCGCATGGATGTCCTCGAGAAGGAATTCGCCTTCGCGGGATACGCGACTTGAGAGTACCCCAAGGCGCCTTTATAAGATAAGGCGCCGTCACGAGCTTGTAGATGATGACCGCTTTTGTACCGAACGCCGGCTTCTTCCGGGCAATGTCCCGTGGGCAAGATATTGGATGAATGGCGCCATCCAATCGCACCTTGCTCGAGGAAGCGAGACGCTACGCACGCCTTGTGCCACCTGAGAGGAATGGGGGCTTCGCAGATGTTCACGGCGCCTCGGCCAAAGCAAGGCGTCTGGGTGGTGCCTCCTCTACAGAGGGGAATGGAGGCTTGTGCAGATACTCAACGAGTGCCCAGGTGGGGCAACCGCGAGAACCGACCTTGGAAAGTTGGTCGGCCAGGAATTGTCCTTCCCGGGATGTAGAGTACTTCAAATTTCTAAAGTATCGCTCCATCTTCCTCACTTCAACCGTAAAGCGCCATTGAGCCATCTAACACCGATACTCCTTGTTTACTTGGTTGACGACTAGTTGTGAATCGCCTTCACGGTTAGTCGACTCGAGCGCCTTGCACGCCAAGCTTTCGCCAGAGGTTTCCGATCTGCCGCGTTGTTGGTTGCGCGGCGTAATTGGATGACATATTGCGCGGGTCCTCGAGGGGACAAGATGACGCCAAATTTCGAGCGGCGCTCAAAGTTCGTCGATCCGCCGGCACATGGTCTGGCCGCCGCCCCTGCATTCTCGAGATTGATGGCGCGGGTGGCGGGGTTCGCCCATTCCGCCACGTAAATCGCCAAGATCGGGACTTGATTGCCGCGCGCAGAGAAGTGTATGTCGAACTCCGTGAGTTCCATGGCCCACTTTCGCCGTCCCGCCATCGCGTCTGGGGTTTTAGATCTCCTAGCGAAAGTCGCCGACGACGACCTTGTGGGCTTGAAGTAGTGGCGTAGCTTCGAAGCCATGAGCAAGTGAGTACAGGAGTTTCGACCTCGGGTAACGCCTCCTTGCCCGTGCAATACTTTACCGACGTAGTACACCGGACGCCTGCGTCCCATCTCGCTCTACCATCAAGATCAAGACTTACTACCGGGGTGTCGCCATGAGGTAAAGAGAGCGGCCTCCCGACCTTGGCGTGGCTGTGGGATTGGGGTTGGGCAGGTCTTGCTTAGCTCGTCGAAGGAGCGGTTAGCTTCTTCCGTCCATACAAAGCCCTCATGCTTATGAGTGCCTTAAAGAAAGGCAAGCCGCGTCACCGACCGGAAATGAAGCGGCTAAATGGCGCCATGCGTCCGATCAAGGTTTGCACCTCCTTACGGAGTCCTGAGGGCGATCCTTTCGATGGCCTCGATCTTTTCCGGTTAGCACCGATGCTCTGGGGCCCAGATGACATACCGAGTACTTTGCCGACTTTCACCCCAAAAACACACTTCTGGATTGAGCTTTATTTTATGTCTACGAAGATTACAAAGGTTTCCTCAAGGTCGCATATATGACCCGAGGGGAGCTTTACTCTTAACTACGATATCATCCACGATACCTCGTGTTTCTACCTATCCGGTCCTCGAAAGTCTTCGCATCATCTACCGGAAGGTCGCCCCGGCGTTCCGCAACCCGAAGGACATGGTCGTGTAGCAGAACGTGCCGAACGGGGTGATGAAGGAGGTCTTTTCCTCGTCGCCGGGGAACAAGCTGATCTGGTGGTAACCTGAATAGGCATCCAAAAAACTCATTACCTGGGACTCCGCCGTTGCGTCGACCAGTTGATCAATGCGCGGCAGCGGGAAGTTGTCCTTCGGGCAGGCGGCGTTTAGGCCAGTGTGGTCGACACATGCGCCCACTTGCCCCCTTCTTCTTCACGATGACCGGGTTTGCTACCACTCGAGTGCCCGACTTCCCAACGGTTTACCTTGAGGAGTTTGTCGAGTTCGCCCGGATGATCGCTGCTTCGGGAAAAGCGCCAGAGCTTTGGCGACGGGCTTTTTGCCGTGGTGATAGCCGGTCAGGCTCAATTACTTCCTTTGGGACCCGGGCATGTCGGACGGTTCCCGTGCTAACACGTCCGCGCCTCCGGAGGAAAGTAATGAGCTCGAGTTCTATTTGGGGTCTCTAAAGACCCCAGATGGAAGACCTTGACCGCCTCGGCCCGAGAGCTACCGCTTTGTCTCTCCTCCGGGTTGAGGGTAACTTTTGTCGAACGAGCGGGCGCTGGTCGGGGCCCGTCTTTGGGCAATGCCGGACCATGTCGAGCGCCTTTTCATCACGCTCAAGTTCAAAGCCATGTGGTCGCCCTTGATGGTAACGACGCCATTTGCCCGGAGCCTTCGTGTAATCGGTAGGCGTGGTGTGTGGCGCCATGAACTCGGACAGGCGGCTACCGCCAAGATGGCGTTATAAGTTGACTTGAAGTCGACGACTTGAATTGATCGGCTTCGGTCCGGAAGTTGGCGGACCCCGGCGTTCTGCGTAACGTGATCTCGCCTGTGGCTTGACCAAAGTGCTCGGACGATCCGTCAGAACGATTCGGCAACGCCTCGATCTCGATCGAGGAACTCGCGATTCGCCCAGACCGGAGATATGAGGTCTGTGGAGCTTCCGCAGTCTACGAGGACTCTACCGACCTTAGCGTTGCCGATGGTCAGCCTTTTACCATGACGGAGCCTGGAAACTGGTCATTCCAAGGGGCGTCCTCCTTGGAGAAAGTGAGGGCTCGGACCACCGAGCAGCCGGACGGGCGTTTGTCAGGAGTGATGTGGCAGACCTCCTGCGTCGCCTCCTTGAGGTCCTTCGATTTGTACGCCGAGGAGCCCCGAATATGATGGCGATGTGGTTTCGGCTCTGGAATCCTATGCCATCGTCAACGCCCTCCGCCGGGCCCTTGCCCTTGCCGTTATCCGCCTGCCGCGGAGCGTGGGCATGGGACCTCACCGTCAGAGAACCTTTCAGCGAGCGCGCCTGTGTTCGGCAGATTGCGAGGTCGTGACCGCCGCTGATGGTACGGGCGAACCGGACGCTGGGCGCCCGCTGTGTTCGCGGCGCTTTGGCCTTGGTCATCGGGGTCTTGGTCCGCGCCCCGTGGTCGCGGCCGCTTGTTTCGGCGTCGGGCTTCCGCCCCTCGCTGAGCACGAAGCGGCGCGCCGACGGCGGCAGAACTGCGTCTGACGACCGCCTTCTTCTCTTTTTTTTGGCTTTTTTCTCAACCGAGCTCGCGTTGCTTGTCTCAAGGCCCTCCAGTTCGGTTGAGGCGGCAGCCTTTTGCCTTCGTCGATCATCCTTTTCCATTGCACGGCTTGCCGGCGTTAGCAGCATCGATCGGCCATACGAAAAGCTCGCTGGCCGTCGGTCGGGTGGATTTCAAATCTTGTGTGAAGCGACGTCGCGGACCCCAATTTGAAGGCCGGACGACCGCTTCGTCCGAGATGCTCGAATGGAGTTCCTTACTTTGATGAACCTCTCGACAAAGTGACGCAGGTCTCCTTGTCCGTCTCGATCGCCGCTCAGATCCCAAGCGTTGCGGCGAGTGTAGCACTTTGGAAATTTGCGCGAGGGCATCGCAGAGTCGCTTCCCCACGAGCGGATCGAACCCTCCTTCTCGTTGAAGAGCCATGTTCTAGCAGAGCCATCGAGAACCGTGGGGAGGTAGTTGGTTATGACTCTCTCGTCTCCCGGCCGCCACGATGGCGTGGAGTAGATCGAGAGGAACTCATCCGGTTCGGGTCCGTTGAATCGCCGATGTGGCGGGCTTGAACTTGCCCGCCACACTACTCGCGAAGAGACGCCGAGAACGCCGCAATCGAAAAGTGGGCCGTTATGGCGTTCCCGCGGGTAGAGATCGCGATGGTCGGGTCCCGGTCGGTCCTTCGTGACAAGGCTTGACGCGGAGAACACGCCGGCGCGGGCGCCGAGGACGAGCATTCGGAAGGCTCAGAGCGGTCCGGCACGCCCGAGCCCGCGAAATCGCCCGAACCGCCCGAAGGCGTCATCGCGAGCCGTTTTGCTTCCACGGCCCCGAAAGCAGACTTCGGGGCACCGTGTTGGGAGCGAACAGGAAGGGAGCCGTGGTCCCGAGAAACATTCCGGCCCTTGGCGCCGGCCCCTGGAGCCCTATGTCGGCAGAAGATTTTCGAGTTTTCACCACAAGCGCCCCATGGCTGCCAGTCCGCCGACCGAGAAGTTTTGGAGGCAGCAGACGATCGCCGCAATGGCGCTGGCGCCAGCGCTCTGGGAGCGACGGGCGATCTCGCAACGCCACAAGACGTGTCTCGGGAATGGTACCGCCGGTCCTTGCTAGGCCGATTCGGCCCGCGCCCGCCTCGCTAGGTTGGTGGCGGCGACACGGTTCCCGCCGGAACAACTCGGGGTCCCCGCCGCATCGCGGCCGGTGGTGGGGAAGCTTCATGGGACTGATGCTCGCCCTGGTCGCCCTCCCGCCCCGCCACGTTGACGCTGCGGGAATACCAAGACTGCGCGGACGACACCGGAGTGGTGTCGTACGCCGTGTTCTCCTGGCTGAGCTCGAGGCGATCGGGAGTGGCTCGGTCGCCACCGAGGTCGCCGTGTTCTTCCCCGCGAGCGAGGGTATTCGATCGCAGGCGGAGGAAACGCTCCCGCGCCGCAGCTACCGGGGAAAGGCTCCCGGTCTCGGTGTGGCCTTCTGGGTCGGCCAGACGCCACGCCATCGCCGGGCGAGTACTCATCTCCGTCCTCCGCGTCGTCGAAGACGCAGAGGTCCTGATTGTCCTGCGAGTTCGGCATCCTCAGGGATTTCTTGCAGAAGGACTTCAGTCGATCCCCACGGACGGCGCCAGCTGTCGACGATTCGGGATAGCGTCCCCCGCCGAGCTTACTTGTTGAATGAGGGATCAACGTGAGGCCCCTTTTCCGCAAGGGTTGTACGTCTGAGAGTATGCCGAGCAAGGAAACGAGGTATGCGGGACAATCGGAAGGCACAAGGGGTCAATTTTCGCTGGTTCGGGCCTCCCACGGTGGAGATAACAACCCTACGTCCAGTAGATTTCACTAGTATGCGAGAGGGTGTTACAAAGCGCTTGCTCGGGGTCCCTAGAGGTCCTAAGGGACCTACCAGAGGGCTCAGAGCGTGAGTGTGTGTGTATTACAAGAGGTTCCAACCCCCGATCCATCGCGGGAGGGGGGTATTTATAGAGAATTACAGGAGACAAATCATTTATTACGTGGAGCGCCATCAGAAGACGAAGCAGAGCAAAGGTTGCCACCACGGGTACCACGCGATGTGGGCACAGTGGGCGTGGACCAAGTCAGCGCGGACCGTGGCGGCGTGGATCCCGGGCGCGCAATCCCTGAGCCGCCATGCATTTAATGCCACGTCGCCTTGTCGAGGACCCCCGAGCTGGCTTGCTCGGGATTGGGGTGCACGAAGGTTGGTACCGCATGCGTTGTCCGGGCAAGGGCACGGTCGGTTAGCGCCGGGCTTCCATGATCGTCTCGGTACTGTATAGCCAATCCCCGACAAGTTCCCTACTGTTCAACACTCTACCTTAGAACATCACCTTAACCGTCTACTGTACTATGTTGCCACACATTGTGTCGTCGTTCTGATCTTTCTCCTTCAAATAACTATTGGGTGACAATCTTGTTTTTATTTGTGTTGCTAAGCCTGCCACGTTTTTTTTTTTTTTTGATAATATGAGTCTGATTATGCCAAAATCAACTTGCTACATGAGAAAAATCTCAAACATGTGAAAATTACGAGAGGATATATCATGCTTCTACTTTAGTGCTTTATACAACTTTAACTTAAAATGTTTACGTCCATCCATTTTATACACATGCATCTTCTATGGAACATATTTGTGTCACCAATGCTTAGTCCTTGTTTGGTAGAACTACAGATCTAAGGAGTTTATACGCTAAAATAAAGTGAATTAAGTTTATATTTTTAGTCTAAAATGTAAACAATATAACTCACCTAAACACGCTTAATGTATCCATAGCTTCAGCTTCATAAATTTCTGAAGCTAGAAATATCCGTAGAGCTAGAGTTGTGGCAAAATCCGTGGAGTTAGTGAAATAGGGTATTCATAGCTCCAAAAATATAGAGTTGAACCTATGAGTACATTAAGAAAGTTTAGGTGGGTCATCTTGTATACATTTCAGGCTAAAAATATAAACTTAATTCACTTTATTTCAGTTTACAAGTTTTGGATCTAAAGTGGAGTTGAGATCTAAAGTTCTGCCAAACAGAATCTTAATATGCAACGTTGTTAAGCACAATTATCCGTGTATATACACGAAAGTACCTTATGCAGAACAAGAATCCAAGATTTTCAAACAAGCGATTACTTAGTGAAACGCTGTCGCTAGCACGCCACAAGCCAAACCTTACCTGCGTTCAACTACAAAAATGACCTGTACTATACCCGGGTAAAACTCCCCCTCCCCTTGCACCCCCAGCGCCAGTAGACAACGCGCGACGCGCACAGGGGCCAGAGCATGGCCACGCCGCACGCGAGGCGGCTGGTGACGGGCGACGAGCCGTCGGCCACGCCGGCGGTCGGCCCGGCGTCCAGCCGGTCCCAGTTCAACCTCTCGTCGGGGGCGGCCACCGCCGTGGTGTTCGTCTCCATCGTGCTCTGCTTCATCCTGCTCTGCACCTACTGCCGCTGCGCACGGCAGCGCGCCATTGTGGGTGCGCGCCGCCGCGTCATGCGCGAGCTCGGCGAGCGCGTCCTCCTCCGCCCCACCGGCCCGGCGCTGCCCGTGATTCCCTACGCCAGCGCCGGCGGGGCCAAGAAGGGTAAGCCCGAGGAGGACTGCCCCGTCTGCCTCGAGGCCTTCGGCGACGACGACGGCGTCAAGGTCGTCCCGGCGTGCGGCCACGTGTTCCACGCCCCCTGCATCGACCGGTGGCTCGACGTGCGCAACTCCTGCCCCGTCTGCCGGTGCGCCGTGGTCTGCTACTACGCCGACCGCGCAAGGGACGAGGCGGTAGCGGTTGGTGGCGACGATCAGGAGATCGTCCTGGAGCGCGTGGTCGCAATGATCGAAGCAATAAGAGAAGAGGAGGCCACCGCGGCTGCGGCGCGGCGCGCGCCGGGGGCGGACGGAGGGTGATGACAAGATGATGACGCATACATGCCTGGGTGTGCAGGTGCAGCTAACTTAACTGGGTAAGTTTGTTTGTAGCTTTGGTGTGACAGTAGAGCGATACCAGTGTTTGGCAGCAAAATTTGTTCGGAATTTTGTAGAATCTTTATGAAAAGCTCTTACTTGTGTATAATCAAAGTTCTGGAATGAGATGAATGGGGTTCTTTGTTCAAGAAATGGTTACCAGTTAGGCATCTTGTTCTTTAAATTCACTAAAATATGTCCTTGCTATTTTATTTCACCATGGTAGGTTCAGAATAGGCAGAACTAGATGCAAACATCTAAAAGAGAAGAGAGCAAAAATTTAATCTTTTTTTAGTATTTGTTAATTGTGTAGTAGTTAGTCATATTGGAGAATATAACCAACAACCACTATAATTGGAGAAATTATAAGTCCAGCTAAGTTTTATTCCCAAGTCTATCATACAATTTGTCGATGTAGTTATAGACAGCAAGCCAGAAATTGAGAAAGAAGTCTCCTCCATGGTGGCAAAAGAGAGCAGGAATCATTGCCTCCTTCCTCACCTGCCCCTCCAGATTAGAATAAGGTGTCAAGAGAGGCCAATTAGGCGACGTTTCGTACCAAATTCTTAAGCTAGTACGTCATATTTGATATGGGTTAAGTGGTTGCTTGGATTACATTTTTCATCTCACAAATCCGGTTACAAGCCAATTTGTCACTTGCAAAGGTGCAAGCTGCTAGATGGCGACAGGTCGAATAGAAGCTCACCATATTTGAGCCCTCTTATTTGCTTTTCATAATTTCGACGACCATTTCAGCATTAGTTTTCTGTATTCCTGTCTCCATCAGAAAAGATTTTGTAGGTTTCATATTTGTTGGTAAATCTCAAGTCTTGCAATAGGTCAATGTTAGAGATCATATGGTTAAATTATTTCAGTATAAGATTACTGAAGTAAAGGCTTCTACATGGATAACTAGTTACAGCACAAGGCTACAATAGTCACATCTGACAGTAGCAGACTAGCAGTAGTAACAGATGCTATCTTCATTGCAAACTGAAGCTATTTGGACTTGAAAGTTGGAACCGGCAAGTCAAATACTACTACAACTAACCGGCTTACCTGTATAGTGAATCAATATGACTGTGGCAGTACATGCGACATGTTTCTTTCCTTGATAGCCTCCATCGTCATTTGTTTTGTGACGTCTCTTGTACCATTCTTAGAATCCAAATGTCTTCAGTAATTCACTAATTCTGCATGAAGAGTAACAATATAACATACTAACATTCAGTGCAGAAAGAGTGCTTGAAAGCTGCTGTAACTTCTTGTCTGAAGTAGCGTTGTGAGTCATGCATACTCCAACATGTTCTGCATGCTAGTCATTCCTTGATGCAGTCCGGACGTCTCATCTTATCAAATTTGGGTGGCACCCAATCCTGCCAAATAAGTTCCACTGTGACAAATATATGATACGCAGAAGGGGCGCAATTATTCAAAGATTTTAGTACTGAGCACGCAAAATGCAGGATCCAATCCTTATTCCTTAATAACTAAGCCCGAGGCTCCTATGCATATCCAGCAGGACATATGACTACAATACATACAGCGTGCATAATAGTATAGGGCATCGAAGAAAAATGATGCATGAATTTCATATGATGAATGCTGTGTTAACTCCAGGTAATGGTATGACCAGGCAATTCAGGCTGCCATCTTCTGCTGGGGAAGCGATGGACCTGGTGGCACAGTCAAATGCTGAAGACCAGTATCGAGCTCAGCCCGGTTCAGTACATTAATCATTACTTGACCTGCTTCCAATAGAGGCAGAGCAGTGGTTCGTTGGTCATCAACTTTCAAAGTCCCAACTAAGAGGAGCATTGCTCCTGCCTTTGAACATAGGATTGTATCATCTGATCCAAACTTTCACCGAAGGTGCTGCGAAGGGCATTTGGAATCCCACGCCTGCAAAATGCAGCCATTTCTTGATCTGAAAAGAACCGGATGCATGCCATGCTCCTATGGAAAAGCTACCTGCTTAAGAGTTAAGCGCTCAGCTCCGCTAAACATCATAATCAGGTGGACTGAACCTAGTGTTTCTCCAATGATGACCTGATTGCCAGTAGTTTTAGATTATCCAATATCATTGGCATAACGGCGTGCCATGCCCCATTTCTTCTCCTTCTTGGCTGTTAGAGATCTCTCGTGACCATTGATCATTAATTTTGTTGCCAATTTGTTTCGGGTTCTTGTCGGGTTCCATTGTCAGATGTATTCGAAGCAACCATGCTATGTTTTTAAATGTCCTGACCAAGGACCCTGGGCCATATCCATATTGGTGCACTTATATTCTTCAGCAGCATCTGTCTGCGTAATTGTATTGCAGCATCAGTTTGCATAATCGTTGATTCCTGTCATGACAAGAGTCGCATGAATGATGAACTTGCAGTCACTGTGTGCCTTGAGAAGGAGAGAACATGAATAAGTTTTTGGTATGCTAGTACCATGTAGTGAACTCTACTTGTTGAAATGGTTGATGTTTCATATGTTTAATGTGGATGTTTGAGGAAGTTAGTTTATAAACAATGTATGTCTAACAGTTGCTGTCTATCCTCTCGAGGACTCGAGAGAGTTGGGGCAGAAAGAAATTCTGGACTCTGGTGATGCGAAAAGATTACAATAAACTAAGTAATCCATCAATGAATAAGTATATATGTAATGTTATAGTGAGATGATCTATGCACTAGTACGACCCAACTTATAATTTTTCTCACACACAATTCACAAAAAAAGTGAGCTACGCTTAAACAGTCGAGTTGACCCTGCGTAAAAGATAGGGCAGGGTGATCCGTGTGGTCATATATGAACCCAATTGTTTTACGCTAACCAGTAGAATTACACACTAGTAATAATGGTTTTAAAATGTGTTCCTTTTCTTTTGGGCCCAGCAGCTAGCGGGGCTTCCCAGTAGCTGAGAATGGTCACCGTTTAACTTGATCGCTGAGACCAGAGAAGGACGAGTCTTTTAGTCTTGTGGCGCACAGCTTCCAGTCCAGTTCAGTGTACGTCACCCAGTTCTGCACTAGTTTGCTACTACTCAGTTCTGCACTTGTTTGGAATTTCTCAGTTCTCGCATGATGGTGGTCTCCGAGATCTGGTAATCTCCGGAATGTACTACACGTCTTCCTGTCAATTAGGCAAAGCGTGTCGTTACATGGACACAATACTGATTGATAGTATTCATATATTGAAGCAGAATAGCATAGAGTTAGCAATGATTTCCAGACTGGAAAGAAGTTTTTCTACCACAAGATTGTATTCTACTGATTGATGGTGTTCGTCCATTTAATCACAAAAGAAGTTTTTTTTTTCTACTGATTGATGGTGTTCGTCCATTTAATCACAAAAGAAGAAGTTTTTTTTTTTACTTCTCCTTGATTTCTGAAATGAAAGGGGGGTTTTGAACCACAAAATTTGACGATCTCATTCTATCAATACTTAAAACAGGGTTTATGGTTATGGAACCTGTGCTGTGGGCCTTATGATTATGGCACGCAGCGGTTCCCCATGCACTAGAACCACCGTCCCTTCTTTGCGGTTGCGGTTTTGAGCTCCATTACTAATTGTTCCCGCTGAGCCTCTACTTCCGCGTACTGCAAGCTCATGTTGAGTAAGCGGTCCTTCATATCTTTTAGCTCTGACTCCAGTTGTACTATCTTGTCATCATTATTCTCCCTTCCATCCCTGCTGCCAGATTGCCGCTCTGGCATTGGACTGTAAAGGATAAAAAAAAAGAGAGAATATGATCCAAAGGTAGCCCAGTATCACTAGTCAGGTCATGAAATTTTTTTGGCATGATATAAACAGTATTATTCAGGGACAACAGTACAGGAGTAATCGGGCATGAGAATTAGTCAAGTGAAGCATCCGTCCACAAAAAGTAGTGTGTAACAAAATTGGATGATTTCTGGTAATCAGCAATTGGTAATATGATTTCAACACCTTTCAAGCTCAAATCTTCGATTCTCCATCTTGTGAATTGTGATAGCTATGTTCCATCCTGTTTGCTCACAAAAAGCTACTTATAGGACAAGGCCCATGTAAAGGAGCAGTATGGACTGTGAAGAGAGCTAAGCAGCACATGTGACAACGCTTTAGACACAGTACAGACCACATGAGACTAAAAATAGAAGTATTTGTAACGAATCACCATGAAAAAAAACATTCTATTTGCACACTCTAAGCTAATGGGCGGATAATGGTTATATACAAGAAGTAGGTGAAGACCTGTTAAATTACGGATGCACGCATCAAATGCCTGCTTGTTTCAAAAGAACAACGCTTCAGTTTTTTTTGTAGAGCTGTTGTTTTTCACTAGTTGGTTAATCCTCTTTGACAACACTATATTGTTGCTTCTAGCCAAAGATTTATATTTGGTCTGTCCAACAATGTTGATTAATCTATATAGAGTTAAGAATAAATAACATATTTGTCTAGAATAGTCTTTAGTTATTACCTAGTATGACACAGACTATTTAAGGAGAACCATGCTGCTTTTTTCAAAAAAAAGTTTAACGGAGTGATCTGGATGGGAAGCAGCTCTCAGAACGTGGGTGCTTAATCAGGACTTCCATATGCATGGCATAGCAAATGAAATCCAATGGAGAATATGTTTTGCTAGTAAAAAGTTATCAGAGGGACCAGAGATGTGATGAATCACTTTACCTCTGAAGCTGTGTCCTATGCAATTTATTTTCCTCCAATGCCTCATCAAGTCTAGTGTCAGGTACTTGGATCTCTGACTGAATGTCTGGATCCTCATTAATTGGAGAACCTCCATTGTCATTAGAGAAAACATCATTACCCTAAAAAAGTGCGGAAATAGTTAAGTGAAGACAATGTAAATGGCTATCACATTTAAATCTAGTTTACCATGTTTAAAGTTTTAAAACAAGTTCCGTACTAAAGAAGGCACCTGCAGCTGCAGGTATTAGAAACTTTTCACTATTGAATAATAATTCTAAATGGCTCACCTGTTTTATCACAAGATTTGCTTGCATGGATGTTTTATGTTGTTTTTCTTCATCGGCATTGTTCAAAGTACCCTGCATACACAAAACTTTGTCTGTTATCATGGCATTTTGTGCCTTTAGTTCTTCACATTCTTCAGACACCGACTGCAGTATCTCTTCTAATTTTCCTTTTTCAAACATAGCCTCATCAAGAGAACTTTGTAATTTGGACACTTCATCTTGGAGGGCTGCTATTTTGTGCACCTGAATTTTTAGTCCAGAAATTTCTTCCATTATTTGCAGTTTCTCATAATCACTGGATTTAAACTTCAATTCTAGTTCATCTGACGTTTTCCTTAAGTTTTCTTCACTGGATCTAGCAGCTTCCATCAATCTTCTCATATGGTCAACATCTGTTGTCAGCATTTCCTCGTTATGTTTGGATGCGTTAAGTGAATCAACCAGGCCTTTAATCTTGCTTTTAGACTCCTTACGGAGATCTTCCAATTGAGACTCATAATGTCTCGTCTGTGCATTGACATCTTCAAGATTAGACTCAAGTTTTGCCTTGTCTGCTCGCAGGATGGAGACCTCACGAATGGTATCCAACGTGGAACTTTCTCGCTCCTCGTGTGTTGAGGACACTTGTATGGTAAGGCTCATGACCTCCCTCTCAAGATTTTCTACTTCAACAATCTTTTCTTTCTCAATCTTGTTTAAAAGGAAATGTGCACGATCTATCCTTTCTTCGTGTTTCTTGTGCTCCTGGAATATATCCTCCAGTTCTGAGAGCAAAGCTTGCTCTTTTGAAGTTATGTCTTTCTGAAGTGAAGAAAGTTTTGCCTCTAGGAACTCCAATGTTTTGCAAAAATCCATTGTCTTTCTTTTTGAATGCTCCAATTCCTGCTCTAGCTGTGTAGCACGGCCATGTAATTCCAGCTTCTGCTTCTTTAGATCAGCTGTCAGAGTCTGAAGAGAATTGCATTCTTCAACAACACTATCAATTGTAGCCTGTAGTTTTGCATTCGACATTCTTAGAGCCTCCGAATCCTCCTGTACTTCTGACATCCTTCTTTGAAATTCTAGCTGCTTTTGCTTCAATTCCAGCTTTTGAGCTTCCATCTCTGCTTGTTGTTGTTCTACTTTATCCTTAAGGTTTGTAATAAGTGATCTAGAACCATCCATTTGTAGCATGCTTGACTCCTTTTCACTTGACAAATAAGTCAACTGAGCCTCCAGTCCAGATATGGACTCTGACAGCTGTATATTTTCCTGTTCCAGCGTTGATATATGCAACTCTAGTTCAACTTTGCAGCTTTCAAGCTCACTAACCTTCGTTTCAAGAACATTATTGGGAGAAACATGGGAATCTATGCTGCTGGTAAGCACGAGGAGATCTTGTCGCACTTCATCCAAGCATTTTGAAGTGATGCGACTTTCTTTAAGAGATGCTGCCAAACGTTCCTCTAACTGGATCTTCTCCTTCTGAATTTCGGAAATGAAGTTTTCCATTTCCTTTTTAGAAAGTTGCAATACCTCGATCTCCTGCTCTTTCAGCAGAACTCTATGCTTCAACACATCTAAGTCAGTTTCAGTATCAAGTTCTTCATTTATCACTTGGCAACATCTTGCATTACCAGTTTCCGCACCCTCCAGCTCTGTGGCATGGAAACCCCGAAGCTTCTCTCTCAGCTCGGATAATTCAAGAGTTCTCTCGTTTAGATCCTCTTGGCTTTTTTGGAACTTTTCTTCTAGCTCACTGGACTCAGACCTGAAAATCAGCAGCTTCAGCTCAAGGTCAGCACATTTTTTCTCTAGGTATTTTACCTTAGATGTTGATCTCCCCGAAAGATCACCCACATCAGACATTTCTTCGCTATTAGAAATGCAGGGATCCTCTCCTTTTACCACCCCACTTACTTCCTTCAATTTGTAAATAAGCTCCAAATTTTCCTCAGTTAATTCAGAACAGTCCTTCTCAAGCTCTTGTATTTTGACCTTCAAAAAGTCATTTTCTTTTTCTAATTCAAGATAAATAGCATCAGAACCTGCACCATCTATGTTTTCGATATTGAGAATATGATCCAATTTCTCCCTCAACATTGTGATTTCATCTTCTTTTAGTGACAACTTTGTAGCCCATTCTTCATATTCTTGAACCAACAATTTGTTTTTGGAGACTTCATGATCCATCACATCACTTGTGTGAGAAAGATTGGAGATTTCTGCTCTCTGTACTTCTATTGTTTCTTCCAGTTCCTGAAGAATAGAAACAAGCTCTATATTGGCCTCTTGTGTCTTCTTCAGTTGGGTAGTTAAGTTTGCATTTGATTCTTTCAGAAACTGCACCTCATCTTTTATTTCCTTCTGAAGGTTTATCATATCTCCAGATTTGGGAGTTTGTGCAGTAGTTAGTCGTGCAGTTACCTCTTCCAGAGATGATTTCAATTCTTCGATTTCTTGCATTAAGGAATCCCGTTCAGCATGTGAAGCACAAAGTTCAAGCGCTAGCTCAGCCTGTTGCCTGGATTTATCAGCACATTCTTTCTTCAATGACTCTAGATCGATTTTCAACTTGCAAGAATGTCTCTCCCACATTTTTGCCTCATCACGTAGCTCCTCAACTGTTTCTTCAGCAGTGTCAATTAGATCTTTTGGCGAATCAGGTGCCCCGACGATAACTGAGCAAGGCCACTTGCAAATGGCTGTGCAGTATTCCCCTGAGGTATGTTTCGACCTGGAGTTTGAGAACTGAAAGATGAATTATTTGATCTACAGGTCTCATTACCATGGCCTGCACTAACATGGCTGGCATAAGAACTAGCAGAATCTTGCCTCCCCATGTACAATTCCTCATTTGAGTTGTGCCTAGGAGACAAGCTTATTCTATCTGTGGTACTATTTCCTGAATTAGAATTTCGATGAGACACGGATGATGAGACACTTGCATCCTGAAAATACATATGCAGACTGCATTTACACATAGTACTCTTACTAGTACACTTAAAAAAATGAGGTTATTTTCCTTTGTTGGTTGTTATCCATATTCATACATATTAATTTACGTATATTCATCAGGCTAGAGTTCTCAGGCAAGACAAATGAGCATCTACCATGTAGATACTATTAGGAAAAATACTTGGAAGAGGTGTAACAACCAAAGCCAAGGGTACCACTGTCGAGCAATTGACTTGGACAAAAAACTCCTTTTCCTTTTGCAATCAGAACAGACATTTACCAATTGGGTAGAAAAGGAGCAGAAATAGACACATCTATTGGATCCAGCTTTTCTTTCTAGGGGTATGTACTTTTGATGAATAATAACAAAACAGAACAGCCTCTTTCGAACATCGGACAGGACAGAATCACAGAGGTGGAAACCATGTGTGGGAATTGGGAAAGAGGCTAGGTATCCTCAGAATACACTTTTATAAACGTCATACATCATATTAATCCAAGTGGAAATTTCAAATGACAGCAGGCATTACCAAATAACTGACAAGCCAAGCCATCAACAAGAATGTAATGAAAGTGTGATTTGAAAATAGAAGAAGGTTTTAAATGTAAATTTTTAACTTGGTCATCCCTATGCACCTTGGGCATCACATGACTTGTGGAGAGATTGTTTCAAAGATTTCCAGTGGAGGCAGATAAAGCAAAAACAACAACAGATTAGCTATAATAATGAAAGCTCACGTTTTCAGCTTATGTAGCAAAACTGCCACCTATTTCAGCTCAAACCTGCTGCTCGTCAATGGACAGAACTGTTCAAGCGGGAATATAATATAACTGGGAAGCATTCAATATGTTGAAATTATTTCGTTTGCAGCACCTGTCATATATCTGGACCAACTCATGTAAAATATGTAACAGCTTTAGGTCTCCCCAACATAATTTTCTTAAGAGGAAAATTTGCACATAAATGAGTTTTGAGCAAGGGCACCATACCCTATTTCCAGCTTCATCTTGATAAGCAGCACCTAAATAATTTCCTGAAAAAGAATGAGCACTCCTATTCAACATACTGTCAGAGCCGCCATCTGATCTGCTGTCCATATCATCATTGGTTAGACTACGTTCATCAAGACGACGAGATAGTTCATTCCATGATTTCATACCACTGCATATAATGCCAAGACAACAAATAGAAAAACAAGTCCTATGAGCAGCCAAGAAACAAGAAGTCAAGAAATAGTAGAAGTTAAGGCTAGCAAATAAGTGATCACCATGGACCTAAGATACAATTGTTTGCGACCTTAACTTTGCAATAACAGGAATTACAAACTTGTCAAAGTTAAAATAGGGTTCAGTTACCTCGATTTAGACTTTCTGCCAAGACATTGAATCTTAAGCTGCACATAAGAAACAGTGGAGATCATCATAATAGGGATAAATGGGGAATTTAATTATCTATTTTAGTTGAAAATTTTCAAACTAGAAACTAGATATGCTTCCCTCTAGAAAATCCCTTAAAAGCCACCACCCCAGTGAAAGTTAAACTTGTAACTTCTCACATAACAACAAATGGTCTAAATCACTCAGCTACCACATCAACATAACATCTCAAAAGCCAAATGATTAAGCATTGTCGTTTTTCTATTGAAACAGTGCATTGTTGTTTACTGGATGAAGAAAAACAAACTATTTGCAATCTTTATAGAGACAGAATATTTGTACAAAAATTGATATATGAGTTCATTTGTAATATTAAAATGATAAAATCAAATAGAATAAGGCTTCCTTTGGGGCTGTACAAAGTGTACATTGCTAATAACACTAGGTTACAAGCCGAGGGTGGCAAACCATATACTCCAGATATATTATTCATAAAGCATCAGCATTCCAATAGTTACTATGTACAGCATGTAAGCAATTGCCCAATAAATTCACCCATTGTTGAACATGCACCAATCAACTGGATTAGGTGCTAGGTCAACATAACAGTAAAGGTACTTCAGATAACTTTCAATGTAGGCAACTCCATGGTTCAGGTCGAAGTATAACTAGATGGATCAAAAGCATGGTGAAACGAGAGGTTCATGTGAACCATCAGAAATTCTCTCGACGAAAGCAAGTACAGCTAATTGAAATATACCTGTAAAACTGTTCCAGAATTGCATCTCTTCAATGGCAAAGAGATAGCAGTGGAGTCCGCTGAACTCAGATAGTCAGTTAGATTTAGGAATACTTCCCCGAGAATGGCAGTTTTTGTCGATCCCTGTATCAGGAGATGTGTAGCCAGTAACACAACAATATAGTACAGCAATGGGAATTGGATGGAGAACAAATTGAGAAACATATATGCTAGTTTTTATAAAAAAGAAGGAACATATATGCTGCCAATATCCATACCATGGAAACAATAATCTTGTATTGACACTCCTCAAATTCTTTCGACACTTCATCTTGAGAAAACCACATAGTTTGCAGGATGGAGTCGGGCCATTGACAGATTCCATTACGAGCAGCTGCTTTACTGGACTTGGCAATCGTTTTTCCAGTGCCCACTGAGATTATTGAAAGTAGCAGCCTGTCTGATACTACCGGCACCTGTTGAGCAAGCACCAATCAGAAAAATCATCATCAAAACTGTGTCATCCGTCTACACCAGTGTCTTCTTTTCTTATCATATGCTGCATTGCTGTGTGCTTCCATGTCATTCCGAGTACTATTGAAATAGGTACTGCTAGATTTCCCCTCCCTCTATTCAAACTATTGAAAACAAGGACTAAGCAAAAATGGTGTAATCTAAATCCCTCTTCTTTCAAACTACTTTAAAACTCACACTCATTCTCGTTAGGAATAGCATTGAAGCGCGCCCCTCCTCTTATAAAAAGGAACTCTAATCACCTACAGATGCCTTCCCCATGTTAGTCATGATGAAAATTGCGCTATCTCGAGGTTGCAAAGAATGCCAATGGACTTAATACATCATCAGATTAGATTCTTTTTAATCTTCCACGACTAGCATTGCCTGCTCTTACCCAATGAAAACGCACCAAACATGGCTAAAAAGGAAACTTCTTGCATTGCAGGACACTGGAAGAGAATGGGAATATACATTTGAGTCGATTCCTAGCAATGCACGTCGAAATCACACTCAATCTCAACGCATTACCAATCAATTGCCGGATCCATCCCACGAGCAGAAATCGCAACACGGAAATTAATTTTATAAAAAATGCGCTTTTTTCGAGGTCAATTGATCATTCATGCGGAGGCTTCCGGCTTCCCTAACCCAGAGATTGGAAACGCTCAATCTCGCAACGAAATACCGCATCATCAAGCTCGCATTGCGATTCCCGGCTAAAAAATCCCCGATGCGGCCACTCTAGCAACTGAACCACCAACCACGAATCGCTCATAACACAATGCGCAATGCGGGGAAACACACACACACAAAAACTTCACCTGAACGGCGCGGAAGCTGGAGAACCTGAACTCCACCCGCTCGCCCAGGCGATCCGACGAGCGGCGCCGATTCAGCTTCAGCATCCCGCCGTCGTCCCGTGCGTCTCAAATGTGTTCGCGCCCAAACAGTGGGCCACCGAATCCCCCCTCGCTCAAACGTGGCCCGGATTGCGCCCTCCTCCCTGCCGCGGCATGTTACGGATCATCGGTTCATCGGCAAGTGCCGGAACGAAGAGGAGTTGGGGCGAATGGATTGGGAAATCGAGACGAGGGAATCGAAGGAAGCGGTGGAAAGTTTGCACCTTTTTTTGACAAACGGGCCGGGAGCTTGACACGAGAAGGGGGTGAAAACGGGTCCGGAATGGACGGATGTTGTTTTTTTCCCGTATTTTAATTTGTATTTTTTTATTTGGAATCGGATATAAATATAAATTCGGATTATTCGAAATATGGATATGGGACAAATACGTTATAGATTTAGGTCAGAAATAGGTAATGATATATGAATAATACATACATATATAAAGTAATATATATTGAATCAAACAATAAAGTATATGACTGTAATAGCTAGTTACACCCTTCGGTCATAAATAGTTATCGTGTTTATATAGATACTAGCCTGGATAGCGCGCTACGCTGCGCCGGTCGATCTAAAGACAACTGGTAAAGCATCATGCATGACAAGTATGGTCGATGATATGCACCATGTATAGTACAATTGTGGGTAAGGTATACTATACTTAGTGGAAAACTGGCTGATCTTGAGCGGTACAGACGAAGCCTGATTCATCTATATAGAAGTTGTAATACATAGTTATGCGATCAGATTAGAAGTTAGCATAAGAAACCGGATGAGACGGTACTAATTGCTTCCACATCAATCCATAGGTCTCTAAGATTACACTGGGATATCAAACAAACAACTAATATGGAAAACAGGAGGAGAAATACAGTGGATAGCCGCATGAGTCTAGGAGTCAATAATTATGCAGTTATATTACATGAACAGTAAGGAAAATGCCATCTTGTTGAGCAATGAAGTGGTGTACAGATGTCTCACTGCTTTACACGAATGAGTCATCTGAAATGGTACCATTCTGAAGTGACATTTGTTGTCCACCATCTGTTGATCTGATGAGGCTCATCGTTGTTGCATGCTGTTCGTGCGGTGTTACAACTATGATGGATTAAGTGCGTTGGGGCATGTGTTTAGCTAGCTGAGTTTAGGTATATGGTTTACTAAAATACTACATACTACATATTAAGAGGTGTTTTGATGTATATTCGAATAATATGTTGCAGCCAATTAGCACATAACATTAAATCTTCTTAATAAAAAGAAGAATTCCATAATCGAATTTTTAAGCTGAATAACTACTGACAAAGAATAAATACTAAACTACATTTGAGACACGGTAATACCATGGAAAATGGCTGTTATCGTTTTTATCTTTAATCTGGATAGCTAGGGCATTGGACTGTACACGGCATGCATGGTACAGATATAAAGAAACACAACCTGAAAAGGTATTTGGTATAAATGTGCAATGTATAGTATGCTAGAATCGATTAAAATTAGGGGTCAACACATATGTCATAAACAAATGTTGCCTCCTTTAAAGAACTAACAAAAGCAAACACATTTTGGAACATTAACGGATCAACATATAAAATAGTATCTATTAGAAAGACAATAAATTCTCCCTAACCCTACAAATAACACATTGTTACAGTTCTGGAGTAACAACCCTAATGAGTTAAAATGGTAGCAGGAAGAAGCTCCGTGATATAAGCATGCAATAGTATTTTCATTTACTGGAACATGGTCTAATCATGGAATGATTTACCATGATCAAACTGATCTCGATACAATAGCAAAAAACAACAAGCATATATACGACAAGGTTTGAATTTTCAAGTAAGACTAACCTGAAAATAGCCAGTGTAGTTGATCTTCACACCGAGACTTCAATTTTCAGCTATGGTGTTGTGAGAAAACACTAACAATTGACGATCTGAAATCTAGAAGAAGCTTGGAAGATATAAATGGATAAGAAAATATGTTCATGTATAGTACATTGCCTATCCTGATTATTTCTGAGCCAGACAAAACTTAAAGTGCATTTTTTGCCGAATATTCCAATAGAAAAATCACAATAGAATCGATATTACCCTTTCTTCTGCAGAAATTAGCCCCTTTTTTCCTAGGCTGTCACATCCTGAAACAGGGAGTATATAAGATACAAAGAAAATGGGTAACAAAAAAATGAGATCACTAAGGACCTAAGCTCAACACATCTTTTGTATCTTAAGAAAAATTTCTCCAAGAAACCTGAATGATGCTGCTCATTCAAGTTATGAGAATTTATAGGGCTATCTTTATTTGCAAAATCAATGAAATATATTTATTTTAAGTTCCTACAGTACTATAGCAGTCCTGCGCTCCTAGAAACAAAATAGGTAAAGCTTCTCGTATGGAAAACACATAAAGATATATAACTAAATTGAGTTGTCAATGTAAAACTGGAATAACTACAAGCACATGGCTATCATGCCATTGTAGATTTTATACACATATCTAAATATCATTTTAGGACATGCACATATAAAAATAGAAAACAATCTAGCCGACAAACTAAAATGAGTGCTTCCATGAATGTCTAAAGAAGCATGCTACCTGACAACATTAATCGGTTAAATTTGCTTGTAGTAACAAAGAAACTAACCTAGCCAAATCATCCAGCACAAGACTACTAACATAGCGGCAGCAAACCGCAACCTGAAACGAACACAAAAATGATGAGCAAACTGAAATTGCCTTGACACTTGAATTATTTCTCCTCCGGAACAAACATGTAATCAAAAGGAAGAAACATGAAATGGCATAACCAAAGCAATTATCACAATGCCTAAATCAAGTTTCCTTTTAGATAAGCAGAGCCGACAAACCTGCTATTTTGTGGATGTCTGATCCCATGCAAGGTTTGTCGGAGCCGCAATGCTTATGTTGTTATGGTGAGCCGCTTACCAACTGTACTCATTTGTGGGGTCTAGCCACTTGCGCAAAATTGGTAGGACACCACCATACTACAACTGGAGTGACTTCTCTGACAACTACAAATTGTTAAGATGCATTCCTATAATTTGATCCTAAACTCTCGTAAGCTATAGGTACAACATCATAGAAATATAACTGACAATTTCTCACTTGAATGGCAAAGCTAATTATTCAATCCCTAATGCCGAAATCAGTAGTAAGTACCAACAGGTCATTGTTACAATGATAATATTTCCTCTACTTGTGCAAGGTAAATACCTTTTCCAAGTCATGGTAAAAGACTAAGGCTCGGCAAGGGCATGATGGCCAAGGGTAGAATGTTCTTCACCAATAATTAAAAATCTTAGCAACACTGGACATAGCAACTCGCTCTGTTTGGAGAAGAAACAATAAAAAAACTTAACATAAATAAATTTATCATGAAAGAACAGTAAGGAAATCTAATGTAGGACAATATAAGCTTTAATTAAAGAAACACCGCTAAGTGCACAAAAGAATATACAACAACTGTATAGATTTCACGGCTTGGGTAAAATGCTCATGCCGCATGGTGGGCTTATGCAATAGAGTTGCTAAACAACTAACTAACTATTGACTTCTACCATTTTTTTTGAAAGGCAGCTCAATCAGAACTGATCAAGGTACTAAACAACAGGGTAATCAATTCATGAAAGTGTTAATAGTCTAACAAAAATGAAGCGAAAACACAGCTACCTAACCAAAAACTTCACCTGAAAATAAAATTTCTCCACTCCAGCTTTGCCCTCAGCTCTCTATCATCATAAACTCCAGTGATCTATGCAATCAATATCACTTGGCAAAAGAAGACAAGCCATTATCTTCCCAGTGACCTGATTGCATGTCCAAATGGCACATAGCCTCATGAGGACCAGTATTTTCAAAAGTACCTGGACAACTTCCTCCATAGCAATAATCAGAATCGAGGATCAGAAACTATCATATAAAAATTATGAACAGAACAACTATTGGTGTGGAATTGTGGTTAGAGACTTAGAGCCCGCTCCCCAACAATTAGTAGTTACAGACTTACAGTACCCTTCTCTCCTAGAACCCGAATCACCGTACCAAACTAACCCCAACAGCAAAAGCAAGCACCCATCCTAGCAACCACCCTATCGCTCGGACTACCACAATCAGTGTCGCGAGATGACGTAACTGTAGCTGTGGCGCACACGCGCCCGTGGCGTGGGCAAAAGAGCCCCGTGACGCCGCCGCGCAGGCTGGCCATCTCGACGTCGGCGAGATCCACCGCCTGCGACCTCACGCCGCCGTTCGGCATCCGCAAGCTACTGGGGCGATCGCCGGCGACCTCCGAATGTGCCAGCCGCCCTTCACAGCGCACCGCATCATCTTAACAGCGGGAGCGCCTGTTCCTGCGATCACACACCACCGCAGAAATCACCTTTAAAAAAGGAGAAAAAGTCGTCATAATTTGCTTTGAATAATGGAAACTTACCACTCACTCGCCGTTTGAAAATTCGGGAAATGACTTTAATAAATCAGAGAAGTCGTAGCTATATGCTTTCGGGAGGAAGATCAGAGCGTTGTATCCAGAACCGAAATAGCGAACGTAAGGAAAAGCAATCAGCAAACGGCTGACTCTAACCCCAATCGGCAAACATACGAAGGAATCGAAATAGCGGAACCGAGCGCGATCTACCGCGTAAGACCAATCTGATCACCCAACGCAATGGGTAAAATCAATCAACAGGGCTGGGAATCAGGAGCACTGACCGGATGCTGTAATCAGGAAAGGGCGCAATTGGGACCGAACGGAGAAAGAACGAGAAATCCAAAGAAAGGCCACGAAGAAACAAGCGACGGAAAGCCTCTCTCTACCAGTACTGAGGCTGACCTGCAAACACCACATCAACCAAAAGACTCACATAAGACCAACACGAGGCCAAGAAACGAAACGCCAAGGCACCGATTGCCCATCAGAAAGCCTCTCCATTCACGGACCAGCCCTTTCTCGAGCCATTCGTCAACCAGCTTCTGGAACCTCTCGTCGCTCACGGTGAAGAACTGCGCCGCGTGATCGAACACCCGCTGCTCGCCGCCGCCGTCGATCGTTCCGGTCACCATCCTCCCCCCTAAGCATGCATCCCCTGCATTAGCGGCGAGCAAGGGGGTGAATCTCGCGCTTGTGTTGCTGTGGGTGGAACCGAGCGAGGGAGGGAGGGGGCGAACCGTGTTGAACACTACGGCGCGGACGCTGCGGGAGGTGAGGGAGGTGGTGTAGGCGAGGCCGGAAGCGCCGCTGCCTATGACGGCCACGGAGGGGTCGGGGCCACGGGCTTGGAGAAGACCACCTGCTCCTGGTGGAAGCTCTTCTTGATGGCCGACCGCCGGGAGAACCTGGGCTTACCACGCCGGCGCAGCGGGGGCGCCCTCGGCGGACACGCTCCGCCGCTACTGGCGAGAACCACCGCCGAGGCGAAGCCAGAAATAGACGAGGGGAACTCCGCCTCTAGCAGCGCCGAGGATTGGCGAGCTCCCCACGCGCCCGTACCGCCTCGCGGAGTTGCTCGGACGCCGGCCAACCAGAACTGCACGGAAACAACAAAACCGACGTCTACGAATGCAGAATCACCCCTACACAAGAAAACAGCATAGAAATAAAACAACGATGAAATGAAATAGCAAAACGAAACAACCGAGGACGCGCAGCATGAGAGCACAAAGTGGGCGACGCAGGGCAGCTAGGCGCAACAGGAACGACGGGCCACAAAGGAATAGCAAGAACAAATACCAAATCAGGATGTCAGGATGAGGGATAACCGAGCTAGGCCAAGCGACCACGACACTGAACCAACGGAGATGAAGCGAGAAACCACAATGAATTGATCACAGAACGACGGCCTGGCGATAGAAATTAGATGGGGAACGGCGGGCCACTGACATGGATTGCGCGAAGAAACACGAGGTGCAGTCGTGCAGATCTCTTACCCTATAAGTGAACCGGCGAAGCACCGAGAACGCGGCGCCTCGGGGCAAGAACCAGGACGGAGTGGGCGAGGCGAACTGATGACGTGCACGGGAAGGAACCACAGGCGGAGCGCGCGAGACCGCTGAATACTGGGCGGAGTCCCGAGACGCAGCGCATAGCAACAATAAATGAACGTCGAAGAATACGCCAGGAACAAAGAGCGAAACGGCCACGCGTCAGCGATCGCTGCTCTCCCATCAAACGAAACGAGCAAAGCACGAAACCGTGGCGCATTACCAACCGGCGTTCTCCCGACCAGCGCGAAAGAAACGGAGCTTACCACGTGACGAAGCGGCCAATACGCACGGAAGCAAAAATCTACCTATTCACATTTACACCGAAGCAAACAACTTTTTTGGCCTGACAGGACTCGTACGGGAAGCTCTATGCGCTCGGCAAATCTTAGCGCTATAAGATATAGTATACATTAGGGGTGGGTATTCGTTTTTTCGGGGTTTTTTTCGGTTTTAAAATAATTCAGTTTTTAAAAACTGACAACCGAATTTCTCGAACCAAAATAAAAAACCGAACCGAAAATAACCAAAATATTTCGGTTTGGTTAATTTGGTTTTCTATTAACCGAAATATGAATAAACACTAGGTAAATTAGGTTTAATCTTTCTCATATCGCAACATAGAGTGTGGATAATCCCACACAATATTCATAGATCATTACAATATAAGTATAATAGGAGATATGAATATACAAAACATATGTATAAATGTATTAAAACATGAGAATTGTTTAATGGCTTTAGAAAAAACATTATAAAAGTGGTATTGTACATGGGTTATTCGGTTATTTTGATTTTTGAAAGCGAAAAACTAAACCGAACACCGAAAACCGAATTATACCAAAACAAAAACCGAACCAAAAACTAAAAAACCAAAATAATCGGTTAATTCGGTTTGATTTGGTTTGGTTCGGTAATTCGGTTTCGGTTAAAAATGTCCACCCCTAATAGATATAATCAAATGTTCAAAACTTTGACCGCCAACATCTTTTTAAATATTTAAATTAGATACATGAAAACTATATGTATAGATTTATTTTGAACAGTACTTTCGTAATATTGTAATTTTATTGGGTATAAGAAATACATTATAATTAAAATTAATGGTCAAAATTGTATTTTGAAGATCATATTGATGTCCAAAACAACAACTATTTATGATCGGATGGAGTACATATCAACCAAACCCAATAGATATCATAAAAAGAATATGTTACTCGAGGATCAATAGAACAAACTAATTGTGAAGATAAATGTGTTGTAATGAAAAATATGTAATAAAATAGGCTGGGCCTTTATTACAAAATCGGATATCCAAATTGAAAAAATCCAATGTCTGAATTAAAAAAATTCGATATCCGTTTCCTATCCTGTATTTTCTGGATAATAACTACTCTGAATCCGATCTCAAATCCGGATTCAAGTATCCGAATCCAACTGAATAATCAAATCCCTTTTCGAATCCGGTCCCGATCGGATCCGAATCAAGCGAGAAATATCCAATCTATTTTCACCCCTAAACACGAGGGCTTTTCGTTTCGTTTTACTTTTTTATTTTTTCAATCATGTGTTAGGCTTTGTTTTGTTTATTGTCAACATCGTCGTTAATCATAGAGCTCGTGTATGGTGCATTAAATTTAATATAGCGGCGTGGTTAATCAGAGAGCTCCTGTACAGTACAATAAACTTAATATAGTCTGTTCATTCTTTTCAATCCAATATATTAGAGTAGCTATTGTTTATTTATATTTTTTCCGATTATAGAGTAATAGAAATATCTTTAACAAATTAATATATAGATTTAATTTTTACTATCTATAATATACTATCAGTATAATGCACATAAAATTTCTCTAATCAAAGGGGAAGACAATCGGAGGCTTTCGGATGATGGGATTCTCGGCTGGTGGTCTGGTTTATTTTGTTGGTAGTTACTCAATCAATTTAATTACTTGTCTCAATTTGTTATACTTACAGCCGAGAGGGGGTGAGTAGGCTTAGGTTTATAAGTTTATTACTAGTCAGTGCCACGCGCTACGCCGCGTCGTACGGAATTTCGTAGCATGCATTACGTTTCGTGCGAAATTTGGGAAATCCGGTCGCAATGCTGCTTCGCGCGGAATTTTGTTCAACGGATATTTCTGTAAAAAAATTAGGTAATCTTGGTTTTCTTGTTTTTTTTAAAAACAGTCTGTCAAAAGCCGTTGGCGAATCTTTGAATTGCTAGGAGCCGTTGGTGAATCTGTTTTTTTAAAGGAAAACGCAGAGGAATTTAAACGTATTCTTGGTTTTTCTTTTGCATAATTCCCGCATAATTTTTATTTTTAATTTTTTTTAAAAATAGGTTGTTAGAAACTATTGGTGAATCTTTGGATTGTTAGAGCTGTCGGTGAATCGGTGTTATTTTAAAGAAAAACGTAGAGGGACCTAAATATATTTTTTTTTGCGTAATTCCAGTTTATTGTGTTTCTTTTTTAAAAAATAAGTCGTTAGGACCCATCGGCGAATCTGCGGACTGTTATAAACGGTCCGCAAATCATGATTCTGCTTTTGGGATAAAACAACCGTATTTTCGTTTTTTATGTAATTCGATCTTCACCTTTCTTACAAAAAGGGTCGCTAGGACCCATCGACGAATCTATGAACCGCTTTAAATCGTCGGTGAATCAGTGTTTTTTGTTTTTGGGTGAAAACCGCAGAGAGATATAAATGTAATTTTGTTTGAATTTTTATTTTTTGCGTTAGGACCCGTTGGCAAACATATAGGCTGTTATAGAACTTCGACGAATCTGCCTTTTTTTAGAAAACCGTGTTTAGCTAGAATATCGCGCTACGCTGCGACGCGCATGACGATACAACGTGAAAAATTTGAGAAATTTGGTCGTATTTTCGATTTTCAGATTTTTTTTTTTAAATGAGTCGATAAGACCCGTCGGCGAATCCATGAACTGTTATAGATCTTCGATGAATCTGTGTTTTTTTAGAAAACTGTGGCTATGACCCATCGACGAATCTATGAACTACTATAAATCTTCAACGAATCTGTATTTTTTCTAGAAAACTGTGGCTGTTTTTTTACGTATTTCGGTAAATTTGGTCGTATTTTTGGTTTTCATATTTGTTTTAAAAAATAGGTCGTTAGGACCCATCGGCGAATCTATAGGCTGCTATAAGCTACTATAAACCTTCGATGAATTTACATTCTTTTTAGAAAACCGCGGTTATGACTCGTCGGCGAATTCATGAACTACTATATATAAATCTTCGGTGAATCTGTGTTTTTTCTAGAAAACTGTGGTTGTTTTTTTTTACGTATTTTAATAAATTTGATCGTATTTTTTGTTTTCATATTTGTTTTAAAAAAATAGGTCGTTAGGACCCGTCGGCGAATCTATGTGCTGCTATAAACCTTCAATGAATCTATGTTTTTTTTTAGAAAACCGCGGTTACGACCTGTCGGCGAATCCATAGGTTGCTATAAATTTGTGACGAATCTGTGTTTTTTTACTATAGATGGGGAAAAAGTAATCTATTTTTTTAGGATCCGTTTTGCTAAAAAAACAACCGGAGGCGAATCCATGGGTTGCTATAAACCTTCGATAAATCTTTTTTTTAACTGTAGAGAGACATAAAGTACCTTTTTTTCGGGATCTGATTCGCTAAAAAGCACCAGGAGGACCTAAACATAAACCGTGAGGGATCTAAACGTAATTTTGATATTTTTCGGGTTTATTTTATTAAAAAATCATCAAAAATGACCTAAACGCAATTTTATTTTTTCCGAAAGGATCTAAATGCGATTTTCGGATTTTCAGGGGAGCCTCGCCGGGTGGCCGACACGTGGCCCCCTGAGAGGCCGGCAATCTTGAACGCTATAATATATGGTATTATTACACAATTGTACCGAGTCTAAAATAGTTAGATGCACCAATATGACTTGAGTATTTGCAAGCCTTGTATGGGGCATGTCCCGTGAAATGAAGAGTTCTGGTTAGTTAGAATCTGCATATTGTCTAGGGCGGTTTTTAAATTTTAACAGATAAAAAATTTCTTAAAAAAATAGAAAAATATATTAAAAAACTATAACTAAACGTTAAATTTTTTTGAAAAAAGGTTTTTCAAATTACTTTTGGGAAAATAAAAAACGCAGCTGTACTGTAGAAACTACAGTGACCGCTGGGGGTTGTGGCGGGCAGCTGATACATCTCCAACAATAGTGGTTTAAGGCCTTATTTGTTTCAGTTGGGGATTGTGGAAAGCAGCTTTTAAAAACTAGATTGTAAAAGCTGGATTGTTAAAAAGCTGGAGGTTGAAAAACTCATGGTTGTTTGGTAACCCAGATTATAGTTGAGGGCAATGGTGGGTAATTTTGGTTGAAGTTGGATGGGTATTGTGGTCTTTTGCAAAATAAAAGCTGGGAAAAGCTGGGAAAGAGTGGATTGTGGGATTGCTACAATCTGGCCTTCAGATTGTTATAATCTAAATTAAAAGTTTGCTGTTTGTTATCCTTCTAGTTTTTAAAAGCTGCTTTCCACAATCCCCAACTGAAACAAATAGGATCTAAATATATTCGCTCATTTTTGCAGGACGAAAAGTTCGTAGCTGCTTTTCTCCTGAGAGGTTAAGCAACAGACACCAAGTACACCTCTTGAACACCCCTTTCCAACGTCGTTTCATTCACAGGAATATCAACACATGATATGATGGAAAAGCTTTTATAATCGTTGAGTAATATAATGCAGACGCTTTTCTGAATATCTTTTTGTTCGCTATTAAGCAAGAGCTACATGATCTTAGTGTTAACTACAGATGGATCAACGGCGTACGAACGTAGTGATCAGATCCGGGTCGCGCTCGATGACAACTTTTCCCCTAACTCTAGGTGACACGCGTTACACCTCGAACGACCAGGTGCGACCAAAAGGAAGCTGTGCCCCTGGCTTAAATCTAGGGGTGAAAACAGGACATGGAATATCCGATTCAATTCCGAATCCGTTTAAAATTCGTACCGATGTTATTCGTATCCATATCTGGAAAATCCGATGTAATATGGGTTAGGATATGGGAAGAGCAATATCCGATCCGTATCCGAAAAATCTCATGTAATATGAGTTAGGATATGGGAAGAGCAGTATCCGACCCGATATCCGGTAAATATCCGACCCGGTATCCGAATAAAATCAGTTATTCTTCCATTAATTTGGTTCATTACTGGATAGATAGAATAGTTGTTTGATATTGGCACTAAAAAACACTACTTTGTTATTAAGCGTGAACTTCAACAAATCTATCAACAAACAAATAGAGTGATGACATAATGCTTTTACTTAAATTGATTTGTTCAACTTATTTGATAAACTTCTTTTCTATTCAAATTACTGGAATTAGTTGAGTCACTAAATTGCACCTCTAACTATACTCTTTGTCGGGGATTGGCTACACTGCATCAAGACGACCATCGGCTCGGCGCCAACCGACCATGCCTTGCCCGAACAACGATGCAAGATCGACCAGGCACCCTGCCCCGAGCAAGCCAGCTCGGGGTCTCGACAAGGCGACGTGGCATTAAATGCATGGCGGCTCGAGGATCGCTGGGCTCGGGATCCGCGCCACACGGTCCGGCCGACTTGGTCCACGCCCATCGTGCCCACGTCGCGTGGTACCGGGTGGTGGCGCGCATCGCTCACAGACGTCCTCTACAAGAGAGGCGCCTCGTAATAAATGATTTGTCTCTGTAATTCCCTATAAATACCCTCCCACGATGGATTGAGGGTTGGAACCCCTTGTAACACACACACACTCACGCTCTGAGCCCACCGGTAGGTCCTTAGGACCTCTAGGGACCCCGAGCAAGCGCTTTGTAACACCCTCTCGCATACTAGTGAAATCCATCAACGAGGGTTGTTATCTCCACCGTGGGAGGCCCGAACCAAATAAAATTGACCCCTTGTGCCTTCCGATTGTCCCAGATACCTCGCTTCCTTGTTCGCACACCTCGACGTACAACCCTTGCGGAAAAGGGGCCTCACGTTGATCCTCATTCAACAAGTAAGCTCGCGGGGACCCTATCTCGATCGCCGACACCGGCGCCGCTCAGGGGATCGATCAAGTCCTTCGCAAGAAATCCCCGAGGATGCCGAACTCGCAGATAATCAGACCTCTCGCGTTTGACGACGCGAGGACGGAGATGAGTACTACGCGCGGCGATGGCGAGGCGGACGGCCGACCCGTAAGCCACACCGAGACCGGAGTTTTTCCCAGAGGCTGCGGGCGCGAGCGCTTCCTCCGCCGCGATCGAATACCCTCGCCATGGGAAGAACACGGCGACCTCGGTGCGATCGAGCCACTCCCGATCGCTCGAGCTCAGCCAGAGAATGACGGCGACGACACCACTCGTGTCGTCTGCGCGAGCTTGGTATTCCGCGGCGTTAACGTGGCGGGCGGAGGGCGACCAGCGCAGCATCACCCCATGAAGCTTCCCCACCACCAAAGACGATGTTCGGGACCCGGAGTTGTTCGGCGGGAACCCGTGAATCGCCCGCCCAACCTAGTGAGGGCGGACGCGGGCCGGAATCGCCTAGCAAGGACCCCGTGGTACCATTCCGAACACGGCGCGGCGTTGCCCGAGATCGCTTCGTCGCTTCCTCAGAGCCGAGCGCCAGCGCCATTGCGACAACAGACGCTGCCTCCAAAACTTCTCCAACAGCGGACTGGCAGCCATGGGGCGCTTGTGGTGAAAACTCGGAAAATCTTGCGCCGACATAGGGCTCCTGGGGCGGTGGCGCCAAGGGCCCGGAATGTTTTCGACCACGGCTCCTTCCTCGTTCGCTCCCAACACGGCGCTCAAGTCTCGCCGGGTCGTGGAAGCAAGAACGGCTCGCGATGACGCCGAGCGCTTCTCGGCGAATTCGCGGGCTCGGGCGTGCTCGACCGCTTACGAGCCTTCCAATGCTCGTCCTCGGCGCCAGGCCGGGCGTGTTCTCCTCGTCAAGCCTTGTGCGAAGGACCGACTAGGACCCGACCATCGCGATCTCTACCCATGGGGCCGCCATGACAACCGACTTTCGGTTGCCGAGCGTTTCGGCGTCTCTTCGCGAGGTAGTGTGGCGGGCAAGTTCAAGCTCGCCACATCGAGCGATTCAACGGACCCGTAACCCGGATGAGTTCCTCTCGATCTACTCCACCGCCATCGTGGCGGCGGGAGACGAGAGTCATGGCCAATTACCTCCCCACGGTTCTCGATGGCTCATAGAACATGGCTCTTCAACCGTATGAGGGATCGATCCGCTCGTGGGGCAGCTCGCGATGCCCTCGCGCAAAATTTCCAAAAGTCGCTACACCCGCCCGGGAACGCGCGGATCCGGAGCGGCCGATCCAGACGGACAAGGAGACCTGCGTCACTTTGTCCAGAGGTTCATCAAAGTAAGGAATTCCATTCCGAGCATCTCGACAAGCGGTCGTCCGCCTTCAAATTTGGGGTCCGCGACGGCGCTTCACACAAGATTTGAAATCCACCCGACCGACGGCTAACGAAGCTTTTCCAGATGGCCGACCGGCAGACGCTAACGCCGACGGCCGCAATGGAAAAGGATGATGGACGGAAGGCAAAGCCGCCTCAACCGGTTCGAGGGTCTTCGCAAGAAACGACGGGCTCGCTGAGAAGAAAGCCAAAAGAAGAAGAGGTCGGTGAGTCAGCACGGTTGCCACCAGTGCTCAAGGCTCCCTGCCAAATGGCGTCGTTACCATCAAGGGCGACCACAGTATGGCCTTGAACTGTGATGAAAAGGCGCCGACATGGTCGGGCAATGCTTCAATATGCCCCCGACCAGCGCCGGCTCGTTCCCGACTAAAAGTTACCCTCCAACCCGGAGGAGAGACCAAAGCGGTAGCTTTCGACGAGGCCGACCTCAAGGTCTTCCATCCGGGGTCTTTAGACCCCAAATAGGAATTCGAGCTCATTACTTTCTCCAGAGGAGCGGACGTGTTCGCTTGGGAACCGTCCGACATGCCCGGGGTCCCAAGGGAAGTAATTGAGCACAGGCTGGCTGTTCAGCCTGGCAAAAAGCCCGTGCGCCAGAGGCTCCGGCGCTTTTCCCCGGAAAAGCAGGCGATCATCCGGGACGAACTCGACAAACTCCTCAAGGCCGGCCGTTAGGGAAGTTCGGGCACTTGAGTGGCGGCAAACCCACCATCATGAAGAAGAAGGGGGCAAGTGGCGATGTGTGTTAATTACACCGCCTAAACGCCCGCTCAAGGACAACTTCGCCGCCGCATTGATCAACTGGTCGACGCAACGGCGGAGTCCCATGTAATGAGTTTTTTGGATGCCTATTCAGGTTACCACCAGATCAGCTTGTTCCCCGGCGACGAGGAAAAGACCTCCTTCATCACCCCGCTCGCACATTACGCTACACGACCATGTCCCGGGTTGTGGAACGCCGAGGCGACCTTCCAGCGCTTGATGCAGAAGACTTTCCAGGACCAGATAGGCCGAAACCTGGAGGTATACGTGGATGATATCGTAGTTAAGAGTAAGCTCCCCTCAGGTCATATATGCGACCTTGAGGAAACCTTTTGTAATCTTCGTAGACATAAAATAAAGCTCAATCCCGAGAAGTGTGTTTTTGGGGTGAAAGCGGTAAAGTACTCGGGTATGTCATCGGGCCCCCGGCATCGGTGCTAACCCGAAAAGATCGAGGCCATCGAAGGATGCGCCTCCGCTCCGTAAAGGAGGTGCAAACCCTGACCGGACGCATGGCAGCCCTTAGCCGCTTCATTTCCCGATCAGGCGAACGCGGTTTGCCTTTCTTTAAGGCACTCCGCAGGCATGAGGGCTTTGTATGGACGGAAGAAGCTAACCGCTCCTTCGACGAGCTAAAGCGGTACTGTCGCCCAAATTTCAATCTCGCCACGCCAAGGTCGGGAGCCGCCCTACTTTACCTCGGCGACACCCCGTGCCGTAAGCGCGATCTTGGCAGAGCGAGATGGGACGCAGCGGCGCCCAAAGGTACTACGTCAGCGAAGTATTGCACGGGCCAAAGGAGCGTTACCCCGAGGTCCAGAAACTCCTGTACTCGCTGCTCATGGCTTCCAGGAAGCTACGCCACTACTTCCAAGCCCACGAGGTCGTCGTCCCGACCGGCTTTCCGCTTAAGGAGATCCTAAGAAACCCAGACGCCAGTGGCCGGACAGCGAAGTGGGCCATGGAACTCACGGAGTTCGACATACACTTCTCTGCCCGCACGGCAATCAAGTCCCAGATCTTGGCAGATTTCGTGGCGGAATGGACGAACCCTGCCCAGCCCGACACCGAATCTCGAGAATCTGCGGACGGCCGCTGGACCATGTACTTCGACGGATCCCGAGCTGAACGCCGGGTCAAGCGTCATCTTCGTGTCCCTCGGGGACCGCTGCGATATGTCATCCATTACACTTCGCCGCAACCAACAACGGCAGTCACGGCGGCCTCTCGCGGGCTTCGTGCGCGTAAGGCGCTCAAGTCCAAATGACTAACCGTGAAGGGCGATTCACAACTAGTCGCCAACCAAGTAAACAAGGAGTATCAGTGTTCCGATGGCTCAATGGCGCTTTACTCGTTGAAGTGAGGAAGATGGAGCGATACTTTAGAAATTTCAAGTACTCTACATCCCGTGAAGGACAACCCGCCGACCAACTTTCCAAGGTCGGTTCTCGCAGCTGTTCGCCCCCACTGGGCGCTCGTTGAGCATCTGCACAAGCCCTCCATTCTCTCAGAGGAGGCACCACCTCAGACACCCGCCGCCCGAGGCGCCGCCGAAGCATCCGCGAAAGCCTCCTACTCCTCCGAGGTGGCGCAAGAGACGACGGTAACGTCTCCTTCTCGAGCAAGGTGCGATTGATGGCGCCATTCATCAAGTATCTTGCCCACGGACATTGCCCGAGGAAGAAGCCGAGCGTTCCGGTACAAGAAGGCGGCCATCCGCTCACAAGCTCGTGAGACGGCGCCTTATACCGCAAAGGCGACTGGGGTACTCTCCAAGTGCGATCCCAGCAGAGGGCTTAATTCCTTCTCGTGGACATCCATGCGGAATGTGCGGAGCCCACTCGTCCTTTCGGACTCTTGTAAGCAAGGCATTCCGCCTCGGGTACATCGCCATCATGCCCTAGACGACGCCGCAATTGTTGTGACTTGTCAGCGCAAGGCCCATTCCGCCAGTAAGTCCCACCAAATGGGCGACGACCGCAAACTATCCCGATCTCATGGCCATTCTCGACTGGGAACCGATATTCTCGCCTTTCCCCGTGGTCGAAGGGTTGCAAATTCTTGCTCGTAGCTATCGACACTTTCTAAGTGGATTGAGGCAGAGCGATTTCAACCATTTCGCCAGCGACCAAGAGATTTTTTCGCAAAGAACGTGGTCACGCTTGGGTACCCAATCACCTCATCACAGATAACGGCACTCGGTTCACAAGCGAAGCCGTTTCAAGCCTATCGCGAGGAAATAGGAACAAAGATCTCGTCACTCAGAGCTCACTCACAGAGCAACGGAGCACCGAAAGAGCAAACGCCGCCTACTCCAAGGCATCAAGAAAAGGGTCTTCAAAGACCTCTCCCGACAAAGGCGGATCATGGGTGGACGAGCTTCCTTCCGTCCTCCGTCTTCATACAAGACCACAAAGAAGCCGAAGCACTGGCTAAACGCCATTCCGGCTCGCCTATGGTGCGGAGGAGGTCATCTTGCCCGCGAAATCGTTCTCGGATCCCCAAGAATCCATTTGACCGACATCGCTCACCAGGTCGTGAGCGCCGCTTAGACCTCGATCTCGCCGAGGAATCTCGCTTTAAAGCACGGCTCCGATCACCGCCTACCAACAGCTCTCCATAAGCACGCTGCCAAGACAAATGACTCGATCCTGCGGTAGGCGACCTTGTCCTACGCCGAATTCAGACTTGTCAAGGCCAACAAGCTTCCCCAAATGGGAAGGACCGTTCACAATCGTTTAACGACGCTACCGGAAATTGTCGCCTTGCCATGGAGGACGGCCATGAAGCTTCCTAACTCATGGAACATCGATCACCAAGCAAGTTCTATGTCTAAGCTCATGTTCTCTTTACGTTATATTGTGAATCCACGTCCCTACTTTTCGCAATATAGCTTTCATCCAACCTGCACCTTTTCATCTTACTACCACGGATTGGGCGATGACACAACAGATCATGGGCTTTTTAGCTCACCACCAAAGGCTTCACCGTGATAAGCCGCCTTGGGCTTCATCGCTCGAAGGCCATGAAAGCTTTTGCCTATAATCGGCGATTTTGGCTTGAGATCGATCACCTTCCGCGGGCTTCACGACCTTCGTTAGCTTCCTCACGGTTACTCGATCTCCTCTTTATCTTGGTCGGCAAAGCGGCGGTCGTCTGCTCGCCCGCCCACTCGGCCACCTTAGCTTCAAGACTTTGGGCACGCCCGCTTTTCCCGCTCAAGCTCCTCGCCGAGCCAAGAGCCCCGTCCGCTAACGGCTAGGTCCTTCTCCGCTTGACCGGCATGCTGCTTCCATCATGAGAGTTCTTCCTTGGCCTCGCCGGACTTCTCGAGCTCGGCCACCTTGGCCTCCATGGTCCTGCATACCTCGATGTTGTTGAAGTCTTGCTCAAGGCCACGGACCTTGTCCCGCTAAGGGCAAGGTCCTTCTCCGACGCCGGTGGCTTGCCTCACTGTCCCAACTCTTGCTCGAGCGCTAGCACCTCTCTTCAAGGCGGCAGCATTCTCCTTGCACAAAGCGAGAGTCTGACCTTTCTCGCCAAGCTCTTGCTCGAGCACGAGGAACGCCTTGACTCGGAGAGACGCGCGGCTCCGCCTCGAGGCGCTTTGCTCAAGCAGGCAACCTCCCGCTTGAGTTCGCCCACTTTCTCCTCGGCCCGCCGACACGAGCTTCGCTTTCTTAGAAGCGGCTCACAGAGTTAGAGACGATCAAGACCTCCTCAAAGTCGCCAGGTTTTTTCAAGAAGCGCGCGGAAAATACCCCAAGTAAAGCTCCCCCCGCAAAATCCAAATAAGGAAAGTCGTGGCGATGCCAGAGCATCCTTACCTCGGCGACGTTGGCGCGCAGGTTCACCCGGTATTGCTCGAAAATCGCCGCCGCCTGGATGTCCCCAGACCTCGGCAGGGGAGGACGCTCAAGCCCAGAGTCCCCGAAAAGGGGCGGATCGCTCGGGGACGACGAAGCTTCCCCCCGGGCAGGGGAATCGCCATGGAGCTCCTTGCTCGTGGTCTTCCATTGTCCTCCGCAGACGCTTGTTCGAGGGTAGCGGAAGGTCGCCTAACATATCTTTCGCCGGGCTTCAAACCTTCTCGCAGATTCTTCGCCCGAATCTTGAATCTCGGCCTCCTCTTGCACGTCTACAGTGCTCGGGGCCAGGGTTTCGCCCGCTTGGTCGTCGGCCGAACTCCTCCGCCACCTCCACTCCCTCGGCCATCACAATGTCGGCGACCTCGAGCATATCGCCGCTAAGACATTGTCAACGATCTCAGAAGCCACTTTCCTAAGCATCCGAATGAACCTACGAGCTATGTCGCCACGTCGCTTAGGTGGGGCTAGCTCGGTCGCAGCCAAGACAAGAACAAAGCCAAGGCAAAACAAGTTTCGAGACTTACCTTGGCCGAGCCTTCTCGCCACGTAGTTGGGTTCTCGCCATGAAAGCACCAGTTTGGCCTTCTCATCGGCGGCTTGGTGATTTTCGCCGCTTGGGGTCGACCTCCTCCATATCGACCCCACCAACGCTCTTTTCCCGACAGACAGGCCACACGGTGAGTCATACCGCCGACGATCCCGAACTCCCGAAGCTTTATACTCGGTCGCGTTGCTGTTCTCACATCCTCGAGCTCCTCGCCAGCGTCTGCCGCGCCGCACCATCCTCGATCAATCTCCTCCGCCTCGATTTGCTCGATCTGAATCGCCAGTTATAATTCTTCAACCGAGCCTCAGCGGCTTACCTCCATCCGACAAGATACTCCAAGTGTCGCCGGGGTCTCCGGTGGTGTGTGCGGCGCTTTGACGCCCGGTGTTGGGAGGCGGCGCCGGCCTTTTGCTCTTCCCTTTTTTGGCCCTGGCCGCGGGTAGAAGCACGCCGCCGCCACCCGCCTTGGATTTGAGCTCGGCCACGCCACCTCGGTGTGTCTTTTCCTACCAAAGGACAACGGCGCGACGTTAGAATAGCTCGGATAATTGTTCCGTGCATAAGTACTCAAGAAAGCTCGGTGCCCTTCCCGAGCATAAACGACCAAGGGGCTCACCACGCCACACCGTAAGCACGTTCTTCAAGACTTGGCGGTCTACAGAAGCTTTTGTTCTTCGGGTTCAACATCTCGGCGACCCTCTTCTCGACCCAGTGGTCTCGGTGTCACCACATCGCGCAAGGGTCAGCACGGTCTCAAGCGGTATAGGCCGGGCAAAATTACCGCAAGTCATGGGACCTTACCCAGTTCCCCTTCGCGGGTGAGGTCGCCCCACCCGCCGATTTTGAAGAAAGGGTGCTCTCTCGCCTCGGAGGATATCCGGTTCGAGGAAGTCCCGGACGATGTCCCGCCCGGTGAGCCCCATGTTTGTGAGCTCGTGGATCGCCATCGATCCGCCTCCTCCTGGTCACCGGGCGGGCGTGGCGTCTCGGTGTTTGGCGCCGCCGCTGCAGAGATAGCGCAGAGAGCTCCCCGAAAGTTCCGAGTAGAACCAATGCTCGGCCCACCGCGACGGAGTCCTTGAGGGTGAAGACGGGAACTCAGACGGGCGATTGGGCCTCAAAGTGAGAGTATAGGGCACCGGTGAGCGAAGAGCCCCTTGACGAAAAGATTGTAAAATGGAAGAAAAGATCCGACGAGGAAGGACGCCCACGGCCTTCGCAGAGATGGGCGAAAATGTTTAAAACAAGGTTGGAGTTGGGGTTCAGTGGGTGACCTCACACCGGCATTTTGCTAGAACGCCTTCCAGAACTCGCTCTGCATCCGGAGCCCATTGACGGTGTAGAGCTCGTGACGAGACTATCTCGTCGTCAAGGCGCCGGGCTCCTTCACGCCGGGACCTCCAAGAATAAGGGTCCAGAATCCATAATCTGCAGCACCGAGCCTCTCCACCGTGATCTTGTTTCGCACCAAACCGCGCCATGGGAGGACTCAGACGAACGGCGCGCCATGGCAGAAGAGGAAGCTTGGGAGTTAGGAAGTCTGGGGCGGATTGTTTACGCAGAAGATGAAGATAAAAGAAGAAAGTAGCAGCCTTCTCAAGGCGTGCCGATGCAATTTGTAGGCGGAAGAAGGCTAACGGGTAAAGGCGGCCGATTGTCGGGCGCGTGGCGGTTCGGTCTCCGGCGGACTGGCGGGCGCAGCCTCAAAAAGCTGTCGAGGCCATACCGCGACGCTTCATGAGGAAGGAGCAGCGCAAAATTTCGCGCTCCACCCATGTGTTATTCGCCCAGTTTCGCCAAGTATGCTTTCGGCCACTGGGGCGCCAAGATATCCCGGGCCAGTTGCTCGGATGTCGCGAACGTGTCTTCCTCTCGCGAGCCCCTTTCTTCCCGGCGTGATGCCCAGATGTCATGCGATTCTTCGCCACAGATTCCCGCGCCGAGCATGGTTCCTCGCGCCAGAGCGCTTTTCCGCTATCGAGATCCTCACCCCGAGCAAGGAAGCTCGGGTTCCGCGGTAGCTTGTTCACCGCATGATTCCAATCCTTCTTTAAGAAGTCTAGAGGCTCAAGGCGGAGGCCTCAGCAAGGCCCTTTTTCCCCCTTCAGCCTCGGGGGCTAGCTGTCGGGGATTGGCTACACTGTACCAAGATGACCATCGAAGCCCGGCGCCAACCGACCATGCCCTTGCCCGGACAACGCATGCAGTACCGACCTTCGTGCACCCCGGCCCCGAGCAAGCCAGCTTGGGGGTCCTCGACAAGGCGACGTGGCATTAAATGCATGGCGGCTCAGGGATCGCTGCGGATCCGCGCCGCCACGGTCCGCTACGACTTGGTCCACGCCATCGTGCCCACGCGTGGTACCCGGCGGGTGGCGCGCATCGCTCACAGACGCCCTCTACAAAGAGCGCGCCTCGTAATAAATGATTTGTCTCCTGTAATTCCTATAAATACCCCCTCCCACGATGGATTGAGGGTTGGAACCCTTGTAACACACACACACTCACGCCTGAGCCCTTTGGTAGGTCCCTTAGGACCTCTAGGGACCCCGAGCAAGCGCTTTGTAACACCTCTCGATACTAGTGAAATTCCATCGACGAGGGTTGTTATCTCCATCGGGAGGCCCGAACCAAATAAAATTGACCCTTGTGCCTTCCGATTGTCCCAGATACCTCGCTTCCTTGTTCGCACACCCTCGACGCATAACCCTTGCGGAAAAGGGCCTCACGTTGATCCTCATTCAACAAGTAAGCTCATGGGGACCCGTCCCGAATCGCCGATAACTACTATCCCACGTTGAAATAATTATGACTTGAAGCTAATGTTGTAAGTTTAATACTTCATTCGTTCTTTTACGCATATAATTATGTACTATACTACTATCCGATTATGATATCCGATCCCGAATTCAATCCGCTAGGTATCCGCTCCGATCCGAATCCCGAATAATCCGACCAGATCCAGATCCGACATCCGTGATCCGATTCAATCCCAAAAAATATGAGTTAAGATACGGGACGAGCAATATCCGCCCGTATCCGACCCGGTTTCACCCCTACTTAAATCCAACCTATAAATTTTTTTTCGGTTTTTTAAGACGTATAGCAAGCAACCTACTTACACTACACACGCGTGTGCATATCCATTATACACGTTAAAAAAATTAAAATTAACCTATACGATCAAGTGCATCACATTAGCAACTACTCCGTTCGACTGAGCTTATAAGACGTGTGTTTTAAATAATCTTATCCATAAATTTAGGATGTATTTCATGTTTCAATACAAAATTATTACGATGTTCTCTTTATAGCCTTAATAAATATTCAGCTTTACTTGATATTTCTTTATGCATGCATTGGATATATTATTTAAAGATAATAATTATAGGTAATATAGTTATTTTTAATATCTCATTGCTCCATATGTAAAACAAAATAACAAATAAACTTGGGCAGAGCCAACAGTAAGTATATTACGTATACTAGATGAGTGATCGCGATGTGCCACTCTGTGATCGTTACTCCCCCACGCGAGCAAATCGAGAAACGCGCGAAATAGTTGAAAGAATACAAATGTAATTACGCTCGTTTTTTGCATTTATCTGTGGTTCCCTACGAAGGATCCGCGATTTTGCTAAAGCGAATGTCCTTTTTGTGAAAAACGGTGGGAAGAATCAAAATGCAATTACTTTTTTTTATTTATCTGGAGTCCTTTTATGAATGATTCGTAATTTTACTGAACTGAAAGGTTCTTTTTATAAAAAGTTGAAAGATCTGAACCTAATTATGTTTTTTAAAGCCTTTAATGGAGAGAGGACACGTGGATGGCCCTAGCCTAGTGACCTTGCCAACTTTAATAAACTACTACTAAGTGTTACGAGTAGAACGAGACGTGGATTGAGTAGTTATAAGTTACATCCAACCTACCATATCGGCAAAGCGCAAGAGAGATCTGAGCCGAATCCACGGCAACCGAGTGCGCCGTCGGCTGTGTGTTGGGCGTTGGGGTGCAGCCGTGATCGCCGCGCTCCGACGGGCTTTACCATGGGCGCACTCGCAGCACGTAGGTCGCGAGGCGCCAGCGCGTTCGTGCAGTGCACTGTGCTAGCGTGCACCACTGGCCAGGGAATAGAAGAACTATATTGCAAGGAGCCGTACATCCGATTTTTTCGAACACTACAATATTTTTTTCTACTCATGAGATATTTTTTTATGCGTGAAACATTTTCTTTCGATAACGATCGGATCGCTGTAACAATTTTTCTACTCGTGAAACATTTTTTTACACGTCAAACATTTTTCTTTGATAACAGTAGAGATGTGCGCGAAAAAAAATATTACACACGTTAAAAAAATATTGCACACATTGAAAAAAATATTACACCAAATATCTGATGCAACATACATAGATCGAACGCCTAGATGCTAGTATGCGCCGTAGAAGAAGCACCTCTATGACAAAAGACTGTGTGCTTTCCGTGTCACATCAATCAATCTAATTCTATCCCATATATCCAGCTAGCAATGTGCAAGTTAATTAAAATTGGCGATGTGACTTTGCATATCCACTTGCAGCTTCTTCTTCTCCCTTAGCTGGTGGAAGTGTCCATCAATGGGTCTACTTGGAAGCTCTAGTTAATAAAAAAATCTATGTTTTTCTATCTTGAAAAGTAGATATAGTTTTTACAAGATACCGTTTGATAGTTAATTCCTTGTTAGCGATAAGTTGTAAAAAGTAGTTTTTTCTCGGTTTGTAGCTTTAAGTTTTTACTAGTTATATGTAACTTCTAATTTATGCAAAAACCGTTAAAAACTAAGGGTGTGTTTGGTAGGGATTCAGCTTCTCTAGATTCGTGAAGCTGAAGCTGTGAGTACATTAAGAGTGTTTAGATAGATCATCTTGTTTACATTTTAAACCAAAAATATAAACTTAATTCACTTTATTTTAGCCTACAAGTTTCAGATTTTAGGTGAAGCTGGAATCTGGAGCTCTACCAAACAGACCCTAAGCTAACAGTTTAGGAGCTTGCTGACTTTTCAAAAGTTAAACCTATCTTTAAATCCTAAAACAGGTCAATGTATCGTGCTGATGGATACGTTCGTGTGCATTTACAACGGTAACACACATTCCACAACGAACAGCTACACTGCTACAGTAGATTAGTGCAGTACAGAGCAGTGATAGCACGGGGTCGCGTTTTGCTACGGTGGTTAACATGCAGTAACATGGAAAATCTTTGCCATCATTTTTATGCAATGATCAATACTACAACCGCTAAAGTTATAGCAGTAGTAATGATCGGTTGCATGGTTACCCGCTTATGCAAAGTAATTAAACACGGAACGTGCATGCACGATCTATCTTGGATTCAGGAACTAGCTAGAATGCTAGATCAATTCGATGGGGAACAGATAACCGTATTCGTCTCCGATATTGTTGGCGTATCGATCTACAACGTGGTGTTCTCTCTACAAAAAGTATTACTACATGTGCTGGTTCCGAAGATCGTTATAGCTGAGGAATACCGAAATACACCGTTGTATTGTATCGTCTCCAATAATGGGCTGTTCGGTTCGAGGTATAGGATAGTCTAGCTCTGAAACTCGCTCGATTGATTCGAGGAATGAGATAAGTTAAGGTCTGGTTAGTAGAGCTTTAGATTTCAGTTTTACTTGAGATTTGAAATTTATAGGTTAAAATAAAGTGAATTAAGTTTATATTTTTAGTCTAAAATGTAAATAAGATGATCTATCTAAACAGTTTTAATGTACTCACAGCTCCAGCTTTACAAATCTGGTGAAACTAGAATTTTTAGTTCCACCAGATTTTGGTGAAGCTAAAGCCCTGCCAAACACACCATAAATCTATCATCATGTTATACTTCATTAGTACAAATTTAGTATAAAATAAAGGACGGTGTAAAACCAAACACAAGCGCTTAATTACATTCAGATTACCAAGGGCCAACAGCACAGGAAAGGGGAAGACGGGAGTATCATCTGTCATCGAGGAGAAATTGCAATTCTCATAGCCGCCGTCCGTCTTGGGCTATTGGCCCACTTTAGCTGGGCCCGGTTGACGTATCTTGTAGCTGGAGTGCTGGACCCAATCATGAATAGACGGAAACAACGAGGGAAGCAAACAACTATCACCTATGAGAAAAATCAATCAAATCTAAATCGACCAACAGCACTGGATCAAACTAGTTAGAAACATGTGATATTCTTGAAAAGAAGCTTTCTTTGGCTGAAATAGACTACAGTACATTGTGAGCTTTGCTGTCCCAAGATGCTACATGAAAACAAGTACCTGTTTGCAACGCAAGAATATTCCTAATCTCCTGCGGAAATCGAACTGCTCAGCTATAAAATTCATGCGTTTCAAAAAAAGCTCTAGATCAGTAATCTAAACACTAAAGTAAATCTCAGCACTAGAAAGATTTTGCACCCCAAATATATATGACTTGAGATTTTACGCATATTCTCTTTGGTTCACACTTCAACTCTTTCCTCGTCAGCTTAAGTTTTTGGGTGAACTGGTTGGTGCATGAAACTTAATATGGTATCAAAGCCAAAAGATCTCGAGTTCAAGACACGGTTGGCGTAATTTTAAAAAATAATAATTGCAGCCCACTTCTATTCTACGTCCTAGGCCTGAGAGAACTTGCACGTGAGGGGGAGTGCTGAAGTATAAGTGAATTGACCACCTTTCCTCGTCAGCTTAAGATTTTTGGTGAACTGACTGGTGCATGAAACTTAATACACACGTTCATGCAACTTGACGACACGGATTCAGGACATGTACCACCGTCCATTTCATCATCCCGAGCCAAGAAATAGTGCTGCGCCACATCACACTACGCACTATTGCAACATATAACGTAGTAGATCTCCAGGATTTCCTACCTGCTTTCTGAAAGTTTCACTGCATTATGATCGATCCGGTGACCATCCTGGTGCCTCCGCTCCAGGACAACTTGTCGCCCTTTATTTCATGCTCAATCGTGAGAAAAATCGAGTCTTGGAAACATGATGGAAGCTAGAGATCTGACCTCACGCACACTTGGATCAGGTCTGACCTCTGACTGACGGCAATATATCCTGTCTCGAAAAAAACATAGAGAACGACAGAAGCGCAAGGAGCAACCCAAAGACGAAGTGTTAGTGCTGACACACACTCGAGCATGATGGAACTTGATAGCTAGTTTTGTTTACTACTACTCTGCAGTGCTGTGTGCGCAGGAGCCCATTAGCGATCGATCGATCGAGTACCGGCACATCGATCATGCTGCATATACGGATCGGATCACGCCAGGACATAGAAGAACACAACTCTTCTTTACCTAGCTCAGATGTCGCATTGCAAATGTCAAATGTACCATGTAGGATGTACGTAGTCGAAGATTATGTTGGTTTAGTTTTGCAATGTTTGAAGGATTCTTTTCGTACAAAATACGATCAAATTAAAGGACGATTGCTCAGTATGCGGAGGAGTATACGTACGTAAGTTCTGACAGCCACATATCCAAAGAGATAGCTTAAGCAAGCTAGGATGATTGTGGCCGGCTATCAGCTAGTGCTATAATAGATCAAATGTTTGCTTAATTGGATCTGTGGCAACTAGAGCATTATTCTGGATGAAGATGCAACTAGTTTTTGCCCCCACTGACTAGTAAGTGGTGACTGCTCTCTGCCCCTCTCTCTTATTCTCGACCTTTATCATTAGAAAACTCTAAAGGACAAAGCAATATAGTAAAAAAGAAACAAAGAAACAGTCTATTATTCACTTTAGGAATTAGGACATGAGAGCCACACACACTAAAAGAATATAAATAGCTGCAACCGCAAGGCCGGGAACACTTGCTAGAACAAATTGACAAAATTAAGGCGCCAAAGCCTCCAATATACTTCGAACAAAAAACAAACAACAATTGTTCCGGATAAAACGTTGAACAAAAGGATCAACTCTCCCAAATGTGGATGGCACTCACAAGAAGCTTGAATTACTATCGATCTTACGAAATAATTATGAAAAATTCAACACTTTGGATCACATAGAGGGGACAAGTGTTTAGACATGTTCGGAACTTCTCTTAACGGAATAACAACTATACTCCTATGTTTTTGTATTTGATCATAATAAGATGTCTAAGATTACAAGCATGTTAAGGACTGTTTGGTTGCCTGGTTTCACGCAGCTAGGCTCGTAGGAAACGAGCTCTATGATCATTTTCCCGGAGCTAGGTTAGAGCGGTGCAGGCTCCCACGATCAAGATCATGTGAGACGGCAACCAAACAGCCTCTTAATGTCTTATGATCTCTGCCTTTTCATCATTTGGCCCTCCTTAAATAGCATTGAAGGGTGGTAGTTGGGGCCTAGGGAGAGAAGCCTCGTCAGAACCAGCCAATCGCACACTGAGAAGTGGTTCTTGTCAGTGAGATAATTTCCTGCTACGGTTTGTCTTGTGGTTATTGTAAGGGGTAGAGAGGAAATATGTGCGGTTATGTCAGTGGTGTAAAGGCGCACGTTTCCCTCATTCACCGCATATAGTCGGTTCCGGTAGACTTGACCTTGGTCAGAGGTTTAGGCCCACACGTCTAACCATAGACATCTCCGATTAGGGCGTATATAACGGTATATGTATGATGTCTATAAGAATATGTCATATAGAATTTTAGATGATATGGCAGAGAGAATGAGAAGAGAAATATATTGTTTATTATTTAACTGACGACTTTATAAACAGTCTTATACTGTGTATACTATTATACAGACAGTCCGCTAATTATATGATAGATCATTACAAACAGTTATGTAGACAGTCTATTGTATGAGTTGTCTTTAGTACTATCCATAGATGACATAAAGGTGTATTATAGACAACCACCATCTATATCACTGTACATGTCCTTACAGAGTGGTCGATATCTAAGATGGTTGTTGGAGTATATTCTCCCTGACCAGAAGGTACGCACGGAAGTTGTTTGACTAGGACTTGTTCCGACAACCTATTATTGACAATAATTAAGTAATACAAATTACTTAATCCTTTTAAATAATATATAAAACATGGCAAAATCACAACACAATATAATACGTTGAAATGAAGAAGAAAAAAGAAGGCAACATCTAGAACTAGCTAGATTTATAACACAGCAACAAGTGCAAGTCAAATGTGTATAAACCGATCCAATCCAAACCAACTTTCGGCAGGACACAACAGTACAACACTAGCTAGTGATCCGAGAGCACGCGCCATGGATATAATTCTCACCAGATGCCGACATCGCACGACACGCTCCGGAAGGACCGCGCCGATGACGGCGACAAGCCGATGACCACCGGCGAGCAGATCGCCTGCATGCGGTAATACCTGGACTTGATGCCGCCGACCACGAAGCGGATGCCCGCGTGCATGCGCACGTCCACGCTCACCTCGCCGGCGGCGCTGTCGTGCTCCAGCTCCCGCGCGGCCTGGTCTAAGACCGGCACCGAGCGCGCCACGGCGCGCACGTCCAGCCGCGTCTCGTTCCGGTGCGGCTGGCGGAACCCCGGCAAGACGTCTATCGCCAGCTGCGCCGCAGACTCGCCGTAGAGCACGTCGAACTCGACCCACTCGTAGAGCAAGGACACGCGACGGTTCGGGTTGTTGGCGGCGAGCACAAGGTAGAACGTGGCGTTGAGCGCGGCGCTCGGTGGCGGCGTGACGTTGAAGTGCCGCACGACGGCGCGGGTGACGGTGTACTCGATGGGCTTCGGCCGGACGACGAGCCAGAAGACGAGCACGACGAGGCCGGCGAGGAGGATGGTGACGACCAGCGCGGCGACGAGGCAGCGTAGCACGGCCACCCGGCTGTCGTGGGGCCTGTCGGCGATTCCCCTGCTCGCCGTCGCCGGCATTGTGGTGTTCGCTGTAGCTGTACTATCTGCCTACAATGTTGCAGCTAGCTGTTGCGGCGTCGCATGCATCATGGCTGCTTTGTACAGATGGGATCGGAGGAACTGCATGTGCGTAGGCTTTTTTGGCGGGAAAAGAATCAAAGATGAAAAACACAGGCTGTGCTGCGTGGTGCTTGCTTCCATGTCTTGCTTTTGCTTTCGGTTTGTGCTTTGACTCACGCGCGAGGGATTCGAGTTCTCTCTGCGCACTGAAGGAATTTTCAGCATGTACACGCGTAGCAGCAGGCGAGCAGATCGGACTTCAGTATGCTGCAATTCTCCATGGATCGTCAGATCAGGGACGTGCGGCTGTGATCTTAATTCTTCTGGATGATCCCATACACTGGCAAATTGCTCGGCCATTGTTGCAATTCAAGCAAATTAATTACTGCATTCATTTCGTAATCTCCGGAGAATAGAGTTATAATGTTAAGAAAATTCCACGCAAAAAGGGTACGGAATACACGGATTACTAGCTTGTGTTGTGTCTTAATCTTTATTTATACTTAATATAAAAGGAAAGTTTGTCCGTTGCCTTCTGCAGCCCTGTAGTTATACGTTTGCAATGCATCCCTGTCATCCTCCCATAAAAAAGCGGATCTTAAAAAAAACAACCACCTAGGAAAACAGATGGGAAAAAATTTCCCACATCCACGATGGTCCATCTTCTCAGCAACGAACTCTCCACCTCCTGCAAGTCTGTCATATTGCCAAAGATCCAACCCACTTCCCAAATTGCGAATCCACCAGTTTGAAAAGGAGGAAGCTTCGCTGGCGCCTGGGGCGATACCGACGAGCTAGGAGGCAGTGGCGGCTAGGGGGAGGGAAGACCAAACTAGCTGTACTGACCTCAGAGACGTCAGATGCAGCGGTGGCGACCTTCGTGGTGGCGGATCTAGCAACGACGACCTCGTGGATGGCCGATCTAGATGCAACGATCTCGAAGATATCAGATCTGGTGGTGGCAACCTTTGGAACGTAGGTTCCGATGGTGCCGACCTCAGGGATGCCAAATCCGGCGGCATCACTTTGCTCGAATGCCATTGATGGGGAAGTGGTGGATGGGCAGTGGACGAGGAGGGGGCAGTGGGATCAGAAGTGGTGGTGGGAGCGTGAGTAGCCGAGGTGTGATGCTATATGATATTGCTTGCTGTGCTCCATCGTTGTCGCTAGTGAGTAGTCCTTATTCCCCTTTTGAACCATCGGGGAGGTTGAGGAAGGCAAGCCGTCAGCACCAAATCCACCATGTAAGCCATTGGATATGCCACGGAAGCAGTCGGATCCATGGTCCTGCCTCCAGATCTACCATGGTCACCATTGGATCCAAGGGTGTAGACTACAGTAGAGCTTCATTAGGCTTGAGACCACCCTCCGAATCCTAAGTACCTTCTTGAGCACCGATAGTGCTCAGTTTTTGGCATAGCGGCGATGAATATGCATATACTTGGGCACAACTGGAGGAAGAAGAGGCTTTGATAGGTGGTGTACTGTTTATTGGGCCATATGGCTTGGTGGTGTTAAGCAATCAGCTTCTATAGGCATTTTTAGCATGCCCTTAATTGGCTCCTCTGTATATAGTATGCCATCGAATGGCTCTCCCTATCTTAGGGATTTTGTACGCTCTCATTCAAGGCATATATATATGATTAGCCACCTTAGCGTTTTTTGGATGTGCGGTGATTGCTCCCCTTGCTATCTTCCTTTCATGGTATCAGTTTCCTTTCTTTCCTGAGCCTCTTCCACCACCCATCTTCCTCATGGATGCCACCAGAGTACAAGAAGCTATCGCCATGTTTATTGTCATTATGCTCTAAACAAACACTACAGGGAGGGCAAAATATACTATCTGCCGCTTAGTCGAACATAAAAGGAGCGAAAAACCATATAAGAGTCGATGCCCAAATTATCAAGATGGTCGGCTCATTCATTACCCAAGTCGCCGCTTCACAATGACGCCGCTGGACACTCTCTACCACTACCCATGCAGTAATCCTGGCCCCTTCCGTGGTGCCGCCCGCTATCAACGTTGCTTCCATCAAGGCGTACGTTCCTGTCGCTCTTGACCTCAAGGCCTCCAACTACACCAAGTGGTGAACTTTCTTCACAACCATGTGTGGCAAGTTCGCCCTCATTTCCCACATCGACGACACCATCGCCGCGAACCCCAATGACGCCGCATTTCCCACATCGACGACACCATCGCCGCGAACCCCAATGACGCCGCTTGGTCACAAGCGGACTACACCATGTTGTCTTGGCTATATGGCTCCATCGCCGAAGATATCCTCGACATTGTCATGGAGCCCAATTAGACCTTTTGCGATATGTGGACTCGCACCTGGGAGCTCTTCAACAACAACTGCCAATGTCTCAAGACGACGGCTAATGCCCTCCGGGATGTCAGCTACCCCGTCAGTGACATCGACCTCGTCAACAATATGTTGCATGGCCTTAACTCGTTTCTCCAACACTGTCGACATCATCACCTTCAGGGGGGCTGCCCCTTCCTTTGTTGAGGCTCACAATATTCTCCAATTCCACGAACTTCGACAGGCTCACACATCCTCCGCGCCGCCTGCCATGGCTCTTCTCTCCACCACTGGTTGTTGCCGGGACGGCTGCCACTGGTCAGGTTCCAACTCCTCGGGTAACTCCGGCGGCGATGGTAACAACCGCTGTAACAAAGGACGCCGGAACAACAAGGGACACGCCAACTCCCCTTTCGCATCATCCATTCCTCATGGGCCATGGGTCTGCTTCAACCCGGGGCCCTATACACCCCAATGACGCCCTGCCACAAACCAGGGCATTCTTGGATCTCGCCGTCAAGCACCACAGGTGTTCCACACATCTATTGTGCTGCCATCCAACATGCTGGCCATTACACTCTCATGGGATCAGGCCAGCCTAATCGCGGGTATGAACCAGCTCGCCTTGCAAAACCAAGGCAACTAAATTATGGACATCGGTGCAACTTCCCACATGATGTCTGATGATGGTATAATTCTTCTTCCCCTTCCTATACCATCCTCATCCACAGTCACCGTTGGTAATGATTCTCATCTTCCTGTCTCCAATGTGGCCCCTCTATTCTCCATACCAAATCCTCTCGCTTCTCTCTTAATAATGTTCTCGTTGTCCCAACCCTCGTTCACAATCTTATCTCTGTTCGTTAGTTTACTCGTGACAACAATTGTTCTATCGAGTTTGATGCCTTTGGTTTTTCTGTCAAGGACCTCCGAACCAGGCTTGTGACTCTTTATTGCAATATAGCTCCGGTGACCTCTACTCGATGTCGCTGCCCACATCCTCCACCAACTCTCGGAGTGTTGCAGCTCATGCGCACCTCGCCACTTCATCCACCCTCTAGCATCAACGTCTCGGCCATCCAGCCTATCTGTCTTCCGTCAACTGCACAAGTCTTCCTCCATTACTTGTAATAAACCAGATCGTGCTCTTTGCCATACTTGTCAATTTGGCAAACATGTGCGTCTTCCGTTTGGGTGTTCCAGCTCCTTCTCGTCGACTCCTTTCGAATTGATACATTGTGATGTATGGACATCCCTATTCTTGGTAATTCAAGTTTTAAATATTATCTAGTCATTCTTGATGATCTCTCTTATTTTTGTTGGACCTTTTCTCTTAAACAAAAATCAGAAGTCTACCAGCACATTGTCCATTTTCACAGCTACGTTGCCACACAATTTCATTTGCCCATCAAAGCCATTCAGGCAAACAACGGTACTAAATTTGTTAACAACGTGTCCTCCCAATTTCTCCTAGACCATGGCATCCTCCTTCAGCTCTCGTGTCCTTACACTTTCCAACAAAATCGCAAGGCGGAACGTATTATTCGTACCATCAATAATATGATCTGTACCCTCCTCTTTCATGCCCACATGCCTCCCTCATACTGGGCTAAAGCCCTCACCACCGCTACTTACCTCCTCAACCATCACCCCTCATCCTCTATTCATCATGATCTCCCCTTCGTAAAACTATACCAGACACGCCCATCCTTCGATCACCTTCGCATTTTTGTTTGTCTTTATTTTTAGAATCTTTCCACCACCAGTACCAACAAACTCTCCCCACGTTCGACGGGTTATTTTTCCTTGGTTACCCTAGCTCCCACAAGGGTTACCGTTATCTTGACATCGCCACTAAGGTGTCATCATCTCATGATACGTTATTTTTGACGAACAAAACTTTTCGTCCGCCGCTCGTGATGTGTCTCCATCATCCTCATCCCTCGATTTCTTCTGGATGATGTCGCATCTCTCCCTTCCACTCACGCACAAGCGGCTGGCCCCCTTGCCGTGCGAACGTGCTCCTCTTCTGCAGATCATGCGGCCAACATCTCTCCGACTCCCACGGGATTGATCCCATGTTGCCTCCCCCTCCTAATGTGCTCGCTGCTCGTTCGCTGGACGCGCGTGCGTGCGACGTGCCTGCATCCATCGAGCGGCCCGCACGGCAAGATTGCGTGCTGGACACGTCCGCCGATCATGGCATTCATGCGCACAGGGATCCCGTTGGTTCTATTGGCATACCAGATCAAGCGCCTATCGATCCCATTAACCGCGAGTCTTGCGCGGCAAGTCACGCACCCTCCACGATGTCTGCTGCTCATTTCAATTGCGTGGCAAATCCTGCGGATAGCGCGCTGGACTCGCTCGCCGATCGCGTGGGTGACTCACATGCCCCGCCGCCGACGTGCTAAGTCTACATATGGTGCTGCCAGTGCATGGTTCTTCAGACACCCTCACGGTTGCTCCATCGCTTCGTGGTGTCAAGCAACCGTGCACTTCATTGACAACCTCCAACAACTCAGCCATACCTGCCGCTTCGGTCTCGCGACCATCTTTAGGACCTCACCACATGATCACTCATGCTCGTTCAGGCATAGTTAAGCCAGTGGACCGCCTAAACTTATTTGTCGTGCACACCTCGGCATCTTCAATCCCCTCCAATTATCGAAGTGCTCTGGCCGATCCCAATTGGCGTGCTGCCACGACAGAGGAATTTCAAGCTCTCGTCAACAACAACACTTGGACCCTTGTTACTCGTCTGGCTCATGCCAACATCGTGACAGGTAAGTGGGTTTTTAAGCATAAATTTTACTCGGATGGTACTCTTGCACGTCACAAAGCGCGGTGGGTTGTCCGTGGATACTCTCATCAACACAACGTTGACTATGACAAGACCTTTAGCCTTGTGATCAAGCCGGCAATGATATGGGCTGTTCTCAGCATAGCTTCTTCCCGCAGCTAGTTTATTCGTCAGTTTGACATGAAGAATGCCTTATTACATGGGTTCATTGATCTCGCCTTACCTGATCATGTCTACCTTCTTCAGAAGTCTCTGTATGGCCTCAAGCAGGCTCCCCGTGCCTGGTACCAGCAGTTCGGCACCTATCTTTAGCGTATTGGTTTTGCCACCTCTCTCTTGAACACCTCCCTTTTTGTCCTCCAAGGCGGTAATAATATACCAAATGTAAGCATAAATACGAAAGCTATAAGATCATTTAGCACAATTTGATTCAACCGAATAAGCAATCTTTATACAAGCAAAAGCACAAATCATCCTTTATATGTGCAAAAGCACAAACCCACCTTGAGACATGTCAGCAATGCCTTGCATATCAATTTTTCTCTCCTCTCTTCCTTTTAATCTTTATACTTCTCTCAATAGTCAGAGAAATTTCTGTTCTTTTCTTTGATGTGTATACTATTCCTTTCTATGCTTTTCTTTTTCCTCCTGTACAGCTTATTTACTCCTCTATGTCGACGACATTATCCTCACGGCTTCCTCGAGTGATCCACTTTGTCGCCTCACCCAATAGCTCCACTCTGAGTTCACAATGACTGATTTAGGCGATCTTCATTTCTTCCTCGGGATCGCTGTGCAGCGCTTCATCGCAGAGCTTTTTCTTTCCCAGCATCAGTATGCTGTGGACCTTCTTCAACGAGATGGAATGGCAGAGTGCCACCCAACTGACACCAGTGGACACTCATGCTAAGTTCTCCGCTCTCGATGGTCCTCCTGTTTCAGATCCATCCACATATCGGAGTCTCGCCGGCGCTCTTCAATGCTTGACACTCACTCGTCTTGACTTGGCTTATGCCGTTCAGCAAGCCTATCTTTTCATGCATGGTCCGCGAGAGCCCCATCTCGCATTGATCAAGTGTGTTCTGCGCTACATCAAGGGCACTCTTGATGTTGGTCTTCACATCGGCACTTCATCGGCTACTTCCCTCACGGTCTACTCCAATGTGGATTGGGCAAATTGCTCGGACTCATGCCGCTCTACCTCATTTTTTGGCTGTAAGGTGATTGCTCCCCTTGCTATCTTCCTTTCAGGTAGGTCGCTGCTTGTTGAAGTCCTAATCTAGTAATGGGTAACTTTGCTAGCTGACTGCAAAACTTGGCTCGAACCCTATATGTACGCAGAGACTATAGAGAGAGGGTACAGGGATCAACACCTCTCTTTGCAAGGACATGGCAACCCACCGAGTCGGAGGCACTTGACACATGTCGTAAGGAGTCAGTGATTGCGAGGGCACAATGAGAGCATCAAGTGGTTGCTAGGGGGTTGGCGAGGAAGTTCAATTGCTAGTTTCTTTTTATTTTTTTGTTTTGAATTTCTATTATTTTTTATTGTACTTGTATGGACCTTTTCTTTTAGTGCAAGCCTTTATAACTCGGGTTTGCTAAGTAGACAGATAGATGTTTTCTTTAAATAATAATATCCAATGGTTATTATGGTTCAACTTAGTTAGGGTTTACCAGCTTAAGGGTTAGATATTTTGCTTTTTTGTGAGAATTTCGAATTTTCCTTAGCAACTCTAAAAGACATACCATGAGCAATTACTATGTAATAGATTGTACCTGTGTCAATGGGTTGACAGAGAACAGTAGTCGATTTGTTTGATTGATTAGTGTTAACTTGTTCATAAATTTTTAAAAGTTTGACAAGTGAACGTTACACATGTATTTCTAGAATAATGAAATACTAGTAGCAGCCCTTAAATCGTTAAAAACACAACACAAACTGTTTCATAGATTTGTCTTAAATTAGTCCAATTTTTAAGCCTACCCTCATTTTTATTCTAGCTTCGTCACTCGTTGGATCCACCTCCCGTCCCCATCAATGTTGGCTCCCCGCCGTTGTCGCCAGATCCAAGCTCCTGCCACTGCAGGATCTAGCTGGAGCCCACGAGGAAGTCGCTGTCGCCGCACACACATTACATTCTTGGCAGGTATTCCCTGCAGTTGGCCGCCAGCAATTAGCCTGACGTTTTCTGTTCCTGACTTTTTTACTAAGTATCGACAGTGATAGTGGACTGACTGTCCGTACACATGTGCACGCACACAAGCACACTTTTTTCTCTGTGTGTGTGTGGGGTGGGGGTTGTCGGAGGTGAGTTTGCAATAAGTTTCAGCAAATTTGAACTTAAAAGTTTTAATCAATGAGTTTGCAACAACTTTTAATCCAATAGTTTAAAAAGTCTCAGCGAGTATCAACATATTTCATCAAGTTCCATAAGAAAAACAGCACAAAAAAAAAAAAAAAATCCTAGCATGCTCACTTGTGGCCACTGTCTCGCCCTTGCCACTCACCATCACCACTGCCTCCTTCCCGCCATGCTCGCACAGAGGTGAAGCCAGAGCAAAGTTTCTTTTAACATTGTTTTAGTAAGTACATGGACAGGTCGTAGATTAATACAAGTGTCGTCATGAAAAGTAATAACGTGATTACCATACTTATTATATAGTGTTCACAAACAGATTATAGTATATGATAAAAATTAAAATGATCAAAGTCACGGCATTTCGATCAGAGACTAAAAAAAGTAAAAAAGAAACATCCATAACTTTTTACTGGAGGAGTGGAGGGACGAGGGAGTAACTGCAAAGAGATCACTAGCCAGCTATATATAACCATCATCTGTTATGCCTTGATAGCACATTAGTCCAAGTACATCAAATATGTTTCATGAATTAAGTGCGGTGACACATTTTCCTTTGGTTGTCTTAGCTGTCTACGCGGTAGTGGTACGATATATTTCTTTTTCGTGTATTTCCTTCAGCGCGTGCACTAATGTCCAAATCCGTAGGGCGCAATTCTTAATTAGCATTATATTGTGTGATTAGCCGTACGAGATGACATTTAATTGGTCGACGGCTAGTTGTAGTTGTGTTTATTTGGAGTATACAAGAACTTAATTTCTTGATTCATGTAAGATTCGAACATACTGTTTTCTAAAAAAACTTATGTGAAACTCATATGTCCAAAGAAGCGTATATCGCTTAGCACGTACGGTTGTTGCTATGGTTTTTGATGTGATGTTCGCACCACCGTTAGCTCTTTGGGGCTTGTTTATGTTTAATTAGTATCACAAACTCCACTCTGAAAGTAAGTTAGTGCCACGAACAAATGGAGCTCAAATCGCCAATTTGTTCAAATTAGTTAGTTTGTTTCAAGAGACAACTTAAAAAGATTGCCCCCACATGCAAATTAAAGGGTAACTCCCAGCATGACGACAGATTTTGGAAGGAAGACAACCTTTTTATTTCGAAATGTATTAGTCGTTGTGGATTTGTGAGTGGTGCTAGCTGCAAAACTCTATCTTGACTTGGCTTTAATTTGTACGACCAATTGTACACTCATTTCTTACTTAATTCTCTCGTGCGTGACTGCATGATGAAGCGACTGACTCCGAAATCAGAACTATGAACCCAACTTTGATAGGGATAGCAATTAGATCCATGGGTTTGGGTACTTATAGGTTTTGTATTTGATTGGATACAAAAGCTTTTGCATACCGGGTTTGAGTTCTAAATTTTACAAATTGGGTAAAACTTTTCGGATCACGGTTTAGTCTTTAATTTTTGCCAAGTATTACCATCTGTTTTAATTATCTATATAGCGATTGTCCATTGTTGTTCCGTTGTAACTGCGGGTACTGAGGTCAAATTAAAGGGTATTTGCTAGCATTGGTTCAGTTTTTGGAAGGAAGACTTGTTTTTATTTCGAAACCCATATTAGTCCCTGTGGATTGTGAGTGGTGCTAGCAGCAAAAACTCGGATCTTGGGTTGACTATAATTTTTACGACTAATATGTGGGCTCATTTCTTTTTTCAATTCGTGCGTTTGCATGAGTGAAGCCAGGATCATTCTAAAACCCAACTGACTCGAAATCGGAACTATCTCTAAACTTTTGACCTCGCGAGGAATTAATTAAGCTCCAGTATATTATCTTGCACGCAAGGGAGATTGAACTACTATTGGATACCCGTACGTAGATTTATACGCATAAGTACGTATGAACTTCATACGCCTTAATTGTTTAATCAAGCACCTACGTAGCTCTAGCAACTAATCATGTGACGACCACTAGAAAAATGTTCAAATAATAAGCTAATTCTCTGCACCTTTTGATGTCGATATTTATATTCTGATGGCCTCCGGACCAATCAACCAGTGCACCCCAAAGAATTGATGTCGTAGTATTTATAGAAATTTCTGATGGCCTTGACTTGGGGGACCAATCAACCATTATACCCTCCACGGGTTATACTACCCATACTACACATGGTAGTATAGTCAAATCTAATCTAATCTCAACCCCCATATTCATTCTTGTGTATTATAAAAGAGCTCAAGAATTATGCATTACAGGAAGGATGGCCGTGGCCGCTTGAACAGCCAATCATTGGTTCGAAACACTATGGCAATCAAGCTGCTACGACCTTAATTATTGATACCTTAAGCTTGTCAGCTAGATGTTGATGCTTACCTAAAGTAAAGAAAGCACACATGATCAGCTAGCTAGCCCAACAAGTTGATCAGTGGAGTACTTAACTAATTAATCCCATGTAAGCATCTAGGCCGTATTATTAGATATTTATTTGTTTTAGTGATTAATGACTCTTGCTTGTCAAGACTTACTATGTTTCATGGTTTAAGATGAATTAGTGCTTGATATTGATATATTGGTCGTTCTTGGTATCATGGATCCCCAAAAGATATAAATGAAGGCAGAGCATGAATATTAAGAACCTGCTTATGATTACAAATGATCCGAGGAATCGGGCTTGGATCATTCTAGTGATATATTTTGTTTTTGCTTTGGCCATACTATTGAGAGGGTTCAAGACTAATAGTTTGAGCTCGGTGAGGTTAGGTAGATAGTTTATGATGCATACTAGATCTCTCTAGCTCATTTCTAGTCAGAGAATGCCAAGAAACCAAATAAGCATGCCGATTTGAGATATGTGTGAAATTTTAGCTTTGGTCAGAAAATTCAGAGTTAAGTCGGATAATCTGACTAAATCGGATCTTTAGTTGGATCAATTTAATAGATAGCATATCCAGTAGATTTCAATGAGAATTGGATGATCCAAGTGACTCGGATTATGAGTTGGATCAATTTTACAGAGAGGATGTTTTGAAGGTCGATGTGAGTCGGATGATCTGAGTAATCCGGACTATAGGTCGGATCAATTCTATAGACAAGTGCTCAAAGGACCCATATAATATGAGTAGGTTGGACTATGGGTTGGATTAATTTGACATAGACTTAGTTTAAGACATTTTCATGTGAGTCAAATGATCCAAGTAGGTCAAAGCATGTCTCTGTTCAATTTCACAAAGGTGTTGTTGAGAAAGTTGCATTAGATCAGATAATCCGAGCTAGGCAAATGATTCTAGTAGGGTCGGATGATTTGAGTGTATGCATCGGCTATATTTTTAACTGTTGGAAGCATTTAAGATGAATAATCCGAATGGGTCGAATGATTCAACTCCAAAAGATATTTTGAGATATACATATCTACTAGGTGGTTTCTGATGAGAGGATCTATAAATAGATCCAAGGGGGGACTCAAGTTAGCTCTCTTGCCACTCAAATTCAGAGTTCATCCTATTGAGGAGTTCAAGGGTATTTTGAAGATTTAATTGAAGATCTTGAGTGCATTAGAGAGTAGATTAAGCTTAGGTTGTGTATTACTTCTAATTCTTTGATCTTTGCTGGGTTCAAGTGAACACCTTAGGCTTATTACTCTTAGAGCTTGGTGAATTGTAGATAGCTTGGAGGCATAGGTTCAGTGAACCTTCTTGAAGGTGCTTGTGAAGGTTTAAAATCCACCTATTTAGAGTGGAGATTTAGATGGAGAATAACTACCACGAGTTGATGATTTGATTCCTTCCACTATCTCAAATCGAATTTAGACTCTTCCAAGAGTGTTCTCTGTAACATCCCAAAATTTTCAATAAAGTGAAAATATATATTTTGAATTTGAATATGATTATTTCTAAGTTTTCTTAACATCATTGGTTTTTAATTGTATTTTCCTTGGTTTTGTGCATTGTGAGAAAAATCATATAAAAGAAATAAATGAATAGATAATGGTAAAAAGATAAAAAGGTAAAAGTAAAATCTTGAAAATATTATATTAAAAATCTTCAGTACTTAGGTAAATCATTTCAGCTGATAAATAAAATTTTAAAACAAAGAATGATGGAATGACAAATGAAAAGACATCTCTTTTGACTAGAAACAGTGCATAATTAGAATTAATATAAAATATTCAAAACTTATCTGGAGCTATGAAAATTACCATAGAGTCCTTAATACAGTATTTACCCTTGGTAAAAGTTTCATAAATTTATAATGTCATTTAAGGCCTTTTAAAATTCAAAAATAGAAACTCTAAAAAATTGAAAATTGAAATGTCAAAATTCTTATAAAATAAGTACATAATATTTTAACTTGAAATTTTTATAAAAACATCATTTACCCAAACTCAACTTTAAAAAAAATTCAAAAATAAATCATATAATTTTCACCCTTAAATAAAATAGAATCCAAAAAAGAATTTCTAGGCAGTGACTAATGTCAGAATTTCTATAATTTCTCTATAGAATATTTTGACTTAATATTTTTTTGGAGGGTAACCACTACCAGAAGACCCTAGTAAAAAAGTTTCAGAACGTTTGGCGGTGAATTGATGGGTGAATTAATGTAGGTACTAGCTGTCTGAACCTAATCTTATCTCATTGACCATTCTCTAGCACTACCAAGTGGGTGTCCTCTGTGCCGTAACCATTCGCTGTAAGCAACAGAGAATTCAGCTCAGTCACTGCCTGGTGGTCCCTAACCCCATCTATTAGCCACTATTTCCTTCTTATCTCTTGCTTCTCTCCTCCTTTCGGTTGAAGCTCTCACACAACTTGCTCTCTTCTGAAGCCAGCCGAATGCATCGCACCTCCGTGCATCCGTGTTGTCCACACAATCTCCAGTTGTCACCACGTTGAACCTTGGCCTTCCCGCGTCATACCGCCTAGTAATAAAATCTCGCGCCACCACGCCGTTCTACATAGAACTGAGCCGCAAGACCGTGTGCATGTTCAAATACTGCACCTCATCGCTTCAGTTGTCCATAAAGCCACCTGAGATGTTTTCTAGTTCCTTATACCACTTCCTCACCACTCATTTTCATTTGTGCTCAACCATAGCCTAAGTTCTACCAAAAGCCGCCATTCCCAGTAAGGTTTGAACTCAAGAGGTTGAAGCCCCATTATCTGCTATGGTGAATCATCATTCAATTCGTTTGTGTGCAAGCATTTTTAGAGTCTAACAATCATTTCTCTCTGCTTTGACCAGCCTTTACTCACTGGAAAATCGTCGCAATTGCTATTCATCTTCCATTGAATCGACGCATGGTGATAGGACCCTCTGACTAAACTCCGACCAAGGTAAATTGCGAAATTGAGTCTAGAGAACCTACTGATGCTATACACGGTGAAAATGTTGCTTGGGAGGGACTCTTTCTTCCTCTCCACCAGTCGGCCATGGTCGTCGCCGCCTCCCTCAAGGTGGCACACCTAGCCCTAGAAGCGTAATCGCGCACTGAGTCTAGCGGTGGAACCCATTCCTCCTCCCTGGCGAAGCTTCACCACCGGTGAGCCCAAGTTCAGCCACCTCTATTCTGTCTCACTGCATGGTGGGTCGAGCTGTCAGTCATGCGTTATCTCCCTTGAGTCGCCCAATCATTGCGTATCGGGTCCCAGTAGCTGGCCCACTGACGTTTTGGCCTGGCTTGTTAGCACTTGAGTTAGAGCCACTGAAAATGGAAAGCGTATTCTCCGCTCAAAAGAGTAATTTCCAAAAGTGGCATATTTTCAATTTCAACATTTTCCTAAACACTAGCATATTCAAATGAGCATATCTTTTGCATTGTATGTCCAAATAAAATGAAATAAATTTATATATTCATGATAAATCATATAGATTCAAAATATACAAAAATATTTTGGAAATGAACTTTGTGAAATTTTGAAAATTCAAATTTAAAGAAAAGATCTAAATATATGCTATACATAAAAATTTTACAAATAAACTCAGAATTGAATGAAACTAATTTTAATGGAATCCTTATGCTTCTTCTGAGCGGTTTCAATTGAAATAAATCGCTCTCGTGATTTGGGCCTCTTCGCAGACGGTTATTCGTTAGAACCGCCTATGATGTTGATTTTTTATTTTTTATTAAATTTTAATTTATTGGCTAGCCTCAGGAATTACTAGACATGCCCTCTGAAACAAATAACAATACACACATAATGACTAGCATATTATTATGACATAAATTTAAAAAATGTATTCCAATCACATGTTATACAACATACAACGTATCCATTTCAAATCAACTGACATATGTACTAACCAATTGGATTCAGAAGTAGAAATGACAAATTCACATCACAAGATTCACAGATTAATCTTAATGTACGGTTAAGTAACAAATTCACAACTCATAATTCGTTGAGCCCTGAGTAGCATCTACCCTTTGGATGTAAAACCTCACGCAGCAAGAAGGTATAGAACTGTCCTCGAATACTTCAAAGGTCAGCCTGTTCCAATGCATTCAACGTATTGCCAAGCCTATCAATGAGAAAAGTAAAGTCTCACATGTATATAAATTAATAAGTGGAGACATTTGTTGCAAAATTGATGACACGGATGACATTTGTCTGCTGGGCACCAAGGAGGAGTGCTATGTTGTGGCAAACATAGAATCCAAATAGGTCAGTGCCCATTGGCTGCTGGTGGCACTGCCAAAATATTGAGGAAAACCTAAAAATACAAAGACGATCGAGGCTCTCTATCTTTTACAGGTAAGAGGTATTATCATGAGACGGTTTTATCTTCATTTAACCGTCAGTGATGTGATGACATCACAGATGGTTTATATATAAAACCATCTCGTGATGTCATCACATCTGACGACCGTGAGATAAAACCGTCGCTTGTGATCGAAGTCATCGCAGACGGTTTTATCCACAAACCGTGCAGTGATGTCACGTGATATCACGATGGTCTTTGGATAAAATAAATGCGATGACTCTATCACAGACGGTTTTATCTACAAACCGTCTGTGATATTCCTTCGTCTTCACAATGCAGACGCGCGCAGTCAGCGATCGTTTCGTCTTCCCAATGCAATTGCACTACCATATAAGAACAGCTCCTCCGACGGCTCCTCCTCCACCGCCTCTATAGTAGAAAATTTCCCCTCCGCTGCCGCCGCCATGAGCAACCCAAACACTCCGCCTCTGCCTCCTCTGACCGCCTACTCCTCTGACGGCTCCTCCACCCCCTCCCCCGACGCCACCTACAAAGACTCCGCCTCCGCCTCCACCCGCGCTGAGCAGAAGTGTCCGGTGCCTGCCTCCTCCTCCTCTAACCCGGAGGACTCTGACTTGGAGGAGGACTTGTGAGACTCCGACGACGAGGCGGCATATCGTGACGGCTGGGAGCTGGAGGATGACCCAGACCAAGCCGGCTCGAGCGAGTTGGATGGCCACAGCGAGGACTCCGCCGACTCGGCCGCCCCTCCGGCCTCCTCCTCCTTCGACGATGATGAGTAGTGTTTTTAGTTAAAGTAGTACTTTTGTAGTAGTCTTTTGTAATGATCTTCTTATATATAATGCAATCTAGTTCTCAAAATCATCAAAGACGCGCGTTTAATGATCTTTTGTAATGATCTTATATATGATACAATCTAGTTCTTTTGTAATGATCTTTTGTAGTAGTCTTTTGTAAGGCGTGCGTTTGCTCTGTTTGCAATTGGTGATCACAGACGGTTCGTGGATAAAGACATCTGTGATGAGGGCAATATCACAGACTATTTTATCTATAAACCATCTGTGAAGTTATACATATCATCACAACCGGTTTGTCGATAAAACCGTCTGTGATATTTCCTCATCACGACGGTTTTATCCACAAACCGACTATGAACTCTCGCTTTCATCACTGCATCGTTTGTGGATGAAATCGCTGCGTGATAATCGAGATATCGAGAGCGGTTTCATCCACAAACCGCTCATGATAATATTCAAAACACATCACAGACGGTTTGTTCCTAAAACCGTTTGTGTGATGTGTCTAATACAACCCCTTTTGTAGTAGTGTGTTTGACTTATTTATTTTATTTAAAATAAATCCTAATAGCAAAATAACCTTAAGTATTATGATTTCTAGACTAAATAATATCCATAAACAAACTTAGTAATAATGAAGAAATCTATAGTTGAGATAATTGTATCACCAAAACCTTCTTAAAACCACCAATATATACCTACTAATCTATCTTATTAGATTTAACATATTCGAAACCATTTTTATGCAAAATCAATTAAAGATTAAGTATTATTCATACATAACACTCAACAAAGTGGCTAATGTTCTAATTCTATTAATCTAAATAATTTTTGCATCTTGAATTTGAAATTATAAATATAAAAGTGCATAATTTTAGCTTCTTGAATTCGTAAAACAAGAATGGATAATCTATAAGGGAATCATACATCGCTCAGCTTGAAAGCTATTAATGATATGATGCTTAATCAAACTAAAACATGAGAATATTGAATCATTCTATCTAAATCCTAAAATATTCCTATTTTCTTCAATGTGTCTTTATTTGGTTTCTTATTTGTCTTTTTTTTGCCCTTATTGAAGTTTGTTTTTTTACTTCTTATTGCTTTTTAGTCGGTAACAACATGTAGAACCCGACGTCTCTGATTCCGTCGTCGCCTTCGTTAGCTGCAACCTCGACTTCATCAAAATCAATGATTAAGTAAGGCAAGCACCCCATTGATCATATTGATCCCAATATTTAATTTTTTTATCAAATTGTTTCATGCATGCACTTATTTTCTGTAAATTTGCTATTTTGTGGTACTGGTAGATATACCTGTTGTCTCATAAAACTTTCTTGATAAGTATAGACATGTGAACCTTTATAACCATAGATTAAGGATAGACATTACTTAATGTCGTCATGGGTATATGCATTTACATATTATCCATGCTTAGCTATGCTTTAGAACTAACAAGGTAGATGACCAGATTAAAATTGTTTTCTGAAAGGTTGGACATGACACTGTTGGTTAATGGCGTTTTGATTAAAAACCCAAAAATAAAACTATGGTTTTGACGCGGGTGATTATTGGCAATAGCCGGATGTGCAGATGGATTTGTACGTAGTGTAGTGTGAAGTATTGCCTGTGTCAACTTAAGAACCAAACAATGGGACGCTACTGATCCAAGAATTCTATGCAACCACGAGCGCTGGTGTGTGACAGCCTTAACCTAAGTTATTTAGATATGACTTTGCACATTGGTAGGCGGGAGCTAGCAGAAGCATTTCGTTTAGGTCTGCTTGTGAGGGGCTTCCACATCTTGGTGTGGGTAAATGCATACCGGTGTAATGGTGTACGCTTTGCCATGAATAGAAATAGTGTGTTGGGTATTACATGAAAGGATCCACGTCTTGGGTGAGTGTTTCTATTTCTATAGCGAGGGCTTAACGTCCCGGGCTAGTTCAAAGTCATATCTAGGTAATGTAATGGTTATGTATGATCTCTCTGCGGCACACCAAAGGAAGTGTGCTAATAGCGCTGCACAAAGAGTTGATCATTCCTTGTGGGTAAAGTTGTACACCTTTGCAGAGTGTAAATCTAATCGATTAGCCGCACCCGCAGTCATGGGTACTTGGTGAAGTCATTCCAATGTTAGATTTTGGTATTTTCTAAAAATGGGTTTTGGTTTGAACTTGCTTTAGCAACTGTTACTTTATGTCAAAGGACCGACATCGTTGGACTTCATGATTTGGATTATTCGTTGCTCTCGAAGGACTGTGAGTATTACATAGACTTTACTTATTTCTTATCAATCAAACTTGCTCTTACAAATTCCGTTTGCAAATGATAACTTGATTTACAAATTCAATTTCGCTTTATGCAAACTAACTGTAGTAGCCTCCTTTGACTTAGCCTGCATTTATGTATTTGCAAATACCATCTTAAGTCTTGCTAAGTATGAAAGTACTCAATCTTGCTTAATCTGTTGTTTTAGGTAGAAAAGATATCGAGCTTTGAGGATTTCTTTTCATCGCAGTATGCGGGAATTTCATCAACACGATCTTTCTAGGGATTTATGCTTTGTCAGTTGCCTATGGGTTGGATGGGCACACTACAAGACTTTACTTCTTCTGTGCTATATATATACACTCTGAATTTTAAGTTTGCAATGTACAATTAATTTTTGCTATAATAATATGAGGTATGGTTGTGATTCTAATTGTTATAAATGTGCGTACGAGCTACTGATCATGGGACTAGTACTGTATGCACATTAGATTTCTATTTTTGCATTTTATGTAAAAATGGGGGTCGCTTCAGTTGGTATCAAAGCCATATTGACTGTAGGATAAACCCTAGATAGAATGGTCGTTAGCATTGGAATAAGCAAATTCAAAATCTTATTTTCAAAAGATACCCTTTTTGCAAAATATAGATTTTGCTATTCTTTCCTCATTCTTAAGACTTTATTCTTATCTCTACTTTCATTTTGACTTTGCTATTCTTTCCTCATTCTTAAGACTTTATTCTTATCCCTACTTTCATTTTGATCTGTAAACAACTTCCTCTTTCCTTAAAAGAAGTTATTGCCCATAGCTCACCTCACGATTTGTTTTTGAAGACGTCCGAGATATGTTGCTCTGAGATTTGTTGCTATCATGTCAGCCAATGAAGACTACAATGTCTACGACAACAATATCAAGGAAACATACAACGCTTCACTAACATCAACAAAGCAAAAGTAAAGTTCGAAGATTCTACTTTATGAAGAGACAACATCACCCAACAGCAAAAGGCAGAAGATTAGAATATATTAGGATCCACCTTAAGATAAGAACCCTTACGTATAACATATTATTCCGCTCTAGTTGTATAAAGCATTTTATGTGGTGTTTATAACTTGCTACTTGAAAATTGGTTTTTATTTTATTTGTCAGGATTGATTTATGTGTGAACTTAACCTCTAGGTTAAAGTTTCATAATAAATTGTCCTTATGTATAAATAAGGAAAACTCAATCCATAGGATAAATAGGAAACAATAAAATAGCTTATCTCTTCTTTTTATAAAACTTCTTACAAACTTATCCCAGGGAAAGGCTCGAGGGTTGGAGATTTTGGCCGGAGTGAGTTGCCGTTGGCATCCAGCGACGGAGAGGGCTGCAGTTAGCCGAAGGCAATGAAGAAGATGATTAAGCCTAGAATGATGGTTGGGTGGGCATCATTAGGCTACAGGGAGTCCATTTTAGTACCTCGCTTGGTTGGAGATTAGCCGAGAAGTGCTGCCACCGTTCATCGGTCTTGGAGAAGAAGGTGAGTAGTGGCGAAGGTGTTTCGGGTGTTCTGTGCTGAAATCAAGGAGTGGAATGTGTTAAGGAGGTCATGGCAATGCTTTATGCCAGATGAATTTAAAACAAGCTCACCGAGTAACTAGATTTGGCTTTGCCCCCTTTTCTCAGTGTTCAATGGCTATTGTAGCAATGGTGGCACAATTGGACGAGGCCTTGGGCAATGGGTGGTGAAGGGGGCTGCAGAGACATGTTAGGATCTATGGCGACCATGGGTTGGCTTTAATAGTCAGATATAGCGGTGGCCATAGGATTTGAATGGGGAGATCTAATGGCAGGCGGGGACAAGGACGATGGTGCGGGTCTTTGGGATCATGGTAGCGCAGGGGATGGCCGTGGCAGAGTGTGGGAGGTGTTTGTCTTACACGGTGATAGATCTTGGAATGTTGTGATGGTTATGGTCGGTTTGACCGATGAATAGAGAGGCGGTAGTGCAGAGATGGTGCAGAGTAGTGAGGAAGAAGAAGGTGCAGGGCACCGGGTCTAGGCCAGTGAGCTGAGACAAAGTCAAGCTAAGAAGGGAGAAAGGCAACACAGGGTATGGTGAAGGTCATGCCATGGTAGCGCATTGATCAACAACGTCATATACGACGTAGCTTGGTCAGGGCGATGAGAGAGCTCAGTTTTGACTGGAGTGACAAAGGAGTGTAATGGTGGCAACAAGGAGAAGGACATGCTAGGGTGTTCGGCTGGGTTCCAGGGCAACAAGACAGGAAGCAATGGCATTGTAGGAATGGAACTTAGTTCACACAACATTGGGCAAGGTCGGTGCTGGTCTCGAGCATGCCGTGGTAGTAATTTCCTGATCTTTTGTTTGTTGTGGCAACGTCAGTTGAGGTGAGACGGGTTCAGTTGAGAGATGGTAGGGAAATGATCGGTTGTGAGCAAGGCATCGAGGGCTGGGTGCTGCCAAGTGGGCCAAAGAACAGACAAGGTCCCGCATGGTGGTGAGCAAAAGAGAGGAACTGGGTCTACCCTCTGGGCAAATCAGATTTCTTGCATTTAATTGAGATGTCATTCTTGTCCTAGGATTTTTGAAACTTTTAGTGTGGGTTCCCAAGGAAGTCCTCACCTTACTTTAAAAATTTTAGGTCACTGTCGTATGTTTAAGAACAAGACACGAGAGAGGGGGGATGCTGGCCATCTTACGGGCCACCGTCCAAAAGAGACAAAGTAGACACAAGAATTTATATAGGTTCGGACGCTTAAGGAAGTGCCCTACTCCTGTCGGTGTGTTCCCTGGGGGAGCAGGGGGCTCCTGGTCCAGGCTCTCGAGGGACAAACCAGTTGTTCTATTTTGTATTCAATGAGAGTCCAGGTTACATGTAAGGGCTACAGTGGGGTTTTATAGGCGCCCAGCCTTCATTACAAAATACTATCCTACCCCTACCGCAGCAGCCTAACTGAGGGCATCTTGGTCATTCCCGGGTGAAGGTAGTGGATCGCACGTCATCACTTCGGAGAGGTAGGCCTCTGACTCTGGGACTTCATAGGGGACTTCGGACCCCCACTTGACGATAGTCCCAGGTAGCTCAAGGGGCCACCTATTTTCCTGGGCGTTCTGGGAGGCACCCTCTTGAATCAGGAGCCTTTGCCAAGAGCCCTGTGGCCAGGGGCCCTTGCCAAGCGCCCTATGGCTTTGCCAAGTGCCCTGTGGCCTGGGGCTTTTGGCAAGCGCCCTGTGGCCAGGGGGCTTGTCAAGTGCCCTGTAGCCAAGTGGGGCTTTGCTGAGCCCTTGGGGGACTAGAGACTAGGAGTGCCCCCTCTAGAGAGCTCGTACGGGGCATGAGGGGAGTCTTCTTATGGCATGCCCACGGGGGGCACGAGGGGGCTCCCGCAGCACCCCCGCGAAGATGGGGGGGAGTCTTCTGTAACCCTCCGCAGCGCCCCCACGCAGGCATGAGGAGGTCTGCCCTGCGGCATGAGGATTCCTTTCCTTAGTGCTCCCCTTGAGGGGCTAAAGGGTCATGGGGGGATCCTGCATGATCCTTCGATGATAGACCACCGAGACCCAACCCCTTGTGGAGCATAAAGCCTTCTATGCCGAAATTGGTGAGCTTTCCTCAACAGTCATGATCTTACTTGAGAAATTTATTAAAATTATGATAAACTAACTGTTACAATTATTTGTTTTTTTATTTTTATTTTTTATAAGGTTAAAAAAATAAGTGAAATTCTTCTGAAATTTTTATATGTTATCCTAGGGTATAAAGAGGTTACCATAACATTTTAAGAGCATGATCAAATCTATTTATTTTTATACAACTCGACATTGTTCTGTGAGCTTCTTTAACTTCTCTATTTTTATTTTCTAAAAGAATCATATAAGTTTATATTTTTATGAAAATTTTTATGTAGTGTAATTTCATTCTGTAGGTGATTTCATGAAAATTTAAGAAGTATATAATGTTTGTAAAATTTTAATTAATTATGACAATTTTTCATTCATAATATTCTATTACTATTTTTGATTCATTTTCTGTATTAATTACTTTAAAATTTATTTTAAATTTTTGGATATATGATTGATTTTAATTAGTATTTAAATAAATTTTCTTGAGATTTTTATCTTATACGATTTTGGGTTTTTGCATTTTTAAAGGAGAAAACAACCAATATAAAAGTTTTTCTTAACAACCAAAATTTAATAAAAATTTATTAAAGGATATAAATTCAAAATAAAATAATTAAAAATCAATTTTAATATTTTTTATTTTGGAAGAGAGGAATTCAACAATATAAATGTTCTTTTTCAAAGACCAAAATTCAATAAAAATGCAAAAAAGGTAGGAAACCAAAGTAAAATTATAATTCCAACTAAGAATTTTATTTTACCTATTTTTGAATTTTTTGAGATGTTACACCTAAGTCTCGTTGCATTTGACCCTTATGCCTTCTAAGCTAGCAGCTAGCTATGTCGGACCGACGGCGTCAGCTGCAACTTGCAATTCATCTGGGCCGCGAGTACTTAAGCCCCATGCGAGTCCGAGTCTCCTCTGTGCTTTCACGGCGCAAGCCACTACCCCTTAGAGTGGTAACACACACATTGCAGACACCACCTCAAAGCGAGGTGCAGTGCCAGCAAGTGTAATTAGCTATATCTAGAGAGAGAAGGAAGAGGTTGTTCGGTACGTAGCCATGGCTCTGGCATCTCTGTCCAAGGTGGTGCTGGGTTCGGTGGCGTTCGGGGTGTTCTGGATGCTGGCCGTGTTCCCGTCGGTGCCGTTCCTGCCGATCGGGCGGACGGCCGGGGCGCTGCTGGGGGCGGTGCTGATGATCGTCTTCCACGTGATCAGCCCCGACGACGCGTACGCTTCCATCGACCTGCCCATCCTAGGGCTGCTCTTCGCGACCATGGTGGTCGGCGGGTACCTCAAGGGCGCCGGCATGTTCAAGCACCTGGGCCGGCTGCTGGCGTGGCGGAGCCAGGGCGGCCGCGACCTCATGTGCCGCGTCTGCGTCGTCACCGCGCTCGCCAGCGCACTCTTCACCAACGACACCTGCTGCGTCGTGCTCACCGAGTTCGTGCTCGAGCTCGCCGCCGAGCGCAACCTCCCCGCCAAGCCGTTCCTGCTCGCGCTCGCCACCAGCGCCAACATCGGTTCCAGCGCCACGCCCATCGGCAACCCGCAGAACCTGGTGATCGCCTTCAACAGCAAGATCTCCTTCATCAGCTTCTTCCTCGGCATCCTGCCGGCCATGCTCGCCGGCATGGGCGTCAACATGGTCATGCTGCTCTGCATGTACTGGAAGGACCTCGAGGGCACCAGCCCCGACCTGGTGGCCTCCGGGAAGGAGATGGAGGCCATCGAGGAGGGCCGATCGCCGGCGTCGGTGCTCTCGCTCAAGAGCCCCGCCCAGCTCCAGAACGGCAACGGCGCGGACGCGGACTCGACGATGTCGGAGAACATCTCGACCAAGCACCGGTGGTTCATGCAGTGCTCGGAGCACCGGCGGAAGCTGTTCCTCAAGAGCTTCGCGTACGTCGTCACCGTCGGCATGCTCGTCGCCTACATGCTCGGGCTCAACATGTCGTGGACCGCCATCACCACCGCCATCGCGCTCGTCGTCGTCGACTTCCGCGACGCCGAGCCGTGCCTCAACAAGGTAACCGACGTTCCATGATTTCACCAAGAAAGCGGAGACGACACGTGTTGCGCCTGCGTGTATGAATTGAGGCGGTTGCACGTGTGCGCGCATGCATGCAGGTGTCCTACTCGCTGCTGGTCTTCTTCTCGGGGATGTTCGTGACGGTGAGCGGGTTCAACAAGACGGGGCTCCCGGGGGCCATCTGGAACTTCATGGCGCCCTACTCCAAGATCAACCACGTCAGCGGCGTCACCGTCCTCTCCGTCATCATCCTCCTCCTCTCCAACCTCGCCTCCAACGTACCAACCGGTAAATACTCCCGGCTATTTTACTGTACGAATTAATACCTGTGCATGCACCACCATGCATGCACGTACGAGGACGACGTAACTAAAACATAGACTGTGCAGACACATAGTTCGATTAACATGCTTGACGAAATTGACGTCCGATGGAACAGGGGTTTTCTGCAGCTGAAAAGCGTCGCCAAAATGACAAAATTTTGCTAGAATTTATTCGGTATGTATATATACACGCATACACATATACTCTGAGAAGGTTCTCTTTTCTCTTTCTTTCATTCTTTCTTTCTTTCATATCCACCAGTTGATCGAACTATAAACAATGCTCTAGCTCGAAACAAACTCGAGCCAAGCTTATGGGAGCCTAGGTTGCCGGTCAAGCTTGGGGCTAGGCTCAAAATAGGTTCAACCAAAGCTCGAGTAAACTCAAGCTTAGCTCGAATAAACTTTAACAAACGACGTAAATCAAGAAACATAGTGAAAGAGCATACTCCACATCAACAAAACAGAGCGGGCAATCGTCAAATCTGTTCTTTCTTTTTCTTCCAAAAACATGCCCACAAATTATTGAATAGAATACCCAACTACTACAGCTTAGAGGATAACCCAAAGATGCACAAATTTTCAGTTCTTCACATTAACAAAACAAGAGGAGGGGTGTGACGTCGAACAGTTCATACTCAAATCTGGATGAAAGAGGTGGTAGTGGCAGAACTAGAAATTTTTGATGAGAGTGCATACTTTGCACATATAATTTTATAGTCTTATACAATAATTTCGTACCATCATAAATCTAAAATATATATTTGAAATTTGTTAAAAATATAATACAAATAGTTCTAAGGTTTTAAAAATCCCAAATTATTAAAATCAAAACCAATTCAATCAACAAAATTAGCCTATTGAAGGGATGAAATTTTGGTGTTCCTCAAATTTTTGGGGGGTGCCAGGCCCCCTAGTTCCGCCCATGAGAGGAGGGATGGCGGCGTCACGGTGATGGGGAGTTGGCTGACGGCCTGCTGTGCCTGTGAGTTGAGGAGGAATAGTCGGCGCCATGGCAGTGGAGACCTCGTCCGTCAGGGGAGGAGGTGAGGACTTGGGGTGGAGCAGCGGCCGAGGTGGTGGCGACGGCGTCAGCCCTTGGCGGCGGATAGGGCGTCGGTTCTTGCTGGCAGCGGAGGGAGGATATATAGGGGCGTCACGGCGGAGGAGGATAACAGCTTCACCGTGTCAACGCTTGGCGGCGGAGGACAATAGGCATGTCACTGCACAGGTGCTTGGCGGGCAAAAGAGGGGCGTCGCCGCGACGGAGAAGGAGAGTGGAGTCAATGCGTCACGTCAGGGCGGGGTCCGAGGGGTGGAGCGCTCCTCCTCTGCGTGCCATGGCTCGGTGCGTGGCGAGCGGCGTGGTGGGAGGAGAGGAGGTGCCGCAATGGAGGTGGGCACTGGGGGAACTGGGACTGAGGGGGAGGAGATGACGAGATGCGGCGGCTAGGTTGGGACCTGGGGAGGACTTGGGTTGGGAACTTGGGTACGGGAGGGCTGGGAAATTGCGAGCCCTAACAAACTGCTCGAGCTCTGCTTACTGGAGCTCAAGCCAGTCCGAATTGATCTTGTAACGTATCCGCAACCAAACGAATACGTACGCTTATTTTTCAAGCGATTCATATCGTCATGCATCGAGCTTTGGTTCAGGCTCAACTGGGGCTCGAGTAGCTTCTGAGTCTAAATCATTTCTTACAGCCCTATCCACTATCGAACAAGAAAGTAGCTAGGTAGGAGACAAGGAAAAAATACCCTGTTTTGTGCGACGCACTAAGCATTATAGTGTTTCCGTGGACAAGATAATCGCGTTTGTTGTCGTGTGACAAGACGGTTTGGAATCGAAAGTGCGGCGCTTAATTATATTCAACTTATGTATGTATCTACGCGTGAGTGCAGTGCTGCTCATGGGAGACGAGGTGGCCGAAGCGGCGGCGGCGATCTCGGCGTCGGCGGTGATCCGGTCGTGGCTGCTGCTGGCGTGGGTGAGCACGGTGGCGGGCAACCTGTCGCTGCTGGGGTCGGCGGCGAACCTCATCGTGTGCGAGCAGGCGCGCCGCTCGCCGCGCAACGCCTACGACCTCACCTTCTGGAGCCACGTCGTCTTCGGCGTCCCCTCCACGCTCGTCGTCACCGCCATCGGGATACCGCTCATCGGCAAGATCAACATCTAGAGGCGCGCGTTAATTAATTAACCATGGCGAGCAATCCATGAGACGTCAGATAATTCGAAAAGGAAAGTATTTATCAAGCCGTGCATGCTCATGCATGCCTCATGCACGTGTACGAGCGATCGATTCAAATATGTTTCTCTTAAGACGATTATATTGGTGTATAGCTTGCCATGCTCTGGGATAATTAATTGTTGTCATATAGCTAGAGCAACGGTACGATACAAGGTGACCAGAGGAGGATGCTAAGCAGCGCAAGATCCTCTGAATGATCTTCTTGAAGTAGAGATCCAATTAAGGATTTGTACTCGTGATCACTAGCGAGTGACGACCAAGTATGAATTATCTCGTAGCTTCAAGTCTTAACGAAGTAGGGCTTTTGTGCTCTCACATGCTTGCTCTTGTTTCCCGAGTCACTGCGTTTAATTTGTACATATATCAATCTCTGTTTGGTTTGCATTGATTGGCTAATGCTTGTCTTACCAAATTTTACCAACGTTGGCTAAATTTGGCAAGCATTTGATTTGTTATCAAATTTAATTTGGCAAGATTCTCTTACCCGTTGGTTCTTTAGTTTATTTTCTTGTCAATTTTTGGCTAAAAATTGGTAGCCAATTTGGTGACTAAATTTTGATAATGCTAAATTTTGGTAAAATTTTGTGATGTAAATTTGTCATCAAACTAAAGGGTGTGTCTAGAAATCACTCGGATGCTTTTTCTAAAAAAACCAGCCAAATTTTCGGATGTTGCACGCATTGAAAAAAAGATGTTGCACACGTAGGAAAAAAATGTTGCAACGCGTCTGAAATTTGGGAGCCCCTTGCAACATTTTTGTTCAACGCTTGCAATATTTTTTTCCGACGCGTTGCAACATTTTTCCTCTACGGATGCAACATTTTTTCCAACGCGAGTAACATTTTCTTTCGACAACTGTAGAAATGCGGCACAGTAAATAGATGTTGTAAGAGTTGAAAAAAAATGTTGCACGCGTCGGAAAAAATGTGCAAGAGTTGAACAAAAATGTTGCAAGAGGCTTCCAAATTTGGGTGATTTTAGCAAAGAAAATATCCGGATGATGTTTATCAAAACCCCAAACTAAATAGGCGTGCAAGTGTGGTAGGCTAGCCAAAATACTGTTCACTCGTATACTTCTCCAAATTTCAAGGAGACAAAAGATGCATGTGTGTCCACCTAGCGGAGATTGAAATCAGGTCAGGTCACGCTGACGTCGTAACAGGCTAACAACTCCCACCTCCCGACGGCCATTTTGCATAAAAAAAGGGGTAGCTCCGGCGTGTTGCATTATATTGCGTTGGCCCCCTCTTTTGATTCCACTCCCTACTATACATCTTCCATTTACATATACACATATTACATATGGTATTGAAAAGCAAAGCAGTACTCACCGCTCTTTAGAGTACAAAAGTACTCACTAGTCACTATATAATGAAGCTAAAAAAAATTAAGGAAAAAGGGCATAGTACTCATTGTTCGTATTGTTAAACTAAAGGTCGAGCGAAGAATGTTAGGTTAGCTCAAATAGGCAATCTCTATTAGGCCAAAGTAACCCAAAAAAAATCCCAAACGAAGAGTGTCCAAGCTGTCACTCCACTCAGATCAGAAGAACTTATCCTACTCTATCGATGCTGTCATGGGTAGCTGGGTGGTGTCCTAGTCGGACTGATCGATCAAATGGTGGACTTTGACAGCCGTACTGATCATGCGTCCGTATTACGGCCGGCCTTACGTGTAATAATTGATCGATGTCACTCGTTGAAACGATCAGTTTGAAATCATGGACTCATATATGGTACCCCATTCCGGTTCAAGAGTTGAATGACAAGCTTCAATGTCCTTGTCAGACTATAGTGTACTACACTGTTACATATGGGGGATGAATGACAAGGTAACAACCACTTAGGTATTTTAACCTTTTCGGACTTTAGGTTAACCATGGGTGTGGAATGAAATGACATAAATAATTAAATTGATCTGGCGCTGTTTGGGACCGAGGGTTCATGTAGAAATTGTGTTAAGAATCGTGTTGATTGATGTGAAATTGCTATGTTCCAAACAAGGGCGTCTAACTGCAACTGTGATAGTTAAATTTGGGTTTTGATTCTATAACAAACAGGATGTATAAACTTTAGATAGTATAGTAGAATATCTTAGATAATGTGTACTAAAACGGCAAGTATATACGGCTAGTGGCAAAAATCTTGCATGCTTTAACCCCTTTGTCGTCATTTTTGTTCGGTTGCTGGTTGTAACTCCCAACTTGTCAACTTTCTGAAAATAAGATCTGAACTTGTGGCCACTCACAAAAGCAAATGCTGCTTAATTAGCTAGCATAACGGTTCCTTTCAGAAGCAGTGCTTCAATACTTTCTCTCCCAATACAAGTTTGCATAAATATTAAAACAAGCGAAGGGGTAAGTAATCATCATCTACTCTTCATTCATGTTTTAATATTTATACAATTGTAAAAAAGAAAAGTATGAAAGCACCTAACAAACAAAATGTCTTTCATGCAAAAGAAAAAGAAAATATCTCCTTAAAAAAAGGAAAAAAATATCTGCGAGGACATGCCCTGTTACAGTGCTACTTTAAGGAGGAAAAAGGGGGTCAAAAAGCAAGACTTACAATACATTTGATAGAAAACTAACCTATTTAAAAAGAAAGGTGTCCTATAGGTTTATTTTATTTGTCCCCCCCCTCTCGCACTGTGATGAAGATGAAGATGATGCATGATGCAATGTCCGCTTAGTCCAATGGCCTTCCAACAACAAATTTTCAATTACATGACATTTTGACGATGGTGCCATTGGCCGTGCAATGGCCTTGCGACAACAAATTTCCCATCTGGGCAATATATATAATATATTTGTAGTTGGTCATGCTCACTTCACTTGTATCACCAGACATACTACTGCAGCACTATAGAACCATTTGAGGCTTACATAGCACTGCGTGTTGAACAGCTAGCCTCCAGTTAATTTAGTTCGTGCCTGATTTGCATGATTGATTTTGTATTAAATAAATTAACTTCTACTAGTGGAAAGATCTCATCATGTAAGAGCAAGCCCAACTCACCCCCTAAACCTCTCCCTATCCTAGATTATAAAGAGAATTGGAAAAATGTGACCTCCAACCCAACTCTTATAAGGAACCCTTATTTTAGAGAGACCCCTTCTCACCTCTACATCTAGGGGCTTTCTCCTTCCCCCTATTATTTTCTTCAACATTTTTTTATTTGTTATTTCTATTTTTAGTAAATGATTCATGGGTGTAAAGTAATAATAATGTTTAGATAAATAATAGGGGTGAGTAATAAGGAGTGTGGGTTGGAGACAAATTTGATATAGGGTGCCCTTAATTTTTACACCACCCCTAAATGAGTGATTTAGGGAGAAAATATAAGGGTTTGAGTTGGAGTTGCTCTAAGGGGCTCCAAGATTGACACAATTATATTCTTAAAAAAAATGTTCGACACAATCCTAATGACCGCCCTTGGTGATGGGCCGCGGCGCCATGGCTTTACACGACCCACAATACACAGATCAGGAAGCCCATGGCACTTTCAGCGAGATCATCTAAACAAAACTAATATCCTCTAAAAATTATCTACACAAAACTAACATAGGTGACATTCAAGATCTGTTTGGAAAGGATGGTTGGTTTTTGGCAGAAACTTGGGAGGAATTGCACTATTTCCTAGACATGAAAATTCTACGTTCCAAAATGTGATCAACATATGACCTTATATGTAAACACCGAGACAGAAAATGATTTCCACTTTCTTTTTTTTTACACTACGTCGTGGAGTTTCTGTTCGCTGTGTATTCATCTCTGAACTGCAATACAGTACACAATACTAGACACTTGAAAAAAAAAATGCACCGACAAAAGTGACTTATCTCTGAACTGCAATACAGTACACAATACTAGACACTTGAAAAAAAAATGCACCGACAAAAGTGACTTATCGGTGAGGCTGGCTGAACAGTCAGTCTTATAATGACATCAATTTCTACGATGGCATCAACAGGACACTATCTTCAAGCTGAATTGCCATAACTTCTTGGCCAACTCTGCATCTGATGCCTGCCTGCTTGGGGTGGCTATATTGCAATCGCCAAAGTATTCTCCAGTTACCCCCTTGACATGAGGATGAATCGCCACATAGCATGTCGTTGCAGCACCCTCAACAAATATATACGAAGTTAGGATCAGTGCATGTTCCATCAACAAGGCGAGAGAAAAATAATAGGTGAGAGTTTACCTGCTCTGCACTTTTACTCATGATTCTTCCAATGGAATTCATTACGGCTGTAAAGAGTAGCAACACTCAAGAACAGTTAAAAAAATGTTACAACCAGTGCTGCATGAACGTGTTCTCCATGCTAGCGGGTATCGAGATGGTTGGAACAGAATCTCTCTCTTTTTTCAGATCACAAAATTGTTTGGAAGATTTCAGAATAGAATTAATTACCATTGACAATCGACCTGTTCCTGAAAAGGCTGGTAGCAATGAGTCCAGGATGAATTGCGTTAGCTGAAATGTTAACCCCTTCTTCCTGTCCATGAAAACAGTTATCTTTCCGTTGTTCTTCATTTCATACATTGTTTTGGAACCACTCCCGTTGAGTGGCAAGAACTGACATACCTTCAGAATTCGGGACAGCTCATTTGTATGCAAAATGTTTGCAAGCTTGGACTGACCGTAAGCAATAAAGCCGTTGAATCTGCTAAGGTCAGAAGACTCAGAACACAGCAAACCTATTATTTACAGAAGAGTATGTCTCAATTGCGAGCTAGGCTTTAACTCTCAGAACAGATTACCCTGAAGGATCCTGCATTTTGTCGAAACGTATCCCTTCAGGATAGGTCATGATATGACCTGCAGATGACACGTTGATGATCCTTCCTTCAACACCGCTGTCCCTACATGCACTCTTCATGTTCTCCAGTAAGAGATTTGTTAGAAGAAAATGGCCTGTCATTCAGGTGAACAGCTACTGCCTTGTGAGAATTATCCTCATAACCCACAGGAATAAACCTGAATAAAGCTACATTCTTCCATAGGCAAGCAAGAGATGCCATAGACAAGGCTATTTGCTTTTTTGCACAATTGACGATGCAGTGCTGAAGGACTTACCAATGTGATTAGTCGCAAAATGCAATTCTATGCCATCACAGGAACATGTGTAGTCTCTTGTCATCACTCCAGCGTTATTGCTGTAAAGTGCAGGAAGTCAACCAATATACAGAACTACATGAAGTCAACCAATATACAGTACATTACATGAGTATGTTGAGGGGTAGTTTCAGAGAGTCAAACTCCGATGCAAATCTCCTAACTGAATCCATGGAGCTGAGGTCCAGCTCCAGCACATCGACTCTTGCCCCGGGGACCTCGGCCTGGATCGCCTCCCTAGCCTTGAAGCCGGCGGAGACGTTGCGAACGGCCATCACGATGCGCAATCTGCGCAGCGCCAGGACGCGCGCCGTCTCCAGCCCGATGCCGCTCGATGCACCTGCGCTCGTCGATAGCTCAGCAGTCAGCGCAGAAGTTGGCATGTCGATGTTGCCAATAATTGGTTGAATAAGGTTCCATTACAAGGATAGCTCAGGAATCAAAGCTGATTCGTTACCACCACATCTCAATATTGATCGGAGAAAGAAGCAGCTCCGATGCGTTTAAGCAGCGTGGTGGTACTGGTGCCTACCTGTGATGACGGCGACCAAACCCCGGCCGTCGACGCCGGCGGTGACCTCCTCGGCCGTGGAGGCCCCGGAGAAGCCCGAGGGGCCCTTGCGGTAGAACCACAACATGGATCGATCCGCAGGAGCAAGTGACAAGTGAGACTAAGAGGATTGGGGGAAGAAGCGAGGATCTGCAAGGGAGAAGAAACGAAGAACGATTGTGGAAACCAGATATTTGAACTTTCGAATTTGCTAGCCGGTTAAACAATACCGGAGTAAATGGTGATATTGCCTATTTAACATAATGATATTGTGCTGACTGCTGAGTAAGGGTGTGTTTGGTAGAGCTCTAGCTCCACTAGATCTGTGAATCTAGTGGAGCTGTGTATACCTAGTTTCACTAGATCCGTGGAGCTAGAGTGTGGGTGTATTAAGGGTGTGTTTGGCAGGGATTCAACTTCTCCTGATTCGTAAATATGGTGAAACCGAAAATTCTAGCTTCACCAGATTCGTGAAGTTGAAGCTATGAGTACATTAAAAGTGTTTAGATAGATCATCTTGTTTAAATTTTAGACCAAAAATATAAAGTTAATTCACTTTATTTTAGCCTACAAGTTTCAGATTTCAGATGAAACTAGAATCTGGAGCTCTACCAAACAGGCCCTAAGAGTGTTTAAATGGATCATCTTATTTCCATTTTAGATAAAAAAATATAAACTTAATTCACTTTATTTTAGTCTACAAGTTTCAGATCTCATGTAAAGCTGAGATCTAGAGCTCTACCAAACAGATCTTAAGTCTACGTGAGAGAAGAATGACCGTAGAGCATGCGTTTCTATATACCATACCTAACTTTTCTTCAAAATCTATCTAATAACCTGAATTACAAAACCAGATATTTGATCTTTCAAATTTTGCAATCTAGTTAAAACAATACACTGAGTAAGTGGTGATATTGCCTATGTGGCACGATGAGTAAGTGGTTTTGTCATATAGAATGATATATTGGTCAAGTTGTAAATGACATATGAGACCCAAAATGGCTTCTCCGAATCGAGAGACGAGGGGGTGTTCTACAGGGGCAGCGGCTGAGAGTTCAGTGGAAGAGAAGCCCGTACGGACACTACTTGTCATTAACCCAACTCAGTCAACGTACTATTCTACATGATAAATTCGGCTACTTATTGCGCCACGTGAGCAATACTCCATCCGTTCCAAAATATAGGGCGTATTAGAATTCAAAATAGTCTTTTGAAGTAAACTTTGACCATTAATTTATGTTATAATATATTATGAATTGTTATGAAACAAACAGTAATTGAAAGATCGGTGAAATATGAATCAATTGATACATCTTTTGTAAATTAAACATGCACATAATTTAACTAATTCTTGGTCAAAATTTATGTAATTTGACTATTTTGAATTCTAATATGCCCTATATTTTGGAACGGAGGGAGTATTACCCTGCAAAATCAGGTCAGGGTGTTGTTTAAACTGAATGGTAAAATCTAGAGGTTAGATATTTGGTTCTGCGGTACGGAACGTCGAATGAATTTTTGAGAAAAATTCACAGGGTGATATAAACTTCTTTGTAAAATTTAAATGCCGAAGACCTAAAGATAGTGATGGCCTAATTATTTGGAAAGGGAAGGTGGAAAATAAATGCAGACTCTTTGAATGGCCTGCAGTGAAAAGAAAATCAACACGGCGGATAATCTATCGAGGAAAGGATGGCCTCGTGCTGGCTCTGTGTTGTGTGATCAAGGAGCCAAGACGGTGACACGTCTTTGTCTACCATGTATGCACGCCAAGGTCTCCGCTGCTTGGAATGAGTCAAGGCCAGTTAACCTTGCAGATGACATTGTTACCTGGTGGGAACCAAGACGCCGCACGATTTTGAGAAAGAGCCGGATGCTATCGTCGTTTCAAATTGCTAATTTTAGGATGGTTTTATTGAAACTTTAATGAAAATATCTTCTCGTTGTGACCACTTACCTTCCTCCACATTCCATCTCTTAAAACCTCTGTTGTCACAACACTTACGGATCCCTTTCGTCTCCATCACCTATTCCATTCCTCTCAAACTAAAAAAATTGTTTTCAAAATCCCCCTCAAGTTTTTAAATAATAAGTATTTTTAACCATTTTTGATAATTTTGAATTGAAAGTTTTTTAGTCGAATCTTTTCGAACCGAAACTTTTTCCAAATCACAAGTTTTGTTGAACCGAATTTTTTTGAACTAAAAATTTTTGAACCGAATTTTTTTAACTGCAAGTTTTTGGAATTTTCGTTCTGAGATTCCCCACATGTAAATTTTTGGATTTGAAATTTTCTAAGTTGAAAGTCCTCGATTTGAATTTTTTCTGAGTTGAAATTTTCCAAGTGGATAGTTCCCAAATAAACTTTCGTTTTACTAGTTAATTTTTTTCAAGTTTAAATTTCCCAAGTTGATTTTTTCCTATTTGAAAAAAATGAGTTGAAACTTTCTGTTTAAAATTTTTAAAGTTAAAATCTTCTAATATGATATTTTTTTTATTAGAAAGGAAGAAAGGGGTGGGGGAAGTGGGTAGGAAAGAGGAAAAGGGATTAATGAAAATGGATGAAGAAGATGACACAGCATCTTAGTAAGGTGTCCTTAAATATATTTTAGTTTCCAAATAATCTTAAACTAGTGGTATCCAAATTTGGCAGCATTGTACCACTCGCTTGCGTACGTTTCTACGCGGTGCTTAATGAAATTTCCGCGCGGTTTTTGAGCTCGATTTTACAATTTACTCATCGTTAGTTGAACATCTCTGATTAGTTCATTGCTTAATCCATGATGCTCCTCTAGTTGTTGCTGCTGCTTTCAGTTAAACGCAAATGTAGGACGGGCAATGCACGAATCTCTACTATATAATATGAGAGTTTCTTCCTACGTTATTTCAATAAAATTACTATTTCTGCCACTGCTAATACTCTTAAATGAGCCGCCAGTGACACAAGAAACGAAACGTGTGCCAGCTATCCATGAGCCGCCATGTTCCAACTTTTGAGGTGGCAACAACTTTGCTATCAGTGACACAGGAAACGAAACATTCAGCCGTGGTTGCTATCAGTGACGCAAGAAACAAATCGTTCGAATTAACCAGTGCCATAATAGCGCAAGAAACGAAATGTCTGGCCGGCCGCATTCATTTACAGTCTAATACTCTTAAGCTTTACATACGGTCTGTAAGCTTTACATACGGTCTGGCCGGCCGCTTTATCATTCTGCCTCCACGTCCTCCATATATACGGTCTTCCAACAGTGTCTTCCATACATACGGTCTTCCATCCGGCCGGCTTCCATCCACGTCTCTTCCAATTCCATACTGCACCTCTCTTCCATACATGTGCAATGCAAGGGTAAAACCAAACAAGGTTAGTAGTGCTTGTTCAATTCTGCAATAAATTTGATGTGTTTCTTATGCTTAGTAGTGCTGGTTCTTATTACTGCAGGATAATCAATAAATTTGATCTGGAACGCAATGCAAGGGTGAAACCAATCAAGGTTAGTAGTGCTGGTTCTTATGCTTCATGGTTGGTTCTTACCCATGTTTCCTATTATTATGCTTAGTAGTGCTGGTTCTTATGTTTCATGTGTTTCTTATGCTTAGTAGTGCTGGTTCTTATTAGAACGTCTTCCATACATATTGCACCTCTCTTCCAATCAAGGTTAGTAGTGCTGGTATAAATTCATGGTTGGTTCATGTGTTGGTTCTTACCCATGTTTCCTATTCAATGTTGGTTCATGTGTTGGTAAAATGTAAGCAAGTGAGAGCAACATGACCTTGAACCTGTTGAAGTCATTGAGCGATGATCTCCTCTTCTTGCCCCACGAGCTGTTCTCCCACTTGTTCTTCACATCTTCAAAAGGATATATAAGTATCAGCTACACATTATTATGTGAAAGAAGTAGCTGTTACTGAATACCAGTCACTAAATGAAGTTTAAACAATATAAATAGGCACAAGAGAAATGTGTAACACCTTCCGCTGAGTCTCCGATCTGCGCATAAAAGCCTCTGTGTTGGACAGCCTTTTGTCCTCTTGCTGAAAATTTCTGCATTGCCAAGCCCGAGGAAGGATTAAGAAATGTGTAACACATGCAAATATCTTATATATATATAGATTATAGAATCACTAGCAGATTTTAAACCATGTTTGGCTTAACTAAAAGTGATGTTCAGCATGATGAGGAATCCATTCCAATTTCAGAATGGCATCCAAATGACACATTCAACACAAACCAAATATACAAAGCCATATATGCAGTTTTACTGGATCAGTTACCAAAGAGTCAGTTACCAAAGAATGAGATAAAGCAGTAGCTCCTTTCTATGAAGAAACAGGTAAAAGCATTCACTTGCTATGTGAAAGAAAAGCTGTAAGCGGGCAGCGTTATTGAAGTAATAGTTCCAAAAGATTATCACAAACTAAGGGCACTGACTTGTGCGGCCACACAAATTGACATGCAAGCACAATAAAGTTGTAAATTAGATGGTCAACTACATGAATTTAAATATCAAATGAACCTTACTGCAATCCTACCTTTATAAGTAATTGCTCTCGGAGGTACCCCATTTTTTTGCATCTTCTCAAAGAACTTCTGAACAAAGTTATACTTCTTGGCTTTAAGCATGACCTGTCAACAGGCAGCTCCAGTGAGTATAGTAGTATGCCATAACAGGTGTTACAGATCAAAGAGTCAACTAAGAAAAATAACCTTTTCTTAGGTTAGTTTGTTTGCGCATGCCAATATTAACTGCTTGGGAGTGAAACAGATTAGACAAGAGAATGCATTATGAATATCTAGATGAACTATTCTTGAGTCTATCAAGGTATGAGATGAAGCAGATGTACAGCACAAGAGGAAGAGATATAGCTTGAGATAAAGGGAAATAAAGGCAGGGTAAGACCAGATCACTGGAACAATGCAAATAGAGCCCAGCACATCTAAATCAGCTGCATGATTTATTGTCTGAAGCAAAATATGAAACTAGAGTATAGACAGAACTATAATCTGCTCTAACAAGAGACACGCCTAGCTAACTGAACTTCTCAAAAATAACTTGTGCTGTACTTATATGCAGTTTTACTGGATCAGTTACCAAATATACAAAGCCATATATGTAGTTTTACTGGATCAGTTACCAAAGAGTCAGTTACCAAAGAATGAGATAAAGCAGTAGCTCCTTTCTTTGAAGAAACAGGTAAAAGCATTCACTTGCTATGTGAAAGAAAAGCTGTAAGCGGGCAGCGTTATTGAAGTAATAGTTCCAAAAGATTCTCACAAACTAAGGGCAAGAACCAAGCATGGTAAATTGACTATAAGGGTATCGAGGATTAAGTGGGTGTGCATTACTAACTTGAAAACTTTGGAAGCATCTGCATAATAAACAATTTTGGGGGTGAAATAAGCAGGACACTGCACATCTCTAGCCAAAGATAATTTTTTCTTGCTGGCAGCAGAAGTTGACGTGTAATAATGACTGCTTGAGGGAATGAGGTCTGACTTGCCCTTAGTACCTCCATAAAATCGTTTACCCAACTGGCAGGTTATAGCATTCACCAAGCAAAAGCTAACCGAAATACATTGAAATAAAAAGTAATTACCACAATTGCTTAACACATGTGTTCTTTCATAATGCATACAAAATAATAAAGAAGAAAAGGTTGCAGTGTAGACTCTGTATATATTGTGCTTGTTATCTTTTGTTCTTCAAGAAGGTTGCAGTCTAACATATTTCCTAAATATATTTTTTAGATAGTGTTTTTCCATGATTCAGGTTCCTAAATCACAGCACAACAGACTCAGCATTCTGATAGTGTTTTTCCATGATTCAGGTTCAACAAAGTACAATAGCTTCAATGTTTCAACCAAACATAAAATCAAACAGTGCCATCTGAGAAAAGCATTGTCAACAACAAAGAATGATGAAAAAAAACAGGATTGCATCATAAGCAAACGTACCAAACGGAACTTGGCACAAAGAATGACAGGGCACCGCTCGCACATCAAGTCATTTCATTCACTTCCCAAGGATTGTAGTTTCATATGCCTAAACATAAGTAAACACATAAGGCAGAAACAAGTGTCGTGTATCAGAAGGTATTCACAGTTTTAGACAACCCCACCCAAATTTGTTTTGGTAGTCTGAAGAATTGCTGGTTCGGGCTGTTGCGAGTATCTTCTGAACTAAAAACAAATGCTCAAGGTAAAGCATGGACGAGAAATTTACATCCTTCTGCCGTGACAAGATATACGAAGCACCGCCGTCGGTCGGCTTCCATGCGGCACGAAGCCGCCGCCTGCCGCCTCGAAGTGCGTCCGCCACCTCGGCTCCTGTGCCGCCCGCCGGTTGCTTCGACTCACCTCACGGCCGCAGTAGACCATTCGCCCTACCGGCCGCCATCGCGCTCGCAGCGCACCACCACGCCTCCTCCGCGCCGAGACGGCTGTGCCTCGAAGGCCGACCCGTGCCATCGCCCGAAGCCGAGATCCGCTGCGCCCGAAGCCGCCGGAGCCGAGCACGTCGGACCGCGCTCCCCACGCGCCGGCAAGCACCGCCCGCGCCTCGCACGAGCCCGCCGCCCGCCTCGCTTCCACGCAATAGCAGCGCGCTCCCAGGCCGCCTTGAAGGCACTGCCTCCCGCGTGACTCGCCCGCGCCGTTGGCTGACGCGCCTCCCGCAAGAATCGCCTAGACTCCCGCGCGAAAGAGGCCTCGCCTCGGCTGCTTCGCCAATGGACTTGAAGTCCAGTAGAAGGGATTGAAATCCGGACTTGAATCCGGTTAAATCCGGAGGAGGGGGGAAATCCCCATATTGCCCTCGGGATTTTTTTTTCCTTCGGTCAAAGGAAAGAAAGATCGCTTGTCACGGGACTCGAACCGACACCTCAACATGTTGACTGCACCATATTGCCCACCCATCCACTCGACACCTCAGTTGAGTCAAAGATCTCGGTATTATCTTTACTATTCTTTAATTGACAGTTGGTGGCAGCGGTGCGTTTTTCTTCGCCGCCCCCACCCCCACGCCAAGACAAAAAAGCAAGGCGGCGTCCAGGCGAATCCTCTCCCGATCCATCCCCATCGCCTAAGCCGCAATCTCCGCTTCTAACCTTGCCCCCGCAGATCCTTCCTCGCATTGCGCCTCCGTCGCCGCAATCTCCGCCAGATCCTTCTGCCGCGCGCCCCGATCGCTTCAATCTCCGCGCAATCCTCTTCTGCAATCTGCGCATCAATCGCTCCAGAATTCCGTTCCCCACGCTACTGGTCGCTCAGATCTCCTCCTCCTCCTTTGCATCGATCGCTCCCGGACCCGATCCCCCAGAGATCTCCCCCCTCCTATCCTTCCCTCTCGGCCATTCCACCCCATGGCCTCCTTTCCCTCCCCTCCCGTCGCGACGCCGCGCCTCTCTCCCAGCCTCCCCCTAGCCGCCGCATGCGATGGTGGCCAGAGTCGTGGCCGGTGATGCGGTGATGGCTTCATCCCCGTACGTCTGTTCCTCACCGCGACACCCTTCCACACCCCCGTCGGCCTCCGCAGTGCAGGTGGGCGGATACTACCCGGCGCTGCGGTGCTGCATCGACCACCCGCCGACCACGTCCGAGGCATACGCCCTCGACGTGCAGACCCCATGCGACCACCTCGCGCACCGCGTCCACCTGTTCGAGCACCCGACGGCCACCACTGCCACACCCATCATCCGTGTCGAGCCGGGTTCCGCTTTCCCCCGCCACGCGTGCACCTTCTCCGACGCCGACAGCCTCGACTTCTGCGACGGCGAGTTCTTTCCGGACGATGACTGCGGCGCCAGCGACCGGGTCTACACCGTCGATGCCATCCACGGCCGCGGCGGTCCCCTGGCTGTGCCCGAGGGCTCATACTACGGCGGCACGTCCGCCGGGAGCGATTGCTGCGGCAGCGCGCCGTGGGTGGAGGATGAGGAGATGCGCAGCTCAGCGCGCGCCTACAGGCGCGGAGGCGGACCGGGAAACCATGCGCCAGGCCATCATCTCCATGGGCGTCGAGAAGGCGTAGGTCGTGCTGCTCAAGGGGATCATCCAGCAGCTCTGCAGGAGACCGCGCCCATACTTGGCCGTCAGAATCGTCGCGCAAGCACCACTACAAAGGGCGCCACACCAACGGCCATGACCGTTATCGTACCGCCGCCCAGCCGCCGGTGGTTATGCACAGGATGGTGATCAAGAGGCAGCCATTCACGAGGACATCCTACTTTGCTGCAGTGGTGAAGGTAATCTCGTATGGAAAGCTAAAATCATCTGATTTTTGACATAATGTACTGTAACTGTTTACTATCGGAGCTTGGGCATGGCACATTGTTTGGAATTCTGGACATAAGAGCATTAAGGATTGATGATATGGATCATGATGGTACAGTGACTAGGAATGTGCCTAGAGTTCAATGCTTGAGGAATTAGTTTTCTTCCTACCTCAGGCATGCTTCACATGGTTGTTGTAGTTTGCATGCTCTAACTGCATTCAATACCGTATGTTTGTATTGCTGCATGCTCTAGACTTGTATAATTAAGTGTTTCTATTGTCCATGAGCTCCTTTCGCTTTCATTCGGTCTGTCCAGTGCTGAGCGAAGCGTCAAGGCTTTTGGAATCAAGTTGTTAAATCTGCATTTTGGACATTAAATTCAGTTGTTTCTGGAACTTTTGCAGATCGCCAGCAAGATCCAAATCCCTGAATGCTTCTGTAAGTTTCTTTCATTAATATTAAAGCATATCTTTTTTTCCTTGTTTTGCTTATATTGTTGCTACCCAAATTGCTGCTACCCAGCCGGCAAATGGTGAAGCAACAAGTCCCAAGAAACGGAGCCCAAGCAGGAGACCATCTCGCTTAGAAGTTCCAGTTTAAAATAGTAGAACCAGGATGCTCTCAATCAATGGCAGAATATGGAAGATTGGAATTGGGTGTTAAAAAGAAATGTTGTTCTAGCTTGTTGGAATCACCATCCTATAGGGTTAAGTGTTGTTCTAGCTTGTTGGAATCACCATCCTATAGGGTTAAGTTGTTTTTCTCATGCTTACAAATTTCTGATGGCTTGTATTGTTCTCTCCCATTTAAGACACCAATAACATTTCCTTACCATTCGATTGCTTAAGTGCTTCTATTTGTGTTCCTATCATCTTGGTACTCTTGAGTTAATAACTTCATAATACAACACTCATTTTGGTTTCCTATAGATTATGTTGTGAAGAATTTACTATACTGACAGCATGGTGTGTGTGGATCCACTATCGCTTCTTGGAATAGTGTACCTGATTTGCCAGTATCTTCCCATGGTGGTGAACTACAACAGAAGGATTCAGTGAAAAGATTCCTCTTTTTTCCAAGAATTTCATCAGAGCCTATAAAATAGCCTGATATATGCATTGGTGCTTGGATTAGATGGTGGCCCAGTTGCATCTAGCTGCCAATGCACTAATTAGACATTCTATTCATGCACTAATTAGCTGCCAATGCACTAATTTACGGTGCATCATTTCTCTACTTCCCATTTAATTTAATGAGTAGATTGCATTATTGTGTGATGCATCCTAAGCCAGTGTGACCAAGCATTGGCAGGGTGTAAAATGGATTCGTTACAAGTGAACAGTGAGTTTTGTAATATGTCTGCTTTGAACTCATTGCATAGCATCTGTAGATAAATACTTTCATAGAATTTGTACATAAAGAATCTGTAGATAAAGATTCATTTGACATATATAATTCGTTTGCATAGAATCTGTAGATAAAGATAAGGATGTTATTTTGTTTTGGTTTCTGTTTTGCATACATTTGCTTCCAAAGGAGAGTCTTACATTGGTTTTCCATTGATGATTTTTTGGATCCAAAAGGAACATATACAAAATTGTCAAAGATTGCTTTGGCCTTGGACAAGGTTTGTTAACCGAGCCTGTGGTCACTTAGATTTTTGTTCTTATATGTTCTTATGATGTGTTTAGCCAAATCGATAGTATATGCATGGATTGTCTTTGAAATGGTGCAATTTGTATATAGCTTGAAAGTAATGTTATCAACCAAAATTTATTTTCACCTTTAGCTGATTTACTGTTCTCAGTTTGTCGCAAGATCCTATGATTTGAGTGCTTTGATTGTGATCTTTAGACATGTGGCAAGTTTAGTGAGGTCTCCAAATTTAGTTAGGTTGTGGGTTATTTATTTACAGTAGGTTACTCCCTGTACTAGAGTTCCTTTCAAGAATATGTCAGGCTGTGGAGTGGGTTTAGTCAGATCATCACCTGAATGGAGGTATTGGATGCAGCAAATTCTTCCAACTGGTCGAACAGTGGTCCTTCTAAAAAAAATCACCATCATCCGAACTAGGTTCAACTATATTATTTTGAGACCTATGTGATATTCACTCAGATGATTTTGTGAACAGCTATAAGGCTTTAGCTCTACAAATTGGTGTTCCTGTTGAACATTTTGTCACCTGTAAACGAGGACATCTTTCATCACATCCATGAACATTGCCTGACATGCACACTTCTGAGTTGGGCGTTTGTAAAAACCATGTGGTTATATAGAATTCTTGTGATCTTGGACAACCTTCTGCTAATCATTCACTAACAATCATGAAAAGGCTCACACGCATTAGCACAATTTTCTTTTATTGCTTGACTTTTATGTTTCGTTACCAATTTTATTTTTTTCGTAGCAACGCACGGGCATTGAATGTGGTGCTTGTGGTCCTCTGTTTGCTTGTGGTCATGCAGATGTGGTGCTGTTTGGCGACGAGAGAAGGGGCGTGGCATCCGGTGCTGCAGGCTGGGAATCCTGACGGCGGCGATGCCTGGCGCGGTTCTGCTGCGCGCATCCACGGTAGGCATCCGTCTCCATCTCTCCTTGTTGCCTTGAATGCTTGGTTCATCTGTATCAGATCTGAGTCTTTATTTCATGCTCTTTGTTTGGATCTCTGGATCGGAAAATCGGAGAGAGGAAATTACTTTGGGTTGCATTATTTTTGGTGTACATGGCTGCTTTTGTTAGCAGCAAGCCTACAAATCTATGTACAGCCTGAATCCGCCATTGGTTGCAAGATGTTGAGAGCTGTTCGGTTTTGTTAGATGGTCTGTACAGTGGAATGGATGGGTTGGGTGCAGCAAGATACTTGGAATAACAGAAAAACAACACCATAACCTATGTCGTGCCTAGCATTACAGAACACTTTGGTAAAATTTACTTAATTCTACTAGGCATTCAAGTGCATCGCATTGTTGGAAAAATTCCAATTGGATACAGTGAAAAAACATCCTTTTTTAGTAACAAGGGAAGGAGCCTTGATAATAATAAGAAAAGAGCCTTTAGTTATCCAAAGCCTATTCATTCTGCATAGAATAATTCAATACTATAGCTGATAGTAGTATTTATTTTGCTTCTCATACAAGTTGAGTTTTAAGTTCAAATGTTATGATGTGATAGACGATATCATAACCTATGTTAGAAAAATACTGTAAGAATTTTTTGTGATTATTTTCATGCATTTTCATATCTCAAGGGTTAAACCAGTATTAGATGCATAACCTATGCATTTTCATATCAAGAGACAATTTGGTAGACAACTTAGTTGTTATGGATGAAACCCCAATAAATTCGATGCATAACATTGCCAGAATTTATCGCCGGTGTTCACCAGACTAACAAGATGCTAAAGCAACTGGCGAAGACTACTTGCTTTTTGTGTACAATTTATGGTCTCTACTGTATATAGGCTTCAAGTTATAGGTGACTACATTTACAGTCTAGGAGTTGGGGTGATATAATTTTGTCTTGGAGTTTTGTTGATTCGGTTCTTTCAACGTTTGTTCCCTTTCAGTCTTCTTCAATATATTGAAGATTCCACAGATTCAAGTGCTAGCTGATTCGGATGAGCAGGAGGTTGTGCAGCAAGTTCAGGTAAGTGTTGTGTATGGTTGCACATGTTTATCGGAAAGAAGTGCATGGGAGTTGAGTGCGATGATGAAATTGGTGTATGAATGCTCTTCTGTTTTTGCAGGAGTTCTATACTGACTTTTGTGCCATTGACCCTTATCATTTCACTCTGAACATACACAATAACCATATCTACATGCTACCAACGGTGGTAGATCCTCCTGGTATGTAGAGCTTCTGTGATCGAGCTGTTGATGGCATTGCTTCTGTCGTCCTGGCTCTCAAGCGTCGTCGTGTTATTAGATACCAAAGGACATCAGATGCTGCACAAGAAACTGCGATGGGTCCTCTGGCCATGTTAAACATTACTATTTTGGATCATATGAACATAAATCATCAACTTTAGGCATTTCAGTATATTTTGTTCGTTTCTTAGAGAATTGTAGACATGCCACTCGGCCACTCCAAGGACCGAAACTGTTGGATAAAAACTTTTGTAATCGGGAGAAATAGATGTTTGATCTTGTAGCACAATTTTCTTTTATTGCTTGACTTTTATGTTTCGTTACCAATTTTATTTTTTCGTAGCAACGTACGGGCATTGAACTAGTCAAACATTAAAGTTTATCATTTAATACTACAAACTTTGAAATGAACTAGGATAGTTTTCGCACCAAATGGACTACCACCTCATGTTCTCAAGTTAAAGGTTAATTGCCCTGTGATTTTACTTAGGAATCTTGATCCAGCTAATGGGTTATGTAATGGGACAAGGTTGATAGTCCGAGCATTCCAAAGAAACACTATCGATGCTGAAATTGTGCTGGGACAACATCGCTGGAAAGAGAGTTTTTCTTCCACGGATACCTTTGTGCCCGTCTAACGATAAAATGTTTCCCTTTAAGTTTAAGAGGAAACAATTTCCTATCAGATTGAGTTTCGCAATGACCATCAATAAAGCACAGGGTCAAACAATCCCACATGTTGGGGTCTACCTTCCTAAATCGGTTTTCTCCCATGGTCAACTCTATGTCGCCCTATCACGAGCAACCGCTAGAAGTAATCTTAAAATACTTGCTGCACCAGGAAATGATGGGAGCTTCAATTCGACCTGCACACTAACCAAGAATATAGTCTACAAAGAAGTCCTCACCACGAAGATGTGCTTTGTAATGATATGCTACATCACTTTGTTGTTTTTATTTATGTTATATTTGATACAAAACAATCTAATATTTTTTGTAATCATATTTACGACGCAACAATGGAGAATATCGATATGTTGTATGTTATATTTGACAAAGGTATTATTTGCACATCATATTTTTTCTTGTTTCATGTTATCGTAATAGCAGGATAGCCGTTCAAAATATAGATACCGTTGCAACATATGGATACCGTTGCAACACACGGGCACCATACTAGTTAACGTTTATATGTATGTTAGCCGTGTGTGTTGCTGATTCCTCTATTGATTCGGTCTGGTTGCCTTTTCTAATTTGTACGGCCATGGTTTCGCTTCAGTGCAATTGTTTGCTTGCAACTGTTCTATTTTTGGCGGAGGATCACAAATGTTCATGTAAGCTCATCCAATGAAAAGAGAGTTGGAAAACTAATACAAATATAGTCATGCCTACCCCTGATTGATCAAGTACTTACCGCATGCTTGCTTGCCTAATGTGTTGTCCAATTTACTTTTATTCATGTCAGTGATCAATTGATTTTCTCATTATATGTACCTAAATTCATCAATGTTCACCAATCCCAACATAGAACTTAGTTAGGGTCTATTTATTTTAGATTTTGATTCTAGATTCTGGCCTTAAGTAGAATAAAGAACAAACAACCTGACTCTAGAATCCGATTCTCACAATCCAGCCCACCCATATACACTACAATCCACAATCCACTTCATATGTGCTTTTGGATTTCAACTTTTGGAGAACCAGCTTCTCTATAACCACAATCTAAAATTAGCTTTTAGAAAATCCAAAGCTGAAACAAACAGGCCTTTAGCTGTTGGATAAACACCTGAGAGAGATTTTACGGTGGATAATATAGGTAGTATGTAGTGGTAGTAGAAATCAAATCTAGCCATCCATTTCTCAAGGGTATTTTAGACTTTTTCTATCCATTCATCAGGGATATTTTAGACTTTTCCTAATTCATTCATAGTTTTGGATTCACCGAATACCTGGTGATCTTCAAAGGCTTCTTATCTATTCATCCGCCATTTATCAGCATCACATGACGTGTTTTTACCATAAAGGACAAATAGTATGACGGAATTTTTTACCCTTTTATCCCTATCTGAATTTTACTACTAATATTACAGGTGTTAATATAAATAATCTAAATTGATTTTAACCATTAGATTCAAAGGAATAGACAGTTTATATTGATTTTAATCTATAGTAAAAGAGCTCACACCTGATGGATTGTTTGCTGTTTCAGGCCATCCATTTTGGTCAGGTTATGTCTTTCATTTCAAGACAGTTCGTTGTGTTGAAGTTGACAGGTGCTGATTTTAATGAGAAGGCAACATCTTACTCCTGTTGCAACATTAAAATTGGAGCTACTGCCTTAGTTAGCATGTATTCTCTCTTAACTGTGACGATGTAGGTGAAATATTATAGATGAGTCTCTTTGAACCTCACGCTGCTCACCTGCAAATTAACAGTTCTCTATAATCTATATAAATACATCGTCTGTCTAATTTAATTAGCTTCGTCAACATGGTAGATTAGCCAACCGCATCTAAGCTTCCATCTGTTACTCCTACTCAAGCATGCTGCTTCTCCGGATTTTTTTTTAAATAATATTATTTTATTTACAAATTATGATATTAATACACGTATTAAAAAAATTACAGAAATAATATACAGTCGCCAAAACGTTTGGCGAAAATCTGATGGTCGCCAAACCATTCGCGAAAATATGTAATCGCCACACCGTTTGGCAACAATAGTCTAATCCCGCGTTAATACTCGTTTTGAAGCGTTAACACTGAGATTAGGCTATGGCTTGGCTACCATAGCCTAATCTCAGTGTTAACATAGAGTGGTCGCCAAACGGTTTGACTACCACTCTATGGTCGTCAAACGGTGTAGCCTAATCTCAGTGTTAACGCTTCAAAATGAGTATTAACGCGGGATTAGGCTATTGTCGCCAAACGGTGTGGCGACACTATTTTCACGAATGGTTTGGCGATTATCGATTTTCGCCAAACGTTTTACGATCAGATATTATTTCGCAATTTTTAATACGTGTATTAATATCGCAATTTGTAAATAAAATAATATTATTTAAAAAAAAATTCCTGCTTCTCATGAATGGCGTATCTAGCTTACTTGCTTTACTACGTCAGCTATGTGAATTCTGTGCATAGGTTCATTCTTAGTGGAAACTTGAAAAAAAAAATCGTTTATAGCTTGGATTGGATGGCCTTACCGATATATAGTGTCTTCTTGAGTTAGCAAATGGCAGAAACCTCCTTAGATTCTTACAAAGGGTTCATAACCTCTCTTTTAACAGAAACCTTACGATATTTTTTCTTCATAAACATCAAATTAGGTTACTTCTTTGTCAGAGTGTGAATGGTGCCATGTACCTAGACAGCCAATGCACAATTCTATGTTTATGCTTAGGTGAATTTTCTGTATCGTACGGTGCAGTTGCAGAACTATTGTTTGGACCTAATAATCAAGCAAAGACAGATATACTATGCAACGCTTGCTGTTTTATTGTGATACTAGATTCTCTAAACCGGTGATATAGTGGCATTTTGGCGTTTCCTTTTATTATTTTTAGTTAATCTTGTTTACCATAGTTTCCTTCCTTTCTTAGGTTGCTTAGTAATAATGTACTGTTGTGTAGCAGAAGTTGGCATACGTCTCTACTAAGTAGTTACGTTTCTGTATCATTTAGTTATCTGTTCACTTTCATCCACTGACCGCAGTAATGAGTTTGGCCTCTGCAAAGTAGTGAATTATAGTTTGTCTATGTACGTTTTTCAGAATTATTGTTTTCCTAATTTACTATATCTGGTACTTTTGTTTTTTTTTTCATTTTGATCTACAGTCAGGGATATACACCTGTCCATAGAGTTGTCATGCTCCTGTCTATTCAAAGAAAAAGACTTATGCTCCGTTATCTTAAAATAAGGGTCAACTACATAGGCAACATTCATAAATAATTACATCACTGAATGAATGTATAACTTTCATTACCCATTAGTTACAGCTTATATATGATCTTTTTTATAGTTTTAACTGGCCTGTAAAAACCAACTCAATTGGACTGAAACTCGATATTCCTGCTGCATAAGAACACTAACTTTACCATTTCTTGGTAGTTCCCCATTACTGCCAGCTCATTATTCCAGGGCTTCAAGTTGTTCTACTCAGAAAGTCAATCGAGGTTTTTCCATGTATTTGTTGGGTTCAACTCTTCCGGGGATTTCAGTTGTTTTCCTGGGGAAGTTAACTGAGTTTTTTTTTCTTTATTGGTTTCCCCTGTTCCAGGGCTTTCAGTTGTTTCGAAGTCATTTAAATATTTCTGTCGTTCATAATTTATATGAGAAGTTTTAGTTTTCTCATAATTGTAAAAAAGGTCCTAGAGAATTGATTTATGGCAGGACCTGTAGCGTCGGCTTCGATAAGCGAATTATTAATGGATAAACAAGCCCTTCCTCGAGCACTGTAGTTTTTTTTTTTTCAAATCTAACCCACAAATACATTTGCAAAAATAGCATCATCTCTTGTCGCTGAAGGCGCGACATACAACTTGTCTCCTATCGTGTCCGAGGAGCATAGAAGGTTGCCAACTCTATGGTAGCGCGGTAAGGTAAGCACGAAGGATAGTGGCGCACGTAGGCAAATAGGGACGCGCTGGCACAGGCGCGCTGCTGCGTGGGCGTATGGGCACCAGTATGCTGTGCCACGCTTGGGTTGTGCGGAAGACATCCTCCTGTGATCCTCGAACGTAACAATGCGTCCTCCCATACTACATGGGGTTGTTGTGGCCCCAATCACCTCCCATACTAGGTGTAAGATATTTGTAATACATAAAACATAAGCATATTAACATTTACAATTTAAAAACATGATATTTAAAATTTAAATTTAATTTTCAAACATGATATTTAAAATTTAAATTTAAAATTTTCGTGATCTGGAATCTGTGATTGCAACTCATCCAACAAAGATACGCCAATTGCAGTGAACTAATGCAAGCCATCCTTCACTTAACTCCCTATTTTAAGGTTTAGGAAATTTGGTTTAGGGCTCACAGGAATTTGAGTGAGGAGGCAAATTTAGGGCCTCCTAATTTTAGGTGGATTAGGCCTTCTTGGATCTGTATTTTTTACTAAAGCCCTATTTTAAGGTTTAAGAGCTGGTTTAGGGGCTCTCTAGGTGTAACATGGAATAAGTGTCACATATCATGTCTTTCACAGAAAAAGCACTATTTTTGCAAATCGATTGTGTTTTGAAAAAAAAAACTACGGTACTATATAAGCACGTTGTTCCACTTCCTCCGTGAAATCAAATGCTACCAAAGTGTATGTCGGGCTACTCCCTTTCATCACAAATAGTTACAGTAGTTGCAAGTAGTTCCTCCCATCACAGATAGTTGAATCAAATTGTTTTCGACATCAACTGTCTCCAAAGCACATATCTAGCTACTAATTTGTATTATAATATATTTATAAAACTTAATAAAATTATAATATTATAAAAATACTTTCAAGATAAATCTACCGCATGATTTTCATTTATCCAATTTAAATATTAAAAAAATATCGAGACAACTATTAATACACTCAATTAAGACCAAACCTACACAAGAACTCATCCATGGCAGAAATGATAGTGAGAAGCAACAAACACAGTACAGCACACGGTGCATTCACAGACATCTGCGGCTAGTTCCCTACGAATCCTTCTTCCCTTCATCATCGGCGTCGTCGCGGTCGCTGCCGCAGTAGTACCTCTTGAGCGCCCTGGGCAGGTAGAACGGCAATAGGAAGGCGAACAGGTTGACTCCCCAGAACGCCAGGTTCGCCACCGCGAGCACCCTGCCGGCCACCACCCGCCGACGCGCCACGGGCGGCGCGCCCCCGACGCCGCCGGCCTCATCGCGCTTCTCCATCTCCTGCCGCAGCCACTCGCTCGCCGCGAACATCCTGCGCGCGCTGTACATCACCGGCACGGCGGCCTTGACGGGCAGCGAGAACCGCCAAGGCCACGCGGCCGCGACGCCCTCGGTGAAGACCTGCGCCGCGAGGAGGAACGCGTGCGGGGACGCGGCGGCCACCCCAGCGGTGTCCCCCGAGCGGAGGCCGTCGAGGATGTAGAGCGCCGGGAGCGCGGCCCCGACGAGGAATCCCACCGCGATGTGCGCCGCGAGGAGGCGCCGCGCGGGGCCAAGGAAGACGGGCACGGCGGGGTTGGGCTTGCCGGGCCCCTGCGGGAAGGCGAGGGCGGAGAGGAGGAGGAGGTAGGGGAGTACGAGGACGGCGAAGGCGATGTCGGAGAGCGGCACGGTGGTGGAGAAGGCGAGCACGGCCGCCGCGCCCAGCGTGTTGAGCTGCTTGATGGAGAAGAGGTAGTAGTGGTGGTGCGGGCGCCGGGTGGGCGAGGTCGGCGTCGGGTGCAGCGGCGGGGGAGGCAGGTCCGAGGACGGCAGCGTGATGCCGCCCCCGCACGTCGGGCCGACGCCGCCGGACATGGCCGCGCGCGCGCGCAGGCGTTGGTGGCGGGCGTGCGTGCGTGCGGAGCGAAGCCGGAGCGCGTGATTTTTGCGTTTCGCGGCGCCGGTTCGGAAACTCGAAGCGCACCAAGCGGCGGTGAGCGAGCGAAACGTCCAGTCCACAGAGCAGAGGAAGGCTTAAGGGCATGTACAATGGTTCAGACGATAAGAGCTTTGAATGTTGCAAAACAGACGTGCAGGTTATATAACTCGTGACAAATGATTGCTTATTAGGCTGCTCACGTGATTATTTATTTCATGCAACGCCTTTATTGCTCCATGGTGATGAAATATACATATGATCTTTATAGATTTATATCAATTGTTACTCGGAAGACATAGCATAACATTTAGATAGTCCAAAATAAAGAAAATACAGTCATGGATAGCTGACACGGGACACAAGCAATGCAAGTTCACACATGTGTAACCCATTCACACAAGTAGGTAGTCCAAAATAAAGCAAATTCAGTACAAATCTTCACCTCCTGCCTTCCTGTTTTAAGCTGCTTTTTTCTGTTGAAAAGAAATACGGTGGCTCCACCAACAATACTCCTGTCCTCAGCAGATGACACATCCCAAACCTATATGACATATGAAAAACCTAAGGAAGAGCATTACAGATAGTAACAATAGATATTCCAGGATAGACAAGAATGATAAGAAAGTAGAGCATTGCAATCCAAACAAAAAGAACATTTAAATGCGGGTAAGGATCACATCGGTGTTTGAAACCGCAAGTAAATTTGTAGGTTTAGAGGCGACGCGCTCCGCTCCTTGAATGGTTAGACCGAGAGAAAAAGAGAGGGTCCAAGATGTATCTTGGTTGGTGAACGTCCCTACTCCAGTCTGTGGGGTGATCGGGTATTATTGCGGGATCGGGCGAATTCGCCGGGTTACAAGCGGAGGCCGAGCCCGAGCTCTCGAAGGTGACTACTGGTGGCTATCGTTTTGACGTGTTGCACTCGTGTGCTCTGCTTGATCGCCCCTGCTCCGGAGGGCCGAACTCCCCCTTATATAGCTCAGGGGAGCGGATTACACGAGAGCATGTGTGTAAAAAAAATGAAAGGGGTCCCCTACGCCTAGGAGTCCGCCTTCTGCCTTGGTGTCTGGTTGCCCGATGTGACTTCTGATGGGTTGGTAAAGGCGCAGAGCGGTGGAGCGGCTCGTCCCTCCGGGAAACGGCGCACTGCTCCTGTCTTCTTGTCAGCTTGTGTGAGGGGCCTTGCCATCGGAATCGCTGGGGAAGGCGCGTGGCTCCCCATTCCGCTTGGTCATGCTGAGCCGCTCACGTCACCGGTGTAGGTGACCGTGGCAGGCCGCTTTTGGTGATTTGACGTCTTTGCCGTCACCGTAGTTTGCGGGCGCGGCCCTCGCCAGCGCCGAGCTGTCTTCGAGGTCACCTGCCGGAATCGGGCGCCCTCTGAAGGTGGGTGGTTGGCCGTTGCTCTACCGGTGGCGCGGTTGGAATGTCCTTGAGGCGGCAGGAATCATGGGCTCAGTGGTCGTTTTCGCTTCGTGCCTTGGATATCCGTCAATGAGGCCGACTGATCGTGGAGCGCCGCCGGAGGCCAACGGCGGCGGAATGTCCTTCGTGGGCGGCTTGGTCGGGAATCATGGGCCTCCGAGTCGAGGCCTGTTTCCGAAGCCTTGGTGCGGAGGTGGCCTGTACGTGGTACGAAGACGGCCCATGTAGTTTTCCTGGGCCGCTGGGGGTACCCGTGCCTTGGATATCCGTCAATAGCCCCCGAGCCCCCGAGCGGGTCGGAGAGCCGGTCGGGGGTTCAATCTTAGTTGATAGGCTTTGGTAGAAATGCCGCCGTTTCTGCGCTTTGGGATTGATCGCCGATTTTGCCCGGGTGCGCGCGAGCGCATCCGGTGGATGGGGCCCCCGAGCCCCCGAGTGGGTCGGAGATCCGATCGGGGGTTTACCTCGTGCGTGGAGGCGGCTTCGGCCAGTGGGCTTGATCTTTTGGTTAGAGTCGCCCAGGCACCTGCCTGCGCGCTTGTTGATCGGAACTGGCCTTCTCGACTGCTGATGTCCGACCAAACGGGTTGGTCGTCAAGGCCAGGGTGCGCGCGAGCGCATCCGGTGGATGGAGCCCCCGAGCCCCCGAGCGGATCGGAGATCCGGTCGGGGGTTTACCTCGTGCGTGGAGGCGGCTTTTTCGCGTGGTGATGCCGATGTACCTGTGGGGCTTGCGCCAAAAACAGATCAGAGCGTCCGTCCCATGCTTCTCATTAAGCGGGGACGGCAGCAAAGTTTTCCACGAATACGCCCCGTCCGCAGGCGTGGGACCTGGAGGGGGTGAGCTAACGCGCGTTTGCCATGCGTTGGCTTGAACGCCGCGCTCGTGTGAGCTGATAGCGGGTTTGTTCGAGTGGGCCCTGGCGGCTTCCCGAAAGGAGAACCGTTTCGGCGGACGTTGTCCGCGGAGGGCGTCCGACCCTCTGGGGGCGACCCATGAGAACCTTTCTTTACTCGCTCCCGTATCGGACCCCAAGTCGTCCGCCGACCGGCGCGGAATTACCGCCACCCATGCGGGCTCCGCGGGTGAGTGTGAAGTATGGTCCCGAACACGATTAAGGGCGATTGGGCCGTCCGATGGCCCAACTAGTGGCCCACTGGGAGCTCACCCTATCCTCGTCCCTTGCTCGTTTGCCGGGCGACGCGTGCGCCTCCACTCGGTGGCCGGGCGTTGAGCCCACGATACTTTGGTCGGGCCTCGGCGGAAGTCGGTGAGCCTTGCGCGGCCAACCGGGGATCGCGACACTTTTGGCGTGTTTTCTTTCGCCGCAAAGGCGGCTTTCGAGTCGGGAGCGAGGCTCGAGGAGTCGTTCGCTACTCTGCTCGATGCGAAGTCCTCGCCGCCGCTTTGTCTGTCGGGGAGTTAAGCAGAGCGACCAAGAATCGAGGCGGCAGACGATTGAACCGCCGCGACGGTTGGGGAAGCGAGACGACGCCGTTTCGGTTTGCGTTGTCGCCCGTTGGGTCGACGCCTGTCCGATCAACGGCCGTTGCGTTCTTTATAAGCCAAAAAAGGGGGGAGCCACTGGGCGGATTCCCAGTACAGTCTTTGTTCTTCGCCGCAAAAGAGAGGAAGCGAGGGCGATTGAGAGGAAGCAAAAGCAAACCTAGGAGAGGGTTCTTCGCCTCGGCCCTTCTTTCGCTCGTCGACGACCTCTCTCGGAGATGTCGTGGCGGAGTGCTCCATCCTTGACGCCACGCGCTTCGTCAAGAAGCGATTCCTTCCCCATGAGACATATCCGGTGGAGGGTGCCGACGGGGGCCGTGGCTCGAGCCGTGACGGCGAGATCGTCGAGCTGCGTCCTTCTTGAGCCTGGTTTGGCCTCCCCCTCCATTCGTTTGTTCGTGGGCTTCTTTACTTCTATAAGGTGGAGGCGCACCATCTGAATCCGCACGGCGTGCTGCACATCGCGATCTTCATGACGTTGTCTTGAGGCTTTCTGAGGATCGAACCCCATTGGGCTTTGTGGAGGTACTTCTTCCATATGCGCCGTTGAAGGGAAAACGGCGGCGGCGACTCGCCGGCGCTGATCGGAGGCGCCGCCATCCAGCTTCGGTCCAATCGGGCGTCGGAGTACATTGACATGAAGCTGCCTTCGTCCAACCGGGGGTGGCACTCCGAATGGTTCTATATTCGGAATGCAGGAGACAGCGCCCCCGTCTTTACTGGAAGACGACCTGATGCGATGCCCGAGTGGAACCGGCCGGCAGACGCGAAGGAGAAAAGGAAGATGGAAGTGATCCTTGAGCAGCTCGCGGCTCTGAAGAGGCGAGGTCTGACGGGTGATGCTGTTGTCCGTACGTTTATGGCGAGGCGCGTACAACCCCTGATGGATCGGCCTCATCCGATGTTCGAGTACGAGGGGGCATCCGACCCCATGAGGATGGAGAGTTCGGACCTCCCTTCGTCGGAGGTGGAAGCTCGGGTGTCGGCTGTCTTGGTCGTGAAGGCCACGGTGGCGGCAGGTGGCGTTCCCGGGCCCTTCTCGGCGGAAGACCCTCCGAACTTGGTAACTGAACGGCTCCCTTTCCTTTCCCTGCGTCCCTTATCTTGGTCCCTCATGTCGTGACTCGAATCGGGCTCCTACCCCTCTCAGGGCCTGCGTGGGGCAACCTCCCGGGTATGGCTACCGGGGGAGAAGGAGATGAGGGCGAGGCGAAAAAAAGACCGAGTGCATGAGTCTGCTTTCGAAAAGAGCGCAGGAGAGGAAGAGAAGAAGAAAAGAAAAGACGTCTCGGGCAATGGCTGTGAGGGACGATGTCGGAGTCGACCGCTCTTTCCTTAGTCGGCGCGGGGTCGTCTTCCAGTGAAGGCATAGATCCCTATGACCCATACGAGGGGTACGACTTCGGGCTGTCGTCGAGCGACGATCTGATGGAGGACGTTGATACGGAGGTCGTCGTCGCGATGCCCCAAGTAGGAGCACTCCCAGTGGAGGCGCCCCCGGAAGGTGGGGGAGATGGCTCTTCCTCGCCAGGGAGACCGGCGAAAAGGGCGCGGTTATACCGCCGACGCTTCGTATGATTAGTCTTTATTCTTGAGCCGTCTGTGCCGATTTTGCTTGAGCTGCTTCTTACCGGCCCGTGCCTTCAGGGATTTCGTGGGGGAAAGCCTGGCGGAGGTGGTGGAATTGCCGCCGGAACCGACGTCGTCGCTTCCGTTGGCAGCAGTTGGGGATGCGCCACACGGGCCGGAGCAAATGGCGGAGACGGCGGCATTGTTCGCGCCATGGTGGCCGAGCGATTCAGCGCGATGGTCGTCGCCGAGCCGATCAAGAGCCGGCATATCCACGGCCCGGCAATCGTCGGCTGCTCGCCGTCAGGATCGAAGGCCGATGATGGCGGAGCGGACCTCGCGCCGCCAGTTGCCGGAGTGTTGCCGATCCTGGCACTGGAAGCCCCGCCGCCATTGCCACCGAAGGGGCAGCTAGGAGAAGGGCCCCAGGCGGTGGCGACGGTGGTCGTTGATTTGCCGTCGGTGGAGTCGGAGGTCCCACCGCCGGGGCGGGCTGCTGGGGCGGCCATGGAGGGACCCCCTCAGCCGCCCCCGTCGATCTTAGTCTGGGCGGGCAGTGACCTGCCTGACGAGACGTCGTTGTTGTTACCGACGATTGTGGCGGAGCTTGGGGTGGGAATCCCTGCAGAGGGTTCGAGCAAAGCGAGATGGAATGATTCGAGTCGAGCTCGCTCGAGTCCTCCCAGAATCCTTGAGCCTTGATTCTGGGAGGGTTGATTTGCCCGGCCGCGCATAAGCCATGCTCAAACTTCCCGCCTTTTTGAATTCGTTGGGTCTTGTAAAGACGCTACGGCCGTCTGGCGTCTGCGGAGGCGGTCGGAGGGCAACCGGCTTTCTCCGTCGTCTGCCGAGGACGGCCAGGAGAAGGATCGCGACCACTGGGCTCAAGCCGCAGGAGGCCCGGAAGCCGTGGTCTTGAGCGGTCGGCGGCAGAAGAGGCCCGTCGGTCGATGAACGAGATGGCCGACATGTTGGAGGAGGAGCGCCGATCGGGTCGGTCCCTGAGGGCGAGGGTATCCGAACTGGAGTCCCTCCTAGCGGAGGCCGATGGCGCCAAGGTCGCCGCGCAGGCGGAAACAGTGGCGGCGAAAAAGCTCGAGGAGGATGCCCGGGCCAGGCTCACCGCCATGACCGCGTCGTCGGCCGGTAAGATGCCGTTGCTCGAGTTGACCTGGGGGGTGTCGTCATCGAGCGTGCTTCTTAACATCTTCTTTGGTCTCCAGAGCTGCAGAAGAGATTCAGCGAAGTTGCAGAGGCGCGACGATTGGCGGTGGAGGAGCGAGACACGGCGGTGGAGGAACGCGATGCGGCGGTTGCGGCGAAGGCGGTGGCTCAGCTGGCGCGAGAAGAGTTGGAGGGCGATCGAACCCAACTGCTTGCCGAGTTGGCGTCCTTGGGGAAGGTAGGCGCCGCTCGCCTGCCGGTTGCTTTCGAGGACGTCGCGGGTACAAGCTTGCTTGCGGCAAAAGCCGGCAGCGTGTCGGATCATGTCGAAAGTCGATGAAACGAAGCGCCACCACAGGAGCCACTTCGCGCTTGTTAACACCATGTCCTTCTACAATGGCATCAACACGACAACGTTAGCGGCGGGATCGCCAGAGCCGGACCGACGAGGAGGTCGAGCGCCAGCGCTCCAAGCCGAGCCCCATGCTCGGGTGATTGCCGATCGGATACCGCCGCAGAGCGTCCTCCACGGGATTTACGAATAATGTCAGATGTTGCAATTTTCTTTAATTTGTAAAGAATTGGGGTTTGCCTTTATGCTTACGAATCGGGGTTCGCTTTTGTATTCCTTCGCAACTTTGAACCGTGTTTAGAGACCGTGGCCCTGGGAACCGCTGGGGTTTTTCCGGGCGTAGGAGTGTTGGTTTTTCCGAAGGAAATGCGAGGAAGGTATCGGCGAACCCCGGGATCGAAAAAGCATTCGTTCACGTTCTATGCAGGGGGGAGTGGTTCCGATTGATTCGTGGCTCTTTCCGTCTGGTCACCTTTACCGCAAAGCGCTACTTGAAACCGTGTACATTGGGCGAGGTCGTAGTGCTTGGGTCGGGCGGACTGCCTGTTTAGAGAGGCCACGTGGCCAGTCGGGCCGTCGGCCCGTGCGAACGTGGATATCGCTAGAAGGCAAAAGCATTCGCTCACGCTTTGAGCGGGAGAGGGACGGCCCCGACCGACTTTCGGCTTGCGCCGCTCGGAATTGTAACCACTGGGGCGTAGGCCGAGGCGCGTGGCCGAGTGGTCGGTCGGGTCGTCGACCTGTGTGAGTGATACTGCTCGTGGGCCCCCGAGCAATGCGTGACGACCAGGATGTGGTCGGCGCGTATTGCTGGTTTTCAGAGACAATCAGTAGAGAGACCGAGAGTCGGGAGACTTATCTGTTCGTGTCGGACGTCGCCGCTTTCTTTGGCGCTGGTGCGGGTTCCGAGGCTGTCCGTATACTCTGCAGCTGGCGATCGAAGGGTCGCGTAGCAGAAGACGGCGCCGTTCCTCTGATCGCGTCAACCGCCGCATTTAATGCGGAGTGGGATTTTAATGACCGTCGCGTCGGCGTATCGGACGGTGGGCGTGTCAGGGCGAGCCTGCGGAGCGCCCGAGGCGATGGCGGTTTCGGTGCCCTAGCTCTCCCTTATAAGTAGAGAGCGCGGGAGGGCACGGTGTTTGCGCCTGGCTTCGACGCTTTTTTCTTCCTGCCTCCTTCGACTTCCTCGCTTCCCTCATCGTCTTCAGGAGCTTTGTAGGAAAGCGATGGCGAGCGGCGGCGGTGATGACAGGAGGTCGGGGAAGCGAATGGCTGAGGCGGGTCCCGGGGGCTCGCCGCCGAAGAAGCCCCGGACGGGAGGGGGCTCCTCCGGTGCTGCGGCGAGAGATGGGCTCGATCTGCCCTCGCCGAGGTTCTTCATCTGGAGCCCTACTCGCGGGTAAGCCCCTTTCCGGTTGTTCTGTCGGGATGCTAGGGTTGTCGGGTTGACGTGTGTCTGTGGTCTTTGCCGCCGCAGTCCGTCGACCTAGCGGGCCGGAGGCGCCACGGGCAGCCCAAGCACCTCCGGGCCGCAGAAGCGGCTTCTTGAAAGCGGCGGCGAGTATAGTCGATCTTACCGCGCGATCTCACGCCGACTTGGTATCCCAAGTGGGGTCCTCCGCCCTCGCAGCAGTGACGCAGCGCGGCGCGGGTTGAGGCCGCTGAGAAGAAGCGGCAGCAGCCAAGCGCTGGCGGCGGCCGAGGCGGAGATGGCCCGCTCAGCGGAGGATTTCGAGTCCACGTGAGGTCCTCCTCTCCATCGCTGCGCCACTTAAAGCATGGGTAGGAGTCCGAGGCCTCTCGGCGGATCTCAACGAGCCCATCCCGGCCGTCATGCATCGCCGCTTGCCTTACGGCGGCGGCGTTGGAAGGCTTGCCCGGGCTCTCCGAAACGCTCCGCTTCGTGAGGGGGAGGGTCGCCGTCTGACGGCGAATACGCGTCTTTGGCGTCTGCGCCCGGCAATGCTCCTTCGAGCCGTGACCACCGTCTCCGGATCTGGCGGCAGCCAGCGTGAGCCAAGTGCGGAGGCGGCGGAGATGGTGGCGGGGCGGCTGCACCTGGAGGTCTCGGACGAGGAGGCCGGGGCGAGCGAGGACTCCGCGGAGGGCGACGACGACGACGCCTTCTTCGGTCCGGGCCCTTAGGGATTTGCCGCTGGTTCTGATGCTTTGTGATCTTTTGCTCTCTTCACCGTTCCAGGAACCTTTTACCGAACTTTATATTTCGTGCCTCTGAAGGGACGATCTTTTGGAGATTTGTAATATTTTTATCCCTGCATTTTGCTTCCTTGCTTGCTTTGCCGTTAGCTGCTTGTGTAGGATCATCTGGTCTGCAGGTTGGAGCGCCGTCGCTCGGGTGGGGGCTTAGCCGCGAAGACACTCTCTTCCCGACCGGCCGCAGGTCTCCTGCGTACGCTTTAACTTCGCCCCGTGGACCGCTACTCTGGCGGTCGCGGTCCTTTCTGTGAGACGCGGGTCGCGGTAGTCAAGCGGCAGAATCTTTGCAGTGTTCACGGAGCACGTAGACTAAAGCCCCGGCGGTCTTGGCGCGCCGCTCGGGCTCGGCAGGCTACTAGGAGCGTGCGGATAGGGGGTTTCACTTTTTAAGGAAAAAATCGCCTGAGCTTTTCTATGTTCCAAGCGTTTGGGACAACGTTGCCGTCGGCGTCTCTTAGTCGATAGGTCGGGCGGATTACCTCCTAGCGGTGAAGGGGCCTTCCCGTGGTGGAGAAAGTTTGTGCTATAGCGTTAGTGCCGACTTGGCGCAGACCGTCGCCATACCGAAGGCTCGACCACGGACCTGGCGACTCTGGTAGCGCCGCAGTGTTTGCTGGTACTTGGCCGATCGGAGGACAGCGTCATCACGTGCTTCGTCGAGCTGGTCGACGGCGTCTTGCACTGAGTCGAGCCCTCGAGCTTGGTCGAAGGCTTGTAGCCTTGGAGCACCATATTCGTGTCGGTCGGTAGGGACGACATCGGCGCCAGTATACTAGGAAGAACGGCGTGAACCCGGTCGGCCGGTCGGGTGGTCCGCGAGCTCCAAGGACGGAGGCAGCTCGGCGCCCATCGCCCGCCGATTTCTTGATCGGTTGAAGATTCGTGGCTTGAGCCCTTGTAGGATCATGCCGTTCGCCCTCTCGGCCTGACCGTTGGTCTGCGGGTGGGCTACGGACGCCTTGTCGACGCGGATGTTGAAGTCGTCGCAGAATTCGAGAAACTCTCTCCCCGTAAATTGCGTGCCATTGTCGGTGATGATGGAGTTCGGGACCCCAAATCGGTAGACGATGCCACGGAAGAAATCGGCCGCTTGCGCGGAAGTGATAGTGGAGACTGGCTTCGCCTCTATCCATTTAGTGAACTTGTCCACCGCGACGAAGAGGTGCGTGAAGCCCCCGGGTGCCTTTTTGAAAGGTCCGAGTAGATCGAGCCCCCAGACTGCAAATGGCCACGTGATGGGGATCGTCTGGAGGGCTTGGGCCGGAAGGTGTGTTTGTCGTGCAAAGAATTGGCACCCTTCGCAGGTGCGAACAATTTGCTCGGCGTCGGCCACGGCGGTCGGCCAATAGAAACCTTGCCGGAAAGCCTTACCCACGAGGGACCGTGGTGCAGCATGATGACCGCACACCCCGCCGTGGATGTCGAGCAGCAACTCCTTTCCCTGGTCGGGCGGGATGCATTTCTGAAGGACCCCGGAGGGACTCCTTTTGTAAAGATCTTCGCCGACCAAGACGAAAGATTTGGCTCGCCGAGCGAGGCGCCGGGCCTCGGTCGGGTCTAGGGGGAGCGAACCGTCCGTCAGGCGTTCGACGAAGGGCTTCCTCCAGTCGGAATCGGTCGCCATTACACCCGGGCCTGACCCGGATGCCACTGCGGCTGGTGGATCGGTGGTCGGGTCGGCCGAGCCTGACGGATCGGCCGCCTGCTCGGCCGCCGGGCCCGATCGGACGGACGGCTGGCGGAGGTCGTGGACAAAGATCCCGGTCGGAACCGGTCCTTTGCTAGAAGCGAGGTTGGCGAGGTAGTCGGCCTCACCATTGTTGCGGCGGTAGCTGTGATGGAGTTCGAACCCCTTAAACCTTTCCTCAAACCGGCGTACCTCGCGGCAATACGCCGCCATGCGGGGGTTTCGAGGCTCCGAGGTCTTCATGACTTGATCAACCACCAGCTTAGAGTCGCCGTATATATAAAGTCGGCGGACGCCGAGGTCGGCGGCGATCCGGAGTCCGTTGACTAGGGCTTCGTATTCGGCGATGTTGTTGGTAGCATCGAAGAGCAGCCGGACGGCGTATTGGAGTTTGTTGCCGAGTGGGGAGATGATGACGACCCCGGCGCCTGCTCCGTTCTTCGTATAGGATCCATCGAAGTACATCGTCCAATACTCGGGGTCTTCAAGGACCGGGGGTGCCTGGGCTTCGGTCCATTCCGCGACGAAGTCTGCGAGAACCTGCGATTTGATCGCAGTTCTGGGGACGAACGAAATGTCGTGGCCGTTGAGCTCCAGAGCCCACTTAGCTATCCTTCCCGAGGCATCGCGGTTGCGGACGATCTCACCGAGGGGCGATGAAGTCACAAGGCGAGACGGGTGGCGAAGTAATGGATCGTTTCCTCGCAATCAAGACCGTAAAGCAATCGCATTGAGGGTAGCGGGCCTTGGACTCCGAGAGCACTTCACTGATGAAGTAGACCGGTCGTTGCACCTTGAGAGCGCGGCCTTCTTCCGTTCGCTCGACGACGAGTGCCGCGCTCACGACTTGGGTCGTGGCGGCAATGTAGAGGAGTAGAGGCTCGCACGGCGCTGGGGCGGTGAGGACCGGAGGCGACGTCAGGAAGGCTTTTAGTCGGTCGAGGGCTTCCTGAGCTTCTTGCGTCCAACTGAAGCGGTCGGACTTCTGGCGGCTTATAGGCGGCATCCGCGCCGCCGAGGCGAGACAAGAACGCTCAAGGCTGCGAGGCGACTGTCGCCTTTGGGCGCCTTCGGATCGACAACGGCCCCATCCTCATGATTGCCGAGATTTTACCGGGTTAGCCGATGCCGCGCTCGGATATCATGAAGCCGTGAAGTTTCCGGGGACCCCAAGACGACACCGGGTTGAGCTTTATGCGAAACCGCCGGAGGTTCGCAAAGGTTTCTTCGAGGTCGGCGACAAGGTCGCCGACCTTTCCGGTCTTGACAACGATGTCGTCCACGTACACCTCAACGTTACGGTCGATTTGGTCGTCGAAACAGGTGTACATGCACCGCTGGTATGTAGCGCCCGCATTTTTCAGGCCGAAGGGCATCGTCAGGTAGCAGAATGACCCGAAGGGAGTGATGAAGGAAGTCGCGAGCTGGTCGGACTCTTTCATCGGGATCTGATGATAGCCTGAGTAGGCGTCGAGGAAGGAGAGCGACTCGCACCCAGCGGTGGAGTCGATGACCTGGTCAATCCTGGGCAAAGGAAAATGGTCTTTGGGACATGCCTTGTTCAGGCTCGTGTAGTCAACACACATTCTCCATTGCCCGGACTTCTTCTTTACAAGGACAGGGTTGGCAAGCCACTCGGAGTGGCGTACCTCCCTTATGAATCCTGCTTCCAAAAGTTTGGCTACCTCTTCCCCTATGAGCTTGCGCCTCTCTTCGTCGAAGCGCGAAGCTGGACGGCGACCGACTGGCCGGGTCGGATGTTCAGGGTGTGCTCGGTGACCTCCCTTGGGATGCCTGGCATGTCGGAGGTCTTCCATGCGAAGACGTCCCGATTCGCCCGGAGGAAGTCGACGAGCGCGCTTCCCTATTTGGCGGGGAGGGCGGACCCTACCCGTACGGTCTTGGCGGGGTCTTCGGGGTCGACCGCAATCCTCTTCGTGTCTTCAGTGGACTCGAAGGATCCGGCCCCCGACTTGCTGGAGGTAGGGACGGACCCGGAGGCCTCCCTTCGGTAGTGATCGAGCTCGGCGGAGGCAATCACCGCCGAAGCCAGCTCACAACTGCTTCGCTCACAGTTGAAAGCAAGCTGAAAAGATGAGGCCACGGTAATGATGCCCCGTGGCCCCGGGATCTTCAGCTTCAGATAAGTGTAGTTGGGGACCGCCATGAACTTAGCGTAGCATGGCCTCCCCAAGATAGCATGGTAGGAGCCCGCGAACCCCACAACTTCGAAAGTGATGTTTTCGGTGCGGAAGTTTTCGGGCCCCCCAAAGGTGACGGGCAGATCGACCTGCCCGAGAGGGTAGGCCTGTTGGCCCGGGATGACGCCGTGGAAAGGTGCCTTGTTCGGACGCAGGGTCGAGCGAGGGACCCCCAGGGCGTCGAGCGTCTCAACATACATGATGTTGAGACCGCTGCCGCCGTCCATGAGCACCTTCGTGAGGCGCTTCGTTCCTACGATGGGGTCGACGACGAGAGGGTACCTTCCCGAGTGCGGGATGTGGTCGGGATGGTCGGCCCGATCGAAGGTGATCGGGGATTCGGACCACCGGAGGTACTTCGGGACCGCGGGGGTCACCGTGTGTACCTCACGGTAGGCGAGCTTTTGGCGCCGCTTGTCGGCGTAGCTCTCCGGCCCACCGAAGATCATGAGGCATCCGTCGGGCTCTGGGAACCCAGCGTCTGCCTTCTCCTCCCCGACCTCCGGCGTCGGGTCGCGCTTCTTTCCTTTACCCCGTGGTTGCGTGGGGTTTCCAGAGAGGAAGCGCTTCAGGACTTCGCAGTCCCGATACTTGTGTTTGACGGGGTACCCGTGGTTCGGGCACGGGCTTTCCATCAACTTCTCGAAGTGGTCGGGCACCTGTCGCGCCTGCTGCTTGTCGGGGCGACCGGCATCGCGGACTGCATGTGATCCTCGCGGCTGCTTCCCTTTCCGCCGACGCGTGTTGGGAGGGATCGGAGGGCGGCAAGCTCGGATCCGAGCTCTCTTTGGCCTTCCCTTATCGAAGATGGTTTCCTTCGCCTCCTTGCCGGAGGCGTGGTTGGTGGCGATATCGAGCAGCTCCTTGGTAGTCCGGGGTTTGACGCAACCCAACTTGTGGACCAAGGGCCTGCACGTGGTGCCGTAGATGAATGCCCCCACGACGTCAGCGTCGCTGATATCGGGGAGCTCGTTACACTGCTGGGAGAAGCGCCGGATGTAGTCCCGGAGCGTTTCTCCTGATTGCTGCTTGCAGCTTTTGAGGTCCCAAGAGTTCCCAGGGCGCTTATAAGTGCCCTGGAAATTTCCGACGAAGACATTCTTCAAGTCGGACCAGCTGCCGATGGTTCCGGCGGGCAAGTACTCGAGCCAGGCTCGAGCCGAGTCCGCTAGATAGATGGGGAGGTATCAGATAATGAAAAGGTCATTATCGCCCCACCGCTTGACAGCGAGCCGCAGTAGTCTTCAACCAAACCGCGGGTTTGTCGCCCTGTATTTGGTTATGTTGACAGTGCCCTGGCTGGCGGGAAAATCCGCCGACGAATCTCGAGAACGCCAAGGGTCCGGGCCTTCCGGCTTGGGTCATGGCCGCGACGCTGCCACCGTCCGCGATCGCGAACGCCCCGACGCCGACTGGTCTTTTCCGCGCGTCGAGGGTGTCGCGGCAGTCGTAGTGCTGCCCGAGACGTCGGCGCGCCGGAGTGTAGGAGGCCTGGGGCCGCCCACTGGGCGCGGTCGCCATCGTTGGTTATGGCGAAGTCTGGCTGCATGGTGGCGAGTGAGTCTCGAGTGGTGAGTACTAGAGGTCGGCATGGGCTGCACGGCGGCAGGTTCTACCACTCCGGAGGTCTTGGTAAGTGGCGAACCTCGGGCTCGTCCGGCTCGGGGATGCCACGGAGCGACATTGTACCAAGCAAAGTTTTGGCTGAAGGGGAAGCAGGCGCCACTGACCGGCCTCCTCCGCCATTGTTGCGTACAGATTGTGGCGCGGCCGCTTGGCATCGGTGGGGACGAGCCAGCTTGGCTCGGTGGATCGGCCCTCGCCTTCGAAGTCCGTCCGCCCGTAACTCCAGCTCCGTTCTGGTGAAGCTTCGTTGTGGCGGACACGGGAAGACCAGTTGGTGGTCTTGGCGGCGCCCGCTCCGTGGCTGCCCGGTGGCGGGCTTCTTGGCTCGGGGAAGTGGCGGCCGACTGATTGCCTACGTCGACCACGTTGCATTCGCGGGAGTGGGGTCCCTCCGAAGCTTGCTCCGCGTCAGAGCCCGAGTCGCTATCGGAGGAACTCTCCAATATTTCGTGGACAGAGGCTGGCGCGTAGCCTGCCATTGCCACGAAGCGCAAGCCTGTGGGAGGTGGTGACGCCGCCGTCGCGGCGCCAAGACACGCCCAGCGGTGGTGGTACCGCTGGCGAAGGGCGTCGACTTCGAGGTCGGCGCGGGGACCTCGAGCCGAATGTTGTCGAAGGCGTGGGTGGCGGAGTCTGTGTCCCGTGGAACACAGGTCTAGTAGGCGAGGTTGAGTTCCCCTGTCGTGCTGACGACGAAGTCGAAGGAACCGAAGCGGATTCGGTCCCCAAGTGCGAGGGCGTCGTCGTTGGTGAAAGAAGCCATCAAGGAGACTAAATGGGAATCCGGAGACGCCGATGACGCGCGAGGCCCCTACCTGGCGCGCCAACCGCTTGTTTTCGAAACCGCAAGTAAATTTGTAGGTTTAGAGGGCGACGGCCCCGCTCCTTGAATGGTTAGACCGAGAGAAAGAGAGAGGGTCCAAGATGTATCTTGGTTCGGTGAACGCCCTACTCCATCGTGGGGTGATCGGGTATTATGCGGGATCGGGCGATTCGCGGGTTACAAGCGGAGGCCGAGCCCGAGCTCTCAAAGGTGACTCTTGGTGGCTATCGTTTTGACGTCCGCACTCGTGTGCTCTCGCTTGATCGCCTCGCCCGGAGGGCCGAACTCCCTTATATAGCTCGGGGAGCGGATTACGAGAGCATGTGTGTAAAAAATGAAAGGGGTCCCCACGCCTAGGAGTCCATATACGCCTTTGGTGTCTGCTGCCGTGTGACTTCGATGGGTTGGTAAAGGCGCAGCGGTGGAGCGCTCGTCCCTCCAGAAACGGCGCCTTTTGCTCCTGTCTTTCTTGCCAGTGCCGACGCAGGGGACGCCGCCATCGGAATCGCTTAGGAAGGCGCGGGCTCCCATTCCGCTTGGTCATCTTTGAGCCGCTCACGCCGGTGTAGGTGACCGCGTGGGCTTTTGGTGATTTGACGCTCCCGCTGCCGCCGTAGTAGTTCGGGCGCTCGGCCCTCAAGCAGCGCCGAGCAGTTTTCGAGGTCACCTCGCCGAATTGGGCGCCCTTACAGATCGGGTGGTCGGCCCCGTTGCTCGAAGGCCGCCGAGGCCGGCCGTGGCGCCGGTTGGAATGTCCTTCAGGGGCGGCTTGGTCGGGAATCATGGGCCTCCGAGTCGAGGCCTGTTTCCGAAGCCTTGGTGCGGAGGTGGCCTGTACGTGGTACGAAGACGGCCCATGTAGTTTTCCTGGGCCGCTGGGGGTACCCGTGCCTTGGATATCCGTCTGATCCCTAGTAAGGTATACCTTGTGAAACAAATGAATTTGCTTCAGATATGATTCTTTGGAAAAGTTAACAAAGCAGAGCACTGTGGGTGTATTAGAGAAATAACAAATTTAAATGTGTTGAAGGATTCGTTTGTCGGTCCTTACAACTTCATCCCCGATGTCCACTTGAATTGTATCATGGTCCAAATTTGGGGTTGGAGTCACCACATTTGGTGGCGAAGAACTTACTGAGGGCACCAACTAAATGATCGATTCTGCGATGGTTGTTGATGGTAATTGTCCTTGAAAAGGCTCATAAAACCACCAAGGGGTGTGGATTGTTGTCCACGAAAGAATGTTTGCACACATTTTGTACAACATGAGCTAAACATATTGAAGAATTTCTGAAATGGAAGTTATCGAATGAAGATCCATTAAACATGCAAGTGCTCCTATGAAAAGAAATAAGTGCACTTCTAAAATAAAATTTCACATGTCCGAAAGAGTAAAGCCATCGATTTATTTCAAGCAACTTCGCTCCGATCCATCAGTTCCTTTGATCAAGTTAAATTTTTCACAAAAACACATAGCCTCATGAATCTACATGTGATCGCCCATTCTTGACTTGCATATATACACATCTATGCAGGAGTAAATGACTTCATATATACACATCTATTTGAGTACGCCACAGGTTTCTCTCAGAGTAAATGACTTGCATATATACACTAGTGTTACCAGTGACCCCTTGTCCAAACGGACAAGGAAGTGTCATCTTTCAGTTCATATTTCATAGCTAGCCCCAAAGGTACAAAGATAATCAGTGTTAGGGATGGCAACGGGGACATTCCCCGGCGGGGAGGAGCCCCCCGTCCCCGTCCCCGATAGATTAAAAATCCCCGTTCCCCATCCCCGAACCCGGTTTCGGGGGCCACCCTGCCCCGTTCCCCGTCCCCGATCCGGGTATCGGGTCCCCGTGGGGAGTTATACCCGGATGACATTCTCAAATCTAAGGCAGAAAACACATGTACTAGTGACTGCTATAGGCCTATAGGGCATTTTTTGACAAGATTACATACATTATACAGCAATGGACAAAATGAATTCACTAAGATTCTTAATACTTACATGCTGTTGCAATGCAGTGCTGTAATACAAACTGCTATGAGTAAGTCTAATAATGCGTTCCTAATTAAATTGTCACCAACCCAATTCCAAACATCTTATGATCTAACAACAACTAATATCAAATGCAGGCCGTGCAGATGGTAAATCGAGTGAAGACTGGGAGAGACAGAGAGCAAGTACCAGCAGGCAGCAAGTCAGTGACGGGCCGGCAACTGCGGATCTGGTGAGTGCGGCGGGAGCACAGCGACTACCAACGGGGGAGGAACGGCGCGAGGGAGCCTGCGGCGAGCCGGCGAGTCGACGGCGCGACGCAGCGATGGAGGGACGGTGGGCACCTCGCGCTCCCACGGATCCAGACTCCAGAGGGAGACCGTGGTGAGTCGGCCGGCCTGAGTTGACGATTTACAGCGGCGGCGGTGGGGAGGATCTGCCGAGGCGGTGGCCGGTGGGGGAGGATCTGCCGAGGCGGCCGGTGGGGGAGGATCTGCCGAGGCGGCCGGTGGGGGAGGATCTGCCGAGGTGGTGGCCGGTGGGCGGTGGGGGAGGATCTGCCGAGGCGCCGAGCCGCCGACCGGACTCTAGGAGGACAAGGGATTGGGGAGGAACTGAGGAAGGGAGTCAGGAGTCAGGACTCAGGAATCAGGATTGCTAGGGTTAGGGATGGCTTGTCATGTGCGGGCGCATGAAACGGGCCGGATGGCCTTGCCCTTGGCCGGTTGGGCCGCCTAACGCAGTGACGACTGATGACGGCTGAATGCCTGCCTGATGCATCAACCGGGTACGGGGGGCGGGTACCGGGGACGGGGAGTACCGGAACGTGCCCCGAACCCGATTCCCCGATGGGGGATGTTTTTATTCCGTTTTTGTCCCCGTGGGGAAGGAAATTTCCCCATCCCCGTCCCCTAATAGGGGAATTCCCCGTCGGGGAATGGGGAATGGGGCCCCATTGCCATCCCTAATCAGTGTGTGCACATTTCTCATATCTGCTGGTGGAACACCTTAGCCTAATGGTCTGATTGGTTAGTTGCATCTGTCAAGACACCTTAGCCTCTATTGGTTAGAACTTAAAAGCTCTCAAGTCCCTACTTTCACGCCCCTATGTGAGCTTGGGTAGTAGGCCCAACCAAGTTTACTTCAAACATCCCACGAGACAAGCGAACAAATGCGGGTCCTAAGCAAATCCCTGTGCTATCGGCAACCAAATAGGCCCTTAAGCATTTTAGTTTTCGTAGCAAGATCTACATTAGCAAGAATAGCATAGAGTATATAGATCATGAATTAGCAACCGAAGAAATGATCCAGTACAGTAGCAAGTAGCAACTACACATTAGAGAGCAAATCAGTTGTATGCATACTGCTGACAACCTATCATTCCTTAAATGAATGGCATGAAAATGCAATTAGTTTGTAGCATCTATGCAGTTTGGTTTCAACTAGTAGCATCCGAGTCAGTAAGCACGTCATATTCTCATATGGCAACCAAAGAAATAAGCCAAGATAATACCAACTATATTTCAAAGGATAGAACTTTCAATTGCTATTTCAAGTTTTTGTGCTAAACCTTCACCACCAAATCCTCCCTTGTGATCAACACCCTAAAGAATGAGTCCGCTCTCAGAATCTCCACCCTCCTCGTTTCTTCACATGGACTGCAATCACCGCAACTTCATGGAGTATGGGTGCGGTCCTGAAGTGATGAGTGCCTTGCTCTTTGCTCCAGATGGACCAACTGATTGGCTCATCAAGAAATGCCGGAATCCGCTAGTAAAATCAGTAAGGTTGTGCATCTCACGGAGCGGGATGGAGCAGAGCAACGCCCATCGGCCATGGCCGGAGGAAGTCGGCGGCAGCAAAGCACACCCAGACAGAACGAGCGTGGCATCGCCGCCAGACCCGCAGGCGCCATCATGATGTATGCGCCACCGAAGCGTCCGCTCCAGAGACACCGGCGATGTCCGCTGCCCTCGCCCGCGCCTTCTTCCCGATGTCGGTGGCAAGTGGCTTAGGCGCGCGTCCTCCTCGCTTCGGTGCGGAGCGACGTGGAGCGGAACATCTCCGACTCAGGGAGGTAGGGGCCCTGCTTGCACGCGCGGGGTCGCCATTGGGCATGAGCGCCATGTTTTGATTTAAATGCGCGGCGGGGCTAACTCGGCTCCGCGCCTCGGTTGCTCCACTCATGTCGGGGAGGTGAAATGCAAAGAGAGGGGCAGGATGGATTCGGGGTCGCCGTCGCATCCAAGACAAAGGCGCTCGTCGCGCGTTTTTCCTCACTTGCGCCACGGATCCATCGACAAGAGGAGTTTGGAGGGAGGGGAAAATCGTGAGACGGCGGGGTGGGGAAAGAAATTGCCGCGCAATGGAAAGAAATGGCGCCAAAATTACCCGCCAACAAAAACTCCTCCCGCGCCGCACCGGATCGATCCGCGCTCGTCGACGACTCGAAGCGCCCCCCTACAACGGTTGTTCCACCGGCGACGAAATCTGGGAGCACGCGCCGAGACCGTCGTCTCGTGAGGCGACGACTTCGTTCTCGCTCCTCATTTACTCGCGGCCGCGGAGGATCGAGACGCTGATGTGGCAGCTAATAGACGATATATTGAATGCTGCTGTACATGCCCTAAGGCGATCGGTGAGGGGCACGCGTGGCGCGCTCTGCTGCTCGGTTCGCCGTGTCTCGCCGCGTGTGTTGGGCGGTCTCTCTTGGGATTATTCTACGAGCCTGGAAGAACAGCGCAGCTCGGCTCCCGCTGCGACGCCGTGACGTGGGCGTACCATCGATTCCACCTGTTGCTCGTTGCGACCAAACTACCGCTAATGGCGGAAACCAAGGAGGCCTATGACCATCGGACGTCAGTACTGAATAGTCCTCGCAAAAGGCAAAGGACAATTTGGATGGAGGCTACGTGTTCCCGAAGTGTCGGAGTCGCGCTCGGTTCGCCGCATCGCACGCTCCTGTTTCTAGACAGGATTAGTGCTTAAAGCGTGAAGACGTAGATGAGCTTGCTAATGGCACTTTGTTTGGAGTCTCTTGTAGCCTGCTGAGCTGGGGCCAATCAGGCCTCGGCCCCAGCTTTGCATCTCCGTGACTCCGTCTGTAGAAATTCATCGAGAATTGTTTGTTTCCTACAGGTCAAGGCCGATTCCTTGTTTGCGTACAGGTTACAAAGTTCCCCAGATATGTCGGTGTTAGCATCTAAATTTGATAAGGTACAACGATTTGTTACGTTGAAGATGAAATTAGATATTTCTTATCAACATCAATTGACAAGGGAAAAAATAAGTTGTAATTGGAATTATAGCCTATCGGCTCAAAGAGTAATTTATCTATTTACAAACACAACAACAACAACAGCAACCAAGCCTTGTATTCCAAATATTTTAGGGTATGCTAATAAAGAAACCCAATTAAAGCCAATAAAACACCTAAACCTTCGATATTGGATCAAAGTTCTGGTACGTGAATCTCTAACTTCCATGCAGTCCTATCCAATGCTAGATCTTTGAAAATGTTCTAATCCCGCAAGTTTCTTTTAAATGTTTTTTCTCACGTCAATCTCGATCGATCTCGTTTCTTATGTCATTTTATTTTAACTTCAAATATAATCATTTTGTTTGATTTGAGTAATGAAATATGTGTTCAGTACTTATCCTTGCATAGCCTCATCCAAGTCCTAACAAAGTTAGTGACCAAGGAGACATGTTTAGTTAGCTCGTCAATGACAGGTTAGGCAAGGAAACGAAACATGCCCAAAAAAAAAGAGAGTAGTTCGTGCTGCCATTCCCTAAGACCGCAACTCAAAAAAAAAAAAAAGAACGAATAAGATTTTTCTACGAAAATAATGAAATCGGAAACTCAAAAAATGAATAAGACTCTTATGATAAAATCATGAAATGGCTCCATGGTAGACCAACCCATTTTACGAATTTGGATAAAACCATTCTTCAAACCGTAAATGGACTATAGCGTGGTACTAATAGATCACAAATAAACTAAGCTATCCAAATGGATCGCGACAGGCGAAACTTGCCCATCCAATACTTAGATTCCAAAGATCAAAGGCCTCAAAGAAAATACTTGCAAACATCAAAGGAACATTTTTGTGGCACATAGTTGGTGGAGAAGATTAAGAACTCAGTATGACAAGGAGAAACGACGTGAATTGGATGGTCTGCTGATTTATTTCTGGTGGAATCTATGGCTCGAGAGGAATCTTCGCATTTTTCAGGGGAAGAATAGAACAACCGAACAGGTCGCGACTTCGATCAAGGACGCCGTGTCAGTTCATGGCTTTGCATGGCAGAGGAACGCTCCGACTTAGCGTGTTTTCCTATGCTGTTTAGTGGTATTAGAGGTGTAAGTGGTGGTTCTTTGGCTTCTGGTAAGGTTTAGTGGTATTAGAGGTGTAAGTGGTGGGTACTTCCTCCTAGGTGTGAGTGGGGTTTAGTGGTATTAGAGGTGTAAGTGGTGGTTCTTTGGCTTCTGGTAAGGTTGTGAGGTTTTTTCGGGTCCGGTTTTTTTCCATATAAAAACTGGACCAACCTCTTTTCTCCTTCTTAATATATTTTGCAGCAACTCTCTTGCTGCCTTTCAAAAAAAAAAAAAACATTTTTGTGGCACTACTTGAGTTCCCAACTGACATACTGTATCTAAAACTGAATCCCTTACCTACACTTCGGCTTAGCACGCCACAAAAAATGAGCTACTACAGTCAACCACACACGAAACTGGCACTACTGCTGCTGCTACCGATATGCAAAGGACTTGCTCAGCTTGTTCTGCTGGAGATATTCCTGGATGGCTGAACGCAGTGCGTGATTGGGGATCGTATCACGGTTAGCGAGCGTCTGGTTCGTCATCGGAGACGTGTCATGCCCACTATCCAGCCAATCTCTGATAGCATCAGCTTCGTAAGTGAATCCATCCGCTGCCATCTGAGGATCTCTCATGACCACCTGAATATTAGGAAAGAGCGGCAAAAAAAGGTAGTTCCTTGAGAGTTCAGACAAGCAGCAATGCCGGGAGCATGACTACAGTTCACACTAAAAGAACAGCATCACCTTATATATTCATAACTTGTAGTACCTGAGAGATTGGGCAAAGGAAGTAGGACGGCGTGGCAATGGCCCTACTACTTTCACTGAAGACGGATCGAAAAGGTAGGGACAACGGCGAAGGAGCTTCCATTCTCATAGGTTCAACAACCCTCCACACGTCGTGCTCAAGATCAGGGCGCCTCTGCCTGCTGAGCTCTGTGCACTGCAGTCCAATGCGTGCAAGCTGCTCAGAGTGCACAAGTGGCCAGTCACCTGCCGAGTGATCCAACACTGACTTGAGGTCATTGTTGTCCAGTGCCCCCTGCACTACTCTTACGAGGCGTAGAGGCGCCCTCCCGGTCAAGAGACGAAGGATGGTGACACCGAAGGAGTAAGTGTCAGACTGTGGTGTCAGCTCCCCTGTGGCGAAAAACTCTGGGTCCATGTATGCTGGTGTCCCCATAGGCTGGGAGGTGAAGTGGGCGTCGCTGCCGGTGACGCTACACTCGAGCAGAAGACGGGAGATCCCAAAGTCACTGAGCTTGCTCAGCAAGTTTGCATCAAGGAGGATATTGCCTGGCTTGAGATCCCCATGCACCACGGGGTGAGGTCTGTGCTTGTGAAGGAAGATCAGCGCAGAGCAAATCTCCGTGATGATTTGGACGCGGACCTGCCAAGTGAGTGGCAGGGTGTTGTCAACACAGTTGAGTCGGTCTTCCAGGCTTCCATTTGGTAAGAACTCGTAAACAAGCGCTGAAGCTTCGGAGCAGGCTCCAATAAGGGTGACTAGGTTTGGATGCCTTACTCTACTGAGTATAGCAACCTGCAAAAATATATTGGAACGATAGAACTCGCTTGGCTTTACTCTTACTTCCTATTGTGCCAGTGCAATGTTGTATGTATTCTTACAAGTTACAAATGAGCAGAAGGAATTTGCATTTACCTCTTGCTGAAACTGTGATTGGCCATGCAGGCTTTCAGAATTGAGCGTCTTTATAGCTACTGTAGTGTTGCGAAGAAAACCTTTATAGACAGATCCAAATCCACCTCGGCCAATGTTAAGTGAATTGCTGAAATTCTGAGTTGCCTGGTCCAACTCCATCAAGGAGAACTCGGAGCTCATTGCTCCATTGGAACAAGTTGCTATGAGCTCTCTCTCTATATGCATCTCCCTTGCCTCTTTAACCGCATCATCTCGCTCTCGCTTCACTTTATTGTACTCCAGCTTCAGTGACTGGACAAGAGAGTCAGTAGCTCTCATGCTCTCATCTAGATAACCGACAACTGAGTCTGACTCTGAGATGCGGTGTTCTAGACAGCGCTTCTGCTGGTTTACCTCTTGCAATCTATTGGCATTCTCATTCCATTGGTGTGTGAACCAGTCGAGCTCATTTTGAAGCATTACCGTTGCTTGCTTCAGAGTTTCTGTTTCTCCCTTTTCTTGTGAGAGTTTTGCCTCTACTTCTTTCCTTAGCTCCATCTCTTTAATATACATGTGTTCCCATCTCTTAGCCTGTGATGGACTTAGTGATTGTTCACAGAAAACTTGGTAAAACTTCAGGACTGTACTATGCTTGCTTCTACCTGTCTTTATCTAAATGGCATGTTATGCACAACAGATCTAATAGCAACTAAATGGTTTTAACAGCAGAAGTACTTCCTTCTGGTGAGCCAAGACCACCTTGTTTTGTACTTCTTCAAGTTTGCTAATGCGTTCGAAAGCATCATCCTTCTTCTTGGCAATTTTTTTTTTTCTGAGACCTCTTGGTATCTCTGAAGTTCATCAGAATTTAGGCAGCGATCTTCTTGTGTGATGAACAACTAAGGGGACATATTCAGTGCTAATGTGATTTCAGTGCTAATTCCGTGCTAATGGCCTGTAGAAGTTTTGAAAAATTCTCAAAAAATTACCACATGTAGGGGAGGTGAACCTCTACAACCCTGCAAAATTTGAAGATGAAACTCAATCGCATTTGAAAGATATGAAAAAGACAAACTCAGCATGAATAGTACTTGTTACTGTTTTGGAATCGCCTACAGCACAAGGTTGCCGTGTTGATTTCGACTTTGCTAGTAGGCAATAATTTGGCTCCCTGGACAAACTCCATCAATTTAATAGTAGAAAAAAAAAATGCAAACTACTGAAAACAAAGCATTACTTTAGCTTTGATAATCTTATGACGGCCATTTGCCTATGGAAAAAATAACATAGGTTATCAGTGATAAAATGCAGATAATTGTGAGCAAAGACCTATTAATCAGCTATAAGATTAAGTACCAACTTGGAAATAATTTGAATATTACAAAAACATGAACAATACATAGAGAAATGCGTGCATATTTTTTTATCAGATAATCACATATGTTGTAATGCTAAACCTGCACAGTTTGCCATAGTTATTCCTACAATATGCTTGTGGTCTTTGATTATGGAAAACTCGTCATCTTTTAGATTGTGAACAGTGTGCATAATTGCAGAGCTTACTCAGTTGATATTGCAATCATATATTTTGCAATAAACACTCAGATTGTGGGGTAGGATGTTTCAAACAAATGAGATAATGTCAACTGTCAAATGGAATAGAAAACTTTCTCATTCAAAATTGGAAGTATCAATCATGTGATTACCTATACAGTAAGCAATACAAAAATCTGTAAATATACAGGTGTTTTACATAACAACAATTGAAAGCTTGCAGATTATTTGCTTTCTGACATGACACCAAACTCGTAGAGCTTAAGACCAACACAAAAGAATTGGTGGCTTGAGTCCTACCTGACAAATATTAGCTTTCCATTGCAAACAAACCATATATGGCAGTGTAAATGAGCTTTTTGCATCACGCTTATTGCTGTCTGAGATTGTGGTGCTTTCATTTTTCTGTATAATACAAAGAATCATATATTCATGGAGATCAATAAGGACAAATAACCTGAACATGTATAGAGAGAAGAGAAACCTTGTGTAGTGCATGTCTGATGCTGCACCCATAACAAGTTTGGTGACCCCATATATTTTTATCAGATGAAGCAGGCCTTCGTCAATCTTGGTAAACAGGAAAACCCGTTTCTCAGCTTTAACCTGATAAAGGAAGAATTTGAAATTTTACTCACTGCTGAATGAGAGTAGTAAATATTGTTCTTTGCATTTGTTTTTATGGAAATTTCTTAACACAAAATGTGTTAATTATATCATAATCACTTGTTCTTGTCAACATTATCAACAAATGGGACAGATAGTACTGATACCAAATTCAAGTGTATATTTCCAAAATCAGTTTAATCAAATTCCAATATAAGTCAGATTCAACTGAAGGCTTGAATGATTACCAAAAACATAGTGGATTCGGTATCTATCACATACAACTGTTAATGTGTAGGTTTGTTATTCAGTCAATTTAAACCTAAAAAGCACATGATACAATTAAAAAAAGTTTGACTGAAATTCTATCAATATAATGAGTTGTTTATGAAAATCGGTACAGTGAAGAATTCCAAATCTATATGCCCCAATAATTCATGTCCCCGCCATCACAGATTTGGAATTTTATCTCGCAATACTTGTTTCCACCAAAAAATTGAAAACTTCCTGTACTATTCAATTTATGGAAGGGGCGTTATCAACTTTGAATAAAAAAAGTGTGGATATTTTTTCCTATAGAAAATTATTCAAATTTATTATTGGTGTAATGGTTTGGATGAAAAGTATACCTGAGGTGACTTTGCTTTGTGTACAGGTAATACTGTTCAATAAACCATTATTAAGCTATATTATTGTCATCCCAACCTGCATCTCATTTGATTCAGTAGTTGGACATATCAAACAAAAGAGTATCCATTTTCACTCTAACTTGACATTGCACCCCTGCTTCTGTATTTTATTTACTCATATATATTCTGCCCATAAGTCCTTAGACTTTGTACCATAGTTACCGGATTCGCTGTAAACCCTTATGAATCGTGAATCGGATTCGTCGAACCCGAACCAGTTTAGGGTACGGGGTTCCTGTCCACAGTGGAAATCAGAAGAAAAAGTGGTGAACCGCGAACCCGAATCCCATATCGCAACTCGGACGAACTGAGTTTCTGGTAACTATGCCCTGTGCAATTTATTTACACACAGGTTTTTATAGAACCAAAAAAAAAAAAACAAATATGATGGTAATATCTTGCACCTTTTTTCTTGAACATTGATCCAGGTAATGGTCCAAATTTTGCTTTCTGCTTTCTTCAGAACAACAAAAGGATCAAATAAGATGACAAAACTTTGCTATGGATAGTGCAGTCAAAACAAATTGGCAAAAAGAAATAATAATTAGAGAAAAATATCACGGCAAACCAGCAACTGAAGATTATGATAACAAAACAGGGCAGTAGATCTATATTTTTCTTTATTGAAAACTGAGGAGGCTATTAACTTTAGAAAAATTCACTGCATATAACTAACCAAAGTTTGGTACAGTTACTATGTGGATGATGATGATCTCCGTGTTATCAGATGCATGATCGATAACCCAAGACAGGATGGACTTGCCATCCTTGGGTTCGTCAGGGAGTGCGACAAACACCTTGTCTTTAAACAGCCTTCTCTGCCTGAGCATCATACATGCAGCTGCTAAGGCCTTCAAGGACCAAAGAGATATTGTTCTTTCATATGGTATCCACCAGTTTTTTTCTCTCGGACAGCTGAAATAGAGCAGGTTGTGGTAGCATTAGAAAAGAAGATTCTAGTAGGACAAGGTAAGCAGCTGACTGAAGGGAATAGTGGAAGAAGAGTCCACAATCAACTAGCCTGCCAGGCTGTCATGCCAGTAGCACACGGTAATACTGCCTGTGATATAGTGACAAAGCTAGAGGAAAAAGTCAGATTCTCTGCCCATTGCTCACCACAAATTCTTACTTCGTCAAATCCTTTGTCCATTGCTCACGGCTCACCACAAATTCTCTGCACTTCTTACAACAACAAAAAAGAAAAAACAGTTACGGCATAAGTCTCTTTCAAAAAAACAATTATTTTTAGATCAATTGCAAGAGCACACAACCGAGTCAAAAAAAACAATTATGGCACTTGACTTTCAAAAAAACAATTATGGCATAAGTCTCTTTCTTCATTTACACATAAGATCTCTTTCCACTTGACCATTTGGCTACCTACACAGAAGGATATCCGGTCTTTCGAAAGCCCCCTTCAGATTTCAGTTACTTCCTAGAAACTGGACAGTTGAAATATTGTTACATACATAGTATTGGAAAAGGTCCCTTTTTTTTTGCGAGGGAATAGTGTTTGCCGATATATCCCACAAGTTCCATAGTAATGAAATGCAATTCTCCTGCTTTCCCTAAAGAAACCATTGGTGGTTCAGCAATATTGGAAGGTAAAGCACATGAATATGATATGGGAAAATAAATTTGACAGTAAACAAGATGGCATTCCATCCGTTACACAAGACCCATCAATCAATAAAGAAAATCCAGAAAATTCACCTTGCCAGTTACAATACGCGAAATAAAAGTATCACACATTCACATCCAGCTATCTACAACATTCTATTCAAAGTAAATGGTACATACATGCACGGTGAAAGTAAGCAACCATGCTGAACTGGTTTCATACTTGTAATCAATGTGAAATTAACAATCCGGAAGTACTGTAGTATCTTAGCCTAAATTCTTGAGGCAGTGTCTCATACCTATCCGATTACCGGACGCGCGCCCAGAAGTGTAATCGGACGCGCGCCCAGAAGTGACAAAGTGGTATAGAGGAGGGTTTTACAGCACAGTAGGCCACCAGGCCAGAGCCTCGAGTTGCCTGCCGGTGCCGGGTGGACACGACGGACGGAGGCAGAGGAAAGCGATAGCGCGGCGGAAGCGTGTGTGGCGAATTGGAAGGACCGCGCGCGGCGGGGCGAGGCGGGAGGATCCATCGCCCCCGGCCGGCGCCGCAGAGCCCACCGGATTAGTCAGCGCCTTGGTGTTGTGGTGGTGTGAGCGGCCGTGTGGGGGAGCCATGGCGGAGGCCAGTGGTGCTCCGGCGAGCGGCGAGGAGACGAGGAGCAGGGACTGGAACGCGAAGCGCGAGAGGGGCGTTCGGGCCCGCCAACTCGTACTGGGAAAAGAAAGAGCCTAGAAAAACAAAATTATTACATATGCTGTTCAAATCTCCTCTAGTTAGCTCATCCGGCAGGGTCAAACGGGCATTTTTTTCTCTCCTTTTTTTTTTGCTATCGAAAACGCTGAAACAGGCAATTTGGCTATAATTAGGTTTTTTTTTGAAAGAGCAGCAAGAGAATTGCCGCACATTTTATATAGAAGAAAAAGAGATCAAGACATCCAGATTTTAAGGAAAATCTGGAGAAAAACCTCGTATCACCGCACTACCTACAATTACAGGAAAGGACCCGACTTAAATAAACAAAAGAACTGAAAATAAATAAATCAAGAAAACTAAACCGGAGCCTTAAAGTTCACGGACGTAGCGAAAACGCGGTTGAGCACCGACTCCTTGATCACCGCCGCCACCTGCTCCGACGTTCTGGTTATCCCCTGGAAAACGCGCTGGTTTCTCTCTTGCCACAAATTTCACCAAAAATAAATGAGTAGACCATCGAATTGGCGACGTATTTCTTTGTCGAACTGAGATCTCAGCCTCCGCCACCATGTGTATAACGAGGCACTACTATTTAAGTTCCGCAACCGATCGAACTTCCCCCAGCGCACGATGATCCCCCATACTTGTGTGGTGAAAGGACAATCCTTGCACAGGTGGATTGCAGTTTCTGATGACGCGTTGCAAAGAGTACAGTTGGCATTGCACGGCCAACCCTTCTTAAGCATGTTATCTGCTGTCAATATTTTGTTGTGAAGCAAAGTCCAAGCAAAGAAGCGGCATTTAGGTTCGGTGTGCGCCTTCCATATAGGGTGGATCTTCATCTTGCAGTAAACGGGTTGGAATTGCACCAGGTAGACTGACTTTGTTGTGTATTTACCATCAGAAGTCCATCGCCACCTTATCTGATCTTCTGCCGTGTCGTCCCTATTAATTCGTTGGATCGCCTCAAAGAGCGCCACATATTCCCTAATTTCAATTTCCGAGGTCACCGCATACGAAGCGGATCCAGAGTTATTTGATGTACCCGTAGACCGAAATGTTCTTTCTTCGCTACCGTCTGCATAAATTTGGTGCAATGTTTTTGGTGCTTGTCCTCCACCCAATTTGACCTCCAAGTCCGCCACTTGCCGCTTCCGATCGTAATAATTGTTGAAGCATTGAAAAGGATACATCTACTTTGTCGCGACGCAGTATATCGAGGCCCGCCCATGCCCTCGTCGTTGCATGTCCAAACAGAGCCTGTACCATCGAAGTCTAAGCATACTGGCGAATCGGTCTAGGTCCTTGATCCCGAGACCCCTTTATTCTTTGGCATACATGTCACGGCCATTTGATCAAACAAGGTCCTCCATCGTAGTTCTCGTGTTCTCGACCCTCCGAGAAAACCCCTTCGATTTTATCAATACATCGAATTAGCCACTTTTGTGCCGGAATACCGTGAGATGATATATAGGTTGTGATGTTAACACCGAATTAACAAGGGTCTCCCTTCCGGCTTTTGATAGAAGTTTACCTTTCCAACTCCGCAAGTCATGTTGCCGATTTTGTCAATCAAAGGTTGGATTTCAATTCTCCTTAGTTGCCTGATGTGCAATGGGAGGCCAAGGTATTTCCCTGGAAAGTTTGAAATTTTTCCAGGGAAAACATCCAAGAAGTCCTGTAAGAGATGTTGATGGCATCTAATTGATAAATTCTGCTTTGGAAATGTTGATTTTCAGTCCGAACACCTTCCAAAAGTATCTAGAATTCGCTCAAAGGTCGGTACCATCCACATCTGCATTTAGAAATATCCCCATCGTCACAGAAGTGAGCATCGTAGTTTTGGCGCTTGCGGTAGTACGGTTTGAGGATACCTCGACTCTCGGCCAACTCAAGGAATTTTTGCAAGGGTCGATTGCTAAGATGAATAGAAGGGGATAAAGGATCTCCTTGGCGCACCTTCACGTGCGTGTTTTATTCTTTGGCTATCGACCGCTGATCAATACCCTAGAGGAAGCGACGAGTATCGCAGATATCCACTCTCGCCATTTACGACCAAATCCCAAGGCTTGAAGCACATCCAAAATATAACTCCAATTGCTTAATCGAATGCTTTGGAGATATCCAGTTTGATGAATAGGGCGGAGTTACGTCTTTGTGTAGCTTTTGGATTACTCTTTGAACATATAAGAAGTTGTCATGTATGCATCTTTTTTAATGAAAGCGTTCATGACTCGAAATTATCTCATCTAACTTAGGCGCAAGCCGGTTTGCGAGAATTTTGGTGATGATTTTCATAAAACTATTAATAAGGCTGATTGGTCTGAAACGATCTAGCGTGTCAGCATTTTCCACTTTCGGGAGAAGAACAATGTTCGACTCGTTTAACATATGCAGGTTTTTATGTCGCAGATCGAAGAAGGCCCTGATTGCTTCTATCAGGTCAGACTTGATGATATGAAGGCAAGTTTTGTAGAAGAGGCCGATATAACCATCAGGTCCAGGCGCTTTTTGATTAGGAAGATCCTGGATGGTTTTAGTCATCTCCTCTTCCAGAATCTCACTTTCTAACTCGTTGAGATCCCTCCCAATATAACCCAGAGTATCCCAGTTGATTGCTTTGTCTCTTGTGCCATTCTCGCCTAAGACCTTAACGAAATATTGGTAGGTCTCTTTAAGTTTATCTGTTGTGTATAGATCCCATAATCTTCTTTCTCAAGTACCCGATCAAGTTTCTTCTCCGCCTTGCGCCGCCATCGTGGAATAGTCGCGTGTTAGAGTCCCCAGCGGATCGTAGTCACCTTGCATGTTGTCTCGCCTGATTTCAATTGCCGCAAGGCCCAAGAACTTGTCTTTAAGGATTTTTCAAGTTCTAGTTCGCTTTGAAGTAACGGCCTTTTCTCTGAGCGCTTTCTAAAATAGTGATAGTGACTCAGATCAAAGCCGCTTTGCAAGGCTATAGTTGCAAAAAATTTTCCTCCACTCTTTAGCGCCTTGGCGCTTCTGCTCATCTTGACATGTAGTCTTAGAATTGGGTCGATGTGAGGATCGGCAGAGTCCATGACCGTGACACGGCTCCTAAAACCCGCATGTTGGTCCAAAGAAGCCTCGGCTTAAAGCCGCAGAAGTATTGGTAGGTCGATTCCCTTGCATAATGAGAGGACAAGGGTGCGATGTCATCGCTGCCAACGCGTATAGATCCGCGCTTGGGAAGATGTCGTGCCATTCAATCGTTGTAAGGAAACGATCAATCCTTGTCATGGTCGGATGTTCTCGCCATTTGTCCACGTGAATCGGCGGCCTTGGAGGTCAATTTCCAAAAGTTGTAGACGATTGATAACGTGGTTGAAGCGTTGCATCATTCTCCTATTAGTTGTGCCTCTATTCTTCTCATTGGTTTGTCCGATGAGGTTAAAGTCCCCATGATGAGCCACGCGGAAGGACCGAGCCTTGCAATGATTGTAATTCCGTGAGGAAGTTTCTCTTTTCTTCATCGATTATGCCCGTAAACACTAGTGATGTCCCATGTCGCCAGATCGCATCTTGAGGCCAAAGTTGCGATGATCGTATTGGGAGTTGATCTAGAATTTTGAGATCATAAAGGTCATCTACCATGCAGAAGGATGCCACCAGATGTTCCATTAGAAGGTATAGCGACCGATTGCTTAGCTAGCCTTGGACCAAGAGTTTCATGCAACAAACCATCGTCCAATCGAGATTTTAGTCTCCGTAAACATACCACGAAGCTCCTCTGATTGAATGAAACGCTTGACACTCTCTTTTGCTGGATTATTTAGACCTCTAACGCTCCAGAAAGAGTAATGAAATTGTTTATCATTGGTTATGTAGACTCGCTCTTGTCCTCGAAGTCATTTGGCGAGATCAATAGGAACCGCTCTGTAACCCAAATGTTGCACTTGCCCACCTGCCTTTGTCCGGTTGTTTAACGGCATCCCAAGTAGAAAAACCATGACCGGTTTCAGATTATGAGTCGACTAATTAGCATGCATAGCGGTTAACAAAACAACCCAAGTTACAAGGTACATTGGTGCACTCGGTCTCTTGGTCGCAACCTCTAGACCATTGTGATGAGAGAACAAAACATAGCAATACAGAGGTATATAGGCGCCCATTTCAACACCATTGCAGAACTAGACAAAGACCAAGAGTAAGCACACTAACAACATAACTTGGCGAGACAGAAGCAAACACACCAATGCAAGCACACCATTGCAGACCCAGACAGAAGCGAGGGACACGAAAGATGATAGTAAGCACACCATTGCAGAACCAGACAAATACAGAAGCAAGCACACCCACAGAGATACAAATGCCACTTGGCCCGAACCACAAAGATAACTTGAATCCAAACAATAGCACTTCCAAATCCATACGAACAACACCACTTGGATCCATACAGAATCCGACATACTAACAACATCATTCGATTCCATATCGAACCGTACATACGCACAAAGACACAAAGGCCATATGACCGCAACACCACATAACTTGGAAAGACCAACAGATCGACACAACTAGGACACCGGTGCTAATAGACCCGACACAACCCCGCTACCAAGGACACCAGGCAATAGCATAACCCCATTGGATACATTAGCATCAACACATGAATACCCTTCCGATCGCGTGAAGAATCACGCCGATCATTTCGCAGACCGGACCTCCCTCAATCTCATTATCTGTTTTGACGATTTCTTCCGCCTCCCTGCTTTGTCATGCTCGATGGACCAGCTCAAGTATTGCTTCAACCTTCTTTTTGCTCAACGGTTTGTCAAGTGTCTAGCAAACCGCTCAAAAAGATCATCCTGTGAGCCTTTGTGTTGCGGAGGTGGGGAGAGATCTTTAAGCTTTGATGCTAGGAGCTCTTGTGCTAGTTTAATTGTGCCTTTGTTGGTTCCTAATCTGTTTTTAGCTTTGATCGCTAACTCCGCACTTTTTCTTTGCGAGAATTGTTTTCCTTTGCAAGTGGTACTTTGGTCCTCAGATTGATTGGCTGCAATAATATTGCGGCAAGGTGGTGTATGGATGAGGGGCTTTCGGTTTGCGTGACACATCATTGATGAAATCTTGTAGTCTTGTTTGGTCATTTGATAAACTTTGTGTAGTTTGAGGGCTATGAGCATTGGTGTTGCAGTGCTGATCCTCGGTTGGTGAGGTTGCTATCTGTTCTTCCGTTGTGGACTTCTCGGTATTATTTGACTTGGTGATGGCGATTTATGTTGACGCTCACTTTGAGGGCTTGAAGTATATTTCTTAGTTGTGATATGCGAGTTGGCGGTGAGGTAGCCTATCCTGTTGACTCAACTATTGTTTGTGAGGGTGCTAGTGGTGCCTGTGGCGGTGAGAAATCGCGGTGGTAACTCGGGGATAAGGTTTCAACCGGTGTGTTGTCCATCTCTATGGTTTGTATTGTTAAAGTTTCGCACTTGCAATTTGTCCAGCCCTACCCTTTGGTTATGGTCGGTATCCCCTCGAGAGGTAACCCACTTTGATTGTCGTGAAGTATTGCATCGGTGCTATTGTATATGAGATGGCTTTGATATTGATAAACCTAGGTGTGGTTACATTGCGATAATGCTAGGATGGCAAGTATTTGGTTGAACACATAGAACCGAATGACAATCATTTAATGTGATCAGATAGGACATACCGCAGCTCCATCCGAGCGCAGATTGATTGAGGGTGTTCACGGCCTTTGTTCCCAAGCATGTGCAGCTTGACTGCCTCCCTTGGTGTTTCTTCAGGCGGCCACAATTGGTTGCCGAAGGTGACCCTTTTCTTGACATTGAGTTGTTCGATCTTGTGAGCATCTTGTTCATCTTCTCGTGGTAGGTCTCGTAGACTTGGTGCTTGGCATGAGTATTTTTGCCGACTCTCGCATGATCGGCTCAGTAACGACGTGGAGCCGACCCACCGGTGGTACGCCAAGATGCGCTGTGGCGATCCTCCACTCCTTTGCATCTTGCATCCGGACCCAAGTGGACAAGCTGCGGTGTCTGCGTGTCTTCGCGCCGATGGTCTTCACGCTTGTGCTCGTCGTCATCATGATCATCATATCGACGATAGCGATCCCCGCCTCTTTCACCCCTTGCGCCGAATCGCTCCTTCTTTCACCGACCTCATCCGAGGCCCCATAAGTCGAGACGAAGTCCCGTCGCTGCTGCGGTTCGGAGTCCACCGAGTAACCATGTCCACGCAGAAGGAGAGGTCTTCGATGACCTCGAGATGATTATAAGGATGTAGACTTGGCCCCGCTTCATGTCGGCTTGGGACGTCATGGTGTGGGTCTATTTGTGGAAGAGGGACAGAGGTGGGAGGAAGTTCTCGTCGGTTCCAAAACAATCAAAGTGACTGTTTGGGATGTCGAAGGATCAAGACACTGTGCCCACAGATCAAAAGATCTAGTGCGTTCTCTGCTACCGTGCGCTCTTGAACATAGTGAATAGCACAACTCCTTCCCCGAACCCTTGCAGCAACCTCTTCACTCCAAAGAATGGATCGAATGCCCTCCACACTAACTTTTACATGAAATTCAAAGTTGACATTAGTTGCATACCGTTGTTCGACCATGCCGCAAAGTTGAAGATTCGCCCAAGACGTCACCCTCGCAAGCATCCGAACCCTCCTCCCGATGGCGAATCCAGAAAATGACGAGGAACTGCGGGGAAGTGCTTGAGCAACTGGAAGTCTCCGTGTTTGAGGTCGAAGCGCCACGGCAAGTCCCCACCGTGAAAGACTCCACTTCGTGATCATCGTTGCCCAAACCAAGACACCGCCGCCTTGGCCGATTATCTCGTCGTGGCGGCGCTTGATGGCTCCATTGCCGAGATAGCGCAGAAGGCCTTAGCGGCCCGGCCTCGGGTCACCGGATATCTCGCCCCATGCCCTCACTGACGGACCACTTCACTTGTATGTTTTGTGAGAGGCTTAGAGTTCTTTGTTGGGAAGAAGACCGTGTATTGAAGTGTCCGAGGAAGAGGTGTTCGCTCTTGCTTGGTTTTATCTCTGGCCGCCTCCCATGCTTGGACTCTGAAAAACCTTTTGCCTGGCGTTCTTTTTTTGAGGCTCGTGTAATTGATGCTCGCAGCTTCGGTTGGACACTCAAACTCCTTATGCCCGAATGGAGACATCGCCAACACCTTACCAAAGCCTTGCGAATCCAAAGAAGGTGCTCGTGAAAAACAATTGAAGCATTTACCTCTCATTTCTCTGCTTGAAGAACTATGAGCCACCGATGTGATGAAATGTTTGTTCGACTTGCCTTGTGGGTATGCTCGAGTTTGGTTCTTCCGCCACCAATGTTGCGCTTGACTTGAATCCATCCACCGCTTCTTCAGATGGCACACTTGGAGTGAATGCGTCCCTTGTTGAGGTGCTCCTCTGCTTTGAGTTTGCATCTTCCAGTCGGCTCGATTTTGCCAATAAATGTTGGATTTCATCCATTTCCATCTAGGGCTACCGAGCGGCGATTTAGGTTGCGAACAACGCGCCTTTCCATCCGAATGCTTTTCCCTTTCGTGAGGCCGAGTACCGGATCCGAGAATCTTCCTTCAATCTCCACCATGAATGCCGACTGCGTGCATCGCCATGAAAGCCCTCGCGTAGCTCTGCAGAATAGCCGATCCGCCCCTTTCTTCCTCTCTCGGGCTCGTACAGCTTCTTAAGGCGAGCGGACGGGGAGGCAGACTCGATCCTTACGCGGCTCCTGGTGCCGGATCCGAGCCGTCTTCGAGCATCTTCGCTTGAGCTTTTTCACGGAAAAAGCTCGCTCGAACCCATCGGTCCATGCTTCTTCGAGGATTTTGGGCGAGACTTGTCCCGAAGAAGGTGGAATGCACGTGGAGAAGCCGGATCTCGATGTTGGATTGATTGATTTACCGTGGAAAATGAGTGGATCTGGCTGGATCTATGGCTAGGGGATGGGGGAGAGCGAAGGGGGGCTCGAGGGGGGGGGGGGTGCCATTCTCCTACCCCGCTATAATTAGGTTTGACTTGCGCATCAGCTAGCAGAAAATCGTCCTCGCCATGGAAAATTAATTGTGGCTTTTCTACCACATATACGTTCGTTCCTTCGTCCAGTCAAGGTTTCAGAATTCAGTTCTTCTCCTAAACGTATTTGATATCTCATACTACTCCATATATCAATTCAGAATTCAGTTCGTTCCTTTTCTATGGAGTACTTGGCCATTTGAGCTTTACCAATTTGCCATGGATATGGAGTATCTATCCATCAAAATCACGTGCTTTGCGAGACGAGGACTAATCTCCATGCCATGATCATCGATCTGCAGACGAACTTGGCATGCTGCAGTACGTTCGATGGCGAGATGAGAACTACGTACCCTTCTCTCAAGTTAGGTTTTTTCCTTGATTCGGCAAATGTGAGATGGGCTCGACAGAAACTGAAATGGCCTTGTGCTAGCTCGGTTCAATTCTCGCTGACGCCTCATTTTTAATAGATAACCTTCATGCATGCGTGTGTGCTTTCCATTTGTTCAAGCAGCCGAGACCAGCTGATTGAGCAAGTCTGAAACCTGCACTTGTCTATTTAATTCTCTTCTTCCAACTATATAATTAAGAGTCTGATGTAGTCAGACTGATACTCATTCATCCTGCCATTTTCAAGAGGCTAAGACTACTAGCAGATCAAAGAAGCAAGGCAAATACAGTCCAGCTGAGATATGCTTGTGCTACCTATCGAAGCACAGAATAAAGAACGAATACGTTGAATGAGTCTGCGCATGATTGCCGTGACTCGGCACACGCATTTGATCAGTTACTGATTCTTTCGTCAGTAGAGCCTGTCTGTATTGACCGTTGACTGTTCAGTTTTATCAGCATTTTTAATCCTTTCATCAGGTTGGTCAGTGCACACGCTTTTCACAAAATGCTCCTACTTAATCCAGGAAAAGCATTGAAGTATTGTTCGTAATATAAATTTTACTCTGCACAGCGCAAAGTGATATAGTAGCAATCACATCGATCACTCCGGGAATTTATTGTTTCAGTTGCGGCGATACGTGCTACCTGCAGAAATACTATTTATTTAGAAGGTGAAAATATGGATTTGGATGGATCCACTTACCATAGGCGATCCAGCAATTAGCGTCAAGTTGTGCATGTAAAATGCAATCTGTATACGTATAGTTTTGCTTAGTCATACTGTACCCTTCTTTTATCATAGTTGTTGGATTCGCTGTAAACCCCATGCATCGCGAACTGATTTGTTGGAACCAACCTCATTACTGATACAGAAAAACTACGTAACGGTATACCGAGTGCTTGAAACTTAGTGTGAAACTTAGCTATGAAACGCATCTAGCTGTGAAGCTTAGCTATGAACCCTGCGTAAACCTGAAACTTAGCTATGAAAGACTTCTTTAAACTTAGCTATGAAACCTAGTCTGTTATACCGTTGGACGGTATACCGCTCAGTAGTAGCACTCTTACTGATAACTATGTTCCGATCACGCTCCTTTGAGGTCGTCTCCACGCCAAGCTAATCGATCTGGTGACTGCTGACTGGTGCTTCGTAGCTTGGTTAGGTAGCATAGCAGGAGAGAAAAAAATCTACACACAAGTACTACACAGATCGACAACCAACAGCAAGTTCACCTACCAAACCAAATTAGAAGCTTTTCTACATCACCACCAAGTATCTCACTTCCATGAGGGGCAAGCAAGCAAAGAATGGTCACGTCACTGCATGTCAAAAAGAAAAGGAAAGGAATAAGTTCATTTTACACCTCCAAACTATCAAAAAAAAGTCTAAATAACCTTCTAATCTATAAAACCGGTTATTTAGCATCCTTAACTTCTAATACCGATGCAAATCACCTCCAATGGTGGTTTTGACAAAGGTTTCGCCGTGCCGGCCACTGACATCGTCGAAGATTGCCATGGTGGCAAAAAAAAAAAAATCCCACGTCAACTAACTATGCCATATTAACTGAATCTCTCTTTCCTATTCCTAATCTTATCTCTTCTTGATTTCCAAAAAACAAATGCCTTAGTATCTGTTCATGGTCCGCATGAGCAAGCTCCCGGTAGAGTAGACCGGCAACGAGGCCAAGCCAGCAGTCGAGGTGGAGCCATCAGCCATGAGGTCCAGCCAGGGTTCGGGTTCGGAGTCCCCCGTTACATGTGCTGCAGTAAGGCGATACGAAAGTATAATTGATCTAACGGCTTGAATATCTTGGCCCATCATCAAATCACATGATTCACATCCAACAAATAACAAACCATGCAGCAAAGATTAAATCCATCCTCAGATTAAACTATGGTCTACTTCGTCAGGATGCAAAACGCTGCCGGTGAGCTCCCTTTCCCCATTCTGCATCAATCTTCTTTCCAAGGTTGGCTTCTGGGTTGTCGAGGACGACATGTTCCCGGCCTGCTGTGTCGTCGTTGCTGCTCGCCCTTTCCTTCTTCATGGTTTTCTGCAAGAGGCCATATGGCAAGTGCTTGGGGATGCAGCGGGGTACGAGCCATGGCACGAGTGGTGTGACGCGCTGTGCCAAGCAGATGTGGCTCAGGTGTGGGGGCAAGATTGTGCTACGTACGGCCGGTGATTGACGCTATCAAAGCTGCGTGGCTGCCGGCCAGTGAGCTCGAGCCGCTTGGGTAAGGTCTAAATCAGAGTGAGGAGAGAGAGGACATATAAGGAAGGGAAGAAGAAAGAGGAGACTTTCTTTTTTTCTAACTTCATTGTTTACAGCTGATTGGCATGCCACATCAGCGTATATATATTCCCAAGTAGGTTGCCATGTCAGCGAAAAACCAAAGTGGTTTGAGGTGAGGGGATTATTTGTATTGTTATTGAAAGTTGAGGGTGTTAAATAACCGGTTTTATAGATTAGAGAATTATTTGAACCTTTTTGATAGTTTAAGAGTGTAAAATGGACTTATTCCAAAAGGAAATAATGCTTTGCATGATTGAATCAAGAAGGTGAGAACTGAAGGCCACCAAGCATCATCATGCATCATCGTTGACGGAAAAGTTGCCACAGTTGGAGCTGGAATTTGCAGAGATTCTATTCTAACTCTCACCTACTGTATACTCATCCCTGTACTTTGACTACTTACTATATATTCGTTCATTAATCCATCCTTAGTGCTAAACAGGGACACCAAGAAAGCTAAACTGTCTTCTATCAAGTCATGGAAGTATGAAACTGACAGCTGACTTAGAACTGAAGCCCTTTTGTTTTGGGACCTGTGATTTTTTTTTTGGAGAAGTTAGGACTTTTGACTATGTAGTGCATCCAAGAAGTCCAGCTAAATGCAATTTTTTTGGGCCGTCGTTAATAAGAGAGTTGGTGGCAGTCTGGCAGACATGATGGGGCAAGACATGCATAGAATTGGGCAACCCTTCTGCTCATGGCCCAGTTAGGCGAATCTAACATCAAAATTCATTAGGATTTTCTAAAAATTGATTTTAGATTATAGTTATAAAGAAACTAATTCTTCAAAAGCTGAAATCTAAAAGCACATATGAAGTGGATTGTGGATTCTAGTGTATATGGGTGGACTAGATTGTGAGAATCGAATTCTAGAATCGGACTGTTTATTTTTTATTCTGCTTTTGGAGCCAGAATCCAGAATCAAAAGCAAAAATAAATAGACCGTAAGTTGTTATCTCCTCTCTCTCTAAAAAACTAAGTTCTTATCTTCCTTCAACAACACCTACAGTAAAGTTTGCTACTTGATAGGGTTTCTTTACAGGGGATATGCCTAGGGGTGCAAACGGATCGGATACGGACGGATTTCGCTCATTCCGTATCCTATTTCAAATTTTTTCGGATATAGAATCGGATACGAGAGTTCCGGATTGAATCTGAATCTGAATTACCGAGATCGCGAATACGGAGCGAATACAGATCGTTCGGATCACGGTTAGTCTCGATTCTGAATAGTTAGTCGGATAATGCGTGAAAGCAAAAACCATATATGTCATACATATTAAAATCAATTAACCATACACAAAACTTTACTAGAACCTTGGAGACATATAAGTGTTTCAAATTCAATAATAGTTGCCTTCCTATATAAGAATAATATGCGACCAAGTATAATTCCAACCAACATATGAACTTATATGAAGTAGAATGTTTATGTTTATCGGATCATTATCGGATATCTATTGCACTCATTTACACCGATATTTTTCGGACATCTCGGATATGCGGATATAGATCGGATACGGATCGGATACTTCTCTTCCCATATCCTACCCCATATTTTTTTCGGATAGGCAGATTCGAATTCGGATCGAATTCGGATATAACCGGATATCATTTTTTCGGATTCGAATCGGATTTTAAACGAATTCGGTCTTCGGTCGGAGGATATGCCCAAGAATGCACAGCTCGTTGAGATTGGAATGGCGACTCGATTAATGTTCCAAGAAAGTTGAAAGTGCACAAAGGGGAAAAATGCAATAGTAAATATATCTTCGCGCAGATATATAATATCAAAATTGATATGGAAAATTAGTGAGCTGCCTGTACTAGTTTAAGCTAACCCAAAACATCAACAGAATCAGCAAGCTAGATAAAACAAGCAAGCCGTTAATTATAGTTTTCATTCCACGTACATCAAATTTTTGCAAATCCTACTCTTATTTCTACAACAGAACCGACTCTAACTAAACTAAGCAGTCGCCGTCTCGAACACGTCTACTAAGACAGCAGAACCCTTGGGTTGCCACCACACCATCCATTCGATTCGAAGAAGCAGAAGTGATAAATTCAGCAACATATTCTATGTACACAGGTTTGTCGTGTATACACCATACACACTAACTAATAAAAGTCATGAAAAATTATGAAAAAAAATTGTAGATGTACTTCATAGATTATTCTACCTATGTATGAAGTTTTAAGATCAAATTCATTATATATCGAGAGTTACAAAAAAAGAAAAAATTCTGACAAATTTAAACTTTTTAAACTTATTAGAATTTTCTCTTTTTTGTAATTCTCAATATATAATGAATTTGAACCTACAATTTTATACATAGGTAGAGTAATCTATAAAATACAACTACAATTTCTTAGAATTTTTCATAACTTTTATTAGTTAGTGTACACGGTGTGTATACGGGAAGTCCTGTATGTACAGATATGGCATCTTTCAACTTGCTGCAATTATGCTGATCGGCCAGCGCAAATATGCTCGTCATGGACTCGGCATCAAGGCTCTTGCAAAGGGTGTTCTCACAAATCAACTTTAGTCCTTCAACGGCGTACCGATCTGCGGCCTTGAGTAAATGCATGATGACGAGCACTCTCCTCTCGTCTCCATCAAGGTCATCCATGGCGGGAAACAGCGAGTCCGTGTATGTGAAATGAAGCAGCGCCCTGAAGACTGCGTGCTGCGTGTCTTCGACGGTTACGTGTGCTGTCCGCTCTCTACCCTCATCGGGCTGTAGAGCTCCGCCTCAAAAGACCGACGATCGACCGTGTCGCCACGGCGGCACGGCCCTATGCCCAACGAAAATCTCCCCTTCAACCATGAAAGTCACGTCGGCTCCCTCCTTTGTTCCTTTCCTTCTGTGGAACAGTTGCATGCAAATAACAGATCGAAGAAACACACGCAAAGGAACACAGAAGTTTTGAGGGCAATTTTCTCCTGTGTTATTCGTCTTAACCCTTGAGGCTATATTTATAGTACCACTACTACAAATTGTTATATCATAGACGGTTTTTCGAATCGATCGTAACCATATGTAAATGATATTAATATACAATTATCACAAACAGTTTTAATTTAGAACTATTTATGATGAGACCTTTTTATGGTAGACCTTCCATTTAATTGGACCGTGCCCTTCTTGCCTAAAACTTCTCACACTGACCTCCTTGCTGAAAGAAAAGCATCAAAAACCAATGAAACAATTATAAGCAAGGACCTGATCGATAACGTTCCTTTACTCCTCACATCACAAAATTGAACCAGAAAAAACAAGGACGTGCCTCAAGGTGCCGCAGCTTGCAAAGTATTTTGCTAACAGGTTGGTCATTCAACCATAAATTACAGCTTTTGCTTTGGCCAACAAAAACTGAGGTACACTGATACGAAGGTGAGGAGTACTCCGTAGTTCATAATTTAGTATCAGTATGAAGTAACAGCATATTTCAAGCATTATTCCGCATCACCATAAAAAAGAAAAGTAGGGTAAACGTTACTGCAAGGCATATTTTAACAAAGGCAATCAACAAAGATCGTAAAAGAATTTTTAGCCCATATTAATCTCCCTCAAAAAGAATTTTTAGCCTATATTAATCTCCCTCAAAAAGTTTTAGAATATCTTGAATCGATTTTCATTCTCAAATAAAATAAAATAAAAAATAGCAGAATGCTTAGTCAGCATTGTCAGAATTTTTATTATTTTTCTGTAAAATATTTTAATATGAAAATTTTACAGTATGTTAAAAACTGTCTTCAGTTTACTAAAAAAAATTCAGAAATATTGAGGCACGTTAGAGAATTTTTCACTGTTGTAGCCGAATCAGGGGAAAAAATTACAGTTTTAGTCACTGCGTTGATGAAATTTCAAAATTAGCCTCTAAACAGTAAAATTCAGCGCATCCATTCAGTGCAGCGCCGCCGGGATGGTGCCTCCCCGAGCGGCGACCTACCAATTCAGGCCAGTGGTTAAATCATTGGCCGCGCCAGTGCCCTAAATCTCCTCTCGCTCGAAGTCTATTACGGTGGGACCCAACTGGCAGACAGCGATCACAAGCCCAGTTCAACTCAAGAGGGCTCTCCATTGTATATGCGTTTCTAATTTTTCTTACTATTTCCAAACCGACCATTCTTCATATGATAATATTTTGTGCAATTTTATCAAATTACAATTAAAAATTTTATAAATTCATTTTAAATCATTTAGTTTTATAATATTAAAAATATTTAATTTTTCACCTCAGTTTAAATTATTTGAATTTAAGTTAATAGAAAACCGAATATGGTCTCCATTCAAAAATGTAAAACCCTAGATTATAAAATCATGGAATTATTTACATACACTCCTGAGACCATAGTAAACTCAATTTTGCAAAAATATTTAACTTTTGAATAATTTTAAATTATTTAAAAATAAAACTTTATTTTACCTTGGCATAGTTACTATTGCGATATACAAACCATAACTCTTTAAATCATAAAATAAATTTTAAGGTACTCATAAGGTTATGAGAATTCCAAATATGTAAAAATATTTAAATTAGAACCTAGTCTAATTTAAATTTGAAAATAAATTGTTTTCCAATGCACAGAGAACAAAATAGTAAAGACTTGGATCAAACAAACTCAAATCTTGGTAAAACCAATTTTTTCATGTTTTTAAGGTCACAAGCTTTCCAAATATACAAAAATATTTAGATTTTGGCATAGTTTGCATCAAACGGCTAAATAGGTCAATTTGAATTCATGCAAAGTCTGAATAGTCATAACTTATGCAAATGAACTCCAAATTTGATGAAACCAAATCCTTGAATCTTGAAAATAATACTTTCTCTATTTATGTAAAAATATCTCGTGTTTGTGCAAATTTGAATTAAGTCCATAATAGGCCTTAATGTTCACTAACATGGAAACCATCGCAGATAAAAGCAAAATGATACAAAACTAGCTTTAAAACACTCTTAGGGTCATCTCCTGCTAATGTTAGAAAAACAATTGAATAATATTGTATAGTGCAGTCGCAAACTTAAAACGAAAATTGAACCCTTATCGCGTAAACTTTAGAACTACTTTTGCTTTTTCAGCAATGTATAAAACATCTCATCTAACCGCAAATATTAAAAATGTCAGCCTAGAAATGTTCTTTAGGATAAGGACTACTATATTCTAGAAAAATAATCTAACTTGCTTTGCATCTAAATCCGGTTAAGAATACAACCCTAAGTATTATGTCTGCTAAAATTCGTAATATGAATGAACGAGCTTAAGAAATCAATGGTTAAGATACTAGTAGAGTTGTATCGCAAGAACCATCATAAAACCATGAATGTGCGGCCAGTAGCCTAAAATTTGTAGACCTAACTTGTGCAAATCACTTTTATGCAAAACACCTAGGGCTAAGTACTATTCATACATAACATCTTAACTAATGCCTTAATTCTGTTAGTCCAAATAAACTTTGCCTCTTGAATTCGAAGTTATAAAATATGAAGATACATAATTTTAGCCTCTTGAATTTGTAAATAACCTTATTTATGATTATAACTTTAACTTCTTGAATTTGAAGAATGAATGTAGCATATTCATGAAACGACCTTACATAAGCAAAGTACTAATGAAACCATTAAGTGATAACTCTAGAACTCTAAACTGCCTTGTTCTTCTTTGGTAAGATTCATTTGTTATTTACATCTGATTTCTTTTTACCCTTATTGATATGTTATTATTTGCTTTTGTCGCGGTTCTTGATTTATATCGCGTAGACGCCGATGTCTCGAAATTAGTCGATGACAACCCCAGTTACGACCCTAATTACGTCCCTAACGATGAGCAACCAGGCAAGCGCCCTCTTTTGATCATATTGATCCTATTACTTTAGAATGTTATGTTGTTTTATCAAACTATATGCATGTGTCTTTGTTATAAACTTGCTATGTTGTGGAAACCGGTAACTATTTTCAATTGTATGCACTACCTTTACCTTGACGTTTGATTACCTGTTATTGTAACCTAGTTATGATGTAGACATTACTTAGTGTCAATTAGGTAATAATTATGAAATATCTTATGTACATGCTTAGATATGCTCACTAGAACGTCTTTTAAAAGTTGAGACACATTACTATCTAGTTTGAGCAACTTTGTTTAATGGTACAAAACCTAGGTATGGTCTCTATGAAATTTGGTAAAAATCCAATCCAAAACTTATGGTTTAGGCGCAAACTAATTACTACTTAAACTTTAGGCATGAGGAGGGTCCTTGCACGTAGTTAGGGGGAGATTTTCGTCTGGGTCAATTAAGGACCGAACTTGATGCTATCACCAAAGTGATTTGGTGCAACCACATGTGCTAGTATAGGATCCATTAGGTTCTGCGCATAATGTGGACACCTAATCCATAGAAGGGCAACATATAGTACTGTTCACTGCAGCAGAATGCGGATGACATGGCAGTTACTCGATCATGCCACACTTCATCATAATTCTTCGAGCTGAGAGGAAGCGCAAATTCCTATTCCGAAGGACCGTAGTGGGTCAAGTAAGGTGCTCTGCCATATTGTGTTGCACCTCTCAATTTGCTCAAGTCTGCCTCTGTGCCTTTATCACCATTCAGTACTCAACTGCCGCAGTCATTGGCCGTCCATCCGCATGTGACATGACAAGGCACCTTTGGACCATACGAACGAGCGTCTTGAGTCCAGAGACGCCACTATGGTAGCGGATGCGAATCGGCTATGTCATGACGTGTCCCCTAGTGGCACCTAGGCCTTCATATAACTAACTGAGCAAGTCGGGATCAGGAACCGGTTCGCGTTACATGGCCATCCTGAAGATACTGGCTTGGATGTCACAACGGGGTTTCCTGTGCTTTTCCACAGGACTAGGTTTACGGAAGGATTCACAATTCCGTAAATAGGCAGTTGGCGAGTTTCAGGCATCCATTGGTAGCCTCTAAAGCTATTTACAGGCCAGTCAACTAAGACTAGTTCGAACTCATCGGGTGTACACTGTTAAAATAATTCGCGAGGTAGACTCACTTTTATCGTTAGAACGTTGGATCATGATTTGCTAATGTGAGTAGTGATCAATGTGAATTTCTCTTGTAACTGTGAGTGGATGCAGTTCTATTGGGCCTGATGTAGTCACTCGCTGTCAATCCCTTGAAGCCATCAATTCGACAATTAGAAATCGAAATCCCTAAATGGTTCACTCAATGCTAATCATTGTCAATACAAGTTGGAGCTCATTTATATGCATTCTTGCTTTAGAGATCTCGTTGCCCTGTGATTACTCTTGTGCTGTTGATGATCGTTAGCCACAAGATATGCATGTCTATCGTTACGAACAGTCGATTGGCAGGTTTCACACGTTCTGCTGTCAGGCCTTTAAAATTGGTGATGACTCATCATGCATTGTGAACCGTTGGTCAGAAGTTCGTTCCTTGAGAGTTCCTTTCGACTTTACTTGAGTTTTATCAGTATGATGCCTTGCTCTATTGCTTATAGACTAGATTTAAGTAGGTAGACTTTTCTTCTAGCTTTGTTGAACCATAATGTTAGTATGCTTACTTCTTTACTAAATTTATGCGAACCGAATCTTATCCCTATGCTGACACTGTGACTTCTGCAGTTCAATGCTTGGTTTTTTCTTTTGCTAATGTTCTCGACCTTTGAATTTTTTCTAGATCGTTGGATCTGAATCCCCGTGTAGTGACCTTGAGCCTTCAGTAAATTCCAAAAGTTCCACTTGCCTTGTAAAGGTTATTAAGTCATCTGCTTGGTAACGATTTCATGAAGCTCAATTGATATGCAGTTCTAACAATTGCAAGCTTGTAACTTGCACTACTTGCTGCTTCTTGCATTTAGAGGAGAAGGATAAGAGACACATAGGGCGAGGAGAGAAGATAACAGTGTATAAATTAAGTTTTGTCATTTTTTTTATCATTGGCAGAATCTTTTTGAAGAAGGATATCCTGCTAGGAGTGGAACAAATGAACTCCAAAATATTGGAAAAATTGCGAAACTTGCGGGATAAAGAGGCATGGTATGTGAAATCTTTATCTGAATTAAAGTTGTTATGCACATTGTCTTTTGATATAACTGTGGGTTTATTTTCTTAGACTTTTACTGGCACGTAAGATTTCTAATAGCCTCCTTAGATCTCTTCAAAGTTTACACCAAGGAAAAGTCGGGTTAGTTTTTCTGTCGGAGCAGACGTGAAGAGGTACTAGAAGTAAGACCGGTCGATGGATTTCTGGTCTGGATATCCTACGTGCGCATGCGCTTTGGGAGAGAGATTGATCGATCTACGTGATTGCGACGCCGAAGTCAGAAAGGTTGGAAGTACATATGGCCGCGCTGGGGATAGCCATAGTCGATAGATCGATGAGAAGGTCTTTCCTGGGTGCAGTGCATGACCGCCTTCTCAGCGATTTGAGTCAAAAGCCACGTGCGAGTCAGCTTAGTTTATTTTGTTTTTTCGCATTTAGGTTACTCGAAAAATACGTAATTACGTATAGATCCTTTTCGCTGTTTTTTATGAAAAGGACCTTTTGGTTCAGAAAAATCACGGAACTTTCGTGAATGGACCCTAAATAAATACAAAAAAAGAGTTTAGTTATGTTTGGATCATTCCGGCCATTTTTCGCGAAAAGGACTTTTCAATTTAGCGCAGTCGTGGATCCTTCGTGAGAGAACCCCAGACAGATACGGAAAAAAAACCGTGCTTGCGTTTGTGTCCTTTCAATCGTTTCACGCATTTTCTTGATGAATTTTAAAAAAACACCGCAAAAAAAAACGAAATTATTTCTACGAAAAAAACAACACGCGCAACGTATCACACCGCGAAAACATTCCTAGTACTCCTGACTTGCCAAGTATGCAAGAGCAGGAGTGACAAGGCAGGCATCATACCCTGAATTAAAGCTTGCAGACTTCACGCAAGGGGAGGCTATCCACGTGTCTTCCTTGGCAAATTTGCAAAAAAAACCTGTGTTTCTTGGAATTACGGATAGGTCCCTGTAATTTACGAATAGGTCCTTCGTGATTTTTTATGAGGGGAAGATTTCCTTTTCTAAATCGCATTTGGGTCCCTCGTGCGCCGTTTTACGGAAAAAAACCTTCCGTTAAATTCAAATCTCGAACAAGTATTTCTAGTGACAAAAACATTTTTTCCGGGAAAAACGGAGAAAGGACCTAGACGTAAAGAGTAAGGACCTGAATGTTACGTTTTTGGACCTGTCCGCTATCCTGAAAAATTAGAAAATGGCTTGTTCGCGATTTAAATCTAACGGGAGGTTCTTTTCAGAAATGGCGACGAGGACCCGAACGCTAATTTAGAGAGAAAAATCTTCCTCTCTCAAAAATCGCGAAGGACCTGTTCAGTAATTTACAAAAGGACTAAATCATGAAAAAAAATTTTGAGCCGAGGCTGGCTCGGCCGAGCCGAAGCTCGGCTCAAATGAACCAGGAGGCGCGAACTCCTCCACTAATTTGAGGGGTAGTATACCTTTTTACCCTCACATGGACCGGTAAATTAAGTACTCCTTCGTCCAAGTTTGTTTATAAAGTTTATTTTTTAAATAGTATTGTCTATAAATATAAAACATATTTCATATTTAAATGTAAAATTAGTGTAATGTTTTCTATATACTCTAATAAATATTCATCTTTATTTCACATTCTCTACATGCATACATTAAATATAGTGCTTAGTGATACTCCCTCTGTTTTTTTTATAAAGCGTCTTTTGATTTTGCACAAGGATTAAGGGTGCATTGAAATTGAGAAAAATACGAGAGAAGATGACTTAGATGCCCCCCACTTAATTATCTTGGAAGATGAAAGATATACTTTATGTGGGTGGTAATGAATAAATACATATGGATGAGAGAAAATAAATAGGGGTATAGAAGGAAAAGTCTCATTAAATCTACATGCAAACCTTACATTTGTAAACAAGATCATTCAAAAAATAGGCCTTATAAAAAAACGGAGAAAGTAATAATTAAGAATAATCTAGTCATTTTCTTGATATATGTGTCAAGAAGAAATAGGCTTTATAAGGGCATGTACAATGGAAAGTCAAGAGTGTCTCTTAGAGCATCTCCAATGGTGCCACTTCAGCTAGCTATAAGGGTGCCATCTCAGCATTTTGCTTAGGTGAAAGAGAGAAAATGAGGAGAGAGATATAGACTGGCTACTAAGGGCATCCGCAATGGTTAAAGATAATTGCTCTCTATAGTAAAATCCATGTCATCTATATACCATGCTATAGTAAACCTTTGCAATGGTGAATCTATATAGATGTCTATAGCTATTTTTAATTAATAGAGTGCTCTCTCTCTCTTTCTTCATTTAATTAATAGACAATCTACAGGTCTATAGATAGCAGCGCTCTCTCTCTCTTCATTTAATTGCTTGCCACATAGGATAAATGCTGATATGGACTTCTTATAGATAGCTGACTAGGCACCATTACGGATGCCCTAATGTATATCAGGCTATAACTGATTCCAAGGCACTTATTATCTATTACATGTGGGCCAATATTTAATTTTATAGACAATGCTATAGCTAATCTATTGGAGAGATTGTCTATATGCTATCTATAGATGACATGGACATTTCTTATAGCTAGTACCATTGGAGATGCTCTTAGCACATTCTTCTAAGCAAAAAAGATAAGCATATACAAAGGACATGCACAAGAGCCAATATGCTATTTAATACTGCTCCTCTCTAATTCTGCCTAGGAGTTTGTGAAGAGTCGTCTCTTCACCAAGAGTCGACTCTAGCATTTTTTGCATTTTCCCCCCTGTCACATCAGCGAAGCATATCCACCTCATCACTAAGAGACGCCATATTAAATGGCTTTGTACATGCCCTAATAAACTTGGCCGGAGGGAGTACTAGGTAGCACTACAAAAACAAGATGCAAATCTACATTGATTTTGCAAGCAAGATGCCCTCTGCTCATTAAAGCCTACACAGATTTTCCCATTAAAAACCAGAAAACATTTAAAACGGCGCGTGGCAAATATTAATCACCAAAGATGTGCACGCACGAAGCTTAATGCGCCACCACACGGCCGGCGGGCAGCTAGCCTCCCACGCACGCATGCACAACACGTACAGATAGATGCATGCATGAGCAAACCATCCAGGAAGGAAAAATAAGAAAGAAACCCTCGCCCGGCCGGCCCCTATAAATACCCCATTCCCACGCCGTTGTTTGTCACAACACATAATAAACACAGACAGAGTACGATGCTGGGATCCCTCTCCAACATCGTCGCCGTCGCCGTCCTCGCGGTGCTCGTCACCGGCGGCTCGTGCGCCCCCAATGTGCCGCCCGGCCCCAACATCACGACCAACTACGACGGCAAGTGGCTCACCGCCAAGGGCACCTGGTACGGCAAGCCCACCGGTGCTGGCCCAGACGACAACGGTACGTACACCACACAGCCACGCACTAGTTTCAGAGACACTTGCATGTCGTCGCGACCTATGTAAATTTGCACGTACGGTACGTATCAATGGCTAGCTAGCTCGTGCTGTCATGCGATCTATGTATCATAGGGTTTTTGTGACGATATGCAGGTGGTGCATGCGGGATCAAGGGTGTGGACCAGCCTCCCTACAGCGGCATGACGTCCTGTGGCAACGAGCCCATCTTCAAGGACGGCAAGGGATGCGGCTCTTGCTACGAGGTATGTATGCTATATATATGCACGCGTGTGTGTGACTGTGTGCTGCGTAATTGATGCATGGAATTTCTATTGCGTGTGTGATTCGTAATATTAATTGAAACTAATGTTTGGCTCGATCGATATGGAGTTGAGTATTAGGCCATTCTCAGTGAGAGTTTCATTCTCATTAAATGACATAACACATCATCATGTTTGGTGACATGGCAAGGTAATTATGAAGAGAGATAGAGAGAGTTTCATGGGAGGTGAGAGGGTTTCATCTAGATGAAACTTAAGATACACAGTTACCTAGACAAAATCTGATATGACACTCTTGAAAACTGGAAAATGAAACTATGTATTTAGAATGGCCTTAATATAATGTTGCAGATAAAGTGTGAGAAGCCGGAGGTGTGCTCCAACAAGCCGGTGGTGGTGTTCATCACGAACATGAACTACGATCCCATCTCACCGTACCACTTCGACCTGGCCGGCAAGGCGTTCGGCGCCATGGCCAAGCCAGGCAAGGAGAACGAGCTCCGTAGCGCCGGCATGATCGACATGCAGTTCAGGAGGGTGCGGTGCAAGTACGCGGGGGGCCAGAAGATTGTGTTTCACGTGGAGGAGGGCTCCAACCCCTTCTACCTGGCGGTGCTGGTGAAGTTCGTCGCGGACGACGGCAACATCGTGCAGATGGACCTCAAGGAGGAGGGGTCGCCGGAGTGGAGGCCGATGAAGGAGTCGTGGGGCGCCATCTGGAGGATGGATACCGCCAAGCCGCTCAAGGCCGCCATCTCCATCTGCCTCACCAGCGAGTCCGGCAAGAAGCTCGTCGCCAACGACGTCATCCCGGCCAACTGGAAGCCGGGCATATTCTATGAGTCAAACATCCAGTTCTAAACTTGCAATTAATCCCTCATTTTTATTTTATTTTATTTCTTCTTCCTTTTCATTTGTCAGTCAAATGAGATTAAAGACATTGTACATGCATGCTCCCAGCATAGTGATGCCTAGTCGCCGGCAGATCTCTGTTTGAGCATGTAATTATGTATTTGACCATGCATGGAAGTTTCTAATTAATAAATAATCCAGGCTCACCTTATGTTTGGGCCTACATAAATGGGAATTCCTAAATAGTACTCCAGTATTTTTTTGTGAGTACTCAATTTTTTTATCTATAAATTACTCAAATTGGAGGAGAGGAAGTAAATTAATTTTATGAATTGGATCTAGATCTCAACACTCAAAATTTAAGTGCTATTTAACAAGAAAACACTTAGATTCTCTCTAGACACCCTATGATTTATTCAAGTGTCACTGATAAATTAGCATGCGGCTGAAATTCAATGATATGCATGTACACTTCGAAGTCATATTTCGTATCACATTTCGTACGTAGCAATAATATAATATAATATATCTCTTATAGCCGGGAGAATTCTGCCTCAGCCCAAGCGCCACGTCACCGGTTTTTCGAAAAACTCTCCGTAAAATCTGAAATTACGAACGGATCCTTCGACCAGAATTAGAAATCACTAACGGTCCTTCTACAAGTTATTTTGCAAAAAGACCTATAGTCCGTTCTTCGACCGGAGTTTTAAAAATAAAATTAACAGGTCCTTCCAATCGAATATTTTGCAAAGAACCCGTAGTTCCGCAAATTCAACGCGTTCGCCATTCTTTGATGCGAAGATTTAAAAATATTTTGCGAGTTCTTTCGACTCGGAGATTTAAAAAATGAAATCACTAACAGGTCCTTCTAGCGATTATTTTGCTAAAAGGACCCTATAGTTCAAAATTGACGTGTTCACGGTTCTTTCGACTCGAAAGATTTTAAAATTGGAATCACCACGAGTCCTTCGCTGGTTATTTTGCAAAAAATCGGTTTTTCAATTCGACCCGGAAAATTTTTAAAAAATAGATCGTAAATAGGTCCTTTGAACGGTTATTTCGAAAAAAAAGACCTGTAATTCTGCAATTCCAATTTATAAAAAAAACTCGAACCAAATTTTTTTCTCGCGGTGTCGGTTCTTTCGACCTGGAAGATTTAAAAATATTTTAGATCGTAAATAGATCCTTCCACCGGTTATTTTGAAAAAAAAGACCCGTTGTTTCGCAGGTTCAGTTTACAAAAAAAAAATCAGACCAAATTTTTCTTCGCGTTCAACGTTTGTAATATTGCATTACTGATTCCCATAAGCGCAACTAATGCCAACGGCGCGGCGTAGCGCGCTATTTTACCTAGTATATCTTATAGCCGGGAGAATCCAGGAGCAACCACAGCCGCCACGTCATTGCCTTTTCGAAAATGCCCCCTGAAAATCGAAAATTACAAACGGGTCCTTGCACGGTAAATTAAAAATCACGAACGGGTCCTTCTACAGGTTATTTTGCAAAAAAGACCCCGTAGTCCGGTTCTTTCGAGCCGGGAGATTTTAAAAAATTAGAAATCGTGAACGTGTCCTTCCACCGATTTTTTATGAAAAGGATCCCGTAGTTACGCAAATTCAATGCGGTTGCCGGTTCTTTCTACCGAAAGATTTTAAAAAATTTAGAATCACGGATAGATCCTTTCACCGGTTATTTTGAGAAAAAAACCCGGTTCTTTCAACCCGCAAGATTTTTTAAAAAATTATATCGCGAATAGGTCCTTCCACCGATGTTTTGCGAAAAGGATCCCGTAGTTCGCAAATTCAACGCGGTTGCGATTCTTTCTACCAAAGATTTAACAAAAATTAGAATCGCGAAAGTGTGCTTTCACCAGTTATTTTGCAAAAAAACACCTGCTTTTTCGATTCAAAGATTTTTAAAATTTATATCGTAAATAGATTCTTCCATCGTTATTTTGAAAAAAGACCAGTAGTTCCAAAATTGATTTACAAAAACTCGAGCAAATTTTTTCATGGTAAGATCGCGTCCCTACCTAGTATCTCTTATAGCCGGAGAATTCGCTTCATTTAAGCGCCACGTCACCGGTTTTTCGAAAAACTCTCCGTAAAATCTGAAATTACGAACGGATCCTTCGACGGTAAATTAGAAATCACGAACGGGTCCTTCTACAGGTTATTTTGCAAAAAAGACCCTATAGTCCGGTTCTTTCGACCCGGGAGTTTTAAAAAAATAAAATTGCGAACAGGTCCTTCCACTGAATATTTTGCAAAAAGAACCCCGTAGTTCCGCAAATTCAACGCGTTCGCCAGTTCTTTCGGTCTGGAAGATTTAAAAAATTTGGAATCATGAGCAGGTCGTTCCGCCAGTTATTTTGCAGGTTCTTTCGACTCGGGAGATTTAAAAAAAATGAAATCACGAACAGGTCCTTCTAGCGATTATTTTGCGAAAAGGACCCTATAGTTCCGCAAATTCGACGTGTTCACCGGTTCTTTCGACCAAAGATTTTAAAAAAATTGGAATCACCACCAGGTCCTTCTGCTGGTTATTTTGCAAAAAAAAATCGGTTTTTTCGACCCGGAAATTTTTTAAAAAATAGATCGTAAATAGGTCCTTTGAACGGTTATTTCGAAAAAAAAGACCTGTAATTCTGCAATTCCAATTTATAAAAAAAACTCGAACCAAATTTTTTTCTCGCGGTGTCGCTTCTTTCGACCGAAGATTTAAAATATTTTAGATCGTAAATAGATCCTTCCACCGTTATTTTGAAAAAAAAGACCCGTTGTTTCGCAAGTTCAGTTTACAAAAAAAAAATCAGACCAAATTTTTCTTCGCGTTCAACGTTTGTAATATTGCATTACTGATTCCCATAAGCGCAACTAATGCCAACGGCGCGGCGTAGCGCGCTATTTTACCTAGTAATATTAATCAGCCATGACGCAGTAATTAAACGCTACGTTAATTGATCATGACGAGTGTAATGCTCAAACAAACAACGACGAAGGTTTGGTACTATCATGATTCCAATCAGTCGACAAAAATATCTTTCTTGAATCTAAATAGCTACCATCACGTGGACTACCATACGTGCAGAGTAACCCAGAAAAAAATAGATGCATGGCTGACCAAATGTGCAAATGGAACAGCTAACAAATCTTTCAGTTTAGAACAGTGGCGACCTGTATAATTAGTTCAAGGTAATAACAGTAACACCACCATTATTTTGAGTTAATTATACTGATCTCAACATATATATTAGCTAACAAAATATCCAGTTCACCCAATATTCTATTAGTTAATACATCATATTCAGAGTGTTGCAGTAAAACAATAATTAGAGACTAAAATTGAAGCTTATTGCAATCCATTGTGGCAGGTCGGTCGTTATCAAGTTCTTACATATTGCATGTAGTACATCCATAAATAATTCACATAATACTAAGTACCTAATAGATCGACGGTTTCCACCGTACGATCCACTAATCCACTCATTCCTCCTGATAGTCCTCCACTGCATCATCACCTGGACTATGCGGATTATCCTCAACCCATGCCTCGCAGACGAATTCATAATCCTCAGTTTCTAAGCAAAGGATGAGTATAAAAGTACTCAACAAGCATTATTAACAAAATGCATCATATGAATTTTTACCAACATCAATCTCATTGACAATCTTCTCTCAAATTCATCTTTAGGAAAAAAAAATATGGTTTTGTTAGTAGAATGGGGGTTTCCAATTTTTAACTACTGAAACTACCACTAGCACTCGTATATAAGGTAGACTTAGCCTCTGTAGCCTCCAATTCAGCAGATACACATGAATTCATGATTTTACCATACACAGGTTTGTACCACTTTATCTATGTGAACCCAATCTCAGTTGAGAACCCAGAACATTTATCGCTATTCAGGCATTAGATCTCCAACCCTGACACCATTGCCAGTTATACTCCGACTAACAATAGCAGTACCCATCTCATAGCATTTAAATATAGCTCCTTCAAGCATTAAATTTCCAACCCAAGCACCATTGTCAGTTGTACTTCGACTAACAACGGCAAGCAATACTCATCTCATGGCATTTAAATATAGCGCCTTAGAATCAACAGCAGCTGATATATTGTCCCTCACTAGGACTCCACGTATACCAAGCTTCACACACTTAGTTATCTACTCTTATCCAATATGAAGATCATAACACCATTATGGGACAATCTTTTCTGATTGTTTCCACACACTATGGTTGATGCATATAATACAGCTCAATACCAGAGTGTAGTGGTTCAACCTTTTGTTCTAGCCATATGTAGAAGGGGTGCACCGGTAATGCTCATCATCTATGGCACCTTCTACCCACCATACATAAATATGCGTTACCAAGACATTTCAACACATCACAATTCAAACATTGCCTCAGCAGTCATAATCAATTCTATATATCCATAACCAACCACTGCCGCAATAGTTCATCATCATAACCATCTTTTTAATAGTATCCGATTTAGGGTTTTCCTAAAAATGATTTCTTATGCATTGGTGATATCATATATAAGTAAACATGATTGAGTAAAAATATTTAAATATGATCAAGAAATAGCTTGCCTAGGTTTTAATAAAAGTAATCTTTCTCACACGGCTGTGGCTAAGATCACTCATCGGATTCGATTTAATTCCTGAAATTATAAAATACCACATCTTAGGTGGCTATTAGATTTTTGCATATTTTACGGTGTCCAACCCTTGTTAAGGTTTTATTATTGGATATACATATATTGCCTCTTTTAAACCTTGGATATTTTTAATTTATTGCCTTTTTGTTATAAGCATGGTAACTTAGATTAATTAATTTATTAGGTTTTTAATCAGGTATATTAAATTTGGATGATGCAATGATGTAGATAAAATTTTTCTCTCCTTTATTTTTTCTTTTTCTTTTCTCCTTTTCTTTTCTACCCCACTCGGCCTTATCCCTTGGCCTTTCATTTCTTCCCCAAACTCTCTCTCTCACCCAGGGTTTTCTCTTCCTTCCCTACCTCAATCCAACCGGCCTCCCACTACTGGCAGCTCTTGCACGGCACTATCGCCTGGTTGCCCTCCTCGCGTGGCTTCCCTAGCTTGCTCGCCCTGGCCGGGCCGCCCCACGCTACGCTCTCTGGGCCTTTGCATCTGCAAGCTGCCACCTCCATGCGCGCCTATGGTGCCCACCTCGACCCGGCTGTGTAACATCTCGGAGAAATGTAATAAAATAAAAATAAATATTTTGAATTTGAGTGTGATCATTTCTGAGTTTTATTGACATTATTTAAGTTTATTTGAATTTTCTTTGGATTTATGCTTTGAGTGAAAAATCATATAAAAGGAATTAGTGAATGGATAATGGTAAAAAGATAAAAATGTAAAAGTGAAATCTTGAAAATTTTATATTAAAAATCTTCAGCACCCAGGTGAATCATTTCATTTGACAAATAAATTTTTATGCAAAGGATAATGCAATAATTATTGAAAAGACACCCTTTGACCTGCAAATAGTGAATGATCAGAATTATTACAAAATATTAGAAAATTATCTGCAGCTAGAAAATTTACCATAACGTCCTCAATATAGTAGTTATCTCTGCTAAAAATATAAAAAATTAATAATATCATTAAGGCCTTTTAAAATTCAAAATAGAAACATTGAAATTTTGAAAATCATCATGTATGGATTTATAGAAAATAAATATGCAATATTTTGACTCAAAATTTTTATGGAAGAATTCTCACTCAAATCAAACTTTGAAAAAAAGTTTCAAAAATAATTGACAACATTCAAACTTTGAAAAAAAGTTTCAAAAATAATTGATAACATTTATATCCTCAAATAAAATGAATTTAGAAGGGAGATTTGGGACCAATCATTGTTGTCAGAATATTTATAATTTCTCGATGAGATATTTTAACCCCGAATTTTTACCAGCTGACAAGTCTTATCTAGGGACTCATGTCACAAAGTGTTGAAAATTTTCTCCAAGGTTTGGTAGCCAAATAAATTCAGGTCATGAGCTGTCCAAGCCGAGTTCATCTTTTAGCCGCCTTACCTCACTGACGAGTGGGCCCGCTTACTGTGTTGACCCCATTTGCTGGCAAGCAACGGGAAAGCCGCTCCCTCACTGCTCGGTGGACCTGGTCCCACAAGGCAAACTCTCTCCCCTCCCTTATCCTCCTCCTCTTAGCCAAACTGCTCTCTGTTCTCTCTCTCGATTTCTCTTCACTAAGTACCGCCTCTTAACTCGATTTACTGCATCAATCATGTTGCCTCTGTTCCTTTGTGCCACACCTCACCTTGGCTTTCCCCATGCCATTCCCTGCCTTTCATTTATGATGAATCACTGTAAGTTCGAATTCCATTGGTTTTGGCGATTGATTTAATATTAATGTTTAATCCTTATTTAATGACAAACCTAATCATTATGAGACTAACATGTCTATTGAGCAATTGTTTAGTAGTCTCATATTTGGAATAGAAAATGGAAAACCCAAGGTATGTATGCACATTCTTTCTAGTATTAATTGCATACTTTGAATTCAAGTTAAAGTATGAATGTCCCCATTGTATTAACCACAAAATGTGCATCATGTTTCCCAATCCATATATTATATGGATGCACACATTTAGGGGGAGTTCACACTCTAACTTGAAGAGTCAATTTAAATGAAAATTTAAATTGAGTTCATTTATCTTATTAATCATTAAAGAACACTTCATCATGTGTTGATGGTGTTCCTTGATTAATTAAGGATAAATGAATAGTTCTTAAGTATAATGAAGCATGCGTTGCATTATTATACTTAAGACACATTTTATATCATTCAAATTGATTAAGAGTTGTGCTCAATTGATCTAAAGGCATCCATTATGTGTTAATAGAGTGTAAGAGATAATTGAGACAACCATGCATTTTGGACTAACTATTTTATGAGTTGTGATTGAGTTAGGTTAAGTCCAAAGATGGATGAGATGATGAAAACGGGACAAGGACGACATCATGAGGTGATGGGCGTCAAGAGGAGATCCCGTAGAGATTAAGAGAAGAGCGGAGTGATGATCCCGGGGGAGCGTAAGAGTGAAGATCATAAAGACCCTAACAGGGATTGCTTGCGTGCGGCGGCGAAGGTATAACTAGATAGGCTAAGGACTTCTTAGTCTTTGAGTCTAGTTTTTATCGCCGTACTATTAAGAGGGGTTGAGTCCTAGCTTGAGCTTCATCATGTGTTAATGATCTCAATCCCGTGTTCACTCGAGCTTAAATCTTATTTAGATTTGGTTTTTGCATAGTGCTAACCATTTGGCATGTGTTGCGAATGTGTTAAGCTTATGCTCGGTTGTTGTTGCATTATGCTCTGATTTGCATGTGTTGCAAAGATGAAAAGTATGTGCATTTGGTTTTCGCATAAAGCTTTGATTTGCATGTGTTGCAAATAGAATAAGCTAGTGCGTTGTCTTTTGCGTGAAGTTCACTTTTGCATGTGTTGCATTTGTTGAAGCTTCATGTTTTTTTGTTTTTGTTTGTAAAACAAATCTTTCTTAAATCAAAGTGTTGCTTGGAGCTAAGTTTTGCATGTGTTGCAAAAGGAGAGAGCTCAAGCATGATTTGGTATTTATGTGGTTTGTATGGGACTAGAGGCTTGCATGTGTTGCAAGTAAAGAGCTCATACATTTGACTTGGCGTTTATGTGTTTGTATGGAGCTAGAGGCTTGCATGTGTTGCAAGTAGAGAGCTAATTCATTTGATTTTGTTTAAGTGTAGTTGCATGGAACTAGAGAATTGCATGTATTGCAATTAGAGAGTTCATGCACCTTGATTTGGTATGGCTTGGAGCTAGACTTTTGCATGTGTTGCAAAGAGTAGTGCTCAAGCATGAAATATGTTTAATGTGTTATTTGAAAGTTCGTTGTGCGAATAAACCGAGGTCTATGAGTCCGGAATTTCGAGAGCATGTGAGTAGGGCTCGCAACAGGTGTTTGCGAGTTGACTGGGTCTCGTGTTGACCTTCACATGGCTAGGGGAATTAATTTCATAGACTCGGGTTTGATTTGCTTAATATGTTTTGCAAATAGATCTTGAGTTGATCGTGAAATGTGTTTTTGCTAGTTGGTTTTGTTGTTTGCAAATGTGTTTTGCAAATGAGCTTAGAAGTTATGTGTTTCGATCCTAAAGCATGTGTTGGCATTTGCAAATGTGTTTTGCAAAATATCGGGGTCATGTGTTGATCCGTACATGGCTAAGAGGATTGATCTCATAAGTTCGTGGTTTATTTGTGAAATGTGTTTTTCGCAAATTCGTTTGAGATTCTTTGAGCATGAGTTAAGTTGGTGCAAATGTGTTTTGCACAAGTGTATGATCATGTGTTGATCATCTAATGGCTCAAAGAAAAGTGTTTGGTTTTTGGAGAAATGATTTTGTGTTGAAAATCTGAATTTCTCAAAGAAGCCGGCACTACCAACATTGAAGGTGCGGTTGTATCGCAAAGCCGGCACTACCGCTTATGGAGCGGTAGTGCCGCTCTGTGTCCGGTACTACCGGGCTTGCAACACCGGTAGCTATTTGGTAGTGCGCGTGTTTTTTGTTGTGCCGTGGCCGGCACTACCGCTCGGGGAGGGCGGTAGTACCGGAAATGCGACCGTTAGCCGACCGTTGGGGCTACGGTCGGTACTACCGGGCCTATTAGGGAGGTAGTACCGGGTTTGGCTATTTTCTGCCCGTTTTGCCCCTATATGGCTAGTTTTCTTTGGGGGGTTATAAATAGACCCCATGGGGGGCTTGGGCAGGTTGTTGCTGTGCTTGTGATGTCTCTTGGCTCTTGTGTGAGTATTTGGGAGGTAGTTTGCATGTGTTGCATCCCCTCAAGTTGATTCTTGAGCAAAGAGTGAGCCTAATTGCATGTGTTGCAATTAGGAAGTGGATTGTGAGTCTCTTGTGCATGTGTTGCACTTGAGGGAGACCTAGGTGCATGTGTTGCACTAGGTAATCACCGGAAGCGCATGTGTTGTGCTTGGTAAAGTTCAAGCGGGAGGCTCGGCTTGTTACTCTTGGAGGTTGCCAACTCCTAGACGGCGTAGAGCGTCGTGCGTGGGAGCTCTCAAGGTTGTGAGACGCCCCGGCGAAGTTTGTGGAGGTTCGGGTTGAGCCTACGCAAAAGCGTGAAAAACCACATTTAGTGAAATCGAGGCGAGTGCTCAAGCACGGAGCCGGTCCAAGAGTTTGGGCTAGTCTCAACGTGGACTAGGGGAGACCGACAAGTCTCCAAACACCACGGAAAAATATCGGTTGTCTCTTGTCTCTTTTACATTCAAGCATTTACATTTGTTGATATAATATTGATTGCTTGATTGTGTTAGAATTGCTTAGTTTAGTTTGTTTGTTTAATTTAGTAATTCTTGTATAGAGACATAATTTAGTTAGTGCACTAGTAAGCTTAGTTGATTTAGGCTTTAATTGTCAAAACCGAGTTTATCGCTTCCGCATTATCGTTGTGTAGGTTTTGACATAGGGGTTGATTAGAGCGAATTATTTAGTGAGAGATTAATTTTGTAAAACGCCTATTCACCCCCCCTCTAGGCGCATCCTCGATCCTACAATCACACCAATAGATAGCCTTTGACCCTATACCAGCTCACGCCATTTCTGTTTTCATTCCGGCCGCAAAATAAGGATGATCAAGCTGTAGCCACTGCCCTTCCTTGGCTATAAAAACCAGATGATCACAACCCAGAAGTAAGACTCCTCCAAGCCAAGCCAAAACATTCCCTACCGAGTTCAAGCAAACACCAAATCGCTGTTACCACCGAGTTCTAGAGCAAGAGGCAAAACCAAAATTGAGCCACACTAGCGAGCTATTAACTAATTTGGACAAACCTTAGTGTCCAAAGTATATCCCCTAATCTCACCCTCTCCCCATTTTCAGCTCAGAAGCCCTGAATGGCCATTGTAACTATTCACCGTCTTCCCCGCAATCTATGAATGGTGGTAGCACGGCATGGTTACTCCCCAACCTAACCAATGAGCAAAATGAGATGCTCTACCCTCCCTCATGCTTAAACTGTACTTCTTTGAGCTTGAGCAGGTCCCGTTCATCCAGCCGACAATCCACAGCCGCCTCCACCGCTTGAGCTTGGTGGCAGCCATCTCCAGCCATTGCCGACCATGACCAACACCTTCCACAGATGCGCTATAACCCACTGGAGCTGCTTGCGCCAACAGTCGACCGATTCCGGTCGCCGCCCGTCGCCATCGCCATGCCCTAGCCACCTCCCCTGCTTTATTTCTCTGCTTCACGAGTCCCAGATGGTAGTCAGCATGAGGCAACCTCAATTCAACCAGTAAAGGCGCTTTCCATTCTGTGAAAGCATATTGTCTGATTTTCCAGAATTTTGCATACCCGAAATAATTCAACTATTTGTAACTTTTGCATTATAACTCCAATTTGAATTAAATAAATTTCTAAAATCATATAAAATCAAGCACTTTCATAATAGGTAAAAATATTTTGGAAAATATCACTAGGTGAATTTGAAATTCAAATTTAAAGAAAAGACCTAAACATATGCTACATATAAAAAATGTTGTAAACAAACTCAGAATTGAATGAAAGAAATTTTAATGAAATGCTTATGCTTTCAGGAACTCAAATATGTAAACAAGTTTCAACTTTGTTTGAATCATTTTCTGTTAAAAGTTAATATCAATGCACTAAATATTCAAAAGGGTATAATTTATGCAAAAGAAATCTAAAATGAGTAGGATTGATTTCTAAATACTATTATGTCAGTAAATTACCTGAGTGTGTTAAAATACTTAAGAAATAATCTTGACTTGAATTGTTTCATGAATAAGAATGAGACCCTAGTGTAAAAGGTATATATGTATATGCATGAGTAACTATCAGTAATGCCTACACACATGTATATATGCAAAACGAACCATGAAACTGAGTTACTTTACAGCAGTAAAATGAACTTATTTTGGAATAGGCCCTATGAATGGAATATAACCCAAGTGTAAATATACGTGCAACTATGGTAGTATCTATGTACATATATGCATATATAAAGTGTCTAATAGCTATACAAAGATATGAATAGATATCAGAATAAGTAATTTATCACTATTGAAATATTTTGAATACAGTAACAAAAGATTGCATATGCATAAACTTAATTGGCATAAAGACCATAAGCTTATCTCTATAAAATAATATAAATATATGTATAAAACCTCATGAAACAAATATCATACTAAGTAGGGCTAGTCTCAGCATATTCTAAAGGATACGATCGGCAAAAAGAATTTATTTGAATTCAGTTTATAAAAGACTTTAATCTTCATATGCTTATAAACTATCATGGCCAAAATCAAAATAATGCAAAACTAGTTTTAAAACACTTCTAGGACCATCCCCTACTAATGCCAGAAAAATAAGTAAATAATTATGTATAGTGTAGTCGCAAACTTAAAACGAAATATGATTCTTTATAATGACAACTTTATGACCACTTAAGCCTTTTCGGTAGTCTGTAAAATATCTCGTCTAAATGCAAATTTTGTGAAGATTAGCCTAGAAATGCTATTTAGGATATGAACTACCATAATCTGGAAAAATATTCTTATTAAAACTTGCTTTTCATCTGAATCCTGCTAGTGCAATAACCTTAAGTGTTATAGTCATCGGAAACACATTATAAGAATAGTTGAACATAAGAAACCTTTAGATAATGTACTTGTGTCGCAAGAATCATTATGTAACCATGTTAATGCACCCGGTAGCCTTATTTTGTAGACCCCAGCATATATAGATCACCTTGCATGCAAAGCATATAGGGCTAAGTGCTAATCGTACACTACACCTTACTAATCCGATTCCATAACGTAAATCTTATAACACCATATAAGCTATTTCAGCAATAAATATAATATCTCATTCAAATCCTAAAATTTATAAAATCAGCTTAGATAGGCTCTCCAAAGTAAATGCTACCCTATTCTGAAGAAATAATCTCATTTCGTCCTACTTTGCATATAAATCCTGATAGCAACATAACCTTAAGTATTATGATTTCTGGACTTCATAATATGAATAAACAAACTTAGCAATAATGAAGAAATCTGTAGTTAAGATATTTAGATCATTAGAACCTTCTTAAAAACCATGAGTATATAACCAGTAACCTAACTCAATAGATCTAACATATTCGAAACCGTTTTTAGGTAAAATCAACTAAGGATTAAGTACTATTCATTTATATCATACAACAGCTAATGTTTTAATTCTATTAATCTAAATAATTTTTGCATCTTGAATTCAAAATTATAAATATAAAAGTACATAATTTTAGCTTCTTGAATTCGTAAAACAAGAATGGATAATCTATAAAGAAAATCATGCATCGCTCAACTTGAAAACTATTATTGATATGAATGTTTAATCAACTAAAAATACAAGAACGTGAAATCATGCAACTCAAACTCTTAAGCTATTCCTATTTTCTACAGTGAGTCTTTATTTGGATTTTCTGTCTATCTTCTTTTTGCCCTTATTAAAGTTTGTTATTTGCTATATTTTCGTTAAATGACGAGTAGAACCCGACATCACTAACTCCGTCGTTCACTACGTTAGCTGTGACCAAGACTTCGTCAAAAACAACAGTTAAGCAAGGCAAGCACCCCTTTGATCATATTGATCCCAGAATTTAATTTTCCTTTTATTTATCAAACTGTTTCATGCATGCACTTATTTTCTGTAAATTCTCTATTTTGTGGTATTGGTAGATACATGTTGTCTCATGAAACTTCCTTGATAAATATGGACATGTGAACCTTGATAACCATAGATTAAGGATAGACATTACTTAATATCATCATAGGTATACACGATTACATATTAACTATGCTTAGCCATGCTTTATTAGCAGCGATGTAGATGATCAGATCAAAATTGTTTTCTAAGAATTTAAAAAGGTTGGATATGACACTGTTGGTTATTGGTATTTTGATTAAAAACCAAAATAAAACTATGATTTTGACGTGGACAATTATTGGCAATAGCCGGATGTGCAGAGGGATTTGCACGCAGTGTAGGGTGAAGTATCGCCTATGTCAACTTAAGGACTGAACAATGGGATGCTATTGATTCAAGAAACTCATATAACCACGAGGGCTGGTATGGGACACTTTAACTTATTAAGTTATTTAGATATGGCTTTGCACATTGGTAGACGGGAGATAGTAGAAGCATTCTGGTCTGGTCTACTTGTGAGGGGTTTTCACACCTTGGTGTGGGTAAATGCATATTGGTATAACGGTGTATACCTTGCTGTGGGTAGAAACGGCATCCAACTACTTACCACACTTTATGTACTTTTGTTTCTACCACCACAGCGAGGGCTTAACGTCACCAGGCTGGTGCAAAGTCATATCTAGGTAATGTAATGTCTATGTATGATCTTCTTGCCGACACACCAAAGGAAGTGTGTCAATTGACCTGGTAAAAGAGGTTGATCATTTCTTATGGGTAAAATTGTACACCTCTGCAGAGTGTAAATCTAATCGATTAGCCACGCCCGTGGTCATAGGCACTTGGTGAAATCACTAGTAGGAATTTGCACATGTATGACATTTTCCTCATGACGTTCTAAAAATTTGTCATTGAATAGCGTCAATCTATGACGAACTTTTGTGATTCGTCATGGATCGTTGGTGACGGAGCTGAGCCACTAAAAGTTATGACGAAAGTCAGGAAAGCGTCATAGAACAACAAGATTTTTCGTCACACATCATACACGCCATCCACAGCACCCGTTTGTGGCGCTCATCAGATAAATTGTGACGAGGGCGGCTTATCATAGAATTTGTCTTTGCCAGCTGACGCTACCATTCTTGAGTCTTAATACATGTGACTGGACGAAGCTATCGAGAGCGATGCTAATCGACAGTTAGCAACAGTCTTGCTCTTGTCTATTGCGTGCGTGCCCTGCTCTTCTCTGCTGCCCGGAAGTATATATGGGTGTGACTGCAAGAACATATTCAAGCGTCAAAAATTAGAACAGGGAGCATTTCATTACAACTCCAAACATATGTGGGTTATACCTGTCTACATGCACGTGAATCAATCTAGCTAGTTCAGATACCAAACGCTCAAACAAAAACTACCATGCAGAAACAAGAGATCAGCTGGAGAGTAGTAAGAAGAGTTGCATTTTGCAGTCAAATGGATATCAAGTATAGTGACTGGCAAGCAGGTGAACAATCCAGTTGAACACCGAGTTGCCACATTAAAACCAGTCACTAAAACTAGTGCTGGGAGACTTACCATAGCTTCACGTAAAAAAAAGGGATTCGAGACATGTTCCCTTAGATACATGACAGAAACTTGACCATAAAACTTATGACAAAAACTTGACAGAAACTTATCAAAGGCCTGGTGAGCAGTGACATACCTTGACCTTCCAACAAGGGCTTCGAGACATGTTCCCTCAGATACATGACAGAAACTTGAGTTCACATCTCATAAGTTTTATGGTCACCCATACTAAAGCATAACTTTGAAATAACAAAATACAAATTAATCATCATCTGACATGTCATCTTCTGCATACCTCTTTCCTTTCATCAGAAAAGAGGTGGCAAGCTCATGTGGTCACACATAATATGAGTTTTATGGTAATCAAAAGTGTTAATTAAATTCAGATACATGACAGAAACTTGAGTTCACATCTCATAAGTTTTATGGTCATCCATACTGAAGCATAACTTTGAAATAACAAAATACAAATTAATCATCATCGACATGTCGTCTTACGCATTTAAGTTGGCACTTGTCACTACAATCGCAATCTGATGTCATCTTCAGACATTTCATCCCCACTGTCTTGGGACATGTTAACTTGCCTATTACTTACTACAAGGTCTTCTAAATTAGCTTCAATAATAGTGACTTCTCCAACATCCTGCCAATGGTGTAGAACTTCCTCGGAATCACCTTCTTGCACTTCATGGTCTGTATCAGAGCAATGGTCATCTTGGTGTATGTCAGAACAGTGATCATCCTCTTGAGCCACATTATACATATCCCTATGTTCAAATTTCTGCACAATTCGCCATCCTATGCCCAAAGAGGTGTCCTGCAAGTAAAATATATTTTTCGATTGAGTTGCTAAAATGAAAGGGTCAGACTTGTACCAGAATGACTGGATGTTGATGGATTTGAAATGTCCATCATCTCTAACACCTCTCGTCTTGCCAAACCGATTGAACCAATCACATCGAATAGAACCACCGGTCGACGGACATCTAGAGTGGAGTTATATTGCAAATCAATAATCTCCCTAAGGACACCATAAAATTCAATGTTCTGCCCATCATGTGTACCATCAGTCATGACACCACTATTCTGTGTCTGGAGGTATTTCTCACGATCCACGGTGCTATATCGGACTCCATTTACAATGCAAGTTGCACAGATCTTGACTCGGAGATCAGGACCACATGATAGTGCATCTGATCCTTCACGACCTCTTCGGTTTGTGTTTCCATGACTTCTTGATCCGAGATACAAGGAAAAGTCATAAGTCCGCTCCAATGTGAAAATTCGTACAAAATTGCTATTCATAAACTTTGTATTACTTACATGACTCCTAAACCATTTAGGAAATCCTTTTTGAAGCCTTTTGTCAACAACATGTGCCTCTTCTTTCTCTAACTCTTCTCTGTACATCTTTGCATGACATAGTGACACAATCATTAGGTAAAATTTATATGTAATACGAAATGACAAATCAGCATATATAAATGAAACTTACTCCAAATATGGCTCAACCTCCTCACAGTTATTTAGCACATACCAAACTAGTTGGGCCATGACTTTATCATCGATGTACTGTACCCTATTGGCTCCTATGAGTTTAACACCATGCATAAAAACAGAGGTGTCACCATCAAATGGCTCATCTCCACTACTGACGTCCCGATTAAATCTAGTATCAACATCCTCCATGTACCTTGAACAAAATGTCAAGGTGTCACTTGCTACATAAGCCTCAGCAATTGATCCTTCAGGCCTAGCCCTGTTCCTCATCGAATTCTTGAAAGTGCCCAGTCGCCGTTCTATTGGGTACATCCATCCATATTGTACAGGTCCTCTAAGCAGTGCCTCATCAGGTAGATGGACAGCCAAGTGCACCATCACGTCAAAGAAGGCCGGAAAAATTTTCTCAAGCTTGCATAGGATTAGTGGGATATCTTTTTTCAGCAGTTTCACAACATCTATCCTCAGATTTCTACTACACAATTCCCTGAAGAAGTTCCCGAGCTCTGCAATTGCTTGGTATACATCCTTGCCCACAAATCCTCTTATGCCGGCAGGTATGATTCTTTGCAGAAGGACATGGCAATCATGAGTTTTCAGCCCCTGTACCTTAGAACCATCCGCACTTATGCATCTTGCTATGTTGGCTGCATATCCATGTGGAAACTTGACACCTTTGAGGAACTTGCAAAACTCAATTCTTTGTTCCTTCTTCAAGACATAGCAAGCTTGTGGGATACGAACCGAATTGCCATCTTGCTGTAAGTGCAAGTCATGCCTTATGCCCATATCATGCAAATCCAGCCTAGCATTGACTGTGTCCTTTGTCTTGCCCTCGATTTTGAGCAATGTGCCTAGAAGGTTGTCACATATATTTTTCTCTATGTGCATGACATCAAGAACATGTGGCGACTTCAAGTCTTTCCAATCTGGCAGCTTCCACATACCTACTTTCTTGCTGAAAATTAGTGGCCCTCCTTTCTCTCCGTGCTTTCTTTTCTTACTTGTAGCATGCTTACGGCTTGACATCTTTCACCTTCTCTAGTTCATCCGGGACCTCCTCTATCTTGAACTTTCTTGGCGCATCCTGGTTTTCATGATGTCCATCAAAAGCCAAGCTTCTTCGCCATGCGTGTGTCCTTGGAAGGTAACGACGGTGGCCAAGGTAACCTATCTTATTCCTTAGTCGCCGTGACAATGGGTTTTTGTCGCAATGAATACATGCATAATATCCTTTTGTAGTTCGCCCTGACAAGGTGCTCAAAAGCTGGATAATCATGTATGCACCATAGCACGGTGGCACGAAGATTGAACTTTGCAGCACTAAATGCATCATAAGTTCTGACACCCTCCCAGAGTTCAAGCAATTCTTCTATAAGAGGCTCCAAGAATAAATCAAAATCCTTTCCGGAGATGTTGGACACTGGGATCGAGAATGACATCATGCGATTCGATGGATCGATGCATTCCCATGGTGGCGACTTAAAGGTCTAACAAGCACACAGCCACATGCTATACGATGTGCTCATGTTGCCAAATGGATTGAAACCATCTGTGGCTAGGGCAAGCCTCAAGTTCCTTGCATCTTCGCAAAAGTTGGATACTTCGATCGAAGTCCTTCCATGCCTCCCCATCTCGCTGGATGGCTCATTTCATTGTCCACCAACTTCCGCTTCATCTTGTGCCATTGGGTGTCCTCAGCTGTTCGTTTTGAGGCAAAGATCCTCTTCAACCTTGGTATAAGTGGAAAATGCCTCAATACCTTATGAGGAACCCGCTTGCTACCATCTGCATCTTCCCATCTAGATTCATCGCATATTGGGCACAAATCCATATTGGCATATTTCTTCCGAAACAACACACAATTATTCTTGCACTCAGTTTCTCCTGATTCTTGTCCATCTACATGTACAACTACATATTAATATTGTGTAAGCTTAACTGACAACATTGTCCATCTACATGTACAACATTGATTGTCGGCAGCTTACTCAAAATTAAGCACAAGAACAACATGCTTATGCATACAAAATATGAAGCACAACGAGTTTAGAACTTAATTGTAAGCACAAGAACAGCTCCATGAATAACTATAGAAGTCCTCCTAGTTTGTAGTCTTCATAGAATCTCAAAAACAAAAGCATATCAAACAACAGCAGCACAGATCGCCATTCTTATCCACAGATCGAGCTAATGTGAGCAGGACTAAACTAATAAAATGGAGGCTAACTCAGAATCCTTGTCCATCTACATGTACAACTACAGATTAATATTGTGTAAGCTTAACTGACAACATTGTCCATCTACATGTACAACATTGATTGTCGGCAGCTTACTCAAAATTAAGCACAAGAACAACATGCTTATGCATACAAAATATGAAGCACAACGAGTTTAGAACTTAATTGTAAGCACAAGAACAGCTCCATGAATAACTATAGAAGTCCTCCTAGTTTGTAGTCTTCATAGAATCTCAAAAACAAAAGCATATCAAACAACAGCAGCACAGATCGCCATTCTTATCCACAGATCGAGCTAATGTGAGCAGGACTAAACTAATAAAATGGAGGCTAACTCAGAATCCTTAAACCACTAAAATTATTCGATAATGAGAGTTACAAGTCGGGGACTCGAGGTACTGACCGGAGGAGGCAGGCGACTCAAGGTGGCACCGAGACAAGCAGACACTCGGGGTAGAAGACTAACGGACACCGAGAGAAGCAAGGCGACCGGAGAGGCGGAGACAGCTCGGGACAGCCGGAGGAGGCGCAGTAGCTCGGAGTCGGGGTAGGGCGGCTGAGAACTGAGAAGGAATGCAGGGCGGCCGATGCTCGGGGTAGGAGGCGACCGGGGACGGAGACGACCGGAGGAGACAGTGTAGCTCGGTAGGAGAAGGAATCTTGTTGGGACCGGCCACCGGGGTAGGAGACGATGCAGGGTGGCCGATGCTCGGGGTAGGAGGCGACCGGGGACGGAGACGATCCAGGACGGTGGCCGCCGGCAGTAGATCTGGAGTTCTGGACTCTGGAGTCGAGAGGGAGCGAGGGAACTGGTGGCTGGTGTGGCTGAATTGGGTTGGGGAATTGGGGTTTGGGGATGAACCTTGGATGCAGGTCACGGAATTGGGGACAATGGCGCATAGGAACACAGACGCCACAGCCACAGGCCCACGAGGATATTGTGTCACCGACAATTGGGGTCCATATTATTTCAATTGGTTTTAAAAAAAAGTGCAGTTTATGATGAAGTTTCAATACATTTCTAGAGTGTTTCAAATGGTCTTAAAAAAAGTGCTTTTTAGTGCACGTTGTCCATTTCTAATTCGATAAAACCATGGATTTTGAAAGTTTGAATCCTGGAGAGCAGGTTTGTCTCCCTGGTCTTTTCCTTCCCTTTTTGTTTTTTAGGTGGACTGCATTAATATATGTTGAAAACTTTTGTATATATGCTAGACATATGAAAAGATGATTTCTGGAATGTATTTAGGGGAGATTGTGCGAATAATCTTACTGAAATTGGCTCATGATGCTTCCTTGTTTGGGGATGTTGTTCCTCCTAAGTTGGAGCAGACCATTTGTCTTGAGGTATTCTTTGTTGGTCAATTGGCTATCGAGCTTTTCATGGTCGCTTCGTCATGGCAAAAGTCGTTGTACTTTTTCGTTAGCTAACAAAGTCGATCAAGAATTTTAGCAATTTCTATGATATTTTGCCTTGGATAAGAATGCATGACAATGAGTTTGGCTTCTTTTCCTCTGGTCACAAAAGAATCTTTGTTTTGGCATACATGCAATCAAACTTTGGATATATACATCTTTTAAATAATTAGTAGCAACAAATCTGTGAGTGGTACTTCTTGGCAAATGGTTTCTCACACCACTCACTTAAAATAAAAGGTTTTATTTGTATATACTCTAGCAATCATTTATTCTTACTTTGAGTAAATCCAACTTCTGAATTTCATGTAGCTATATAAGCAATCATTTATTCTTACTTTGAGCATTGAGCCTTAACCGACCAAGCCATCCTGTTTAGAGAAAGCAGAGCATTGAGTCGCTCCATCCAGTGTCATGTTCCTGACCAACAAGATGCAAATGCTCATCCACAACGTCCTCGTCCCATTCAACCTCATCCAAATGGTACAGGATCATCTACTCCCATTCAACCTCATCCAATGAACCGAACACACCCTAATTGAGGTGTAGTGGTGGGTGAGCGACTTACATCTCCAGCGAGCGAGCGAGCGGTTTCTGATATTGGTCCTTGCACATGAAGAATTTACATCTCCTCGGGATCTAAGCAAGGAAAATCAAATGAATTGAGGCACAAACCCTAAATCTGGTCACCGCACATAGGGCACGACTTGCTAGCGAAACTCCTGTTTGTGACAATGGCCCTTTAAGGCGGAGGGTTGGAGAAGCTCCTTGCGACATCGAGAGCTTTTAAAACATGGCATGTGATCATTATGAAACTTGTCATACAACGTGATTAAACATGGCATATAATATTCTGAAACTTGAGTGAACAGCTTAAACTTGGAATTGAGCAACATAAAACTTAACGTTTAGCATGAGAGAACATGGCGATAAAATGTACTATATTGATTTATTGAAGCCAACACTTATCTACCTAGTTAGACATGTCAGTATCTCGCTTATTGTTTGGCAAATTTCGGTTTAAGAGCACCTTTGCAAATTGCTATATAAAACTAGTGGCAAATTTCTGGTTCGCGCCAAATGTCGAAGTTCGCCACTCGCTCCCGCCTCGCTGAAATTTTGACGCGAAATCTCAGTTTTGTCCTCCAATCACCGAAGGGCAAAACCGCACCGAAGGGCATTTCGGAGGACAACTCCTCGGCTTCTTCACCTCCGAACCCTCACTCTCGCAGCATCACACCTCCTCACCTCCAAACCCTAGCAGCCACACTCAGATCCGCCGCCCCCTCTCGCAGCAGCATCCTCCTCCGAACCCTAACAGCCGCACTCAGATCCGCCGCCCCCTCTCGCAGCATCCTCCTCCGAACCCACACCGGAGCATCTCCACTCCACCACACCGGAGAATCCAAACCCTAGCAGTCCCCTCTCGGCTCCTCTTCCACCAGACCCTAGCAGCCGCCTCTCTCGATTCCACCGTCGACGACGCCTGCCGCACCGAAGCCGGTACACCGTCGACGACGCCTGCCGCACCGGAGCCGCTACACCATCCACGACGCCTGCCGCACCGGAGCCGCTACCCCTACGATGGGAAGACGCCGACAACGCGGAGCCGCTACCCCTACGATGGGAAGACGCCGACAACGCGTAGCACAAGGTACACCAAATACATCCAACAGCACGAACTAGGTTCTTCATTTTCTTCTTCTTATTCTATCGATTAGGCATATCTGTTTCTGTAATGTTCCCCATGATTAATCCACCGAGTGTATATGGATTATAAAATGCACTATTACCACCAACATTACTCAATAATTCACTCCATGAATGGTATTATTATCGTTGCAATCTGTTTATTCCTGTAAGAACCTGCACTACCTGAATACGAAAGACAGCGGCATGCCAATATCTTGGACAATAAAAGAAGGATGGAAGAACTTGGCATCAAAGATATAGCATCCACTGTTAAAAATATGTCAACAGAACATGCATCTGCAAAGGGAAAAAAATCAGGCAACAAGAGTAGTCATGGTGAAGGTTCGATTCATCGGAGTATATCCTCGAAGATGAACATGAGGTTGAGGAGATGATGATGATTGCTTAGACAAGGAGGCACCAAGACCCATAAGGATCGAGGTGCTTCTTCTATCTTGGTGGGGGCTAGGATATTTGCAATGCACATGCTTACAAGTTGTTTTTTATTTGTATATAGACTCTTGTTAATTTATGCATATGCTTACAAGTAGTTAGTTTCTCTTGTAGTTTCCTAAACAAACAACAAAAAGAAGCTTTGTACAAAGAGGAGGAAGCCTACTCCCAACATGGCTCGAGGAGTAAGGCAATCCAAGAGAGTGAGGGCACGTCCACTAACAGTGGAGGACCTAATGATGGTGGACCTAACAAAGTCAGACACCACCAAGTCTCAACAAGGTCATCGAAAAGGCAACTCACATCACACCAAGTGAAGACAATGGGCATGAAGAATTGCCTCCAGTAGCTCATGCTCCTGACCAACAAGAACATGCTCATGTTCCTGACCAACAAGATGCAAATGCTCATGTTCCTGACCAACAAGATGGTGCTGAAGATGTGAGCAATGGACAAATGCCTCGAGACAATGATGTGAACAGGACCCCAAGCCCTCTGAGGGACTGGTCATATCCAAATGAAGCGCATCAACATGATGATGTTTGTGACCACTGTGAAGAGCAAACCGGACAGCAGACCCAAGCCAATGATGAAGGCAAGTTATAGTTCCATGTAACTTTAAATTTGATTTCACTATTTGATGAATGTTAACAATCTAAATGAATACTCAGTAGTACCTATACAAAGGGTCCGAGAAATCCAAGGCCACCAACCGGGGAATATTGCTTGACAAGATGACTAGATCTATGGGAAGAAGATTGCCCATAGTTGTTGCCGAGGGAAGAGAAGGCCGATGAACTGTGCAAGTTGCCAAGTTCGCATCGAGGTGGTGTTATCATTAGGGCTGAAGTTCCCGTCCTCAATCATTGGAAAGAGTACAAGAAAGAGACCGACCATTTTGATAACTTCATGGGCAAGTTAGTCATGTAAGTGCCTATCTACACTCTCGTGCTACATTCACTTGTGATATGACTGGTGTAACTCATTAATGATTGCAATTCACATCACCGGGACGGTTGGCCATTAACACAAATGACAAGCCAACAAAGGATGCATCTTGCCGATGTATTGCGGTCTGGGATACGGCAGACACGGTATAAGTTGAAGAAGGCCTACTTCAATGGTGTCCCTGCTAATGAGATCAGAACTACCTCTCCTGTCCCTTGCATGACTGATGAACAGTGGAGAGAACTTGTTGCAAAGTGGTCAAATCCAAAGAGCATGGTATGTGGTATCTTATCACATATTTTTTCATTTTCTATCTATGATTGCGTCTAACACATACATCTCTTGTAGGAAATCTCTGAACAAAACAAGAGAAACCGCTTTAAAGTCAAGTATCATCAGGCTACGGGATCTCGCATGACTATGTTATGACTTGCACGCATATGTAAGTGCCCGCTATCTTCTAGGAGTAATTTTTTGTCAACAACCACTTGTGCGGTATAATAGTTTGAGAAGATAACTCATCTGTAATTTTCATCTTGTAATAGAGGAGAAGAACAAGGACGCAGAGGTGGATGCGGTGGATGTCTTCAAGGAATGCCATACCAGCAGAACAAAGGGATCGAGTGTGCCGCAAAAGTTGCAATTGTAAGTCCTCGCGTATGCTTGCTACATTATGTGTTCTAAAGTTTTTCCTTGTTACCTATGCCAATAGATTCATAATTCCTTTCCAAAAATCACCTCATTTTCTTCGCATAAGTTGATCATTGCTTGTTTTATTTGTTACGCTTGTATGATAAGCGATGATTGTTGTCCTCAAAAGGTACCTTCCTATTGTTTTTCTAATAGTAATAGGCGATTTTAACTGTTCCTTTCAATTTCAAAGTGAATTTGAATACACATCTGCTTGCCAAATTTCCTTACCTATAGCTTGTCTTTGCTGGTAGCTTCTTGTTAGTTGTTGATTCTAGAATATCTTATGTCACGCCAAATTTGTGTATTTTAATGTATTTACTATTTATTTTCCCATGTAACGTCAATCCTTGCAATTTTGCGATCAAATATGCAAAATATCTTTGGCAGAACTCATTCTTGATGGTGAGCCACCAAAATCTAGTACAAAGGTTGTGTCGATATTCTCTCCAGACGGCTCCAACAAAGACGTTTTTGAAGAATCTTTGGGCTAGATCTTAGCTGCACCAAATCAGCGACATCGATGAAAAGAGCACTTAGGGAAGATCTTGCGGTGAAAAACAAAATTCATTTGTTCTCCATGAAGACGTCATCACTTGAAGAAGAAAGCTGAACTTGCAGATGAAGCGCTGGCGAAGACCCAAAGGGAGTTCGCGGAATTCAGGCAGCAGCAGGAAGAGAATAATCTGCTCCTTCGGCGTATCTTGAACTTGTCCCAGGTTAACTCCAGTCTATCCTAGTCTTCAAATCAATCCCAGTCTACTCAAACTATTATACCAGAACTTGTGTGAACTTGTGTCGTATGTGATCTTATGTGAACTAGTCCTGTTGTGGACTAATTTGGTTATGTGAACTTGTGGTTCTGTAATAACTTCTACTAGTGGGTGTGAAATTGTGGTTCTGTAATGATGTGTGCTTATGTGAACTTGTATGTCAACTTCTATGTGACTGTTGCTGGACTAAATAGCGGGCCTGCCCAGAATAAAATAGGTAGGCCTTTATAACTTCTGTGACATAAAATTCGTCATAACAGTATGACACGTGTTCCTGTCGCAGCCAGACACGTGGCTTCTTATGCGGAAGACATGTGGCGTCAGCAATGACTGACATGTGGCATCAGCGAAGCCTAACAGGTGGCACCAGCGAATACAGACACGTGTCGTCAGCAATGGCTGCCACGTCATCTGCCAGCGTGCATGCCACGTCACTTGCAGTGACACGTCAAATGCCACGTCACACGCCACATCAGCCATTGGCTGGCTGTAAAGCAATTCTATGACGAAAATGGGCCCTATCTGTGACGCTATAGTTTTGTCATAAAACGGTATCGGTTATGTGACGAACAATGTTTCGTCATGGATGGAAGCTGTTCTGTGACGAAATTTGCCGTTTCGTCGTAAAGGAACATATATGACGCGACTTCTGCGACGAAACTAATTTCGTCATACATTCGTCACAGAAGTTTCTTTATGACGAATTTTGCACCTTCCATGACGATAATGATTCGTCATAGAAGAGCGAATTTCTACTAGTGAATCATTCTAATGTTAGATTTTACTATTTTCAAAATGCTTGGATTTATTTGATTTCCCACATGTTGGCGAAAACCATATTGTATCATGATTGGCAGGATTTGGATGATTTCGTTGCTCCCAAAAGACTGTGAGTATTACTTATGCTTTACTTATTTCTTATCAGTCAAACTTGCTCTTACGAATTCCATTTGTAAATAACAACTTGATTTACAAAATCAATATTTCTTTATGCAAATTAACCATAGAAGCCATCTTAGATTTAACCTGCATTACTGCATTTGCAAATACTACCTTAAGTCTTGCTGAGTACGAAAGTACTCAACCTTACTTAATCTGTTATTTTAGGTGGAAAAGATATCGAGCTCCGAGGATTTTCTTTTGGCGTAGGTTGCGGAAATTTCAATGATGCGATCTTTCTAGGGATTATGCCTTGTCAGTTGTTTGCGGGTTGGATGGGCACACTACAAGATTTTGCTTCTTTTGCTGCTATATACTCTGAGTTGTAAGTTTGCTTTGTATAATAGCTTTCACTTTAATAATTTGATGTATAGTTGTGATTCCAATTGTTGTAATGTGCGTATTAGCTACTAATCATAGGACTAGTACTGTATGCATAATAGATTTCTATTTTTGCATTTTATATAAAAATAGAGGTCGTTATAGGCTGCCGCCTCTACTCGCGGTTGAGCTGCTCCTGCTGTCCCCGCACCCTACTAGGCCAACACCCCTCTCGGGCCCCCTTCTCCCTCGCCGCCCCTCTCCTAGGCCAACACCTCTCCCCGGTTGCCGACTCTCCTAGGCCCCTTCCCACGCGCTGCATCGATGCCCGAGCTGACTACCTCGAGCCACCTGGCCGACCCCCCATTCGCTTGCTGTGGCTTGGTAAGGCCCTAGTTACCCCTCATTTTGCTTATTGGTGACTCCAAATTATTTTGCTATGTGATGTTGCGTGATGTACACATTATTTGAGTTGGTTGATGATGATTATGGGGGATTGCTATGGATTTGACGGTGTTGTGATGACACCACATACGCCAGTGAGCACAGTGGGTCTCTGGGCATACGCAACACTGCCTCTACGAAGATCCCTCCCTTACTACTGCCAGTAGTCTCTATATTGGTTTTTTTACCACTATGCCTATGTTGGTGCTACTGGCCATGGATAGGGGTTACCTATGATTGAGGGGATGAAATGGGGTTCAAGAATGCAAATGTTGTGGAGGTGAGGATGCTGGTAGTCGTTTTGCCCTTGGCTCCTTCTTACTCCTGTCTTCTTGGTGCTCCCTGGCTTGAGCTCCTGGTGGCTTGCTCCCAGTTGTGTTTGGGCTTGGTCTCCTCTTAGTTGCCTTCTGACCTTCTCTCGACCTCTCCTGGCTCCTGGCTTGCTTGGTGGCTTTGTGGTTCTTTGGTGGTTTTGGAGAGATGGCTTGTGTGTGGAAATGAATTGGGGCTTGGGGGGTGCTTAGCTGGCTCCTTTTAACTTGGTATGGAATGGAGATATGGGGATGCTGGGAAGGCTCAACTAGGCTCCCCTTATCCTGAGGTTTTTTACTTTTTACCATGTGAGTTTTTGCTTTTTTTTTTATTATGTGATATCTTGGGTACTATTCCTGTATGGCTACGGTTATTCGCAATTCTACCATGTTTGTATAACACCAGATGATGAGAGGTACCGACTGGCACCAGACAGTTAGGTATCTTGATGAGTGATACCAGGTCTGAAGGAAACTCCTAATCTTTTTAAATTTCTTTGGTTGCCTAATGATTTTATATATGTGCGAATATCCATTTTCAGGAATCAAGGTTGAGGATTGAGAGAAGCTTAGCTTTTTAGGAAATTTTGGTTATTTTTGTAATCTTTCTTTTTGATGTAATTTGTTATTTATGTATATTGTAATTATACAATTTGTATGACACTTTGTTAATGAATAAAGTTGATGATTTCACTCTTTGTTAATTAATTGGATTATGTGCATTGTTAATTGTGTTGTTGATCTCATTTACATGGGTAATATTCTGGGTTGTTTCAAGAACATTCCCGGCTCCTGTTTTGAGAATATCACGTATAAGAGGAAGCATAAGTGCAACTTTCCCATATAATTAATAGCTCATGGATTTGCAAGAGATCAGCTATGTTAAATCTCCACAAAAAGATACTCAAATAGCAAACAGTTTATTTCTTGCATCTTCCTTATTTTCATATGCCAACAACACTAAGCACATGAGACAGGATGCACCAATGCTAATTGACCTGGAACAATTTTGTTCCAAGCATACTTGGCATCAAGCATTTTGCTGATCAGTGATTACCTATCTGCCAATATGCACATGCACAATTCATTGCAATTTGCAACACACAATATACAACAAGAGCAGACTTCTGAACAAAGAATGAAATATCAACTCATGATGTTTAAAAAAAATCAAGTTGACTGAACCAACTGCGATGGCAGCTTCTGTAGCTGCTGCATATAATCCTCTATGGCAGAACGAAGAGCACGGTTTGGGATGAGGTGACGGTGGGACAGCATTAGTTTTGTCATTGGAGATGTCATGTGCCCACTGTCGAGCCATCCTTTTATGGCCTCCACTTCGTATGTGAAGCCATCTGCAGCAATGTGAGGATTCTTCATGACCTCCTGCGATTTTGTTTCAATGAAATGAATCACCAGAAGTTAGTAACTCACTATTGCTATTAGGCCACTTTCCAAGAGTGATTGCTACTTCAGCAAGCACATTATTTTCAGGTGACCAAAAAATGATTTTAGATAACCATCCTCGCACAACAACAAAGACTGAAAGATAATTAGATCAATAGCTTCGACGCACTAGTTGATATATAGGCTTTTCTTTTTGTTCCACAGAGTTCTCAGTAATAAGTCCAGGCCTATGCTCCCAGTCTAAGTGCTATGAAAATTCTAACAAAAAAACCTTGGTTAAAATGATCTTATTGAAAATTACTCATCGCCTAGTGTTTTGAATCTTGAACATGAGTTATTCTTTAAGTAAGTACTGTATAGTGACCAAACGTCCACATCAAACATTTCGTGTTAGTTGAAACAATTATGGCGCTGTATCTGAGATTGTATAGATGCTGCATTGCTGAATTAATATGCCAAAAGTCCAAAAAAATATCAAAATGAATTATCAAGTCTAGTTCAAATCAGTCATACTCATACTCGACACAAGAATAATTATCAGCAAAATAACCTTTAGATAGTTCTTGGATGGTGTTGCGCCTCTATGATAATCAACTGCAACAAAGAATAGCTCTTTTTTGCTTATTGGGTTCGCAATTTCAGTTATCGCGTCTTATGTGCTGGATTTGCTGCAGTGCAGGGTTGCTGTTTTCTTTTGTTCAATTGGATTCACTCCAGTTGTCTTGATGTTTTTTATATTAAGTTTGTGTTCCCCCCTTTTCTCTTTATATTGAAATGCATAATTAAGGTTAGTAGCACAAAAAAGGGACTTGCAATGTACCTGAGAAATTGGGCATATGAAGTAGAATGGTGTGTGGTTCTCATCAAACCGATGCCCAAAGGACTGTGCTGCGATTGACAGATAAGCTGACTTCACCAGGGGATCGACTACCCTCCAGACATGATTCATACGATCAGGGCGTCTCCTTCTGCTAAGCTCTGCACACTGCAGGCCAATAAGCATCAACTTCTCAGCCTGCACAAATGGCCACTCCCCAGCAGATTTGTCAACAAGCAGCTCCAGCTCACCCTTCTCAAGTGCATCCTCCACCAACCTTGCAATGCCTAGAGCTGGCTTACCAGTCACCAGCCGCAGTATAACAATTCCGAAAGAGTATATGTCAGACCGTGCTGTTAATTCCCCAGTGGTAAGAAATTCAGGGTCCATGTAGGCAAAAGTTCCCCTTGGGTTCGTCGTTCGGTAGAAGCTCGTGGACACCGTGCTAGACTTAATTAGGAGGCAAGAGATGCCAAAGTCACTGAGCTTGCTGACCAAATTGGCATCAAGGAGAATGTTTGCGGGCTTGAGATCACCATGGATGACGGGATGGGGCTTGTTAGAGTGAAGGAAGACAAGCGCAGAACATATCTCACCGATGATCCTCGTACGGACCTGCCATGTCAGCGGAGGCGTGTTGTTTTCACAGGCTAGGCGGTCTTCAAGGCTTCCATTTGGCAAGAACTCGTACACAAGACCTGAAGCTTCTGAGCAAGAACCTATAAGTGTAACAAGATTTGGATGCCTTACTCTACTGAGAACAACAACCTGCCCAGAAACATTAGTTTAGTACAACTAAAATAATAACACAAGCATTCTGCAATTTTCTTTTCAGGTCTGAATGTCTGATATTACCTCTTGCTGAAATTGCGACTGCCCTTGCAAGTTCTGAGAGCTAAGCATCTTAATTGCCACTGTTGTGTTGCGGAGCAGACCTCTGTATACACGCCCAAAGCCACCTTCGCCAACCTTCATTGTGTCGCTGAAATTATGTGTCGCCTGCTGCAGCTCCAACAAAGAGAATTCGGTGTTCCATGCCAAACTCGAGCCTGATACCATAGTTTCCTTCTCTCTGCGCAGTTCTTCTGCATCCTTGATTGCTTTGTCCCTTTCATGCTTCAATTGCTCAAACTCCAGCTGCTGTGAATCAATGAGGGATCTGCTTGATGCCACCATATCTTCAAGATCACTGACATCACCACCATGTTCGGTAACTTGTTGCTCCAATGCCGCCTTCTGTTCACTCACTTCAGAAAGCTTTCTTACGATGTCATCTCGATTGTGTTTTAGTGCATCCATTTCTTCCTTCAATAGCTGTATGTCCTCATTTGCCTTTGCTAGGGCTTCCTCAACTTCTTTCCTCTGCTTGGCCTCATTTAAGAACACATCCTCAGATTGTTTGGCCTGTAATCGTTAGTTCTTTGTGTAAAAAATATGCATATGTTTCATGCTAAGGTGGTGAAGACTGAAGAGTTTACCTTTTGGTGATATGAGACCAGTGCTTTTTCTGTTTTTTGTCTCCTCAAGGACTCATCAAATGCTTGCTTCCTATACTTCTCAGCCTCTGCGAGGGCTTCTTCAAGTTTATCAAATAGGTCAACATTTGAAAACATGTCACCCTGTCATACACCATCTAATAAAATCAGGTCCCTAGCCAACCCTTCACTGCTTAAATTAAGTATGCAGCACAAACCTGATCATGGTACGGTGCTGGGTTTGGAAAATCAAACCCTGCAGGTGTTGATGGCAGGATCACAGAGGCATCGTCTCTAGGTACTTCAAACGAGCTACAATCGCTCAACACTTCATCAGTCACAGTAGAAGAAGCTCGGTATGAACTTGGAAAACTTCCTCTTGGGACACTATCCCACGAATCGACAGAGGTGTCCTCCACATTTAGCCTGCTAAGCGTTGTCTGTATGGTTGATCGAGAAGGTAGCCGCAAAAATGTACTACCAGCTGTAGGCGCAACCTTTTCAGACATGGACCTCTGTATGCAGCCATCAACTGCATTTCTTGCATATCGGTTTGGTTGTCCACCACATTCAGATAAAGTGCGTATTGAGCTTCTGATAGCTGTGGGTGACGGTGTGCTGAGAGATATAGGAGCACCAACCTCTCTGTACACAGTTTAAAGAGAAAATAAATCAAAATGATTTTGGAAAATAGCAAACAGTAACAAAATGTCTTGCATCTAGGAAGTGATATCTGGACAGGAAGTAAGATTCATCTTATATGAATATGCAAAGGGAAGGGTCCAAGTCAGGTTCCAGAAAAAGTATGGCATGCACACTGCTGATAAGTCATAAACTAATGGATCTCAGCTAACTCAGGAAATGCGAAGTGTTATCTTATTCTTACTACCTAGTGGATATCAGATGCTCCTTGCAGACAAACCAAATCTTGCACGAAGGGTCAGCTTTCTGCATGACTGAAAGTGCCGTTTTGGACTTGGGCACTTTCATTTTCCTGAAATTTGGAATTGGAAGACATCACTTCTAGATTTCTGATGCAAGCAACGGATAAAGGTGCTAAAGTATGCACACCGTTGCAGCATACCTAGAGTAGTGCTTGTCAGCGGCTGCTCCCATGACGAGTTTCGTGACACTGTGCAGCGAAACAAGCTCTGTAATCCCCTTAGCTACATTGTCACATTCAATTACAAGTTTCTCACCTTTGACCTGGAAAAAAAAACTAATACTTTGTTACTTCCCCTGTTCATGCTTCACTGTAATTCTGACAGTGGCAAAACATGAAGAATGGTTGAAAAAGATGATTGTGTGCACCTTCATCCTTGAGCACTGGTGAATGTACTCATCCAAATGCTTCTCCACCTTCTCCCTTTCATACTGTCTGTAAGCACCGACCTGTTCTGGTCTCAATTTACTTGCATGGAACTTGCTTCCCACTGTTACGTAATTCGATGAGTATGAAATTTATAACTACACTACAAGAGCAAAGTATGTAATTTTGAACTATCATACTACGTTTCACTGAATTAACAAACACAAGCATACGAACAGGACATTTGAATCAACCTTAATCTTAATTATGAATTGATCCCACTGAAACCTAATGCTAATTGCAGAAACTACTACTCTGCTCTAAGAATTTAGCAAATGCTAATCTAATCACCAACCAATTGACGAGCAAGCAAGCGAATGAAAAAAAATCCCAAAGGCGCAGCCTTTGCCCTAAAACAGTGGCATTTGGGCCAAAAGGAACCAGAAACCTCCGCACAAATTTAGCCGACCCACCTCCACCTGGCGCTTGGAACACGCCAACGTGCTCGCCGGAGTGTGCTTCCGCTGCAACGCCCCAACATCGGCCGGAGAAGGCAAGGAAGGGAGCGCCGCATTTGGGATTCAGGTGTTCAATGGCGTGTTAAAATGTTAAAAATTTAATACGAAGAACTGTGAGGGCCTCATTTGTAAGTATATCCCTCAGCGACTATTCTACTATCAATCTTAGCCGCACAAAATTTACTGGACGGCTATGATAGCTCTCCGTCTTGTGGTGTACTGGTGTCGCACTACTAGCAGAAGCAGTAGCGGAGGACGAAGCGAGTACGTACTCACTGGAATCGTCTGCGCCGGCGCGTGGACGTGGGCGACCACCACGACGGCGGCTGCGTCGGACGCGACATCGTCGGAGGCAACGGAGGACATTGCAGCGACTTGGCGGAGCGCCCACGCGAGCGTGAACTTGCCGTTCTTGTGCTGCTCCGGCAGCGCCACGAACACCTTCTCCTCCCCGCGGCCGCCGGCCTCCCCAGAAATCTCCGCCGTCACCTCGCCGGAGAGGCCGCCGGTGCTGGAAAAGGATGCGCCGCCGCTCCGTGCGCTCGCTACCTCCCACGCCTCGCCCCTGGAGTCCATGGGCGAAGCGCAATGGCAACGTTCGTACTACGCGCGTGCCCAGTTCTCTAGGTCGGGACTCGAGAGTTGCACTATTAACCGACGAGGCGTTGCTAATCAATCAATCGATAATCAGCTAATTCCGCAACCAAATGAATTTATACCGCAAGCTGTTGGTTAGGACGTTACTAGGATCCTAACTTGTCTAACTAACCAAGCATAGCAACCTACTAGTTTGTTCGCGCGAGGGCGCGGGTCGCAGGCGGCTCGCGAGCGACGCGGGGCTTTCACTGACAGGTGGGACCGGTACTGCCGCAAAGACTGGGGAGGGAGTCCAAGTCATCTCACGAAGCTGTGGGCCCCCGGGACGCGTTGACTGGCTTGGTGTGGGAAACTGCCAAGGATAAGGCTGAGATCGGATGGGAGTGGACCAGGATCAAAATTTCGTTTTTGAGAAAAAACTAGGGTGGGCTGAAATCCGAAATTTCGGCGAAATTTAGAAATTTCAGATGAAATCCATTCAAAATTCAAAAAGCAAAATTCAAATCCGGTTCATTTGGTACCGAAATTTCCGAAATTTTGCCGAAATTACCCAAAATTTCGCCCAAATTGCATTGACTGAAAATTGGTTCAAACGATGTCGAAAAATTTTGAATTTTTTTTGTAGGTTCCCGACACATTAGAGATGTTCTCATAAATTTCAGGTGATTATCAGTTGTGTGGATTTTTAAAAAATTCAAACATTGGTACTGTCCCGATGAAACGTTGATCGGTAAGTTTGAATCGGATAAAAAATAGTACAAAAGACGTTAGAACATTTTTAAATTTTTTATGGAGATTTCTGATATATTTATGATATTTCTGTAAAAATTTCAGATGATGATAAAATGTGAGGAATTTTTAAAAATTCAAACATTGGTACTGTCTTGGTAAAGCGTTGAGCGGCAAGTTTCATCCGAATGAAAATTAGAACAAGCGAGGTTATAAAATTTTGAAAATTTTTATGGATGGTCCTGACACATCCATAATATTCTCATAAAATTTTCATATGATGATCAAGTGTCATGAATTTTTAAAAATTTGAACAGTGGTACTATTCTGTTAAAAGGCCGATGATCAATACATAGATTTAATTTACCAATAAAAAAGGTTTAAATTTTTTAAAAATTTTACATAAGGGTGAAAAGGAAATGGTTAATATCTCATAAAAATTTTGAATCACGATCACGCTCCAGTGAATTTATAAAATTTTTATAAGGCACAGTGCCATTTATCTTCTTTCTCTGTTTGATTTTTGAAATATAATACAACAAATTAAGTTCAGTGCTTACTGCATTGATAGATTTTATTGATCAAATAAATAAAGCTTAAATTTTTTGAAACTTTTATAGAATGGTACTGAGGAAATCATTAATCTGTCATAAAAATTTTAGATGATGATAACACTCGAGAAAATTTATAAAAATCTAACAAGTTTACTGTCCCAATTATGTCCATTCTATTTTTGATTTTTTAAAGATAAGAAATGATTCCAAACTACTAATGATGGTACCATAAATTTTTCATATCATTATCAAGCTTGTAAAATTTTTTAAAAATCTGACAGTGTTTCTGCCCAAATTTTAAAAAATCTCAAAAAATTAGTTTTTCCACAAATTTTCATGGAAGATCACTTTCTAATAGGTTATTGAACCAAATCCGGCTAAATCTAGTGCTCAAAATTCAAAAACCGGATTCAAAACCTGAAATTTTGCCGAAATTTCTGAAATTACTGTAGCATTTTCAAAAAAAAATTTGAATTTGCCTCGCTTCTACAATCTCGGGGGGTCCGAAATCCGAAATTTCACCGAATTTCAATGAAAATTTGATCCCTAGATGAGACCTGACGACAAGCTGTAGACACTCATTGGCTTCACAATTCAAGCAGTGAATACTTTTTTTTTTTTTAAAAAACAGCCAGGCTGCGAATATATTAAAAAGAAGAGATTACAGTGGCTAGGATATTATATGGTGCAGGATACTGCATCCAAGGTCCAGAAACGAGCGATGAGAAGCGAAAGAAAAAAGGAAAACAGAGGGAATGCTAAGGTATGCGGACTAGAAGGTTTTTAAGGTGCTTTGCTCCTGCGAAAACCCAGATTGTAGCCTCATCTCTGACCGATTGCATTATTTCATCATGGGTTGCGAACGTCGAACGAAAAATTCTACTATTGCGTTCTTTCCACCATTACCAACAAGTGAGGATGACTAGCGTTTTGACACCTTTTCGGAGGATGGGTGGGCAATCTATAAGGTGCAGGCTCCACTGTTCGAGATTCGCAGCAAGTTACGGTTGGGCTAGCTGAAGTGACGGTATGCGAACCCAGCTTGCGACGGACGCCCACAAACGTTGAATTTGTGGACAATCGACGAAAAGGTATTGAACCGTTTCAAGGTTTCGATAGCACATCAGGCAAAAATACTGGTTCGGCCACCCTCTGCTCTGCAGTCGTTGAGCTGTCTATAACCGATTTTGCTGTGCGAGCCAGAAGAAGACTTTGCAGCGCAGAGGTGCCCAAGCCGACCAGATTGTAGTCACGAAAGATTTTTGGATGCTACCGTGAATCGCATATGATATCGATCGTATTGGTCTGAGTTTTGAGGGCTGAGCGAAATTATAGACGGAGCCCCCTCTAACATAAGCATCAAAATATTTTTATACTACCATGTATCAATTAAAAAGATAATATTCAATGTATTATATAAATTGTTACCGATAAATAAATGGAAGTACAAAAGTGAGATTATTTACCTCAAACATTTGTGGAGATCATCTTAGAAAATATCTTTTAACATTTCTAGATGCAAAATCATCAATTATGGCCTCAACATTAATGTCATCCAATAACTTCTTCTAAATATATAAAGTTGCCAGACCATTTAACCTTTCTTGAGACATTGTAGACCTCAAATAGTACTTCAATAATTTCAACTTTGAAAAATTTCTTTCAGTTAATACCACGGTTACCGGCACAATCAATAAAATCCGATAAGCAACAGAAATATTACCATAACAATCCACTTTTCTAACAAACTCAAAAATCTCCATAGCAGATATTGGTCTATCTGGCAAAGTTATTTGCAGTATTCTTAACTCAAAAATCAGATTATTTAACTCAAAATCAGATGAATCATCAACAGAGAAAGTTTTTGCCAACTTAGTATAATAATCTTTAAGTTTAATATGATCCAATAACTTCAAAGTTGTTGAGCTCAGAAAAGTCCCAAATATACCTTTGAATACTTGGAGTTCTTCAAATCTGTTTTTCAATGAACTGGCCATATCAACCATAATAAAAAAGTAATTAACTTCAAAATCTTTCTCATCTTATAGAATTGCTTCACTACTGCAATCATTTTTATCAAACTATTAAAGATTGCTTTGGTTTCAACAAAAAAACATATTGACATATATTTACTAAAATATTAATTTCCGAAGATCTCACCGTTGGATTGATATGAAATTTGGACTGTAGAAACTAGATTCAATTTCAAAACTAACCCAACAAAAATCAGCTCAATCGGATCTACGGATCTAAAGTTATGGCCTTCACAAGTTGACTATACTAATAGATGACGGGGGCCCAGTAGTTTAAGGGCCCGGGGCGGCCGCCCCGCTCGCCCTGCCCTAGGGCCGGGCCTGATGCCGATTTAGCAGTGTAGGCACCTTCAGAGGTCTGTACCCATGTGATGGCATCATTTACATTCGGTTGAAGCGGCGTAGATTGGATTCTGATCCAAAGACGAACATATTCCTGAATCAGATGCGGGTCAAGATTGTGGCGTATGTCTCGTATCCAGTTGTCGTTACGCAAGGCATCAACCACCGATCTTTTTTTCCTCTTGGAGTGCCTGTATAGGCGTGGCACAATTTGAGATGGCGCAGTACCTTGGAAAGCAGTGAATACTGAAGACTGGAGACCAATGGACAAACGTTGAAATGCATATACAGATCTTTCTCGCGAGTAACATTGCAATTGCATGGAGAATGTTGGTATGAGCCAGTGAGATAGTCGAGTTTAGGTACTTCTCAGCATGAAAGTGACGCATCTCTTGTTCTTTCTGCACAAAAGGATATTCTTGTGGCATATCTCCCTTGAAAACCACTGCAGTGTGCGTTGACGCTACAATTAAAACAACTTGGCAATGTCCCTTGAAAACCACTTCAGTTGTTAATCTGGGATATGATTGTGAGTATGAATCACCTTATTCTTTGTAAAACCTTTGGTGAATGTGTGTTGAATAATCTGGGATATGATTGTGAGTATGAATCACCTTATTCTTTGTAAAACCTTAGGTGAATGTGTGTTGAATAAAGCTACATTAGTATTTTCCTCTCAGGAAAGGGGGAGAGAAATATTTGACGAGCAATTACCTCTGAGAATTGCCAACTCGGCAAATCTCAAAATCAGTTTCAGAAGCACATCAAGCTACACGAATGCCATACACAAGAAGAATCATAAGAGACGACTATATACATTTGAAATGCCTTTTCTAGCTTTCGTGCCTCCCCTTCAGGATTCAATTAGGCATGAATCTCGTAAGCACAGCTCCAAGAATTCAGGGAACAGATGCTGTATCAGTCATGTGCCACGCTGAAGATGTTCTCGGATGGCCGAGCGAAGGGCGCAGTTTGGAATTATATCCGAATTTATGAATTCTCACTGATAATGAGCGAGTCCGGATGTTCACCCGGTAACATTATCGATAGAATAACAAAGGGCGCACCACAAGTGATCAATAAGATGTCAACGTCATGACTAGTCTGAGAATAGTAGCAGAACTTATTCACAAGTAGTTTCTCTCCTAACATTCTAACTTTTCTTTTGACATCGATTTCCATTAAAATTCACTAATCAAGTGAGCGGATTGCCACTTCAGCATCATTGCTACAGGGATGGTGGCACAGGATCTTTATATGCCTCCTCTTCTTTAAAAGCCTTCAAATAATGGAGCTGCCGCCTTAGATGCAATATCTGTCAACAAATAAGGAGTAACTAGTTACTATACGTGGTACACCACATGCTTTTGGAATTCATTTGTAAGAAAAGGAGACAGCAGTGCATGATAAATAAATTAATGTTTTTCAGGGAGATAGGAATGGAATTCCGGGAGTGAAGGCAAAAAGCATGGAGAAAGATGATTGAAAATAACACACTGCTTTTGGAGAGAGATGCATTTAACCTAACCTACGTTATGCCTCTTACATTTCTTTTTACATGAAGGTGCAATTCATATTTGTGCCATAACAATTTGAGGCCCAAGTCATTTGGTTGCATTTATATGTAAACATGCCATAAGTCAGAATATTCATGTTATACGAGGGTCCGTCTATTAATTATTGCATTCTACAAATCAGTAGGCTAAAAGAGCAATAATCGGATCTGAAAAAAGGAGAGCAATAATCGCAAGATAAATGGGTAAATAAGATATATCAACAAAGGTGCAACCAGAACCAAATCATCTCAGGAAAAGGGAAAATAAGAATAGGGCATGTCAGCTGTGAGCTTCAAGTTCACGTGATACATGTAGCAACAATCAATGCCCAAGTCATCACAATTCAACAAGTTAAAAACTTCAATGTCCCAGACTCCCACACCCTATGCAGAGAATATATAAGATTTACTTTATTCATGTCAAGCATGCTTTTTTTTCCCTTTTTCTTTTGTTGTTTTCCTTTGTGCCTGTGTCTATTTGTTTGTGGTAGTAGTGATGGTTTCAGATTCTCGTCAAGTTCCATATCAAGTAGGTTCTATGCTACTGATCCATTTGCCACAAAGCTTGGCATGGTTTCCATAAGAGAAAATAAATTAAACATCTTCTTTTCCAGAAAAACATGTTGCTACAGAGCAAAGTTAAACAAATAGGTGCGATTCTCGGGTTGAGAAAACACACCTCCCGTTTAAGAACATCAGGAAGATTGTCTGTTGAAACAAGACCCTGAAATTCAGCTTTCAGACTCTCATCTTTGATGCCCAACCACGTGCTGGGATGTAAAGCCAGCAGTAGAACAGTTAAAATATCTGCGTTTGATGGATATTTGACAGTTTCGTTGCTCAAGCTTGAATTGCACAAGCTTGTTTCCAGTGGGGATATTGGTAAAAGCATATCAACACCCTGTTCATTGCCTTCAGATACCACGGTGCCTGAGATAACAGTCTTAAGTCCATCACCATCCGCTTGTACACATTTCAAACATGTTTCTCTGCAGCAGAACCCATCTCTTGATGCAAGGTTCCCTGTTAGCAATGCGGCTCCTTGACAGCACACAGTGGCTGCAATCCGGGAAAGGGAATCTTTGTCACTTGAAGAGGAGGAACCACAACATGACTTCTTAAAATATTGCAGTTCGTAGACTATCCTAAAAAGCTTAGTATCACGGACTTGCTGTAATACCATTTCCTGCAAGTGAACACCCGGTATAAGGTATGTTACACAAGGGACAAAAGTTTGATCCCAGCATCAGAAAAGGAAAAGGACCTTCAAAATAAGCCTTTCTTTCTCCTCTTTGCTTATGCTTGATCCACCTTCCTCTTTTCTCCTAATTTCAATGATCCATTTGATCAAATCTCCAGCATTGGCTGGAAGAGATTCCACTAAGTGGGACAGAAGTGTTGGAACATTGTCCAGACTCTCGTCCTTCAATAGGTTGGGTAAATCTTCCATGCAATACTTTGCCATGCTTTTCCAGCTTTCATCCGAGCAGCTCTGCAGAAAATTGAAAGGAATGAGAACAAGGAAAATAAATCAAAAGCGTCCTTTTACATTCAATACACCAAGCATTTGCATGTTTACCACTGTGTAGAGCAACGAAGGAGCTGAAACGTGCCTTGAGATAACCATGAACCTATCACAGATCAGCATGCCAACATCTTAAAATGGCATGATTAAAAGCCACGGCCAACTAGAAACTAATTTGGCCATAGAGAATAAAACTGAAAAAACATTGCAATTTTCTGAATGTACATGGCTCAGGTCTACAACTCTACACAGCACAATGCAGCTAGTTGCTATAATTATAAAACTACAACCATCCTAATACTTTATCTAAACCAAGTAAATCAGCACCAAAATGAGCAGATTCCTCAAAGTAGCATAGTGCTAGAGAAAATGCCCAGTCTTTCCCAATGAACATGTCAAACCAATATAAAGGGAAAAACTAATCAATTCAAACTGAAGAAATCATGTCTGATACTCCCTGCAATAACATATCTCAAGAGCCCAATATAAATGAAAGGGGCTGTCTATTTCTCCTTTAACTGAAAATAACTTAAATCTCAGTCAATTTTTTCAGCCCTTGGATCAAGATCCAACCATCCTCATCTCCCTCCTCACCTTACATATAAACACTTCTCCAAACCCTAACAAATTCACACATCCCCAGGCCTTGCCGCCACTGCATCCATCCCTTTCCGCATGCCGACTACCACTGCCTTGCCAGCGCTGGCGCTGGCGAGGCCCACCAACAAGCTCCTCCCCCACCGCCACAACCTTTCTTCCTCCGCTCTGACAAGATCCCCCAGCACCGCCCACCTTCCTCGTTTCTGGCAGCGGCTGCCGTCAGATCCGACACCGCCTCCCACTACCTCCTAACCACTCCGGTTTTCATTGCGCGGCCCCCCTCCCTCCCCCCTCACTCCCTCTAAGCTCAGGGCTATAGTGACCACTAACTGTCACGTCCCTTGCCGTCGACAAGGGGGGATCGTCGTGGCATGAGACCTCAACTCTCGAAGCAAGAGAAGCAAGAGAATATCCCGTAGCCGCCGGTGGAGATTTGCTGTGACGTGAGACGAAGCTTGAGGAAGAAGAAGCAGGAAAGGGGGAAAATCTTGTTTCCGTTCATTTGCTTTGACGCCTTGCTCGGTATAGGATGTTGGCTTTTTAAACCTCTTCTTACTCACACTAACAACTGGGTCCCTCGGTCATTACATTACTGCCCCCTGGAAAAATTGCTTGCCCCCAAGCAATAGCATAGTTTCTGATGTTGCATTCATAAGAACAACTCCTATAATTCTGGGATCCCATTGCACATAAAGCCAAATTTCAAGTATTGTTGATTTATCATCCTCCCCTACCACTAAATCATGTCTGATACCATCCAGCGCACGCATGTTGACATCAAAGAATTTAAGAGCATTCTCATCAATATCAATCTTCCAATGAGCATCACTAGAACTCATATTTCTTATGTGGCCATTTAACTGATCAGCTAGACCACAACCTTCACTCTCAACATTAGAAATTCCCCTGGGTGATACTTCAAATTTATGCCGGTCTTTACTGATCACAGCCACGTCCATGTGATCATTTGCACCAATTAACACATTCTTTTGTCTGGGCGGATTGTCTCTTTTCTTCGTTTCTGGAGATAACTGTGCAGGTGCTGAAAGGAAAGCAACGAGATCACCTCGCTCCTCATCATCTAACTTCACCCAGTTGAGTCCTCGCCTACCATTGTCAATTGAAGAATCATTTATTGCTTTCTCTACTCGAGAAATCTGGTCCTCTATTGCTACAACAAACTGCCGACGCCTCGCCACTGTACCCTCTTCCAAAGAGTACTTATCATTGCTCAAACATACAGCTCGCTCGAACTGCTCCAACTGCCATTTTGTTGTCCCTAATGCTGTCTGAAGTTCCCTCTGCAAATCGTTTACCTCCTCAGAACTAGCTCCGCTACTACGCTCATGCACCCAAGTTCTATAAACAGATTCCATCAAGTCTGTCGACTCCTGCACCTCCTTGGCGGCCTGGAAGAACCCATCCTTCTGCCACTGCTCGAACCTGTCACCCAAGTCTTCTCTAGGCTAGACCAATTGCCACAGCAAGTTGTTGTGTGAGTCAAGGCCACGCGGCGTCTCCTCATCCCACACCACGTCCTTAACAGGCAATTCGTCCACCACATCCTTAACAGGCAATTCGGCGAACACCTTGAAGGCAGCACACTCTGCCTCGTAGCTCCAGTCGCTGCGGAGGTGGGGGCACGTCTGCCTGAATACATCAACCGCCCCCTTGTTCCCCCCTTCGCCACCGCCCCCGGGGCGGTCAGCGGCGACGCGTGCGGCCCAGACGCGGAGTTCCTCCTCCTCCTCGTCGACATTGTGGTCGAGTCCGAGGCACGCGATGCAGTGGCACTCAGACGACAATTCCGCCACCGCGAAGTCGAGGAGCTCGTTGAAGCAGCTCAGCGCAGGCTGGTATCGAGAACTGACGGGGGGCGTCGTCAGAGGACGACATGGCTTCCAGTTGGTCTGTGAGGCGGTGGTTGAAGTGGAGTATCCTGGGCGGATCCTCTTCGTCCACCTCCTTCAACAGCGTCAGCCCACACGGCAGCTCCACCGCCCGCTCGCACTCCCGAAATTTGTCGCCGTTGGTGATGATTGAGTGCAGGCGCTTGCTCCTCTCCTCTGTCATGGTCAGCCTCTCTCTCTCTCAAACACGAAGTGAGGCTGAGGATTGAGAACTCTGATACCAAATGTCACATCCCTTGGCCGTCGACGAGGGGGGATCGCTGTGGCGTGAGACCTCAACTCTCGAAGCAACAGAAGCAAGAGAATATCCCGTAGTCGCCGGCGGAGATTTGCCGTGACGTGAGACGAAGCTTGAGGAAGAAGAAGCAGGAAAGGGGAAAAATCTGGTTTCCGTTCATTTGCTTTGACGCCTTGCTCGGTATAGGATGTTGGCTTTTAAAACCTCTTCTTACTCACACTGACAATTGGGTCCTCCGGTCATTACACTAACCCACTGCCTCTGGCGAACATGCCGCCACCACTAGCGGGCGGTGGCCAGAGAAGAAGACAATGACCTCCCGAGCATGAACCTCCTCGTGCAATCTAAAGGTGAGAAATATCAACTGAGATTACGGTGGCCAGAGAAGAACACGATGACCTCCCGAGCATGAACCTCCTCGTGCAATCTAAAGGTGAGAAAAATCATCTGAGATTTCTTGAAGTTTCAAGCAACTAAGAAATTGCAATCCCGTAAATGAAATTACAGTCCATAGGGCTGGATGCAAACAGCTACTAGGACATAATAATAATAATAATAATAATAATAATAATAATAATACAAACTATAATAAGAGGCCTTCTTAAAAAATACAAACTGTAAAAAGAGGCCTTCTTAAACGAAACATGAGTTGTAGTGCTAAAAGGACCGAACGACACATAACATGCACCCCCTCCTCTCTTTCCAGCATATCCTGTAGTCGATGAATCACAGTTTCTTAATCCAAGAGCTACTAGCCTAGGCAACAAGATAGCAATCCCGACTGCATACAAGAATCTCTTTAAACAGAAGATACGTGCAGGTTCAAGGAAATGGTCAAGAAAGAAAGAGCATCGGAAGATAGGTTAGAGTACCGACCCCCTGAGAAGCCCAGTTGCTTCATCAATCGTATTCATGGCTTCCCAAAGAAGTGGCAATGGGACCCAATGAGGTGGGTACTTGAAGCGGGCGACATCCAAGATGAGCGCCATGTCTTGTCCAACATGGTAACCACCGATTGGAGAGAAATGGCCGGTTCCAGTCTGCATCCACGCTCGCGCGGCATTGTATATGTAAGAGATAGGATTTAATTACTGGGGAAGAGACTGAGAGAGTGTGAACAGAATGTGGAACCACCTGCTTGAAGGGCTTCCGGTGGTAGGATGCGATCAGATGGCAGTCCTGGAAGGAAGCGCAGCGGATGATATGGTCGCGGAGGTCCTCGATGGTGGCCTGGTCGGCGCGGAAAGAGTCGACCTTGGCACCGGCGCAGTGGGCGAGGCAGGCGAGCTTGCCGAAGGTGATGCCTTCCGACTTGACCTTGTCGAGGGGCTCGCAGCAGTCGAGCATGGACTCGTCGAACCACCTCCAAGGGCCTTTCCACTGCCTCCCCGGGTCGATGGCGAGGGCGTTGAGGACGACGGACAGGGAGGCGAGGCCGCAGAAAGCGGGCTCGGACTGCGTCTGGAAGCAGGAGATGAGATTGAAGAAGCCCTGCATGGTCCCACTCTGGAGGGCTTCCGAGAAGAGGCGCATGCCCTCCGATGAGGCGAACTCCACGGCCGGCGGCGACGGCAAGACCCGCCGGTACAGAGACGCCATCGCGGCCATCGACAATTCTTGAGATTCGTCGCCTACTTCCCCCCCTGCTTTGACGACCTTGTGCCGCGCGCTCTCTCTCTCTCCCCCAGCAAGTGGCGAAGGGTGGACCAAGAATTAAAATCCTGCCGAAATTTCGCGACACCTCTCCGACGTCTTGTTTCGGATATGAACGAATTTTAAAATATCGGTCGGAATAAAAAAATTTAAAATTACTATAATAATCTTAAAAATCTCAACGATGCCTCGTCAAATTTTACCGAGATCTCGAATTTTTGATCAATTTTTGACTTTTTTTATCATATTTGGTCTAATTATCCCTAAGAAAGTCATCTCTTATGAAAAATTGAATTTTTGAGTTATTTTTTAGAAGCTGTAGAAATATTATTGGATTTTTAGAAAATTGTATATGCTTTATCATGATGTGAAAAATTTATAGTACCGTCATAAGAATTGTAGAATCATACACAAAAAGTTTCAAAATAAGTAAACTTCATTTGTTATCTTTAAAAAATCAAAAATAGAATGAACATAATTAGGACAGTAATTTTGTTAGAATTTTATAAATTTTCTCGAGTGTGATCATGATTCAAAATTTTTATGAGAGCTTAATAATTGCCTCATTACCATCCCTAAAATTTTTAACTTTTTTGTTTACTCAATCAAATTTATCTATACATTGAACTTCATTTGTTATATTTCAAAAATCAAAAATAGAAAGCACATAAATGATACAGTGCACTTGTAAGAATTTTATAAATTCATTGGAGTGCGATAATGATTCAAAATTTTTATGAGATTTTAAGTATTTCCTTAGAACCCATCTACAAAATTTTAAACCTTTTTATTATTATTAAAGCAAATTTATGTATTGATCATCAGGCTTTTATCAGGACGTATAACTTTCAGAATTTTTGGAACTTTTTATAAAAAATATGAAAATTTTATAAAAAATATTAATGATACATCAGGAATATCCAAAAAAAAATCAAAATTTTCTAATGTGGTTTGTACTGTTTTTCATTTGATTGAAATTTGCCAGTATGGCTTTTATCATGACAGTAATACTATTTAAATTTTTAAAAATTCATGAAGCTTGATCATCATCTAAAAATTTTATGGGATATTAGTGATGCATCATAACCATGCACAAAAAATTTCAAAATTTTCTAATATAGTTTGTTTTATTTTTCATTCGGTTCAAATTTGTCAGTCAGCGTTTTGTCAGAACAGTTGCAATGTTTGAATTTTTAAAAATTTCAGATTTGATAATCATTTGAAATTTTTATGGGAATATCACTGATATGTCAGGAACCTACACAAAAAAATTCAAAATTTTACGACATCGTTTGATCTATTTTTCGTTGGTGCAATTTTGCCAAGATCTTGACAAAATCGGCCGAAATTTCGGTTTTCTCGGTAGAAAAAATCGGGATTTGATTTTTTTTTTGCATTTCATCCTAAATTTCTAAATCTCACTGAGATTTCATCCTCTAGGCATAGACGAGAATTGGAGCGAAAACGAGATTTCAATCCTTAGATGAACGCTAATATGCAGCTACAGCGAGATGCATCACTAGTCTACTACATTAGGCTTGTCAGCCTCCAGGCTCCAGGTTCTGTTCGGTAGCTTAATTGAGCGCTAACTTGGTAGATCTTGCGCACCCAATATGCTAATCTAACTTGTTGATTCTTACTGTGTATAATGAGTTCATTTGTTGATTCTTACAGTGTAAAATAAGTTCAATTGATTTATGTTCTTGAATTCAGTAGACATGTCCTTAGGCATGCCATCACTAGTTTATTTCACCCCATTGCCTTGTGGCATCACACTGACACTGACAGGCTTGTTACTCCAGTTTCACTTACAATGAATGTATCGTATGTATGTAATTGTCAGTACATGTACAACCTGTATAACTTAACTCACATGAAGCAGAAATACAGTGGTGTATAATCTAATTCTACAGAAGGACCTAAAAGATTACCTGCAATTTGGAGGCCAGTTGATTTCTCAACTTTATCGATAAGTTTCACGCCTGAATGTATATTGTATTTGTACCATTCTGGTAGCATTTAATGTGATGCACCGAAATTCAGATGTGAGGAATTGCACTGTTGTTCAAACTCCTACTAGAAAGGGCAATTGCAACAGGTTGACAACCATGGAAAGAGCAAGGATAATGCCGATAAGCATCTGAAAAGGATGTATTTTGCAATCCAACTTCATCAAAAAGAGCTCAAGGAAAAACATTGATGTATTCTGCAATCCAACTTCCTCAAAAAGAGCTCAGGAAAAATCACTGTTACAAAGTTGGCGAATAGATGGTTCTAATTTATGCTTGCATTAACCCTAAGGATGTTCTCACTGTCTTTTCAGGCCTATATAAACACTAGGTAGATTCAGAGTAACTGTGTAAAAACTTTCTGATGTTCTGAAATATAGGCACGAGAGCAAGAAGCGCGATCTGAAGATGCTCGGAGCTGTTCAGGCGAATGCCAACTTGGCTAGTCCCCTGTTGCTTAGATTCGCATGACCTATCAAATTGCTAGCTCTTCCAGCAGGAATCTGAGACTGGATATTGCAGCCAACTGCCAGATCCCCATGCCAATCTACAACAGACAATGCAAGAGTAGAAAGCATGCGCCCTATTGGGTAGTCTTTATCTCTCAAAGTTGCTTCTAGACGGCCTCCATAAGACACATCTCCCCTCCCACTCATTGCACCACCACTAACTAGAAGCCTGAGCTGCTTGTTCACTATCAGTTTGTCTTCAACCTTCACACCAGCTGATACAGAATCTCCAAGGAGCGTAGCAGATATCCCAGCGGCCGTGTTATTACGCCTGAAGTTCATAAATCTTGATTCACCACGAACAGTGTATGCCATATCCTTGCCAACAGACAGCATATCAAGTCCAAGTGAGGTAGTTTTCCCCACGCCATGCTTAACTGAACTTGCAACCTCCATTTGCAGGGAGCAATCCTTCTTGTCTTTTGTTAGTTGGCCAGATACGGACAAAGGAACTTTACCTTTGACAGCAAATAATCTTTCAACATTCAGACCTTCATAACCAACATCGTGATCCCAGCCCTGGGTTTCCAGCACAGGCCTGACAAGCCATTCACTTGGTGTATCCAGAAAACGATAGCGATGGCTAGGATAGTCAGAATCAAAAGATGAGGGTAATACCATGTCAGGCACAGGCACCGCAACATTTGTTGGGGCATTGCCATCATCTTCTAGATTGCTATTACTGAAATCATCTGCTCGAGCACTAGCATCTGCTGCCATTTTCTTCATCATTTTACGACGGATCCTTTCCTCTTTCAGCTGTTTTTTGTAAAATAGCTTTTCTCTGTAATCTAGCTCCTCAAGATATTCCTTCCTCTGCACATGGTTCAGCTTTGCAAGCTGAGCTTTTGTGAGGCGCTTAAAAGGAGGCAAGTCATCATAGTCTGACCCATCATCTGAATGAGAATCATCTACCATATCATCTTCAAGATCATCATCATCATCACCAAACTGCTCCTCTGGTAACTTCAGTGGGGCTCGAGACTGAAGAAGTGAAGAGAGGAGGAAAGGAAGTGGAGGAATCCTCATACGAGAAGGTTTACCAGCGGGATTATCCTGAAAGTTGAGAAGCACGTTGGCATCTGCTAAAACCTTTGAAGCAAAACAAAGTAATAGCAACTGTGGCTTCCAGACTTGTCCATTTGGCAACACCCTCTGGCCTGCCCTATTCATCCTGCATGCTGAGTGGTTTTCCACCAGGGAGACTGGATTCATAAGACGGACATCACCAGCAGCTTGCCTTATAGTTTGCTGGACTACATGAGACCTCTGGGTCACGAACATCTCATAGCTCAAAGGAATTCCATTTGGACCGTCAGGTGGTGCAGATGCAGCATGAGTTAGCACAACTATGGCATTGAACCAGACCGACGCTCCAAACACTTTGGTAATGGTTTGCAGAAGAGGGACATCACCATAGTCCCTGCTCTGCATATCCAATCTGTCAAAATAAAGAACAATATCGGGAGGGTTATTGCTGATAAGCCTCTTCACGGAATTGAGAACCTTCAGGTTGTAGTGTTGGTCTGAAGATGAGCATGAAAGGCCAGGTGTATCAATCACTTTTACCTTGATCCCCTCAACCATACCAACTACTTCTTGAACCTTTCTGGTGCTGGAATCAAAAGCATTTGTTTCCAACTTGACATCATCAAATATCGAATTGATGGTAGCACTCTTACCAACCCCAGTTTTACCAAGAACCAAGATAGTGCAAGAAAAAACGAGGGGCTCGTTTCCAGCAGCTTCAAGACGCTCTGCCATCTCTTGTGCCTGGTCAAAGCTGAAAGCACCCTGACCTGTATTTCTTCTAAGCTGTTCTGCCAGCCCAAGCCGGTAAAGAACCTGTGAAACTACCATATTATGAGGAGTTTGCCCAAACCTGTTAGCAAGACGCAAAAACTTGACACGGATCATCTGGAGCTTCTCACGAATTTCATCGTTCTCATCTCCATCAACCCCAGCAGACTCAACATCCTGCCGAGTCTCCCTGTCCACAGCGACCGGACCATTAGCATGGACCTGCTGAACAGGTTGAGCGGGAGGTTGCAACAAGGAAGTTGAAGATCCAATGCCAGAAGGACGAGACGGCAAAAAGGGGCCATTAGAATGACCAGCAGCTCTAGTGGATCGTGCAGGAGGAGCATAGGTAGCTTTATTCTCATCATCAGAGGAACTTGAGTCATCCAATTCCTCGACCACAACAGCTGGCTCGCCCCCAGATTGTGTGGGTACCTCAGGCTTGCTATCACGGGCAGCAATCTCTTCCTTGCTCTTTTCTGGCCGCTCTATGCTCTGATCAACCAAAACAGCATCTCTGAAATGTTCAGGTTCACTCCCAGATTGTGCTGGAGGCTCAGCATTGATATCATGGGCAGGAACATCTTCCATGCCGTTCTCTGGTTGCTCCTTGGTATGATCAGCCAAAACAGCTTCTGTCACATATTCCCTCATTGCTTCCGCCATGGCTTGCTCCTCCAAGACCTCCTGGCTCGCACCATCCGCAGTGCCTTCCTCGACACCAATCTCGATGCACGAACCAGCCGCATTCTCCTCACCCTCAACAGCAACAGAACGGGAAACTTCCTCTGTCACCGAAACCTCTCCATTCTCCAAAAACTCCTTGCTCTGATCCAATCCAACCAGCTTCTGCTGCTCCACCTCCTCAGCCGGATCAGCCTCCTCATCAGATTCCACAGCCACAGGCTGCCCATTCTCCAGCACCACCCCGTTTTGCGCTCCATGGTTATGGCCGCTCACCAGTTGATCCATCCCTGCCTCATCTGACTTAACACCAGACACCACGCCAACACCTTCCACCCTGCCGTTCCATTCCAGTCTCACAGACTCTTCCCCATGCGTGTCATCCTCGCACCCTTCTACGAACTCCACAATCCCATCACCATCACCCTCCTGAGTCACCGCCACCGCACCGGGCGGCTGCATCACATCGACCTGCACATCCCCCTCGCCCCCGTCCCCTTCTCTGACCTCCAAGACCTCACCACCATCACCCTCCTTCGCCGCCGCCGCACCGGGCGCCGGCTCCACATCGACCTGCACACCCCCCGCTCCCTCCTCCTCGGCGACTCCGCCGGGGCCTCCCCGATCCTCCGCCTCGGGCAGGCGTTTCTCGCCGACGGCGCCGTTGTCCATCACGAGCCCCGACGGTGCGAGAGAGCAAAACCCTAGTTTGCCACCACCACAAACGGAACGGATCAAACAAAAAATGTAAGAACGGAAAAGGTGAAAAAGAAAACAGCAACCTTGTGGGCTTGTGGATGTTTTAGGTTGGCGGTCGAGTGCGTGGTGGATCGGGAGGGAGGCGTCCGAGGATGGCAGCCACCAACCTGGGCGGCGGCGTGGGAGATGGGGTGGAAAAAAAAACTGGAAACTCTCCACTCGATTTGAGTCGAGTCGAGTTAGGTTTTGAACTCGGTAAGTTAACGAGTTAAACGAGCGAGCTAACGAGCTTAACGAGTCAGGAAAAAAAAACACTATAAGTCTGTAATCCTAACCCGTTTCTTCAACCTTCAAACCCAATTCTTTTTCCCCATTTCACATCTACAATTCCCCAATTCCCAGCTTGACTACGTCTCCACCCTCGCCCTTGCTTTCGACACCTTCGCCGCCACTGTGCTCCTCTCCTCCACTAACAAGCATCATAACGAGCTTAACGAGCTAACTCGAGCCAACTCGAGTTTTTAACGAGTCGAGCCGAGTTGAGTTTTCAGCTTGTTAAGAAAACGAGTCGAGTCGAGTTGGCTCGTTATCTTAACGAGTTTAACGAGTCGAGTCGAGTTGAGTTGGCTCGATATCCAGCCCTACGTGGGAGATGGGCAATTGGGGACGGCGCGCACGGGGTGGGGTGTCACCTCGCGCGGCAGTCGAGGTCGGGAAGAGAGAGAAGGTGGTCGGGCCTCTAGGTCTAGGGACAAAAGAGAGAAGTCGAGAAAGAATTCCGCCAAGGACATGTTTACCGTAGAGTTTTAGGCTATTTGGTAGAACTCTAGATACTGATTCTTTAGCTTCAGCTCTCGATTTTCTATGAAATTGATTCTCTAGTAAAAGTGATTTTTATTTGAAAAATAGTTATGAATTTAGTGGAGATGTTCATAACTGAGAGGTTGTGAATCAGGTGGAAAACAAGTTTTTTTGGTTTCCAGACTGCAAGTCAAAAAACAGGAATCACTTCCTCGAATTCCTATGTGAAGCTGATTGATTTTTTCTTATTTAGTAGAGCTCCTCAGTTTCTCATGAGGAAGCTGAAGCTGGGAGCTCTGCCAAACGCACCCTTAGATTTTAGTTTTATTTTAGATCTAAAATTTGTAAATTAAAATAAAATAAATTAAGTTTATATTCTTAGTATAAAATATAAATAAGATGAATCACATAAACACTCTTAATATATCTATAATTTTAACTCTACAGATCTGATAAAGCTAGAAATAATTAAGTAGAGCTGAAATTATATCAAACACGATCTAAAACCCTGATAAGATCCACAGGGCCAGTTTAGAAATTATGCCCGTGAGTTTCAACACATAACATCTGTTTCATGCAAAATTTTATGTGAAATTTTGGTGTTTTGGACGGGCATTTTGTGACGTTTTGACGTGAATATAATTTGCGTGAATTTCTTTCCTTGCAAATCTTGCGTCCTACGAGCACAGCTCCCTTGAATGATTTTAGGTTCTGAAACGGACAACTAAAAAAGCAGAGACCGGAAAATAATAAAAGTTAACTAAAAGCAAAAGGAAAATGAAAGGTGCAAAGAGGAAAAAGAAAAGAAGAATGAGAAAGCTCGTGAATTTGTGGTAGTACCATTCGCCACCGAGGTAAGAATCTACCGCGTCGAAAGCTAGTAACGTTCCACTTCATCGCGTGTAAGTAAGGAGGAGGATGCAGTTTAAGAAATCTACTCTCTTCGGTCACAAACAGATTTCATTTTAGACGTTAACCAGTCATGTGTCCGTACGTTGTAACGGAAACTCAATTTACAATAAAAAATTTATTTTCAAAGAATATTAACGTTATTTGAATAATAATGTTCACTCTGAATGTACAATAATTAAATGTTTAAATTAATTCATCGAAACATACAAATTCCAAGCACTTGTTTACAACCTCGAGCTTAAAGTTATCTTTAATTTCACAAACTTAAATAATAACATCATAGCACTTAGGATTATAAATATGTAACACCATTGTCAGCGTATTCCACCTGACAGGCCCAGAGGATGCAGCCGGGTTTGGTTGGAAGGAGGCGTCTTGGTGGCTAAACCTAGAGGGCGAAAACCTAGGGACTCCTACGCGGAGGGCTCGGCGTCGATTTAACCGCAGAGGACACGAAGATTTTACCCAGTTCAGGCCCCTTTTCTTTGAATGCTGACCTTACTTCTGCTCGATTGTTTTTAGAGGTGTGAAGGTCGATACAAAGCTCTTGAGTTACAAGTTTTCTTCTCTCGAATGCCCGTCCCCTTTTCCCATGCACCGGAGACCCTTATATAGGCCAAAGCTAACGGGAGTAGGTAAAAGGAGGTCATCATCTTGATCCTCATACATTTATTACTCCTTCCGTCTTTGTCCGTTCCTCGGCCTCATTAAATGCTTACGCGTGCCCTTGCCGGTCCGCGGATGGGACCCTTTATGCATGTAGGTGAGAGGCGTCGGAGGAATGGGCTTGTTGCGAAAACCCTTGCGGTGATAAGCTGCTATGGCGAACCCGCTGCTCGACATGGTGCGGTAGTGGAAGGAGCCTTCGAGGCGGCCACCGTGCTCCACCTTTTTGCCCTACTGGCGACGCAGCAGGCGTCCTCGCCGCCGTCGCTAAGCCGCCACGTAAAGGCCGGGCGCCGTGAGTAGGCGTGTTTCGCCCCTGCTCGCCGGACGCCACGTGGTCGACGCAACGGCGGCGCGCGTGATCGCCGCCGATTGCCAAGCCGCCACGTAGGCTGGCGCGAAGCGAGCAGCGTGCTCGCCGGACGCCACGTGGCCGACGCTGGCCGCGGCCGTGATCGCCAACCGATTGCTAAGCCGCCACGTAGGTGGGCGCCGGCGAAGCGGCGTGCTTCGCCACCTGCGCCGGACGCCACGTGACGCCGCGCCTTTGGCCGGGCCGTGATCGCCGCCCGTTGCCAAGCCGCCACGTAGATTGGGCGCCGGGCGAGCGGCGTGTTTCGCCACCGCCGCCGGACGCCACGTGGGCGGCGCTTTGGCCGTGGCCGTGATCGCCGCCCGATTGCCAAGCCGCCACGAGATTGTACTTTTATGCGGTGGAGAGGGTACCCTAGCGTGTACTACGCTGACAACCATAATTCAGGATTGATCGATCGACCGAAAGAAGCATCATCTGCTGCCCCATGGGCACAAAGGCATTAAAGTAATAGGCGTCATCTGTATGTGACTGCCACCATTAGCGGTGTGCATGGCTCGTACATCTTACTCCGACCATACCATAGCTCTACCTTATCAACCAGCTCCACCGCTTCCTCACCCCCCCTCGCGAGTGCCTCCCTAAACCTGTTGACATCATCCACCCCGCGCGAGCTCTATCAGCGTCGCTAGCCTATCTTGCCACACACCACCGGCAACCTGCCCCTGTGCCGTATTGATGAGATCAGGAAGGTAGCCCATTACCTTCGCTCAATAGATAAGCTCAACACATCTGCAGAGAAGGCAAGAAGCGTGAGGTTATATAGATTCAGCAACCAAGAAGATATCTATAGAATCCAGATTAAGAAATCGTCGAATAAGAAAGACAACAAAAGAAGAAGAGATCAGAAAAGACCCAATTCTATGAATCGAAACTCTGCTTCCTTTTAGAGAGAATCAATCAATCCAATCCGAAAAGCACCAGTAGCAATTGCCACCGATTCGAATGCTAGATCAATGAGAAAATGGAAAGCAATAAATGAGTCATACATATTCATTTACCTCCTGTAACGGGATGATCCAATCAAATCTACCAGGGTGCTACTACCCGCTTTCCACTCAGCCACGCAAGTACGCACACATGTCAGGATGAAGGTGGAGAATGGACGTACCACCACCTACTCCTAATTAGAATTAGTAGAGATAGAGATAACAAACTTATCTAGTCGTGTCATGCATAGCCGTGCGCATGTTGCTTGCTGATCGGAATCAAATCCATTCGTGATTAGATAAAAAGAAAAGATGATCTTATCTACACATGCAAGTAAATATTTAACGGAAAGGATGCATATGGCAACTTAAAAGCATATAGTAACTCAGAAGTTGTATGTGTGCAATATTTAAAAAAAGAATCGACCGTGCAGTATTTGGAAATATAATCGACTGATTAAGATAAGAGTCTAATACGCTGCAGATCACGCATGTATGCATATCCAACCAAATTAAAATTTTCTCGGTTCGCCAATGTATAGAAGATGGGGACAATGACGATTTTAGGGGAAGAGAAAAACTAAATTAAAATTTTCTCGTAATTAGAAGTAGTAGAGATATAGTCTTTAAAATATAATTTTAATCACTAATTTTTATTATAATATATTTATAAAATTCAATAAATTATAATATTACAAAAGTACTTTTCAAGACAAATTTACATATATAATTTTATTTATCTAATTTAAATGTGCCAACATTTTTAAATATTTAAAGTAGATAAATAAAAATCACATGTGTAGATTTGGGGGAGTTGTGTGACAACTTCGGGCCTGTTTAGTTATAAGCCAATTTTACTATTACTAACCTTAGGAAAGTATGGCTAGCCATATTTTTGTGGCAACAAAATTTAACATCACAAGTGTAGCAAAGTTTGGCAAAAATCAAGTTTATGACGTGTGGGCATAGGGCTAAGAAAATGTGGTAAGCCACAGTTGTGACAACGAACCAAACACTGGCCTAATAATTTGTAGCATGTATAAGCTTAGATAAGGCAATGTTAGCTTTCAACCAACCAGGCCTTTCATCTCCAATGTTTTACATGGAGACCCTCAAATTAGATTACCGTTTCACGAACGTTTCACCCACCGCCACCGCTGCCTCCCGAGTTTCGATTAGATATCATCGACGAGATGAACACAGCCATCACTTCATCGGTGAATCTATGGTACCCAATGGTGAACTGGAACCCCGCGCTCACGAAGGTGGTCGATAACTTTTCCGCGGTTGACTACCTCGGCCTCTCCAAGTCTTCATTGTCTCTATCATCATCGGCTACCTCTCCTGTTTGTCCTCCATACAAACTTACCCCCATTCCCCTTCCCAACCTCAAAACACTAGCTCTTGTTCCTCAACTGAAAGCTGCGAGCATTCTTTGGTGATTGATGTATGCAGGGTCATGCCTAGACCTTGGATTGAGTTGCTTGCATTGAGCATTTCGTAGGTGCTTCATAGTATGATTATACGATCTGATTGGCAACTGCCACTTACTCAGTACAGTTAAAAGTTAATAGAAATTTAGTCATTGGCGAATGTTGCCTACAGCAATTAGGGATAGTTTTTCTTTAACACTACTGCAGAACACTGTCAAGGAGGAGGTTGAATGCTGAACTAGATGCAAACACCTAGTGAATTGGGAGCAGATGCTTTGAAGTCGAAGAATCTGAGATAGTGTGTATCAATATATTAATGGATGCCTAAAGGCTAAACTCTCGGTGATGTTCCATCATGGGGTGCTTTTGGTTTGCATTTTGAGGCAAATGCCTGTGGGTGGACACTTTTTTTTAAATTGATTGACAAAGCTCTGTCATTCATTTGAGGGAAAGACTTTGTGGAGGTCTATCAAGATTTATGATGAGTTATTGATAGTGTTTGAGTATATGATGCTCAAGTTTGAGTTTGTTTTCAATTCTATTTTAAATTTGAAGCAATTTAAGGTGCTGTTAGGTCAAGGGCGGCACTATTGACTATGTAGGAGTGGTAGTATCAGCCAGGTGATACTACTACCCTGGGATGGGCAGTAGTACCGACCCTGTGGTGCTATCGGCGGTGAGTGTAGTAGTTGTTTTCTAGAAAGGGGTCTCTCTGGTGTGTCCAAGGTAAACAGTACTACCGGCCATCTAGAAGTGGTAGTACCGGGGGAGCGGCACTACCGGCCCAAAGCCGCAGTAGTTATTTTTTCAGAAAAGGTCTCTCGGGAATTTTAGAGGCAGTAGCACTATCGGCTACCTAGATGGGTGGTAGTGCCGACTTTACTGTGACTTGAGCTTAATATTTGCATTAATTGTTGATTAATGCATATTATTGTGACAATGTTGTGTGACATATTTCTTATTTATGTGGTTGTAGGACTCCAAGCTAGGTCATAGTGAGGCGAAGGTGAGACCGGGACTAGGCTAAGGAGTTGAGGTCCAGAATGGTCAAAGGACACCGGAAGATAACTGAGGTCGGGAAGTGGTTGCAAGTCGGGAGGACAAGGAACTGAAGCATGAAGCACCGGTAATGGATATGGCTGGCAATAGTATGAACCGGGACTAGGCTCGAAGAGGAGTTGAGGTTCAATGGTCAAGGAAACCGATGTCGCCATGGTGAAGCTAATGAGGATACGTGGTGTACTAAGTGACTTGGACCCCACTTGCAAGTAAGGATGGTTCAAGGGTGTCCGGACGCGTGAGAAACTTGGTGGGATTTCCATGGGGCCACGTGGAAAGCGCGAAGCAAGGCGATGTTGCGAGGAGAAAAAAGACCTATCATTGCGGCAAATTGGTAATTTTTCCAATACCAGCAACTGAGGCAGTTTGGAAAACCGCAGTAGCAGCTTAAGTGGTTTAGATCACATCAAAGTGGGTTTTGACGTAAATTCGGGCACGTGGAGCGGATTTGGCATCAATGTAATGGCCGTTTTGAGAAGCGTGCTTGTGTAAGTGAAAAATCCGTTAAGATTGTTGAGTTTCGGGTTAGCCCATGTAAGAGTGGACAGTATCCACTTGTATGTGTGTAGGTTTAGGATTAGAGTAGCCTCCACTATATAAGGAGATGTAGTGTGAGGTGAGTCCTCAAGCCATTGGCGAAAAACTTGAGAATAGATTAGAGTTTTTACAAGATTTTGGTTTTCTTGTATGTGTGAGTACTTCTTGAGAGCTTTTCCCTCAGGAAGAGAGACTTTGTAATCATCTATCTTGTTTTGAAATAAAGATCAATTTTGTGCTCAAGATTTGGCTTTTATTTTTGACATTCCTCCTTTTTTATTCTTAATCTTTCTTATTGGTTTCTTTTTCTCTTAATCTTTTGTTGCCAAGGATGAGTAATTGATGGATGTATTATTTGAAGATCATCACCTAATTATCTAGGTAAGCTCTCTCATGATCATCAAGGGATTTCTCAAGAAATTGGGTTTTGACTTGAGAAGGAAGGATTTGAGGTAGATCTTGATATTGCATGTTTAAGAGCAATCTCTTTAGGATTATTGCTTGCCGTGGTATGTGGGAGACCATCTAAGTCCGTCTTGATCATTAAATCTCCACGAGTAAGTTCAGGGCAAAGTTTTATTTTTAACCCGGTTTTGGTACAACCTTCGGTAAATTCAAAAAAGATAGGAATTTTGACGTCAATCATTGCGATTAGAGGTTGGAATAGATTCCTGACACCCATAGAAAAGTACATACAAAGTTTCACGGGTTTTCTATCAGCCAATCAAAAGATACACCCACATATTATTTATTTGTGAATGGTGTTAAATTGAAATGTTATTTATTAACATATTATTGCTAAATGTCTACTTTACACCCCAGATTGTCTAAAATATGATAAATGTTATGCCAATTTTTTTCATATTGTTTCATATTTTCCCATACTTGTGTTATTATTGCAACTCAATTTTTTATTAACATAAAGTTCATGTATTTCAACATGCCATATGTGTGAGAATGGAAGGACGATAAAGCTATGCCATTGCAAATATTTATTTTGGTGAGAAATGTTTATTGCAAATGCCATATGCCATGGTATTGAAATGAATGTTATCAACATGTGAACTTGTTGGATTGATTTGTGAATGCTATTCAAATGAAATGTTATTTATTGAGATATTATTGCTAAATCCCTACCTTATAACTTCTGATTGTCTAAAATATAGCAAAGGTTATGCCAAAATATTTTCATATTGTTTCATATTTTTTCATACTTGTGCTATTATTGCTAAATACTTACTTTAGCTGTTTTTTGCGACTTTTTTGGCTTTTTTACAAATTTTCCACCATTTTCAACAATTTTTGCAATTTTCCTATATTTTTCTATTTTTCATTCAGTTCTCGATTTTCTCTACAAACCGCTCGATAATCGATATATATCGGTCTATTAATGGTAGGCTTCTCACATAGTCTGATATTTATAAATGTTCAAACATTTTTCCAAAGACCGCCAAGTGGTGCCAAATTTATTATTTATACGAAAATAGATAGTTTCTTGATGAAGAAACCAATTGTTTTATTCTACTTGTGTCAAAAGTTTCCGTTATTTATTTCTTATATACTTTCTTTCTTTCATAGTATGCTATAAAAGGAATATGCAGCAAAAATTCCACTTATTCTCAAACATTCACTACATGCACTTGTAGTCCCTTGACTAGGATGTGTGTTCCGCTTCTTTAGCATTCTCTTTTGTTATGACTTTGCATTTTTGGTATGCCATGATTGTGTTCCTCTAGAACTTGCTTTGACAATTAAAGTGAGTGCATAATTCATATTCATCATGTAATTAGCCATCACCATTTTCATATTTAATGATCATCGATCAAAAAGAATCGACCAACCGGATGTGGGGCCATCTATACTTCTGTACAATGCAAAGTCGTGAGTCTTTTGCGATCTCCTTCCCTCGGATAGTCCTGTTGATCGAGTTGAGATGACCGCTTGCACGATTGACAATCGCAATGGATTACGTGGTTGCTTCTTGCAATCTTTCTCATGTCCCAAAGAACTAGTCATGTTTCAAGAGTGGATAATGGTACAATGGCTAATGGAGAAAATGAGAAAAGTCCCCCCAAATCTCTGCTAGTGCCAATGTGAGGAGTCATGAGAGTGAGTTCATTGTTGATTAGAAGCGATGCATTCCAGCAAGTCCACCTCTTTCTCGAAAATGTTTCGTAAATGAAAACAACCAAAACTCGATAGTCATTCAACACCCAAGAATGGAACACCCATCGATTATCCATTCCCGAGGGTATCGATTTTAATGTGCAAACACACCAAAAGTACCACCACTACCTTTGAGGCAAGCACCTAAACTTCACAATAGAGAAAGTGCAAAGCAACTTCTTATGTTCATGCCACTTTAAGTACTAACATGCCTCAAAGTTGCAAGGAGAGGCGATAGTGAGGCCAATCCCGATTCTGTTGCAACCACTATGAAGGAGGCAATGGAATACGCCGAGGCTAGTTGGGAGAGAGCAATTGAAAAGGCAAAGGCTGAGAAGGCAGCTGCAGATATAAAGGAATGGAAGGAACGATATAGATCCTCTTTCAAGGAGAGTTTTAAGTTCACCAATTTGGTAGGTGATATTTCTCGGTACGGTATATTATGTGATACAGTTTAAGAACTGAAAATACTGCTATGTAATTATTTTTTTGAAAAAACAATGTGCTGACTAGATTCAAATCCTGTTTCTGGATTCAAGATATTCGATAGGACACTCAGTTTCAAAGGTCAACTTCTAGTAGCTTTGAGAGAAACCCATATTCCAGTAGCAAAGGTACTTATTATTTCCAACAAATATTTTATTATGACGCATCATACTTGTAAAGTTTTTTCCCCTGAGAAAAATGCATGGAAATTCCAGTGTCCCATTCTTTTATGGAATTATTTAAGTATTCTTGTGTGTATTTTCTCAAAATAAAAGGTTGTTTTGCATGTACGAAAATGTGAATCGACAACAGCTGCCCTTCTCATTTTCTGCTCTTTGGTATTTGTTGACAGCAGTGGTTGAGGTTGAGTCGGCTTTAAGGCATAAAGTAAGATTAGAGAAGGACAAAAAGGCCTCCCGAACACTAGAAGAGACAAAAGAAAGGGAGAAGAGATTTGAGAAAGAAAGAGAAAATTCTGTAGAGAAGGAAAGAAAAAATTAGAGGAGCAGGAGAGGGCGAGGGAACGGAAAAAGGACAGACTTGCTGTTGAAAGAGCTACAAGAGAAGAGCATGAGAGGGCATTTTCTGAGGCTCGTGAAAGGGCGGAAAAAATGGCGTGTATTTTCTCAAAATAAAATGTTGTTTTGCATGTACGAATTGGTGAATCGACAACAGCTGCCCTTCTCATTTTCTGCTCTTTGGTATTTTTTGACAGCTGTGGTTGAGGTTGAGTTGGCTTTAAGGCATAAAGCAAGATTAGAGAAAGATAAAGAGGCCTCCCGAATACTGGAAAAGACAAAAGAAAGGGAGAAGTCATTTGAGAAAGAAAGAGAAAATGCTAAAGAGAGGGAAAGAAAAAATTAGAGGAGTAGGAGATGGCGAGGGAACGGGAAAAGGACAGACTTGCTTTTGAAAGAGTTACAAGAGAAGCGCATGAGAGGGCATTTTCTGAGGCTCATGAAAGGGTGGGAAAAATGGCGTTCGAAAGGCTTACTGCAACACGGTAATGAGCTTCTGCAGAGGCCCGAGAAAATATGAGAGAGCAAGCGCTGATGAAACCGTTGAGAGGGTTGCTAGAGAAGCCAGGATAAAAGCAGAGTGGGCAGCAGTTTGGCGAGCAACTGTAGAGGCTTGGGAGAGAGCAATTGAAGAGGTAAAGGCGGAGAAGGCAGCTGCAGATATGAAGGAACAGAAGGAACGGTATAGATCCTTTTTCAAGGAGACTTTTAAGTCCACCAATCTGGTAGGTGATATTTGTCGGTATGGTTTGTTATGTGATACAATTTAAGAACTGAAAATACTGCTATGTAATTATTTTTTAAAAAAAATAATGTGTTGACTAGATTCAAATCGTAATTTTGGATTCAGGATATTCGACAGGATACTCAGTTTCAAAGGTCAACTTCTAGTAATATTGTGAGAAACCCAGATTCCAGTAGCAAAGGTACTTATTATTTCCAACAAATATTTTATTGCGACGCATCACACATGTAAAGTTTTTTTCCCCAGAGAAAAATGCAAGGAAATTCTAGTGTCCCATTCTTTTATGGAATTATTTAAGTAGCTTTGTGTGTATTTTCTCAAAATAAAAGGTTGTTTTGCAAGTACGAATTGGTGAATCGACAATAGCTGCCCTTCCCATTTTCTGCTCTTTGGTATTTGTTGATAGCAGTGGCTAAGGTTGAGTCGGTTTTAAGGTATAAAGCAAGATTAGAGAAGGACAAAGAGGCCTCCCGAATACTGGAAGAGACAAAAGAAAGGGAGAAGAGATTCGAGAAAGAAAGAGAAAAATTTGTAGAGGGGGAAGAAAAAATTAGAGGAGCAGGAGTGGGAGAGGGAACGGGAAAAGGACATAATTGTTGTTGAAAGAGCTACAAGGGAAGTGCATGAGAGGGCATTTTCTGAGGCTCGTGAAAGGGCGGAAAAAATGGCATGTATTTTCTCAAAATAAAAGGTTGTTTTTCATGTACGAATTGGTGAATCGACAATAGCTGCCCTTCTCTTTTTCTGCTCTTTGGTATTTGTTGACAACGGTGGTTGAGGTTGAGTCGGCTTTAAGGCAAAAAGCAAGATTAGAGAGGCATCAATGCACAACTGAGCGTGTGGTATACCTGATTTTTTTTTCTCATTTTACACTATAGTTTTATCTACTTCATAGTATTCATGTAATGCACATTATCGATTTTCAAACAAAAGTGCTTATTGAGAAGAATATGTGTGACCTGCTGGCTCAAAGAGAACAAGCAGAGAAACATGTAAGACGTGTATACACAAAAAGAACCTTCTCTTCACTGTATCTACATTTTCTTCATTGTATCTAGCATTTATTTTCATGTTTCAGAGGTTGGCTGAGTTCCTGGATCCTGAGGTCAAGAGGTGGTCAAATGGGTTGGACGGAAATCTGCGAGCGTTGTTGTCCACATTGCAATATGGAAGCCATAATGCGTACATTTGTAAATCTTTTTTTGCAAAATAGGTAAAAGAATGAAAAATAAAAACATCATTTTGCTTCTTGTTTCCTGGCAAATTCTTGGAGTTGATAGTGGTTGGCAGCGAGTGCCACTTACAGAACTTGAAGGATCGAGATGGCGAACAGAGGGGGGGGTGAATGGTCGCAAATAAATTTTCCCCCAAAATACTCCAACTAAAACCGAGAAAAGATCGCGCAAGGAAATCGTGAAACCATAAAAACCGAACGACTAGACAACTATGTGCATCCCTAGCTTACATGGATATTATCCATAAAATATGCGAGGGATTTTTCAAACACAATTCTGGTTGTCAAGTGTCCAAAAGAAAGAGGAATCAATTCAAATACTTCTTTTCTAAAAGAGATCAAGCCAAAACACAAAAGTCTCTTTTAGAAAAGCAAAAGCAGATATTTCCAGAATCTGTCTTTAATTTGAACAAGAGGTTGGTGGGTTTCTGCTGCTCACAAAATTGTGAGAAATTTTCTCCCTATGAGCAGATGAGTCATGAAGCTCTCCATCAAAATTAAGATCAAAAAGCAAAGTAGAAAAATCATCATAAATCTATGAACACAGACAGTCAGAAACTTCGGGCAGAAAATTTAGGGCTCGGTTTTCACTTCATAGCACCCAAACAGTGAAACCAGTGGACTCCAAACTTTTTCTACAGATGGGTATAGGAGTCCCGCACAATCTCCAATAAGAATAACTCAAGAAAGATTTTTCTAGATTTTTCTAAAAATCAAAGACTAACTGCTGCGCGAAAAACAAGTTCTGGACAGAACTGGAACTTGAAAGAAGAGATGATGTCTACTCAATCAAAGAGTGCAAAAGAGATGTAAAACCATATTAACACACTCAAAACATCCAAGATCAGCATTTAGAAGGAGGAGAGGCAAATCCAAATTGCATGAATGTAGATTGCGGAAAGTAAATGCGTAATGTAAATGTTGAATTTAAATTGCGTAAAGTAAAGACATAATGTAAATGCGGAATTTAAATTCACAATAATGCAAAGAAATTTCTTTGTATTTCTGGTGGGAAGGTTTACAAAGCCTCACTTCATGTGGGCAAATCTCAAAGGAGCAACTCAAACCTTCAAGGGGAGGAGGCCACCCCTCCACCCCTATTTATACAACTCTTGGGTCACCTACCACCCTTGGATGAGTCCCTCAACCCTAGGACACTCATCTAAGGGCTAGGATTAACCCACTCACACAGCCATGTAAGGGCTAACCCAAAACCCACACACATACCGGGTTTTCTTGCACGGTTTTCAAAGCATACTACCTAGACCCGCTAACCTATCAACTAGACCGCAATCCGACGGCCCTCATTGATCCACGCGGCATCTAGCTAGCATCATCTCCTTTCCTTATCTTCTTGGCTTGCCGGACTCCGCCTCCGGTCATCTTCCGCGATCTCCCGACCGTCTCGACCTCCGACGCCTCGCCTAGTCCCGGCCATCCTCCGCCTCACCATGACCTAGCACCGTCGCCTCAAGCAACCATCAAAGACAAGGAAAAACCTTTCACATAGCAATGCCCACAAATATTCTCAATGATTATCACAAAATCATTAATCATTCATAACTACTCTCAATGGTCCGGCATATCGCTTCTGTGCCGGTAGAGCACCAAACAACCAACACTCAAATTGCTTCAAATGAAAGTCCAATTCAAATCAAACTCAATTTCACATCAAACCAAGCTCAAATCTTGTCAATTACTCATCACACACAAGGATAGACCTCCACATGGTCTTTCAATCTCCCCTTGATGAGTATATTGACAAACACATGAAAAGGCATAAATTTGAGTTTGAAGGAGAAGAAGAGAGCAATTTGAATGCAAAGCCAAACTCGGTCCAAAGAGAAAGAAATAATATCATGACCAAGTTGGCTAGAAAGATTTTTAGAGCAATATAAAAGAAAGAGCAAGTTTTCCACAAAAGCTCTAAAATATCCAATAAAACTCACAATGAACACTCGAATATGCTTATGATCATAAAGGTTTACAATTGTCACAAAGATCATAAGAACCAATGTGGATTAGAATTTTTCCTTTGAAGATGCCTTTTCTAAATTTTCTCCCCCTTTTGGCAATATAGGCATCAAGAAGACATTTTCTTTTCTCCCCCTTTTTTTTGTTGTTTTTATGCAAGTAATGCAGTCTAAGGGAGCTTTGAAGATTATCCATGTGACCAATAAGACAAGTTATGACACCAAGCTACGTTATGGCAAAAATAGACAAAGCTAAGGCATGTCCAAGTGCAAATAAAACAGTTTGCTAGCAAGATTTAATTAAAACCATGTCATTTTTAGCAAGATCAAACATGAGCAAAACTTGTCATGAGTTTCAAAACTTAGAAGCAAAACCATTCAGAGGATCAAATGGAAAACCTAGAGTTCAACCTACTCAACACTTTGGAGAATCTAGAAGTGCACACAAGGTCCTTCGAGCTTTTTTTTTTTTGTATGCAAATTTTTCTTTGAATCTTTTGAAAGACATAGCGGGGTGCAAATGTTTGACATAATTTGCATTCTTTACCCACGTATGTTTTTTGCATTGTTTAAAGCAATTGACTCAAGCCATAATCGATCATCTCAAGAGGGACTCTTAAGAGAATGATCTTGGTCATACACAACCCATTCCAAGTTCATCTCAAGTGCAATGAGAAGCCGTCTTGTGAATGTGAGGTGTTGAGTCTGATGCGCACAAAAAAAGTCAATTTTGCTTCACTTTTCATTTTAGTATTTTCACTGTTAAGCTAGTGAAGGACTCAAGTATGGATCAAACAAGATTCATCCAAGTTGCTATAGGGACTCTAGAGAATTCGAATTTCACAAATCATGGCAAATACAACTAGAGAAGAAACTTAGCAAGTACACGCAACATGTTTTATCAAGTTTTTGTTTTAACGCTCATTTTTCAATTTTTGTAAGCTTAGCAAGATAAATGAACTTGGACATATCTAAGCAAGTAATTTTCTTCATAATATAGCATGGTGTATAAAATGAAACATGGATCATTTGCATAATAGACAAAGCTCATAGAATGAAAAATCAAGTCTATATGCAATGCATGAGATGATTCTTAAACTCCCCTCAACATGTGATTCCATTTTAAGCACAAATCTGGTTCAAATTGAGTTATTAGCAAGATTAAGCTCAAGAACGGTCGAAAAGAACTCAATTAAAGCGAGAAAAGACGAGAATGGAGGAAGAAATCAAGAAATCATGAATCGGGTAGCTATAGAGCATAGAAAAGATGGTAGAGAACACTACGGCTCAAACTCGCCTCATCTTCCCCAATGATCGACAAAGGAAAGCTAGCTCTCAAACTCGGCCTAGGAGCAAACATGACCTGCCTCACCAGGGGCCCAACACTGCTAGACCTACAAGGCTGTGAGTGAGCTCAACCGAGAAGAAGAAGAGAATAGCATCCTAAAGCATAAGATGAGAGGTCCATGCCGAGGCATGCCGAAGTCTAGGTGAAGTGAACTCGTAACTCTAGAAAATAAAACCCATAGCACCCGTAACAAGACAAAAGAAGGAAAAACTGGAAGAAAATATATACATATAATACATAAAGTACAAACCGGCTCCCCTCACAATAAGCCGTAAGGGTACACAACTCCAAGCTCACTCCTCAAGGCAACAAACCTAGAGCTATCCAAAAGCTTGGTAAAGATATCGGCCAACTGGTGGTCACTCTCCACAAACCGAAGCACTATGTCTCCTTTCTCCACATGGTCTCTAAGGAAGTGATATCTAATATCAATGTGCTTGGTCCGGAGTCTTTGCTGACCGGTTCTTGGCAATGCAAATAGCGAAGTGTTATCACGAAAAGTGGAACACTCTCTATCTCTAACCCAAAGTCCCATAAGGTCGATCTCATCCAGAGCAGCTGCTGACAAGAATCGGGTCAGCAAACAACATACTCGGCCTCGGTGGATCAGGTGCAACTCGGATCGCTTCTTAGAAGACCAAGAAACAAGAGAAGTGCCAATGAATTGGCAAGTGCGAAGTGCTCTTCCTATCTATCCTCTGACCCGACAAAGTCGAGATCGGAAAAGGCTCTAAGGGATAGACAAGAGGAAGAAGAGTACCGATACCATAATCAATGGTAGCTCAAGGTACTCAAGATGCGCTTCACCGCCGACGATGAGAGACGCGAGGAGAAGCTCGAAGCGAGCACACATACACACAAACAAAGTGTATGTCCCACCAGGCAAGAAGATACAAGAGGGAGCCAATCATGCTCCGAACTCCTTTGATCAACAGGCTCACCATCCTCATCGAGCTCGAGGACGGTGGCAGGCCATAGGTAAAGGTGGGCATAATTTAACTGAAACGAAAAATCGAACCGAATCAATTAACAGAAAAATTCGGTTTTTTCAGATTCGGTTGTCGATTCGATTTATTTTTTGCTATCGTTAGGTTTACGGTGATTCGGTTCGGTTTTATACTCGGAACCGAAAACCGAACAGCATCAATACACACGAATAACTAGCGAGCCTATTCGCCCAGAATCGTGACTCCTCCTCCTCCTCCCAAATCGCAATCCCACGCGCCTCCAACCCTAGCCGTCAATTCCCATTTTGGTCACCACCTCACAGGCGCTCCATGATCCGCTTGCTCCGACTCCGGCCGTCCGGTCTGGCGTCTCTCCGACTTGCGTCTCTCCAACCCGCCCAGCGCAGCGGCTTACTGCTCAAGAAGGCCTACGAAGCTCTCCGTCCTCTGCGACGTTGAGGTCGCGCTCATCATCTTCTCCAATCTGCAGCAAGCTCTACGAGTTCTGCAGCACCCAGAGGTATACTCACCGAATAGCTAGCTAGCTAAGCGCGCATGTACATCGCAGCATGCGCCGCGCTTGATGCCAAGCTATGGATCTCTCCAGATCTGCCCATGAAATGGCGTCCCTTACCCAAGGTGAAGCTGCGCAGAGTGCAATTTCCCGAGGTTTCATGTCTTTGAGAGTTGAGATCGATGCCTCAAGTGATGTGTTTTGCACTTTTGCAGGATCTGTGCGATCAATCTGTGATGAGGTAGTTGCTTGAGTTCAAGGTTTTGCTTCACCGTGATTTTGCTACCCTTGTATTTTGCTATTTTCTCGATGAGTGGGCGGCTTGCTAGTTGCTAATTGCTACATGCTTGTTGCTTGATGCTTGTATTTTGCTACCCTTGTATTTTGCTACATGTAACATGCTTGTATTTTGCCTCACGCTCGAGGTCGGACCTCACGCCCGAGGCTTGTATTTTTAGCGCGATTGATTTTGCGATTTTGCATTCTAGAGTGACTCACATTGCATTCGAGTTCTCGCCAATTCGGTTAATCGAAAATCAATTAACCGAACCGACTTGGTTCGGTTAATTCAGTTCGTTTTCACTTCGATCGGTTTTGTTCGGTTTGATGTTTCAAAACCGAAATTTTCAAAACCAAAAACCGAACCGAAAAAACCGAAAAACCGAATGCCTGTGCCTAGCCATAGGAGTCATCACGGGCTTACCATCGGACATATCAAACCGGCTCAGAGGTCCCGAGTGTACTTACCTTAGTGCAGAAAGTACCTCCCGAGTCTGCTTGATTTGGAAGCCGAGAAGTAGCTCAACTCACCCATCATACTCATCTCAAATTTCGTGCTCATCACCTCGTAAAAATGAGACACAAGAGACCGAGATGAACCACCAAAGATAATATCGCCCACATAAACTGGACGAGAAGGAAATGAGAATCTCGTGTCGATGAATAGAGTTTTGTCTACTATACCCATTTTGAAACCATGATCGAGAAGATAGGACTTAAGCCTCTCATACCAAGCTCTAGGGGCTCGCTTAAGTCCATACAAGGCTTTGGAAAGCTTGTAGACATGGTTCGGTATTTGAGGTTCTCAAACTCGGAGGTTGCTTGACATACACCTCTTCATCAATGAAGCCATTGAGGAATGCACTCTTGACATCCATTTGATAAAGCTTGAAGCCTTGGGATGCAGAGAATGCAAGCAGATTCTAATCGCCTCTAGTCTAGCTACTGAGGGCAAAAGTCTCCTCAAAGTCAAGACCTCAACTTTGAGTGAAGCCCTGTGCAACTAGCCTAGCCTTGTTGCAAACGACAACCCCTTCCTCACTCTGCTTGTTTTTGAACACCCACTTGGTCCCAATGACATTATGACCAGATGGGGTCAGATAAGCCGCCAAACTTTGTTCCTCTCAAAGTTTTCCAGTTTTCATGCATAGCATTAATCCATAATTCATCGGATAATGCATGAGTAACATCCTTTGGCTCAAAAGAGGCAACAAAGGCAGAGTGAAGGCGAAAGAAGATAAGCTCGATTTTGAGCGCAGAACACGCCAAATAGATCACCAATGATCCGCCGGTGGATGAGAACGCTGAATGTGACAAGGAGGACCGTAAGCGAGTGACCTCTCCTCTTGAGAGAAGAGGAAGGAACAGAGCCACTCACCAAGGAGAGTCTCAAGGCAAGGAAGTGATCTTCCCGAGGTGCGAGAAATGGAAACAGAGGCACCTCGGTGAAAAGGAGATCGGATCGTGGAACACCATCATCTCCATCATCCTCATCCTCTACAAAGATGGTCTCTGAGGGATAAGAAGAGCTCAAATATCGTGTCTAGCTCCTGGCTAGCCTCATCAAAGGTCACGCCACGGTCTCTATGATCCTATTCGCATCACAACTCTGCACCCTATAGCTACGAGAAGAAGTCGAGTAACCCGTAAAAATACCATCAAGAACGAGACTCAAACTTGTCTAGGTTACTGGACTTCAAGATAAAACACTTGCAACCAAAAACGCGAAAATGAGAAACACCGGCTTTCGCCCATACCTCAACTCATAAGAAGTGCGATGCAAATGTGCTCTCAAGAAAACGCGATTGGAAATATGACAAGCAAGAGCTATAGCCTCATTTCAAAACTTCCTAGAGTATCAGACTATCTAGCATCGCCCCGCCATCTCAACCGAGGTCCTGTTCTTCCTTTCCACTACGCCATTTTGCCGAGGGACGAGGGAGAAGAGAACCGATGCTCCAAACCGACTCCACACAGAAACTCTCAAAGTAGGAGTTCTTGAACTCAGGCCATTATCACTGCAGATAGCTCGTAATGCACCGGGAGCTCAATAGACAACCTACTAACAAGTCCTCAAGTGAGAAAAGTCTCATCCTTCGAGGCCATGAAAAATACCCAAGAATACCTCGAAAAATCATCAACAATGACAAGGACATACCACTTCCCTCCGCCGATCAGACTCTAGCCGACCAACAAAGGTCCATGTGTAAAAGCTGTCTGGTGCATCACCATCACTACGGATCGGAGGATGAGAAGCAAGAACCATCTTGCCATGTCGGTAGGGAGAGCAAACTAAGTCTTTGACAATCTTGAGTTTGGGCAAACCACTTAATAAGATCATACCGCTAACTCTAGTCGATGATCAAAACCAATGTGACCAAGTCTCCTATGCCGAAGGAGAGATCACGGACTCGTAGCAATCAAACACGAAGAGAGTCTCCGTAAGAAGCAGAAAAATCAGCACGAAAGACTCTCCCAAATCTAGAGATCCCGCAAACTAGTCCTCCCGATGAATCGAGGATTCTACAAGCATTGCTCTTAAAGCTTACCTCGAAAGAGTCATCGATAAGCCGAGAAACGTAAATCAAATTATATTGCGACTTACTCACTAAGGCAATGTCCTTAAGAATAAAATTTTCATTAATGCGACGGTACCTTTAGCAATGACTCTACTCAAGAAGCATCCCCAAAAGTGATCAACTCATCACCGGGGGCTCGGACTAGGAAGAGAACCAACGAGAGTCTCCCATCATATGGCGAGAACAACCGAGTCAACAATCCAGACATCTCCTTCCCTATCCGATTTAACCCGATCAAGTCGAAGAGAAGACTCAAGATCGATAAAGTGAAGACTTGGGAACCCAATCATCAATTACACGACGCTCAAAGTACCAGTCACAAAGAAGAAGATCGACTCTAGTGTCTCTCGACGCTCAACTCTAGCAAGATCGGAAGAAGCGGTGTAGTGGAAGATCTAGGAGTCATCCATCGGTTTGGCTCGCTGTGGTGCAAAGGCCGGACCATCCCAACGAGGTCGCCTAAATCTCCTACCCGAAAACACCTCACGCCGCCGATATTCACCTCGATGGGAAAACGAGGAATATCAAGAGGACGGCGAAAGATCGACCACGAGCAACTCCGTAACTAAAACTCGATCAACAAAGATGAAAACCGAGTCTCGATGTCGCCCAAAAACAAAGCGACTCTCTAACTCGTCTAGAAGCGGTCAGGTTTTAGGAGCACTCGTAGTATGGGGATGACCTCGAATACCCCTAAGTGCAGCAACACGCCACGCCTGGTGATCTTGGCGCGTTCTAAAAGTAAATCTACTAGGTGATCATCCTTCTTACGTAAGGTGCATGTGTACTTTGCCTTGTTAGAGGCGTATAACAGAGAAGCATCCTTCGGTCAAGTCCCATGGACCACACCAAGAGACCTAAACACAAGTGGTGCTCACCTTGGGAGCAACCACAATCTCACCACTCTTGGAAGCACGCATAACTGAAGGCGGATGCGCTGCGTGCTCCAAGTAATCAAATCCTAGACCTTGATTGAATCTGCTAACCTTGGGTGGTCTAGAATGAGATTGAGCTTCTTGCCTCCAACAAATTTCTCAAGAGTGCTCATGAGATACTCACACTCCCTAAGAGAGAGGCACAAGAAGAGCAAGGGGAAGGAGTAGAAGAAGAGCCAGAAGAAGAGGATTGAACAACGCGTGCATATTGTTCCCTATACACGGCTGCCTCAAATTTGAGAGACTCACAGGAAGCACAAGAAGCATTTCTAATTCTACCAACCTGGGCCTTTATCTTCTTCCTAAGCTCTGCGTGGACCTTATCCACGTCATCCTTAACCCCAATACACAGAAAGCAATCATTATCTGACTTAACTAGTAAGTCCTTAGCAAGTTGCGCACACTTGGCATTCAAAGCTTCATTATCAATTTTTAGTTGCTTACAGCCCTCACATGAGCTGACTGGGTCCTTAGAAGCATGCAATTCAAGTTCATCATTTCTAGCAGAAAGCTTCCTAAGGTGACAACCCATGGCATCAATTTCACAAGTAGCTTAGGGCAATTTTCACAAGATGCAGATTGTGTGAGTATGAAGAAAACTATCATCAATAGGAATAGGATCAATAGAACATGTACTAGCATCCTTCGACCTAAGAGCCTCAAGATCGTAAACCACACTATCATGCAGGGTCCTTAGGTTCTCCAACTCCTCAAGCAAAGCATCACAGAGAGTACAACCGCCGAGTCTCGGGAGGAACATGATTTAAGTGAAGCTAACTCCCGAGACAATCTATCTACCTCCTTCTCTAACTCGTAACACCTCGACCTAGCCTTAGCATGAAACTTGCCTAATTTACTGAAGGCATCATTTAACTCGTCAGAGGTGGGTACCTCATCCGTGTCATTGACTGTTCGGAGTCGCCACTTCAATGGCGCCGCCATGAAGCACATGCCGAGAAGTCGTCGCCGCCTTTCTTCTCTTCAGGATCATCCTCGCCTTTGCCGCTCCATGTCTCCGTGTCGGAGAGGTTGATGTCGCCGAGGGCGGCGAGGACGCTGTGGAAGAGCTTCTTGTTTTTGGAGAAGTTGCGGTACTTCTTCTCGCCACGGTTCACGAACCGGAGGCTTCTTGTTGCGGTTCTTGTCGGTGTAGTCGTTTTGCCCAAACCGCCGACGCCGTTTTGCCCTTCTCCGGCTTAGGGCGATTCGCTCAATGTGGTTGGGGCCACCACACTCAAGGGTGATCATGCCACCTCTCTTCCTTTCTCTCATTCTCTTGTAAATATTGAAAATTTTCGAGCGACAAGAGCAAACTCATTTTCCGAAATTGTTCCGCATTTCATCGCTTACGCCGCAAAAGCGCGAGAGAGAAAAACCGTAGCAAAGTCAAGAGAAAATCCGAAGAGGACCCAATGGGATCGGTGACCAAAGCCATCGATCGAGATTTCGTCTTCGAGAGACGACATCAATCTCATGAGTCTTGAGGCGGAATAAAGCCCGTCAAGAGTCAAAGGTCGACAAATCGCTGGTGTCCTTGATGGTGGTCACCTTCATCTCCCAAACCCGAAGGTCGAAAAGCGGTCAAGAAATGCCGAGCATTGTCCGAGCCGAGTATATACAACCGATCGCCGGAGGTCGCTCAAAATCTTGGTAAACCGACCAAAGCACTCATCGAGACTCTCACCAGCGTTGTTCAAATTTGTTGTACTCGCTTGAATCGGTCTCGCTCACGGTCTTGATTTGAGTAGTGCCCTCATGGTAAGCATCGAGGGTTACCCAAATCTAAATGGTATGAGCGAAGGTGAAAATCCGATCATACTCATCTGCGTCGAGTCCTCAGATGAGAATGTTCTCGCCTTAGCATTTGCCTCAACGTCGCCCATATTGCCGGCCGTGACGTTCTCATCGGCAGAACCTCATATGGGAGCTTCACCTTCGCCATATTAGGAAGCCCAGGCAGTGATGTATGACTCCATCCGGATTTCAAAAGGAAAATCAACACCGAAAAAATTGGAGGCTTGGTGGAATACTTGTTCATGTCGCCATGGCTCTCGAGACCGGTCAAGATCTATGGAAGAGCAAAACCGCTCGATACCAATTGAAGGATCGAGATGGCGTAACAGAGAGGGGGTGAATGGTCGCAAATAAATTTTCCCCAAAATACTCCAACTAAAACCGAGAAAAGATCGCAAGGGAAATCGTGAAACCCATAAAACCGAACGACTAGACAACTATGTGCATCCCTAGCTTACATGGATATTATCCATAAAATATGTGAGGATTTTTCAAACACAATTCTGGTTGTCAAGTGTCCAAAAGAAAGAGGATCAATTCAAATACTTCTTTTCTAAAAGAGATCAAGCCAAAACACAAAAGTCTCTTTTAGAAAAGCAAAAGCAGATATTTCCAGAATCTGTCTTTAATTTGAACAGGAGGTTGGTGGGTTTCTGCTGCTCACAAAATTGTGAGAAATTTTCTCCCTATGACAAGATGAGTCGTGAAGCTCTCCACCAAAATTCAGATCAAAAAGCAAATTAGAAAAATCATCATTAATCTATGAACACAGACAGTCAGAAACTTCGGGCAGAAAATTTGGGGCTCGGTTTTCACTTCATAGCACCCAAACGGTGAAACCAGTGGACTCCAAACTTTTTCTACAGATGGGTATAGGAGTCCCGCACAATCTCCAACAAGAATAACTCAAGAAGGATTTTTCTAGATTTTTCTAAAAATCAAAGACTAACTACTGCACGAAAAACAAGTTCTGGACAGAACTGGAACTTGAAAGAAGAGATGATCTCTACTCAATCAAAGAGTGCAAAAGAGATGTAAAACCATATGAACACACTCAAAACATCCAAGATCAGCATTTAGAAGGAGGAGAGGCAAATCCAAATTGCATGAATGTAGATTATGGAAAGTAAATGCGTAATGTAAATGCTGAATTTAAATTATGAAAGTAAAGACATAATGTAAATGCGAATTTAAATTCACAATGATGCAAAGAAATTTCTTTGTATTTCTGGTGGGAAGGTTTACAAAGCCTCACTTCATGTGGGCAAATCTCAAAGGAGCAACTCAAACCTTCAAGGAGGAGGCCACCCTCCACCCCTATTTATACAACTCTTGGGTCACCTACCACCCTTGGATGAGTCCCTCAACCCTAGGACACTCATCTAAGGGCTAGGATTAACCCACTCACACAGCCATGCAAGGGCTAACCCAAAACCCACACACATACCGGTTTTCTTGCACGGTTTTCAAAGCATACTACCTAGACCCGCTAACCTATCAACTAGACCGCAATCCGACGGCCCTCATTGATCCACGCTGCATCTAGCTAGCATCATCTCCTTTCCTTATCTTCTTGGCTTGCTCGACTCCGTCTCCGGTCATCTTCCCGCGATCTCCGACCGTCTGGACCTCCGACGCCTCGCCTAGTCCGGCCATCCTCCGCCTCACCATGACCTAGCACCGTCAGCCGCAACCATCAAAGACAAGGAAAAACCTTTCACATAGCAATGCCCACAAATATTCTCAATGATTATCACAAAATCATTAATCATTCATAATTACTCTCAATGGTCCGGCATATCGCTTCTGTGCCGTAGCACCAGCAACCAACACTCAAATTGCTTCAAATGAAAGTCCAATTCAAATCAAACTCAATTTCACATCAAACCAAGCTCAAATCTTGTCAATTACTCATCACACACAAGGATAGACCTCCACATGGTCTTTCAGAACTCATTACAGCTGCTGCTGTGAAGAAAGCCTACAGGAAGGTATGGTCTTGCATTGTATTCATGTGGTTATGTCATTTCTCTTAGGCATCGATCCCTTTGTGCCTTTAGTTTTTAGGCATGTGTGTCATTGTATCCCTTGTAACCTTGTGCGTTCCTTCCTGATCACACCAACATAAACTAGTTGTTCTGGGTTCCGGAAACAAGCCATGGGTTCACCAGGCGTAACTATACAATTGTGAGAGGCAATTGCAAATCAGCTTGGTGCTGCACCTTTCACATTATTGGAGCTGTGGTTATTCTGAGTCCTTTTAGTAATGTTGCAAGTAAACTACGGAATGTCTTTGCAATTGGATGATTCATGAGTTTGGTTGAGTCCTGACGCAAATTACCTCTTGCATACCTCATTGTTTGTGATAATTTTGTCTCGATAAATTAAGCAAAATGTGCTACTGCTGCACCCATGTTGCAGGATGCCTGGAGCGAATTCACTTCAGAGGAGCGCTAGGATGGAGGAAGCTAAGCATGCAATTTATTTAAGAAAGGAATTCGTTAGTAATTATATAGCCATGTTGTTAGTTTTTGTTATTCAGTATTGGTGTAAATATGCAGTTCTAGATATCATGTTAGACGACCATGCCACTCCCTAGTCCTTTACCTTGACTTGAATCAATTCAATAGAAGAGCTTCATTGCTCCTAGTCTGTTGGAAATTATATACCAGGAAGCCTTCTGCCGATATTTTTCTCGAGGGTAGGAAGTGCAAATACTGCAATCTGAGCAACTCCCGAGATCACAACTCCTGCAATAAACACCGCGAATTCGATTTCATACAAACTGTACGCAACTACAACAACAATCAACTCCTTTCACTCACTACAACAAACTTTGCTCCAAAACAGCCCACAATCTGAAATTCAGAGAAAACTGCTTGGGTGGCCTACTTAGCCAAAGCATAACTACTGTTATACAACTTCAAATTGAGAAAACAAAGATATTTTAAGTATCTACACAGAATTTACTAACTATCTCTAGGCAATTTTAAATTCCAATTCGGCCTCCAATTTTGTTCTAAAGCATAGAACACTATTGAATCTTCTACTAGTTGCAATTTGGACAGCAAATGGTAATTCTTTCATAACTTTTTAATGGTTGAACTAAAATTCAAGTTATTAGACTCTAAATAAGCACAAGAAGATGGGCTACAATTACCCCATAGCCATTTGCTCAAAAACTCAATTTAAAGTCCTCAAATTGAACTCTGAACTTCAGACCAAACTCTGAGCATTCAGCAAAATCAGCAACCTGGATAGAGACTTCAACAAGCCATAACTTTTGATTCCTAACTCCAAATTGAGTGAACTCAGGTTCTAATTAATCACAAGAGGATAATTTGCAACTCTATTATAGCCATTCATTAAGGAGATGAACTAATTATTCTCAGATTTACGATGAACAGAAATCAATTGCATTAACTCAAAAATCTGGACAGTCCGCATTCAAATTAGCATATCTCCAAATTCGCTAAAATAAATTTGGAGTTCTTATGCTCTAAACGACCACAAGAAGATCATCTATCCATACATCATACCTATTCATACTAGTTCTTCTTTAATCACTACCAGTTTACAAAAGAAAAGCCCACCCGATTTAGCCAAACCTTTGAAATTTCAGTACAATCACCATTTTGGATAGCCCAATTCAACAAGGCATAACATTTGATTCTAGAAGGCAAATCAAGCAAAAAAATACATTTTCTAAATCTGCAAAAAATTTCCTACATTTCTCTAGGCAAATGGAAAAGCCCATTCGGCCTGCACCTAGCTCGAAATCTCAGTTGAACATTTCAACTCACAGAACAACTTAATCTGGACAACAAGCACTAAAAATGTCATAACTTTTGATTGGCTGAACGGATTTTCATGTTCTTTAACTCAAATTAAATAGAATTTGATGATCTATAACTTTCTCTATATCTAAATACTCAGAAAATTATTTTACTTTGCCCAAATCGAAGCTACAAAACGGTCGATTTAATCTGCTTTCGAAAACAAAGATAGGTTCCCTCCATTCTAGGGTTAGTCTCCCTCCAAAATTTTCACATCTAGGAACCCTAGAACCCAAATAAACCAGAAAAACTCCATTAGAACAGCAAGGAACTCAAGATTGAAGAAAACCACACCTCCAAAATCCAAGGGTAGAAGGAGGTGGAGCTGCTCGGTTGGAGAAGAGGCGCCACGGGAGGAAGACAGGAGGGGATGCGCCATGGGGTGGACTTCCTGGAGGGGAGGCGCCAAGGGGAGGAGGTCCTAGAGGGAGGCGCCCATGGGGAGGAGTAGAGGCTGCTGCTAGGAGGAAAGGAGAAGGAGGCGCAGGGGAAAACAGGAGGGAGTCGGGAGGGTGAGGGAAAAAGGAGGAGGGGAAAAGAAATTCATCCGATGAGAAAAAAACTTGCTCGCGACAATACACCAGCAGATATAAAGGAATGGAAGGAACGGTATAGATCCTCTTTCAAGTAGAGTTTTAAGTCCACCAATCTGGTAGGTGATATTTGTCGGTATGATTTGTTATGTGATACAGTTTAAGAACAGAAAATACTGCTATGTAATTATTTTTTAAAAAAAATAATGTGCTGACTAGATTCAAATCTTGTTTCTGGATTCAGGATATTCAACAGGACACTCAGTTTCAAAGGGCAACTTCTAGTAGCTTTGTAAGAAACCCAGATTCCAGTAGCAAAGGTACTTATTATTTCCAACAAATATTTTATGTGACGCATTACACATGTAAAAATTTTTTCCCTTAAGAAAAATGCATGGAAATTCTAGTGTCCCATTCTTTTATGGAATTATTTAAGTAGTTTTGTGTGTATTTTCTCAAAATAAAAGGTTGTTTTGCATGTACGAATTGGTGAATCGACAACAGCTGCCCTTCTCATTTTCTGCTCTTTGGTATTTGTTGACAGCAGTGATTGAGGTTGAGTCGGCTTTAAGGCATAAAGCAAAATTAGAGAAGGACGAAGAGGCCTCCCGAATACTGGAAGAGACAAAAGAAAGGGAGAAGAGATTCGAGAAAGAAAGAGAAAATTCAGAGAGAGGGAAAGAAAAAATTAGAGGAGCAGGAGAGGGCGAGGGAACGGGAAAAGGACAGACTTGCTGTTGAAAGAGCTACAAGAGAAGCGCATGAGAGGGCATTTTCTGAGGCTCGTGAAAGGGCGGAAAAAATGGCATGTATTTTCTCAAAATAAAAGGTTGTTTTGCTTGTACAAATTTGTGAATCGACAACAGCTGCCCTTCTCTTTTTCTACTCTTTGGTATTTGTTGACAGCGGTGGTTGAGGTTGAGTCGGCTTTAAGGCATAAAGCAAGATTAGAGATTCATCAACGCACTGCTGAGCGTGTGGTATACCTGATTTTTTTTCTCATTTTACACTGTAGTTTTATCTACTTTATAGTATTCATGTAATGCACATTATTGATTTTCAAACAAAAGTGCTTGCTGAGAAGAATATGCGTGACCTACTCGCTCAAGGAGAGCAAGCAGAGAAACATGTAAGACGATGTATACACAAATAGAACCTTCTCTTCACATTATTTAAATTTTCTTCATTGTGCCCGCATTTATTTTCATGTTTCGAGGTTGGTTGAGTTCCCGGATCCCGAGGTCAAGAGGTGGTCAAATGGGTAGGAAGGAAATCATGAAGCGTTGTTGTTCACATTGCAATATGGAAGCCATAACGCGACATTTGTAAATATTTTTGCAAAATAGGTAAAAGAATGAAAAATAAAACATCATTTTGCTTCTTGTTTGTGGCGATTCTTGGAGCCGATAAGTGGTTGGCAACTAGTGCCACTTAGAACTCATTACAATTTCTTCGTGAAGAAAGCCTACAGAAGGCAACTCTTTGTGTCCATCCAGATAAATTACAACAAAGGCGCTACAATTAGATGTAAATACATTTGTGAGAAGGTTTTGATCTTCTTATGGATTGTGCTATACCGCTTGCTCATCCACGATTTATTACAATTATTTGAATCTTCGGTCCAAATAGCTTCTTTCCTTCTCCATTTTTGGTTGCATTTTGTGCAAAGCATTCTTGCAAGGAATACTCTATTCATCGAATATCTATTCTTTGTTTTGTCAATTCTCTAGGAACCTCCTACTTACATGGTACAAAATTATGTACTTGAAAGGGCGAAAAAATGGCGTTCGAAAGGCTTTCTGCAGCACGGCAATGAGCTTCTGCAGAGGCCCGAGAAAAATAAGAGAGGGCAAGTGCTGATGCAACCGCTGAGAGGGCTGCTAGAGAAGCTTGGATAAAAGCAGAGTGGGCAGCAGTTTGGCGAGCAACTGCAGAGGCTCGGGAGAGAGCAATTGAAAAGGCAAAGGCTTAGAAGGCAGCTGTAGATATAAAGGAATGGAAGGAACGGTATAGATCCTCTTTCAAGGAGAGTTTTAAGTCCACCAATCTGGTAGGTGATATTTGTCGGTATGGTTTGTTATGTGATACAGTTTAAGAACTGAAAATACTGCTATGTAATTATTTTTTTTTTAAAATAATGTGCTGGCTAGATTCAAATCCTGTTTCTGGATTCAGGATATTCAACAGGACACTCAGTTTCAAAGGGCAACTTCTAGTAGCTTTGCAAGAAACCTAGATTCCAGTAGCAAAGGTACTTATTATTTCCAACAAATATTTTATTGTGACGCGTTACACATGTAAAGTTTTTTTCCCTGAGAAAAATGCATGGAAATTCTAGTATCCCATTCTTTTATGGAATTATTTAAGTAGTTTTGTGTGTATTTTCTCAAAATAAAAGGTTGTTTTGCATGTACGAATTGGTGAATCGACAACAGCTGCCCTTCTCATTTTCTGCTCGTTGGTATTTGTTGACAGCAGTGGTTGAGGTTGAGTCGGCTTTAAGGCATAACGCAAAATTAGAGAAGGACAAAGAGGCCTCTCGAATACTGGAAGAGACAAAAGAAAGGAAGAAGATTCGAGAAAGAAAGTGAAAATTTGGTATAGAGGGAAAGAAAAAATTAGAGGAGCAGGAGAGGGCGAGGGAACGGGAAAAAGGACAGACTTGCTGTTGAAAGAGCTACAAGAGAAGCGCATGAGAGGGCATTTTCTGAGGCTCGTGAAAGGGCGAAAAAAATGGCATGTATTTTCTCAAAATAAAAGGTTGTTTTGCATGTACGAATTGGTGAATCGACAACAGCTGCCCTTCTCTTTTTCTGTTCTTTGGTCTTTGTTGACAGCGGTGGTTGAGGTTGAGTCGACTTTAAGGCATAAAGCAAGATTAGAGAGGCATCAACGCACAGCTGAGCGTGTGGTATACCTGATTTTTTTCTTCTCATTTTACACTGCAGTTTTATCTACTTCATAGTATTCATGTAATGCACATTATCGATTTTCAGACAAAAGTGCTTGTTGAGAAGAATATGTGTGACCTGCTGGCTCAAGGAGAACAAGTAGAGAAACATGTAAGACGTGTATACTGAAATAGAACCTTCTCTTCACTATATCTACATTTTCTTCATTGTATCCGCATTTATTTTCATGTTTCAGAGGTTGCTTGAGTTCCCGGATCCCGAGGTCAAGAGGTGGTCAAATGGGTTGACGGAAATCATGAGCGTTGTTGTCCGCATTGCAATATGGAAGCCATAATGCGTACATCTCAGAATCTTTTTGTAAAATAGGAAAAGAATGAAAAATAAAACATCATTTTGCTTCTTGTTTCTGGCAAATTCTCTGAGTTGATAGTGGTTGGCATGAAAGTGCCACTTACAAAACTCATTACATTACTTCTGCCGTGAAGAAAGCCTACAGAAGGCAACCCTTTGTGTCCATCCGGATAAATTACAACAAAGGGTGCTACAATTAGACGTAAATACATTTGTGAGAAGGTTTTTGATCTTCTTATGGTTTGTGCTATAACGCTCGTGTCCACGATTTATTACAATTATTTGAATCTCCATCCAAATAGCTTCTTTCCTTCTCCATTTTTGGTTGCATTTTGTGCAAAGCATTCTTGCAAGGAATACTGCTCATCGAATATCTATTCTTTGTTTTGTCAATTCTCGGGAACCTCCTACTTACATGGTACAAATTTATGTAGTTGATTTACAAAATTCAAGGTATGATCTTGCATTGTATTCATGTGGTTATGTTATTTCTCTTAAGCATCGATCCCTTTGTGCCTTTAGTTTTTAGACATGTGTGTCATTGTGTCCCTTGTAACCTTGTGCGTTCCCTCCTGATCACACCAACTTAAACTAGTTGTTCTGGGTTCCTAAACAAGCCATGGGTTCACCAGCGAATTATACAATTGTGAGAGGCAATTGCAAATCAACTTGGTGCTGCACCTTTCACATTATTGAGCCGTGGTTATTCTAAGTCCTTTTGTATTGTTGCAAGTAAACTTCGGAATGATGTCAGCAACTGGATGATTCGTGAGTTTGGTTGGAGTCCCGGACGCAAACTATTACCTCTTGCATACCTCATTGTTTGTGATAATTTTGTCTCGTAAATTAAGCAAAATGTGCTTACCTACGCACCCATGTTGCAGGATGCCCGAACGAATTCACTTCAGAGGAGCGCTAGGATGGAGGAAGCTAAGGTGCAATTTATTTTGAGAAAGGAATTCGTTAGTAATTATATAGCCATGTTGTTAGTTTTGTTATTCAAGATTGGTGTAAATATGCGTTCTAGATATCATGTTAGACGACCATGTCGCCCCTAGTCCTTTACCTTGACTTGAATCAATTCAATAGAAGAGCTTCATTGCTCCTAGTCTATCGGAAATTATATACCGTGAAGCTTCCTCACGATATTTTTCTCGAGGGTAGGAAGTGCAAATATCGCAACTGAGCAACTCCGAGATCACAACTCCTGCAATAAACACCATGAATTCTATTTCATACAAACTATAGGCAACTACAACAACAATCAACTCCTTTCACTCACTACAACAAACTTTGCTCCAAAATGACCCACAATCTGAAATTCAGAGAAGACTTGGGTAGCCTACTTAGCCAAAGCATAACCATGTTATACAATTTCAAATTGAGCAAACAAAGACATTTTAAGCATCTACACAGAATTTACTAACTATCTCTAGGCAACTTTAAATTCCAATTCGGCCTCCAATTTTGTTCTAAAGCATAGAACAAGATTGGATCTTCTACTAGTTGCAATTTGGACAAACAAATGGTAATTATTTCATAACTTTTAATGGTTGAACCAAAATTCAAGTTATTAGACTCTAAATGAGCACAAGGGGATGAGCTACAATTACCCCACAGCCATTTGCTCAGGCGCCGAACTGTCCACCTTCCCTAATACGAGTATATGACGAGCCACATAGCTTTTTTTTAAAAAAAGAAAATTCGAGAATTTAATTATTTGCAAAGTTTTTACAAAGGATCGTAATGACGATTAGTGAAGGTGAATAGAAGCCAAAATAAAAACTTTCGTGTTAAAAATCCAAGCCTTTCCTTTGTAAAACCCAGCCAAAAGTAGGGATGGCAATCGGTGGATACCTCTGGGTACGACTGCCGCTCACCCGAACCCGAAAACTATGTCGCCCACCCAAATCCATTATGTTTTTGGGCATAGAATTGTGCTTACACCTAAAACCGATGGTTACTCATGGGTAGTTTGATGTAACTAAACATGGGTGTCTAGGATACACATTGAGTACCCATTAATGTAACTAAATATGGGTACCCGAACCCAATGGTACCCATTGATACCTACCCTTGGTTACAAATTGGCACCCACGCGCCATCCTATGATCTTATCGTGTACACAAACCCAAAAATTCGTGGGTCTTAAGTACTACCAATATCCATCCTTATCGGGTCGAGTACCTGTGGGTCCCCAAACTCATAGGTAAAACTGTCATCCCTAGCCAAAAGGAACAACTACTCTAGTACTGGACAAAATAGTATTCTAGTCTATTTCCCTAAAGCATCAACTAAACTGGATAGAGGTCCAATATTCTTGGCGAAATAGCAAACACATCACGATCTCAAAACACAAAACTCATATGATCTTGCTCATGAGATATAAATGATCAACATGATCTTAGATCAACTTCCACACGTCATAGCAAGCTAGATCAAGAACATGGAGAAAGAAGTTACAGAGGGACTAGATGATTGATATGTGTTCAGAAATACACCATCCATCAATCACTCATCTTTGACTTAAGATCAAACAAGAAAAATAAAAAAGAACCAAAAGAATGCAGAAGGAGATGATTGCAAACAGAGCAAAGCAAGAACTAGAATGTAAGCACAAACATAAACAAGATTCTTACGCTAGAACTATTTTTATTTCTTGGAACGATGGTTTACAAAACCTCACAACCAAGTAGACAAAAGCTCAAAGAGCATCAGATACCAAAATCCTTTACAAGACACGCACACATATCCTCACAGAGAGAGGCACTCCTCCCCCTCAATTTATAGCTCAGATGAGTCAATCTCCACCCTTGGATGACTTCCTTCTCTATAAAAAACCTCATTAAGGGTTGGGATTAACTCAATCACTCATACATGGACTGACACAAAACCCAATGCCATTATGGGTTTTGATCATACCCTTTAGCACTAACTTAGCCTCTACTACACCCGCAAACACTTGATTCAATAATCCTCCTTCGCTTGAGTAGAGCTGAAGCTAGCATCTCAGACATCCGCTTCTCCATGACGTCTTTAGCTTCCTTCACCGTTCTAGACCTCGACTCCTCCTTAAGTCTAGTCCATCATGCCATGTAGTGTGTCTCGTAATCCCACACCACTTGTCATAATGTGCATGCCGAGCGCCTTTCACGCCGAAGCCGCCCCTCCTCCGCGCATATGCGGACACGATAGGTCATTTGCATCCCACCTCTCGTGTGTTTTAGGATATTTTTTTATACAAGATATGGTGATATATTAGGATTTTTAAAAAAGATATATATATATATATGTAAATGATTCCATACTCTGGTAGAGTACTCCCACCTCTAATATACCGCTTAAATGATGTTGTTATACCTTTTATTCTTTTGAGTATACTTAATATCGATTATAAGATACTCCAAAGTGAGTTCCATAAAAGATTTCATTAAAATCCACCCTTTATAGCATAATTTGTTTACATATTCCTTATACATATGGAAAAGGGTATGTAGCAAAAAAAATAAAGGGTCTGATGAAATTTTTTAATCATATTGTATTGGAGTATCTTAGAATTATTATTGAAGTATACCGAAAGTGATAAAGAAGTATAAAGCATTTATTTAAGTGGTATATTAGAGGTGGGAGTATGTACTCCCTAAAGTATGGAAAAACTTCCTATATATATATATATATATATATATATATATATATATATATATAGTCCCGTAAATCAAACCTTCTGTAATATCATACTGGAGAACATGCCAGCACTATCGGTGCACCTAGTGTGCATAAGTGGGTGCTAATGGCAAAAAAATTAATTTAATTGGATAGACCTAGCTAAGCTTCATTGATGCATCAGGAGCACGTAAATACTACTAGAGTACTAGCCTTCTCGCCATGCTTGAACACCTCTTCTCCTGCCCCTGACTTTATTTCTATAGTCGTCGCTATTTTTTACACCACTTCTCTGAACGTATTTCCATACTAGCATACAAGGGGTTGAAAGTTCAAACTCCATTAATTTGGTTTTGGTGTTAATGACAAATCTAATATTGAGATTAACTCTTTTGATAATCATAATATTGATTAGTCTCAATTGTTAATTAATGATAAATCTTTTTATAAGACTAACTCTTTTGTTGAGCTTAACTCTTATTAGTCTCTTTTGGATGAAAAAGATGGAAATATCAAAGGTATGCATTCGAACTCATATTATATATCTTGTTGCATTCCTTGGATACAATACTCATAATCATATTGATAAATCCAAATATAAGACTAACTCTTTTATTAAGTATATTCTTGATTAGTTTCATCTCATTGAAAATGGAAAACCCAATGTATGCACTCGTATTCATTTTATAACATCTTAATGCATATTTTGGATTTAAGTTAAAGGATGAACTCTATCATTATTTAGACCTCAAGATGTGCATAATATTTTCAATTTCATATATACATGAATGCACACATTTAGGAGGAGTTCATACTTTATCTTGATGTTTCAATAGTATTGATCTAATTCATCTTTCTATAACAAGGATCATTACTTTGAAATAATCCTTTGAGTATATTTAACTTGTGTAGTTGTAGTATACTCATGGCAATATAGGATAAACTCCAAAGCAATCTCAAAAATTGAATATGCATATTGATTTAAGTTCAATTATTTATATACACATATTTAATAGAGTTTATTCTGTTGTTGATGGTATTAAGAGTATTGATCCCTTTCCACCACTCTATATAAATTGGATCATTACTTTTAGATTCCATCAAAATGAGTATATGAAACTTGTGTAGTTAACATATACTAATGACAATTTAAATTCAATTTAAATTGTGTTTGGTTGCTATTAAATCAACAAAGAACTAATCATGAGTTGATGATTCACTTTGTTGACCCTAGGGCAATCAAAAGCTCTTGAGTATAATGAAGCATTAGTTGTATTAGTATACTCAAGATACAATTAATCTTTTAATCAATAGTCTTTGGGTTGTGCTCAATCAATCTCAGAGACATCCATTATGTGTTAATGGAGTGCAATTGATGATTGAGGCAACCGTATTTGTTGGACTAACAATCTTCTATAAGTTGTGAAGTAGGTTGAGTCTAAGAAAATGAAGAATCAAGGAAGAAGAAGTCATCATGTGTTGATAAGCTTCAAGAAATTATCTTAAAGAGAAGAAGAAGAGTGGAAATTCATCATGTGTTAAAAAACAAGAAGAGAGGACTCGGCTTGAAGAGAAGATGGTGGAAATCATAAAAATTCTAAGTGGATGTGCTAGTTCAAATTTGTTTGACTTTGCAAACCGGTCGATTTCTGGTGATTATTGACTGATAATCGACGAAAACCGATACCGAGCAATCTTCGAAAACCCTTCTTATTTCGGTATTTGAAACCCTGGTGTTTTATATGTATTGCTGCTCCACTATACTGACTGCTTAGACAAGTATCAAATGGGTTTCAGTGCTGTTGCTTTCAGGAAAAAGGACATTATTTCTTTGCTAGTTTTGGATGGCAGCCACTAGTAGTCCCATTTCTTGAAAGTGCAGTTCGCTTGAATCCATATGTCACCAACAGCTTAAAATGATGGCAAATAAAATCAAGGAAATGGATATTGGTGCCTCCTTATGTAATCTTGGATCACGGAACGAAGAGCAAAATTCGGGGTGAGCTCGCGATGCGCGAGCGGTTGGCCAGTCATGGGAGATATCTCGTGCCCTCCATCGAGCCAACCTCTGATCGCATTGGCTTCATAGGTGAATCCGTCTGCTGCAATGTAAGGCTTCCTCATGATCTCCTGCCATTATATACAAATGAAAAGGTGGTCAATCCTCTCTCTCAAAGTATCACAAATTGTTAAATGTTTATGTTATTGTAAAGTTTTGTGTAACAATAATGAAAAATATATTTGAGATCTGGTATCACGGTATGCGGGTATAAACACCTGAAATATTGGGCACACAAAGTAGGAAGGGGTGCAGTCTTCATTGAAAGGTGGTGGTATCACTGATGACGGAGAAAACGCAGTCAGCTTCCTTTGGTTGAGCGATGTTTCTAGTTCTCTGGCACCATTGTCATGGTCAAGCTGTGTCTGAACATACTCCTGCTGTGGCCCAATCAGTTGTCCAACTGCTCCAAATTCCACGTTCATGTCGATGATGCTCTGTTCCAAGATCAATTTCTTTGTTATTGCCTCTTGGAGTTCCTCCATGGTTGTGTTTTGTTGCTGCTTTGGCAAGTGGATTGCTTGTCTTAACTGTTCAGTTTCTCTGTTTGCTCTCACAAGAGCTCCTTCAAGTTCTTTCCTCTTGTTCACCTCCTCCAAGTACAACTCCTCGTATTCTTTTGCCTGAAAGGTTCAGAGCTTTGATCAAAATCTGAAAAAATGTATGCAACTGGAATTTTCTAGTTTGTTGCACAAAATTTCTTAGTGATCCCATTTCTGAAGAAATTGGTCTGTGACAGTGAATTACTTTATGCAGAGATGAAACCACTTCTTCCTCTGCCTCTTGGCGCCTGGAAGATTCTTTTAAAGCTCTGTTCATCAAGTTCTCAGCTGCTTTGCGTGCCTCTTTGAGTTCATCATAAAATCCCAATTCCAACTCAATGTCATCCTACAAAAGAAAAGGAGAAGAAGAAGCATGTCATCCTGTCATTCCTACAAAGGCAGTATTCAGAATCAGAAGATGTAATTGAATGATCTGACGCACCTCTTCCCGATGAGGTGACAAATGCAGAACGTCGTGATCAAAATCAGGGAGCAAAGATGTACTTGCTGGTGCAATTTCTATTTCCTTGTCCCTATTTTGGAAAAATGAATTAGAGAGTTTGTGACTTCATTAGTCAATAGAAATCCAAAATTTACCACATCAGACTATACCTGGACCTGGTACAGATTAACTGTTCCTTGCAGACAAACCAAATCTTGCACGATGAATCAGCCCTCTTCATAATTTCTGCTGCAGTCCTGGACTTAGGCTTGTCCATTTTTCTGAAACCAAAAATGACAAATATAAATATGACATATGGTGTGGTTTAGTACTTCCTAGTTTTACTAAACAAATAGCACAACTAAACTTGCAAGAACAGAATTTAGTTCTGCTAGATATACCTCGAGTAGTGCCTGTCTGCGGCAGCTGAAATTACTAGCTTTGTGACTCCATGTAAGGCAATAAGTTCAACAAGACCTGCTATAACATCTTCCTTCTCAAAGACTAGTTTCTCACATTTCACCTGAATACAAACAATTGGGGACCTTGTCAGCTATCTTGCTCCCTTTGAAAACCTTATGTCTTTATAAATTTTCCACAATTCATATTAAGTTTTCAGCAACAACCCAGACCGTTATGAAAGATAATAAATTAGTGCACAGGAACCTGACACAGTATTACATGAAAAATCAATGGAAAGAAAAGAAGATGGTACCTTCATTTTCAAGCATTGATGGACGTAGTCATCTAACAGCTTGTTCACCTTTTGACGCTCAATCCTTCTGAACAAGCTCACTTGCTCCGGGTTCAGTTTACTAGCACAAAACTTGACTCCCACTGAGAAAAGAACAGAGTTAAACGCTTCATCTACAGTAGGTAAAATTCACACTTTTCACAGTGTTCTGAAGTCTGAACAAAGAAGTCCGATTGAAAAAAGATGGTGGCCAGACGGCCCAAATTTCTTTCAGCAAAACAACGATGCAGAGAAAACATGTAGGATCAAGAAGAGACACGTACTCACGGGGATCATCTGCGGCGGAGCATGCACGTGAGCGATAACGATCGTCGCTCCACTGTCGCCGAAACGGCCGATAGCCCACGACAGCGTCGACCGTCCTGCCTTGACGTCCGCCGGCAACGCGACGAACACCTTCTCCTTAGCTGCCGACGTTTGCGCCGCCCCCTCCATGGATCGTCTCGGCGTTAGCTCCTCCTCGGTTCGCGGACTGCGCCCTGACTCCTCGGCATAGGAGAGGATCGAGTCCCCTGTCTGGTAGCATAAGGAACACGCGTGTACTTGTGAAAGTCATAGGAGACTTTGGACGCCGGAGGCAACAGCGACGCCATGGGAGGAGGAAGTCATGGGAAATAAGCGACAGTGACATGCAGGGACGCGGAGGAGGCGACTTCCACCAGAACTAGCCAACTGGGCCACCTCCATTGGTCAGCTTGATTTATCTATCCATTCCCATGCTGTAGTTCTGCACTTGCCTTATCATTTCGGACAAGACTTGCTCATGTCATGCTGTCACATAATTAATACTCCCTCCCACTTTTTATTTTTATAAAGCGCGATTTAACTTTGCACAAAAAGATATGTTAAAATTAAGAAAGGTACGAGAGAAAATGATTTAGATGCCATCTCTTAATTGTTTGGGACGATGAAAGATATACTTTGTGTGGGTAGTAATGAATAAATGCATATAGTTAAGATAGAATAAATAGGGTTATAGAAGGAAATTTCTTATTAAATCTATATGCAAGTCTTATATTTGTAAATAAGATTATTTAAAAAATAAGTCTTATAAAAATAAACGAAGAGAATATCTTGTGCACTTTGACTGACCCGTCTAGGTCTTGTTCAACCGAACGGAAGCACACGGCAGGAAGCTGGGATTTTGGCATCATATATATGCTGAACCTGAACTCCTGGCTGTCTTTTCGTGGCAAATCACCTGCTGCACAAAGAATATGCCGAATAACCAATCCCATTGAAGCTTAATATGCTGAATAATCCCAGTGAAGCTTTCAGTATTGATCAGTGAACGTTCATGTTTTGCTACAGATAAAAAGCATTATATTATCTTTAGCAGTTGAGTCGACATCGTCGGGATCAGTCGGCCTGACTCACACTCTTGCTTCGCCTCCACACTCGACTGAGATCTGACAAAGATGGCGTGCCTTCGTGCACTCGGCTCTGTCGTGCACCTCGTAGAGCTTTAATGGTTTTGTTTCATGTTTTTCTTGATAAAGTATTGAAGTATAAATGAATTGTTCGTCTCTCCTCATCAGTTTAACCTTTTAGGTGAACTGTCCGATGCATACAACTCAATATGGTGTCAGAGCATTCCACATTCTAGGTTTGAAAGAGCCTATACGTAAGGGGGAGTGTCGAATATAAATGAATTGCCTACCTTTTCTCTTCAGCTTAAATTTTTAGGTGTACTGACCGGTACATACAACTCAATATAAAGGATATTTAGAAAACAGCACTCTTCTTTTTTAAGTACCAACATATGCTAACCGAGTATTTGTACTCTTTTTTAGGGATAAAAAATCATAGTACCTCCAACACCTGGTGTGAACACTGAACACCATGGAGATGGGCTTTCGCGGCCGTGTCCTCGGCTCCGCCTCTACGGTCGGCCGTGTCTCACCTTCCAGCACCCTTGTCTCCGCTGCACGCGGGTAGAGCCTTGCTTTTTCTTGTGAGAGAAAGTGTGTCAGTCACTCTAGTGTCAGCAATGTCTTTTGACACAGTGCTATGTGTGTGAAACGGATGCAGATCTTTGTAAAGACCAGTCACTCGGCCGTCCAAAGCCTAGCAAGCCCAGAGGCCTCTAATGGGGTAGACCCCCTCTCTTCTAAGTTCTAACTTCCGCCTCCAGCCGCGACAGCGTCTAACCCTCTCCCTCCAAGTCCATTACGTCGTGCGGTGGTCGTCGCTGAGGTCGGGTGGTGGAGGATGGCGAGGGCCGGCGGGGGCATGATCTGGGCGACGGCGGAGGACCAGGCACGGAGCCGGTTGGTGGTGCTGTCGCTGTACCGGCAGATCCTACGGGCGATCAACTCGGCGGCGCTGCCGCTGGGGCACGCGGCGCGGCTGGCCAAGAAGGCGGAGTGCCGCGCGATATTCATCTTTGGCGCTGAGGAGAGGTCGCTGCACAACATCCGCGACCTCCTCGACGCCGCGCGCCACACCCTCGGCCTCCTTAACCGCGGCCGCCTCCCGTAGGAAGATCGAAGCTTGCGAACTACTACGACTATGAGCCTAGCGCCCATCCCCCATGGGTATCTCTTCTCTTTCAGTTTCCTTCGCTATGTTCGATTGTAACATTTGGTTCGTTTCTGCGTCAGTGAATGGTTACTGCTACGTGGTATAAATTGGTTCGTTTCTCTATGTAAACTGCAGTGTTGTTTCTTTATGTAAACTTCAGAACATAGATATTGCAATCCAAAAGGAAAGAAATTGTCCATATGACTTTGTTATCTCTGAATGAGGCTACTGAACAGTATGTTGTTGTTCTTCAATTCGGTAGGAGATAATGAGATTATATGGTTTTGGAAGGTATAGTTGAGGCCTTGAGGGAAGCGGCAAACTTGCATTCAGGAACTACCATGCCTTTGCATTGCCCAAATGACTGATGTATTACACCGTTGCTATTGCAGTAGTGTTTAATTTTTGTCTTTTGTGTGATTGAGCATGGCCTTACACACAGGAGAAGCTGTACTTGAAAGATCAGAAATCTATGTTAACACAACTAGAATGGCTCATAACTAATCAGCAGCTGTACCACAAGGCATGAAAGAGACAATCAGAAAGCAGCAAATTTGTATCATTCAGGAACTTTGTATGCCGGTACTTTCGGGGTTACCGTGGGATTTGTCTGAATATCATTGAGCTGTTCTCACATGGGAGGAAAGAGAACATAAAGCCTGCCCATTTGTAAATCCAGGTATTTCAGATTTCCTACCAAATGCATGTAAATTCTTTAATCTATTTACATAATGTAATGCGCTATTCATTTATCGTAGTTTAGGTGGAGGCTTGTAATTTCTGAAAAGAAATATTTTTGTCGGTCAATTTCTTCAAGTTTTCACCATTTAACTGATAAAAGTTATTTATTTGGACAATTAGACATTGGAATCATTTGTATTGTTGATGGAAGTACTTATTAGGAAATGGAACCATATATAGAACAGTGTTGTTTGACATACTTCAGAGTAATGCCTAACAATACCCTTTGGTTGTACAAATAAAACGAAGAACACAACTGAGCCCTCTGCAATCTGCATACAATTAGGGTTGCCAAAAAAAAACCTCGAGGCTTGTGAGTTGCTCGAGCTTGGCTCATTCTAGGCTCGATTTGAGCTCGGATCGAGCTCCAAACGAGCCGAGCCCGAATAGCTCGCGAGCATCAGTGAATTTATGGACCATTTGTTAAATATTTTTTGAGGCATGACCATTTGTTAAATATTACAGCTTGACCTTTTCATATTGTTGAAAACTAGTGCATGTTGAATTGTTGATTGTTATTGAGCTTACTCGAGCCTAGGTCCAAGTTTGGACCCCAACATAGACTCGCTCGAGCTCAGCTCGTTTACAGCCCTACATACAATGGATCTAACTCTGGAAGCAAAAGTTGTCTTCTGCATAGAGTCCTTTAGCCTCTTCTATGCTTCTTGCGCCCCCCCACCCCCCACCCAACCACCACCACACACCAAAAAATGTTGTTTGGTGGTATCTGGAGATGTTTTATATAACTGCTGTTTACACGATAGCATATACACAAGTATCTTTTACCTTTTTCTACACCATAGCATGTATCACAAATTCGTGCAATTTGTGGAATTTGAAGCATCGTGTGATGTTTCATGCTTCCATTCGTTTTGTATATTCTGATTATTCTGTACTAGCATATGCTCATGGGACTGAGTAAATATTCTATTTTCAAATTCTGTTTGTGGTGAAACCATTGACCCAAGAATACATGTAAAACTGTCTCTTTCTTTTGACTATTAAGCTTGTTTCTTGTACTGTTGATGAAATCGAATGAAATCTTGCCAGACACAATTAATTAAAATATAGCCAGCTATATTTAATCCCATCTTAAATCGCTACATCCTACTGCTAAATACGAGCTAATCTCTCAAGCAAGATTCCATCATCTTTTTTGTACTTGATTCATGTTTTGACAAAAGGGGAATTGCATTGCATATATGTCTTTTTATATTCGGAAATTAGCAAATCATTCTTCAGAGGAGGGTGGGGGGATGTTGGGTTGAGTTTTTAATTATATGCTACAAGAGTTCAGATGAACTATCAACTAATAAGACATCATATGAAACTTAATCCAGATGAAGTGACAACAGACAAACTTGCAAAATATCTTATATTCACTGCCATGTTTCAGGCTGTTTTACACCAGAAAGCCCTTTCAATCGCTGCCGTGAGGCAAACTGTTTTGACAGCAGAAAGCCCACTGAAAGCCACCATCATAGCGACCTCGTTTACTCACGTAAACCAGTCCAGTAGCGCTGATGAGCTAGTTGTTTGTTAGCTGTTAGCAACTGAGGTCCGAACCTTGAAGGCCCACTGGATTAAATTCCTTGGAAGCTTCGGGCGGCCAGCCTATCTTTGACTTTGACCTGATATCTCGAAGGCTCCGCGTTCCGTCTCGCCATTTTGGTCCGATTTGGCCGTCGGAACTCGGGAGCTCTACCCGACCACCTCTCCCGCCGCCGCCGCGAAACCCTAGAACCCCGCGAGCAAATGAAGTGCGGCATAGCCTCGCGTGGCGTCCACCTCGCCGGCCGGCGGCCGCGGCTACACCTCTCGCCGCCGCCGCCGCCGCCGCCGCCCTCTATTCAGGTCGGTGCTCTACTAGTCTTGGCGTTGTTTTACACGGATTGTGATGCGTTTGTGGTGTAGATTTGTATGACACGGTGATTAACTAGCATGGGCGGTTAGATTGGAAATTTAGGATTTGAGAAATGTTTTTTTTAGAGGTGGATTTGAGAAGTGTCGGGAGATTAAATTAAGCAAGTGTTTGTTGTTTTTATGTTCATGTGTACTGATTAATATGGTGCGTAGTGCTTTCTCGCTACTGCAGATTAAGGATCGACTTTATTCGATGTCAGCGCTTCCGCTGAAGGCTCGAGGCGTGCGAAGATGCGAAGCTTCTGTACCAAGTAACTACACGTATGTGATTTCCACTATGAACTGCATCCCTTATTAGACCGTGCCGCGCCGTGCAGCACGGAGGGCATGGCGATTTGCTTGTGCTAAATTGCTCGTGATGATGTGTTGGTCGTTCCAAACATAGTTCTGATGAAATTCTTACTGCTTAGCAGGCAGACATCTGAATTTACTGATTTGGATTGGGAGAACCTTGGTTTTCGATTTAAGGAAACTGACTATATGTATACCACAAAGTGTGGGCCGGATGGGAACTTTGCCGAGGGTGAAATGGTACCGTTTGGGCCCATAGTGCTGAACCCATCTTCCGGAGTCCTAAATTATGGACAGGTTTGTATGGGAGGTAGAACTCCTTGCTTCATATCTCTGGCAGATTGGAGTAACATTCTGAAGTCCTAAATACTCTTGTCGTGCTAAAATGATATTGATTCTGATTTGTAGGGATTGTTTGAAGGCCTGAAGGCGTATAGGAAAACTGATGGGTCCATCCTATTATTTCGCCCGGAGGAAAATGCGATGCGGATGAGAACTGGTGCGGAGAGGATGTGCATGCCTGCACCTACCGTTGAGCAATTTGTGGATGCAGTAAAACAAACTGTTTTAGCAAACAAGAGATGGGTGAGTTCTCTATCTAAAAAGTTTGGTCATTTTCATAGTGGTTATGTCATTATTTATGCTCATGATTTAATTATTTGTCAAATATCTTATACTTCCAGGTGCCTCCTACTGGTAAAGGTTCCTTGTATATTAGACCACTACTGATGGGAAGTGGCGCCGTTCTTGGTCTTGCACCTGCTCCTGAGTATACATTCATTATTTTTGTCTCCCCTGTTGGGAACTACTTTAAGGTTTGTGTCGATTTTTTAATCTTCTGCTCCCACTATTTTACTGAGATATCTCAGCATATATAAAGAATAATTAAATTATGAATATTGTTATGATTTGTGTGCTACATGACATGGTGTTTCTGAATAAAAATTATGCAGCAACTTGAATTATAATTATGCTACTGTTACTAGTTATTTATACCCTATTGATGAATGAAATGTGGAATTTCCATATAGTATATGTGCCGTGGAGTGTTCGTTAAATTTGTTCATTGATGTCTGCAGGAAGGTTTAGCTCCAATAAATTTGATAGTTGAAGACAAGTTTCATCGTGCCACCCCTGGTGGAACTGGAGGTGTGAAGACTATTGGAAATTATGCTTCGGTAATTTTGCTGTCAATTTTGAATCCATCATTTATGATTTGATAGCTTGAATCTACAAACTTTGGCATGCAAGTTATTTGAACTATAGGGCTGCTATTTCTGCAACTTTACACTCTGATACTAATGTTGCTTACATTTTGATTTGATGATTTTGAGCCTTAAATCTTCAAGCTAGAAAAGAATGCGCTAATGATGTAATTTAATAGAATATGTCATCAGTGCAATCCTTTTGAGAACATATGACCACTGTCGTGCTGTGAAATGACCAAAGTTGAAGCATAGCTAGGGGTGAAAACGGATCGGATACTGATCGGATAGGGACCATCCCATATCCTACCCTAATTTATTTTGTCGGATATCGGATCGGATACGAGAAGACTAGAATACTACGTCGGATAGTCGAACGGATACGGATATTAATCTGGCGGGTAGAAAACGGTAATCGGGTATCATACGGACGGATAGTGAACGGATACCGGATACTAAATCGGGTAGCATATAAAATACATAAATTAAAGCATACGATGAAAATAACCTAACTAACACATAATTGGAGACATAATCCTAACACAAATACACGGAATACAAATAACTCAAACATAAAGTCCTAACTAATACATAATTGGAGACATAATCCTAACATAAATACACCAAATACAAATAATTCAAACATAAAGTCTAACATAAAGTCCATTTACACAAATAGTCCATCAAGAATCAGAAAATTTTAATCTTGTAGAGACCAGAGAGTAATAATTATCATGTAAGTAGTGCACAATTGCATAAGAGGTTAGGTTACATACCTGCCATTGAGATGGTGCTAAAAGCACTCTTGGCCTTACAGATCGTGCTACCACCTTGTGATGCATTTCCTATAAAATGAAAAAAAAAACTCTGGCTGCTTGACTTACATGCAAATTTGTATAGAAGATGCATGACATGGACTCACAACATATTCTGACACTAGATGCATGTCTCTAGTTGAGAATACGAGTTCTGAAATGCTTTTTCTGGAAGGATTCTGACGATATGTGTGCTTCAGTGGTGTGCTCGGCATCCAAGTCCAAAAGTGAAGAAGAACGCCACAGCAGAAGGATTCTTACCCCTACCGAATGCGCGGGCGATCGGGAGGCGGACGGGGCGGACGGGCGGCAAGAAGAAGGGGACGGGCCGACGGGCGACGGCGGAGGTCTGACGAGGACGGGCGAGGGGCGATCGGGAGGCCGACGGACGACGAGGAGACCCATGGACGGGCAGCAGACGGCGCTGGCGATGAGGAGGCCGGCTATGGCGCTAGGGTTGGGAATGAGATCGCTCAGCGGGCGGAGCCGATTCGCACTTCGCAGAGCGAGCTGAGTGCGAGGATCGAGGTGAGCGAATGAGGGTTGGCGGTTGGGTTTCGCCGTCGGAAGAGGGTCTGGGCCGACTGAATTAGACGAGAGGGTAGAACAACGGATACCCGATCGGGTATCCGAACCCGATCCGAAATTTTCGGGTATCACCCGTACCATATCCGACCCGAATCCGATCAGACGCGAACGGGTAATATCCGAACCCGGACCCGAACCCGACGGTTACCAAAAAAATCGGGTTTTCTTTGACCCGATCTGATCCGGGTCGGGTACCCGTCGGGTAGTACCCGACCCGTTTTCAACCCTGAGCATAGCATATACTTCAAGTGAAATAATGTTATGGGATATATTCCTCAAAATGGAATAATGTAACCTGGATAATTAGTATATCAGGCATCTTGATTATTGAAACCTACCCTATTTCCATTTATAGTAAGTATTTTGTTACCAAACCTCAACTAGCATTTGCTTTCAGAATAATTTTATTAAGGAATTCAAATTTGCAACCTTTTTTACTTAAAGTTGTTAAAGAAAGATTTACATTTTCTGTTACCTTGTATGCTAAAATATTCTGCTGTTATCCACACTGACTTTAATGTGTATACATGGCTTCTTGATTATCGTCATGTGTTCTTGTCATTGCATAGGTGTTGATGGCACAGAAGGTCGCAAAGGAGAAAGGCTATTCTGATGTTCTCTACTTGGATGTTGTTCACAAAAAGTACCTTGAAGAAGTTTCTTCATGTAATATTTTTGTTGTGAAGGTAAGACTCTGCTGTCAGTTATGCTTGTTATTTTAGTTTAAATACTTATTTTCAATAGGTTCCAGATAATGCTTTTTAGTTATGGAAACTGATCAATGATCAGCCAAGCTTGGTTAGCGGCCTACTATATTCTAAATTAGCTTGTTTCGCCTAATTGGCAACTGTTTGTCTTTCTAATCTTGGTAAAAAAGAATGTGGCAGATAAATGAAAAGGGACATTGTTCTTTGAAGCAGATTTTCTTATTCTAAAGTGCTTCTGGCTTTAAACTCGCGAACCTGTTATGGGAAGTATGAAGATACCAAAAACATATACATCTTTTATGATTAGGTGGTTGATAGCAAACATCTATTAGTATCTCAAGCATGCTCCTACACTTAAGGAAGGCAGTGGATCGTACTGTGTACCTTTTATTTAGATCTCTGTCTTTTGGACTGAAAATTGTCATCTTTTGGACTGAAAAAATGTCACCTTCTACCATACATAAGACTTTTGTGAATGATTACCTAAATGAAAACCAGAATCATGTCTGTAACACAATTTGGGAGATTGGTGCCATTGGTCAACAGCTCAGCACTATTTTACACTGTTATACGGTACCCTGTTACACATAGGGACATGGGTTACCAAACAATATAGGTTCTACACCTCGCTGACCCAATGCAAGCATGCCTGACTGGTAGGTTCAGCCTTGTTTTGTACCAACTTGGCTGCGTAGAACACAATGTTAAAAAAACTGCTGAAATCTCGAAAATCTCGGCTGGGGATGGGATTCAAAATCCTGGCCGGGTAAAACAATTCAAAAAAAATAAACTGCTACAGTAATCTCGGAAATTTCGACAAGATTTCGTCAAATCTCGCTGAAATCTTAGGGTTTTTTTTACTTTTTATGGCTGGATTTGGTCCAATAACCCTTAAGAAAGTCATCTTCCGTGGAAATTTGTTGAAAAATCGAATTTTTATGACGTTTTGAAATTTCGGCAGAAACACTGTCAGATTTTTATAAAATTGTACAAGCTTGATCATGATCTGACAAATTTATGGTACTATCTTTAGTAGTGTAGATGCACACAGAAAAATTTTCAAAATAATTGAACTTCATTTGTTATCTTTAAAAAATCAAAAACAGAATGAACATAATTGGGACAGTAACCTTGTCAGAATTTTATAAATTTGCTTGAGTATGATCATGATCTAATTTTTTTATGAGAGCTTAATAATTGCCGCAGTAGCATTCTCTAAAATTTTCAAAAATTTTCAATTTTTTTTGTTTGCTCAATCAAATCTATGTAAGTATTGAACTTCATTTGTTATATTTCAAAAATCAAAAACAGAAAGAGCATAAATGGTACAGCGCCCTTGTAAAAATCTTATAAATTCACTGGAGTGTGATCACGATTCAAAATTTTTATGAGATCTTAAGCATTTTCTTAGTGCTCTTCTGTAAAATTTTCAAACAATTTTTGATTGCTAAAGCAAATCTATGTATTGATCATCAAGTTTTTATCAGGATGTACACTGTCAGAATTTTTAAAAACTCTTGATGCTTGATAATAATCTGAAAATTTTATAGAAACATTCATGATACATTAGGAGCATCCACAAAAATTTTCAAAATTTTCTAACGTGTTTTGAACCATTTTCATTTGGTTGAAGTTTATCGGTAAGGCTTTTATCAGGACAGTAGCACTGTCTGAATTTTTAAAAATTCATGAAGCTTGATCATCATCAGAAAATTTTATAAGAACATTAGTGATACGTCATAACCATGCTCAAAAAATTTCAAAATTTTCTAACATAGTTTGTTCCAGTTTTCATTCGGTTCAACTTGATAGTCAGTGTTTTATCAGGATAGTAGCAATGTTCAAATTTTTAAAAATTACTCAAGCTTGATAATCATCTGAAATTTTTTGGGAACATCACTGATGTATCAGGACCCTCCACAAAAAATTTCAAAATTTTTTGACGTCATTTGAACCATTTTTCGCTCGGTACAAATTCACCGAAATCTCGGCAAATCTCACCATGATTTCGGGAATTCTGGTTGAAATTTCGGTTTTCTCGGTGCAAAATTTTTTTTTTTGAATTTTTGTTTTTGTATTTCGTCCGGGATTTGTCCAAAATTCTGAGATCTCGGATTTCAGCCACCTCCAAGATGTCATCCGAAAACGAGATTTCAAACCTTGGTAGAACATTGCAGAATTATGTGGTCTCCTGAAGGATGAACTGTTGATGCATGCTTTTGGATTTACAGCTGACTTTGTATTTTCATAGTAGATAAAACATATGCTGCTTGTTTTTGCTTCAGGATAGCTATTTCAGAAAACTAATGTTTATCTTATGCATGTTGGCTGTAACTTTGATTTGTTTATTTCTATTGTTGCCTTTTGCACCAGGGCAATGTTATTTCAACTCCAGCAATAAAAGGAACAATATTACCAGGCATCACAAGGAAAAGTATAATTGATGTTGCTCAGAGCGAAGGCTTCCAGGTAAATTACTAGTCAATCTCGCAAATCGGCAAAGCAATGTGGTTAACTAACAGCGTGTTTTGTCTAGGAGATTAGTTGCATGTGATTATAGCTTTGATGCTTTCCAGCTTTTGCTTTGATAGATTAACAGTAGCATTGGCAGTCAAAACTAAAAAGTGAGCATAAGCATGCTAGGTGAGTCCATGTTTCTTATAGTTTCTCTCAAGCCTTATCCTTCCTTTATGAATATTAAAAGGGCTATCTATCTTTCATTCTAGTGAGAATACATGTGTGCTTAGCATGGTTATTGCGGGCCTCGGTGAGGTGAGTCGCCTTCGAGGTGTCTGGATGTCTAGGCGACAGTTAGGCAACCAATATAAATGCATTAGCATGACTGCATGAGCACCAGCAGCAGCAACAAAGGGAGCAGAGCACCACCACCAGCAGCAACAACAAGGGAGCAAAGCAGCAACGGTGGCGGTAGCAGTCGTAGAGGCAGAGAGGGAGGGGGATCGCCTGATCAGGATTGGGGATCTTATCAGTCGGTGGAGGCGATGGAGGTGCTAGTGACCTCAGATAGCCTTGGCCGGCTCGATAGCGGTGACCGGCAGGAGGCACGTCAATCCGGGGCAGCCGGCGCAGATCTGGCGCGGAGGCGCGGAGGAGTGGATCTGGCGCTGGAACTTGGCGAGTCTCCGTGATGGATGGCGTCGCGAGCTCGGGTGGAAGCAACGCGAGGCACAGCTCGGAGGGAGCAGATCTGGTGAGACCGCTCTGGTTGAGGGTGGCGCCAGTCAAGGCGCCGGGTCTCGGCGTCCCCCTCCGACCGCCGTGACACCTAGGCTGCAACTAGGCGTCGCGACGCCGCGATAACAATGGTGCTTGGCTCTATATGAACTATAGCTACATGCTGAATGAAGATATACCTTGTTTTTCCTTGTGATGTTGGTCCAAATTTAGAAGGCGAAACATTGTTTTGAAACCATCATAGAAAATCATTGCATATGTTTTCAATTTTTTGGTGTCATCTTAGTTATTATATTTGGTTTCTTGGAAGGTCGAGGAGCGGCTTGTGTCAGTGGATGAACTGCTTGATGCTGATGAAGTGTTCTGCACGGGAACCGCTGTCGTAGTGTCTCCTGTTGGGAGTATTACATATCAAGGGAAAAGGTAAAACATTTTTCTTTCCTTGAGAGTTCAGTTGTTAGTAGAAATGCACGCATGGTTAAATAAATTTTGTACTTGTTTGTTGAATAGATTAGCTGACATTCATTGCTTACAGTTCCTTCAATAAATGGGACATATAAGCCATATGAACATTATGATGGGCAAACGAACTTGCCTATTACTTAACTTCAGTGGTTATTTTGCCTGCGATTAGTTCTTCAGTGGTTACTTAATGCTTGCCTTTGCCATGCTGCGAATATTTGTGTTAGGGATGGCCTGTCTGGACCTTATTTTTCGTTGTACCTTTATTTTCGTCCTAGTTGTTTTCTATAGCTTTGCCAAAGCCATTATACAAATGTAATCATTCTGATTAAATTTTGATTGAATATATCATTTCTACAATTGAACTTGCATGTTGACCTAAAGTTTCCTTATGAGTATACAAATGGTTTTTATGGCTAACTGTTTTAACTGATGCTCAAAGTACATCCAATGGCTTTTGCTTTGCAGGGTGGAATATGCTGGCAACCGAGGAGTCGGCATCGTGTCTCAGCAACTATACACATCACTGACAAGCCTCCAGATGGGTCAAGTGGAGGATTGGAGGGGCTGGACTATGTCACTGAATTAGGGGCTATTTGAGGGGCTCTGCTTCAGTATTGAGCCAAAAGCTCTCCAAACAATATGGCTGCAAAGTAACTGGAAAGCTAAGCTACAGCAAAAGTATTCTCCTAAAGCTGTAGCGGCCAAGGAGGAGCTTTTCAACTATGTTTTTGTTCGACCGCCTCCTATCTCGCTTCGCCGCCTCCACGTCACCTCTCCGCTCGGCGGCTGCTGTGCTTCGCTCGGTTGCTGCCTCCCTGCTTGATTGCCCTCCAAAAGCTGCAGATGCAGCTGTCAGTTTGTCAAATGGTATAACAAGAAAAGTTACAATCGGCAGCTCCAGCTACTTTATAGCTTAACAATCCAAAAACAGCTTTTCAATCCGACCGCAGCCTCCCTTCCCCCAAAACAGGGCCTTAGCATTAAACCGCTAGACATCCATGCGTAGATGAGTTCGCAAGATGTCCATCTAGATGAACATGACCATGATCATGTGTACCCTTCAGGTTTGGAATTATTTTTTAAAATAATATGTTTTAAAAAATTTTACAAAAATAATATGCCGAACCAAAATTTTATAAAAATACATCTCCGTTGCTATTTGACCGCGACTAAATAGGCCTCTGTCGCTATTTCAAATGGCAAACCGAAGTCTGTTTAGTCATGGTTTACATTGGCCGACGGATTATTTTATCATGGATTTATTTGGTTGACGAAACTGAGACTTCTGTTGCTATTTCAATTGGCGATAAAACCATATTACCAATTCAAATAGCGCTATAAGATCTGTTGTTGCTGTTTTAAATTGTGACAGCTTTTTGTTGCCGCTTAAAATGGCGATAGAAGTGTATTTTTGTAAAATTTTAATTTAGCATATTATTTTTGTAAAATTATTTTAAAAATGTATTATTTTTTAAAAAAATCTTAATTTTGTAGATGATGGTGCATAAATTGCGCCATCTAAAACTGTTAACGAGTAGGAGTTTTGTTTGTGGACGGCACCATGCATGCCGCATTTGTGCCTTTTTCAAATTTATCAATACCGCTGACTCTGCTCAGCCATCAGTGATCTAAAGTAGGATAAATTCTCCCTTGTTCAGTAGAATGCCTTTATGTACTATTTCCATATTTTGATAATAATGGTTGTGTTCCAAGTACTAATTAATGTTCCAAGCAACTGGCAGCGCTTGGCCAGTATCTGGTTAGTTGAATGATCAGTTGACCACAATCGCTTAGGTACAATTCTGTAAGCAGTATAATTCCCCATTTGGAAACATTTTTTTTCGGGAATTAAAGTATTTCCCGCGAAATTCTCATGTTTCAAACAGACCTAGTTAGCATAGGATTTGTATTTTTATACAATTTTCCATGAGGCAGTATGATATAAATATGATATTGTCCTGTTCGCGAAATCGAATGTAAAAGGCTTTCCATCATTTGGGTAAAAAACTCACAGCTTAAAATCTACTGTTAATTACAGCATCCTAATCTCATGTCACAAAATGTTTTTTTAAACACTTTCGGCATCAAATTCGAACGTACTTTTCAGAAATTGTAAACTGGAAAGGATACGAATCTGTATTCCGGGTAGGGTTTTTTGTTTCGGTTTGGTACAAATATCGGCTCCTATCAAAACAGCTGAAATTCAGAATTTTAGTGAAATTTTGGCCAAATTTAAACAAAAAATAATAAAATTTAAACAAAAAATAACAAAATCTGAAATTTTGTCTTTCTGCTCTGGGCTAAAATGGCCGAAATTTTTGAAATTTCACCGAAATTTCACTGAAAAAAATCCCTGATTCCGGGGAGGCTGGGGCACTGGGCCGCTGGACCGATTTCATAATTTGTGCTGTACTCTTTACTTCCTCTCGCGTTGGGGAAAAAAGAAGCCCTAAACCCTAGCGAGTGTGTCTCGGCGGAGGCGGCTGATCTGATCGCCGGCGACTTCGGCTGTACCTTGGCCGCCCGCCCTCGTTACAGGTGAGCGAACACAACGCCAGTTTCTCTTTGCGTGGCATGTCGACCGGGTGGATTTCGCAATCTCTGTGTGTGTGTGCGGTGTGGTGACACATCTTGTTTAGGCGGCCCGCTAATTGCTGTTGATTTACGGTTCATGAAGGATCGATCGATCGATCGCGATGTCCGATTCTCCCCTTCCCGAACGTGATTCAGCAGCCCTTTTTGGCTCGAGCGACTCCGACTCCGAGCCACCACCTCGCAAACGTGGTTCAGTGATCGAGTCTATCCTTTCCGAAGAATACAGGTATGTAGGCATATTATTCAGGTTAAAGACTGGATGTTCTTTGATGTAATCTTAGGGCTACGGTGAGATGAGGTTAGATCTCTTTCCATCCCCTTGTTAATTTCAAACGAAATTAAAAAGGCAAACTGGAAATAGGCAGGGTGAGAGGTGGTCTATTGTTGCTTATATCATTAAAGAGTTTTTTTTTTTGTTCAAAATAAGAGCGAACACCACAAGGCAAGTAACTTGTTGTCTCCTGTGTTTCACTGGTTAATTGATAATAAGATGGTTTTAAACCCCAACAGCAAAAATAAGTGCAAGCTCGAACACTATGCACAAGGCAAGTACTGTTGGTGAACTGCAACTGACTGTTTGCACGGTTAGCAGAATATGCTTATCCAATACCCAAACAGAGCTGTCGTTTTCAAATAATTTTTTGGAATCTCCCGCATATTTTGATTTAGAATGACCTGTAAGAGCAGCTTGTTTAGATAAGACACTCCTACTAATTACCATTTCCTCTAATTTGCTCATATAACTTTGCCCTAAATTGTCAGGAAGATCCGTCTTCGATACTTCCAGACTAAAAACACAAAACAAGCCCAATCCAAATCAGCTCTCCTAACCCTAAAATCTCTCTCTCTCTCTCTTACTCATTCCACCCGGTCATCTCTTATCGCCGATTTCCTAAAATCCATGAAACCGCCTCCACCCAGAGGAACATAATTGATGAAGAGAGGATAAGTGCACTTCAACTTTCTGGTGAAAGGTTCAGATGGCACATTTACTTTGTTCTTTGCTGAGGTGCATTCCGATTGCAGAGCGGAGGATGTTTATCTATGCTACCCTGTGGAAGAGAGTGACTGGTATATTTGGGGCCGCAAATAAATTACGTTTTTTCCTACCAGTGTTCTAGTTTTTAGGCATCTGCTAATACAATTGATTTTTCCCTGGTGAAAGGTTCAGTTTTAAGGTCATTGTTTCTGTGGAAGAGAGTGTGCAATGATCGAGCTATAGACCTTAGGCATCCCACTACTGGTTACTACGTGGGTTTCCCCTTCGTGGAGATGGATAGTGATGGAGAAAGTATCTCTAAATGAACTTATGTACAAGACACAGCTACAAACTTGTCGGAAGGCTATGCACTGCTGAGCAGGGAATTAAATTTCGTCGAAATTCGCCAAGATTTCGGATTTCAGGACTCCACAAAATCCAAACTACTGGACGGATTAAAAAAATCTGAAATTGCTACAGTATAAAAACGAAATTTCGTGAATTTTGACCGGAATTTGAACTTTTAGAGCTGGATTTGGTCCAATAACCCATAAGAAAGTGATCTTCTATGAAAATTTGTTGAAAAATGAATTTTTAAGATATTTTAAAATTTTAGTAGAAACACTATTAGATTTTTATAAAATTGTACAAGCTTGATAATGAGCTGAAAATTTTATGATACTATCTTGAGCAGTGTAGGATCATAAAGAAAAATTTTCAGAATAATTGAAGTTCATTTGTTAGCTTTAAAAAATCAAAAACAGAATGAATATAATTGAGACAGTTATCTTGTTAGAATTTTATAAATTTTCTCAAGTGTGATCATAATCTATAATTTTTACGAGAAATTACTAATTGCCTCAGTACCATTATATAAAATTTTCAAAAAAATTAATTTTTTTTGTTTGCTCAATCAAATCTATGTAAGCACTGCACTTTACTTGTTATATTATATTTCAAAAATCAAACAGAGAAAGAATATAAATGGTATTGTGCCTTGTAAGAATTTTATAAATTCATTGGAGGGTGGTCATGATTCAAAATTTTTATGAGATATTAAGCATTTCCTTATAAACCTTCTATAAAATTTTCAAAAATTTTAAACCTTTTTTGATTGCTAAAGCAAATCTATGTATTGATCATCAGGCTTTTATTAGGACATAGCATTGTCATAATTTTTAAAATTTATTTAAATATTATCATCATCTAAAACTTTTATATAACCATTAATGCTACATCAGGACCATTCACAAAAAATTTCAAAATTTTATAACATAGTTTAGACAATTTTTCATTTAGTTCAAATTTGACGATAAGCCTTTTAACAGGATAGTAGCACTGTTTGAATTTTTAAAAATTCATGACATTTGATCATCATCTGAAAATTTTATAAGAATATTATAGATATGTCAGGACTATTCACAAAAAATTTCAAAATTTTATAACCTCGTTTGTTTTAATTTTCATTTGGTTCAAGCTTGTCGGTCATCGTTTTATCAGGATAGTAGCAATTTTTGAATTTTTAAAAATTACTCAGATTTGATAATCACCTGAAAATTTAATGAGAACATCTCTAATGTGTCAGGAATCTTAAAAAAGTTCAAATTTTTTTGACATCGTTTGAATCATTTTTCGATTGGTTGAAATCGGGCGAAATTTCAGATTTTCGGCCGAAATTTTGGTAATAAAAAAACCGGATTTGAGTTTTTCTTTTTGAATTTTGAACGGATTTCGTCCGAACTAATGAAATTTCGGATTTCGACCACCAGCAAAATTTTATCCAAAACAAAATTTGAATCCGCTGAGTGCGTACGACAAAAGGGGCAAGTTCTGCGAGTGAGGTCTTAATTATGGTAGTTTGTAAGGAAATCTTCAACAAAGAGGCATGATTCCTTATGTTTTAGTCTGCTGTTTTTCTTTCCTTTTGTACTCGTACTATGGTAAGTCATGTTTTCTGCATCTGTCCTGGTTCTACCGTGAGCAAGAGGCGCTGGAACTGTTTGATTGAACTCAGTAGCGAGCATATGTATTTTTAGAGAGCAACTAGCCCACGGTCCCAACGGGATGGATTCCTCTTAAGATGAAAAGGATAGACTGCATCTATTGTCTTGTCGTAGTTGTCTATCCACGACGCTCAAGGGCGATCACATTTAGCTACCGTAATCAACTCCTCTGCCTTCCGCTTTTTGTCCTTCTGTTTGGAGGATTCGTGGTCTTTCTTGTCCCTCTGCTGTGGACGATCTTCTTGGCGTTCGGCTAGGGCATCCGAGGCCGTGACATGGCGATCCGCTAGGGCGAACATCTCTTTTACCGTGGATGGTGGTTTCCGGGACATCTTCTTATCAAGTCGGCATCGCGGACGCCTTTCTAAAACGCCGCTATGACAACCGCTTCAGAAACATCCCGAATGGTGTTCTTTTTCTGCATGAAGCGCCTGATGAACTCCCGGAGAGACTCATCCATCTTCTGATGTAACAGGTACAAGTCTCACGGGGTCCCAGGCCTCTCATAAGTACCTTGAAAGTTTGCAATGAATTGATCGCAAAGGTCTCCCCAGAATCTATCAAGTTCTCTGGAAGTCCTGTGAGTCAAGCTTGAACCGACGGGGTGAGCGTGGCCGGAAAATAATTCGCCATGACATTGTGATCACCCCCGACTGCCTTGATAGCGAGAGAATAGACTTGTAGCCAAGCTTTTGGGTCCCTCTCCCATCGAATTTGGTGATGCCCTTAGGTTGAAACCTTTGGGCTAGACTACTCGGTGGAGCCGAGGAGTGAAAGCACAAACACCATCTATGGGTCCGTCATTACGCCGATGTGAAGATCGTCGAGGTGGCGTTCTGACTCGGCGGCCCTCGTCGTCGCCCCGGCCGCGGCGGTGTAGATCCCTGCGGTCATCCCGGCCGTCGCGATCAATGTCGAAACGCTCATAGTTGTCTTCACGCCGGCGGCGTTCATCATCTTCCCGCTCGCGTCGCCTGGCATTAAGGTCTAAACGGATATCGCGGCTGATACTCCGACGGGCATCCTCGCCTCGATGAAGCTCGTGCCGGCCACGCATGGACCGACTGTGGGGCGATTACGCTGTCGCCCGAGTGGGCAGGCGGGCACGAGAGCATGTCTTCTCCGCTAGTTCCTCCTGGTTGTGTTGAATCGCTGCCGCTGTCACCATAGCCTTAACTTGGGCCACGATCGGGGCAGCTGAGCTGTCAGGACCGAGCATCGATTCTAGGGTGTCAAGCAGCGTCTTTGAGGTGACTATGTTCTGCTGAGGGGTATGAAAAACCGATTGGTTCCCCATCTTCATCTGCAGGATGTCTTCATTGACATTGGCCCTTGATTTGGAGAGACTTCGCTCGCGCTTCCTGGGCTTCTCGACGAAGGCGCTCTACCTTCGCGGCATCTTTCTGCTGTTGGGACTCAGTCCGATGATCTTCAATCACGAAGATGCCATAGAAACCCTGGCAACTTCCTGCACTGCTCTCTAAGTCAGAGGAACAAGGAGACGGATCAAACTGCCTCCGAATCCGAGCGGTCTAGTGTTGACGTTGCCCACCACTCGGGACTCACGCTTGATCGGATCTTTTCCGCGTCCGAGTCGGGGAGTAGACCCCTAGCTTACTGCCCGAGAGCTGATGGCGCTTCTTCCAGATTGAACGTGGTCCGAATCCGAAAGAGCGAGCTTACCGAATTTATCGGCGATGAAGTCCAGGCTCCCAAAGCGGAAGGCCTGGGCGGGCGCGAAGGTGACAACAACTCCGCTGAGGATCGCCATCGAATTCGACGAGATTGATCCTGATGCAGCCCCTACCTGGCGCGTCAACTGTTGACGTTTGTTGTCGGCAATAATGATAACGGGGCTAGGCATTGGATCCAAACTCGATGGTAGCACAAGACGCATGAATTATACAGGTTCGGGCTCTCACGGAAGAGATAATACCCTAGTCCTGTGCTCTGGGATTATGTGTATCTAGCTTATTGTAGATGATCTGATCATAATGACGCTACCTTACCCCCCTTTATATAGTAGAGGGGTGCGGTTACAAAGAAGAGTCCTAATCGGTTACAAGGTGGATATTGTATCTCTTTACCTTATCCGTTAAACATGATAACGGTCAAGATTATAATCGTATCCGATCTAAACAAGGTTGGTTGCTATCTTTAGAGTTCTCGTGTCATACACGTTAGAAGTGGCCTAGGTAGTATCCATCTTCATGCTGCTAGCCCGGCCCATCCTCTCTTAGATGACCCGTTTGATTTGCCTTGTAAGCATCCAGGGGTAATATACTCCACAGCTGTGGAATAGTTAAATCCTTATAAAAAATTTGAAAAAAATGTTAGCCCACAACATGGTTATTAAAACGTCGTAAACGAGAGAACGTGGTCTGAGCTTTAACGTCCGAAGCGTTTATCGGGAGAAGCAGGAGGCGAGAGAGAGAGGTGAGCTAACCTAGCTATCCGCTGTCCGCAAGCGCCGCATTGCCGCGCTTCCATGGATCCGCCTCGCCGCCATGCTGCCGCCTGCATGGCCATGGATGATCCGCCTGCCGCCCATAAGCGCAGTGCTCGGGAACTCGCTGTCGCCGCAAGCGCCACGCCGCCCAAGCGCAGTGCCGCCGCCTTCTCATCAAGCTTCCCAAGGTATTGTCTTCTCCACCGCAGAAGCGGGCCATTGCCTCCTCCTCACTCCCCAGTTACGTATGCCGATGCCCCTTGGCCCCTTTCTCCGGCTCTCCTCTCCTCCGAGTCTTTTTTCTCCAGCTCTCTCGCCTCTTTGACCTCCTCTGCGTCAGAGGGCAAGCAAAGAAGAATCTCTTTGAGCATGGCTCAGAGCTGCTTGCTCTCGATCGACCTCCTCTGCGCCAGAGGCAAGCAAAGAATCCGTGGGGTGGGTGCTCAGGCTTCGTGCTCGTTGAATATAGAGTGAAGTAACAAGATGGCAAGTGAATCAAGGTACATATGTGATATATCTTTGCCCCATATTCGCTTTTGCACTAGTGTCTAAAACTACGCTTCAACACTCGCTTAAACGTTTAAAAGTCAAAAAGGGGTGGATCGCTTAGATTTCTCGCTTTACGCTTTTAATAACCATGGCCCACAAATGATGCTTGTTAGTGCCATATTAATACTGCAATGCACAGATGATGCTCTCATGTTCATGAGATAAACAAGCAGTGATGCTTAAAAGACAAAAACAGTTTCTTGCATATTAGAATGGTAGAAGATTAAAAATTAACTATCGCAAAAGAATTTCCATAAAAATGATCACAAGAAAATAAACATCAAAAGCCAAGTACCAAAGTGCATTCAGGTTTAGGTGCTGTTTCGTTCAGCAAAGGGTGCTGTAATGGTAATGCAATCAGATCACAGGGTAATCCATTACGGTGTAAGGGAAAACGAAATTTGTTTGGTTCACTTATGTAACGTCTTTCATTCCCTTAATCATGTTTGGTTAGGGACAACGGTAACAGCTTACACATTTCATTTCATTTGAGGATTCTAATCATAACGACTATATATAAACTTAATCATGATAGTCTTGTGTTGCTGGTAAGTGGTATGTTCATTTCCCATGTACGCATCAACATTACAGCATTCTAAGGATTCTAATCAAGCAATACAGAATGATAATACATGAACAAACAAACATTCCGATGATTACTAATCCATACAGAATGATGATTACTCATCCAACATAACTGAAGTTTCCAGAACAGCTAGTAGTGCTTCAAGAACAGCTAGTAGTGCTTCCATACTTGATACTAAACTGAATAACAGAATATGTCTTTGAGCTTCCAAAATTCAAGCAAATGAACTGGTAAACTGAATAACAAGTATTAGGTGCTAGATACTAAACTGGTAAACTGAATAACAAGTATTAGGTGCTTGCAAAATTCAAGCAAATGAACAATCGAAACAAGGTCGATCTGGTACATTGGCTTGTCAAATTCCAAGATAGCAATGTAGTTGCTTAGGAAATACGAAGTTATAACAGAACATGTCTTTGAGCTTCAATTGCTTCTGAGATGAACACTGGCTTGTTAAATTCTCAAGTGAAAAAATTGCCGCATCAAGCAGGACTCACTTCTTCTTTTGAGCATCATCTAATGAAGGAAAAAAGTACAAACATAAGTACAAGTCATATTTGCATATATAACAAATGCAAGTACCATTATCTAATCAAAAAGGAAGATAACGAAAGGCACGAAACAGCGATCAACGGGTGCAAAAGGCCGGTTATGGGTATTTTTGCCATCCCTACTGTGTAATGCGCATGGCAAACGGGTGCAAAAGGCCGGTTATGGGAGGCAGTCAATGCAATGAAAAATTGAGAAGAAAGGTATCTGTGGGTACCAATGCCTCGTCTCCTTTTCTTTTGCAACCGGTTCTAGACTTCCCTTATCTTAGTTGCGTAAGATGCGCCCCAGGGATGTCTGTTAGGTCGTTCCAAAGTGGCAATTAACCCCATCAAAGTTTGGTACAGATCTCGGTTGTAGAAGGGGCCTGCTGTGCACCGGCTTCTCACTAGTACTCCTAATTAGTGATTACAGTTAAGCACTTTCAAAAAAACATGTTACCCATTACTAATCAGACTGATTTCTATGCTTTACTACTACTGCAGCCAAAAGCAGATGATACTTTAGTCAGTTGGTTTTGGTTCACAAATACTTGTTTGATCTTTTCTAAAGCATCATTTTTCGGCAGATGCCTATTGATTGCTTATGGTATTTATGTTAGAGAGATGAATACGCGAGTACGGGTCCATTTGAAACATGAGAAATCCAAAACTCAAGGATAGGAAAGACACATAAATTAGAAGTGGCACGTCTAGTTGGATACTTAATGGACTGTTCAAGTAAGCCATTTGGACACTTCACATGAAAAGACGCAAGAATTTGTGGAGTGAAAGGCAGGCACAAAGCAGTATCTTCGTTCTTCGAAAACTCCCTTCGAAAACTCCGATGGATTAAGCTGTTCTATGCGAACTTAAGGGGTGTTTAGTATAGCTTTAGCTCTACCAAAATTCATAGAGTAGGTGGAATAGGGTATTCTTACCTCTATAAATTTTTGGAGCTGAAGCTATGGATACATTAAGAAGTGTTTAGGTGGGTTATCTTGTTTGCATTTTAGGCTAAAAATATAAACTTAATTCACTTTACTTTAGCCTACAAGTTTCAGATCTGAGATGAAGCTAGAATCTGAAGTTCTGTCAAACAAGGCTTTAGTACCTCGTCGGCTCGTTTTTTTTGCAGTACTCAATCCTACAGAATTCCTAATTAACAACCTCTAACAAACACGTCAATCATAAAGAAAAGAACGCTCTTACCATTCGACCTACTTAGCTAGCAGTTAGCACGCAGGCCACGGCCTGCGGTTCCTTTGCCGACGACAGATACAGCGAGGATCACCCACCGTCATGCATGCCATGCCAGTACCAAAATCGGGCTCCACGGCAAGTTGATCCGTCCAGCCTGCGAGGATGCGGCCGGCGCACCGTCCTGTCCTCGTGCCCGTTCAATTGGTAGCACCTCCCCGAACAACGCCGGCTCCTGAGCGCCTGCTGCCGAGGCGGGCTCGGAATTCGGGGGAGACAGTGTGCGCGGTACGCTGCGCGCCATGGTACAGACAGGCCACGGGCTCACACGGTGCCGGTCGCAGCGGCGCTTGCTCGCGTTGGTACCACGCTGCTGCTTCGTGCCCGGCCCCTGGTAGGACACGGCTCACGCGGTTTATTTCGCAACGCAACGCCATCAAGTCGTGGCGAAAGATGTGACATCTGGCCTAAAATCCGTTTAGAAATCAGCGCATTATGGGACGGATCTAGCGTCTCCCTCATATTTTCGTTCTTTGTTTTGTACAAAAATATTAACTTAGCATTACATATACCACTATAACTCATTTTAGACAAACAATATAGGATTAACCACACCACCGCTCTACATGAGCTACATCTATGTCTTCACACTTACAGACCGAGGTATTACATTCACCTCCCTTAAGACCTGACGCCCTCGACAATACACCGTATGCACGGTAAATACCCAAAAACACCACTCAGTACAAGTTTGTGCCCCTAGTGTCGACATATATACCATGTTGTGCGATCATTCTAGACCACACACGTCATATGCTCACGCCGCTGTCCACATGTGCAAAGTTGAAGCTCTAATGCCGTTTGTAAGAACATGGCTCAAAATCCACTCAAAGCCTAGCCTATAAGGCAGACCCACGCATGTATGGTACCTTATTTACACTTTCATTCTTGTTTTATATAAAATAGTTAACCTAAAGATACTATGTTTAGATAAAAAAACATTATATATTATTAGAACTCACTTTAGATAATCAATGTACAACTAACCTCACCACTATTTTATATGGATCATATGAGTCTTCGTACTAACTTGAGGAGTATTAGAAAAGAGATCTACGTTTTCTTTTCTTTCCCTAGTGGTTTTAGACTTCGCTTAGATTTTTAGCAAAATGATTGAATTTGACGCAACCAGATCGACGGGCTCCAGCCAAGCAAATGGCTATAGCCAGGGTGCTCCGAAGTCGTAACCGTCACGTTACCCATTAATATTGGACTGAGGTGCACGTCCTCGGTATAATACTTTACTACATGCATGATGTGTTTATCACAGGTCTAGTTATGCAGAATCTTGGACGCAATAAGTCACGTAAAACACAGTTCGATTTTCTTTCGAATATATGAGAAAATCCGTGGGCTTAAACAAAACATGCCGACGATAAAAGTACAGCAATGCATGTTGAATAAAGGTTTTGGTACCCAACAAAACATATCAGTGTATACTGAGTGTTGGCGCATCCCGGTGCATCTTTTTAAAACATGAAGCAAATAGCTATGAAAAATTCTGAAAAAAATTTGACAACATTGACACAAAATCAACCTACCATGCCAAAAAAAATTCAAATCTAAACTCAATCTGGAGAAACAAAAAAATACAAATACTCCTGAAAATGAAATCCGAAAATAAAAGAAAATGAACATTCTATTATTCGATGAAGTTTTTTTCTCCTAACGTACGTCATGTTTTTAGTTGATTTTTTGCAAGATGCTTGATTGCATTGTGACTTATCTAACCCATACCATTTGCTTCGTGTCTTGAAGAGAATCTTAGACGCACTAGATATGCTATCTGGTACCCGTCATGTCACTGTCTGATCATCTTGACATAAGTTGAGATGAGAACATATCCTTTACCTCCCACACTTCGGATGCTTCTCTATTTCCCCTTTCCAAAACACAATGCAAATAGTTAAGACAGATTCCAAAAGAAGATGATAGCATTGACACAAAATCAGTCTATCACACCAAAAAAAAAATGTAAATTCGAATTAGACATTGAGAAACAAAAGAACAAATTGTGATGAATAGGAAATCAGAAAATAAAAAGGAAACGAGATAAAAGTCACTATTGAATTGTCTTTTTTGTCTCCTAATGTAAGCCATGTTTGTAGTTAAATTTTCTTATAGGATACTTGACTATATCATAGCCTATATATCTAAGGGTTTTGATAAACTTTATCCGGATGTTTTAATTTTTGTTAAAAGTTTTTATGACTATTTACTTCGTGTTGCGAACAAGAGTAGGAAAGCTCCCGAAAAGGTCGGGAGTAACGTTGAGAGTTGAGACATAGGTCGATGATCCCGATGCTGCGCAGCGCGCACTTGAAGCTCTGTAGTTACTGCCGCTCCTGCGCGTGCGCTGCTCGGCGGCGAATGCCATGCGGCCGTAGCAGTAGCACTCGCTCGCCACGAATCCCTCGCATTGACGTGCCTAACTACCCTACAAGATCTAGACCCTCTCTTGAGTCTCTTCTACAGCTACTACTTGCGATAATGTCGCGATATATACTTGGCATGTTACATCATAAGTGTGTCATATATACATGCACGGTCGCCTTCGGTCGGGTAGCAGTAGAAGCTGCACTAGTTCACCACCCACCAGGCCACCAACTCGGTCATCATATCAATATAGCATAGCATCATGCACAACATTTACTCACTGGACTTTGCCGACGTCCCTACGCGCTTGTCCTCGTGCAACTTATGCTAAGGCAGCGGCTGATCAGAGAGCCTGTTGCACGCCGTTTCGAGCTGTTAGCTGGGTGTCACGTGTGCCCTTGCTTTCTTGGTGTATTATACTCTCTCTTGTTCCAAATATAAGTTATTTTAGATATAACATAATTTCTAAGATAACATTTTGAATATCAATTTCTATGAAAACGTATTATTTTAAATAAAAATGATTATACATTATGAAAGTATATTTCATGATGGATATAGCGAGTAATATCAATTTTATGTTGCCGAGTGTGTGTGTGTATATATATATATGTGTGTGTGTATGACACAGTCTAAAACGGCCTACGTTTGAAACCGGAGGAAGCACTGTGTATACACTATGGTTACTTCATCGATCGGTAGTCTCAACGAACATGTACTTGTTGTAAGCAAAAGGCGGGTATAATATCTGCTACTGCTTGCTTTATTTGGTGATCGGTATGGTTGCTTTGCTTTAGGTCCGACCTAACGTCCTGACTAAACCATTGCGTTTCTCGATCCCATTTAACAAAGACATATAACAATGTAAGGCATAACAAATGGGAAAGAAAGGCTAAAGGCAGATAAAGGGGCTATTTGGGGCTGTCCTTCAGCTTGGGTCAAAAGCCTCCTAAACAGTATGACTGTAAAATAACTGAAAAGCTAAACTATAGCAAAAACACTCCAAAATCTGTAGCTACTAGGGAAGAACTTTTCAGCTATAGCTTCGCTCGATCGTCTCCCACCTCACTCGCTCCGCTTCCCCAACCTCAGCCGCCCCTCCTCACCACCTCCATGTCACCTCTTCCTTGGCCGTCGCTGTACTTCGCTAAGTTTCCTCGCTCGGTTGCCTCTTAAAAGTTATAGCTGCAGCAGTCAATTTGTCAAGCGGAATAACAAGAAAAGCCACATCAACCAGCTACAACTACTTTACAAACCAGAAAACTAAATACAGCTTTTTAGTCTAACTGCAGCTCTTCCAACCAGACCTAAGAATAGATACGGGAACCTAGGGAGGGGAAGGGAAAAAATATGACACAGAGCATTCAGCCATTTACCTGAACTGTATTCTGCCACGGGCTCTGGTCCAATGGGCAATGGCGATGGGGTAGGCTGTGCCGCAGCATGACTGCCCTGCCGACACTCCCCCATCTAACCTGCAGAGTAAAATTTATTACCATGAGAAAGGACATTGAAAATTAACGTCCAAACAATTTAGTATTATTTTACAGATTATTATACGCTGTAATGGTTACAAGACACAAGAAATGTAATTAGGAATTAGGATCCGTTTGGGAAAGAAAATCATAGAAACAGAATGTTCCGGTCTTGTAGAACCCCTCCAAGATTCCTATGAACTAGACAGGTTCTTAGACTGTCTGCAAGGGTGTCCCATGCTCGTTCCGTTCCCCCGCATGGGAAAACGAAGACGGGGAAGGGATTGCGCTGGCAACTGCAGCGTCTGTCCCGGAAGGGAGCCGATCGGGATTGGAGACCGGAACCCCCCGCGGCCGGCGTCCCTGTGCATTCCCTTCGTGGCGTCGCGCATCTCGGGATACCAACGAACTCCCTCTCCCGCGTCGGGCCGAACTCAGCTTGTGGCTACTGGCTCGGATTCGGGAGGCCGAGCGCAGAGGAAGGGTTGAGGCGGTCGCGGCCTTCGGCGAGTGGAGGTTGTCGCAATGGCGGCAATGACAACGAACGGCGAATTCCTCCCTCCTCGAAGCGGCGATCGGTGGCGGCAACGCATGGGTGCCCTCGCGCGTCGACATCGTCGTACGAATCGCTCGCCGAGGACGACATCCTCTTCAAGAACGCCGCCGAGGTAACCAACATCCCCTACCCTCCCCGATCGCAATTGAACGGCTCAAAAGCGCTTTTCGATGTGTCGATTAGGTTCGCCGATTGAAGAGTCTAATTGTTGTTCTCGGGTTCTCGCTATTTGGCGCACACGCGAGCCGTGGCTTTTGGGTTTACCCGCTAGTCGAATTTAACCCTCGCCCTAAACTCGTCGAGCTATAATCTAATCGGGATGGTTCCTTAATGCGCGGATTGTAGTTTTAGCCATTGGGATGTTTTTTTCCGTAATCCTGAATTTCTCTTGTGCATCGCTTCGTTCGGATGGATTATGATTCGCACTCTGAGGTATGCCGGGAATTAAAATCTTGAAAAATTAAAACATTTATTTTTCTTAGTAATTTAGCAATGAGGCGTAGTTTGGGTGGGTTTGGTGCATGGTTTGCTAAACTCACTTTTTTTCATCGAATTATGGTGGATTAACTCTTCCGTATTGTAGTTGTGAATTTGTTTTTCCATTAGTTGGTCATTTACTTACAAAATTCTTGGACACTGGTGTTAGCCAATGCTCGAGATGCATTTTTTTTGGAAAGGGGTGATGCTCGCACTACCCGGGACTGGGAGGAATTGATGACTGATATAATCGAAATTGTTGTTTTGCGTGATTTACTCAAATTTGTTCCATTCATACATCTCTTGGTCCTGCAGCTATCTTCTACCAACTTTTGATGTTGTTTGACAATTACAACTTTTCACAGAACTTTCACATGTTTGCTTTATAATTATATCTAATTCAAGACAGCTTATGTTATTTTATCTCACAAGTCGCTTATTGACGTTGTAATCCTAAAAAGCGTGCTTATGAAACTTATTTATACCTATCCAATAAGTGGGAGAAGCTGCTCCAACATTTGAAACTCTTATTTTGAATTAATCCTGTTGTATAATAGGCAATTTGTTTAAAATTTGATCTGAAATCTGAATTTATGACTAGTTCTCTGCTTTGTTGCTAATTGATAATTATGATACTTGTAGACCTGGTGCCTCGTTGGAGTCCTTAGTGAAAGGAGCTATATGTTTTTCCCGTAAATTCACTCTTCAAGAACTACAGATCGTTGGAATTCATTGCTATATGACCCGGAGATCTCAACGCAAGCATCTGCTTTCGGATGGTCTTCTTGAGGTTTCAAGAATTGTGGTTCGTCGTTGGGCATGGAACCAAAGTCAAATTTCGTAATGTGATCAGAAATCATCTTTCCGAAAAGTTAGTCTGGCTTACGGCAGATTAGATTTCTTCAGATGTTAGCGTGAAGAAAGCCGACATGTACCTTGGTCCAACCAAACTTGAAATTTCACATAACATGGAAAGCATGCAATGGCAGGTTCATATGTACATTCTCTTATACTACGCTTATGTATCAAGATTTCAAGAATCGAATCCAATTGATGGACTAGCACATGCAAAAATATCGCTCTTGCAAATCGATAGCTTTCGCTTTTTCTATTCTTTTTATGTGGGATTGAGATAGGAGAGTAATGTTTCAAGCTTTTCTAATGGCAGCTTCTTGATATGGAATCGAGGAGATTGGAGCACTTATTGTTTTCGCTTTCTGCTTTGCAAAGCAATCACATGCAGATTCACACGCATAAGCCGAGGCCCAAACCCTCTACAACACCTCAAAAGCTCACCGCACAATGGGCAGGTGACTAATCTGATCTATCACCTCATAAAACTTGCAAATCTTTCAACTTTTTAGTAATGCACATCATGTTTACTTGAAATGGAGATGTGTAGGACATAAAAGTAACATGCCAAGGCAGCAGAAATATCCCTGATGAAACTGCTTTTAGTTGAACATGTCCTTGTCTCGTAGTATGTTCTTCCTTTAGTATATTTTTTTCTCGTTCTAGTAACCTAGTTCACATTGTGCTTGTCAGTATTATATTCTTGCTTATGAATGGTAGTTGATCCTTATTGCCTGTCTTGATCGGTTGCCAAGGGATTCTCGGCTGCGGAGATGGAAAAGCCGATCGGATAGCGTTCTTTCAAGAAGAACGAGAAGAATCGATCCTCTTCACGGTTAGTTTCATTTGTCTCATAGTTTCCCTGGTGACGGTTGGTTTCATTTGTCTCATAGTTTCTTTTTCGAACTCTATTTTTCAGCTAGTAGTTTTGACTTCCGGGATGATGGTTAAATCTGTCATGGGTGGAGATGGCATTGAAGACGTGATCATTGCTTGCAACTCAAAGAAGATTAGGAAAATTCGTTGCCTAAAAGTGTTATGACATTTAATGTCTGTTTGTACTTTTTTTTCCTCTGTGCATGTATTCAGTACCCTTTTAATATTAAAAAAAACCTGCGTGGCGTGGAACTTAAAATTTGAGGAAATCTGTTGCTCAGTGGAGAATAGTGCAAACGAAGTGATTTTGTTCTTCTCTGGTGGTGAAAGGGAGGAGAAATTGGTAGTTAGAAGAGGATGATGAAATAAGTATATTTAATGTGGGAAGGGAATGGGGAAGGGAATGCTGTTGGAGTGTTTTTCTGGGAAGGGAATGAAAACTGAGAAGGGATTCCCTTCAGGGTAGGGAAGGGAATGAAATGAAGGGAAACTGTTGGAGTTAGTCTTACATGTTTCTTTACAAGAAGATAGTGCGTATATTTTCCAGGATGCCTCCTGAGCCCAACTAATAAAAGCTGGCTACTGACGACACAGGACTCGAATACTCGATCAGAGATTGTCGAAACGACACGTTCCAAGGTGTCATCTCCTCCAAAGCGTGCCCCCAGGATAAGACGGGCTTCGGTACTCGAAACCCCAAGCCTGGGACGCATGATACGTACTCGACCGAATCCAAGGAAGCACCGGATGTTCCTTTTCTTCCAGGACAAGAAATTATCGAGTGGTGCATGCTCATGATTTAGGCCCTATCCACGAAGAACAACCATGATGGAGTCTGTCTCCAGAATGCTCACAAATTTGCCTGGTCTCAATTTTTGTACCGCTGTGACGCAAGTGTTCTACTAACGTGGGTGCAGGTTCCACATCTCATGCAAAATTTCACGAAATTTTGGTATCCGGCCGGGGTCAGTATTTAAAATTCTAGCAGAATGAAAAAAAAATTTGAAAATTATGATTGCTACAGTAATTTCAGAAAATCTTAGCAAAATCTCGGTAAATTACTTGCAAATTTTCGGAATTTCTAGAAAGGGAATCCCTTCCTAAAAGGACCACAAGGATTAAAGAACAGCCAAAAAAAAATGATACTACTAGTTGTCCCGGAGAGGCTTAACTGCTGAAGTGTCCCAATTTGCATAGCTATAGATGGAGAATATCTCAAGCAGCTGTACCTGTAGCCCGTAGGTACAGTACAGTACCACCCAACCCAACATCTAATCGAACCCCAGAATTGAATTGAATACGGCATCACATTAAGTAATCCACTTACGATTCATAGGAGAATTCTGATTGCCGATTTGGTCCTAAAAGGTGCGACTAAATAACAGCCATGATTTGGCTTGGTTTGGTAGCGTAAGGCCAACCAAACCGAGGAAGATGAGGCCAAAAAGTTTCCAACATCGTTCGTCAGGGCACTCGCTGTCTTCGAGCTCCGCATCACGATGCGCGTCCCAACAGCCTTCCGTAGAACACAAGGGAGGTAGTGATGGTATTAGGATGGACTAATCAAAGCCCCTAGCCTAACCTAACACCCCTTTTGTAACAGTGGGTGCGAGACCCTGGCAGGTGGGCCCGGCACCTTTTGAATCAGATTTGAGATGTAAAGTGAGAAGCAGGAGATTGCTAGGCCAATTCAATAGATCCCATCTAAACCACTCTTGTCTGAAGTTGAATAACAGAACACATCTTACAAAATGAGCTGTGTACTGAACTAATTGGTCTTATGAAAGCATCTCTGCTTCTAGAAGGCTAGAAGCCTTGAAATGTGTCAAGCAATTTTATTTTTGATACAAATGTTTATCTTATATTACTAAAAAAGATGAAATATTATTGGCCACAGGGAAAATCACACAACAAAATGAGTTTTTTTGGATATTTGAAATTTTAACCTATGCAAATAGAACTAGTACTGGCAGAAACAGATAGATCGAAATTTTTCTGAAACTGTACTCTTAAAAATGTTGGGAGTTGAGGTAGTAGTATCTCTTTCTCGTGTGAACAACCAGTGATTTATGATTAGATAGGCACCCGGCTAGTTGTTGCTGGGCAATTCTATCTGTCATATTGGCCATCCTAGCGAAGTTGCGTCCGATCGCCATCTCAATATTTGACAGGTGAGAGGTGACACGAGAGGCTCCTTTTGGCTTTTCCTAGCATGGCCGTAAAAATAAAAATGTTAAATACTATCCTAAATCATCTCATTATATCCACTTTCGAGAGGTGCTTTTGAGCTTTTTTAAAAAAAAAGTTGTATAAATATTAAAGTATAAAAGAAATGATAGATGGTGATTATTTTCTCCTTCGCTTACTTCAAAATTTATATAACTTATATTGAAAGAGAAATCATAGAAGCACACTTTTTACCGGTGTGTCCCACACTCCCACTGAATTCATTCTACGTTACCATAAGGCTTAACACACAGCTCTCACTGAGAGTTAGGTCCAGCATTTCTAACTTGCTTGCAGCCATTGTTTACCACTTTTCTGCAAGTAGAAAAGACTGGTGCACTCGCCGAAAGTCCATTTTACTTGCAAATGGCATGTGGTGGGCTGCTGTAGTGCCGTAGCCTGGTGCGCTCATTCCACAAAGCAAAGCGAAGAGAGCAGAAGAATAGAAGAAAAATAAGAGAAAAGAAAAGCTGATCCTGACCAGGATTTGGATTAGGCTAGCTAACAGTGCAAGAAAAGCTTCTGATTCCTTTCGTCCTTGCCGAAAGGATGGACAGCTCAGGGTTGCAGGTCCCAAAACCTATTCACATGGCCAAGAATATGTTGTGAGAAATTCTGATGGCTGTTCTTGTATGTGACTAGCCGCCCGAGGGAGAGAAGAGAAAGAGAGGCCGGCTGTTGAAGGAACTTCTCTCCCTGATCTCTGAATTGTCAGGTAGTTTTTGCATGAATCCTTGGGAAATTTACTCTTAGCTGATGGGCTAGTACGTTGGTTTTGCACTGTTTTATGTAAGCTATGGTTTGTTTGAATGTTTGGGTTTTTATTTTGATCCCTTACCAGTTTGATGAGTTCCCATGCTTGCAAAAAGCTGGAAGTTTTTATCAAATATAGTGATTGAGCAACTGATTAATTGGATTGGTTCAACAGAAATTTTATCAAAACTATTATGTCAGCCATTCGGAGTTTCTTTTACCATGGTTTCCTTTTGATTAGTTGGATTGGTTCAACAGAAATTTGTCAAGAATAGCGAGAATAGAACGTTGGTACCTGGCATGGCAGGTTTCCCACGGCCAGCTGTTTGCATCTACCTTGTTCTGCTTCTGAAAAAGCCCAGTTCTTCTGTTTTGGCTACTTCAGAAAAATATTCATCTTTTGCCATCGAAATCCAGCTGATCACTAATCTTGACCAACGTGCAGTGATCCAACAGGTGGTGAACTGTCTGGTGAACTGAAAAATCAAGAGAAGAAAAAAGAAAGGTTATTCCCACTGAAGAAAGAACAAATTATCTGAAATGGGAAAGCGAAGTCACAGACGGTCCACTGGAAAAGACGAAAACAATGTAGGCTGTGTGTGGGGACTCATTCGCATGCTTTATTTCCGCCGTGACCCCAAATTCTTGTTGGATACGAAGCAAGTGAGCGGGAGGCATAAATTCCAGGAGATCACAAGTAAATTTTCTTCACTAATAGTTGCTATGAAATTCTGTAGTTATCTTAACATACGGGAGAAGCTATGAGCTCGACTTCAACTTGTGTTGGAACTTCAAATGCACTCACTTCATTTTCTACAAAAACGAAACGATGCTAATATTATCAGTTTGTTTGTATTTGCTTGTTTATTTTTACCGGTTTATTTCAGGAAATTGTATTTACAGTTTAGAAGTGAAACCTGCAGCAGAATGAGTTTCTTCATTCTCTGCATTATTTTCTAAAGTAAAATAAGATCAACTGCATCTGATGTACATTCTAGAATTAGTCTATGGTAAATATTAATGTTGTTCAGCAAAACAATATACAGTATAAATTTTATGTTGATTTGTAATGCTGTTGGAAAATTATTCTGATGATGGACCCTGTATTTATTTCAGACAGAGGGCACTCAACAAAGTCCAGGGATTTTGAAGAAATAGGTGAAGATGATGTAAGTTATATGAACTAAGCAAGTAGTGGTTTGAGGAGCAAATCCACTATTCATATTTTATTAACTACCATAGTCTAACTAACACTGTTATTTTAACAGCAAAGACTGCAAAATATCTGTGTTGTCAAATGTGAGGCAGTGACACACTGATGCTGAACCATGCTTGTTATCTAGGCTAATTTATCCATTAAGTTTTATGCTTGAGGGACTTAATCTTCAGAACTAGCTCAATTTAAAATTTTCTGACCCAAGAACCATGTTTTACTTCTAAAGAAAGTGTCATTCCATCAACTTGGCATTTGACAGCACAAGGCCACCAGTGACTCACGACCAAGTTTCTATTACAACCCAATATATAATTTTCTGCAAAATCATGCATGCATTCAAAAGCCTCAATTTTTCCTAAAGCAATACCATTTTACTTTTTCTGTTTTTCAGAACATAGAAGAATGCACTTTGCAGAAACGAACCGTCAAGAGACTTATGGAGTACGAATTGGGAAAAGTAAATCTTTTGAAGAAAACTCCAAACGATGAGGTTCAAAGAAGATTAGCTGACCTCGGTTGTGATATCCCTCTTGATGGAAGTTCAAAGCATACAAATAAACCAGTGGGAGCCTTAAATCACCACACGGACATCTCTGCATCTTATTTGTCTGGATTAATGGATAATGAGGGTTCCATGTGCTTGAACCATGCTGAAGAATATGATCTCGAATCTGCCTTGGCAAATTTCCTAGGTGAGATTTATAGGTGCCACAATGACTGCCCACATGTTGATTGCAAGAACAAGAGTGAATTGTGTCCTTCACTGAAGTCCATAATCCATAAGAAGCTTAATGATTTAAATAATCCTCATTGCAATCTTGATTATGAACAATTACAAGAGAGCAAGGGAGAAAAGCTACTAGATGAGAATAGTCTTTCTAACAGCAGGGCAGCTCAATCCAAAGAATTTAAGGATGCGTTGGAGATACTGAGTTCAAACAAGGAACTTTTCCTGAAGCTGATTCAGAAGCCAAATTCACATATATTAGATAATATCCAAAAGCACCCAAACAGTAGGTTGACTACTAAGTTGGAACCGGATAGACAAATTAATGTTCTTGAAGAAACGAGATCCTCAAATCATCATGAGTTGGCTACAAAAGCACATGGTAAAGAGAGCAAACATTTGTTTTTCTGGAGGAAGGACAAATCAAACAGAAAGCAGATGCCAGAAGGAACCAACAGATCTCAACCTGTTAGCAAAATAGTTATTCTAAAGCCAAATCCAGGAAGAGAGATTGATCAGACAGTGACTGCCGGTGCAAGTCCTTTACATCAGCAACCTTGTACATCACAAGCTCCAGAATACAGTGGAAGGGAAAGCTCAAAATTTTCAATTAAGGAAGTCAGGAGGAGATTCAGAATTGTGACTGGTGAGAGTAGAAGAGAAAGAAATGCGGTACCGCCAGATGACCTTCAAAGAGATCCACGAAGGACCAAAGGTTCCGTTATTGCAATTAAGAAGGATTCTAAACAACACACCGAATGGAGTTTGGCAGACAAATCTGCATCACATTTTAAGAATGACGTCAGGCCTTCAACCAGCAGTAAGCAAAAGCAACAAACTAGCAGCCAGAGTGAAATCAGTGATCGTATGGTAGCATCAAAAGGTGCACCTATCTTCTACGAAGAGGCCAAGAAACATTTAACGGATATCCTAAAGGATAATAATCAATCAGCCAAGTATCCAACAGTCCAAGTCGCACAATCCTTGGAACGAATGCTTTCTCTCCCTCATTGCAATGTGTCATCTCCTAGGAGTAACCCTAGGGAAAAGTGGCGTCTTGACCTCTCACCTGAAGAGACAGATGTTTGCCATGTATCCATGGTTGATAGAGAAGAATCTGCACAAGAGAAAAGCCAATCATGGGACAACTCAGAGAGCACTGCATATGGTACTAGTGCAGCAGTTGATCAGGCGGTGGTTCAGGAAGAATATTGCATGAAAGAAGCACAAGGTAATTTCAGTATTCGCATAAATCATCAAGATGAACTCAGTGGTGCTTTTTCATTCTTTGAATAGAAATAACTCGAATCTTGGGCAGGAACAACAGATGCTACTGATGTGGTAGACAGCATGTGTATTGAAGGAATTGACAAATTTGATTGTTCTGAAATAATTTGCAAAGTACAGTGCATCCCAGCTGAACTCTGCAGAGACAGCCCACAGCCAGTAAGCTCAAATAAATGCATAGTATTGTTCCATTTTTGTTTGTGATTATTATTTCAAATGTCTCACGTTTCATTTATAGGAAATGTTCGAAGAAACAGAACAAGGAAAAGAACCTGTTCAGGTGTTCCTGAACTCTCCTGAGAGCATTGTTGAAAAGTTAGAGCAGCAAGATCCAGAAACACCTGAACCAAGAGCTTCGACCAAATTAATCGCACATGGTTCTCCCGAGCAAAGCCATGAAAAGCAAGAACAGCCCAGCCCTGTATCTGTTCTTGATTTATTTTATGAAGATGTTAGCAGTCCTGACTGCGAAAACATGAAAGAATGTGAGTCCAATTGATACAAATTAATTTAATCTTTTTCCAATGTGAGTTCTTGACTTCACTATTTTTTGACATACAGGTGAGCTGCATGAAGATTTTCGTGGGACCCTGTACTTCCCAGATAATGAATCAGATGTAAAGTTCTTCTGGGAGGACAAGAATGTCAGGTTTGATTATATAAAGTTGGTATTAGAGCTCTCAGAATTATGTGCAGAACAAAATCTAGAAGTATGGTATCTAGAGGACGAATTAATCAGCCCTTGCTTGTTCGAAGAGCTTCAGAATCAAGGTGATCAAATAGATGATCTGAAGCTTCTGTTTGATTTTATCTGTGAAGCTCTAACAGAGATCCAAGAGAGATATTTTAGACTCTCTTCTTGGTTATCTTTTCTCAAACACGAGATACGGGCAATTCCAATAGGAGAAAACCTCATCTCAGAAGTTGACAAATATGTTGATGGTTATCTCCAATATAATTTTCCAAGTACATTAGACCAGATAATTAAAAGGGATTTGGAGGTTCAGACATGGATGGACATTCGATCAAAAACTGAAGGAATTGTTGTGGAGATATGGGAGTTTGTATTAGATGAATTAATAGATGAGGCTGTTTTTGATTTGTGTATTTGAAGTTCTGATCAGATACCTTGCCAGTGGTGCTTTGTGATGAGTATAGCCATTAGGTAGAGCTGTAGAAGTTTTCATGCTGACAATAACCCATTTTATGTGGCAGAATAACATGGGCTGCTATGTTTGGCCTATGCGAACATCATGTGATTGTGGATTTTCGAGGACATTTACTAGTCAGAGTGTCTAACTGCAGTGGAAACTTTCTCATGCATGACACCTAAAGTTTCAATCCTGCAACCTCCGAGTTGTGCAGTTTCTTTGGATGAAGTTGGACAGTCTGTCATAGCCTTGCCTCTGGAGTTTGGACAGCTAAAGTTCACAGCAGTCTAAAAGGCCATGCAATTTTCCTCTTGTTCATTGTGTGCATTGTGTGAGGCATACACTTTTCAGCAAGACTGGATCACGCTTCATGTATATGTCTGTATTTGTGTGTACATGTGTAAAAGTTTCTCGAGAATAATACAAGTGTAAAAGTTATCATATACGACAAATCAAATACTAATACATTTTTCAGTAAAGCTTATAGCGCACTCTCTTTCATTGTAGATAGATAAACTTCCAACATTTGCACATATGCACTACATGAATTTGCTGTCACTCAAAGCATGAAAGGAATTAATGAAAACAAAAAGGATGTGTTACTCATTTCCATTACTCAAATTATGCTTCCACAGATCAATAAATCTCCGATCGCCAAGGCTGTGGGAATCATCTGCAGGCTTAGGTTTGAGCTACTTGAAAAGGAAAAGGAAAAAATAAACATCGCTCGTAAATCAATTGCAGATAAAACACTCAAAGCAACACTATCTACTAGTGAAACACACAGATCCAACTGCTGATGTGAGTAAGTACACAGATTATATCAGCTCCAGTGCGTGCCACCATGCGCCCTGTTCTTATGTCAATAGCCAAAACCTCCCAATCCAAAAGTATCAGGAACTTGGAGCTGGCTAGTACTCATCCACTCAGCACGGGATGCAGCACCCGATTCACTTCGCTATTTGAAATTTCAGCCATCGTGAGATCACTATGTGCGGCTCGCTGAAGAGCAGTTAATCCCCGGAGTACTTTCCCTGCGCTACGCCTACCCTGCACTACTAAGACCCTAATTTCCTCCATAATATCTTAGATTGGGTTTAAACTGCTATCCAAAAACACAAGCAATTCCGTGGCTCCTACAAGATGCTGCGTAATTTCCCGAGATGTTTTGAGGCCTGCGAATCTAGGATCAAAAATTTACGCAAACGAACGGGAACCAAAATTTCCAGGAAATCTCGTCATGCCAATCACCAACCCCTCGATCCACACAGATGCACCGCAGCAGATAGGCCCAAACGCCGGGCCGAATCGAAATCCCTAACCAATTCAACTGCTGCGAGAAGGGCGGACGCATTTGAGATGTGGGAATCGATCCACTCACCTGGCCAGCTTGCAATTGGAGCGAATCCTTCGGTTGGAGATGAGATGAACAGCTGCTCCTTGCTTCCCCCCCGGCCCGCCTTGGTTCCTCGAGCGCGCGAGATCGGAATTGAGGGGCGAAAAAAATGGCGGATAAGGTTAAAAAGCCGGCGGCGATCAGCCCGCTTGCATGGCCCAAAGTCAATATTTCTGGGTTTGCAAGGATGGCCGCTTTTTCAGTCCAAGCCAGCCTTGCCACTGCATGTCTGCATGAGAAAATTGTTTATCTGACATCTTCAAGAAGTGGCTTCGCATATTTACCACTATGAAGCATAGCTTCACAAAATTACCATTTACTTCGTGTGCTTGTTATTTCCCCTGCCATTTTTTCCTTTTTATTCGATTTTAATTTCGTTTCCCATTTTCAGCCATGCGAATTGACCAGAATGCCCTCTGCCTATTGATTGCATCAGGTCTCGTTCGATCTCCCGTCCCATGCAGTCGAAACGTCGCAGGGTTGCGCAGGCCGTTCGTCCCCAGGCTGCGCTCACCGGCATATTGAGGCAATGATCTTTCCTTGGCATGGTTTTGTGCAAGTCCAACACAAAATCATGGTTTACGTAGACAAGACAGTTCCTCGCGATCATGGATGTCTAAACTATTACTGATATACACTGTTTGTATGTTCTGCAAGTAAACAGTTGATGATATGATCTAATTGGACATGAATCAAAGATCGGAAGAATATTTTTTTGAAACGCAAACAACAAGGGAGGCCCCCGCTGAAATATATTAGCCAGAAAGAAGAACAGGATACAAGGCCGGTGAGCGACCGACCAAAGAAACAGAATTAAACTAACCTATGACTCCAAGCAAGGAAAGCATTACGAAAGTTAACAGGGATCCTAAACGATTGATAACGAAACTCGGAGATACACCAGGCCTTCCAAACAATGAAATTCGAAGGGATAGCCCTAAAAATTTTGTCATTTCGCTGCTTCCAAAGCCCCCATGAAGCAATCATGAAGGCTTCCATGAAGAAAGGCGACTGATTGATGTTAGATAACCTGAGGAAGATGTCATCAGTCGGATTCCAAGAAATTTGAAGGGCATTCCAACACCTTTCTCACGAACCGCAATCAAAAATAAGTGATCACGAGATTCTTCCACCCCGATTATAAAGCACGCAGCTTGTAATCCGGCAAAGGATGAGCAATTCTTCCTGCGAAGCGTTTGTCTCGTGTTGAGGCGGTCAAGACAAAGCAGCCAAGAGAAAACTTTGAGCCTGGAAGTGCATTTAGCTTTCCAGATCGAATAAACGCACAGTGGCACCAAGAATGTGCTCAAGATCAACTTGTAGAAAGCTCTAGGATTGTAGTCATGAGAATTCCAAATATACGCCCAAACATCATTATTGGTATTTAGAGGAACCTCGATGAATAAGGTCAAGAGCAGCAAGTTCCCGGAAGGCCCGACGACAAAGGTAAGTGAAAGTTGACGGAAATAGCCGGATTGTGCAGAAAGTCGGCCACTGTGCAGAACTCATTTTTGACATAGGAGTAAAGATGCACAAATTGATATCTGAGATGCCTATTGTTCCAAACATCATCCCAAAAGAGAGCGTAATCGCCTTTCCCAACCAGACAATGGGCAATCCCGGAATTGATCAAGGAGCGTAGCACATCCTTCCACCAAAAGGAACCTCTCATAATGTAAGCCCGAGGGGAGACAACTGTAATAAGAATCCTGCATCAAACGAACCCAAGGAATGTCTTTCTTATTAAAAAACTTGTGGAGGAATTTAATAAGAAGAGCAGAATTATGAGTCGACAAATTAATAACCCCCAAGCCCCCTTTAAGCTTCGGTCTGCAGACCAAATCCCACTTGACCAGGGACTTACTCCTCCCATTAACCTCATTCTTACCCCAGAGACAGATCCTCCTCGCCGAGTCAATACGGTTAATAATCGCAACTGGAATGCGAAGAGTGCACAAAGCATAGGTTGACATCGATGAAACCACCGAGTTAACGAGCTGAAGCCTGCCACCGAAGGAAAGCAGGGAAGAGAAGGAGGACACTCTTCGCCTGATTCTGTTGACCAAGGGTTCGAAGTCTTTGATGCGGGGCCTAGAGGACCCCATCGGAAGGCCCAGGTAGGTGAAAGGGAAGGACTGCTCCTTGCAACCAAATAAACCGGCAAGAGGTTCCAGCTGCTTGTGTCAGATTAATGGGAAGCATACAGGACTTAGAGTAGTTGATGCTGAGGCCCGAGGACGCCAAGAAAGTCTGCAGGAGGCCCTTCAAAATAAAGAGTTCTTTGATCAGCTCTGGCAAAGATGATAGTGTCATCCGCATATTGAATAACAGGGAAATCCGATTGGGAGTCCAAGGGCAGCGGTAACGAAAGGAGACCAGCGAGTTTGGCACTGTTTAGGATGTACTGTAGCAAATCGGCGGCAATAGCGAAAAGAAGCGGGGAAATGGGATCCCCTTGTCTGACCCCCCTCTTACAGAAAAACGAGCAACCCGGAATCCCATTAAGAAGCACCGACGTCGAGGCCGAACCAAGGATCTCAGCCATCCAGAAAAGCCATTGGTTCGGAAAGCCTAAGGCAGAAAGCATGGCTATGATCGTAGAATGCTCAACGGTGTCGAAAGCTTTAGAGAAGTCAATCTTGATGAGCACAATTTTCCTTTTAGAGAGTTGGCAGAGATGAATATATTCGAAGGTCCAAGCGAGACAGTCCTGGATAGCCCTTCCCTTAATAAAGTCGTATTGGTTCCTATGAACAATATCATTAATGACAGAATTGAGCCTGTTGGCCAAAAGCTTAGTGACCAGCTTGACACTAAGATTAATTAACGAGATTGGTCTGAAGTCATTGGGAGTAGAGGGGTTATCCAATTTTGGAACGAGGACAATGAATGATTGGTTAATGGGAGCCAGGGAAATGGACCCATCATAAAAACTGAAGCAAAGATTATAGAAGTCCTCTTTAATTATAGGCCAACACATCTTGAAAAACTTGCAATTGAAACCATCTGGGCCAGGGGCACTATCAGAGTGGAATTGATCAACCACATAGTCAATTTCAGACAAAGTGAAAGGAGAAACCAAATGCTGGAGATCAACTCTGGGCAGAATGAGATTCCGAAGACTAGGGTGCAATGTAGGACTGTCTGAAACCCCCATTCTGGTTGAGAAAACAGAGAAGAGAAGATCAGCCTTAGCATTATGATTATAAAGAATATCCCCGGTGTCAGAAGACAAAGAGGTAATAAGGTTGTGGCGAAATCGCTCCGTTGCTTTGCTGTGGAAGAATTTGGTGTTCTCATCTCCAAGACAGAACCAACGAATCGTGCAGCGATTCCTCCAATAGGCATTCTGATAGGCAAGGAGGCTAAGCGGTGAGAATTGAGGATCTTCCTGAAATTCCTTTCATGAGTGAAGAGAGGCCTATGTTGTTCAATGCAGTCAATAACAGAATGAAATGAGAGCAGTTGTCGATTTGGTCCTCTATGATGGAGAGAGGCTTATTCCAACTACAAAGGGTAGACGAAAGACGAGAGAACTGAGCCCGAATAGTATCCCATGACCAAGCTCGCCTCGAGAACAGTTAGACCAAGCTCAAGGCCAACCACTTGAAGAAAGTCCGGTCTGTGACACCAGAAATTTTCGAATCTGAAGAGCTTACATTTGGGAATGCTGGTTTGGATTTGAGCAACACAAGGAGTATGGTCAGACATGGTTCTAGACAGGGGAAGCCAAAGCGTAGCAGGAAAGGATAAGGACCAATGAGCAGAGGTGAAGCACCAGTCTAAGCATTCCAACAATGGGTCGTCCTGCATGTTGCTCCAGGTGTATTTCAAACCTTTGAGAGGAATCTCGATGAGGCCGAGGTCCAAGATGATATCGTAAAAAGGCGAGCATCACGCAACCTGCCCCCAGGCTTGTTTCTATCGGGAGCTTCTGTAAAGATTGAAATCTCCCAAAATCATAATATCCTCCTCATTCTGAATAGAAAGATTGGCAAGCCAATTAAAAACTCCGTTCTACCTTGAGAAGTGCAGGGGCCATAGACGGAGAAAAGAGTCCAACATTGGCCGTTATGTTTAGCATGGAACTTAACAGCGAGAGCAAAAGAAGAGCTGAAAATGACCTACCCATCCAGCATAGACCCAACCCAGGCAATCAGAATACCACCCGAAGCACCCAAGGAGGGAGAGTAAGCAAATTGGTTGAATCTTTTGGGAGCAAAAGATATGAGGACCGAGTGGTTGAATTGATCCTGTTTCGTCTCTTGAATGGAGAGAACAGAGCAGGCGGAGTCCTGAATTTTCCTACGAAGCAGATTGCACTTGTTTTGGTCCTTCAACCCTCTGACATTCCAATTAAGAATATGCCAGTTGCGACTTCTGTTACTAATTTGCATGATGATGAATAACAAGAGACTAAACACGAAGAGGGAAGGGCTCAGCCCAGCCCCACATACAAAAAAACATAGCACAGGGACGAAACAAGGTCCACCAAGGGGCTAGGACCCGGCAATACAAAACCAGGAGGCAACAAGCCCAATAATCCAGCAAGTTTAACATCAGGAGAATCATATTGAAGCAAAAGAAAGTCAGCCCTCTAGGAAACCAGTCAACCAAAATAGAAGCACCATACAAAACCAGACCCCACCGAGGGCAGCAGGCACCCTCCCCGCGAACGCAAAGAACCCAAAGCATCAACGCTGAGTGTCTTCCTTAGATAGAACTTCCCAGGCCACCTCCCCAGGAGAGAGACCACACCTGCCCACACCAACCTTCTGCATGACTTCCAATGGCACCGCAGGAGTTTTGTCCTTTAGGCTATCCACCTCACTGATAGAGGGGAAATGTTGAAACTGACTTTGACCCTGCATCCTGCTAGGAAAGGGATCATGGATAGTTTCGGTAGACGAAGAGGAACGCCGATCCCGACCAGAATTCAAGGAGGAGGGTTTAAACAACAAAGCCACACTAGGTTGCCTCAGGCCCCTGTACTTAACCTGCAATCTCTTACTCCTTCTATTGGCAGAGGCTAGAACCCGATGGAGAGGGACGTCCATCCAATCCGATTTAAGCATAGTATTACGGGAGTTATTTTGGTCGCCCGGCGGCCGCCTCCTTTTCCTCCCATAGACGACGGTGATTCTAGAGTGAATATCTGGGAGAACCACAGGAGAAGGTACTGGGGAAGAATGGCCCGGAACTTCATACCAAGTCAGACAAGGCACATCACTAGTTGTGGAGAAGATGGGCCCAGGAATAGGAGCTGGCAGAGTCAAAGTAACCTGGTGAAATGTAGCTTGATCAATCACCCTGAACAAATGCTGCAACGAAGAGAAATTAGGCAGACCCACTGAAATTCTCAGAGAGATGGCCCATGTACCCCGGATGGCAGGCAAATGTTCGACAGCGTTAGGATCAACTTTGAAGCGAGGAAAGGAAGGCTGGCATCTATCAATCACCTCAGAGGCACTGTCCATGGTATCATCCTCCGGGAAAATAAAATCATCCAACACCTCAGGCTCCTTAGGGTCTTGATCCTGAACAAATAAGTTATGCTGATTCCAGTTTTGAGCCGCCAAGTCCCAATCAGGATCACCTTGCAGAGGTTCCAGAGGAGCTGGATCAGGGATGGGCTGCTGACCATCAGGGAACTGCTGATCCTCGTCGGGGTCCTCATCAGGCAGCATATCAACCTCTATGAACTGATGGAACAAAATGATAACCGGGATGGTCCAAGAAGTGGCAGCTCCAAGAGGACCAGAGCCCGCTCTGACCACTAGCCGACGGGGCACATCATCCGTGCTGTCAAACATGCATTGGACTAGAACATGAGAGGGAGTTCCCGGGTCTACTCGCCAACGCAACATACGACCAAAGACGGCACAGGCTTGCTCCAGGTAAGCCGAAACGCGAAGGTCTAATGGAAATCCCAAAAGCATAAACCAGCCCATCCTGATATAAGGAGCATTCCTGGCGTTCTGAGCTCTGTCATGCCGGATGAAATGAACATGAACACCATCTATGAGTTGATCACCAAGGTTGATGAGCAGGTCACAATTGAAAACACTGCTGAGGTGAAAAAGGCCAACCCCCAGGAAGCTTCGATGGGAATGCAACACAGGGAAGCCCAGGTCAACTTCCAAGAAAGCCCTTATTTGATGCAGGAAGGGATCATAATCCACAGGGGCGAGAATCCCCTCTTGATCAACAGCAATGACCCAGTCCTCGTGAAGCCTCGGGGGAGTGCCACTGATATGAACCGCTCTTCTGTCCACCCTCAGAGGACCCCCATCGACAACCTGAGCATGGAGAGGGATGAACCTGGCCGCATCAAAGGGGAAATTTGCCATGGTGGGTAAGGCTTTGTGGACTGAATTGAGACGGAGGAAAATGCCAGGAGGAAGGAATTGAGGCAACTGCAAGAGACGGAAGCCAAGAGCTATTACGAACGTCAAACCCGATGAGGCAAGGGGAGCTAGGCAAAGGAGACGGATTTGCCCTCCATCCCAAATGGCAAGTAGACGGGGGGTGGAGCTTCGAACTAATCGGATGGCCCAAAATGAAAAGGTTTAAGCATCGAAAGGCTGAGAGAAAATCCAAGCAAGCAGGGCCAAGAGCCAAGAAGCGGGAACGATTAGGGATAAAACAGGAAGAAATCTCACGCGGAGGGCTGATGGGAGAGGTGGCGCGCATAGTCCCAATGCCAGGCAGACCCCCTGTCAATCACCTGCTGATCCATTAAGACCATGTCAGTGAGCTTCGGGAGCGGAAGAGAAATGATTTCATTAGAGACCGCCTGATTTGAATTTGAATTAGAGGCCAAACTGCATCTGATAGAACAAGAAGATTTAGCAGGATCGAGGCAACAGCCTAACTTAAACGGGAAGAACTGCTCAAGATCTTGAGGAGACTTCAAGATGGGGCAAGCAAAACTGCCAACTGAATGAAATTCAACGCGCCAGCACTGTTGGCAGCCTTGATCGGGCGATGAGGAAGAAGGAAGGAGACTCTTTTGGAAGACCTTCGGATGATCGGAACCCTAGAATGAATAGGCCGAGGAACTTGGGGGAGCGCAGATGATCCTTGACCAGCCGACCCGTAAGCGAGAACCAGCCTGTCCTTATCAGCCCGCCAAAAAGGATCGAATTCCCTCCAGGGGAAGAAGTAAACATCAACAAACTGAGTAGTGAACCTTTTGATCGAACAAATATGACGACCCACCAATCTATTAGCAACTGAGATGCGGAAATGACGACCAGAGAGATTGGAAACATGAAAACCTTTCGGAGAACCTCCCAGAATAGAGCAAAGCGCCAACGCAGCAGAGGAATTATCCAGTTTGAAAGAGTGCCTTCTGAAATAAACCAGCAGAAAGAAAGATCCCCTCGGCGAAATCTTGTCATGATGGACAGCAGAGCTGAATTTCCTCAAAATATCTTGTTGGAACTTGACTCCAGCATTGAAATCCAATTGAAGATCTCCAACACAGGACGGAGATCGCAGGACTCCGAGAGAGCCGGAGGAGAGGAATGACGAGCATCAATCCTCAGGGGCTTCTTAGGAAGACACCACATGCCTTGGTCCTCCGAAAACCAAAGATCAAACTCCCTACGCCAATTGGGGCCACCATCTCGCCAAAGATGAAACGAGAGATCGAAAGAATCAGCAATAACCCTTTGCAAACGAAGCACCAGAAAAGCAACCTTGCGGGAAGCCACCGAGAAACGAAAGTGGGTGCGGGAAGCTTGCCGCACATGAAAACCCGCAGGAGCACCGCCCAGGACGGAGTGCAAAGTACCGGCCACAGAACGAGGATCAAGCCATAAGGAGAACCTCTTAAAGACCACTAAAAGAAAGAAGGAACCTTGAGGAGAGGAGGAGGCGTGGTGGACAGGAGAGCAAGAAGAACCGAGAACCCATGAGCGGAAGCAGCTGCCAAGGGAGGGAGACCACCGGAGGGGAGGCGAAGCGCTAGAGCGAGAAGAAAGACCAAGGAAATCCATCTGTCTCCGGTCCCCCAATCTTTCATGTTTTGCATTGCTTCTTACATTTCGATTTCATCATCGGAAGAATATTAGTCTAACAGAATCAAAATAAGGTTGTTTAAGATGCACACAGAGTTTTAAATGTGGTTCAAGCTTCAGACTAAATGTGCAACAAAAGGGGGACTACCTCAGCCCGCCAAGACTGTCTAATCAAAATTTCAACAAATTTTGTCCGTCTTGTGATGTCACGGTAGCATTCTCAATAGGTTATCTGCACTATGTGGATGAGTTCTTTATGGTCTCGATAATTAATTTATAACATGTTTGGAGATACCAAACATACCCTTCTTACCAGATATTCTTCGGTAAAGATTACAAAAGATCTTAGCATACCAATGAGGGGAAACGCAAGGTTTCGTGGAAAATGCAACCAAGCAAATCAAGCCTCGCTGCTGGGTCATGTAGTATGTCAACATATTCCTTTCAAATGTGTTTTTGAGGTTTAATAATGAGGTTCAAGGCCTTACTTTTCCTTCGCTTTTTTCGCTATTACATGTTGTTAAACAGGTTGATGACAAGATTACTACACCTCGAAGCATGAGAAGGAGATTAATTCTAACGATTGATCCTCACAAAGGATGAAAACGCCGAGCCCTTGTTGCTTTTAGCAGCCACCTCCTTTGCCACCAGTTCTTGGCCCTTGATCACGCTCTCGCTTTTTGAGATGTTATCGGTGATGAAGAAAACAAATGAGCGATGAAGGTACCTAACTAATGTTGTTCAGTGATCTTCATGAGTACCCTGCTGATCTCCGAGCGGCCCATCTCCGTAATCCAGAGGTAGGCAATTGTTCCCAATCTGAGAGATGATAAAAGCAATTGTTCCCAAAGATGAGATGAAAACAGAAAGAGAAAAGAGAAAGCGACAAAACAACAAGTAAATAGACCATCCAAGAATCATCGTTCTTCAAGAATTCTGAATTGGCTACCACAATAACTCGAATGTTTTGGTTCATTCTTGCCGTAAAGAGAAGGCATTTACAGAGAGATGAAGGGGAAGGCATTCTTCACTTATAACTCAGAAGATAGTGCAGAAAACCAAGCTGAAGGCATTCTTCACTTATAACTCAGAAGGCATTCTTCATGGAGGCATTCTTCACTTATAACTGATATCTTTTATCCAATTTGTAGCTTCCTCTTTGGAGTCTCTATAATTTGTAAGTTATCCCAATCGACTTCTGGGATATGTATTGTGGGTTGCACAGCCTCTGAATCATGCCTAGTCAAAACAGGAGATCAAAATAGTTAGTAAAACAATTATTTAGCACAAAATTATTACCATATCGAGTACAAAATTATTTAGCACAGGGATGAGAAATACCGTCCAGAAGATTCCTTTGGGTCGGGTTCCATGTCACCGGCCTTGATGGTGCTCACAGACCCCTAATCCGAATTACAACAATTAGAACTTCAATGCTCTTGTAATAAATCGATAGCAGGCAAAACTAGATTAGAATCATTCTTCAGATATCATGATAGCCTCGGAGCCGGCGCGTTTCGGAATTAGATTACTTCGGTTGGGTTCCTTTTGGTACGACATGTTGCAAGAATGAACCAGCAACATTCAGTTATTGTGGTAGCTAATTCAGAATTCTTGAAGAACAGTGATTACTGGATGGTCTATTTACTTGTTGTTTTGTCGCTTTCTTTTTCGCTCTGTTTTCATCTCTCAGATCGAACAATTGCTTTTACCACTGTAAGCTGACCGGATGGGTATAAACTCTGAAAATGATGGGAAAGAATTAAGCCGGATGGGTATAAACTCTGAAAATGGATGGGTATAAACTCTGTTTTCATCTCTGTAACGGGTAGTGGCCGTAACTGGGAAATGAGCGGGCTATCATGTTGCGATTTGGATCATTCTTCAGGCAAAACTAGATTAGAATCTGAAGAGTGATTCTAATTCCGAAACGCGCCGGCTCCGAGGCTATCATGATATCTGAAGAATGATTCTAATCTAGTTTTGCCATAACGAGGCTATCATGTTGCGATTTGGATGTTTGATGCTGACTCATCTCTATATTCGATTTGGATGGGAAGTTACATAGGAAGGTAGCAGGCAAAACTTCAATGCTCTGAAATGCTCATCAAGTTACGTAGGTAGTGAATCGCCGTATTTCGGCTATGCGTACCTCGTCGTATTCCGGCTATGCTGGTGATGCGTGACCGATGGTCGCCGGAGATGCGCTTGTGACTCACGGTGAGCGCACTGGGACGGTTATGCTTGACTTGTGAGCGCAACCTGGGGACGAACGGCCTGCGCAACCCTGCGACGTTTCGACTGCATGGGACGGGAGATCGAACGAGACCTGATGCAATCAATAGGCAGGGGGCATTCTGGTCAATTCACATGGCTGAAAATGGGAAACGAAATTAAAATCGAATAAAAAGGAAAAAAATGGAAGGGGAAATAACAAGCACACAAAGTAAATGGCAATTTTGCGAAGCTATGCTTCATAGTGGCAAATATGCGAAGCCACTTCTTGAAGATGTCAAATAAACAATTTTCTCGTCTGCATGTGTGTTAAAAAAACGGCGAAGCGTGATTGAAGTATTAGAACGTAGAAAGAGTATCAGGTACAAGGTGTGGAGACTGCACCCCAAAGAAGGAGGAGACTGGAAAGATTGGAAAAAGAAAAAAAACAAAGTCTCTAAGGTTTATGAGTTTGCTTAGATGTGTTGCTCCTGCCGAAGTTTAGTTCGTAGCCTCATCTTTAATGGATTGAACGATATGTTCGTGAGTTGTCCAGCTTCTTTAAAAAATTCAATTATTTCACTCCTTCCACCGTTGTCAGCATGTTAGGATAATGACGACTTTAACACCTTTCTTGAAGGAGGTGTGGCTGTGGACAACAATGCGCTAATGGTTCCACTGGTCAAGGTACGATGGCTCCCTTTGGTCCGGATGAAGGGATGGTACGCAAATCCAATGAGCAACGGAAGACCACATACGTCGGACCTGAGGGCAATCTAGGAATAGGTGGGCAACCGTTTCTAGGTTCCGGCAGCCCATGAGGCAGAAATATTGATTTGGCCAACCCTTGAGCTGCAAACGCTGCGCTGTCCATAGCCGATCCTACTGTGCGAGTCAGAAGAAAACCTTACAATGAAGTGGTGCCCATGCCAACCAGATTGTAGTGTGGAAAGGTTTTGCTGTGCTTCCATTGAACTAAAAATAGTACACCGAGCTAGCTAAGTAGACGTTGTTCGGGGTTGGCATCCATATGATAGCATCCTCTATTTTTGGTCTAAGAGGCACAAATTGTATGTTGGACCATAGACTCACGTATTCCCTTAGGAGCTGCGGAGTGAGTTGGTGGCGGATGTATCGAATCCAGTTATTATTTTGCAAAGCATTCGCCACCGATCTTGCCTTCTCCTAGAGTGTTTGTAGAGGTGCAATGCGAGCTGACAGGGCACTACACCATGCAACCATCTAGAGGTCCAGAAGGTTGCCACTAGGTCATCGCCAATGGCGATTTTAGTGGCCGCCATAAAGAACTGTTGGTCAACTCAGTCGCAAGGCGTGGGCAAATCATCCCATGGCCTGTCCGGGTTTGTGTGCCTAAGCCACATTCAGCGTAGTCTAAGAGCTCATGCGAACCTGTCGAGTTCCAATACTCCTAGGCCTCACAATTTAAGGGGTCGGCAAACTGTTGTGTACCGTGACTTTGCAGTTCACGTTGTGTGCTGTCATATTGCTAGCCCATAGGAATCTCCTCCTTATCTTGTCAATATTCGTGATAAATTTTTTGGGCACCTTTAGTGTTGTCAACACGTAGATCGGGATGGAAGTGAGTACTGATTTGACCAAAGTCAGGCGTCTACCCAGCGTGAGATGATTCGTTTGCCATGCTGCCAGACGTCGCGATCACCTTATCTTGGATGTGTTGAAGGTGAACCCGCCACAGATGACCCAGCGTGAGAGGCATTCCCAGGTATTTGGTTAGGAGATGTGAGATACTACCTGTGAACGGCTACAAGATGGTATCCAGGTTTAAGTTTTGACATTGGATTGCAGCTATGGAGCTCTTCTGTATGTTGAACCGCAAGCCCGAGGCCTCCCCGAAGAGATGCAAGATGGCAATAACAGCCTGCAATTCCTCCTTGACCAAGTTTACGAAGATGACAGCATCATCTACATATAGGGAGAACCGGAGCGATGTCGCACAACCTCTCATGGGGGAGAGGACCCCATCGTAAGTGGCCTTTTTGAGAATGAGGTGTAGCAGGTCTATGGCCAATATTAATAGATACGGTGATAGGGGATCGCCCTGTCGAAGCCCTCGCTGTTGCTGGATTGTGGGCCCTGGCACCCCGTTAAGCAGCATAGATGACAAAGACGTCACAAAAGAGGGAAACAACCACCGGCACCATCGATGCTCGAAGTCACGCGCTTGCAAAAGGCATAGGAGGTACTCCCAAGATACAAAGTCGAAGGCTTTCTCAATGCCAAAGCTTGAGCATTAGGACTGGGGTGTGTGTTCGGTGATAATGCTACGCTCGATTGCGAATGGCCAAGAAGTTGTCCTGAATACTCTGCCCTTTGATGAAAGCACTTTGGGAGGGCGAGATGAGCGAGTCTATATAGGAGGACAAGTGCAGGACCAACACTTTGGATAGGATCTTTCATACGGAGTGGATAAGACTGATGGGTCAGTAGTCCGCAGCCCTGCCCGATCCCTCTTTCTTGGGTATGAGTGTGATGGATGCACTGTTGAGCAAGGCAAAAGCCAATGTGGGCATTCTTGGAATGCGCACAAAATAGCCATTATGTCAATCTTAATTATTTTCCAACATTGCTTGTAAAAAGCTGCAGTGAAACCATCCGGTCCTAGTGCCTTATCTGTTAGCAAGCAGCAAATGGCATGCAATACCTCATCCTCTATGAAGTCGCCATCTAGGCCAGCCATATCATGGGTGGTTAGGTTAAGGTGGTCCCAAATGATGTCCTAAGAGTGCATATTCTTTTTTGCCCAGTAGGGAGGAGAAATACTGGAAAAGTATGCATTCCTTGTCCTCGTGAAGCGTGGCCATGCCTTGTCCTTCATGCAGCGATTTGATGTAGTTCTCAAGTGGAAAAAAATGAGTGTTTGCGTCTCCCTCCTTAAGCCAGGTGATTCGAGAGGCCTTCCTCTTGCACGCCCTTTCAACCATAGCTAGGCTAGTGACCCTAAGTTTGAGCACTCTGCGGAGACGCTGCTCGGCCTGGAAGAGGTCCTTTGATTCCTAAGCCACATCAAGTCGCATAATGATGGCATTTGCCAGGAGGAACTGTTGAGATGCGTCACTAAAAAGGGAGCTGCTCTAGGCACGTAGCACCCTTGTAATCGCATAAAACCTATACTCAAGTCGCTTGAAAGGATTTGTGTGCATGGTTGGTGCACTCCAAGCGTGCTGGACGACCTGTTGGAAACCTAGGAGGCGAGGCCAGAAATTATTGAATTTAAAGGTCCAGGGCTTAGCAAGTCCGTTGTCATATGTCAGCAGAAGCAGGCAGTGATCAGATATTGATGAGGATAGGGCCTGTAGTAGATGGTTTGAAAAGAGGGCATCCCAATCATGATTGCAGAAAACATGATTGAGCCTGACCAGAGTCGGGTCATCCTGCTTGTTACTCCAAGTGTACCTTCGATTCTACAGTGGTACTTCACAAAGCGCACATCGTTTGATAGTAGCGCAGAACTATGCCATTGATTGGTGATTTAGGTTGAAGTTGTTCTTGTTTGTCGCTTTGTAGATTAGATTGAAATCGCCGAGGATAAGCCAAGTCATGTGTGAGGAAGGAGCAAGCGAGACAAGCTCTTCCAAGAAAGACTCCTTTTCTTATTCAGTTGTCGGCCCGTACACCGTGGTCAGCAGGAAGGAGAAATCATTGGTCCAGAGTGAGACACGCACTGTGAGTGAAAAAGTGCGTGTAACTGGGTGCGTCATTCAGACCTTGTTGTCGTCCCAGAGCAGTAGAATCCCGCCCCTAACGCCTTGTGCCGGTAGGTAAGAAGCCGAGGCTAGGCAATGTCCTCCAATCTGGTGGATCGTGGTTTGGTCCACGATTGCGACTTAGATTCCTGGAAGCAAGCAATCGTAGGCCGGATGTTTTTGGAGTGTTTGGCATACCGTGGCACGTCTGGCCGGCGCGTTAAGGCCACAAACACTCCAACTTAGCATGGAGCAATCACACATATTCTTTTGACCAAACCACTAAAAAGTAAGCGAAATTGCAGGAGGCAATGAAGATAGCATTTGAATGTGAGAATGAACTGAGTGGCATGTTGCTATTACACTTGTCGTATAAGGTAGGCAGCAAGCAACCAAACCAAAAGACACATGGACTAGGGCCCCACAGTGCACTGACTGGCCATTGACGCAACTTAGAAGGAACCCCGAAGGACCTCAAAAGACACATAACTAGCTCGTAACTAGTGACAGAACAAGGAAGTACTAAGCAAAAAGCATGTGAACTATAGCGACATGTTAAGAATAATGCGCAGATCAGGAGTGCATTAAGCTGAGGAGGTCTACCTTTAGGCATCGCTCTGCTGTGGTTCCCCCTCAAGCAAAGACCCGATCACATCCATGACTTGCAGGCTTTGCTTGTTGATACGACATATGTTCTCCAAGGCCGCTATGGTGACGCTAGAGAGTGGTTTATCGAAGAGGCCGATGAACTTTTGAATGGCTTCTGGTGGTACCTCTTTGGTCTTTGGTGAGCAAAAGCCTAGACACCGTGCAAGAAGCTGTTGTGCCATCTTTGTCGTTGGCACTGTCCTGGGCATTGACGTAAGTCGTCGGCTGCGTCTTGGGCCAACGTTCCCACACAACCCCGAGTCGACGCGTCGCGGCCGAAGCTAGTCCTTAGCGATGTCATTCATCTGGTGGGGCTAGTAGTGCACGGGCGGTGGAAGTAAAGCTTGCGGTGGCTTGGTGAAAACCTCCTGCAGCAAATTTTGTATGTAACTTTTGTCGTTCTCGCTATGAACATGGGAGTTGTCTCTAGGTTTCGAGGCGCTATGAATCTGGTCGTGGTGATAGTTTGGGCAGGCATCATGCCATCATCTTGTATGGAGGTAAGGCCATTCGGCTGGAGCTGCAAGTGTGTGCCCAGCTGATCTGAACAGAGCTGCAAGTGGTGGAGGCCATCTTGGTGATGCTGCGTGTGGGTAAGGCCATCCAGCTTGAGCTGCAGAAGAGCTTTCTTAGGTTGGGCAACTGCAGAAGGCTCCGTTCTAGCTGAGCACAGGCAGCTTGAGGTGCAAGGCTGACTTGACTCGGCTTGCATAGCAAGTCCTCTATTGGCAAAAGAGGCCCCAACGGAGTCTTCCCAGCGGTCTAAGCATTGCCCTGGGAGCGGCCTCCGAACAGCAACGAGGCTACTGAGGATGGGATGGAGCCTTGAGATCTCTTTGGTGAGGAGGAGATCTGTGAAAAGCAGGGAACATCAATTTTTAAGATCGCCTCATCTCGCATCGGGTCACACCAAGAGGTCGGCCGGGTGAAGTAATCTTGATTTTGCAGGAGGACCATCAAAAGCTCGTGGCCATTGTCGGGGTCTGGTAGCGAGCATGCTTGGCGAGTCGTCTATGTAGGTGGGGAGATGTCCATTGGAACAAACTCCTGAGAAGGTGCCGCAAAGGCTGGTGTTGCACGGTTGTGGCATCGCACAGGTGAGACTGAGGTGCTGGCTGGAAAGGCTTGGCTACCTTTGTAGCGATCTGCCTCGTCATGGATAGCCTCGTCGAGTGGCCACACATAAGGAGGTCATGCGCAGTTGCTTAGAGGACCTAGTGTGATGTCACCAGGCGGGGTGTCCTTTCACACACCCTAGTGAGGCACCAGTCTGACCACACACAGCATTACGTGATTGGCAGTTAGCGGTCATGGTGTTGCCATCGTGATGAGGAGAGCGAGTGTGGTGGTTGTGCTGTCCACGACGAGGCGAGCCCTCTCGGGAGCAGTTTCGACCAAAGGTCTGACCCACTCAGGAGCGACTCCCATGACGATCACCTCGATCACGCAGGTGGCGATCATGGTCTTCCCTATCTTCATCATCATCTGGGAGATCCTCGTAGCAGTGGTCACCTAGCCAATAGCGCACATTGGACTGTCGAGGAGGTCGTGGCAACGGGTTCCCGTCAACAACACCAAGCATCCAGTCAAAGGAGCGGGGTCTTCAGCCAAGCTTGGCCGTCCGTGCGCAAGTGTGCCGAGAAGTCTTTGGCGATGTCGAGGTGGATGAGGACATCATGTGAAGTGCCCTTAGGCGGGTCTGAGTGTGGCGGCGAGGCATCCAGAACACCATGCTACATCCGCGGCGCTCTCCCGCTGCGGTCCTCAGGGAAGACTAAGACAAAGATGCTTTTGGAGACATCATCTAGGTTGGAGACCCAGACCCGAAAGATATTGGTGGCTTTGCAGTCACGCGACCGCTGGTCAATGTGGTCGAAGAAACACCAACCCCTGAACACCTCTATCACGACGCTAAAGTTCCAGGCATTTAAGGGCAGCCCCTCTAAGCCAATGTGTGCTCAGACGAACAACCTGGAGAGCGCTACAGCACTGTCAGGAATCCTTGGCGCAATGTCATAACCACAGCCGTTGTGGTTGATATGCTTTGCGCGGACGATCACATTCCGTTGTGCCAGAAAGTCAAACCACGCCATGAAATCCTTTGGCCTGTGGTGCATGACGTGCATATCAACCTATGGAATAGCAAACTTGGATTTGATCACCTTTGTCGCCTTGAAAGTGTTGGCAGTACGAGCCAAAGACCTATCTCCAGTGACCATGAGAAGAAAAGCATGCTGGCTGAGCTTGGCCGCTTCATCTGACATTGCCTGGATGGCAGTGAAGGAGCAATGACCACGTGTTGACCAGTTTGCTGGGCAACCAGAGGTAGCCATTGTTGGGCGGCGATGCGCTAGGACAAAACACACGGAGGTTGCAGGTGCGTGCCTGATGGCCACTACACTTGCAAGTGTAGCACCTGATGGGGTGTCTATAACTCTAAACTTTATGGTCAGAAGCTAGGCAGCGAAAGCATTTCCCTCTAAGAGTTGTTGCCCGAGCTGAGATATAAGCCGTGCGGCTTTTGGAGATAGGAAAGCCAGCCAGTGAGGAGCGGTAATGGTGGAATGAATGCGTGGCTGGGGCAGCGTTGGGACGTCTCCTTCGCTAGTGCTTAGGCCTCATTGCTTGCCACGTCGTGGGTTCAACTTTGGTAGATCTTTTGAGCAGATTCGGTGGATGTTCATCGCAGGGGCCGACAGAAAGTGCAACTGCGGGCTGCTGAAATGTCGAGTTGGGGAAGGTGGCCAAGAGTAACTCTGGGCTAGCTGCGGATGTAGCTAGAGATGCAATTAAACCTTGAAGCAGTGATTCCAAGACATGGGATAGGCTCTGGAGACTTGATGAAGACATCTTAATCGCAGATACAACCATGTCTAGTTCAACCCTTCCTAAAGATGAACTAGAACCAATGGTGCTCTCACTTGATCTCGTGCACGTCAACTTAAACATCAAGTGAATGCGTTCTTAAGTTTAAATAAACATAACATACAGAATGGAATACTATTTAATGCTTGTGATGATATCGTTATGCTTAGGAATGAGGGAAGAAACACACCAAGTCATACTGCAAGACAGCCACACGAAAGGATGCAAAGTGTGAATGCAAACAATCAAGTGGGGACGCGAAAGAGTTTTAGTTCGGACTTTAATGCTCATAGAGAATGCAAACAGACTCCGTTTGGGGCATGTGAGTACCTGTTGAAAAGCTTAACTCTAGCACTTTCCAATGAATCCATTCACGTCTCCAAATTCAATGCAAGCACTCAGATATCATCAATTCCATTCGGTGGTCAGATCCAGGAGATGAAAAGCCAGCAATCATGTGAGAAAACGTCCAAGAGAGTTGAAGAGTCCCTCTTGTGTATATAAATAGGATGTGTATAGCTTCCTTTTAGGAGGTTTTATTGATTAAGTTAGCCACTGCTACTTCTTGTAATCACACGTGTCGATTAGACCATCTGAATTACTCTTCAATCAGAATCTCATCCTATCGAGTTAAGTGAATTGCTTGTTTATCCCATTCTTACTAGTTCTTCAATTGCTTGCAGGAACAAAGACCTTTGTGGTCAGGTTGATCGCGCTTCGACGAGGTCAATAACCATCCAGAGTTGGTGTATCGGTCGCTAAGGCGCAACGTCTTTGGACGGTTGAAGTCGGACCATCAACGTCTTCTCCTACCAAATCGATAGATATCCATCTCAACGAAAGATCGGGACCAAATATGTTATCAAGTGGTATCAGAGCTCAAGGTTGATCAGTGAGAGATTTCTTGTTTGTCTTTTAATTTACCTATAGTCTAGAAAACAACAAAAAATAGTAGATTAGATCTTGTCGGTCTAAAATAGTTTGAGCCTTATACTATTTCTACCTAGTCCTGCTTGTTGAGTTTGTATTCCATCATCGTGTTATTGTTTGTCTTAGTGTTCTACCCTTAGAGTTTCAAGTTCGAGCCACCCTCTATCACTAGTTCTTTGAGTTTGGTCTTCTTTTATGTTAAGTTTGAGTCGATCTCCTACTGAATCATAGTTGAGTTCAAATTAGCATTTGTTGTCAAATTTAAGTGGAGAGAATATCATAATTTGCCCTTCCATCATTTCAGATATTTGTAAAAAAAAGAAAGAAAGAGGCAGGTGCAAAGATAAAAGCCGCTCTAAAAACAAAAGTTAGCAATCTGTTTTAAGAAAAAAGAAAAAGAAAAAAAGTGAGAGCAAAGGATCATCGCTGTTTTGTGACGATGTTTGTATTTCGGCTTGCATCTCTAGCATGGTTTGGACTAGAACCAGCATAGCACCATCTTTAAACACTTATTCAACTTGTTTGGCCTAGCGTGGTTTTAGTTTTTCCTTGGTATTTTTTTAAGCCACCTACAGCTCCTCATATTGCTACAACGCCAAGTTCTTGTCACTAGCATCGATACATCCAATTTCCCGTAGTTGTTACCTCATAGGTTGCCATCACCTTTTGCTAAGCTTGAAAAGAATTGGTAAGAACTTAAAAGAACAAGTTAAGAGTGAGCGAGTTGTTCAAACCACATCATAATAGCTGCTAGGAACATATTCTTTGTGCTTTGTTTGCTCAATATGGTAGGATCTGCAGAAGATGGCATACAACACTCCCCTCGCACTAGGAGCACCATAGAACATTTTGATTGCCAAGTAAGGCTACGCACGGAAGGTCTTGAAGATGATGTACGAGTTACTAATGAGCGACTTGGATAACTGGAAGCTGTCCAAATTGAGACTATGAGAGCCATCACCACTGTCAACACCTCTCGCTGAAATCATGAGGCGACTTGATGACATGGGACGTCCTCCTTCCGTTGGTGCTGTGGGAGCTCACCAACACCGCGACAACTTTGGTATAGAGGACAGTGCAGCTGGTGAGAACGATGCTAATTACACCGCCGACACTGAGGAGGGAGAAGTAGATGCTCGACAACGACGTCGGTTACGTCGCAATTGCGCTAGCATGGGTCAGGTACGCGCTATTGATGATTCACTTGTCAAGATTAAATTCGCTATTCCTTATTTTAATGGGAAATATGATCCTGATGCCTACCTCACTTGGGAATTAGTCATTGATCAAAAATTTGCATGCCATGATTTTCCTGAGAACAAAAGGGTTAGGAGTGCTACTAGTGAATTCACTGATTTTGCTTCTGTTTGGTGGCGAGAGTTTCGTCGTTAAAATCCTAATGCGGCACAAACTTGGGATGGTTTGAAAAGAATCATGCGATCTAGATTTGTTCCATTTTATTATGTGCGTGATATATTGAACAAGTTGCAATAATTAAGGCGAGGTAGTAACTGCGTAGAAGAGTATTATCAAGAACTACAAATGGGCAAGCTTCGTTGTGGGTTAGAGGAAAATGAAGAGGCTGCAATGGCTAGATTCATGGGTGTTGAAGGTTAGTGATCGACAATAAACTTATATTTTAGGTACCTTCGAGATTAGTAGAGTCAAACACACAATCAGGGGTGCACGATATAGACAAGTTCGGGCCTCTTGACGGAGTAATACCCTACTCCTATATGGATGATGTATGAAGTTAATAAACAAAATACAAAATGAGATGCCTAACTCTAGTTACAATGAAGATGAACTTGGGGGTAGGGGTGGCAATGGGGACCCGTTCCCCGATCCCCAGCGGGGAATTCCTCTATTAGGGGATGGGTATGGGAAGAAATCGTCCCCCGCGGGGATGGAAACGGGGAAAATTATTCCCCCATCGGGGATGGCGGGGACGGGGACGGGGAATTTTTTTCCCTTGAGGGACGATTGGGGATCCAAATTTAGTTTAGTCCAATTTAATTATTAATTGCAAACATATTCTCTAGCCCATCATATTCACATTTTCATAAATGGGACAACATAATCTTCAATGAATGCATGCATTCTTTTTTTCCTTGTCTGTTGATATGATTTTAGAGTTAAAATGGCTATAAGAGCTCTTCTCTTGTGTGAAATTTTCGTGGGGATGGGTCCCCGACGGGGCCCCGATACCCGAACGGGGATGGGGACGGGAGGATTTTCTCCCCCGAGACAGGGAATGGGGACGGGGACAGGGAAAATTTTGGATCGCGGGGACGGGGATGGGGAGGTACTCCCCGGCGGGGAATGGCCCCGTTGCCACCCCTACTTGGGGGTGGCTAAGCTATGGCTAAAGAATGCTCTGCTCGGTTGATCTTCTCGCTTGTCTAGTTTTGGATGGCTGTAGTTTGAGAATTACCTACCTCTGGTGACGTCTACCCTCGTCCTTATATAGTCGAGGTAGCTTTGGATTGAGTCGTAGTCGGTTAGAGATGCTGGATCGTAGTCGATGAGGAGTCCATCGCAGTTATGATCTCCTTTAACATATCCAAACTTCTGTAAATACCAGGCGTATTCGAGTAGGTTTCCTCATAACGGGAAAATGATCGAATCTTTCCTTTCATAAAGATATTCCCCTCCGCGTATATCTTATCCCATCAGACTGGGTCCGAGATATCCGGAGTTTCCAAACTCTTACAATAACATATATGGCATGATCCTTGAGTTTATGGCATACGTCCATATCCCATATTTAGATATTCAACAATGGGGGAGGGGGGGTTGAACCGTGAGATTCAAGACATTTTATATTACAAAGAATATAATTCTATTATTCGTTTATTTCATCTTACTTGCAAAGCTGAAAGAGAAGTGCAGGAACGACGCACAAGCGCGAGATCTAATAATTCTGCAGGACGTGCTCATCCGAAGGCTAAGAACAATAGAGATGATGTGATTGCACTAGAGGAGAGAATTAGCAGTAACTATAGTTAGTGAGGATCATTTGTACAGGATTATAGGATTGTTGCCTCTGTTGGGAAGTTGACACCACCCATTTTATTGGAGCACAGTGCAGGTGTAGTAAGTAATTTAATGTTTTTTACTTGAGGAGCATGGCAGTTGCTCTGTTCAAGAATAAAATGGATGAGATGAATTACTTATCTTGTACCAAGAGCAGCAATTGCCTTGCAATGAACGAGAGTGTTAAAAACGCTTCCCTGAATCATTCTTCTATCAAGGCAACACCAGTGGATATGGACTGAGAAACAATTCAAATAACATTGATGATAAGAACAGAAACCATATGTTTAGAAGTCCTGGCCCACTGCATGACATTATTGTATGCTGGCTTGATCAACATGAGAATAGTAATGCTTCGGGTTTCACAGTAAGCCTGGCCTGGAAGGGTGTTGATACTCTTAGCTTACTCAAATCTTTATCATTTTTGCTGTACTCATTTTTAAGCTTAAAACCCTGATAGTGGATACTTTTCTAGATGTAACTTACTAAACTTTCTCCTTGGTTCTTAAAGCTTTTGCATCATATACAGCTAGCCAGACCCAATTTATAGCCAGACCCAATTTAGGTAGTAACATTGAAAGCTTTCTGGCTAATTGAAGCGCGTATGGAGGCGTTTGTATATTAGAACATTTCGACCTTCCATTGGAACTATGATAAAGGATGGTCTCTTTTTTATGATGTATTTGTATTTGTGGCCCTCATGCTGGTGGGCTTTTTTTTAAGCACGACGAAGAGAATTTGGGTAATTTGCATCTTTGGTCGTCTTTGACATTATATTTACCTGCAATTTGATGTTGTTACTACTGTTTATGGGTGCTCTGAGTTTATCTTTGGAATTTTCGTTGAATTTATGCCTGCTTCAATTGCACCGAGGTCATGGTCAGTGTCCTGAGAAGACATCCGAAGTTCTGTTCTGATGCATAGTTATTCTGTAGGAGCTATCATGGCATGTAACTAACTGCCATCAGCGAAGATTGTCGTTTTATTTTTGAGAAATTTTAGGTGCATTATACTAATAGTATATAGTGAGTAATAGAAATCAGATCTAGCCGTTAATTTATTAAGGGTATTTCTAATACTCTACTACCAAAAGAAGTATAAATAAATTCTAACTAATCTGATTCATTGGATCGAAAAGAATGAACATTCATATTGAATTGAATTTAGTATACTGTGAAAGACTTAGTAAAATACTTTTGTTGTCCCATGTGCAAGGCTGGAAGTCAGGTAATTGCTGCCTTTTCCCTCAAGCAGATTTATCATAAACTACTATAAATTAGTCTCTAGTTGCTATGGTGTACATTACTCGCATTGAAATCAACTGTAAAGCAGTCTCTAGTTGCTATGGTGTACATTACTCGCATTGAAATCAAGTACATGCATGACACTGCCTTTGATTTGGTCCTCAACATGTGTGATGTTTTCTCCACGAATGGTACATAACTTTGAATCCACACAAAATTCAATTAATCGGATGATTTTTTTTAGAGTTAAATTGGTGATTCTGATGTGTCTGAATATTTTTTGGCTGCACACCGCATGAAGAAAGAACATGCCAGCAAAAGCACTTCACTAGTCTTGAGGATATATTACAAGCTTTTAGTCAGTCAGTCCTAACTACCAAACAGTTTACTCTCTTTACCAACCTGTGTACTGCTATGCTCTCGTAAGCAAGGAAGAGGGCTGAAAGGTTGGGAAATGGAAGGAAAGGAAAACGGAGTACGCCATACATACACTCACTGTTAGTTTGCATTCTTGCAAGCTAAAGCTTGCATACTACCCCTCACTAGGTCAGCAAAATCACCCTACCTAATGTTGTGTCTGTTGAGAAATTAGACAGTTTCCAGATTAAATTCCGAATATAAATCATGAACAGCATCACAGAAACTAGCATGCATCTCTCTAACACACTAGACAGTACGAGCATCATGATCATCTTGATAGATATAATTAACCACAAGACTAGAACAGATCGGACGTACTGGGTAGAAGAAGATGTAGACGACGGAGCTGGTGCAGATGCAGTGTTGACGTGGACGACGTTGATGATCGCGCGTCGCAGGAGCCGCTGGCGACGCCGTCCAGCAGCAGGAACAGGAAGACGAGCCGTGGTGAAGATCTTGAGCAGTCGCGCGGAGCGCTTCCCAAAAACCTTATTCGCCCTCTCCCGGTGCAGGATCTCGAAGACGAAGGGTTCCGGAGACCTGCTCTCCCGATCGCAGATGCACGCGCTTCGGGATGGAGAAGGCTACGGCGGCGGCAGCAGGCGAGAGGTGGCAAAACCCTAACTCGTGTTCTCAGATATCCTTCTACACGGGTGCACGACGCAAAGATTTATAGGGATACTCACGTAAGCAGGATCGAACGTGACTCAAGACGTGCCACGATCGGAGTCATTCATGAGTCCTTATCTCATACCGCAACCGCGATTTAATCCGAGTAGCAAAAGAATAAAGCGCAAAAGGAAGCTGCGTCTCACGCAAGGCCACTGGACCGGATTTCGGCGGACCATTCACGCAGTGCAGACGCCTGCGCCCTCGCCCCGCCTCGCCCGTGCCCGAGCCCGAGCCCGCCCGGCCCGGCGAGAGGCGAGGCGAGGCGAGTGTGGGCTTTCTCCCTTTCTCCCACATGGTTCTACCATGGTGAATCACACTCCACTATATAAACTAGTGTTCACCACTTTAGGCTAGCAATGTGGGACTATTCATAGTGCACATGCCTCCTCATGAGTGGGCCTTTGAGATTTTCTAGGAATTATTTGTCTCAATTAAGTGGGCCAAGCCCAAATAATCCAACAATCCCCACCGGATCTCAAAGTCCATTTAGAGATTTGCCAATACTCACTCTTGTTTAATATACCAAAGCGTTTAAGAGAGATTAAGTTGAACTTCGCTAGAGCTCTGTTACACCCATCCACAACTTGAACAATGGACTACGCCTTGAATTGCAAGTTTTGTGTGAACAGTTTCACTCAAAGTCATAATCGATACTGGCTGCAAGAGCCTTCTCATGGTGGAGCATATGAGTCGACTCCATGGTCTCTTCATGAGCTTACTAGAGATCACCCGAGTCTCATAGGCTGCGACTTTAGACAATCGGGCTCATATAGGTGTGTTCTTTCAAGAATGCTCAGAGGACAAAGATCTTCGCTAGTTAAAGCCAATAGAAACACATTAAAGCATATCGCCATCCCGCCTTCTGACCTTTTTGAGAGTGTTGCATCTTCACTTAGAGAGGGTAACATTACTCTCCTCGGTTCACCAATAGCTTGTTTTACCCAGACCTAATTCACGGATCTCCGATCACAAAGGCCGAGTTACCACTATGGCAACTTATATGGGTCTCATACCCATCTCCTCGATGCACCTTCTATCACATTCCGTGATAGTCCCTTCGTAAAGGATCTCGCCAGTTTTTGTCTGTTTGAATATAAGTCACACTTATTACTCAGGAGTTTCTCAATTTCTGGCTGACTTGATGCGTCTTTTAACGTGTCTTGATGACTTCGCATTATTCTTAGCATCGTTTCACTTTAGCAATCACAGATTGATTATCACGATTCATAAGGATAGCCGGTATTGGTTTTTCAACCACCGCAAGTCCATCAACACTCACGCACCAATCTGCCTCTCGGTGGTCAGATCTAAAGCAAATGAGCTCCGCCTCCATGGTTGACCTTGTCAAAATGGTGCATTTGCAAGACCTCCATGACATCGCACCACCACCAATGGTAAACACATATCCACCGTGGCGAGAGCTCATCTACATCGAAATCCAGCCGAGTCATCAGATTCCTCAAGCACTGCAGGGTGCCCTGAATAGTGAATCGCATAACTCATAGTACCTTTCAAATAGCGCATTACCCTTTCAAGTGCATGCCAATGATCAGAGCCCGGGTTTGACATGAACCTACTCAATTTGCTCACAAAGAAATGATATATCAGTCTCGTTGCACCAAAGAAGATACATGAGCGAACCGACAACTGAGAATATCTCAATTGGTTTAAGCCAATTCTCTTATTCTTTCTCGGTGTCACATCGGGATCATAAGGAGTGGGGAGGGCTTGTCTGTCCATAAAGCCAAACCGCTCAAGACCTTCTCCACATAGTGGGATTGCGAAAGAGTAATCCCACTCTCATCCTTAATAAGCTTGATGTTCGAATTACATCGACTTCTCCCGAGATCTTTCATATCAAATTTCTTTGTGAGAAAAGACTTGACCTCATTGATCACATCAATATTTGTGCCAAAGATCAAGATATCGTCCACATAAAGGCACAATATAACTCCTTCACCCCACCATAGCGATAGTATACACATCTATCGGCCTCATTAATGACAAAGTTCGCAGAGGTCAAAGTGGTGTCGAACTTCTCATGCCATTGCTTAGGTGCTTGTTTCAGGCCATACAAAGATTTCAATAATTTACACACCTTGCTCTCTTGACCCTTTACTACATACCCATCAGGCTGCTCCATATAGATTTCCTCATCTAGCTCTCCATTAAGGAAAGCTGTCTTCACGTCCATCTGATGAACAAGAAGACCATACGAGGCAGCTAGGGAAAGTAGTACTCGAATGGTGGTCATTCTAGCAACAGGTGAATAAGTATCAAAGAAATCTTCGCCTTCTTTTTGGGTGTAACCCTTAGCCACAAGCCGAGCCTTGTACTTCTCAATAGTACCATCAGCCTAAGCTTCTTCTTGAACACCCACTTACATTACGTGTTTCTGACCATAGGGTCGTTCGGTCACCTCCCAAGTCCCATTGGCTAGAATCGAGTCCATCTCATTCTGGATAGCTTCTTTCCAATTGTCTGCATCTAGAGATGCATATGCCTCTGCAATGGACGTGGGAGTATCATCCACGAGGTACACAATGAAATCATTACCAAAGGATCTTTCAATCCTCATCTCTTGCTCTTTCTAGGAGCTTCATTGTCATCCTCCTCTAGGATTTTCTCAAGTGGTTGCTCGAGAAGACTCAACAGTGTAATAGTCTCGTGAATTATCTCGAAGAAAATCTAGAAGTGCTATGCATATCTTTCATCTAAATGTATTCTCAAAAATGTAGCATCACGAGACTCCATAATAGTATCAACATACATATCGTGCACATCGATTTAACTACTAAAATCTATAAGCGATGCTCACGTGAGCATATCCCGAAAAGACACAAATCCATTTGTCTTAGACCCGAGCTACGCTTTTTGTTAATCGGTACATTGACTTTCGCCAAGCATCCCCATGTGCGCAAGTAAGAAAGTGATGGTTTTCTCCCAACCCACTTCTCGTAAGGGTCTTCTCCATGTTTCGCTTGGAACTCTATTCAGACATGACATGAAGTCAACTGACCTCCCCCACCATGCCTTAGATAAACCAAAGAAGGTTCAACATGGCGTTCACCAAGTCGGTCAACAGGCGGTTTTTCCTCTCGGAATCCCGCTTGATTCGGGTAGTAGGAGGTGTCCTCTCATGAATAATACCATGTTCGCACGTAAATCATCAAAGATTTTGGGAAAATATTCGCCACCACGATCCGACCTAAGACGTTTGATCTTTCTCTCTAGTTGATTTTCAACTTGACTTTATAGATTTTAAAGTAGTCTAGCGTCTCGCCCTTACTTTTCAACAAGTAAACATAGCAAAATCTAGTTGCATCATCAATCAATGTCATGAAATATCTCTTTCCACCCTTTGTCAACACACCATTTATCTCAAGATGATCGAATGTATGAGTTCTAGAGGTGCCAAGTTCTCTCCTCACCGCCTTGTGAGGCTTTCGAGGTTGCTTCGATTGCACACAACTATGGCACTTAGAACCTTTGGCAATAGTGAAATTCGAATTAAACTCATCTTTGGAAAGCCGATTCATAAGACCAAAATTAATGTGGCATAAACGAGAGTGCCAAGTACTCGCATCATCATTAACACTACCACATATATGGTTCACAGACTTATTATTGAAATCTGAAAGGAAAAACGGAACAAGCCTCCCGACTCATAGCCTTTACCAATAAATAGTCCATGCTTGGACACAACTACTTTATTGGACTCTAACACTACCTTAAACCCATCTCGCATAGAAGGGATCCACTAACGAGATTCTTGTTGATAGAAGGACATCTTGCACGTTCCTCACCGCACGATCTTTCCGAAGTGAACTTCAGATCCATCGCGCTGCCATGAGCGAAGCATGTGACCCATTCCCCATCAGGACGGAGGAATCCCGAATGACCTGATAAGAAGAGAACATATTGATGTCAGAACACACATGAACGTTAGCACCCGTATCAATCCACCAACTGGAAGACTCAAATCGATAATACTGTAGGTAAATTACCATACCTGCGTCCAAAGATTGCTAGCGATCACGTGTTGTGACCTTGACGCGTCGTCCTTTGTTGGCCTTTTTCCCTCGACGGTCTGCACGATCAGGGCATTCCTTGGAAAAGTGTCCGACCTCACCACATGTGAAGCAGGTCAGCTCAGCCTTGTTCATCTTCTTCTTCTTGAAGTTGGTAGTCTTGTTAGGCTTATTTTTCCCTTTGTTCTTGCCGTAGTTCTTCTGAACCATGTTGGCGCTGGACTGGCCCTCGGCTCCTTTACCATTGACATCCTTAGCCCGAGCCTTCTCCTCAACATCAAGGACGCCATCGTTTTCGATCGATATCTTTGTCCTCTTATGTTTTAGAGTAGTGCGAAACTCCTCCACGAAGGAGGGAGTTTTGCAATGATGCAACCGCCACAAAAGGATCGGGTAAGACACATTCCAGAGTTCGAGTTCCTTGACAATGCATCAGATCTCATGGGCTTGCTCTACAACAGAGCGATTATCACCATCTTATAGTCATGAAAATTCTCCATGACATACGGTTCATCGCCCACATCCGATGCACCGAACTTGGCGTTCAACAGATCCCACAAGACCTTCAGCGTCTGTTATGTGCATGTACACATCACACAGACGATCGGCAAGAACGCTAAGAATGCATCCCACGAAGAGAGTATTGGCATCCGTGAAACTCTTCTGCTGCTCGGCAGAGAGATCACCTTCAGGCTTGCCTTTACTAACCCAGAATACATTCATAGCCGTAAGCCAGAGCGTGACCTTGACTTGCCACCTCTTAAAATGCACACCAGAGAATTTCTCCGGCCTCAGTGCGTCGGCAAATCCAGCCATTGTTAATCCAGGAAATTGTCTACAATAAGGTTTTTGGATTGTTGAGAAATTAGACAGTTTCCAGATTAAATTCCGAATATAAATCATGAACAGCATCACAGAAACTAGCATGCATCTCTCTAACACACTAGACAGTACGAGCATCATGATCATCTTGATAGATATAATTAACCACAAGACTAGAACAGATCGGACGTACTGGGTAGAAGAAGATGCGAGACAGCGAGCCGGTGCAGATGATGTTGACGTGGACGACGTTGATGATCGCGTCGCAGAGATTGGCGACGCCGCCCAGCCAGCGAACAGGAAGACGAGCCGTGGTGAAGATCTTGAGCAATCAGCGGATCGCTTCCCAAAACCTTATTCGCCCTCTCCGGTGCGGGATCTCAAGACGAAGGGTCCGGAGACTCGCTCTCCCGATCGCAGATGCACGCGCTTCGGGATGGAGAAGGCTACGATGGCGCGCAAGCGGCGAGGTGGTAAAACCCTAACTCGTGTTCTGTATATCCTTCTACACGGGTGCACGACGCAGTATTTATAGGGATACTCTGGTAACCGTGACCGAACGTGACTCGAAGACGTGCCACGATCGGAGTCTGTTACGGAGTCCTTATCTCATACTGCAACCGCGATGAATCCGAGTAGCAACGATCGGAGTCATTGCGATGAGTCCTTATCTCATACCGCAACCGCGACGAATCCGAGTAGCAAAAGAATAAAGCGCAAAAGGAAGCTGCGCTCACGCAAGGCCTGGACCGGATTTCGGCGGACCATTCACGCAGTGCCATGACGCCCGCGCCCGCCCCCCGCCCCGAGCCCGGCGAGGCGAGCGCGCGTGTGGGCTTTCTCCCTTTCTCCCACATGGTTCTACCATGGTGAATCACACTCTACTATATAAACTAGTGTTCACCACTTTAGGGTAGCAATGTGGGACTATTCATAGTGCACATGCCTCCTCATGAGTGGGCCTTTGAGATTTTCTAGGAATTATTTGTCTCAATTAAGTGGGCCAAGCCCAAATAATCCAACAGTGTCTTTGCCCAACTTCACCAACAGTGAACCCTCGTTGGGAAGCTTCAATCCAGACTGAAGAATCCGTCTGGTAATCACTCATTGTTTCCTTACAGACTTGTCGGCAAAAAGGACATCATCTATCCATGAGACAATGTTGAACGCCAAGCTCTCTAGCACCCTTGAGTAGCTCTCCAGGATTGCCTGGCCAACATCCTACACAAGAATTCGTTCATCTCATTCGATCAGAAACACAATTGCATCTTGAATTTTAAGTTAAGTATGCTAGTCTGATAAGATAAGAGCACATCAGGTTCAGATAGGAAGAACATGCAATTGATGTGTTCTTAATTCTTGCTATGTGCTTGCTTTCGTCTATGTACGAGTATAAATGTTTGATTACCTTGTTGTACTGGATCTTGCTGGTGTCCAGGGTGGTCTGCGACAAGCCGGGGAACCTGTGCTTGAGGCAAAGCAGGAGGCTCTCGGCCCTGCTCGCCAGCGTGACGTTCTTGTCGTCGTCGTCGTCGGCCACGAGCTCCTTCACCGTGCTCCACGGCGACCTGCCGTGGTTCGCGCTCGCCTTGCGCCGCCACACGTACATGGCCGCCTCCACCCGATCGGCCATCGCCAGCGCCTCGTGCTCCGACGACATGTCCAGGCAGTCCAGCAGGTAGTCCGGCGAGAACTTGTCCGCGCCCAGCATGGCACGGTACACCGAATCCCCCACACTGGCCTTCCCACTCTGCAAAAATGTACCGTACTCTCATTATTAGCCAAAGATGGAGGGAGGGAGGGGGAGAGAGAGATGTTACTGTTCCATTGGCGTGTGTTACCTTTGGGAGCACGGCCATGAAGGACTCCGGGACCTCTATGTCGCCGAGGACGCCGCTGTTGATGGCGACGGCGGCCTTGTGGATCTGGTTGGCGCAATCGCGATTCTGCTGCAGGTCCCTGCGCGTCTTGTCGGAGAGGCCGGTGTCCGGGACGCAGGGCACCGGCAGCCACCACTTGTCCTCATTCCGGTGTGTCGACCGCCGGAAGGACGACGACGACGAGGTGACCGAGCCGAACGACCTCGTCCCGGCGTCGGCGTACCAGAACTCCGCCTTCTGGAAGCTGTCCAATATCTCCTGCACACATGAACACGACGTTTGGTGGGTGGGTGTTCATCAGAAGAAGAAAGATCAGTGTACTACTAACTAATTGAAATCTTACGATGAGCATGGCATCGAGTTTCTCGAGCGCGGGGAGGTTGACGTAGATGTCCGATCTTGGCCTGGTCGCCATGACCTGCTCGATGGATAGAGTGACCAATCAGTCATGTTGATCTATCAAATTCTTGGAACTGAATTCGGCAAGAACAAGTCCACGAATGAATTTTACTACCTCAACTTTGGTTCCACAGGAGAGCGTCTGCGTGGAGGGGTAGAACTCGACGATGTAGTCGCAGACGGAGAGGAGGCAGTCCATCTCACTCCTCCACATCGTCTTCTTCCCCGCCGGCAGCGGCTCCAGCTTGTGGCAGCTCCCGAACACCGTCGCTGCAACAAGGACGATCGAGATCAGAAAACACACACACACACACACACAATTTGCCCGTTCAGATAACTAGTAGACTTGGCTTCGTCGCGCCTCGCGTGCGTACCGTAGAGGTTGGTGATGGCATTGGAGATGGCCACGGCGGTGCAGACGCCCTTGCCGCTGCCGGACATGTCCTCGCCGAGCAGAAGCTTCGAGAATCTCTCCTTCACCAGCTCCAGCTCTGCACACTCCAAGGTAATCAACGCATTAACCAGAGTTAGTAAGTACTTCCTCCGTCTACATTTACCGGACTTATTTTTTGAATGGTTTTATACGTAAATATAATACGCATTTTATGTTACAATGCAAATTAGTGTGAAGTTTAATCGCTTTATATCTTTAATAAATATCTAAATTTACTTGATAGTCTCTACATATATACATTGAATATAGTGCTTAGAGAAGGGTAATCTAGTTATTTTTAATATGTACTTGGTCTATGAAACAAGAGAAAATACTTCCTATAATTGAGGGAGTATTAATTAAGAACGCCTAGCTATCGTGCAACAACACTACGATCGATCTATAACGGAATTGGCGCCGTGCGGAACGTACCGTCGTCGGTGGATCGCCGGTCGAGCACGTCGGAGCGGGGCTTCATGCTGAGCCGGCTGAGCGAGGCGGCGGCCAGGGAGCGGGGGCCGATCAGCTTGGACACGGCGGCCGGTTCGAATTGTCCGCTGTGGTCAACGCTGTGCTCCGAGAAGGACGACACGTCGGAGATGGTGCGGCTGAAGTTGGCCGCGTCGAGGCTCGGCGTCGTCGACGACGAGAAGCACCCGCCGTTCGCCTCCGAACTCTCGTCGGACACCGAGACCGACGAGCTGCTGCTGTCCATGGTGGTTGCTGGTCCTTGCCTTCTTGCTTCGCCTTTGCGCGCGTCGTGTCGTCCCTCTCAGTACTGCAGAATGAACGGAACGCGAGGGAGAGAGGCTAAGTACTTTCCCTGCTTTATATGAAGGACTCGCTTAACTCTTGCAATTGACACGACAAATCCATCGAAATGAGAGAAGCCGGGGTACTAAATTAAACAAATTTCGTAGGTTTAAATTTGAACTGTTTGTCGTAGTAGTATAATTTCAAGGTATTTTTCAAAGTTTGCGTGCCTGAGACAACGCTGAGAAATCTGGTGAAATGCTCTTGTTTTGTTTAGCAACAAGCTTTGCTGCTTTTTACTTAGATGACAGTGAGGCGACTTCATACCAAGTCATAACTAAATCATGCCATGCAGATAAATATGTCCTAAAGATGCAGGGGCTTTTGCTTTTGAATCTTCTTTAGACGCAGTGATCTTTTTTTCGAATTGTGCGATGGCGCATGCCGGTCGAAAGAAACAAGCACGGCTTTTGCACTACTACACATGCATTCTTGGCTGCTGCAAAGGAGACGAAAAGGGGAAAAAAATTACTGTAAAGATGGCAAGGAAAAGATTGGCCCATCTCACCTTTTGTGATGCTGATTTGATTCCTAAGCCAGTGATCTTCTTGCCATGCATTGGAAGCTCCTGTTCCCCTCCAAATATACCTCCTGCATCAACTCTCTCTCAGCTCTGAAAGGGCGGATTTGCTGCTCTCTTTTTATTCTGTCATAAGATGCAAACTTAAAACTCTCCCTCAGAATGGGATGGCAAAAGCACAAAGGGAAGTAGAGGCGATTATAACGAATGGATGAGCTATTTTGCGTCTGGTTTTGTTGCTCTGGTCATGGCAAGTGGTAATGTCTCGTAGGAGGCATTACTGATTGATTTTTTTATTTTTACCTTATTTTATTAGTCGTGGAGTGGAAGTGCATGCATTAACAAATCAGGGCAAGGTTATATTTGCTTAAAGAACATGAAAATATTGATGTCGGACAGTCAACCATTGTCTATTTTTTCCAATCATCTGGACCTAAATGTTGGACACGAGAGTCCAGTAAAAAAAAAATAGGGACTGGACAGCCCAAATGCTCAAGTGACAGTCCATTTTTTAGAACAAAAATGCACCGCAACTCGTTCACACCGGTTCGTTGAATTAAGAAAATGGTATCATCACATCAAAGATATCACAATGATTGGAGGATAAGATTAGTGAGCTGTTGATCAATTGATTATGTCCTGATGAGTTGTTGTGCAAGAGAGGACGTACGGGATTAGTGCAAATTAAATGATGGTGCAAGGCAAAGCAGAGCAAGTTGAGCGTTCGTGCGAGGGTCACCAGTACAGATGTACCCGGAGTTCTTCAGATAATCCGAAGTAGGGTTGCTAGTAGGCCGGGTAGGTCGCTAGTGCAGCGTGACAGTGTGACACGGTAGTCAGTACATTTTTTTTTTCTCAGGGAGCATAGTCAGAGGCAGATCTAGTTGGGTGGTGGACGGTATATCTAAATGTTTGAAAAACATCGTGACAGTACCTTTTAATGAAACAAATTTATTGATGTAATTAATTCCGATCTTGTTAGTTTAGAATTTGTAAGATATTAGAACTATTTGTATTGTACTTTTAAAAAAATTTGATTATATTTGTTGGATTTACGATGTTACGAAACCATACAGTGCATGTGCACCGGATGAAAATTTTATACACTATGACAAGACTAATTTATTCAGGGAGCTGCTAGTAGTGACTTTGCGTGAAGAATTACCAAAGCTACTTTCAAACTTGCACGACACAGGTAGTTTAATACATGTTTCGTGCAAATTCATGCAATGGCAATGCACCGCTGATTTTTACAATTATTTCTACGGGGAAAGTGAATTTCCAGAAAAAGTAGAGTAGGTTAGAAGATTGACCTAAAACATAGCATGGTATTTCTAATCCAATTTTTTTTCTTACAGAGAGAGAGCTTTACGATATTTGAGTGGACGATACAGAGATCGAGGCTAAGCAGATTTCTTTAGAGTGAACAAGATCATGTAACAGATTTAAATATCTGTTTGGATTAGCCTAGTAAACTATTGTTGGAGAACAAGGTTACTAGAAACCCGAATCGGCCAAGCGTGAGGGAGCAAGCTGGATTTGGCAGGAGCGACGCAACGCAACTAAAGAAACTAATAGGACGGCAAGCTTGAGATAACACTGAGGTTTCCTCCTTGTTTCCCTTCCTTGCCTTGTACCTGAATCTGGCACAGCCTCTGCACCTCGTAATTTTTTTCTATACTGCTAATATAACACAGCTTCTGCTGTCTTTCAGAAAGAAAAATAGCATCCATGGCGGTTAGCCATTTACAAATAACTACGAACTCTTGTCTCTTGCACGTTGGTTGGTCTTTCGAGGGGAAGAAGGAGCAGGCAGCGCACGAGCAGTATCGAATCGCTCGAGCTCGTGTCGTGCCGTCGTGCGTTTCCCCCGGGACCTCGGCAGCGTGGCCGCGCCTCTGCTGCTCTACCGGTGCCAAAAGCCCAACCGTAAACCCAAATCTCTGCATTTCTTTTCTATATCTTTACTTGCCTCCGGCGTGCAAGCTTGCCTAAGCTGAGAATGTAGTGTATATACTACTAGGCTGCACGCTCAGTTCCAAATCTTACGACGCTATCATTTCTGTCTTTTTTTTTTTTTGCGTAGATTCTTCTGTACTCACATGTAATTTCAAAGACCGTTTTAGGGATTGTTTGGTTGTCTGATTTTATGCGGCCAGACTCGTAGGAGCCAGGGAACCAGTGTTTGGTTGCTCGTTGTATCGCGTGAGCTTGTATCCATGCATGCAAGATGGTTGTTTGGTTGCCTGTACGCGGTGTGGATACCAGGCCAGCACGATGCACAAAGCACTCGTAGTTAGGCTCGTGAGATACGAGCTCCATGACCGTTTCCTCAGAACCAAGTTGAGACGGTGCTCTCGTTATTGGACGAGGCTCGATGTGAGATGGCAACCAAACAACCCCTTAGTTGCTGCCTAGTGCACTCGTTTGCATTGCTATTCAGCAGCAAGTCTGCTGCTGTAGTCTTGGAGTTCCATAGGCCCAAATTAGCCTGACAAAAAAAAAATCATCGTCAGAATGGCTCCAATGACTAGGGACAGCCCATGCCCGAAGCATGAGCCCCGATGACAAGACATGAGCTTCACAGAAGGCCACCTCCAGCCAACTCAAAGGGGAGCATGCTTGAATAGAATAAGTTTGCAGATGCTTCTCAAGAGTGAATTAAGGCGTCCAAACGTTGGCCAATCTCTCGTTAACTAATCAGTAATCACAACTCCACGAGTACTTACTCCTTCCACTATCTATCCACTTATCAGTATTAAACAAAGATATACAGTACAAGTATTACAATAATTACACTTTTAATCTTCACAATAAACTTATAACATGAACCATGCTTTTTGCAGTATATGGACTCATGTTGCAAAGACGGAATAAGTAGTAAATTAGTATTGTTTTATTTTAGCTACTGATCAGGACCGTGGAGTAGTGCGCACTACGAGGCCGTCACGATGCCTGCCTTGCCCGTCGATCGATTATTTTTTTTTCTTTGGCATGTCACCGAGAGTCGGTGTGTATGGCACGTAGCCGCCATTAATGTAGAATGTAGAGGATATTTTATTGCTGAAAAAAAAAAAAAAAAGAAAATATTTGACCATATGCTTCGCAATAATTGTGAATGTTTTTTTTTCACAAGGTAGGCAGCTCAATTTGCCTCTCTTTTTTCCCCAGTTAGTGGTATTTTTAAGGGAGTAATATACAGTGATTGTGCAAAAGACAATAATAAAGTTTAGATTGTTAGAATTGGGAATCGATTTCAGTAGGATATCCTCTGGTCAAAACAGCTTGCTCATTTCGCTCTAGATTTTTAAAAAAGTTGACACTGTGCACGGGTGTTACCGTTTCTTCGGTCGTACTCCATTTGAAGGCTTTATTGTTTCCAGGGGAGAGAACCTTACGAAGGGCTAGTGTGGTCTCTGCACTGGGTTCTAGGCTTAGTTACTTAGTTTTCTAACCATCTGTTTGGAAAGCGTAATTTTATTTTAAAGATTTCACATAAAATAGTTCAATTCAAACGGAAATGTAATAAAAATTTCGAGCTTCAAACGATCCAAATGTTTGTTAAAAGTAATAAAATTCGATTGAACAAGCTTTGCTTGTCTTTGGGCTTGAATTTATGTTTGCTTAAAGTTGCAAGATGGTCTACGGGCTAAAGCCTTGCGGTTTGCACTTAGGTGGGCTAAGACACTGCTTAATTAGGCCCGTTATTTGTTTAGAGGAAATAGGCTTTGCTGTGCTTTATTGGGCTTCCCAATCGAATTTTCTCCCACTTACAAATCGTCGTCCCTCCCCTCTCTCTCTCTCAGGCTTTCATTTAATTTAATTTTCAGTTCAAACTGGAAATTAATTACTGGTAACTTTTGAATTCAAGAAACCCCTTCAATTACCATTGTTTCTGTTGGAATAAGCGCGGTAATAAGAGCAAGTTTTTATATATTATACCATATAACAATATGAGTACATATACATGATTCAAGAATGACCATACTGACATATTTAAGAAGATGAAATAAATTATGTAGACTATGGCATTCATGAAAAGAATCATGTCTACTATGGCAATATGGAGGAAATAATATGTGATTGCTCTCAGATTTTAGGGTTTGGTTTGAAGATTATAAATCTTCAACCTTACTCATGAATGGGCAAGACAACAAATTGAGTGAATAAGGCTTCAAACCCTTACCACCTTAACATGCGCAGATGGAATTGATATCAAGATTCACTGTTATGTAAAGTCCTCAATTAAATTCAGAGCAGTATGTATCCAGATTAATATATAAGTGAGATATACTAATCAGGTCAATATAGCTTATTGTAACCAGCCAACAGAAGAAGTAACTAACCCAATAGACAGAATGTAGTATCTGTAGTTTATTACTTTTATCTACAAGATTCAGATCAGCAAGCTAATTGAACAAGAAAAGCTACTGGAGCATAGACAGAATCTGATCAACAAGCTAACCGAACTGATAAATCACAAGCAATAGTCACAGATAAGCCAAAACTGAACTGGATTAACAATCTGACTATCAAACAGTGAAATAATCAAAACTTCTAATGCATGTAAGTCTACCAGTTCAAGGCCTTATTCTCAAAATAAATTATCAATATCAATTCTACCCTAGAATCATCACAGAGGCAATACCAATCTCAACCCCACAGGCAGCAGAACAAGAAGAGAGTAATCTGAAAATTTACTCACTGCGAATAAGCACTCGAAGCTATTCAAGAAGAGGGGCAAGGCACGACAGATCGTCGCTGACCCAGAAAACCAATAGCCGCTGCAAGTGCCACAGGAAAACTGGCTCGGTCCCGGAGATACAATGCCCAAACCGCAATTGAGGCACTTCAACTACGGAGATGAACCTCACTAGAATGCTGCACAAGATCAAAATCTCCAACCAAAAGTACCTCACAAAGGTTCGGTCTGAGAGACCAAACCTTCCGAAAGAAGTTTAACACAGAACCAATATTGGGCACACCAAACCGATAGCAAAGCTAAGCCAATTAGTCACCAGATCAAGATTTGGCGCACTAATTCACTGGCCCAAATCCGTGATCAAAAGAAGATCATAAAAGGGAAATATGGGGATTGAGTCTTCCTTCCTTGTTTTCCTCTTATTTTCTGCTTAGTAGATGCAATAGGGCATGGATTAAAAAGAAGAGGAGAACCTGCAGCAGCCACCAGTTCTTGACCCATTCTCCTCATCGGCTTAGCGAGGAGCACGCCCGGATTTCCCAGAAACCCGGAGCTTCTAGTCCAAGACAGTTCAGATTTGCTCCAAGCACTTTTCCAGAAGAAGAGGGAAGAAGAGCAGGTGCTGCCGCCATTTCACCCAAAGGAGAGGACTTCCCTCAGGTCTTCTTATCCTGAGTGTGCCCTAATGGGCTAGTCGAAAGTCCACTCTGCACGCTAGGCCAGCCCAACAAGCATATATGAGAAAATAAAGCTAAAACATCAAGTTTTACAACAATTTCTTCTATCCGTTTTAGTAGTAGTATACTTGTACTCTCTCTGTTGACGAGTGTAAATGTGTGTAAATTGAATGGTTCTTTTCTCACCATATGTCCAATTTGTTTTTTTCGCTCATAGATTTCCTCTTGCAACTTTCTTAAAATCCTCATATTTTAAATCCTTATGCAAGATCAAAATAGGTCACGCAGAAATGAACAAAGGGAGCATCTTTTTGTTTGGATGCAAATGAAAACGGAAACAGCCCTTGGCTCGATGGACGCTTAGTTGTGTCGTGCCATCTGTAGCCGTTGATGCATTGAATTTGAATTTCGCACGGATTCAAAAGACGGAAATTGATTTACTACAAATCGAAGTTGAAGATGTACACACATCGAGACAAACAAGGGCATGCATTAATTGGAGATACAGAAGCAACAACAATGTAAAAAAGAAAGAAAGAGAGATGATTTAAATCACTATTTTAAAGCTGTACGAATATTAAAATATAAATAAAAAATGATAAGTATTGATTATTATCCTTTTATTTATTTTAAAATTTACACAACTTATCTTAAGATTTTATGCATACTAGTTCAATGCCCGTGCGTTGCTACGAAAAATAAAATTGGAAACGAAATATAAATACATTTCAAATTCAAGCAGTAGGCCACAAGGTAAGCAAGCTTCCAACAATATCGGTTAGAACAGATAGCATTCAACCGCACAAATAATCCACACTTACGCCAAATATACAAAAGCATTCCACCACAGGAACAAAACAAGTGATATCGTACTCAAGATGCATTGAATATGCAATAGCAAAGGAGACAAGGAAAAGTTATGCTCGACTTAATGTTACGCTCCACCAATATGTGCCTCAAAAACAAACTTGAAAATAGTAAGGTAAAGAAAAAACTTCCAGCTTAAGTTTAGCATACAAAGGAGGTGAAATCTATTAACGAGGCAATGACCAAAAGAGACCGTAAAAAGGAAAAATATTATGAACATCAAATAGTTGTCTTTTAGCACTTCGACTCCTCCTGCACATCCTTCGCAAGAACTCGATTCGCAATATGAATCAAATTCCATCATTGCCCTTCCAAAAAAATCTCAAGAGCCTCACAGAACCAACGACGACAATGCTTAATGTTGGCAACAAAGGAATATAGTAGATTATGGAACAGTTAGCACATGTCCCACTTGCCTATCGCAACTCACATAGTATCTATGCAAGCTCCCCAGCAGCGTACATGCAAATGGAATGACTAATTAACCGAATCCAAACCCTTCATTTGCCTCATGAATAGCCAATAACAACCTCTCCTGGAGCTGGTCTTTGGATGTGTACTCAAGCAAATCCAGTTGGTTAAAGCTGCAGCAAGTAAATCAAACTAACAAGTGAATAGATCATTTCCCTGCATGCAAAGAAATAGATAAAACTCATAGAACATGGGTTTAGTGCTTTTGCAATCCAAGAAATCTTGTAACATGATTGACTGATTTTTGAATTAGCAAATCTTGTAACGGAATTTGAATTAGCAAATCGTAAAGATACAAACTACTGGTACACATACCCACTCACTGGACCAGGATTTTGTGAGGTATGCACATACCCTACATATGATCCGTTCGCAATCTAACAAAAGCTTCAAGGATTTCGTGCATTCAACAACCGATGAGATAAACCAAGCAGAAATTCATGTAAAATCCGTATCAGAAGAGAGGAAGACAGATGATCAATCGGATGATCACAAATAACTATGATCACAAATTCCGAGACACCTGCAACCGAGGGAGCAGCACCATGATGTGAGAAGTTACAAAAGGTCAAGCAATAAAAGAAAACTAGTAAGTTACAGAAGTTACAGTATGTGAGAATTTACAAAAGTGACAAACTGGGAATCAACAAGTGAACACCAGTGGATAGGTAAGTTTTGCACAAGTTACATCTGCAAGAGACTTCACACAGGAAAAGGAGAAGAGTTAAGCTCAAATGCGTAAGCACTAAACTATGCCTCGCCGTTTATTTGCAGAGGAAGTGTAGTGCTCAATTCTTTGCTAGGAGCCTAGAACTACATCTCTCACATAAGCACATAAGCAAGGATGACCAAATGAGTTATTGGAATGGAAGCAGAGTACTACAAAGTTGCTGATTTATCGCTTATTGGAATGGAAGACAATATGACTTGTGACACGACTATCAAGAAGACAATATGCTAAGAGGATGGAAGTAGCATGAGATGTTTTTCTAGATTAAGCTATATTGGATCACAAGAGCCTTGTGATTTATCACAAGCGAATGCTTTGGACATTGTGGAGAGGTTGATCTCAATCAATGGCGGCGGATCGTCCCAAGAGCCAACCCCAAATAAACGGAAACAAGAAAGCCACTTGTTTCAAGTAAGAGAGGAACTCTAATATTGGTGAGAAGGTTGGTGTAGTAGAATTTCAAATGAAAGGGCAAAAATCTTTGCATGGGTGGATAGTCGCGAGGATGATGGGGAGGTGATTTTTCAAGAAAATAAGGATATCTTGTTGCACAAATCAACCGATAGAGGGAAACCAAAGAGTCATCTTCCAGGGCAAAGAAATGCTCCACCGAATTGCACTCGTGAAAATAAAATAGGGAGTGCAAAAAGCAATTAATTCCCAACTATGTGGAAGGTTTGAAACTTTTCCTTTGTCGATTCAAGACTAATCAAAAGTGATGTAAAGAGTAAGCGGGCTTTTGGAAAGAGGACTAAGAAAAACATTTTGAAGGACTTAGGTGATCTATCAAATGCCAAATCTTTGGAAGAACAAAGAGAAAAGGTCACAGAAGCCAAGATGATGTTGGTCCAGATGCTCAAATGGCTCTTGAAGCTATAGAGGCACTGGCATAGTGTTCACCTACTAAAATTTTGTCAGCTAAAGGTGAACATCCATTGGATAGAGAGATGAGAGATGAGAAGTCTAAAATAGTAAAAAGTCATTCAAAGAATCGCCCTCCTCAAAAGAGAACTGAAAAATTACTAATTTTTACAAATTTTATTGACGTGTGGAAACAGACAACTGAAAAATTACTAAATTTTACTACTTTACACAATCTTGTAATAGAATTTGAATTAGCAAATCACTACCCGTTTTCAAAACAAACTGTCACAAATGCTATCAAATTTAATACCATGTACAGATCCAAATGTGAATTTTATAGATTAGATGGTAATAGAAATTACGCCACTACCTTCACATCATGCAAATCAATGTCCACAAACTGCACCAACTTGTCATTAAGCATATGCTCAACCTACCGTAACAGTGTATCGAGGTTATGCCACCTAAAGTGGAAGTATAATTGCACCATCTAGTAAAATGGGGTTAGTTCAATTCTCGTGATGAAAGCATACAGTTTGGGGTTAGTTCAATTCTCGGTGATGAAAGCATAGAGTTATGAGTTATGATATGACCGGATGAATTCTTCATGTAATGGTCAAACGACTTGTTAATGTAGAATTGCACAACTAAGTAAATGAGTCATGCAATTGGGTGACAATATCGGAAAGAATTGTGGTGATCAAAAACATTTAGATGAAAGAATGCATGTGTAGTAATGTACATATGAATGCTTACACAGGGAGCGCAGAACTTCCTTGTATGTCCCAATTTCTCTTAAGGCAATTGTAAATTTGGTCATCACAGTCCTAGGAAAGAGGAAAACGCCATACTTTACAAGAGAACCAACCAATTTAGAAAGCGAAGAAAAATAACATTGATAACGGATGAAATCGATGACGGCTATGATGTCTTGTAGTTTTCATTGATACAAGAAAATTATCCAATTTCAAGCAAGCATGAAAACAAAATGATCCTGAATGCTCACGTCAGAAAATAGAAGAGAATATAACTAACTCACAACACAAAATAGAAGAGAATAGGACTAAAACAAAACTAAATAAATATATTTGTATGAGAAATGCATTGCTAACCTCCAAAAGCAACACTGATTGTATCATTATGACCCCCTCCAAATGTTTCCAATGAACTTGCGAATGCAATATCTCCGCCATCATATGCTTCCCCTAGTCCTTCACTGAAATAAAAGGGCAAATGTAAGTATTTGTAATCCTATATAGCAGAAAGTAAGCACAAATTAGGGAGGAGAAAAGGGCTGAGAGGACAACACGTGAAATTGTGAATGAGAACCCAGCCCATATTCTCCAATAGAATCCACAAATTAGGGGGAGAAGGAACTTTTGGGTTTGGTAACTCCAAAAATGCCACCTAAATGAGATGCAAATGATCACTTATGTGTATTTGTGGCAACCTTGGTGAAACTTCAAGCATCTCTCCTCAAGGATTTCAAAGACCTTCTTCAAGTGACTATATCTATTTATTGCAAGGAGAACAAGTTAAGCAAGTGTTCATGAACCAAAGAACACAATTATTCAAATTTTGGTGAATGGCAAGATCCCCAACCAACTTAAAAGGTTAAGCGGACTACAAATTTGCACGGAGTTGAGACTTGATACATTACACACGATGGAATAATCTATAATACAAAAGATGTATCAAATCAAATGCACTGCTTTGGCCAAATTATGATAGTTTATAACGGACTCCTCATAGGCTCATACCCTTGCATTAAAAAGGCATTTTCTCTACAAATCACGACAATTCCAAACCACCAACTACAAACAATTCACGACCAACAAAAGAATCAAACAATCCTAAAAATGTACAGCCCCATTTGGAACGCAGGAATTGAATCGTTTCCTGTGAGATTTCTGCATTCCACTGATGCTTTAGCCATATTTATTGGTTCATATTCTTATGTTCTTGATGTTTCAATAGGTGAATCAGAAGATGATCTTAACACTTACCGCTAGCATCATGTATTGGAGCCTACAGAAATAGCCATAGTCACAATATGGTGCGGTAGCCGGAGTAGATGCAACAGTGAGGTGGATCCATCAGAGAAGGTGGTGTGGATCCCGCCGTTGTTGGATCCGACCAACCATGGCCGACCGCCTTGTTCTATGTCACGGTGGGGTGGAAGGAGGAGGGACCGCTTTCTCCAACCGAACACGAAAGCCACCGGCTCAAACTGTGATGTGGAAGCCAAGGATTGCACATGTTGGAGGCAGATCACAGACAAAAAAGGGCACTAGTGGCTGCCGACGATCTGTATCGATGCCTATCCAGTGACTGCAAGCCCTATAGCCGAGGCCTCCACCTCAACCCGACCACCGCTAGTGACCATCGAGTTCGGCCGCCTGGCCTCCATGAGCCCCGCGCAGTGTCCGCAGCCTCCACCATGCTCGCCGCCATTGTCCTCCGCCATGCCCCTGACCACCTCGGCCTCTGTGAGTCCTACGGCTCTAGCCTTCGCAGCCTGCCGCCGAGCTATGTCGGTGGGGAGGAATCGGGAGGACGGAGAGAGGGGAAAAAACTGCTCCAACCTTAGATCTAGATCTAAAGGCAGCACGAGGCAGAATCCCTCACCTGGATCACTTCTGGTAGCCGCCGCCGATGGCGTCGTAGTCCTCCTCGACGGCGGTGCTGACGTAGGGGACGGGGAAGTCCTTGGCGGGGTCAAATTGGTTGGCGGCCATGTAGTGCTCGAGATCGGGCTTGCGGAGGAGGTGCGGCGGACAGGCAGGTGGTCGCAACGGCGGACAGGTGGGTGGTCGCAGTGGCGGTCGCACGTGTAGTACTTGATATCGTACACGGTCTCCGGGTCGGTGGTGGCACGACAAACCTTTGGGGACGTCGTCGGCGTGGTGGTGGCGGCGGCGGTACGAGGGCGCTGGGAGGCTGATTGCGGTACTCGGCGAAGCGCCACGAGCCGATGATCTCCATGGCTTGAAGAATGTGCGGAAGGTCTCGAGGCGAGGAGGCGCTTGGAGGCGAGGAGGCGCCTGCAAATGAGAGCGGCGGACCCACACCTGGCAAGCTGGCGCTGCCTGCTCCTCGCCAAGAAAAGATGAGGTATGCATATATGTTGAGCGACACAACACTTGGAGATAGGACTTTTGATGGAAAATTATTATGCACAATTAATTTTAGTGTATTAATGATAAGTCCGTTCAGACTCTTAAAAAATCCTAGATCCGCCACTGAATGAGAGCGCTGAGTGAGAGGGGGTTGGGGGCTGAGGAGTGGGATCCGTGGAAGAACGGACCGCTACCACTAACTCATGTTTTATAATAGTAGAGATAACCACACTGCTCAGAAAGAAATCGAGAAATTATCTCGACCTCCACCTCGTACAGGAAATGATTCAAACCAGAACCGACCGTGCATCGCGTTGACGCTAGCCTCCCAATCGATCAAAGCACACGAGACGAACAAATTTAATTAAAATAATATAATCTCCATGTTGATTTCGAGTTAGCTCGCTCGATGCCGTGATGGAGATTGGAGAGGAATATAGGCAACGTGTTGCGATGCACGCGTCGCATCGAACGACGACGATGATGGCGCCCAACCCCGGAAACCCTAGGCTCCGCCCCGGCGACGGCCTCTTCGCCGCGCTCGCTCCCGACATCAGCTTCGCCGACAGCCTCCGCCTCGTCTGCCGCCCGTGGCGCGTCTACTGCCTCCGCCTCGGCCGCCCGTCGCCGCCCTACCCGTGGCTCATGCTCCCGCAGCACGCCTCGCCCGGGCCCCAGCCCGCCAACGCGCGCCGCCGCTTCTACGACATTCCCGCCGGCCGGGCCTACTCTTACCTGGTCCCCGGCGAGGCCTTCCACCGCTGGGTTCGTCCTCGCAGCCGGGGACCTGCCGCGCCGCCTCGTGCTGATGAACACCATCACCACCCTGCGGGTCGTCGTCCCGTGGCCGTTCGGGCATTCGGGGAGAACTACATCGACCGCTTCCACGCCGTCGTGACGTCCTCGCCGGCCGCCCGACCGGAAGGGCTTCCTCGTTGTCGCCAGGGACAGGCTCCTCGCCTACTGCCGCCCAAGCCGCGGCGGGGGGTTTCGCACCCTGCGCGCCCCGGGGCTCCGTTACGACGCGGCCGCCAGTGACGTCGGCTCCGTCGGCTCCATGGTGTACCTCCTCGACGACAGGAGGAAGCTCTGGCGCGTCGACCCCGCCGACCCGGAGCCCAAGGTGGAGCGCAGGGACACGGCGTTCCCGCTCCCGCACGGGGAGAAGAGGCCCCACTGCCTCGTGGAGTCGCTCGGCCACGTCCTTCTCGTGCTCTCGGACGAGCACCACAAGCGCGTCGCGCTCTTCAAGCTGGACTGGGACGGCAGGATGTGCGTGCCTGTGGGCGGCTGGCGCGGGTACCGCGTGCTGCTGCTGGACCGGGTTCTCGGTGGCTGTTCCAGCTTCAGCTGCGGCCGGCCGCGCACCAGCCGTCGAGTCTCATTGACGCGGGTGCAATCGGTGGCAGTGGCGGTGGGTAAGTTTGGTTCTGGGCGGAGTCGAGGTTGGACTCCGGACCGGACGATCTGCTGGTGCTGAAGAAGACGGAGCCGCACCGGCATTGCTAGTTCAACGCCGGGGACTCGTTTTGGTTTTTCCCGGCCATTGATCCAGATGATACGGCATAGCTAGATGGATGGCTAAGGCTTTTCTTTATGTCGACAAGAAGCACAAAACAGGAATAGGATGACTCAAATGAGCATAGAATAGCCTAGTACTACAGTAGTACAGGCCTAGCTAGTTGAAACGTTTAATTCCTGCTTCTGCCATGCTGTTCTGAACTTCTGAACAAATAGTGCAGAACATTCGATGTAGTAGTAATATCTTGCGAAAGATGTATTTCTTTGGCTTTTTTTGTTGAAGATCAGTTCATCTGTTCATGTACCAGTGACAAGAAAACAAAATTGTGAAAAGTTGCAGTTATTTGAAGAGCATTGGCTCTGCATTCTGTTCATCCAAATGAGATGTCAAATGAATTGTGATGCAAGGAGTAATAATACAGGTAAATAATCATTTGTCGACAACTGCTGATGGTGTGGAATTGGGGCGGGATGCTAATGCTTATGCAGGGGACCTCCATTGTGGATGCCTGAGCTTCCATTCTGCATAAAAAAGGGTGCAATCTTCAGTTCACCTTGAGTACTAGCCAAATGTGCGAGGTGGAGGCATTGAATTTATTTCGCCTGAAAAGTTGGTTCTTTCAGATTTCATCTGCTTTGAAGATTCAGTAATATGCATCATCTTCTGTCAAGCTAAGATCAAGTACAGCACATTTGTATTGTAAAAGGTGAGCAGAATATTAGTAAATGCTTCAGTATTGGTCTGCTATCCTATCAAAGTAGCATGACAGGTTGATTTGCACTTATAATGTAACACTGTTTCTTCCTTCAGTTTATTCACTGATTAAAGGAAATCTTTGCTATTTTGACCAGCTGCCAAACTCCTAAATTCCCCAATTCCTATAATCACTGAAGCATTATTGGTCAGATTCATTCATTTTTCCTGAAGTGCAAGCACATGACAACTGTATTTTGAGACAGTACACAAGCCAATGGTGTAGTTTTGTTCAAAAAATACAGCTGCTCAGGAAAGAAACTAACCTGGTGAGATGGTATAAGGTTGTGACAAGTTGAGCCACAAGGATAGGCGCAGTCAACTTCTTGGGCAACACCCCTTTCAAAGAACCAATCAGCAACCATCTCTGCAATTGTCTGAAACTCCAACATATATTAACCAAAGCACCATCCATATCTAAAAAAGGTACATACAGCTTGTTCTGGTATATTATTAGCACCTTATTATGTAACCTGGGGGAACTTGGTGCAAACCATGTGTCCTGCAGCTCACTCTGGCAATGTGCAAAGCAAGAATTGATGAACATCCCTACCTTCAGTTCACCTTCAAACTGTTTCAGAGCTGTCAACATTGAGCTTCTCAGGCCTGCAGACAAATTCAGAACTCTGAAGAATGTCTTGAAGACAGCAACTTAAATCTAGAATCTCACAGGTGTTCGTTCAATGTAATCTCAATCTGAATGCTATGAGGACAATAACTTAATCCAGAATCTCACATGACAATTTAGTATGAAGACAAAATGTAACCTTGTAGAATTGCAATTTGGGATTTGCTGCATGCACTAGGGTCTGATTTACAGTGGCTCCAGTGCCCTCCAGGATCAGATGAAGGGGGAACAAAATTGTGATGGAACTGCCCAAAGAAGTAAAGGCGTGCATTATCACTTGTGATCAAATGCTGAAAAATATTAAGCAGCATTTTTTTTTACCTGATATATGTCGTAAGCTGAATTCAAGATGAAATATGGGGTTCTGATGTTTGGAAGTGCATATTGCGGAAAGAAGCACTGTACAGGAAGATGGCAAGGGGGATTAGTTTTTTTAGATAAAGGAAAACAATCCGGCCTCTTCGCTCAAGGAGGAATACGATCAATGGGGATTAGCAAGGGGGATTAGTAGGGCTTGCGATCAATGTAATTCGGTATTCTGAAAGGGGAGGAAGAATATGAAGAGCAGAGACCTGGTATGGATATTCTGTCGAACTCAAACAGTCTTTGTTCAAATTCTTCTGGGCTCCCTACACGAAAACTCATGGCTTTGAACCATCGTCAAATATTCCAAAATTCAATGTGAGAAGACATGTTTAACTAGTCACAAACCTGCAAAGCGACTAGGCTGCTAAAGAAAGGCCTAACGGTGTTGTTACCAGAAATGTCGTCCCTGCAAAATGACATGATGTTCTTTTCAACACAATGACTAAAAGCATCAGGCAATCAAAGTAAACTTTTGCTTAATTAGCCTTCAATGTTACACATCAAGGAAAAATCCGGCGTCACTCAGGCATTTCACCGTGGCAGCACCTCCGAGACGCTCCTTGAGGTTGTCGCAGTGGAAGAATGTAGCTAGGCCTCCTGCTGAGCAGCCTGATAGCAGAACCTGAAGGATGCAGAAGCAGAACTTACTCAAAACCATAAAATGATAACAGGACTAGCTCTTAAAAAAGACTGAGTTTTGCTGTTTGTGAATCACCAGAATGAACTTTTGAAGTAACCAGTTAGAGTGCACAACTCATTTTGCCATCCCAGCTTTATTTAATTATTGGGACAAAAATGATGTTTATGCAGAAAGTACCAAGGTGAAACCACAGGTTTGGAGGAGAATTAAGGAACCTTTTCAGCTTTTGCAAGGCCCTTTGGAAGGAGATCACTGATAATAGCATCCCATATCCTTTGACCTCTCAAGTAGAGGACTGAAGACTGCAAAGTGGCAAACACAAAACAGTGAGAAACTGCTGTAGAATGCAGAAACTTATATACACTTGCTGACTTGAGTTGTGATTTGAGGGAGGGGCTCATACGCCACGTCTGAACTCTGAATCACCAGAGAAGGAGCCACCGTCGCAGTAGCGCAGCTTCACGCGATTCCAGTTGTAGAAATCTGCTCAATTTTGTTGGCAAAAAAGCGCGTGAAAAATCTCTAATATTGTCAAATATGACGATGAACTAGGATAATTCGCATTTCGATAAGCTAGGGAGTGGCAGTATTAATTGCAGAGCAAAGCAAGGGCAATACTGTAAAATTACTGTGGCAATCGGGAGCTAACTAGCTAAGCTTGCCTTTAGAAGGATGAAGACTCGAGCTGCTGGCTAACAAAACTAATAGTCACATATTAACTACTATAAATTTCGTCTAACATGACTACAAATATTGCATATTATTGAGTTGCATGCACCAACTAGTTCACCCAAAAGCTTAAGCTGATGAGGAAAGGTGAGCAATTCACTTATACTTCAACACTCCCCCTCACATATAGGCTACCTCAGGCCTAGATCGTGGAATAGAAGTGAGCTGCAATTATTTTTTTAATTGCACTAACCGGGTCTTGAACTCGAGACCTCTTGGCTCTGATACCATATTGAGTTGCATGCACCAACCAATTCACCCAAAAGCTTAAGCTGATGAGGAAAGGTGAGCAATTCACTTATACTTCAACACATATTGACCAAACAAGCAAACATAAAACTAACAAGAATCCAATTTTTGGACCAGAAAATTTTCAGGAGCTTGATGCAGAAGTGGCCAGTAACCGCAGCATTGCGGAACCTATATCCATCCCCACGTTACTGTAATTATTCTTGTAGGACAATACGGTTGAATTCGCGAGAAAAATCATGGACCTAAATAAAGCAACTGTTAATGCTACCTACCCGATTGTGATTGTTGATTCGCTGTCACCTTTTGAAAAAGCAAACTGTACCACCAAGAACCGAAACATATGTACGTAGTTGACGACTTGGCGTATAAGGATGAGCGGGTAAGATGAAAAGAAGTGCGTGCTTTTACTCTGATTGGTGCGTGAAACCAAACAATTCAGACGAAGTTGAGATTGGTCGTACCTGGGTTCATGGCCGGATCGCTGCTGAGCACGCCGGAGAAGACCTCGAGCTTGGTCATGAACCGGGTGGACCCTCGCCGCGTCCCTGCTCTCTCCGTGCACGATGGCACGTCGTTGCACCACCCGCCACCCTCGAACTGGAGCAGCCAGCTGCGAGCGCCGGCGCCGGCGCCACGGTGGAGGTGGTACGCCGGAGGGCTCCCGTCGAGGCACACTGCATATATACAACAATACAGAGACAATGTAAGCATGTCATGCAGTATCGTGTGTGTTGGAGTGTCTCTGATCTCTCCTACTCCATCTCTGTAACTTTTGTTGAGTGTGCGTGTGTGTGTGTTGCATGATTGGCCATGAGTGAACGCGTGCTAGTACACTGTACACGGGTTGGGACTTGAGATTGGGAATCACATGGAGGGCCCTTGCTGCGTTTGGCTTGCAACCACAAGATCTGACGGGCTGTACGTGTGTCTGGTTTGACATGTCTGGGAAATTTTAAGGAAACGACTCACATGTATAGTGCTGAATTTTCCTATCTGTTCTTGTCAATACACCGTGAATTCATCGTCGACAAATTCGGCAAGCGAGGTGCAATTGACAAAGCAACGGCACACTGGCATACGGTGCAGCCGTCCAGCAATCGGCACGCAAAGCTTACACAAGGCAATGGGGATTGGAAAAGAAACGTACGGATAAGAGAGAGAACTAGACGGGACGTGGACTTGCCTGCACCTGTCGCCGAAGCGCCCTGGAGGAGAGTCATGTCCACCACCAGCCTCTCCTCGACCACCTCCGCCGCAGCCGCGGCGACGACGACCAAAGCGACGGTAGTGAGCACAGCCGTGGCGACGGCTGCTGTCCATGTCCAGCGCCGCCGAGCCATGGCGGCATGGATAGAAACCAAGAACGGGCAGAGGAGGCCAGCAAGAAGAAGAAGAAGAAGAATACTTAGCAGCAGCCTGCCTGCAAACCTGCTAGATTTGGATCGCACCTGTCAGCTTGGTCCAGTTCAGGCCTGTCTTATATATGTGTGCTAGATTTGAAAGCGATATGGCAACGACAGGAATGCAACACATCGTGATTCGTGAAGACAATGGCAATGTAGCTATGTGCATTAGTTTCTTGCTTGGGATGTATGGGTAGATCACGCTTTTGGTTGGCCGATTAATTCTCTCACGCGCTTTTGATTGGTTCTGTTTCTTGGCCACAGATTTATGGTCTAGTTATTTTGTACGAGGATATTTCAAATTTTCAATAATGCATCAAAGTTTTCTTATAAGGTAAGGTCCGATCAAGGAGCTTGATTGTCACATTGCTCGCTCATATATATCAAGAGATTAACAGGACCTATGTTGCTGATATTAGTGTGCTGCTACTTACTAGCATTAGCATTATAAAATACAGTGGATATATACACACAAGTACATTTGAAGGTGCATGTATCTATTGTGTACTCTGCCCACAAAAGTAATAATGGAATCAAATAAGAATATTATACTACAAGCAATAATATCATCATAGATCCTATCTATCAATATCTTGTCATCCTAGTATATCACCAGGGGTGGGCATTCGGTTAATTTAGGTAAATCAATTTGTTTTTTAGTTTTAAAAAATTTGGTTTTGAAAAATGATAGCTGAGTTTCTGAGTCAAAAATGAAAAAACAAACCGATTTAGCCGAAAAAAATTGGTTTGGTTTTTGGTAAACCGAAAAAGGATAGCAGCATTGATATGTCCAACAACTCAATAAGCATGTTAATAAACATCATGCTAATTTAAATCTCAATATGTCCAATAAGAATGTCAGTAAATAGCATACGAATAAAAAGACGACACTGTTTTACTGTTTTAGGCACTACTATAGAGTACAAATTTAAACCTCAATCTACAAACTTTGTTCCAAATAGTACTTATATTAATACAAAGACAACTCTACCAACTAAGCACTTCCACCGGTGAGGTGATCAGACTTTTATTCAGATGTCCAGCATTAGCAACATAGTTCTTGGTGTAAGGATGCTGTGTAAAAGAAACTGTTAGATTTGGTTGGAGATTATTGGAGTTAGGCAACATCTGATGCTCAAGCTTCTACAAAGATATCAACAAAGAAGCCACTTACTCTTCTGAAGATAATCTTGGAAAGACAATCCTCCAAGCTCTAGAAAAGGAATTTCAGTTCATGAGTCGGATTGGCAATATTCGAAACAAAGGTACATCATCAAAATTCTCAGTGAAATGCTTACTTAGCTGCTGCTTATATTGTAAAGTTTCACACAACCTTAGTGTCCCCTATTGTTATCATGTCAATCAATATATCTTATCTTAGTTTTTTCTTTCGCAAATAACATAGGATCAAGTAGCTTCAGTGTTGTTTCTTAGAAGTTAGAAGTTCCATTGTTCTAGTGTTGAATTAACTTCATAATACAACACACATTTTGGTTTCATGTAGATTATGTCTTGTAAAGAATTTACAAAATCGATAGCATAATTCCATTAATTTTCAGAAAGCATATCTTTTGCCAAAATGGTATTATGCTAGACCAACGACAGGAATATTTTAACCATGGTTCATGATAGGGATTTATAAACATAATTCACAGAGATTACCTTCCTAAACTATTTTTACCTTCCTAAACTATTTCAATTCTATTTTGATTTATCCTCACCTTCCTCTAGCACAATAGTCATTAACCATCTCCTAAAGAGAAAAACCAATTATACTTCACTCTTTTGGATATTTATTTTTAAAATTTTAACCTAGACATGTCTTGAGGAGACCATTACTTTGGACAGTGTGAATATTTTAGCCAAACTATCATCATCTAACTTAAAAAGGAAAGGAGACAACATACAGAGATAGATACACCATACCACAACCGAATACAAATAACCAATAGTACTATAGAAGAGATTGTATGGAATCTCACCAAGATTTAGGAAGTAGTTTCACTAGGTTTGGTGATGGAATCGGATTTGGAGTTTGCCTTGGACAAATTGCCAACATCTTCTGCAATTATAGCTTAAATGGAATAAAATCAATCAACATTCAATTTTCTACATGAACAAGAAAGGTATAATTAAAGGCATCAATTAGTAAAGTAATTTGTCTATTTACCTTCCTCAATTTTGGCCAAGTCCATTGGATCTTCTTCAATATTGACAAGAAGGGATTGCCATAACCAATCCTATGTGCAAACTAGGCATTGGACTATAAAAGGCATGAGTGAGCTCCTAAAGTTATTGAGGACACGTTCCCCTATATTGAAAGTCGACTCAGATGTAACTATTGATATAGGAACTATTAATACATCACGAGATAAGTGAGGCAATATTGGGAATCTAGGAGAATTACACTTCTACCACTCAAGAAAATCAAAACTCGTTGTCTTCTTCATTCTTTTCACCAAGATATTTGTCAAGTTCAAGCTTACCGTGCCAGTTTCAGTATTGCTCATCCTCATCTTTTTTGTAATTAGGGATTTCATCAACCTAGTGCTCCTTTCATAGGTTCTTGCAAATCATTGGAATACAGTAACTTATCACTTGGAGCTTATAGCTTTCTATACTCATCAAATAAAGAACAAAAAGAATCATTTGGCTATCACGATTTTTATGGTTTTTGTCGACCTTCACCATGTACAAATCGAGCAACAATCGGTTGCTGCGGCCGTTGTTCCAATTCCAAACTAAGATGAGATCCCTTGACTCCCTGAGAAATGCATAGCATACATAGCATTAGTATTGTAGGGATATGTACTTTAGCATTGTTATTACATACCAATGGCAAGCATTGATATCACATACTAAATTTGTTCATATATAATTGTAACTACACACATTATTTGGAGCAACAAATACTAAGAGACCATCATTTCTGTATCCAATAAGGCCAAAATAGATAGTAATAACCGACCCACTCTCAATTTTATCAATTTGGGGTTTGGATCAGTTCTTTAGAGTTTACTAAGCCCACCCACTTGAGGTGTAATGGGAACACTCTCTTTGACCCATGTCATAGACAAATTCCTAACCAAAAGCAAGAGGAACAAAGCAGGAGCATGAAGTAATGCCTTACCTCACTAGACTCACAGCTGCATCGGAGGGCATAATAATGACATCCATTGCTATTTAGTGAAATGATTATAACATAATTAAAAATTTATAGTGTTACTAACATCCAGTCACAAAAAATGAAGCAATAACATTTACTTCATCTGATGAACACTATCACAAAAAAAGGCTGACATCAATGTTTGAATAGCAATCTAGCAGGGTATATCAATCTAAATAGCAATCTACTAAAATCAAAATTCAACATTTGCACTTTGCAGCATGTGCAAGCAATGTGAAGCTAACAACAAATCACTACAAAATAAGCTATGCTACTGTAATGTATTCATCAAAATTTCCGAACTTGAAATGTTTCCACAAGATTGCATAGTAGGGTGGAGTACTACATAAAACCATTGAGTAATAAAGGAACCAAATAAAACTCGGGTTTGAAATTTTATGAGGTGGAGTTCTACCTTGCCAGACAAAGGAAGCACAGAGCAGCCGGAGGGAGTTCAAGAGGAAGGAGGCCACACGTGGGGATGGTGTCGGCATGGTAGTGCTTGGGGATGGATGGAGGGGGAGCAGATGGAGGCAAGGATGACGTTGGCTCGAGGAGGCACCATGGGAGGAGGTGTTGGCCGTGGTGATGACATCAACTCAAGGCAGTGTCAATAGTAGATATCGAGGCATCGGAGGAGACAACAGAGTCCAAGGCAGAGGGCGATTCGATCTAGGGGTGGGACTTGGGAGCTTAGCTCGGGAATGGCGAATGGGGTGATTCAATCTAGGGGGTGGGGAATTTTGTGTAACATGTGATTCAACTATTCGGGTTTCGGTTTGTTCGGTTTCCAAAATGAAAAAACCGAATCCCAATAGTGTCAAAATAAAAACCAAAAGATAAACCCAAAAACCAATTTTCTTGGTTAATTATATACGTTTTTCGGTTTCAGTGAAATAATGCCCACCCTTACGTATTAGATAGTGGCATTGTACCCCCTGGTCAGTTCCACGATGACTGTGGTAGCGGCCACCCCAGCTCCTCTCTTCACAACCAAACCTAAAAAAAACACCCTAATCCCATGTCTAACCTCCTCCGCCACTCGGTCACCTCAAGATGTGATGCCTCATATAGTCCCTCCCCTCCCCTAAATCCAAGTTGCTAGATGGCCTAGATCAGGAATTCACACGTAGCCTGGAGTTATTGCCATATTGAAGACCCCCTACAAAGGGTATCCTCAATGATCATATCCACTGTTAAGCAGGATGACTTGTATATTTTAAAATTTGGAAAGATGTGTTATAAAAAATGCTAGATGAATTCTAACAGGATTAGAATTCCTACTTTTTTAGTTAGTTTTTTACTTCTCTTTGAAAAAGGAATGAGGAACAATATAAATTCATGGGAGTATTCATGGAGAACCCAAATAACCAACAAGGCATTAATCAACCCATTCAAAGCAAAAGATTCATGGGAGGATTAAAGCCTAGATTATTATGAAATATTATCAGTACAATCATACTTTAGCACAACCACAAATTCTTTAAGCACAATGAGAGACATAGAAGTAATTATGGAAGTCTATTAGTACAATCCTACTTTCTTTCAGAATATGATTCATACATGCACAGTTATCACTTTACCATTAACCGGTTGTTAGTGACTTTGCTATATACAATTTGGCAGTACCGAGGCATAGGTATCCCGCGGCCAGAGAAGCTTATCTTGAGCCGTCACAGCGCCTAAGCCCGAACAAAGCCACCTTTCGGAGGCCCACAGGTTCCGACCAATCCGACGAAAGGGAACCCGGCCGCGCGATAAGTCGAGCGCCCTCGGCGGTACTCACGGCGGTGGAAGGACGGCCAAACCAGCCACGCGAGGCGTTCGGTTCCGACCAAGCCAACCGGAGCGGTCCGGCCAAAGCGCTTCTGAGGTGGCGCCCACGAACCACGACAGCAGCGACCGAGATTGGCCCGACCAGCGGGTCAAACCGACCAACAACCGGCGAGCCCGTCTGCGTATTCATCAAGCGGGCGTCAAATCATCGAAACCGGCCTCTCGCTACTCACCCACCTAGGCGTAGCGATGACCCGTCATGGCAAAAGTGAACCGAGCGTCCCGCGCCTTCGAGCGACTTAGAAGGTGACACACCGCGTCAACACGACCTGGTAGCGAGGCGGTCGCCGTTCCGGGAGGATGAACCAAGCCGTCACCTGCGTCTCCACAGACTCCATATGGGGCGTCCAACCACTGTCGGAGGACAAGTCCAGTGACCGGACAAGGCAAAAGGCCGGATTCTAGGCGTGGGAACTCCATCCATCTTTTCCTTTTTCGCACTCCGTGTAACCTCCTTATGTCGGCCTTCCCGGGCTATATAAGGGGAGCTTGGCCCTTGAGGGAGAAGCGAGAAATAAGCGATCGAACATAGTGTTCGGGTCGCACTCATAGCCACTCCGGGCAACCCTGCGTATAAGGTGCCACGAGCAGGCTCGGCCCTTGCTTGTAACACAGCGGACACACGAGAATCAATAACATCAGACCACCCCTGTTTGGGTAAGGGCGTTCACTTTGAACCGATATAACTCTTGGACCTCCTGTCTTTTGGTCTAATCATTCAAGGAAGCGGGGGGCGTAGCCCCTCTAGACCTACAAATTTACTTGCGGTTCTCGAAACAAGCGGTTAGCGCGCCCGAGTAGGGGCTTCGCGCGTCATCGGCATCTCCGGATTCCCATTTGTCTCCTTGATGGCTTCCATCACCAGCAATGGCCTTCGCGCTGGGGCCGGATCGGTTCGGTTCCTCGACTTCACCACTCTGCGGCGGAGAACTTCGTCCTCATTCCGCGCACCCGAGACCGAGGCCCCAGGGCGCTGGACCTCGTCGCCAGCAGCCTCGACAACCTCCGACTTGAGGCGCCGCCATTCCGGGAGGCCTTGCCAGTAAGCGGCGCCACCGCCTCCGTGGGCACTGCATTTCGTGGCAATGGGCGGCTGTCGCCCGACCTCCTTCCACGAAATCTGAAGACTCCTCGGCGGCGACTCTGCCTCTTATGCGGAGCTATCTTGGAGGACCGTACTCCACGGCTGCGTGGTCGACATAGCTAATCGATCGGCGCTACTTCCCGAGCAAAAGCCGCCGCTCAAAGCAGAGGCGAGGCGTCGGCCGCGACCGACATGGGTCTCCTCGGACCCACCATGGCGAAGCTTCTCGGCGGCGGGAGGCGGAGTTCTGGCGGCGGACAGCAAGGCAAGGTCGACCGTCGAGGCCAAGCCAACTCACGCCACCAGGCGCCCGTGGCCCAGCGTCTTGTGCGCGCCAGTCTGGCGACAATGGCGAAGAAGCCGGTCGTTGCCCGTGTTTCCCCTTCCTAGCCAAAACCGCGCGGTACAATCTTTGCTCATGGCGTCCTGGCGAACGAGCACGAGGCTAGGGCTACCTACCGACACCTCCGGGGCGATGAAACCGCCGCCGTACAAAATGTGCCGTCCACGGCGTTCATCACTCGAGGTCCCATTAAGACCGCCAAAAGCCAAGCTTCGCCCGAGCCGTGAAAACCGCACCCATGATTGGGCGACGAACCTCCTACACTCCGGCGTGTGGCGTCTCGGACAACGCCACGACTACCGCGACACCCTCGACGCTCGCAAGAGGTCGGCCGGCGCTGGGGCCCATTCGCAGGTCGCGGACAGCGGCCGGCGTCGCGACCGCAGTCCAAGCCCGGAAGGCCCGGGACCTCAGGCATTCTCTCTGGAAATCCGTCGCGGATTTCCCGCTTATTCGGGCACCGGTGCTATAGCCAAATACGGGGGCCACGAACCCGGTGTTTGGCTCGAAGATTACGGCTACGCTGTCGGCCGTGAATTCTAATGATCTTTTATCATTGATACCTCCCCATTTACTGGCGGACTCGGCCGAGCTGGCTCGAGTACTGCCGTGGGATTTGTTAAGGCTGGGCCAACGAAGAAGCATGCCGTCGGAAATTTCGAGGCACCTGGCATACAGGAACTCTGGGACCTCAAAAGTTGCAAGCGGCGGACGGGGAAGCGCTCGGGACTACATCAAGCGTTTCTTCCAGCGGTGCAATGAACTCCCGACATCGGTGACGCCCGATGTCGTGGGGAACATCATCTGACTGCGTCGCGAGCCTTAGTCCATAAGTTGGGTTCGTCAAACCCGGGACCACCAAGGCTGCTCGACATTGCCACCAACCACGCCTCTGGCGAGGGCCGTGGGGCCATTTCGACAAAGGGAAGGCCAAGCGAGAATCGGCTCGAGCGCCGCCCCTTGAGCCACTCCGACAACAAGCGGTGGAAGGAAAACAGGCCCGCGAGGACCCGCGGTGCATAACCGCCGAGCCTTACGCCCGCGGCGGTAGCGGCGCCCGACCACTTCAAAAAATTGATGGAAGCAGTGTCGCACCACGGGTACCCGTCAAACACAAATGTCGGGGCTGCGAAGTCTGGCGTTCCTCTCGAAACCCACGCAACCACGGGGTAAGGAAAAAGCGACGACCGGCCGGAGGTCGAGGAGAAAAGCGGCGGCGGGTTCCGGAACCCGGCGGATGTCTCATGATCTTCGGTGGCAGGAGAGCTCTGGCAAACAAGCGGCGGAAGCTCGCCTACCGCGAAGTGCATCTGGTGACCCCGCGGTCGAAGTACCTTCGGTGGTCGAGTCTCCGATCACCTTTGATCGGCAGACCACCCGACCACGTCCGCTTTTGGGAAGGTACACTTCGTCGTCGACCCCATTGTGGGGTCGGCGCCTCACTAAGGTCCTCATGGGCGAGGCGGTGGTCTCAACATCATGTCTGTTGAGGCGTTCGGCATACTGGGATTCCCGCTCAACCTGCGACTAAGTAAAGCGCCTTTTCATGGCGTCATCGGGCGACAAGCCTACCCTCTTGGCGGATCGACTGTCCGTCACCTTGAGGGCAAGAACTTCGCGCAAAACCTCACCTTGAGGTTGTGGGGTTTGCGGAGCTCCTACCATGCCATCTGGGGAGGCCATGTTACGCCAAGTTCATGGCGATCCCGAACTATACTTACGGTGAAGATTAGGGGCGCGGGGCATCATTCAAGTGGCCTCATCCTTCGGCTGCCTTCAAGCTATGGCGGCGATTGCGACTTAACCTCGGCGGTCATTGCGTTCGCCGAGCTCGGACTCTAGAAGGAGGCCTCGGGTCCGTCCCTTCCTCCGACAAGTCGGGGCGGATCCCGAGTCGCCGAAGACACGAAGGGGTCGTGATCGACCGAAGACCTAGCCAAGACCGTGCGGGTAGGGTCCGCCCTCCCGCCAAATAGGAAGCCTTCGCCGACTTCCTCCAGGCGAATCGAGATGTCTTCGCATGGAAGACCTCCGACATGCCAGGCATCCCAAGGGAGGTCGCCGAGCACACCCTCAATATCCGACCTGGCGCAAGGTCGGTCGCTCAACGCTTCTTGCCGCTTCGGCGAGGAAGCGGGCTCATAAGCGAGTAGCCCAACTTTTGGGGCGGGGTTCATAAAAGTCGCCACCCGGTGGCTTGCCAGCCTATCTTTGTAAAAAAAAATCGGGCAATGGAGGATGTGTGTTGATTACGAGCTGAACAAGGCATGCCCCAAGGACCATTTTCCTTTGCCCCGGATCGACCGGTCATTGATTCCACGGACCGGTGCGAATCACTCTCCTTCTGGGCGCCTACTCGGGCTACCACTAGATCCGATGAAAGAATCCGACCAGCTCGCGACTTCTTTCATCACTCCTTTTAGCTCGTTTGTTACGGCGATGCCCTTGATCTGGCAGGTGCCACATACCAGCGGTGCATGTCGCTGTTTGATGACCAAGTCGGCCATAGCGTCGAGGTATCGTCGGCGACATCGTCGTCAAGACCGGAAAGGCGGTGACCTCGTCGCCGACCTCGAAGACTTTGCGAACCTCGGCGGTTTCGCGCAAAAGCTTAACCCGAAAGTCGTCTTGGGGTCCCCGAGAAGCTTCTCGGCTTCATGATATCCGGCGGCGACATCGAAGCTAACGGTTAAGATCTCGGCAATCATGAGAATGGGCGATTGCGTCTGAAGGCGTCGAAGTGACGGGGTGCCTCGCGACTTTAAGCCATTCGTGTCTCGCCTCGGCGCGCGAATCCGCTCTATAATTGCTTTCGAAATCGAACACCGGTTGGGCGCAAAGCCGAAGCCCTCGGCCAGACTAAAGGTCTTCTGACATCACCCTCGGTCTGACCGCACTGCGCCATGCGAGCCTTTGCTCCTCTACATTGCCGCCCGACCCGGTCTTGGCGCGACACTTTCGTCGTCGGCGGGCGGAAGAAGGCCGCGCCCTCAAGGTGCGAACCGGTCTACTTCATCGATGAAGTACTCTCGAGTCAAAGTCCGCTATCGCAAGTGCAAAGTTACTCTACGGTGCTAATCGCGAAGAAGCGATCCACTACGCCGGCGGCACCCGTCTCGTCGTGACTTCCTCACCCCTTGGCGAGATCGTCGCAATCGCGGCGCCTCGGGAAGGATAGCCAAGTGGGCACTTTCGAGCTCAGCGGCCCGCGACATTTCGTTCGTCCCGGGGCGGCGATTAAATCGCAAGCCCTTAGCGACTTCGTCATTGAATGGACCAAAGCCAGCGCCCGGCGCTTCGAAGACCCCGAATGTTGGGCGATGTGCTTGATGGATCCTACGAAGAAGCGGGCGGTATTTGGAATCGTTATCATTTCCCTTCGGCAACAAGCTCCAATATGCCGTCCGTTGCTCTTGACCTTCTGAACAACGTCGCCGTCTGAAGCCCTCATCAACGGTCTCCGGATCGCCGCCGACCTCGGCGTCTGGTGACTTGCGTATCTGGCGATTCAAAGTGGTGGTCGTCGGTCATGAAGGCCTCGGGCCGAGACCCCGCATGGCAGCGTCTTTGGGAAGTCATAAGCGAAGAAAAGTTCAAGGGTTCGAGCTTCACCACTCTACCGGCGCTTAACAATGGCGAGGCCGACTACCTGCCAATCTCGCCCGTAGGGATCTTCGTCCCGACCTTCACCAACCCTCCATCCATTTGGACCGGTGGCGAAGCGGCGGCCGGACCGCTGACTTCGGCGAAACCAAGCGCCAATCAGCGGATCGGCACCACAGGCTCAGTCGAGTGTCCTCACGGCGAATCAAAGCGAGTCTGGAGGAAGCCCTCGTCGATCGGCAATGAGCAGGGGCCTCCCAGACGGCCAGGGCGGCGCCTCGCCCGGCGGCGAAATCTTCGTCTGGTCGTGAAAATCTTTACAAGAGAGTCCCTCGGGGTCCTCGAAGTGTCTTGGGCGACCAAGGCAAGGAGTTCTTTTCGACATCCGGCGGAGTGTGCGGTCATCCACGCGACACCACGGTCCCTCGTGGGTAAGGCCTTCCGTCAAGGTTTTCTTGGCGATGCGAGCAAATTGTTACGCTGCGGCAGGTGCCAATTTTTGCGGCAAACACACCTTCGGCTCAAGCCCTCGGGCGATCCCCATCCGTGGCCATTCGCGGTCGAGGCTCGATTTGCTCGGACCTTTCAAAAAGCGCCGGGGCTTCACGCACCTCATCGTCGCGGTGGACAAGTTCACTAAGTGGATAAGCGAAGCCGATCGCCACTATCACGTCGCATAGCGGCAAACTTCTTCAGCGGCATCGTTTACGATTTGGGGTCGAACTCCATCATCGCGACAATGTGTACGCGGTTCACGGAAAGAGTTTCTCGAATGCGGCGACTTCAACATCGCGTCATTGGCGTCCGTGGCCCACCGCAAACCAGCGGCGAGGCCAAGAAGCAAGCGACATGATCCTCTGGGGGCTCAAGCGCGAATCTTCAACCGATTGAAGAAGTCGGCGGGACGGTGGGCGGCCATTGCTCTCCGTCCTTTGAACTGCGAACCACTCCGACGGTCGGCCAGGGTTCACGCCGTTCTTCACGGTGTTGGTGGCTGAAGGCATCTGCCGAGGCCGACACAGGAATCTGGCGCTCAAAGCTGCAAACCCGACCAAGCTCGGGGCTCGACTCGCAACAAAAGCGCCGTCGACCCGGCTCGGCGAGGCACATGGCGTTGCCGTCCTCGGTCGGCCAAATATCGACAAGCGTTGCGGCCTTCTCGAGTCGCCGGATCGCAACGAGCCTTCAATGTGGCGACTTGGTCACATGCCAAGTTCGATCCAACGTTAGCGAGCATAAACTTTCGCCCGTGGGAAGGCCCTTCACCGTCGTGGAAGTAATCCGGCCGGCACCTCTGAGCTTCGAGAGGCGCCGATGTAGCGTTGTTTCAAGCGCTTGGAACATAGAAAAACTTCGGCGGTTTTTCCTAAAACTAATTCTCTGTCCGCGCCGTTCCTATTAACTGCGGACCGGCGGCCTTGAACCGCGCGAGGGGCTACTAGTCTCGTGATCTCACGACATATCGCCCAAACAAATCAAGGTTCCCTCTTGAAGGACGCTTCAACTCATTACTCGGCCTACTTCTTGTAAAAACTCGGTAGTTTTTCGACTATGACCCTTTGAAGTAGCGGTCCATGAGCAAGCGAGACTACGCATGGGCGACCTACGAACTGTCGATAAAAATGTTTTCCTGACTAAGTCTTCGCGGCGGCGGCGCTTCAACTGAAGACCTAACGACCGGTGAAAGAAATCAACAACAAGCGGACACTGCGCCAAGGAAGAAAATACGGAGGTGAAATATTATACATTCCCAAAAGATGCATGATATCGAAAAAGCGCGAAGCATAAGCGTTCAAAATGCTGTTCCTAGGCGAAAAAGTGCAAAAAAGCTGCGAAAGCGACGGGTTGGGCGGGAAAAGCGGTAGGTGCCTCCTGGCGCGGAGGTGCCTACGCTTTGCAGACGAGTTCGAGAACAGCGCGCTTATCAGCCCCTAAGGATCTGGTCGAAGACGGCGTTGTCCTCATCGCCCGGAGCTCCGCTTCGCCTCGTCCTCGTCGTCAAAGTCCTCCAGTGCAGCCGCTCGCCACCATTCCCGCCGCGTCCGTACTCACGGCGTCCACAGGTCGGATCGCCTCGGATATAGGCGACGATGCCACCGGGTCGAAGAACCACCGTTGGCGCAACACGCCCGGCCACGTACTCCGCCGTCGGCGGCGACCCTCACCCCTCACGGCGGGCGTTCCCGGGCTTGAGGCGAACCCTCAATGCCTCGGCGCTCGGGTGAGTAGAAGCGTCTTGCGCCACGGTGGTGAACCGACTCGTTCGGCTCCACCCCGAAGGCCTCGAGCTCCTCCCCATGCTCTCGTGGCGGTGGAGCATGGAGAGAGGACCCAGCGTGAGAGTCGAAATCCTCGCGCATCGCGAGCTATCTCGCCTCGGCGGCCTCGACCTGCGCTTGGATTGATTTGCCGCCTCATCTTTGGCGGCCTCGACAGCGTCTGCGGCGCCGTCACCGCGCCCTAAGGCGGCGGCGGACCCACAGGACACCGGTCGGCGTCGCGACCACGCTAGTCGTCCACCATGCTTGCCGGGTCCCTCAACGAGCTACTCCCATTGCACAGGGCATCTGGGCCCCCGCCGGTGCTTGTCGGCGCCGCTTGGGGCGTCAGACTGCGGGGCGCAAAAATCAGCAGGCGTCAACTCGGCGACCCCAATACCTCATCAGAAAGCGACTAGAAAGGACCTACCGCGAGGCTCGGATGAAGAATCTCGGCGGCGGTCGAGCCGCCCCTCCCCGCCGCGTGTGAGCCCCCTCCGCCCTAGGCTTCTTGGGGCGAACCCCAGGCTCGCCTCCGCCCGCTGCTCGAGACCTCTGTCGTCACCACCACCACTCGCCATGATGCTGCAAAAACTCCTCGAGGCGCTTAGAGGAGAAGAAGAAGAAGGCATGACGTCTGGGCGGATGTGAGTTACCACTACCGGCGCTTGCGTATTTATAAGGGTGGTTTCACACGACCAAAACCGCCATCGCATCAGCGCTCGCGAACTCCCCGACCGCCCACCGTTCGATCGCCGACGCGCAGCGGCATTAAATCCACTTCACATTAAATGCGGCGGCGACACGGCGCGAGGAGGGCGCCGCTCCGCGCTGAGCGGCGCGACTCTCGATCTCGGTTATCGACAACCTCGGAATCCGCACGAGCGCCCGACTAAGCCGCTCGGCGGCCGATCCAAAAAGATAAGTCTCTTGACTCTCGGTCCCCTGCGATTAACACGGAGGACCCGGCAATACTGCGCCAAACCACGGCACAGTCGCCGCGCATTACTCGAGGGCTCGGGGCAATGTCACTCACATTTATGCGGTCGGCGGTCCGGCCAACCGCACGCGGCTTCCTAGCGGGTAATCCGTCAGGCCAAGCACTCGACCCTCGCCCGGCGGCTACGGTTTCAGTAAGCGCTTTGCGGTAGGGCTACCGCCTGGCCGAGCCACTAAGTCGGTCGAACCCTCCTCCCTGCATGAAAGCGTGAATAGGCGCTTTTCGATCCGGGGTTCGTTAGCACTTCGCCGTGCTTCCTTCGCGCAATCGAACACGCCTCGCCGAAAGGACCCTAAGCGGTTCCAGACTACGGTCTCAAGCGAAAAAGCGGCACAAAATCGCCAAGTGAGTGAACAGCGAACCCGATTCGTCGGCACAAAAATGAATCGATTCGTCACATATCAAGGTTCCTTACATTTGGCAAAATAATAATAATGTCTAACATCATTACGTAGTCCCGTGGAGGGCGCTCTGCGGCGATATCGTCGGCGATCATTCGGGCATGGGGCTCGACTTGGAAGCCTGGCGATGGACCTCCTCGTCGGTCGGTTCACGGCAATCCAGCGCTAACGTTGTCGAGTTAATACCGTTGTAGAAGGACATGGCGTTAACAAGCGCGAAGTGGCCCCTAGAGGCGGCGCTTCGTCTTCAACGACTTCTCGGCGTGCTCGGCACGAGCCAACTTCGATGCAAAGCAAACTTGTGCCCTTACGACCCGAGCACTTTCGGTTGCGAACAACCGGCCGACCTTCCCGAAGTCGCCAACTCGGCGACCGATTCGTCGATCGCCCTCCATCTCTTTCGCGCCGCTGAGCGCCGCCTCGCCCGCGACCGCCAGCGTCGCGCTCCTCCTCCGCCAATCGCCGCGCCTCGCGACCGCCAAGATTCTTACGCAGTGCGAAGATTGGGGAAATCGAAGAACACGCTTCGGCGATGCCACCCTCGAATCGGCGAATAACAACGTCTTACTGCAAGCGATTCGGTCATGGCGATAAACTTGGCGAGTCTCCTCCCGAGTTTTTAAATGCGCCTTTGCTTCCTTTGAGCAACAACCTTGGCGTTGTTGGCCTCGCTAGGAGGACTCGATTCGATTACCCTACGCGCGGCCAGCTAACCGGCGCTCCTCCTGCAAGACATCGGCCATCTCATTCATCGCTCGGCGGGCCTCCTCTGCCGCCGACCGCTCGCGCGCCACAGCTTCCAGCGCCTCATGCAGCTCAGAGCCCAGTTGGTTGCGATCCTCCTCCGCGGCCGTCCCCCGGCGTGCGGCGGCGGAGAACCGGACTTACCCTCGGCGCTCCGCAGAGCAGCTGCGACCGGTGCTGCGTCAATGCAAGATCCAGCAGAATTTGAAAACGCAGGAAATTTTGAACACAACTTACCACGCCGGCCGGGTCGACTCCTCCGGTGACAGCGTCCAGCACCCTGCCGGAGGACTCGAGGCGGACCCAGGCTCGCCCGAATCTTCTCCATCTCAGTCTTAACTCGCGAGGAGCCCTCTGCGAGATTCCCACTCCCAAGCTCCGCTCGTCATCGGCGTGAACGATGCCTCGCCAGGTGGGTCGTTGCCCGGCCACACTAAGATGGACGGTGGCGGCTGAAGGGGTCCCCTCGTGGCCGTCCCGGCAGCCCGCACCGACGGCGAGGCCTCTGGCGCCACCGGCGGCGAATCAGCGGCCACCACCACCACCTGCGACTCCTCTCCTGGTTGCTCCCTCGGCGACGATAGTGGCAAGGCTTCGGTGCGGGGCCGCGGCGCAAGGCCTGCTCCGTCATCGTCGGCCCCCGATCCTGACGGCGAGCCACTGACGGTCGCCCGGGCCTCGTGGCATGCCGGCTCCACGGTCGGTTCCGGCACGACCACAGGCGCAACTACGAAAAAATCACGTCGGCCGTGCGGCGCGACCAACGCCGCCGTCTCGCCATTTTCTCGAGCCGGATGGCTGTCCCCCTTTCTGCGGCGGGAGTGGCGGCGTCGGTCCGGCGGCAATTCCGCCACCTCCGTCGAGCTCTCCCCATAAAATCCCTAAAAGCACAGGCCGGTCGGAAGCAACTCGAGCGAAATCAACATGCATAACGAATGAAACAAGGCCTACCAAGTTGAGCGGGTGCTAAGCAACCGCGCTCTCTTCACCGGCCTCCCCGGCGAAGGCAGGCCGCCCCTCTGTCTTTCCGGGGACACCTCCGCCGGAGGCGTTCCCGCCCGGGGTACCTCGACAGTGACCTCCGCATCGGCGCCCTCCGGCAGGTCATCACTCGATGACAGCCCGAAGTCATACTCCTCGTATGGGTCGCCGAGATCTCCACCATCCTTTGGAAGGCGATCCGCACCAGCCGTGAGAGGAGGTCGACTCGAGACACCTCCTACTTGTAGCCTTGACGCCGCCGGCGCTCCTTCCTCTTCTCCTTCCTCCTTTCCTCCTGCGCTCTTTTGGCGGACTCCTGCCACTCGACCTTTTGCGGGCCTCGCCTCATCTCCTTCTCCCGGGCAGCCATGCGAGGATCTCAAGTAGGCCACTGAAAAGGGTAGGAACTCTATTCGGGGCGAGGCAGGGAATTAAGACAAAAACGAAGGGAAAGTAGAGAGCCACCCAATTACCAAATTTGGGGGCTTTCACGAAAGAACTCGGGGGCGCCGCTGCTTGCTGTGGCCCTCACGACCGGGGCGGCCTTCACCGGGCCTCTACCTCCAAGCGAGGAAGTGCGACGCTCCATCCTCATGGGGTCGAGATGCTCCCTCGTACTCGAACATCGGGTGAGGCCTATCCATGAGGGTTGCCTGCGCCTCGCCATAAGCGTCGCGGACGGCGGCGTCACCCGTCGAGCCTCGCCTCTTGAGCCGTGGCTGCTCGAGATCACCTCCATCTTCCTCTTCTCCTTCGCGTCCGCCGGCGGTTCCATTCGGGCATCGCCTCGGGCGTCCCGTGAAAGGCGGCGCTGTCCCTGCGTTAGGATGTAGAACCATTGGCGTGCCATCCTCGATTCGGCGAGGGCAGCTTCATATCGATGTACTCGGCGCGGTTAGGCCCGGTTGGATAAGCGGCGCCGCCGTCGGCGCCAACAGTCGCGCCCGCCGACTTTCCCTTCATGATCGCGTATGGAAGAAATACCTCGAGAGGGCCCAATGGGGCTCGATCCCGAAAAAGGCCTCGCCGCGGTGTGATGAAGACCGCAATGTGCGGCCGCAGTGGGGGGTTCAAATGGTGCGCCTCCACCTTGTAAAGTGAAAAAGCCGCGACGAATGAGTGGAGAGGAGGCGAACCAGCGCTTTCGAAGAAGGCAGCATCTGACGATCTCGCCGTCGCCCGGAGCTCGGCCGCAGCTCCGTCGGCACTCTCCACGAGATCGTTGCGGGGAAGAATCGTTTCTTCGCCAGACCAAGCACACGAGCATCGAGGACGGAGCACTCCGGCCACGTCATCTCCGGGAGAGCAGGACCGACGAGCGAAAAAGGGGGCTCAGGCGAGGAATCCCTCTCCTAGGCTTCTCGGTTTCCCTCACGGTCGCCTTCGTCTTTCTTTCTCTCGCAGGGAAGCACAGGACAACACGGGGGAATCCGACCAGTGGTTCCCCCCTTTTTTTTATAAGGGCGCCGCGCCCATCGGTAGACGGCGTCGGCCGAACATCACGATGTCGCGAAAAAAGCGGCGTGCGTTCGCTCCCCGGCCGTTCGCGGACGGTTCAGCGATCTGCCGCCTCGATTCTTGATCACCCGCGTTAATTCCTGACAGGGCACCAGCCAGGCGAGAAGGCTCCACATCGGACAGAGTGGCATACGGCTCCTCGAGCCTCGTTCCCGAACTTGAAGAGCCGCCTTGCCTGAAAGAAAAAGCGCCGAGGCAGCTGCGGTCTGGAAGCCACGAAAAAGGCTCACCAACTTATGCTCGGGACTCGACCACGTGTTGTGGGCTCCGGCGCCCGACCGAGTGGGTGCACGTACCACCGAGCGAAAAAATTGAGCGAGGGGCGAGGATAAGGTGAGCTCGGTGGGCCTCTAGTTGGGTCGGCGAGACGACCAATCGCCTTTAATCGTGTTGAGACCATACTTCACACTCACGCATGAGCCGTCGGCGGAGTGGCGGCAATGCGCTCGGTCGTGGGCGACACAGGGTCCGTCTGGGATCGAGTAAAAAAGGTTCTCATGGGTCGCCCCGGAGGGTCGGACGCCGCGGCAGGATAACGTCGCTCGGAAATGGTTCTCCCTTGGGGAAGCCACGAGGCCCACTCAGACGGACCGCTATCGGCTCGCCACGAGCACGGCGTTCAAGCAGCGCATAGCAAGCAAGCGATAGCTCACCCCTCGAGTCCCACACTGCGGGACGGGCGTATTCGTGGGAAGCGCCGCGCCCTTGCTCAACGAAAGCATGGGATGGGCGTCTTTATCTATTTCTGGCGCAACGCCGACCTTGCAGGTACGTCGGGATCATGGCGCAAAATGGGCACCTCCGCACACGAGGCAAACCCCCGACCGGCTCTCCGATCCACTCGGGGGCTCGGAGGCTCCATCCACCGGATGTGCTCGCGCGCACCCGGGCATCGGCGACCAACCCGTTTGGGCGTCTTTATCTATTTCTGGCGCAACACCGACCTTGCAGGTACGTCGGGATCATGGCGCAAAATGGGCGCCTCCGCACACGAGGCAAACCCGGCCAAGCCCTCCGTCCGCTCGGGGCTCGAAACTCCATCCACCGGATCTTTCGCGCGCACCGAACATCGGCGACAACCCGTTTGGTCGTACACGGCTGTCGAGAGAGTCGCCTCCGCCCGATGCATTCGCAGTACTTAGGCGACTTTTACGAGTCGAATCCACCAACCGGGCGCTTCGCGCAAAAGGTAAACCCGACCGGCTCTCCGATCCGCTCGAGGCTCGGGGCTCCATCCACCGGATCGCGCGCGCCGGCGAACCGACAAAAGTGGCCGGACGGGCGCCGAAATCACGGAAGCCGGTCGGTCGGTCCTAAAGCACGAACCGGTCGTATCAAGCGGCATACTCGACCGGGATCCGTTGGCGGGGTGAACCCCGGCCGCTCTCTAACCGCCGGGGCTATTGGCGAGTACCAGGCATAGGTATCCCCATGCCCAGAGAAGCATGCGGGCCATCACGCGCCTAAGCCCGAACAAGCCTGCTTTCGGAGGCCACAGGTTCGACCAATCCGGCCCGAAAGGGGCCCGCCGGCAGCGATAAGTCGGGCGCCCTCGGCGGTACTCTAGCAATTTGGAAGGACGGCAAACCCGCCGCGAGGCGTTCGGTTCCGACCAAGCCAACCCGAGCGGTCGGCGACGGCGCTTCTGGTGGCGCCCACGAACCCGGCAGCGGCGACCCAGATTGGCCGACCAGCGGGTCAAACCGACCAACAACCCCAGCGAGCCCATCCGTATTCATCAAGCGGACGTCAAATCATCGAAACCGGCCTCTCGCTACTCACCCACCTAGGTCGACGCGATGACCCGTCATGGCCAAGCCGAGAACCGGCGTCCGCGCCTTCGAGGCAACAGAAGGTGACACACCGACGTCGACACGACCTGGCGAGGCGGTCGCGCGTTTCCGGAGGATGAACCGAAGCCGTCACCTGCGTCTCCACCGACTCCATATGAGGCGTCCAACCACTGTCGGAGGACAAGTCCGGCGACGGACAAGGCAAAAGACCGGATTCCTAGGCGTAGGGAACTCCATCCATCTTTTCCTTTTTCGCACTCCCGTGTAACCTCCTTGTAACCGGCCTTCCCAGGCTATATAAGGGGAGGCTTGGCCCTTCGGGGAGGGAAACGAGAAATAGGCAGTCGAACATAGTGTTCCCGGGTCGCACTCATAGCCACTCCGGGCAACCCCTGCGTATAAGGTGCCCTGAGCCCGAGCTCAGCCCTTGCTTGTAACATGACGGACACACTAGAATCAATATCATCTGACCACCCCACGAACTGTAGTAGGGACGTTCCGCCTGAACCAGTATAACTCTTGGACCTCCTGTCTTTTGGTCTAATCATTCAAGGAGCGGGAGCGCGTAGCCCCTCTAGACCTACAAATTTACTTGCCGGTTCTCGAAACACCGACACAATTCTTATATTTTTTTATAATTTCTTCGGCAAATTCTCCTTAATCACCGAGTACTTTACCTCATTAGAGATATATGGATGGGCTGTACTATTAGCTTTCTACTCCATAACCTTCTGATCTTTTTCAATTTATCCCCTTCAAGAGCAGCAATTAACTCTTGTTGGACAAGGACATCCTTCATCATACATTGCCACACGCTGAAATTTTATTCAGGTGTAAAATTTCTCCAATTGATTGCACATTGTTGGCATCGATCGTGATTTGTGCCACATGACGCTTTATCAACCTTCTTACAAATCTGATTAATCGAGCCTTGGTTCTAATACCACTTGTTAACATTTGGAATACCCTTCTTATGCGTAGCAGCCCTTTGGATCTATTCAGAGTTTTGTGAGATATGGAACTAGAGTGCACGGTCTCAAGAACGAAGAAGATGAATCTCGTGGAGATACACAAAACAACGACTTTGAAGCAATTAACCAAGAAGCTACAAATCAACTCATCCAAATTAAAATATGCACAAGAGGATTAGAAACTAGGTTATTTTTTAGCAATAGATTCTTGTATAAGGCAAAGATTTGAGAGCCCTAAAAGGTTCGAGAGGTTGTGAGAGAGCAATAATCCTTTATACTCTTTGAGGTCGTGCTTAAAAAATTTGTGGTTGATTTCACCAAATCTTTTCTCTCATTGTGGTTGCTTCAATATTATTATTTTGATTCTCTTTATGAGATTCATTTTCTTTATTTTTGAGACCGTACACATTCTAGCCACATCTCATAAACTCTAATCGGATCCAAAGGGCTACAACACGTAAGAAGGGCTACCAAACTGGAACACACATTTTTTGTGCTTAGCAAAAGGTCATGTGGTAGGTAATTGTGGAGATCAACCCAAGTGCATCATGTGCAGCGCCTCCAAACACAAAGCCCGCTTATAGCCTTCCTACCGCCGCTACCCCAACAAACGTCCTGGCTGATCCCCACCCCAACAGCAAGACATTGTCAGTTGTTTCCAATTCCCGCTGCTTCCTCGCAATATGAGCCCCATCCTAAGGGATCCTATTCACCACCCTACCTCATTTGACGTTGCATTCCCTTCTCCCCTTGCCTGGATGGATCTGGAGCATGCTGAGCATCACCTCCTTTGCCACGCCGCCATTGCAATGATGGTGGGCATTGGGCCAGCATCCTCCGCGGGCTATGTGTGTCATTGCCTTGCAGGTTTTCAAGGTAACACTCTTCGTGACGGTGGATTTCTAGTGATTTTCAACAAGGCTAAAGACCGGGTGACTGTGCTTGCTGTGGACAAAGTGTCGTTCCGGGGTCTTGAGCTCAAATTCATGCCCTGGTCTAGTGTAACCATGCTAGTTCTCTAAGTCTTTCTTCCAAAACTGCTATAATAGGACTCATATTAGACCCATCACTCGCTGACTGTTTTCAAAAATCGTCTATGATAGTTGATCATCACTAACGGTTTTTTTAAAACAGTCAGTGATGAGTTTCATACTCATCACAGATGGTTTTTGGCTAAAAACGTCCATGATAAGGCCCACATCATAGATGATTTTATATTCAAACTGTCTTAGACAACTTTAGCACATATATTGAACCATAAACAAGGCAGCAAGCCTACTGCATTACGTGGGCGTCATCTCTCCTCTCCTTTCCTCATCACTGTGTCGGGCCAGCGGTGGGAGGCGAGCCTTAGAAGCAACTCTTCTCCATCATCCGCGACTTCGCCATCGAGAAGTTGCACGATGGTAAGTGCCCTTGCCACGCCACAGCCCAAAAAACACTAGGATTTTGTGTCCTCGACTGATTAGTTGTGTCTCTTGCTTGTAATTTGTAGAGTAGTGGGTCCTCAACCTAAGCGCCGCTGCCGACACGGCCGTCGAGCTCGAGGCCTGGCCCGGTTTGGGAGTCTCTGAGTAGGAGGCTGTCAGGAGCGACTATAAGCCACCATCGCCATTGCGTCCATCCAAGCACTCCAGGTCCCTCCTCGTCTCTCTCCCCGAGTTGGTGAATTATCTCTCCGATTATGGCTAGTTTCGCCTGATTTCATTTGGATTACTTTTGGGAGTGCTTAGGACGATCTGACATCTCCAGGATAAAATCTCAAAGGTGGGCTCTGATCTAGGGGCACTAAAGGTAAGGAATTCTAGGAATTGTTACAGATTAGTGCTCTGGTTTGTGGATTTAATATGATATGCTTGTATGTTTATGTTGGTGTGTATGATTGGAACTGGAAAATGCTAGCAACGCGCTTTTGGTGCTTGATGTAATCGCTCTAAAAGAGCAAAGGAGATAGTGAGATGTGAGTAGGATGAACTTTGTCTAGTGCTCTATTGATGTGCCTTTGAATGCTTTTCTGTAGGATAATTTTGTTGTAACCACTGAATCATCCATGTGTCTGCCTTTGCTATTGCAGAGATGAGTTCATCAGCCAGATGCATGAGTTGAATGCAAAGATAAGGTATGGAATATTTGTTTTTTTTCCTGTGAGAGCTCCATGTTGTTTCCTGCACATCTCTTGTTTTTGCTTGTAACCATGCTTGATACTGTAAAAACTCATGCCCATAGGTTGGAACATTACTCTGCTAATCTCTGTTCAAACTCTACTTTAGGGCTTGAATAGAGATAAGAATGGTTGTTTTGTTTGAATCTGGAAATCTCGGCATATATGAACTAAGGAGCAATAAAGAATGGAAATGGTTTAACACAAAGTTTGTATTAGGAGTGTTCGCATAATTCACCATCTCCTACTTTCAAATACATGTCTTAGTTTTCGAGGGATTATTAAGAAGACACCAAGTCTGTGATGTTTTTTCTGAGGAGCACATATAAAAATTTTGCAAAAAAATACATATACAAATTATGTTGGCCTCCAAACGAAATTCACCATGACTTGAATAATTTGTGGGTTTTATTATCAATGTTTTTCCTCATAATAGTGATTCAATGGTTCCATTTTTTTTTAAAATACGATGATATATATTTTTAGATATCACCGGTATAATTGATTGTATCACTAATAGAAAGTTGTGAAGATGCAAGGGCGCCCTATATGAAAGAGCTGATAGATATAGGCCTGATGTTGTAACTTCAAAACAACAACAAGAGGAGCTACAAAGAGTTGCCAACACTCTTCCAGAAAATATACCTTCTTCAGTAAAGTAGTTTACTGATAAAACTCTACTGTCTCTTAAGATTTGCATTCTTATTACAACTGATACTCTGAACAGACTTTAGAATATTGATTGTCGATTTTGGATGTTGTCTTATTAGTAAATCCGACTTATGAATCTCCAGTGATGATGGAAGCAACATGATTCTTGTTTACTCATAGTTAGCTTACTATCCAAACTAGAGCTACCTCCTGTTAGCATATCAAACTTTAATTTTAACTACACTAGTGATCATCTTAGCTAAGTTTTTTTTAATGTAATATGCCTTCATACTATGACATGTATGCTAATTTTAAGTGTAAGTATGCTAATTGTAGTGTAAACCATGTATACTAAGTCTCTAAATTTACCATAACTTGAACATCCCAAATTTAGTTTCCAAATTTGCTATGACTTGGATGCCTAAACTTCGGCTAAGTCTCCAAATTTTGCTATAGCCATCCAGCCATCCACAGTGAAACGGGCTCCTCTGCACCGTCTGGTAAATTTGTGTGGCCCAGGATAACAGACGGTAAGTGGTAGACGGTGGATTCAACGCCGTTAGCGCACCAAAAGGTTGGGCCACGAAAGTCAGTCAGCTTTACAAACAATCCACGAGGCCCATGTCGGACCACCCAAATTAGGATTGCGCACAAAATAGGCGGCCCAAATGAGCCCACCGAAATTTCGATGAGGGTACAAGCCGGGAACGAATTCGGCTCACTTAAACCATCGTCTCGTCGCCTCCGAGGCCCTCAGATGTGGCCGTTTCGGCCCATTGCCGCGCAGAGGCTCGCCTCTAATGGAAGGCCTAGTAATAGTTACTAATTAATGCGGCTCTTTTTTTTTTTTTTGGGATACGGTACGTGTCTTGCGTCGCGCATGCGTCTGCCATTCAATATTTCAATGGCGGGGACGGATGCAGATGGAGATGCTACTACTGGAACTTGTAGGAGTCGACGAATGCTGCCGTTGAATAGCCTGCACGCAGGTGGCTATCCGGCTATTATCAAGTTTTTTAAAAAATGATTTGCATATTTAATCATTATATTTTCTAATTATATATTAGTAAAGTTACAAAAATATAATGGTGTAAAAGTATTTTTTTATGACAAATCTAGTGATGACATTCTCGCATCGCAAATCTAAATACTTTTTGTGTGTATTAGTTGTCAAAGTTTTAAAATATCCACGGAGCGCATTCTAAAACGACATTAAAAAGGATGGAGGGAGTAGCTTGATTTAATAATTAGCTGGACATTTCCGCTAGCTCTTGATGTAGGTCCATAGGCAGCTTTCTTACCATGCTGTTGAGTATTAGTTTTGCGAGGGAACTTACCATGCATTTTTTGGCTTTTGCGATCGGTTCACGTCCTTGTTTGAGTTGACTTTGCTCTTATTTTTGTTGTACGCGTACCACTCCAAATACTTGTGCAGCTAGCCATTACTAGACGCAGCCATGGAGGCATATGTGCTTGGCAAAATTTCTGTCGTAGATTTTGCATTCTTTTAATTTTCTGGCGAAATATTTGGGCCTTAGGTAAACGATGGATGATGATTTGCAGCCTTTCATGGATTGGTTTTACGGGGGGTTGAAGTTAAGTTATGCGTGCATGCATTGACTTGATTATTTTGGCTTTCTTGGGCAGACCACACGTATGGGATCCGTCATTCATGCATTGATACTCTTACAAGCTATGTGTTGACTGACCTGTTGTATCCATCGACAAATACTAGTTCATAGCCAGTACTTGTACTTCACCCGTCACTCTGTGAATCAATTCATTGAACAAAGCTTTGATTCACCACGGTTGTGGTAATCGATCGAATCCATCGATCGTAATTAGCTATAGAATGAATGCATGGAGCTGCATAGACTTTGACCCACAGCCAATGCTAAAATTGAATAATCTCGTAATCTTTCGATGCTGAATCCAGTGGCACAATGCCATACCAACTTTGCCGACCTTTCCAATCAACATCACATTCTTGACAGCCTTATGTATTTTCTAACGTTTGTGCCCTGTCTATCTGCGTGGCCGTTTGCATGGGGCGTGCCTGAAACGAGCCAATCAATCATTCTGCGATCTGAACACTACATGTACAGCATTATCTCCAGGCCATGCATCCCTTGTCTTCACCTCTGTCCGCTGCGCATGCTTCGCCACTCACACCAGAGAAAGTTTCCGGTTAATTAGTTGCTTTGGTGCCTCATCGATCACCAATCACCAATGCAGGATGTGACGGCCGTACAGGATCGGGCTCACACGCGACCACGATTCCAAGCAGGGGTGTGGTATTCTGTGCAAATGAACGCACTTTTTTGTGGAACTTTTGAGTGGAATTCCGCAGGAAGTGATCACTGCGCTGCTGCAGTGCAGTGCAGGTCGCCTGCATAGAGAAGAAGAGAAGGAGGAGCAGGAGGAGGAGGAGGAGGTGCATGCAATGCAAATATGGGAATTAATGAACATGGTTCTAAGCGCAGTTGTTGTGTATAATTAGTGTTGATTGATTAGTAAGATTAAGAGTAGCCATCGACAACGCAAGCAAGATCTACGTAGTACGTACGTACATAGGATACCCTGTTCGTATTCACATCAAGTCTGCGACTGCGAGGGGGACCCTGCTGTGCTGTGCTGCGCGGGAAGGGAACCAACATTTGCAGGCAGGAACGTACGCCAAGAGTTGAGTCTTTCAGGTTCAGAATAGCACATGACCACGTGTAGTCATATATGTTCATGGGCCCCCGACTACGTAGTTAACTCCGCTTCTTCGATCGTCCTAACATTAGGAATGACTGACTCCGCTCGGACGTTCGATTTTTTTTTGACGCATTGTAATATTTTTTTTATCGTGTGTAATCTTTTTTACACCACGTATAACATTTTTCTTCGATAAATAGTAGAAATACAGAACAGTAAATAGATGTTGCAAACGTTGAAAACAAATGTTGCACGCGTTAAAAACAAATGTTGCACGCGTTGAAAAAAATATTTCAAAAGCGTCCGATAGAATAAATAGTAATTGGACGTCCGAGCGCTAGTATTCGCCTTAACATTATGGTAAGTCTGTGATATACCTTGCTGCAAGCAAGCTTTGATTAATTGAGAATATTTATATCGCAAGAGATCCATGCCAAAGCTTGCCTTTCTCTCTTTTTGTTAAATAATCGTTCAGATTTCATTCAAGTGATCATACAGCATTTATATGCAGATAGCTTATATTAAAATTGATGAGGAATATCCATATTCATCTTTCAATGGGGATATTGCCGGTGTTTCCTTTTTGATAAATTAAGCACTGGAAGAAGAAGAAAGTACCAGTAGGCAGTAGCGTAGTCAATTAGCGCTAGGATGACTTTAGTAAAGATGAGGAGAGAGAGATGACCATAGTTCAAAACAAATATATTACTTTATGTCTCTCTACAGTTTACGTTTGGTTCCTCTCAGTAGTTTTTAGAGAAGCGGACTCAAAAACAAAGGTACGTCTCGACAAAAAAAACACAGATTCGTCGAAAGTTTATAGTAGCCCACGAATTTGCCGACGGGTCCTAACTGCTTTTTAAAAAAACAAGAAAACCGAAAATACATTAAAAAAAAGGCAGCCGCGCTTTTCTAAAAAAAAACACAGATTCGTCGAGGGTTTATAGCAGCCCATAGATTCACCGACGGGTCCTAACGACCTATTTTTAAAAAAAATACGAAAACCCAAAATACGACTAGATTTCCTGAATTGTGTTAAAAAAACAGCAGCGGTTTTCTAAAAAAAACACAAATTTGTTGAAGGTTTATAGTAGCCTATAGATTCACCGACGGGTCCTAACCATGGCTTTCTAAAAAAAATACAGATTTGTCGAAGATTTATAGCAACTCATAAATTCGCTGCCGGGTCCTAATGACCCATTTTTTTTAAAAAAAATACGAAAACCGAAAATACGACCAAATTTTTCGAATTTTACACGTTGCATTGTCATGCACGAGCATCGTAGCATGTTAACCTGGCTAGTTTCTATGAAGTAATTAGTACCATGGGAAAGAAGCATGCTTCTGTGTGATAACCTAGCTACTTCTTATGGACGCACTGAGGAGAAGTGACTGGACTACAAGGAAAGCAGCCACTCTAGCAAAAGATGTGTTGAGCTCAGGTCCTCAGTCATCTCATTTTTTTGTTACATATTTTCTTTGTGTAAATAGTTAGTATTTTGCGTCCAAACAGACAAAAATGTACATAAATGGTTGCATGATTTTTCTATATTTTTTTTCCAATTTTTTAGAGCCTCGGGAGATCATTTTTCATTCGGTTGAAATTTGCCAAGACTTCGGCAATTTCGGCCAAAATCCCGATCAAAAAAATTCTGGATTTAAATTTTGCTTTTTGGATTTCGTCCAAAATTTCAAAATCTCGCTAAAATTTCTTATTTCAGTGGCCTCCGAGATATGATCCGAAAACAAAATTTGAAACCTTAGAGATAGCATCTTAGGACCAAAAACAGCGGCTGACTATATAATTAGGGGGAAAATTTATATGCTATTGCAATTGTTTCGAATCTATGATCTGCCATTGCATTTCTGAAATCTTTACTTACTTGCCATTGTCGTGAACTCCGTTAGTTATTTTCTGTTAACTTTTTCTAAAATACCCATATTGCCCTCATTTTCTTTCTTCTTCCTTCTTTTCTTTCCTTCCCTTCTCTCTCTATGCCCAGCATCACCTCCTTCCTCCTCTCCCTCTCTGGTCCCCACCCTCGCCTCGCACAAATTGAGTCACGCCCGACCTCACATCTCCCAAATATGGCCACCACAGAGCTCACCCCCCTTGGATCCACCACTGCTAAGCTCACCTCACTCCAATCTAGCCGTCACCAAGCTCGCCCTATCCGTCCTAGATCTAGCCACCATGGAGCTCATGTCGCCCGAATCTAGCACCGCCAAGCTAGCCCTTCCCCGGCTCAGTCGCCACCAAGCTTCCCTAGCCTAGTGGTCCGGCCAAATTTGGACACTATTGCCCTGATGTATCCACTCTCACCATCGTCTTCCTCAACTGGTTGATGCCATGGATGAAATTGAGTAGAGCTTCGCCCCTGGTCACCACCACAATGCTACTCCACCACCACACTCCCACGTAGTTGCTGTTGCAGTTCCTGCCTCTTTTGGCACCATCGTGCCACCTCCATTGTAGCCACATCGTTGTCTCCTCACTTTGCGATTACTTGGAGAAAGAAGAAGACAAGGCAGGGGCAAAACGGTGAGGGAGATGTTGGCTATGATCTTCGGTTAAAAACGGAAAGGCCTAAATTAGGGGCTAATCGCATGAATTTCACGCTCTGATCGGGAGCTTTCTAAAGATTTGTTGGTTTGGGCCCGATAGCCAGCGCCACAATAAAAGGGAAGGAGCCGGCACTCATTTGTTTTAGGCTTTTGCATTCGAGTTGCTTCTCCTGACACACCCATTCGATCTGGGATTTATTGGCACAGGGCTATCGAAGATCCACACCATCACCAAAAAGATCTCGGTGCTCCCTCTAGTTTCTTCATCGCGCATCGCTGCCCTCTTCTCCAACGAATCATCCACACCAACGAAGAACTAATGGCCTCATCTTCTTCACCGGATCAATTTTCTAATGTTTAAGTTTCCACATTATGTTTTGGTGATCAGGACTTAGGCTAGCTCATGTATTAGCTAAATAAACCTAAGTATAACTGGAGATGCACTTTGTGATGGTAGATCAGTGGTCCACAACAATCACAATGACGTATTAAAAAAAATCCCATATAAATAAGGAGACGAGGTGAGCTTATGATTCGCAGATTAGACCAAGAATCTTGACGACAAGTCACTCCATGCACCCATGGTGCTTTGTTTTGTTTAGTCGGCTAATTTGTGTTTTTGTCCATGCACGCACGTTGATGTTGCTTTTGGAAGGAAGCACCACGTGCATGCTACTGTTAAAATCGCTGAACTGTAAATTATGGTCGGTTTTGGCCAAAAAAACTCAATGCATTGTATCGGTCCTAACAATAGAGAGAGATGCATTTCTTTTAAGCAAGCTTTTAATATGAGCTATCGACTGTTTGATCACGATCAATTGGCACATTGCAGTTCTTCTCGCATGGAAGGATTGGAGGGCGAGAATGTGCAGAGAAAATGGTAGGGACGGAGGAGAAGAATGGTTGTAGTTGTACCATCTTTTTGTGCCGGGAGTTTGAACAGCAGTATCACTGCTCTTACTCGACGAGTAGCTGCAGTTGGTTAAACTATACCGGATCAAAAGCCAAAAGCGACGGGCAGAGGAGATGGGTGGTAGAACACAGGACAGGACGGACGGCAAACAAAAGGAGGAAAAAAAAAAGCAGGAAGCGACGTGGACGGACGATGGAGACGATGAGTAGAGTATGATTATGATAACCCCAGGTGGAGCCCACGGTGCCCAAAGCTGCCCCACCAGGCCACCCTCAAAGATCGTGAGGTGGGGCCCACGTGGCACTGCCATGTGTTATTGGCGTACGTAGTCCGCAATGCACTCCCCTGCGTTGGCGTTGCGATGCATTGGGGTGGTGATCAGAGTATCAGATGATCTCCTGATAAACCTATAGTACTGTCGTGGTCTAGCTCATCTTGTGGCTAAGGCCAAGATGATGGCTATAGGATTTTGTGATTAATTTACGGAGGACCAGTTCTGAAATACGTATCTACAACATAGTTTAAAACTAAACAAGTGCGTTTAATGTTGGCACTAGAATTGTTCTACGATATTAGTTAACAAATGCTCCTATGGACAGAGAATATTTTTGAGTTAAATTCTTATTTTGAGAGGCTGTCATACATAGATGTTTTTTTAGATGTGTGATACGTAGGTAGCAGCCTAGCATATGTAGAAAACGCCTTTGCACACAATACTAGCAGAAATGAAATAGAGGTGTTCAGAGATAAACTCCGGGTTGGTTCGATGCTTTATTCGCTTATGGATTGCTCCATATCTTACTATGCCTAGTATGGGAGGTAAAATTATCACAACTAAGCTAATGGTTTGGCCCTTTAGTTCCTCATATATCACATTTTCCTTTTATTTTTACAGCCCCTCCTAGAAATGCATACATGCTTGTTAGGCATGTTTGATGCATATGAATCTGAATATACATGTAGTTGCTGTATCACATTGCTAATTTATGCTCTTTCTCGCAGGTTTGCAGTTAGCAGATGGCTCATTTACGCCCTAGCCTAAACATGTGTAGCACTGTGACTCATAAATTGAACTGTGAGATGCGTTGCAGTTCTAGAGATTACCCATATTTGATCATTATACCCATTGGTTTTGTAATGACATTAGAAGTTTGTTTCCTTCTGGTGTTTTCTATGTAGTGTGTGCTCCTTGGTTACTCCTAAATGTTAGCAGGATATGCCTGCTATAATCTCTGATCTATATATGCTTTGATGATCAAACATTTCCTCTGATGTTTATAATTTGGATGATTAATGTTTTGTATTCAAAAAGCAGTCACTTGCAATGCTCATTGCTGCAAAAAGAAATAAGGCTTCTTTGATCGTCACTATTCTTATAACCAGCACAGTGTAGAGCACTTTTCATTCTGCTTGCTCCAGTCCAGTTTGGAAGCAATGGATTCAAATGGTGAAATGGAGCGTAGTTTTCTTGTATCATTGCAACTGTGTACTAACATTTCTGTGTTTTGCAACAAGAATTGCATGTTTTTGTAGAGTAGTACTCCCTCTAATCACAAAGTTGTTGTTTTGGATATTGATTTGGTCTTCAAATCTACATGAATGATTTTCACATATCCAATTTAATTATTTAAAAGTATTAACTGTTAAAGTTTCAAAAGTATAACTATATGTGACCAGTTGAGTACTATTTTGCAACAGTCAACAGAAGGGGTTGTAAACGTATAATCCATGTTCAGAAACAGTTACACCGAAGACTGAACAATTACTCGGTACTGGAGTAACAGTACAGTGCTGCCCATTTCGTCCAGAACAGATTTAAAAAAACTCCACTGAACAGTGAACAGTCACTGAACAGTGAACAGTGAGTCTCCTCCCCAATCGTGACACATCCCCAAGTATTCAATTAAATACTACCACTCCCCTGCTCAGCTAATTAATCATTAAGTGGCTTTAATTAGCACCTGGAGGAGGACACGCCTCGGGCTCGAGATACGCGAAGCCGAGCTCCAATCGCTCCCAGATATTTTACACTTCAGTCCCTTTGATTTCTGTTATTTCACTTTTATACCTTCTAAAGGCGCAAAGAGATTTCGAGACTAGGAGCAGTAGTATATTTCTCGTCAGCAGCCAAGAAGAGGAGTGAGCTAGTGACAGTGTGACACTCGCTCCCCAATGCTTTTTGTGCCCTCAAACACTTGCCAGAGAGCGAGCGAGCGAGCGAGAGAGAGAGAGAGAGAGAGAGAGAGGGCGTGAGGACGGAGGAATCTAGTCTACCTCTTCTGCTGCGTTGATCTGGTTTTCGGTGGGTCAAGGTAATGGTACTTCTTGATTCCTTCCTGGGCGTCACCTTGGTTGCTTCAAAATGTTGTTATTTGCCATGTTTGAGGCGGCTGGTTGTAGATTTGGGCGGTGGAACTTGAGAAAGGTTGCATTCTAGGAATGGCGGGCGAGTTTTCTTGGTGAAAACGATGTGTTTCTTCAGGAAAATGTAGGTGTTTTATTGGTCGGATTTGGTGCAGATTTGAGAATGTTGGAAGTTTCTGGAGGAGGGTGCTTTGGCCTGTTTGATGTTAGGATTTGGTTCCATTTGATTGACATGTGGAAGTGTTCATCTTTTTTCTGGGATTTTTACATAGAAAAGTGGAATTTGGTCAATGCATTAATCTCATTTTTAGGTTGAAACTGCTTGTGTTTTGTATTTATAGGAAATGAATAGATTTTTTTATCATTTGATAATGTAGGGTGGATAGAGAGTAGATTTAGTTTACTTTTGTTTAGTTAGGTGTATTGTGATGTTCCTTTTGAAACTTAGGTACTGAAGCTGTCAATTTTCAGCATCTTTGGCCAGTTCTTGAGTATGGTCAGTGTGTGGAATCTCTTTGTTCTTTTTGGAAGTTGATGGGGGTATATGTATATTTTTTTTAAGAGAATAGATGTATACATGATGGATTTGGAAATTAAAGCTCGTAAAAAAATTGTCTAGGATCGAATGTTACATATAGTAGTTGCCTTTTATGGTTGTTCTTGGATTAGGAGTGACGCCACTGCCCTCCTTTTCCTCTCCTGACGAGAGTACTATTTCTACCTTTCTTTCTTTGTATCCGGTTTTTCATTCCAATATGTTGTTCTCCCGCCCCAATTAGAACTCTTGGGATAATGGACTACTATTCTGGCACTAACTGATTATATATCCATGTGGGACTGAACATTTCTTACTATCTTATAACAATATGAGCAGATCGTTCAGTCCCAAAAAAAAGAGCAGATCTTAGAACGATGTTTCACCTTTTTCTTTTATTACAGTATCGTACCAGACATGATTGGCTAAGTTGCAAAAGAAAATATCTCTTGTCGTATCTTTTTATTTGCAATGCTTTGCGCTGCATTGCCCAAAGAAAAAAAAGTGATTAATTGTATAGTGTTGTGGACCTAAATAGCTAACTATGTATTTTGGTTTGATATGCAGGTTTCCTCCATGGGGAATCGTTCACGGCCTAGAGTAGCTAAGGAAATAATGCAATCTATCAATGAGGAAACAGAAAGTCCTAGCAGGGAGGCACAGCCGAGCAGATATGACCAGTTGAAATGCCCAGATGGAAAATTGGGAGAACTGCACCTCCACCGGATCCCAAATTTCCACTGCAAAAGTTTGCCTTCAAGACACCGCGAAGCAAACCCAGAAGACAGCGTCATACACAAGCGTGGCTCTATGTACCAGAGCTCCAGGGACGTAAGCAGACTTAGGAAACTCCAAGAGGGAAGGAGAAAAATAGATTCTGCAGAAAATAGAGATGCATTTCTGTCCTTTGAGGTGGTTGATTCATCCTCTCAGCCTAGCACAAGTGGAGCTTACTTGTTTCCGCAGAAGAGCCGCTCAAGCAAGACGAGGTCTTCTATGGACACAAGTCGTAAAATGCATCAGGCTGCCAGGGAGTTTCTGGATCTTTCATTGCGTGAGGTTCCTGATGAGAACTCAAGGCTTGGGAGGCCACGCATGGACTGCAATTTGTTGAAAGATGATGAAAGAGACAGTTTACTGGAATTATCTCTTGAGGAAGACACCACCAAAAGTACCTGCACAAATATGGCTCCTCATTTACTAGATGGTGGCTGTAGCATAGGCACAAGATCAAATTGCCAACATTCCATCGGTGTTTATCCTGATGGGAGTAACCGTGGTGAAAGAGACTTTGTAAGTAATCTGCCCAAGTCCTTGTCAGCTAAGGTGGGTGTTTTTGATGCTACCTGTCCATCAGAAAGTGTTCATGGTGTTGATGGCAACAAAAAGCTCGATCTAGTCCATTCAAGAAAATTCTGGATCCTATCATGAAATCCAAGTCTCTGAGGAACCCCTTGCTCATGGAAAAGGAGGATGCTAAATGTAGTAGTCCGCCAGGTGGAGGAAAAAATAGCATATTGCGCAAATCTTTGTTGGGTGATATCTCAAGGACTGAGCAAACCTTCATACCTAATTGCCAGACAAGTGGGGAAACCCAGCCTATGACAGTTACTTCATCACCAACTCATCTTCATGCCGTCCTTAAACTGGATCCCAACAATGGTGCTTTTGGTTTTGAGTTTTGTACCAAGGGTCCAGAAGAATCTATTTATGCTAGCACTTGGAAAGCTGGAAACGAACTGAATTGGATTTACACTTTCCATAGCATTGGCAAACGAGCAAGCACTGTGGGAAGGACCTCCAAGGATAGGCATGTGTGCCTGCCTCCAATTGTAGGCCAGATGCATGTGTCTTCCTATATGTACTCTGAAGTTGAAAAAGATGGTGTTCTGAATAACTCAGCCATCAGTGAATTTGTTTTGTATGACATTGCTCATGCCAGACGGAGTTCTGCCGTTGAAAGAATTCAATGTACTGGTTACATTCAACCAAAATTATGCAATGCTATTCATAATGCAATCTCCAGGGAGTCTCCAACAACAACAACCAAGCCTTCGGGGGAGTCTCCAGAGAGGAATAATCTGATGGAGCGGCAAAATACTGCACGGAATAACTTAGATGTATCAACATCTTGTCTTTGGTCCCGAGAAGATCTTCATCCTCATTTGGAGGTTGCAGCTGTTGTAATCCAAGTGCCTTTTCATAAAACCCAGTCCAAAGAATTGAAAGCTGGCTCATCACCTGGTACTATCAAAGTGGTTACAGCAGGCGGGGCACACGGGTTACCGAGGGATGATGAGAACAGCCCATCACCATTACTTGACCGTCTGAAGAGTGGTGGAGGCTGTGATTGCGGTGGATGGGACATGTCTTGCCCAATCGTTGTCCTTGACAATGCATATGATAGTTATTGGGTTGATTCTGTGATTAATGAAAGCAAGCATCCGATGGAGCTATTTGTTCAGGTAAATCTAATGGTTTCAATGTTGACATAAATTTTGTGTTTACTTATTACGACTTGTATGCATTTTATGCAGCACAGGAGTAATTAAAATCTAATCAAATTATGATTTACTTTGCTCAGATATTCAACTTTCGTACTATTGAATTAGTATTTGCTTAATGTTTTCTCAAACGGTTGTTATAATCAACTACTTAATAAACACATCAAGAGAGTTATCCCTAGATGATAATTGAAGTTCATTGTAGTTTGATCCTCTGTTAAAAGCATTTTTTGAAGTTCATTGTAGTTTACTTACACTACATTAGTTTACAATTGCATTAATGTATTTGTATGCAACTAAATCTAATCTTTAATCTATGTGCTCCAACTGTTGAAGCAGGGTAACAAAGAAGTTCTCCCTGCCCTTGTGATGAAGGCAGATGGGAAAGGACATTTCTCGGTTGATTTCCATGCACGGTTATCAGCACTGCAGGCATTTTCAGTCTGCATTTCTTTGCTTCACTGTTCTGAAGCTTCTTCATCCATTGGTATAGAGAAATTTAAGCACAAGTTGTACTCCAGCTCACTGAAGATGCTTCTCAAGGAGGAAGTGAGGCAGTTAATTGAATCGGTAACAACGAAAGAGAAGAAACCGAAGAGGAGGAACGAGAAAACACCTCCATCTACCGTCCTCGACCACCCTCCCTTTTCTCCCATGGGAAGAGTGTAGGTGGTGAATTACTAATGGATCGATAACCCTGGGGAACAAAAATATAAGAAAACCAGAATTTTTCTCATCATGTACAAGTACACCATTGTTGATCAAGATTTGGCTTTGATCATGTTCTTTTTTTTATGAGATAAAAAATGAAATTTATCCTGTTCATAAGGATGGAGCCATGGAGGTGTCCTGTAATTTTATAGCAGTAGTCTCTAGCTTTTGTAGCTGCAAGCTAGGAAGGTCATAATCGTTTTGGCACTCCAAAAGAGAAAAAACGTCTGTAGGAGAAACCAGTTCCAAGATCTTAAAAAGGCCATAATCGTTTTAGCTTTGATCATTTTTTTTTTAGATAAAGAATGAAATTTACCCTGTTCATAAGGATGGAGATATCCTGTTGTTTTACAGCAGTAGTCTTTAGCTTTTGTAGTAGCAAGCTAGGAAGACCATTATCGTTTTGGCAATCCAAAAGAAAAAAAAATGTTTGTAGGAGCAACTGTTGGAATTAATTTCAGGATTGATTAATTAGAAGAAGTCAAATAGTTGTTGAGTTGGGTGTTGAATTTTTGTCTCACATTGCTTAGCTAGGTGGTGGAAAACTAACTTATAAGGAGAGCTCTTATATATACTAAAGTATGAGTTGTTGGTAAGGTTAAAGACACACATGGTTGGCTATGTTGGACTTAGGGGTGGGCATTTTAAACGAAACAATTATCGAACGAACGAATTAACCGATTATTTCGGTTTATTCGGTTTGGTTTTCGTTCGGTTTTTGTTTTGATATAATTCGGTTTGGTGTTGGTTCGGTTTTCGCTTTCAAAAACCGAAATAACGAATCTTGAATAATAGCTATATCTAATACTACTTTTATAATATTCTTCCTAAAGCCACTAAATAATTCTCATGTTATAATACATTTATGCATATGTTTAGTATATTCATATGTTCTATTATGCTTATATTGTAATGACATATGAATATTGTGTGGGTTTATCCATATTCGTGTTGCAATATGAAGGACTAAATCTAATCTACCTAGCGTTATTCATATTTTGGTTAACGAAAAACCGATAACGAACCGAAATATTTGGTTAATTGATTCGTTTTTATTTTGGCGAGAAATTGGTTTCAGTTTTCAAAAACCGAATTATTTTAAAACCAAAAACCGAACCGATTAAACGAAAAAACCGAATGGTCACCTAGTTGGATGTATATATGCATACATATCACATATTTTATGTGTTTATCGTATAACTTGTGACAATGCACGACCGAGACATGCTAAGTGTACTTAATCTTTTATCACGTGTACAGAATGTACTACATCATCTTACATCTGGATTGCTGATGTAGTGCCATGAATTCAGCGAGATGCACGAAAAGTCCATTCCCCCACGATGTGAGATTACAGGGGCAGTTCCTATGATCGTGGCGTTTGATCTGATATCCTATGAAGTGGTTTTGTCTTAAAATGCCTTCGTAAGAAAGAGTTCCTTGTATGTAAAAGGAAACGACAAAAACCGATCTCGTCTTTTTCTAGCACTCTCTGCTTCCTTTGGTTCTTGCCACCAATTGAGTCATTCCGTCCTTTCGCCCATCGTGCAATGGGCATGAGGGAGAGCATTGCCTCCGATACGACACTGACCTTTGACAATCTGCACAAGACACTAGTGATCGGGTTTCTGGGAGGTGTCATATTGCACAACTATTTGTCTTTGTCTTCGATCGTTGCGTCGCGCTTCTTCACTAAGCCCGTTGTAAGTGTTTTAGACCGATTAGTTGTTGGTCCAAACGATCTTTCTCTTAGTGATTAAATATGTTGAGAATGCATATTGCTATTCTAGTATTGTTTATATCTATATATATATCAGTAGGCTATCTAGCATATGTAAACGGCTTTACTAGCATGTTATATATGTATGGAATATTTGTTGGCTACTAAAAATCTTATCATAGATGTAATATTTAACTTTATGTTTTTATTAGGAAACTATAGAATTAAATTAAGGTTAGACCATGTTAAATTTCCAATAGAAACCAGTTCCAACAGACAAGAACATAAATAAACCAGATTGTGGCCATTGCTTCTGTATATAATATCATCTCTTTTTTCATTCACTTGAATATCGTACTGATATTGGTGGAATAAACATAAATTCGTCTGCTCTGCTTGTACTTGAATAATGCATTGCTTTGCTCCACTAGTTTTGAACTGAAGGCGGGAGTTGGAACTGGCAAAATATACCATGATGAAACCGCGCCATTTGGCGCAGTGTCTGTGTCTGTTCCAATTTCTGCACTGGTACCAGTTTTGGTTCATCTGCTGATAGCAGTAGGCCCTTGTTGATTTTGACATTTATGTGGGCGGTTTTACTATGTTCATGTAGGAGCTGGACAGGAGCTCGCAGTTAACACTGCAAACGTTGCCTATTTCATTTATGTTTGTTGTCTTGCAGCATCCTAGGGGTTGACTGAGTCTTCTCTCCTTCCAATTCGGGTGCTAGGGTCGTCCAAAGCCCAAACAGTTTGGACCCTGAAGAAAAATGTTCGAACTTGTCAAAGTTTCCAGTACAAAGATGTATCTTTTGGCAGAGACATCGAGGTACGTTCGTTTAAGTTTCAGACTTTTCAGAGTTGCAACTTTGCACTTGCTTGGCAATGCAATGCAAGAACCTAACATCAGTAGTCCGGAGGAGGGAATTTGTGGATTCGGTGAGGTTGGATCTGCAAAATGCAGTGCTCTGCTTGTAGCGTTGCTGTGGGTGTGACCCGCATCTGGTGATTCCAGGCGAGAGACAAGCATTTAGGGATGGGTACCAGCTGACAGCAACAGGTTGGACCATCTCGACTTCTTGACCCCTGGTTTGGCCTTGCTGTGTGACCTGACCCCAACCAGGCCATTTTTATATGGATCCTCTGCGAGTCACGCCTCTGCCTTCCTTCCTGCTGCGACGCTGCAGCTCCATTTACTACTGCTCACCTTCTTTCACGGCGAGCTGAAGCTATTACTCGCTCTTGCGTCAAAAAGAAAAAGGCTGTTCATCGCTAGCTCTATTTTCTTTCGTATGGAAGCTGTCGGCGTGTTGGTTCCTGGCCAATATCAGAATGAACATGTTTCTGAATGTGTTAGAAACAAGAATAAAAGATAGCGTGGACGGAGTTGACGGGGCAAGAGGAATCAAAGCCCAGAAAAACCAGGCCCAGTCCGTCATGGTACACCACTAGGCTGAGCTATCGCTATTGAGCCGGCTCGTGGATCGCTCTCCTTGTCCAAACAGCCGGGCCACACGACAACCCGGCCCGTACTTGGATCGTGAAGCCCAGTACGATGGGCGGCCCACCACGCTGCAAGGGTGGCCCATGAAACCTCGCCGGCGGGTGGTCGGCGGCGCACATGGGCGCATGGCTTGTTACGCTGCGCGGTCGCTTTCCACGTTACGCACGAGGCTAGTATTATACCAGTCGAAGCAAAACCAAGCACGAACCACGCGCGGGATCGACATGACAGTTGACGTGCCATTTTGTGTCGATCCTGTCTTACCCTGACGTCTCCCTCGCTGGATGCGACCACGATTGCTGCTACTACTCAACTACTACTGAGGAAGATCAAGACAAGTCTTTCTTTTCAAGTATTTGGTGGATAGCCAATGGCAGCTGCAAGGCCGCTTAGGTCGCGGAAGCCTTGGTTTTTCTGCTCGCTTTAAAGTTTTTCATTTTACAAATCTGTTCTCCGCGTAAAGGTAATTGATAAAATAATTTTATCTTCCACCGCAGAAACACTGTCACATGTAGCGCCATGTACTGTAGCAAGGGCTCGAACCTACGGTAGCTCGGCCAATCATGGCAGTAGCCGGTGGACCAACCTCATCTTGCTGCCATGCTTTCCCAGCTCAGCATCATGGTGCCGACTGCCGAGTTTCTTAGGCACAACAGCAGGTCCTGTCGAGCTGACTTGACTCGGCAGCCAGCTCCTACTGTACTCGTCTTTATTATGCCATAGTCGATCATGCTGCTATGATCGTGGGCTTTTGCTACGGTACACAAACACGAAGGTGACAAGTGTCACATTCAGGTGCTTTGAAATATCTTGATTCTGATATCATATTGAGTTGTATGCACCAGTCACTTTACCAAAAAGGTTAAATTGGTGAGTAAAGATAAGTAATTCACTTATACTTCAACAAAAAATATTGTTATTTTTATAGTCAAAATAGTACGGAGGCTAGATTAAAAAAACGTACGGATAGTTTGAAAAGCTAATCTTCTCGGTGGCACCGCATGCATGCCAACGCAAGCAGCCACGGTTGACGCAGGCACTGCGGCGTAGGCTGAGCTAAGAAGATCCCCATGACAACATGCTTTCTCTATTATTGCTCGATCGCTCAGATGGATGGATAAGATTAAGATGGGTAGGATATGGCGGTATTGTACAGCTAGCCCGGTTTAGTGCAGAAGTTTCACGATTACGTTGAGACCGGGATTAATTATTCGCTGATGGGTATGTCGGTGCCAGCCAAGCTCGAGGCCGTTTAATTGTCGATCGGTCGACTCCTGACGATGAAGGAACAGCTCAGCCAGCCTCTTATCCGTTTTGACTTTTCTGTTCATGCTTCCAAATCTGCACGCATGTGCACGACCCTGATCGTGTTCTCTGGCTCTGATGATTTAAAAAACCCAGACAACCGTAGCATCGAGGGTTAAAGGATGCCGGCCGGCACGATCGGTCGATGGTGCAGCCTCGAGCGCGATTCTACGCCGTCGTTCCATCGGAGCGGTACAGAGAGCCTGTCTGCGGCTGTCAGTAGCACGCGTACGATCTGAATTCAAGCCGTCCAGGTCGCAATCGTCCAACGGAACCGCCGTGGTCGATCGGCTCATGCGGTCCATCCGCTGCAGGACAGGCTGCGCGCCTGCGCATGCATGGATCGGAGCAGCCTCGCGTTCGTATCCTGTCATTCGATCTGCAGGAGTGTCGGCTACCGCTTGTGCTATGGTTGTCATACAGCGGGCAAACGATGATGCATGGTTAAAATTCTACTGTTATCGAAAGAAAATGTTATACGCGTTGAGAAAAAATATTTCATGCAAGGAAGGAAGTGACCCGGATTAACATTTCTTATGTTATCGAAGGAAAATATTGCACGCGTAGAAAAAAATGTTTTGCATATGAAAAGAAAATGTTGCAGCGTTTGGGAAAATCGGACGTCCAATCACAAATCATTCGTATTGGGAATTATGGAAGAGAAAAACATTTGACCTTACTCTAAATTAAATTTGGTTTAAAATTCATGATTTCCTTTACAATACTAAACCATGCCAAAACACTCGTGGCCATCAATATCCCTTCTTATACGTAGGTCCCAAATCGAATAAACATTTTATAGCATGTGGAGATCATTCCTTTTCTAACATCTTCTACCTCATCTTTTACAAAATTAGTCCCTTACTAACACATTTGCAGATTTTACCCCATTCCCAACCGCAAAAGTGTCAAAAAGTAACATGTGTCACCTTTCATGTCCCCTCTACTGCTGAAGGTCGCCGGAGCACCGCACGATGGCGACAAGGTGCCTTCCACGCTCCCTGGCCATGGCCCCTACGCTCCTCCTGTTCTGCCCTAGGTATGGAAATAGCTGGTCCTGTGCTCACCCTAGGCATGGTAGCGTTGTTTCCCATGCTCCTTAGCCATAGCCCGTAAGAGCGCGTTCTACGATGAGAAAAGACCAAATCTGCAAATACCTTTGTGGAGGTACTAGATTTGAAAAAAAAATAGGACTAGAGGGGCTCAAAGAGCTCAAGCTTCTAAGATACGACACGAATACACACGGTCTTTAACATAGAAAAAGTCTCCGTTAGAAAATGTCTCTTTCAATGGAGCAGCAACATCATCAGCAACGAAGCATTAGCACAATATTATCAGAATAATAAGGGGAGAGAGAAATAGATATTTTCTTTTTACTTAATGATTATTTCAAATATTAATTTATATTTTGAAAGAGAGGCGTCTGTCTCTTAGAAATGGAAAAAAAACGAAGGAAAGAAAAACGGAAGCTATAAGAGGCGTGCAAGGAAACGAAGCAATGCTGATATGTCCACGCAGGATTCTAGTCAGTCAAATATTCAGACCAAAAATCGCCCGGCCGAGTCAGCAGAATCCGCTGGGATCTCGCGGCCTCCTCCTGTCTAATTGCACCCTTTCACCCGCTAACCTCTCCTTTCTTCCCAATTAATTAGTTTCCCGGAATCCCGGTCATATTTCTCTCTCCGTTTACGTTTCTCCTCTCGAATTTCCATACTGCCTTCCTATAAAGAAACCGAAACGCGCCGCCTCTGCTTCCTCCAATCTTGGATTCATCTCAACCTCCTCCTCCAGATTTACAGCTCTGCTTTTCTTCTTCTCTATAAGCTGCAGAGGTGGTTGATTTTTTCCTCGTCGTTGATTAGTTTGCAGCAAAGCCAAACATTCGTCTTCCTTTGTTTCCAAGAAAGCACCGTTTCTTGCCTGCGTTCTTGCGTCCCTTCCGACCTTCCATGGCCATCGCTTCCCGCATCACGAAACGCGCGCTGTCCTCCTTCGCCGCCACCGCCGCCGCCAAGCTTCCAGAAGCGGCCGTCGCTGCCGCCGGCGCCGACGCGGCGACGGAGGCGGTAACGGCCGCGCAGGCGCTGGAGTTCGAGGACACCGAGAAGCTGTTCGCCGGGGAGCAGTCGGCGGCGCTGGCCCGCACGCTCGTGGCGCTGCAGGCGCTGTCGGTGGAACCGCTGGTGGACGCGGCCACGGCGGCGCTGCGATCGCCGGCCGTGGCGGGGAGCTCGCTGGGCCGGGCCGCAGCGAGGGCCACGGCTTACCGGCACTTCTGCGCCGGCGAGACGGCCGATGAGGCCGCCACCGTGGTACGGCGCCTCTGGCGCGGCGGCATGGGCGGGATCCTGGACTACGGCATCGAGGACGCCGAGGACGGTGCCGCCTGCGACCGCAACGCCGCCGGCTTCCTCGCCGCCGTCGACGTAGCGGCGTCGCTGCCCCCGGGCTCGGTGAGTCGCCGGCGCTTACCCCTGCGCGTTTTCCATTCCTCGGCTCCTCGCTCTCGCGTGCGTGGCGAGGGGACGGGAGGGTGCCACGTGGGACGGAATCTGAATCTTCGGGGGGTGTCTGAGCGCGAGCGGACCAGCGGATTCCTTGGGAATCTTCTGGTAGTAAACCGGTAGTGAATCGGACGGATGTCACTGCTCGTGGGCCCTGAAAACTAGCCACCTGATTCCGACATGCTTGTTATCAACTCATCATCTTCTTGCGCTCATAGCATGTCGAGCTTGCCCTCACCTTCTCCGCCGCACGTTTCCATTTCAAAGCTTCACGTCAAAACCCCTACAAAATACCATCAAGAAATAAGTCTTTATTTAGACATTTGTGATCAGTGATCACTACAATACTAGAAGTACATTAGAAATAAAAACCCAAATTAAATCATACTATATTTTTTATCAGAATTAACGCTACTATATTTGAGCTTACTAGCTTACTTGTGATTCTTTGTGCTGCGTGCAGGCGAGCGTGTGCATCAAGATCACGGCGCTTTGTCCCATCGCGCTGCTGGAGAAGGCGAGCGACCTGCTGCGGTGGCAGCAGAAGCACCCGTCGCTGCACCTGCCGTGGAAGGCGCACTCGTTCCCGAGCTTGTGTGACTCCAGCCCGCTCTACCTCACCGCGTCGGCGCCGGCGCCGCTGACGGCGGAGGAGGAGAGGGAGCTCCAGCTCGCGCACGAGCGGCTGCTGATGATCGGCGAGCGGTGCGCGGAGTACGACATCCCGCTGCTGGTGGACGCTGAATACGCGGCGGTGCAGCCGGCCATCGACTACTTCACGTTCGTGGGCGTGCTCGCGTTCAACGGTGGGGGGCGGCCCATCGTGCACGGCACCATCCAGGCGTACCTCCGGGACTCGCGCGACCGTCTTGAGGCCATGGTGCGCGCGGCGGAGGCGGAGCGCGTGTGCCTCGCGCTCAAGGTGGTCCGTGGCGCGTACCTCGCCAGGGAGACCAGACTCGCGGCGTCCCTCGACGTGCCGTCGCCGATCCACGGCAGTATCCAGGACACCCACGACTGCTACAACGGCTGCGCCGCCTTCCTGCTCGAGCGCGTGCGCCGCGGGTCAGCCTCCGTCATGCTCGCCACCCACAACGTCGAGTCAGGTAAGGAGAAGAAAAAAGAAAATTCAGACGCTTAATTCCTTGCAACACCTGGAGAATGTGATTGAGCAGAACTTAACCTCTCTTCTGTGTGTCATCTCGCGCAGGGCAACTCGCGGCGGCGAGGGCGCAGGAGCTGGGGATCGGCAAGGGAGATCGGAACCTGCAGTTCGCGCAGCTGATGGGGATGGCGGACGGGCTGTCCCTGGGGCTCCGCAACGCCGGGTTTCAGGTCAGCAAGTACCTGCCCTACGGGCCTGTGGAGCACATCATCCCCTACCTCATCAGAAGAGCCGAGGAGAACAGAGGATTGCTCTCCGCCTCCTCCTTCGACAGGCAGCTGCTGCGGTACGAAAATTTTATAATCTACAAACAACTTCACTCTGCTGTGATTGATTTCTCTAGAGTTTCAATCGATGTGATCGAATGGTTTGTTGCAGGAAGGAGCTGGTGAGGAGGTTCAAGGCTGCCATGCTGGGACGAGAGTGAGCAAAATGATCAGAACAGAGCCTGCGTCTGCCTTGCCGGGAGAGGAGAAGCGATCGAGTGGAAGTTGTAAATACATACTTCAGAAACAGACATTGATGTATGGTTCTCAATAATGAACGAACGAAATAATGTTCTTGATGGATCTTCTTCAAGCTCCCCGCCGCACCATGTCTTCAACACTGCTGCGCGCTCAATTTCGTCCTCGCCTCTTCGGAACCGTGTTGTTTTTTTTAATTATTTTGAGAGGAAGGCAAAAGAATTTATTAATCGCCCATAACATTGTAAAGGCAATTAATCGCCCATAACATTGTAAATGTACATCAATAAACTCCGGAGATTGGAGTAGGAACCGATATCTTCCTACTTATAAAGAACAAGAATGTTTTGCCATCAAATGAGCTTCAGTGTTCATGTTCCTGCCTCAAGCCGAAACTCCCACTTCTGGAGATCCCTTCCCGATGAACTGAGAAATTTCTCATTTTGTAGCCTCCTTGTCAATTTTGTTTTACAAAAATAGCCTCTATACGAGAGGAAATTTCAGTTTTGAGCACGAAAGACTCAACAGGTGACGTGTGTCACCTACCGCAGTCTAGTTGCTCTGAAGGGATGCAAGGGCGTGGCAAGTGGCAGGGCCCACGTCGCTGCTAGGCTCCTGCAACTCGAAAGGAGGTGGTGAGCTCGGAGTGGTCAGCAAGACGTCTCACCTGCCACATTGCTGCAGCTCGGTAGGTGCCTACCACGAGCAGCCTACCTTCTCCCGTGTGTCTTGTGCTTCCTTCCTTGCTCACCCATCCTGCCACAGCGTCACTCACCTTTTGAGGTATATCACACGCTGCACCTTTCGACCTCACTAAGGGTGCTGTTGTCGCAATTTCAAACAAGAGGAAATCATATTTGTCAAAAATAAAGTTTTGGAAGCTATAAAATATATCACCTTGAGTGCTAACCTCTAGAAGACATTGTCCCATACTTGCATATGGAGCTTTGATTAATATTCTTTACAACCTCTGACTGTTAACAGAAACGCGTTCGTTTGAGCCAGGGTATAGGATTCGGTTTCATGGTTTACCTTTTTTTTCTTCCTAATTTTCACTGTAGATACAAACCCCAATACCTTAAACTAGTTCGCGATTTACGAAGGTTAACCGTGAATCCAGTAACTATGCTCCAAACAGTCCGAATCAGTGGAGAGCTTTTTCAGCCCACAAGCTTTTGCCAAACATAAAGCTTCATTGCAGACCTGCGCTGGTTCCAGACACGCAGGATCCGTTAGGAACTCCCAAACACTCGCGCTTGCCGCAACAAACTTACCCTGCTCATCTCTGCACGCAACACCTAGACTTCCATTTTTGCCGGAGCGAGAGACAGCACGGCATTGAACTTTAGGTGGCCAGGCGGTGGCGGAGTCCACTTGGTCACTGGAATCTTCTTCGGAGCAGATTCCCCGTTCCTTGAAACAGAGATTTGTCCTCATGGAGAGCTTTGCGACGAGCCGTCCAGATAGCCCGACAGGTAATCAAAAGCTTAACGAACTAGGGGGGCCTCTTAAGGTTTCCATCGTGAAAAATAACCACCTCCTCGGATTAGTCATATTGGTTACTGCTAAGAGGCCAGACAAGTTCTCATCCATCAACGGCCATACACATCTAGACATGGTACCATGCAACAAAGCAAATAGACCCCCATTCCTCCTTTCTCCTGCCAACATTCCTGCCCATGCCTCCCCTTCCAGCACAGCCCTTGCTCCTGTTCACCAGCAGGTTAGATTTGCCTCACCTCTCTGTCATCCTTCTTCTCCCTCTATTTTCTCTGTTCTTTTGCCTCTCCCAACCAGCCAGCAAGAACAGCACAAGAAGCAACCTCCCTCTCTAATCTTCCCTGATCCCAAACACCACCAAAAATCAATAATTAGCCTATGCGTGTTATACCACTACATTCCCCATCACTCATACATCCCATTTTTGCAAAAGTTTCTTACCTGTATGTTAGTTTGGATTGTTTTGGAGAGTGGAGGGGGAAGAAGCAGTGGCCTTGTCACTGTGGCAGGGAGGCAGTCGCAGAGTGTTGCCACGGCAGCAGCTGGCCACAGCCCAGCACTACCGCGGCAGAAGAATGGTGCGGCACGGCGCAGAGTCGAGATAGTGCGGCATAGATTCAAAAACCAAATAAAATCTTAATTTTATAAATTTTTAAAAATTTAAAATATCTTAATCAGAGATCTTATAAGGGAAAACGGGTTCTTAGAAGATTCAAAAATTTAAAAATCAGAAAATCAATATAATAAAATGAATTATTTTTAAATAAAAAAGGCTATTATTGTGTCATATTGACGTCAACACGGAGCAGAACCAATCAGAGGCTGACACATCGGCTAGGTGCGTGGACGCCGTCCACAGCGTCTCCTATGGTCCGCCATGGATGCAACCCACGGCGCTTCGCATCACGTACCCAACACGCGGTGTCACCGGATTGGCTGCAACACTGGCTACAGGACGTCCTCCGATGGCCGACGCGTGGTGGCATCAAAATTGTCCGCGATAAATCCGGCGGCTGCACTACCGAGGAAACGTGGCGCGATCTACATAGTCACATCTGATCCAGTGGTTATGAGCATGCGTGAGCACAAATGGCCCGGTGGCTGCGGCTCCTTACCGAAGGCGAAGATAACGACCTCGACGCGGTAAAACGGCGACATTCTGGCGACCAAAGGGCACTGCTCAACTACGGCGCAACACAAGGATCCCAGATCTGGAGTCGGTGTCATGAAACGAAGCTTGATGGTGGAGGAATGTGGGGACCCGGATTAACCAAATCCGAAACCCTCTGTGTTTCCACCGTGCTAGTCCAGGAACAGCTAGCACACACAGTCGTATAGTGATGATAACACAGACATATCAAAAGTAAATAACAGTAATAAGTAAAAGAGTGTAACAACATAAACATCCATCATCACATTATTACAAGTATGGAGCCTTACGGCTTAAGTGAAAATGTAGCAGCGGAAATGTAGAACAAAAAGAGCCAATCAGTGTGCCCACAGGCAACCGACTGGGGTACACTCCCTAGAAGATCGAGTCATCCTCCTCATCATAGTCTTCACCACAGATGTCGAACGGGGAATCGCAGGCTCTGATCTCTTCATCTGCTTTATGGAATAAGCACTCGCGATGAAAAGCGAGGGTGAGTATGCAACATACTCGCAAGTCTCGGAAACTTAATGCAAGTAACTAAATGCATGGCTTGAACAAAGGAAGCATATAGGGTTCATTTGCATAAAGCGAAATTGGAATTTAAATACAAGTAATAATTTCATAAAGCAGCATTTAACCAAATGTAAATAGCATAATTAATTAAATTGAAGTATAACAATTTTCCAGGTTCCAACTACCTGGTTGGCTCTAGCCGCCAAACTAAATCCGGGAGCTCTAGCCGCTCGCGGATTCCCAACCACATTTTCATTTTAAACCAAATCATCATTTTTCCATTTAAAACCAAAAACCGTAAAAATCTACTATGTGAAAGCGTTCACGCTTGCCCTTATCCGTAAGCACGGCTACTCAAGTAGTTTTAAGACTCTGCAGAGTGGTACACTTTACCCACACGACATGATCAACCCTTTCGCCAAGCTATTGACACACTTCCTTTGTGTGTGCAGGAGATCATGACAAGGCCTTTACAATGCATATACCGCTCACCGACTCACTGCTAAGGTTTCACCACTGGTAGGGCTACCTCCGATCCAGAAGCCCCCTCTTGCGCCTTGCAAGTACCCTCCAAGAAACCGCTTAATTTCAATGGCGAAGTCAAATAACGATACATGCAAATTACTTAGCCGTGTCGCATCCATAATAGACATGTGGTTGTATTGTATAGCATGGCCCATGGTGACACACGACCGGTCCTTAATTGACTAGGCGAATAATCATATTCCAAAATTTTGTGCATCCCGCACCCGCCATCCAACCAATCCGCCGGTCTAAATCATTTTTCACTTTTAATTTCAAATTAATAAGCAACACCAATTGCCATAAGTTTCACAATTCCTTTTGAATCAAGAATGAAATCATTTCCATAATGGTAAGGTACCGAGCGTGATTAAGCATGGCTAAGCATTTTCTCTAGTTCCCATAATAAAATGTTTACCATTAATTACAGTAATTAGTTTTCCTAGGGTGTCAATGGTTGGCAACATGAATTTCAATGTGGTATAACAATTTGGCATTTATCTAAGCATTTGAAATGACATTAAAATACAATACGTAAATCAAATAGCATGTACTAATTTAAAAATAAAATAGCATTTCATAAACTTGGGTTCAATATGGTCAAGGGAGACTTGCCTTCAACCTCTCCCGCTGCTGCTACCTCCGCTGGATGCTCCTCTTGCTCAACCGCTACGCCGTCTACACGCGAAACACGCAAAACGAGGCAAAAATAAATAAAACAGAAATGAATAAAATCTAAAAATTCATAAAAATGATACCAACAGATAGATCTTGATTTTATATGAATTTAGAAATTTGAATCGTTCAAATCGGAGTTCGAACGGAGGAGAACGAGGCTTCCGAAGTTTAAATGAAGAGAAAATCAAAAATTAAATAGAGGTGACACGTGTCGCTACGCGATTGGCTGGAAATTCGGATTTTCGGAATTATCAGCGATTAAACGGAATAAATTACTTCGCTGACATGCGGGGTCCACTTGTCATAGTCTCGGTCTACGTGAACCAAGACCACCGAGAAGGTTAGCATGTGACGTGGCGATGACGCGGAAACTAAGGTTCATGTGTCGGTGATGTGGCGGTGAGGTGGCACTAATGTGGCACGGACATGGCGGACACGTGGGCACTAGGGCACCCGTGGCGGTGATTTGGCGCTGACATGGCGCAACTATGAGGTGACGAGGCAGTTGGCTGCCTCAGGACTTACCGAAGGAGACGTGGAGTAGATCTGGCCGTTGAAGACTGATTGGACGGCTAGGAATCGGCGAAGCACTCGACGGCGAGGTGGCGGCGCTAACGCCCGGAGCTGGAGAAGACGAGACGCAAAATCGAGAAGGAGTGACGAATCGGACGGAAGAGTTAGTGATTCTGGTAGATCATGAAGAGACGAACTCGGCGGTACCACAAAGAGCGACGGAGACTCACCGGAGTAGACGATATGGGCGGCGGAAGTCTCTCGCGCGGTGGAGCAACTTCGACGAGGTCTAGCTTCCTCCAGACGGCGTCTCCGCCGGAGAGAGAAAGAGGAAAAGGTGCGGCGCGGAGAGGGAACCCTAGAGGCAGCGACTCTGAGGCCTTAAGTAGCCTAGGGGTGCGGAAAAGCGACACGAAAGTCGAGGTTGGTCAGCGGTTGGGCTCTGGCGGCGGCGCTTGAGCTCGAGGCGACGTGGGCGATCACGACCGCGAGATCGGGATCGAACAATTGGGGGCTAGGGTTTCTCGGTTGTATTGAAACGATCTGGCGGATCTCGGTAGTTGGATTCGTGATCGACAATCGAGGTGAAGGAATGCGTTAGGGTTTCGGTGGGTCGGGCCGTCTTGACGGTAAACGGACCGACCGGAGGAAAACGGAGTGGGCGAGGAAAGGAACAGGGTTTTCGGCCCAAGCGGAAGGAAAAAGGAATTTAAAATCCATTTCCGAAATAAATAAAATGCCAGAAAATCCAATAAGCTTCAATAAATTCCAATAAATAGCAAATAAATTCGAAAAAATTCCCAAAATACAGAAAAATCATATGAATCACAAGGAACCCAAATAAAATAATAAATAATTAATTTGAGTTATAGATTATTCAAATTAAATCCCTTTTGACTTTGGAAATTTAAATTAAGCTAGATTAATTTCAAATAAAATTCCACGGGTTCGGGTTTTGAAATTCAAACTCCAAGAAATTGAAAAACGGAATGTTACAAGGAATACAGAGAAAACTGGTGAATCTAGGGCTTCCTACTTTGGCGAGCTCCTGGGCACGTTCTATGGCGGCTTACGCGAAAAGGCACCGACCAAAAGTTGCAGTGAGTCTTGACAAACCTAGGGTTGGGATCAACGTGCCTTATAAAGGCTTCGGCTGCCGTGTACGGCCCAGAGACCTGAACCGATGCAGCGAAGGACTCCGCAGCATGCACGGCGGCACTATTTCGAGTCCCACGCGAGACGATGACCGCACACCGTCCGATCGCCAACGAATGGCCAAGATGCAACTTGATGTGGCACAATCCCAATGGCTCGCAACAAACTAATGGACACGATCTTAAATGACATGAACTACCACAACTCAACTGGCACTGCTCGATCTTGATCTGACAATTCACGGTGTCGGCGTATTCCACCTGACAGGCCCGGAGTCTACAGACCGGGTTTGGTTCGATAGGAGGGCGTCTTTGCGGCTGGCTAACCCTAGCGAGGGGAAACTCTAGAGACTCCTGCGTGGCAGATTTTGGCGTCTACGAACCATGGAACACACAGAGATTTTACCCAGGTTTAGGCCCCCTTTTTCTTGGGTAATAGCCTTACTTCCTACTAGATTGTTTATAGAGTGTTTCTGAACTAGTGCAGCACAGAGCTTTTGTGTTACAAGTTCCCTCTTAGACTATGTCATGGAGCTCTCGCTGTTCGAATGCAATACTACTCAAATGCTCGACCCCTTTCCCATGCACCGGAGGCCTTATATAGGCCAAAGCTAACGGAGTAGGTAAAAGGAGGGTCATCATGCCGATCTGATACATTTATTACTCCTTCTGTCTTGTCCGTTCCTCGGCCTCATTAAATGCCGACGCATGGCTTCGCCCGTCCGTCCGGATGTGACCCCTTTTGACGGGTTGGAGAGGCGTCGAGGAATGGGCTTATAGCGTAAATCCTCGTAGTTGATAGATCGACACCGCAGAACTGCCGCCGTAAGCAGACGATAGGGAAGGAGACTTGAGGCGGCTACCTCGCACCACCTTTTTGTCTTCTGGCGGGCGAGTAGGCGTGCTTCGCCACCGCCGCCGGGCGCCACGTGGACCGATCGCCGGGCGGTAGGCGTGCTTCGCCCACCGCTCATTGGCGCCACGTGGACCGTCGCGGGCGGGCAAGGCGTGCTTCGCCACCGCTTACGGGCGCCACGTGGACCGACCGCCGGGCGGCGGCGTGCTTCGCCTACCGCTCGCCGGGCGCCACGTGGTGTGGCAGCCGACGAGCAAGGCGTGCTTTCGCCCACTTCGCCGCCGGGCGCCACGTGGACGGACCGCCGGCGAAGGCGGCGTGTTTCGCCACTGCTGGCCGGGCGCCACGCAGATCCGCCACGTTGACCGCTTTGTTGGCCTGCTTTTGTGCGGCGTGAGAGGGTACCCAAGTAGCAGAGTACCGACAACGGGTGCTAGGGTTTCAAACCTCATCTTCAAATCATGGCCATCCCTTCTCGATCCAACGGTCGATTCAACACTAAATGGCGTGGCTTGACAATGACCGCACGATTAGAAATCAACCATCATAGCTTCGTCTTCTAAAACTAGGCCGACCCGTATATAGTAAATGGCCCAGGCCCAACACTGCTCTTAGGATTTCTAGAGATTTTCTTTAAAAACAATTCCATTAATTCATTTAATTAGTTTTAAGCAATAAAAATATCATAAAAAATCCAAGAAAAATCTTAAAAATACTTGAGACATTTTGAACTCAAATAAATATTTTTAGCTATACTTCATATTAATTTTGTCTATAATTAATTAGTTTTCACAAAAGGCCAATATACTTAATTTAAAATAAATTCCAGAAAAATCTAATAAATTTAGAAAATCCATAAAATGCATAAATAACATAATAAATTAAATAAAAAGTAAAAATTGGGATGTTACATCACCTAAGTGAATTGATACAACCACATGTGCTAGTGTAGGATAATCTTAGCTTAGTAGATTAGCTAGGGTTTAACTTTGCATTTTGATAAGTCGAAGTAGTAAGGGTACTCCGAGTACGGTGTCACTCGTAGGTGCTTCCTTCATCGAGGTGTTGGGGCCAAATCATTCCAATACAATGGTGCATGCCTTACCATGGAGAGAGGACGTGATGGGATATAAACCATTGTTAGTACCGTGTGTGTGGGTCCGGATCTCCGGACCATGGCAAGGGTTTGTCATCACCGGAGCTGGTGCAAGGCTAGACTTTAGTTAGTCAAATGGTTTTATTACAATCTAGCAATTCGGGTATCGTAGGCATCACGAGACATGGTTGACATGATTGCTAGAATATGTCATGTGGATAAAGTGTGCACTCTTTATATATATTTAAATCTAATTAATTAGTCGTGCCCACGGTCATAAGCAACTCAAGAAAGTAATGTCAAGTATAGCTTTGTTTTTGCGAAATCTTTGGAAACAGTGTTGTGACAGCTTGATATATTTATGAGCCAAGATTTGCTGTAATTTACTCGTTGTTCATGGCCAAAGAGGGCTGTGAAATGATGATATTAAACTTTACTTACTGTTATTAGCTTCATAACAAATGCTCATTTCAATCTCGTTACCGTTTGATGAACTATTCTCTTACAAATAAAATATGCTTTATATTAAAAATTAGACTTAGTGCAGTAGCTTGATAGTGCAGTAGCTTGATATCCTTGGACTAACCTTGCATGTATTTTATTTTCATACACTAAAGTCTTACGAGTACATACGTGTACTCAATCTTACTTGCTGATATTTACTCAGAGAATGAGAAAGAAGATCGTCGCTTGGTTACCTTGCTTTCGACAATGATGGCGTATATGGGCATGACCACACTTATGTCTTTCCTATGGGTTTGTTTTCAATTGATGTTTCATAATTTAAATTTTAGACCGGTGGCCTACAATGTTCTTTTAATCTCATGTAATTGGTCATATTTACCTATTTAATGTTCTTTCATTGTCTCTTGTTATTATAAGTAGGTGATATACAATCTCTGTTTGAAACCGAGTTCCTAAGCGGTTTTTGGGTCGTGACATGGTGGAAACCCAATTTAACCATTATAGCTTCCAAGAGAGTCCCATTCTACTTGATCATAGGCCTTGGCCATGTCCACATTCAAAGCGCAAAAAACTGTTCTTCTTTGCCCTATTGGTTCGCATGAAGTGCAAACATTCATATGCCAGAAAAATGTCATCGAAATGAACCTCCGGCACAAAGGCCGATTGTTCTTCAGAAATAATATCGAGCAGTACCACCTTCTGTCGGTTTGCTAAGTTTTTAGTTTTAGAGATGATCTTGTGAAGTACGTCGCATAGACTGATAGACCTGTAATGAAATAGACATGGGATCAGTCACTTAAAGAATTAAAACAATTAATCCTTATTTAGGAGGTCTATTTTCACCCATCCATTGAGATCCCGATCAAAAATAAACTTCTGAAGGCGGCCTTAGAATCCGTATTCCCTCTTTCGGCCGCTCTCCTCCATTAAGGACCTTGAGCACCGCTCTAGTAACCTCTTGCCAACACAGATCCAGTTTCGCTGGAAGAAACGGGCTTGGAAACATTTGGAACAAGGCCTTCGGTGCTTTAACCGGGGACATTTGGAACAGGGCCTTCTTAAACCCCTCTTCTCTGAAAGGGGCAGTGAGAGGCTTTGGTAGAACATTCTGACTAGTTGTTCCACGAATTTTTTTTATTTAATATTTTTTTAAAACATATTTTCAGAACTAGTCGCCCATGAAATTTTTTGAAAATACTTGCTTGTCGCCGCTTCGGCGATCGCCTCAGTCTGGCGACAGTGAGGGTGCCCTAACTACCGTGAATGCTGGCCGAACGTTAGCGTCATGCAAGCGTCAGCGTGGGCGGGACACGCGTCAGAGGTCAAGGTCGTCGCCGGCAAGGCGATCACCCGGCAGAGGGCGACAGTTCATTTAAAACCCCATGAAAGCAACAAGGTGCTCATTTGCTTGTCCCATGAAATTTGCTCACGAGAGAAGAAAGAAGAGGAGAGGAAGAGAGGAAAAAGAGGGAGGGAAAAAGGAGGGAAAAAATATCCGCTCGTTTTTGAAGGTAAGTTCAATATTTTGTATTCATTTTTTTTGAAATATTAGTATTGTGTAGTATTTAGAAATGTAGAAATGTAGTATTTAGAAATATTAGGATTGTAGTATTTAGATAATATAGGTAATCGAATTACTTATTTATAGTCAATGACCGTGTTACGTTAAAAATTAGTATATTTAAAAACATGGCGGTAGCGATTACAAATCGATGAGGGTAAAATTTGACGACAATATATTGTGACATTTATATAGCGGTTAGGTGGAGAAATGATGATTTTTTTGGTTCGACGTTGTAGGCGATATGTCGGAGACATTGTATTTTCAGATATTCTATGGAGATGGGGAGATAGCACAAGGGCGAATGGAGTCGATTTGTCGGGAATTTCAAAGAATCATCTGAGGCATATCTAGGCCGAGAGATAGGACATCTGAGGGTTTGATGGAGTTTATATTTCGGATGTTCGGTTTGGATGTCCGAGTGTTAATTTGCGGGTTAGAGCGAGAGTAAGCCGTCTGTGCAGACTTTTTTTATGGAGAGTCGATTCCTATTAACGACCTCGGCATGGAGGAGCTATGTTGGATCTGTTGTAGAGCGGGGTTGGCAGCTCATGTTGCCGGTAGATTGGTACTGTACCTCCATCGGGTCTGAGGTGCGTGATGTCGGGGTAGATATTACGGAGGAGGGGAATCTGATATGCAACAACGCGATGATGAAGGTGGTGGCGAGGTTGGCGGTGGCGACGGATCGAGGGGGGCGAGGAGCCAGCCGTGGAGGCGCGGGGGGTGGCCGACGAGGGGGAGGAGGTGGAGCACATAGTTGAGTTGATGGAGGAGGAGGACCGTGCGGATGAGGAAGTCCCTAATGGCGAACGCTCGGACGAGGAGGACAATACTCCTGAGGTGCCTGTCCCCGGTGCGTGGACTAAATATAATTTCGAAGACCTGACAATGAATGAAGGAACAAAGATGCATGGGAGTATCATGAGAACGAGGTCGTGCAGAGGCCATATATAAAGACAAAGAGGCCGTGATGGATGCAAAGTGAAATCTTGGTCAATGTCTCTTGGCGCCAATTCGTGGTAGTGAAGTCGAAGAAAAAGACTACGACGTGAAGTGCGTAGTTGATTCGTGCCATGGCGGTGCATGCATACAAGGGAAGTGGAGGACTATTGGAAATGTTCCATAGTGACGAGCATAATCGCTAATCGGAGGAAGCGAGCAGAACACCGCAATCGTCGTCCACTTGGGTGGCAAATGTGTTTTATGGTCGATCGTCGACAATCCGCACCGCGGCCTCGATCCATTATCGTTTGTGGAGGAGAGGTTTCAAGACAAGATTAGCTACGGAAAGGCTTGGAGAGCAAAAAGAACGACTTTGTAAATACGGTTCGGGACATACGAGGCTTCTTACGAGAATATTCCATACTTGCTCGAGGCAATATCAAGTAGGAATCCGATGCGGTCATCGACCTTCGGAGTTTCCGCGGATGGTGCGTCTTGTGGTAAGTGGGTCTTGCAATGGCCTTCTTCGCCCTCGGCGCATGCATTAATGCCTTCCGCATTGTCGCCCGATCATTTGCATGGACGGCACATTCCTCGCAGGAAATACAAGGGCGATTCTAACAAAGAATCGCGGTGGGCGCCAACAACCGTGTTCTACTGGCCGATTGGCCTTCGTGGAGGGGAAAACACGGAGAGCTGGTGCTGGTTTCTTGAAAGAGTCAAGATGGCGGTTGTGCAAGACCGCCCGATGTATGTGTCATCCATGACCGACATGCAGGTTGCCGAGGGCGATCGTGGATATGCAACAAGGGTCCGGCGTCGTGGGAGCAAACAAAGTGGCGGACGAAGAGGTGGTGCATGAGGCACATGGGTGCCAATTTTTCCGTCAATTCAGAACAAGGAACTTATGAACATGTTCAGCGGTAGGCAAACAGAACCAATGCGGAGGAAGTTCGAGTCATTTGTGGAAGACGTTGGATGAACTAACCAAGAAGCAATCATCGAATCCAAGGGATGGCGCTAGTTAAATCAAGGAACCCTATGGTGTACCACGAGCAAGGAGATGACCCACGACCTTGTGTGCACTCCCGACCGACGCACCAAACATCCGGCGAGGGCGGGGCAAGCATAAAGAGTTTCACGGATTTGGATACGACACGAGCCGTTGGAGAAATGGTCCATTCTCGATGACGAGGGCGGTTCCGCTATGGAATAATGACAACCAACTGGCGGAGATTTACAACCGGGTAATGAAAGCGCGAGATGCCTCCCTTTGGTGGGCATTGTTGAGGTGTGTTACTAGGCACCCAAAGATATTTCATTGAGCGGTACAAGGCCTCCGTTGCATGTATGTCGGACAATCGCTGTCGTACTTTCGGCGGTTGTCTCTACGCACATGGCAAACAAGACACGGAAGGCACAGACACATCGCTTGACACGGAGAGTGGCGTGGAACGGAGGTACCACGTGCATCGCGGTGACCGGGTCAAGAGGTGCCCACCGGCAGAGGACTTCCCATCGTGGCGCATCTCGAGCCTGCCGACCGCGAGTGCTCTGCCGAAGCCACTTTCTTTGCATTTGCCGTGCTCTCACGTGATTGCCGCAGAAGAAAGAGACACACCATCATGTCGTCCGTGACATCTCCCACTACTACTACAAGCAAAGTGTTCTCAACACGTGGCATAACGAGGTGTACGGTCACGGGTCGATGGATCGTTCACGGCCCCCCTCCGTGGCATCGATGGGTACCGGACATCCGAATGTTGAAGCGGAAGGTCGGCGTCGAAGGACACGGCGATTAGGGAACGATATGGACGAGTCTGAGGCGCATCATAATTGTGGATAATTTTCGATTCTATGTACCAGTTATTTGTTGTCTCCGTCAATGTATTTTCGATTCTATGTACCAGTTAATTGTTGTCCCCGTCAATGTATTTTCGATTCTATGTACCAGTTAATTGTTGTCCCCATCAATGTATTTTCCATTCTATGTACCAGTTAATTGTTGTCCCCGTCAATGTATTTTCGATTCTATGTACCAGTTATTTGTTATCCCCGTCAATGTATTTTCGATTCTATGTACCAGTTATTTGTTGTCCCCGTCAATGTATTTTCGATTCTATGTACCAGTTATTTGTTATCCCCGTCAATGTATTTTTGATTGTATGTACCAGTTATTTATTATCCCCGTTAATGTAATATTTGAATATGGAACATTGCATTACTTTTCATTTAATTTTTTGTAGTTGCAACGTGTACCATGAATTTGCTTTCTAACCATGAATTTGCTTTGTAACCACGCAGTGATCTGATGACGATGGCGAGAGTTAGGCGCAAATGCACGAGGTCCGCACCACATAACAAATCCTCGACGTTCTTGCGAACCACCCGGGAACCGGGTGGTATTAACTATAGGGGACGCCGAATCGGGATGACATACCCATATGGGAGGCGTAAATCCACATAAACAACAACCAAAATTTAAGTCTTATACACCAGACGACGTCGGCATAGGCCACCCAATGGGCGCAATTTGGGAGAGCTCGGAACCCCATGGAGTTCTTTATAGTAGGGATTGAGCGGTGTCCGATGACACGTCGCAATATTAGAACGGGTCGTAATATCGTAAAATGTCTTACATCATTCATTTGTACCAGATAAGCGAACGATCATTTGTTCCACCACGACTAACGAGTGCTTTCCTTATTAACCTCGTCATCGTTGTAATGCCCATGTAATATAATATAATCTAATCTATTGCTTATTTTATCATCCGAACTTTGATGTATGTGCCATTATATATGTATTGTTTGAATTTTAAAAATTCGTCATATATTAAAATCATTTGAAATTTTTATGGTAATATCACTGATTTATCAGGAACCTCCATAAAAGTTTCAAAATTTTCAGACCTCGTAAAAGTTTTCATGGTTTCGTGGCGAGTGCCTTTTCCGATTTTCGCAACAAAAGGTCGGGCAACGTCCGCCATCTCGCCCAGACGTAAGTGGTAGCCCGCATTGTGAGGCCGCCCTTGATTTTTCCCCTATTTTTTGACCATGTCCGGCACCTGTCATGGGCTACTCAAAATCATTGAGTGGCCACGATTTCGTGGTTTCGTGGCCGCGAGTGTCTTTTCCGATTTTCGTAACAAAAGGCCGGGGTAACGTCCGGCCATCTTGCCCGTCTGAAAGTCGAGTTCGCGCTATGTAGGCCTCCTTGATTTTTTTCGTATTTTTTGACCATGTCCTACTGTTCCGTGGGGCTACGAAAACATCCAAGTGGCCACGATTTACGTGGTTTCGTGGCGCGAGTGCCTTTTCGATTTTGGTAACAAAATGCCGGGCAACGTCCGGCCATCTCGCCCGCGCTGAAGTGGTATCCCACGTTGCATAGCCCGCCTGCTTTTTCGTATTTTTCTACCAGTATTGGCGAACCCTTCGAGGCTACGAAAATACCTACGTGAGATGCGTATTACTAACGAACTAAAACAATTTTTCCGGTTCATTACATGACAATAAGTTTTTTTCTAATTAGCCCTATTCAATACAACAATTCTACAAACAATTTACAACAAAAAATTTCAAAAAAATTTCTCTGATCGATCATATCGCCAGGGCGATCGATACATTTATTATATTTTTTAGATTCTGCGAATTCATTACGCAAGTTTTGCCGTTAGGCAGCATGGTCGCTCGTCTGCAGATCGCGCCGCCGGCGAAGCGACGGCGGAGTAGTTTTGAAATTTTTCATGCAGGCGACTAGTTCTGAAAAAACGATTAAAATTAAATATTAAATAAAAAAAATTCGTTGTTCCACGTCTTCACAGCAGGACCTATCCTCAACTTGGAGATGGGCAATTCTATTTTTCTTCCTCCTCCGATTAGCCTTTTGTTGGTACTCGTGCTGCTAATTGCTACCAGGTTGGTTTGAACTCTTCGTTTGGGCTTCTTCTGATATGCCTAACATTTTTTAGGCCGTCAAGATGCCATAACCAAAGGGCCAGTTTGATGTAGGCTGAATCCGAGCTGAACGAGCGTATATTAAGAAAACGTAGTCCGGATTTTCGTGGGCTCCGTGACCAATTTTATTTCCTTTTTTTCCATTTGCAGCCACTCGGCCCAACTCACCATCCAACACCCGTCACCTCGAATGAAAACCAGTTTCTTTTCTTCCTTTCGTCCCGGGCTTCGCACTCGCATCACACCCTAAGTCCGAAGTCATCAATTTTTCTAGCTCATTTTTTTTAAAAAAAAATCTGATTTTTTAAACGTATTTAAAAAAACCTTCTTTTTAACCACAAAATTACCGTCGGTTACACATATCCACACTTCTATATTACGAAAAGAGATACTACATTACAGAAGCTGGGAAGAAGATCTGCTGAGCCACGAGACCTCGGTAGGACTTGTTGCACTTAGATACCACAGTAGGATTAAATTCCTGATTTAATTAAGTTAATTAAAAGATTAATTAATTAAAGTGAATAATTAGTGAGGCAATTTCTTTAACTAGCATAGTACCTCTTGCTACGGAAAAAGAGAGACAGGTAACATGTATCATCAATTGACATTCTGTGGTCAGAGAGTGGGTTATTTATGTATCTGTGTCCGAAAAGGATCAAATTTGTAAAAAAGAAAACGGCAGATGCGATGATTTCCAAGTCTCAAACGCATTCGTTCAGATTCAAAATTTCAAGCGAGCAGTGAGGTATGATACAAAATTCCTCCGATGTTTTTTTTTATTTCCGTTTCGGGGCTTGCAAACCGCAATTCACCGCCAAATTTGGAGAATTTTGACCCGAAGCGCCACCACCCAGTGTGAAATTTGATTGATTTGCTTTTTTTGGATTTTCTCCTTCGGATAGGTGATAGGTCTGCGGCGGCGATGCTGCAGGAGCTGCTTCACGGGCGGCGGCCTGGTCTTGCTGCTCCTGCCTCCTCTAGGAGCTAGCCGTCGACGGCGGGGTTCGCCCACGGCCCGCACGCGCTCCGTTGGGCCTTCCACAGCGGCCTCGCCTTCGTCGCCGCCTACCGCAGCGCGCGTGAGAGGTTCCGACAGCTTAATCTCGAGGCCGGGGCGCGCGCAGAGGGGATGAGGAGGTCCAAGCAGGCCGTCGCGTCCTGCGTGCCGGCGATAGCCGGGAAGAAGCCTGGTGAGCGAACTGGTGCTGGCTCCGGCAGGGTGGTGGTAAGAAGAAGGTGGATAATTGGGGAAAGACGACTCCGATGTTGGGGATTCCATAAAGGGGGCATAGCTTGCGTAATATCGACTTCGAGGGTGCAAGAGAATGCTATTAAGGAGGAGAATTCACCTGCTCATGGTGATGTTGTTATTAAAGATAAAGAGAATGGTGACCCAGAAGCTGGGGCCTTTGATGTAGTAAGCACAGCAGTTGCGGTTCAATTATGAGAAGAAGAATGCTGCCGGTGGCAATGCAGTTGTGAAGATCTCTAAGGGTGAGGTGCAGAAGAATGTAAAGAAAAATAAGGTTTGGGATGATGCACCTTCACAGAAGATGGAGTTTGTGGCAGTCAACCATTGGGGGGAGCTTGATGGATAAGGTTGAGGTTGTGAGCAGCGATAGCGAGGATAGAGAGGAAAATGTAGAAGAGAGGGAAACGTTGAGCCTGTCTCAGGTAAGTATGGTTCTCCTCAGTGTTTCACAGGCAATTGTTTATACTGCATTCAACGTAATCTTTTATATCATAAGCCTAATAGTCTACACTCAGGTTACTTGGTTTAATGGTCATGATTTTGTACTTTATTTATATTAACAGACATGAGAATCGGGATTCATAACGTATTTCGTTCCTCATGTGCCAATGATTTTTAACTTCAGGGAGCCTTTGAGATAATTACCATTTCGTATGCAAGATAAATCACTTTTCTTGCTGTGGATGCTGGAATTAATGGAATGGTCGAACCATTTGGAAAGCTTCCAGACTTCCAAACTTCCAGACCTTATATGACCTGTTATTTAAACTTCAAAGTATTAGCTTTGCTGTAGTAGGAGGCTTTGCCAGGACAGCTGAGCTTAATCACCAAACTGATACATGCATGGTCACCTGCAGGCTGCAGCAAACAATGCATACAGTAAATCCTTGTTCTTAGAATTGTATTTGCAATGTACTGTTTGTGGCTAGAAGCTTACATTGGACAAACTGTCTCCATATACTTATATTTGAGAAAGGATATGAAAAAGATCCTGCAGTTGTACCGAAGGAAGCCATTCAAGAAGCAAACCAGTATCTAGTGTGTTTTTTGGGGGGGCATTGGTTGGAATCAATGCTGTGGATCAATTAACAAAATTCAATCAGTAGCTAATCATATTTCAAATGTGGGCGTTATTACAATACGATTCTTATTCAGGAATATACATGCATTTGAAAGTATGCTTTTCATTACTGACTACTTTCAACTATTTCGGAAATTAGCAGACCTGTCCACTGTTCCTGATGGTAGATTGATTGGTGCTATCCTGCTCACCAAGTTTGACACCATTGAAGACAAGGTCTTTATGCCCATAAATGATTTGTATATATTTTTAATTGTAGATGCCTTCTGCGGCATTTTGATGCCACTTAAAACTGACGCAGGTTGGAGCAGAACTTTCCATGGTGTACGTTTCTGGAGCTCTAGTCATGTTTGTTGGCTGTGGTCACTGGTCAGGACTACACTGACCTCAAGAAGGTCAATGTCAAATTGATAGTTAAAACCCTCTTGAAGTGAATGTAATTTGTTTCACTCCCATACTGCTGCCTAAAAAGTCTCTGTACACTACCTTCTATAGCTCCTATGATCTCATCATCATCTTCGTGTCAAACGTGGACTTGCTTCCCTATTTCTGTATCAGACTAACAAGGCCATTCTTTGTTATATGGGAGACATGTGCAAGTACACATATTCTTTAATGGACAAGCGTACTTGAAAAGGCATCATTTTGCCTTGACGTATGAGCATATACAATTTAGTTATAGTCTTATTTTTCTTATGCCAAACATTTTCGATAGTTAGCTCGTCAAATATCAACTCATTTTGTTCTATTAGTTTTGTCATCACTACTGTGTAGAATTAAGTTCGGTACCCTAGTTTTCTTTTTAGGCTTGGAGCCCACTGGGTGTTTAACATTGTTTCATTACATAGAGCGTATGCATAAGTCAATATTGAGGAGCTTACTGAAAGTTCTTTAAAATCCATCTGCTTAAATGTGTAGTTACAGCGGGTGAGGAACTTCTAATGTACTAGGTGTTTGTGTTCAGATTTGCAAAGAAGTGTTGAAATCAGCTAGCTGAAGTTTTTAATAATCCCTCTGCTCATGTTTTGGTCTCTTGGTGTTTGCATCTAATCGGGCAGGACTAGGTGCATAGCAAGGTACATGACATGCCTAACTATAGATGCTTAAATCATTGAAGACATGGCCAGTTTAACTGTATGGTATGAACTATTTATAAGCTAATATACTCATAGTTTCATGTCTGAGTATTAGATAATTTTATCTGTATATTTTGAGGTATATAAACTTCTGACGGGAATTGCTATGCTGATATCTAAAATGTAGTGTTTCATCTTTTGTAGTTCCAATCTACACGAGTTTTGCAATGCTTACCTACACCTGTTTTTCTGACCACAATGCATGCTTAGTTTGAGCCATGGCCATTTTTTTAGAAACAGAATCACGGTGCAGTTGCTGAATAAGTTTACTGCCATAATATATATACATTTTTGCAGATCTGTGCTTGCTTGGACACATTCATTTGAGAGAGTCAAAAGTAACAGCCTTAGTCTAGATTCATGTTTTTTAAAAAAACTTTCACTAGATCAAGAAGCTGTTTGTTTGACTGGTTCATTTCTTTTATGATTAATCTGCAAGTCGTGAACATCCTGTCCAGCTTCCTGTGCTTACCGAGTTGCAACCTCTATTTAGTCAGATAGGATGATTAATTCTCTTTCTTGTTGCTACATTTAGCTACTGCTGTGAGTCGAATATGATGGCTATAAGTATCTTTGATGTTGATCTCCTGTTTTTACACCCTTTTTACATTTACTTTGTGTCTCTATGGGTTGGAATGGTCATGATCTGCTCCTGAAGGAAATGCATGCCATCCTGCAGCAAACCATGGATGACCATTAATCACAGTCTAGATGTAGCCTCTTTCTGTACAACTGGCTCATCAACATGATGAACATTCCAGGTACATTATATCATGCTTAGCCATCATGTAAAGTCTGTGTCAAAGGTTCTTTATAAATTACATTTTCTTGGAAGAACCTTCTTCTGGAAGATAAAAGAGCATCTCCTTTTTCATTGATCAGATGCCTTACGGCAGACATGTGGTTCGGTATTGACGCATTAGCCAATTTCTAGAGATATATTCCTGCTTTATAGAAATTTAATACTAGATATTATCATAATGTCAAGTCTTTGTCAATTTAGTGATAGGCAAGTGGCATAACGAATTTAGTATTGGAAACAAATTTTGCATGTTTGATGCGGACACGATATTCTGGAGAAAAGCATGTTGCACGAGCTTTGCTGGCACAGAAGTCTGTTAGCAAGGATGGCTTTGAGAGCAATAACTTTGATTCCCTTGTGCATTGATGATTTTGTCATGTTGGTTCCTGGTTCTTTTGTGCTTATGTCAAGATAGTTTCTTGCCCTTGGAACTAACTGCAACAACATTCTTGTTTCTTGGCATGATTTAGTAGCATTTAACAAAGGTTCTGCCTGTCTTCCCTTAACAAAGTTTTTCAGGTATATTCAAGTTCAGTCTTGCAATGTAGATATCAATTGAACTGACCAAGGTAAGTGATTCTTTCAGAAATATGTTGCTAAATAGTTTACGTAACTTTATATTTCCGTTGTTTCTTCTACACAAGATTGATAATACTGTCACCAACTTGAGCTAGGAGTTTCGGACATCTATTTGGCATATCTTTGCTTGTGCATCTTGACTCAAATAGTTTCTGAAAATAACATCAGTGGATGCAAATCTTCAGCATAAACTTAGAATCCACAGTTGACCTAAAATATCAGCCAGACAACCATTGAACCTTGTTGTCAGTATTTATGCCCTGGCATGACTATTACTTCAGATGAATGACATTGCATGAAAGCACAATTCCATCACGATCAAAGAATTGATTCGTGATGTCTTGTGTAATACTTTGAATAACTTATTACAGTGACTTTACTTTCATTTAGGGAGCAGGAGATTGGCTAATAAGAAATTGTTTTATCCTTTTATGTCCATGTTATGCTACTCTTAGCTTTAAGTTTTGTAAAATTGAGCATGAACTTTCTCTCAAATGAATCAGTTTATCCTTTTCACCACTCCTGCTAGCCGAACTATTAGTAACTTCATGCAGTAGCGTGGTCATAGAGAGAGTAGGAGGTTGGTGAAGGGAATTGCAAAAATGAGCTCCTAATCTTAATTGTAGATTTCATTTGTCCTATTTTCCATTATTCTCTTTTCACCTTTTGATTTCCTGTTTGTGGAGTGGTAATAACAATTCTCGTTACTTCTTACAGTAGGGACCTTGGATGTTAGGCTGTTATCATAGAGAATGGAACAACTTCAACAGTACCGAAATTACTTACAGTAGGGACCTTGGATATTAGACTGTTATCATAGAGAATAGAACAACTTCAACAGTCCTGAAATTACTTCTTACAGTAGGGACCTTGGATGTTAGGCTGTTATCATAGAGAACGCAGGAGATTGCTGAAGGAAAAATACGTAAATACATGCATTATTCTGTTCACTCTTTCCTTCTCTTAGAGGAAAAGCAGATAAAAAACTATCGTTCTTTCCTGGTTTACCTCCTTTACCGCTTTTCCTTTTCAGCTAGCTCAACTCATAGGCGTTGCACGTACGGGAAATGCTAGTTATCACTAGCTGCAGTGAGGTCTTAACAGCCCTACTGTATCTTTTCCTCATCAGAAACACTATTTTAGAGAAAAGAGGATACAAAGGCTGTCCGATGCATGGTGTGAACCCATGCATCAACCTTGTAGTTGGCACCGAATCCCACTCTCCAAGGCAGCTTCACCATGACACATCCATCTCTTTGCTTCATCCTTTTCTATTCCTTTTGGCTCTTGAAAGTTGCGTATCTTTAGCTCTTTCCAAGGGAGGGTACTTCGAGCCCACAATTTGCTACTACTACTCACTGGTCACTACTGCTTGCATTTCCTATTCGGCTTCTGAAATGAAATCTGAACCTGTCTGAATGAGATCTGGAGGCCTTTGTGTCTTTTGGCTTCTGATTCCCTCGCTGGTTTTGAACTTTCATGTCCTGCCTATTAAAACCTATTCCACCCTCGTTTGCCATCGATTCGTGGTACTTTAACGGTTGTAGGTGTGAAACCAAGCTACGACTAAAATGTTTAGATGTTGGAGTGGGGAATAAAGCGCAGACTGGTCTTTGGCACTTTTCAAGTCAGCGATGCCGGCATAAATCACATTTGTAGCCTATTTTGTATTGCTAGCAATTTGGACGGCTGAGGAATGATTCACAAAATACCTCGTCCAAATCCAAATGGTACATGATATCTCTAGTACAGATACATTCAGAGAAAGACGCATCGTTTGATTCGCTTCCGAAACTGGATCTTGGCCTCACTTTGAAGTTTGAAGTTGAACTGTGCCATTTTTCTAAACGTAACAGCTTACACCTCTATAACTACTATGCAGGCTACTCGCCAGTATACTTTTGTGTCACTGATGAGGACAACACAGTGCCGAGCCAGAAGCAGCAGCGAAGAACAAGCCTGGCTGATGGGTAGTGAGGGTGTGTTTGGCAGAGATTCAGCTTCTCTAGATTCGTGAATCTGGTGAAGTTGAAAATTCTAGCTTCACTAGATTCGTGAAGCTGAAACTGTGAGTACATTAAGAGTGTTTAGATAGATCATCTTGTTTATATTTTAGATCAAAAATATAAACTTAATTCACTTTATTTTAGCCTCTGAGTTTGATTTGGATGAAATTTGAAATCTGTTTCTACTGAACAGGCGGAGTCTGGTGACATGCTAGTACGTGGTCCCTTGCGTGGTGTGGGCGGTCAGGTCACAGCACAGAATGGGAGTTTGGCCTGGATTGGGATGCATGGCCGGGACAGATTGTTTTGTTGGATGCACGCTGCCGGCCTCGCCGTCCCGTGTGTCACGGGCTCTTGCACAGCACCGGCCGTCGACGTCGCCGGCCCACCCGTCAGCGACACGGTGGCGTCTCCTTGCTACGGTGGGGGCCTGGTGCTGGCCACATTGATGTTAACCTGACCTGTCGTTGCTGCAGCACTGTGCTCTCCAGTGACTCCATCTCAATGTGCTTTGTGCATGCAGCAGCTAGCCATTCTGGAGCTAGTCCCAGGTAAAAGCGATGGACGCATCCATCCAGTGTTGCTGCTGTTCTTGATGTGCCTGTCCTGATACGTCACATGTCTAGAGTGTCCAGTCCAGTCCAGTTCCAGTTCAATTCAGTACGCCCGTCAGGAGCTGCCGTTCTGGGAAATCATCACTGTATTCTCGTATTATTGTTATTAACTTTTTTTTTCGCAAACCTAGTTTTCTTTAGAGGTCAATTACAAAAAATAGTTTCATCCCCTACTTCGGAAGCGCAGGTAGGCGACATGTGTCATCTGCTGCACCCTTGCACTTGCGGTAACTTTGGTGGTTTACCATGCTCTAGGTGTTTGATAGGAGCCTCAGCTATGCGGGAGCGTGGCAAAAAACACGTGTTGTCTATTAATGCTTTCACGGTCGGAGATAGGTTATTTTTGCAATTAATTTTGGAAAGTTGCTCTCTCTCTATATATATATAAAATAAAAGTTACATGGTGGTAGTACAAAAGTGATGATTTACCGTTCTGGCTCTCGCGTACGCTCGCACGTGTGCTGTTTTCCTCCGCGGCCACAGTCGTCAGCGTGCGTCATTTGAGCGAGGCAAGTTGCTGCCTTGTTGGTGACCGCGTTGGTCCTTCACTTGGTCTGGTTGGCGTGCATGAAGGGAAATGACGAACGGTGTGGCTAAAACTGCCTGCTCGTCTGCGTGAGTCGTGTCTCCGTTACCGGATAGAAGCATTGGCTTCTAGCCTTCTACTGCATGCATGCATGTGAGGTTCGATCGGCCTGATGCAAAAGATGGATTGAGCAAATGGAGGGAAGGCAGCTAGGTGAGGATCACACGGGACAAAAATGGCGAGGGCAAAAAGCAACATGCCATGAGTGGGTGATGCAAGCCACATGCGTATTCTTGTTTAGTTGTTGTTTGGCAGCAATTCGACGCATCGGCGCACCGCGCATGGGAGTTCGTTCGGTGTGGCCGTGCCTCTCTGACAGTTTTGGAGCATGTTTAGTCCGAGATTACTCACCGACTACATAGTAGAAGATTGCACAGTTCATCCGTAGCATGCATCAGCCACTTCTGCCGACCACAATATTTGTTTAAACAGGCGGATAGTCGTTTAAACAGCCAGATCTTAGCCATGGCAAGCGCCAAAATACGGGGCACATGCCTATAAATGATGATATATATATATACTTCAACAAGGTACGAGATCCGGTGAGATCAGGGCCGTCCATTTGTTGGGGCCTGAAGACCGGAGCAGGGGGCTGGGGGGAGGGGGCCCACATGCCAGTTGGTGGCGCCCCACCACCCGACACGGATTTGGATCATCGGATCGACAGGTCCTCAGCGACCGATGCCGGCAGCATTGTGGGGCCCGGGGCCCAGAGGTGTGTGGTCAACAGGTTCACTGCATGAAAAGAAAAGGGAGCGGGAGCAGAGCAGGCCTGAGTTGCTGAGCAGCGGCTGTGAGGGACAACGCAGGGATTCAATACGCAGCTAAATTTCGCCATGGCCCACATGTTCCGGCTCCATGCTCTCTTGGTTCAATCCTGCAAGAATTGTTTGGATCTTCTGCGTTCTGCCTGCCTTTCGGTGCGTGGTGCCTCATGTGGCTGTGTTGAATGTCTAATGACTCCGCGTAGAGTAATAGAATGCGGGAAACATTGCGGTTCGTGGAGGAATGTGCTACGTTTTCTGCGAGTCGCGGCTAGAAATGGTAAGTATTTGCTCCTCCCGTTTAAAAATATAAAGCTATAGTTTAAATGATCTTATTTAAAAATATAAGATTTGTAAGTGGATCTAATAAGATTTTTTCTACTATACCTCTATTTATTTTCTCTCAACTATGTGTATTTATTCATTTCCATCCACACAAAGTACCAAATCTCGTCTTTCAAAACAATTAAGTGGCGATATCTAGGTCATGTTCTATTGCATCTTTCTCAATTTTACCGTAACTTTAATCTTTATGGAAAGTCAAAATACGTCTTATATTTCTGAACGGAAGAAGTACTTATTTGCAATTAGGATATTACGGACTTGGCATATTTGTCACATATTTGACGGACATGTCTGTTTTTGTAAGAGCTCTGTTCGATAAGAATCTTAACCTCTGTGGTTGGTTTGGAGTACGTATTTTTACCATTTGGTACACGGAAATTTCCTTAAGTGTCTGTGAAATTCTTTGCATGGGCCTACAATCTAGCAACATTGACCTCGCAAATAGTGAGTTCAGCAATGGCATTGCTTATTGAAGAAAATTTCTGCAGGCTATTAGGAGGGGATGCTTTATGCTTTTATTCCTCATCGTTAACACAGGCACAACGTGGACGAATTCGGTGCTCCAATTAGTACCAGCTCTGATGGCAAGATCGAGATGCTTGCCGCCATTACGGTAAAGCATGGACGCTTTACACTATGTTGCCGTCTTTGCATCTCCAGCACAGGATGGAGAACAAGCAGGATTCGGTTCATGATGCAGCAGGGAATTCCACCATGATAAGTAAACAATGTATTGGCACCCATCACCATATGTTCTTCAAGGAGAAACACTGGTCTCCTGGCTTATCTGTTTAAACACATTCTAACAGGATTTTTTTTTCTATCTTTGTAAGGAGCAGAACAGCAGATAGAGCTTACTTGGTTAAGCTGTCGCGTGTTCATTTTTGAGCATGACACAAACTGTGGTCCAATGCAAAGAGTATATATGTTCAAGGCAGAAGCACAAAAGCAACTACAGTAACTGGATGGTAGTGTACTTCAATAGCATTGATTAATGCTTGGACCAATTCCTTACTAATTGTTCAGTAGGTTTCTGAATCTGAGCTATAACATAGCCTGCACAGCTAATTTCTTCTCATAATTAAGCAGATAAATGTAACCAACCAGTAACCACACCTTTTGCATAGACAACGCGAGCTCATGTATCTCTGAAGCATGAACAGCAAATCTGATCATATACTAGTTAGTACAAGCAGTGGTAGGTACCAAAACATATAGATGGACAGATAGGAGTACACTGATAGACAGACCGATGAAGAGCATTGCTGAAGCCATGATGAGCTAGCTATTTTAAACAGCCAAGCAACAATCCTAGTTCTTAGCCACTGAGCTTGACTAACTCTCAACTAGCTTCTTGCTTTGCTGCTAACCGAGTGCAAATCAGAATCCCACGGAGGAACAAAATTGTCTGCCGCCTGATAGATTCTAGTGTTATCTAGGACCTTCCCCTTAACCTCTAACCACTAGATCTAGGGGTATTTGGTGTGTACCTTCGTTGTTGCCACCATTCCCGTTCGATCCCGAAGCCATGGTGAAGTAGATGCCTTCGGGTGATGTAGAGAATGCAGTGGCGTTCCCTTCTTGCTCCCGTGCGCCTCCTTGCTCGTTCGGACGGAGAGGAAGAAGAGGATGAAGATGGTGTCGGCCTTTCCCGTCACTTCCATGCGCTAGGGTTTAGATCGGGTCTCGTGGGTGTGTGCGGCACAAGGAGCAACGACGAACGTTGGTTCGCGTGCCGCCTTTGAGGGCCGCAACCAAGAGGTTGTTGCGCCCCCGATCAGAGCGCGGACGTGGGCTTGGTCTTTGACAGAGCCCACACGAGATCAACCCAACACCGCCTTCACGCTTGCTCGGGGCGCCCATGGCCGCTTTATTCCCAATCGTTGTTTTTATTTCGCCGATTGCTAAGCTGGAGATGTTCTCCGACGTCCGATATCAGGAGGCTGCCACTGTGCCACCGCTCTTAAGCACACACAATTCTCGTGTAATCCCCGCTTTTCCAGGTGTGCGTCTGCGCGTTCTTTAAGAAGAAAGCACGAATGTGTACATGTCCGAGTATCTCTATCCTATCATGGAGACCTGAATTGAAGTTAGACGACGCACCTCCAACAGTAAATGGTGCAACCTATGGTGCTGAAGCTGTGTAAGGTGAGTTTGGTTCATGGCCAACTTCGCCATGGATGAAAATTAGAATGTACAGGTCATACTTTTTTGTGTTGGCTAAAAGTTTTGAGTTTGTGGCATGGTACATCATGGAGACAACTGTGGTAACAAACGAAACACTGCCTGGGAAAAACGCCCGACGGCTAAGGTTAGGTTCAGCAAAGTGGGTCTGAGAAGCAAACACCGCCCTAAAACTTGCACTATTTGACATCGATTAGCCAGAGAGAAATCCTCAAGTAAGAATAAGATCAAGTGCCGATGTAATGGAACAACATTTGAAACGACACAACCATTGATTTCACAGCAATATAGTAGTAACACAGGTGGTAGAATGCACTGGTTACTCAACCACACCTTGCAGCCGGCCAAACTCAATCTAGTTACTTATCAACTGACACGACACGACACGACAGTTGAGCAGTGCAACAAGCTGCAAGGTGACAACGTACTCCGATTTAGGACACTAAGCAGATGACCAGATCAGATCATTACAACAACAAGGGTAAAAGTTCTTGTAGTAGGATCATTAGTCCTAACTAAACCCGGCGGGTTAACTCGGCTTCGCTTCACGTACGGTTGCTCGCCGGCCGGCGACAGCGAGCTCGGCTCAGCACCGCCACGCCGACACCGTAATGAGCTCGCCGCGCTGCCAGTAGAGGCAGAGCGAACCGGGGGGGCGCTTCTCGACCCGGAACCCCCTCGCGGGCACCTTCTTCAGGAGCGACTCGGCCTGCGACTCGGCGAAGGTGCTGGTCTGCACCGGCACGAACCCGGCCAACGCGAACACGGTCCGCCACGAGAGTGCCTCCTTATCCATGGCCGCGCGGTGGCGCCCGAGCACGCATCGCTCAATGCTTGGCTGGACCAGGAACCGCTCGATCTTGCCGGCCATGTCCGCGTCCGTGCCCGCGGCGTCCAATGATTCGAGCAGGAACACGCAGGACTGTAATGCCTGGAACAGGTGCGCCGCGAACGGCAGCTCGGTGCGGTCGCAGCCACGGTCGACGGAGACGACAACCTTGGCGCCGAGACGCTTCACGAGGCGGAGGATGGCAGGCATTGCGGCCACGTGGGCTGATCCGACGGGGAGGTGGACGGCTATGGCGTCGCCGCCGGCAATGGCCAGGAACTCCTCGGGGTCGAGGGTGTCGATGTTGAAGATGGCAAACTGAAAGAAGACGCCGAGCTCCGCGGCGAAGCTGGAGAGGTTCTCGTGGATAAGCTGCAGCTCGAGTTGGTGGTGCGACGCCGGCGACACCAATGCGGTGACCTTGAGCGCGGTGGCGGGGCGGCGCTGCGCGAGCTCTTGCATCAGCGACGCCCACTGCTCGCCCATTCCGATGTCGAAGTCGAGCACGTGGATGCAGCTGGCGCCGCCGAGCACGTCGAGCACCGCCTGGACGCATGTGAGGTGCGCGAACTGGAGCACCGGGGAGACTTCGGAGAAGGCCTTGTACGCACCGAGCTTGAGGACCACGTCGTACGGCGTGGACGCCGACGGCGCGGGGGCCTCGCCAGTTGGGGAGAGCGCAAGGCGCAAAGCCTCCATGAAGTAGAAGGCAGAGCGGAGTAGTGGCGTCCCGGCCATGTGGGCGGCGGGGAGCCGGTAATTGAGCCGCGCCAATATCTCGCGGGCGCCGAAGGCGTCGCCGGCCTGGGCAAGCTTGGCCGCCTCGGCGAGCTGTTCCACCGCAGCGGCCGCCTCGTCGTTCGCTGCCTCCATCTTCGGCTTCAGGCCGGGCAAGAATCCGCCCGCCGGAGCGAGGGGGCCCGGGAAAGGAGGCAGCTTTGGCGCCGGCGCGCCGGCCATCGGGTGCTGCCGCTTCGGCGGCGCCGTTTCGAAGGACGGGTGTGCGCCAAAGAACGCCGCGTGCGGCTGAGGTTGGTGCTGGTGATGGTTGAGCAGGAAGTTGGGCGCGTGGCCGAAAAGCGCCTCCTTTGTGTCCTCCATGGCCAGCGCGAACGACAGGTTGGGTCCGAACGCCGCTGCGGGCGGCGACAACATGGAAGTGGCGTGGTCGAGCTCCAGAACAGGCGGGTCCATGACGCCGGCCATCGCCGCGGACGCGTCCTCGCCGCCAATGATCCACCCGAGGAACGTGTTGTCAGGGGCGAGCCCCGACGGCGCCGCAGCGTCGGACAGCACGGCGCCGGCGGCATCCCACCCCTCGCCGGCGCCGAGGCCCATATCAAGTGGCGTGAGCTGGTGGACCCACTCCCCCTTAACCCCCGCAGTGGCCTCCTCCCCGGCACCGCCGCCCGGCCATGCCGGCAGCGGCGGGGAGACGTTCTTGGCGTTAGCGCCGGCGAGGGCCGCCACGTCGGCGGCGGCTCCCAGCGGCGACGACAGCGTGGAAGCCGAGGTGGGCGGGCTCGGGCTGGGGCTGTGCTGGCGGTCGAGCACCGACCTGGGCTCCCAGAAGCTGCCGGCGCCGGAGACCTTGCCGCCGGAGAGCCCAGGCAAAGGCAGGCCCTGTTGTTGCTGTTGCTGTAGCAGCAGTGTCCCCGCGTGCCCCTCTCGCGCGCTAGCAGCAAAGGGCATTCCTTTCATCAATTCCAGCAACACCTCATATGCTCTCTTGCCACCACTCGTAGCTTCTCCTTGGTCGCTGCCTCTTCTGCTTGTTCCTTGCGACGCGTCTTGTCTTGTGGCTCGATCCTTACTCTCTCCCTCTTGTTTCAAACTGGGCTTTCGTGTAGAGTCGTAGTAGTGTAGTCCTACTACTAGCTACCACCCTTCTCTCTCCCTACAGTGCTGTCGCTATGGACCTGTGGTCTCTCTCTCTCTCTATCTCTCTCTTCTTTTGGGCGTGGAGGTACTTGTGGGGGAGGCAGAGTATTTTATTCTTCTGGCATCGTCTTGATCTTGAAATGATAGCGTGCAACATGAAAAAGGCAAAAAAGGTAGCCTTCCCGCTCAGTACTTGCCTTCCTCTTCACCCTTCTCCTTCTCCTGCTGCAATTAGCCCCCAGCCTCCTCTCTTTTTTTTTTTTTTCTCCTTTCTTTATCGGCCTCTCCACGGTAGCATTACTAGTAGTACATGATAATTTTGTTTTTTTTACTTATATATCGATACGATTTTTAATACACGTTTAACTATTATTTTTTTAATTATAGGTCAGTAAAGAATAAAAACATAATAATATAAAAGTACTTTTCATAATAAATCTAGTAATATTATTTTGATATGACAAATTCAAATATTTTTATGTATAGAGAGCAACTAACACATGCTATACAGTCGGAATCCATTACGTTGGTACAACTGTGACTACCCTCTCCCTTCGTCTTCCTTACCTCCATTGTCCCTGTAGAATATCTAAATATAGGGAATGATCATGTACCGGAAACTCAAAGATTATATTATATATACTCAAGCAAACATCTGAAAACTCCGGGTATCGCGGGTCTAATTCTATAGGATAAGATATACACGGAGAGGGTATCTCCATACAGAAAAGGACTCGATCATTTTCTCGTTACGAGAAAACCAACTTGAGTACACCTGATATTTAGGAAAGTTTGGATATACTGCGAAGATCACGCGACGATGGACTCCTCATCGGCTACGATCTGAGGCAAGACTACCCCAACTATATAAAAACGGGGGTAGGCATCCCTAGGAGGATAAGCAATTCTTAAACTACAAGCCATCTAGTCCTAAACAAGCGAGAAGATCTTTTGAGTAGAGCATCTAAAAGCCGATGAACTACGCTTTGTCAACCCTTAGACATAGCTTAGCCACCCCCAAGTTTAATCTTCATTGTAATTAGAGTTAGGCGTCCTGCTTTGTACTCTGTTCATTGATTCCATATGTCATCCATACAGGAGTAGGATATTACTCCATCCGAGAGCTCGAACCTATCTACATTATATGCCTTCAATTTCATGTCTGATTTTGCTAATCCAAAGGTACCCGAAACTATAAGTTTTTGTCGATTTCTAACCTTTGATGGTCCCTCTTCGTCACGCCTATGCCGCGCTGGTCATAGCATCGCGTGCCTCTTCCCGCCGTTGTCGTCGCCACCACCTACCCTATGGGCGATGGTGAGCTCGTCGTCTTGCCATGCCGCTAGCCACCCCACACTAACCTAATATTCTATCGGGTCCTCACCTCTACAGAGGCATTGTAAACCCATCAACAGTAGTGACGCCATCCTCATCAGCTGTCGACGTGGAACGGTGAGCAAGAGTGAGTGAGTGAGAGTGGGAGTAAGCAAGAGAGAAGGGAAGAGAAGAAGGAAGGTGGTATTCCGTTTGAACGGTATACTATTATCTAGTTCCCAAGAAAAGAAGAGCCAGAGAGAGTGGGAACACGCTTGGATAAAAGACCTTAGGCCCCTTCGTTTCAACTTCTGGATTATAAAAGAAGCTGCTTATGATTGTAGGAGAATCGAGCCAGACCAACTGCGACTTCTAGGTTTCGAACCAGTTCAGCGAGAACAACAAAAATCAGGTTTCAGCCGGATTTTGATTCTATGTAGAGGACAGCTTCTGATTGTGGGAGAAGCTATCTAAAATCCTCCGTTCAACAGACAATATGTTTTTTTAAGCAGAAGCTATGCAAATAAACGAAAGGGAACTTAGTGGGTAAATATTTTTAAAAGGGAAGGATTTTTAGTACTGTAGCAACAGAAAAGGGCCATGCAAAAATTCTGATGACACAGGTAAAAGAGATTTGCAAACATAAGCATAGTTATCAATAACATATCAGTATCTGTCAGTATGATTGATATGTACCATTTCGGCATCTAAGCTGGTATAAAGTAGCTCTATATACCGTATCGGCCTAGCTTGGTACCGATTATATTGGCTTGATATCGGTCATACTGGTTTCGATACCATACAATACAAGTCATACTGGTAGAATTAATAATATTGTTTATTGAAATATATGTTATATTTGACTATACTACTATGCATTTGGAGTAATATTATAAGTGAAGTTTGGTGTACATATAATTAAATATGTATATATTTATAAATATATTTTGTTATATTGCCATTCTAAAGGCCAAATCAGTACGGAAATATACCAATTTAATAGTCAAACTGATATAGTCTCCTGTGTAGTATGGACAAGTGTAGACATAGTGCCTTTGCATGTGCAATAATTTTCCATGTCGTGACACAAATTTCTGTAGCTGCTAGCTACACTCCATCATTTGTGTATATATTTTGCATTGCTACGAAAATTTCCACTTTATACCCGAAAAGAACCGAAGAAAAGGTCGGCCTCTTTCGGAAAAATAAAAAGACTTCCTGAAAAATGATCTTATTAACATGTAAACTACTCCGCCCGATTCACAAAAACTTGCCGGTTTGTGAAACGTGCATTCAACCTTTTGAAATTTTAGCTATCGATATCTTTTTTAATATTTAGATTGGATGTATGAAAATCATATGTGTAGATTCGTCTCGAAAATTACTTTTCATAATACTATAATTTTATTATATTTTTGAAATATATCATAATACAAATTAATGGTCAAAGTTGAGTTTTAAGGACTATGAGGATATCTAAAATAATAACTATTTATGATATGATAGAGTGCTGCTCTACCGTTCTAGAGAACCAAATACATACAGTCATATGGGAATTGGGAAGAAGATAGCAATTCCAGGGTCAGTGTGCTCTTTCAGTGCCATCAATGCTCGTTCCTTGGTCATACCAAACTTCTGCTACACCGAACAAACATCCTCGGCCTGTAAAATGCATCAGCAAAGTGGCATCATATCAGTGTATCATACTGCATCTCTTGTGCTGTGCATTCTCTCCAGCGTACGCAGTTGCTGCAGCTCGCTGTCTCAGAAGGAATATGTTCAAGGCTCCAAGTCCCAAAAGATGGATGAATAATTAACATCCAAAAAGATGAAGTAAAGCGGGAAAGCTGAAGCCGGTTGCTCCAAAATGCATCATCATTGCCACTCTCATGTCGCCTTTTGATCCTGACGACCGGTTAAACACTTGAAGTTGCTGCTGCAATGCTGCTCCAGCTCCGGTCACCACGTGAGACGAGTGATCTCCATGCATCTCCTACCGGCCCGGCTCTTGCCGGCCGGCCGGCCGGCCTGTTTGCCATCCTGAATGGATCGTCTTGTTCCTGCTGCGCCGCGCTGCGCCCGGCCGGCAGGCGACGTTTCATTTTTCAAATCTTCTGCCTATATTTCTCTGCTTGAGAGCATGCTAAAGCACCTGCTTTCATCGACCAAAGGTGCGATCTTTAGAGCTGTATTTTAACTCTCTCGAAGGAGTGTATTCTTCATGACTCATTCAGTTTGAGAACTGCAGGATACAGTTGATGTTTGGAAGGTCATATTTGCATGGCACCATGAACTACTTTAATTTGTGATTAGTACAGTGTGTGTACATGTCTCAGGCAGCTCTCTTAGTAAATCAGGATCCAGAAAATGTACATATCTACTATGAAATGTCAGTTAGCCATGCGATAACTAGTAGTACCATTGGAAAAGAAGATGAGTCAAAACTGTCGAATATCTAAATATGACATATATATATATATATATATATATATATATACGGAAAATTCAAAGACTATGCCGTATACACTCAAAGCAAGTAGATATCACGAGCCTAGTTATATGGGATAAGATATATGCGGAGGGGGTATCTTCATATAGGGAATGACTTTTCATATTCCCGTTAGGAGGAAATCAGTTCGAGTACACCTGGTATCTAAGGTAGTTTGGATACATTGCGGAGATCATGCGATGATGGACTCCTCATCGGCTACGATCCGATATCCCAAACCGACTACAACTCGATTTTAGGCAAGACTACTCCAACTATATATAGGACGAGAATAAGCATCCCCATGGGAGGAGAAGAAAAGGAAGCAATTCCTATACTACAGCTATTCATTACTAGACAAAGCGGAAGACCTTTCGAGTAAAGCATTTTTAGCCATAGCTTAGCCACCCCAAGTTCAATCTTCCTTATAATTAGAGTTAGACATTCTACTTTGTACTCTATTCGCCAATTCCATTCATCATCCATATAGGAGTAGGGTATTGTTCCATTCAAAAGTCCGAATTTGTCTATATCGTATGTCCCCGATTTCGTGTCTAACTCTACTAAATTCAAAGATACCCAAAGTATAAATTTATTATCGATTTCTAACCTCGACAAAAACTAACAGAGCTTGCACATCAAAACGTGCTGCATATGTTTTGAGACAAGATCTTGCTGATCGCCATCGGAGAATCCGCTCGTCTGCTCGCGCATGGGCATCCTATTGGTTTGGTTGCTGCTAGCAATTAGTTGTTGACTCGAAAAAAAAAACTTTTTCCCTTTCGGCACACAAATATACTACTAACGTTTGGCTTCTTATTCTATTCGGTGTTCGACCAATCAGAAATGTTTTGAATCCAAACTAGCATGCTCATATTATTGGCAGCTGCTATAACTATACTAGTATTCTCTCATTAATCTATCTGCCTTTTTTATTTTCCAAGGTTGATGCATCATGCATGCACATAGCCTCAAGAAACACCGATTTATATATATTTGCCAGTCTAAATGGCATCTGGTTCGCGTCCATTTTCTTCGGATGGGACGTCTTAATTTGATGTGCTTCTAAGCCAGGATTGCAGCGTACTACGTCTATACTCTGCCATGTCCAAGTCAAGTCACATACAAATATCAAATTGATGATGAAGTGATAAACCATGTGACCCAAAGATTTGTATAACTATAGCTAGATTGTGATGGAGGCAAGCCGTGTGTCATTCTTAATGCAAAAGTCTCTTACGTACGTAAAATCAACCTCACGTAGCAGAAGATGAATGATACAGGTCAGATTATTCAGGAATTGACGAATTGTTCACATAGTGTATCAATACATGACGTCAAAGACATTCCAGATGGAGACTAATTACTCAGCTAAAAAAATTGGACAAGTTACCAACCGGTTGATACGACATGCTCAGCATATCTATAGGCTATTGCTTGATAATGTAAGTACTTACGGTGCCAATGGTCTAACTAACCTGTCAAGAATTGGGTACTCTAATCATTCCAAAGTTTGACTCTCACGGACTACATCTTGGTAGGATAATCATATGGGTTACCATGGTGATTTCTATAACTGGATCTGTAACCTTTAAATTGTGAAACTTAAGATAATTATACCCGTACACTAAACATCTAATTAACCTAATCGCCAATTAATGATGAAAAATAAAACCTAAATTAATTACCTCTCTCTCTCTCTCTCTTTATTTTCTTAGCGAGAAGAGAGGAGACATTGCACATTAAACATTGAATGCCATGTGAGCCCCTGCATAGTTTATTTCGCAATCTCACAGATTGATTGATTGATTGATTGATTAATCCACCCTCCCTCTCTCTCTCGAAAACAATAAAAGATCGATTCATTAATCCTGTTCCCGGGGGGCAGTTAGCTAACTACACGATTAATTGCACGCGGCCCTGTCGGTGCAGTTCAGCAGTTGCCAGTCGCGGCCTGCGAATAGTTTATGCACGATCAAGTTCATACCGGCATGACATGAGCTAATTGTTTGCGAGGAAACTGATTGGATCTGAGGTAATTTAACCAGGAGAGAGGTTAGTTTGCCGATGGTGTACTTGTGGATTCTCAGCGTCCGGCACTACGATTTTCGATGTGGATACTTGTGGAAACATCTGCATCTGATGTCGGTACTATGTTTAATCTTCGCTTCGGTGATGGGTCGCGTCGCAAGGGCAAGGGAGGCGCGTAAACAATTGCAACTTGCCTGTTTAATTATGCGCGGTTAGTCCAGTTAAGCTCACTTAGAAGATACTAAGACCCTGTTTGGGAGAGCTCCAGATCCCAGCTTCAGCTCAGAGCTGAAACTTATAGGCTAAAATAAAGTGAATTAAGTTTATATTTTTAGTCTAAAATGTAAACAAGATGATCTACTTAAACACTCTTAATGTATCATTACCCAACTCCACAAATTTCTGAGCTAGAAATACCCTGCTCCACCAACTCCATAGATTTTGGTGGAGCTGGAGCTGTCCCAAACACCCCTAAACAATTGTATGATCGATGATGGAGTAGTACAATAAGCAACTGTGTCTGCTCGTGGATTCTTGGGTAGATTTGCCATGGACGTTGTGCAGGTCTCTCCCCGGCAATGGCCAATGGGGAGTGGCATGCTACGTTACGGTACAACATCTAAATCCGCGAGATATGCAATAATAGTAGAGGATACCAATCTTAAACGGAGCGATATCATGCATGTTATGTTAATGATTTACTTGATGTATTGTGATTGACTAGAGATATTGTTGAGTGGCTTGAAGCAGGGTGCTGACAGTATTTTGAGAGAAATTTTAAACCGAACCGGTAATATAAAGTGAGTAGTAAACATCAGATATACTTATTGATTTTTGAGAGTTCATACCATTCTACTACTGAATAAAGTATAAATAAATACAAGTTAATCTGATATATTTGATCGTGTTAAATATGGTGACTCGCTTTTTAGGATTCAAAAATGTGTACTAGATGAATCCTAATAGGATTAGGAACGATTAGGTTCCTAATCCTAATTTTTAGATAATAGATTAAAATCCGACCTCTGCAAACGCATTACCAAGTCCAAGTCCATACAAATCTCACATCCAAAAACAATAAATCAAAAGCGACAAAGAGAACGTAAAATTATGAGCAAATCCTATAATTGCTTCGCCACCATTCTTGTCGAAGAATTCCAACGCCACAACCTCCAAAGCATGGTATATCCGTGAATGGACTCCTATGAACATCGATCGCAATAGGGCCCAAAACCGCATGACAAGATGTCCCCTGAACGTAGCTCGCATAAAAGAAGAATATTTTTTTCTCGCAAAGATTAAATCATTGCAGACACCAAATAGCCCATAAAAGGGCAGACTCGACAAAGATCGTTTCTTTGCACATTTGTTATGGCCAATTAACCAATGACCAAACAGATCAATCAAAGATTTTGGTTTTGGTAAACCAGTAGCAAAATGTACTATTCGCCAAATAGTTTTTGAATGTTGGCAGTCAAAAAATAAATGAGGGATTGTTTCATTACTATTACGAAACAACATCGTTGGTTCCCATTCCACCCTCTCTTAGCTAAATTGTCCTTTGTTAAAAGAACACCACGTTGTAAGTACAGAGAAAAATTTTAATCTTTAAAGGAATTTCAACTTCCAAATGAACTTACTTTGGAAAGGAATACCTGGTTCATCAAATATTGATACATAGAACGAGCAAGAGAATAACCCATGTCTATGAAGATCCCGATTAAAATGTCCCTTCCATCGTGGTCGACAATTAGCTACTTTAGCAATTAGAGTATACCATGCCTCAATTTATCCCCAGATAAAGCTCGTCGAAAATTAATATTTGGTGGCATTTGCATCATAACCTTGTCGAGTGTGATGTGGGTAATGAGCAATTTGATATAAACTCGGAAATTGTGCCTTAAGTGGCGCAGCACCAACCCAAATGTCTTCCCAAAACCTAGTTTGTGAACCATCCCTAGTTCCTAATCCTAATAGGTGAGGGATTTCAAATCCTAATAGGATTAGGATTTCTATTTGCTTTGGAGGAAAACTAAAGAGGCTATATAAATCTAGAGGGTGGTATGAAGAACCAAGCAACCAAAAAGCCACAAGTCAACCCATCCAAAGCAAAAAGGTGCACAAAAAGATTAAAGACTATGTTATTATTTAATACTCGATTCTTGTATAGAGTAAGGATCCGAGGGTTCTAAAAGATTCAAGATGTTGTAAAAGAGCAATAATCTCTTATACTCTTTTGATGTTGTATTTAAAAAAATTTTGGCCATTTTCGCTAAATCTCTATCGCCGTGGTTATTTCAACATCATTATTTTCATTCTCTATGAGATTCACCTGCTTGGTTCTTGAGATGGTGCATGTTCATGCCTTATATCATAGAACTCCGATCCAATCCGAAAGGCTACTGCACATAAGAAGGGATATCATTATACTATAATAGATAAAAAAGAATAGAGAGTTTTATATTAAATTTAGTGCAGCCCAGAAGAGCTCTAGTTTGATACGGCAAGGCGGGTGTCTGCTGGGCCTGGGAGACTGTAGAGGTGGTGATGCTCGGGGGCGGGACAGGGACGTGAGAGCTGTATTGTTTTCGCCAACTCAGGCGAATGGCAACCGTGTCGTGTGGAATTTAACCCAATTCTCTCCCGTCTTCGTGAGATAACTGTCTCGTCCAAGTTGCAACTACTGCTGCAAGTAGTGTGAAGCGAAAGCGCTGTAAGATTGCTAACCAATCTCACTTTAAACAGGGTTTATAATCTCACTACTGTTAACTGAAAGAGTAGGATTGTACTAGTGGTTTTTTCTTTGGGAGTAAGACTGTACTCGTAGGATTTGGAGCTGGATTCGGATTACTAGGCTAACGGTTTAACAAGGACCGGCCTAATCCACGATATTATCCGGCCGTTTCCAAAAAAGCTCAGTACCAAATATTCTCTGGCAATGCAAGGCCCGGTGGAAATACCAAGGCCCAGCGCGCTCATGAAGCCCAAAATATGAGCCCAATGAGGCCCATTATAGTCGACTCCTCGGAACCCAAAGCCAGACCACCTGAACCAAACCCACGATTTCTTCTGTCTCCGCCGCCGCCGACGAGCAGCACAACCGCGCGACACGACACCTGCGGGCGCAGATCAGAGAGACAGAGAGAGAGAGGATCGGTGGAAATGGCAGGGAGGCTGAGCGCGGTAGGGTCCCGCGTCCTGGGTGGCCACGGCGCCGCCGCGCGCGCCGCGGCATCCGCGCTCCGGCACCGCGCCGGCATGGGCCTCCCCGTCGGCAGGCACATCGTCCCCGACCAGCCCGTAAGGCCGCATCTCCTCCCTCACCCGAACTCAAACCCAGTTCTTCAACCTATGCTTGAGCTCCTCTCCTCCTCATGCGATCTCCGTCTCTAACCGATTCGATTTGGGATTCTGGGTCGCAGCTTCCCGTGAACGACGAGCTGGTGTGGGACAACGGCACGCCCTTCCCGGAGCCCTGCATCGACCGCCTCGCCCCGCACATCGGCAAGGTCTGATGATCCAAATATCCTATTGCACAACATGATGCCACATGCATCTATTAGACTATTACATTGCATCATAGCCGTGTGTGTTTGTGTGGTGGTCAGTACGAGGCGCTGGCGTGGCTTTGCGGAGGGCTCAGCTTCTTCGCTGCTCTCGGCGTGGCTGCCGCTGTGAACGACAAGGCCTCCAAGGTGCCCTATGTGAGTGTCCAATTCTACTTCTCTGCCCCCTACTGTATTGTGGATTTCCAGTGTTGAATGTGCTATAGAAATCAGTCCTTGTTGCGTAGCTCTGTTTGGGTACTAGTATGTTTGAAAACTGCCTTATGTGGTTGTTCTAAAGTTAGAAGATATAATTCTTCCAAGTGTATGTTGGGGAAAAAACGATATTACTTTAAGGTGGTATAAAACGTTGGGTCACTCAGAGAGGGTGCCTGTACACTTTAGGAGGCTAGAGTTGTGATTGCTATGAAATGGAATTAAGTTTTGCATGAATTAGCCCAAATAAAAACTGAAAAGACACATTGCAATCCACGTCAATGGATTACTAAAACTACAGTATATTTTGAAGTTTTTTTTGGGTTACTTGCACCTAGGCTCCTAGATGGCTAGATTGAAGCCTGTAGCCTCATGAACATCAAACCTATTTTCCTTTCTGGGTTGTTGGTTGCAATTTGTTTTCTAGCTGTGTACCGCACAATTTTATATTGCTCGTAGTAGACAGTTTACAGAATCAGCAAAAGAAAAACCTGTAATAGGGAAATTGGTCAATGGAATTGTGATAATTGATCTCAGTCTGCTCAAAATATGATCCATGTGATAAACAATTATAGAGGACCTTGTTGATTTCAGAGGTATCAATGATGGGTTGATGCCATTCTTTGTGGATATTTTCAAACTAAATGCAGTCAATCATCTAATCCTCTATCAAATAGTTATAAATCCAAGTTTTATTTTCCACTCACTATGTACCAAGTAGTTTTATGACTTCAACTGCCGGCTTCCAAGTTGTTTTATGACTTCAACTGCCGGCTTGTAATGCTCAAGGACAGGGTGATATTGTTTGGTAGCATTTTCTGTTGCAATCTTAGAGGGCATTTAACTCTATGGCATATCCTTAAATTTACCTCTAGATCAGGCCCTGGATATTTGTGTTGAGCCTGTTCTGACTTCTAACTCTGATCCAACATAACCTTATTTGTACTTCCCGAAATGTGGTGGCCTGAACTCCGTTACTGGATGAATAACGGTGATTTTTGAGTCCAAATGATCTAAATGTTCTGATAACTGCGAAGTTTACCACCATATGCTTTGTAATACTGGTTTGAATTGAACCATGGGAGAAATTATGGTAGTAAGCTGAGCATGGCCTGTGCCGAACCCTTCAATCCCTGACTAGTGTTACTTGCACACCCGTGTTCAAAAAAAAAAAATTGCCGAATTGGATACCTCGAATCCGAGTCGGATTCCAACACCTGTGTTCGATTCTAAGTAGCATTTCCCGTGTCCAAATTTTTTTTACTGAATTGGACACCCGAATCCGAATCAGATTCCAACTCACGTGTCCGTGTCCGAGTAACACTGTCCCTGACCTATAATGTCTCCTTGGTCAGCAACGTCCATACCCAATTCTGATTCTGAAGTGGAGGTGTTTGTATTAGATTTGCAGGACTCTCATGACATGCTAGGCTAAGCTATTATAGCCTTCAAAGCATGGAAGATCTAGATAGCTATCCTAAGTACCTTATTTATGTGTTATCCACATGGGGAACATTTGTTTGATACTCCTCTACAGGCTACAAAGAGTCCTTGCAAAGAGAGCTATCTGCCAAGTTTATGGCCTTTGTCATAGATGAAATTCCCCTAGAACTAATTAGCTCTTTGAACTGTCATCAGTGACAACAGTAACTATGGATGCTAACTGGACTTACCTTTAGGGCCTGTTTGGATACATTGTATTTTTGGAGTTTTTAGACAATACCATGGTATCTAGAAAGGACCATAGTATTAAAAACTCTGAGCTGTTTGAATACAACAAACTTTGTAGTTTTATAAACCGTAGTATGCCCAATACCATGGTTTTTTTTGGAGTTTCAAAAAATCCAATCAAGATCTCTTTTTCCCCCCCTAAACCGAGCACAGGCCGCGAGATTCGCTTCTCCTGTCGCTGCATTGCACAAATATTTTCTCCTCTCTCTTATACTACAGTCAATCCAACTACATACCACCCATATATAAACAAGCATCCACTAAGCAAATCTTCTCTGTTTATTAACGATTGGAGCATGTAAGTTAATTAGTGGATAAAGCTTAATAATTCACCGATAATCTTTGTGCACTAGCTTTTTAACTAGAGACGTATGTACATAGAACAGGATTTACACTTGCTATCTTTTTTGTATTCTTCAAGATACAACAATTTTTAATATCCTCATAAGCTTCACAAGATATAGATTCCTTTGTCTTATCTCAAACATATCATTGATTAGATTCGATCATCACGTATGTTAGATGAGTAGCTCATATGCATGTATACAACTAGTTTAAATTTTCGCAAATGATGACTATTTAGGCTAGCAACTATTTATCAAATAAAATACCGCATTGAAAAACTTCAATTATCAAACACATCATGGTTTTTCTCAGAACTGTATGAAACTACAGTATTTGCAAACTGGGGTATTTCATACCTAGTGCTTCAAAAACTGTGGTTTTAAAAACTGTAACATCCAAACAGACCCTTACTGTGTTCCAATTCTATAAGGCTAGTAGGTAACCCACCCACAGATTGCTGTGGGGCTGTATGGGCAAATGCATATTTTCATTTGTCTTGTGTCCATATATATATTTTGAACTATATGGGATTGGGACCTTCGAAATGCATGAACCATAATTTGTTGCATCTTCATCAGTTATACATTTGATTTTTCAAATCCTTAATACATAGGAACTCCCATATAACATTCAAAAGATCAATTAAGTTGGCTGAAATACCCATGCAACAATATTAGCATTCAAATACTTCTTTCTGTTTTGGAACAGTACCAAATGGCCAATCTGATCCCCATGTTTTTAAGATTGGCCAATGCCTTGATTTCGAATTGAGTTATTAGTATCCATACTTTTTTTTTGTCATTGAACCACAAAAAATGGCCAGTCTCCTGAAAGCCCCCCCTCCTCCTCTCTCTCTAAAGCTGCTCCTGAAGTGGATGATTACATGCATATGTCGAGGATGAACATGGGCGGCTTGAATTCTCTTTCTGTCCATTAATTAGAACACTCAGTTACCAGCCATTTTATTTAATTGCCTGAAAGCTGCACACGAACTGAAGAATTGCTTCTCAACATCGTGCTAGATTAATATGAAAAGTCATGGGAGTATTGTCTCATTGAGATAAGCCATATATTGATGGGGCTATAAAACAACCCTCTGTCAAGTATTTGGACCTATTCGTATGAAAACTAGCACCAAGTTAAACTTAATTTGTGAGAAATATGCCTGTAGATGCATACAAGCACAATTGAAGCAAAGACAGAGGGACATGCATGCACGAATGAAGCAACAGAGATGAATTAGTTTTAACTGGAATCCAATGGCCAAGTTCATTTAAACATAATACATATTTACACAATTTCAGCCAGGCCTTGACATATTGTTTGTTCAACTTTAGTTGCTGAATAAAGCAATTTCAGGGTCACCGGTACTAAACTACTATAGTACTCAGTTTTATAATGGGCTTCAACGACACATTTCATATATCACCTAGCAAGGACCTTGTGACCGCATCTTTTTTTTTCCTCCTGTACTCAACTACTGTAGTACTCAGTGTTATAATGGGCACCAATGAAAGGATATCTCATTTAGATGAGCAGTTACCGACGGTTCGTTATTTTGTTAATCACTTCTTTTTAGATGTTAATCACGTGTTCATGGGTTCATCACATATTCTATTCCTACATGGCAATACTTTAGAGGCTAGGTGAAGTCAGGCTGGGAGCACTTGTGACCCACATCAGTTATTGCTACATAAGTTTAGACAGATTCAGTGGTGTATCCAACGGGTGGGCTCGGTTGGGCTCGAGCCCACCCTCCGGTCGCCAGATCCTATGTACCCTCTTTATCAGCAACGTTCATTTAATATTTGGTATAACAGTAGCGAATGTACACGCACTCAAACACGTCTAGAGGAAGAAGAAACTTTGTTGGGTGGTGAGCTACTTTTTAGACTCAAACTCATGGGCCACTACTTGTTTAATACCTAATTTTGCAATTGGTAACTCTTCACTTGCTGTCTGCAAAACTGAACTTGAACCGTCAATGCGCGTAGAGACTATAGAGAGAGGGAGGTGACTCAACATCTCTTCTTTGCGAGGATATGGCAGCCCATCAAGTAGGGGGCACTTCATACACGTCATCGGGACTCGGCGATTGTAAGGGCACGGCGAGGACGTCGAGTGAATGTCGGGGAGCTAGCAAGGGCACGGGTGTGTGGCAATGGACAACGCACTATGGCGATGATGAGCAGATTGTGAAGGTGGTATAGTGTGAGTTGGCGAGTGCCTAACCGACAGAGTGGATGACTATGACAATAAATAGATAATGTGAGCCCCTCTTCTAATGTATGATTTTTGAGAGGTGCTTCAATGCTTTGCTTTTTTGACGATGCAGAAATATTAAAGTATGAATGAAAGGTAGATTGTAATTACTTATCCTTTCGCTTACTTCAAGATTTATGCAACTTGTATTGGAAAAAAAAGCATTGGAGCACTACTCATGATTTTTTTATCAATTGTAAATATGTCAATGGGTTGAAAGAGATAATAGCCGATTTATTTGATTGATTGGTGCTAACTTGTTTATAGATTTCCAAAAGTTTAACAAACGAATGTTGCACAAGTATTTCTCAAATAATGAACTACAAATAGTAGAACTCGAACCGATGAGAATACAATACAAGCTGTTTAACATGTTTGTCTCAATTTAACGTAATGTTTTAAGCCCACCCTCTATTTTTATCCTGGATTCACCACTGGACAGATTCAAAGGGTTTGTAGTTAATAGAGTGCAAATCTAACGGCTATTGAAATATTGTTGATGTGGCCAAACAAGAACATTTCTTTTTTTAGTCAATAATATAGGGGAGAAAGATAACTGCATTGAAGTTTCTTTTTTTTGTGTGTGTGTGTGTTGTTGCAAAGCTGTTAAATTGGACTATTTTATCTTCTCTTACTTACTGGTTGTTATAATATTCTGTAATCGGCGCTGCAAAGTGCTTCAGTACAATGGCATGTCTGTTTCAATGTTCACTTTGTAAGGGATGGATAAAAAATGATGACTTTGATTTGTGAATGTAGACCCGATAAAGTTATATTGCTTCTTGTGATTGGTAAACAAGGATGCCTGTCTTTGATATGTTTTGCTGAACAAGCTAACCAACACCTGTCATATTGTTTCTTGCAGACTCCAAAAGTCTACCCGTATGACAATTTGAGTGTGGAACTCGGTGGTAGACCATAGAAGACTATTTCACCTGTTGAAGTGTTGTGATGAACTGAGCTCTTGTGCCTCCTTTCATCGGAGAAACAGGAAAAGTCTTGATGTTTATGATGCTTGTTCTTGTTGTGATTGGCATGTTATAAAAAAACCGTCATGTGATTTGTTAAATCTTGCCAAACATCGCTTTGCGCTACAATAATGCAATTAGTGTCTTTGAGCAACTATATATTGTACAGGCTAAAGATTCAACTGTCGACGATTTGGTGTTACTACATACATTTTACTTTTAAAAGAAATTTAATTTCTAATTTTTATATGTTTGCATAGCAGGTTTTTTTGTATCGAAATTTTAGCTCCATGTTTGGGTGTTTAAAAAATTTAAATTCAAAAACCCTGGTTCTAATTTTAATTCTGAATTTTTATATTTGTATTCTACAGTTATTGCCCGGGATTATTGTTCATCGATTGAAACTCAAAATTCTAACTGTAAATTAAAACTTTCCGGGCCCTTTTTTGTAACTGCCAGCAACCGGCCGATATTTTTTTTAACCAGTAAGGCCTGTAATTTGTCCGATTTTTTTATCTAGTGGCGGAGCTAGGCCTTGAGTCATAAGCAGCCTGAGGCTTGGCATGGAAAATCCAGTTGAAAACACTAAAATCTCTTCAAAAATCATAAATGATTAAGAACAGTTGGCCAGCCTGGGGCTTTGGATTGGGCTGGCTTTGCCCTGCTTTTATCCTCGGTTTTTCTTAGTAGCATAGGAATATTGGATCTTTTTCTTGAATTAACATGTGAATTTCTAGCTTTTTGCTTTCTAAGATTAACGTGGAGGCTAAAAAGAGCACCAAATAAGAAACAAGGGAATGACTATAAATGCATGCACGGCAGCAAGTAGAAGTTCTGACCAGGAAAAGGGTAAAGGAGATTTCCGTGTACGTACATGCACGTCAGCGGTTGCAGTCCAATTCCGTTGCATGCATTGTGCAGCAATTCTCTTGGATTTTTTAATAATATATTTTCTAAAAGGAATTATGATATTATTATGTGAAACAAAAAAAATTATAAAAATAATATTCCGTTGTCAAATTGTCAAATGGTACGATAAAATAGAAGTAATCGTTAGCGGATTGGACGAAGACTCTATTGTCGCCATACGGTATGGCGACAATAGGGTCTTCGTCTAGCCCGCTGGCGACTACTCATATTTCACCGTACTGTTTGGTGACGGGTTATTATTTTTACAATTTTTGTTTCGCGTATTAATGTCGCAATTCCTTTTAAAAAATGTATTATTCAAAAAAAATTCCAGTTATCTTCATCAAAGAACTTGATTGTGGTACAACTGGGAGTCAGGACGCACAAGATCCGTATATTAGCAAAAGTATTATCAGATCAAGCACACTGCATCAATATAGATAGATCAGGGCCTTAGGTTATGAGATACACGGATGAGATATTTTCTTTTTCCTGATTAATTGCGATTTTTTAGGGAATTTCTCGTTTTCTTTGATTAATATGGGAACTAACGTGAGGGCTTATAGAAGAGCCCCAAGCTAGGATAGATATAAGATGATAGGATGGTTGGGGTGTCCCTTTTTTATATAGATTTTTGTGAAAATTTCTAGCTATTTTTTCCTTTTTTGATTAATATAGGAAGTTCTAACATTTTTACTAGGATTAACGCTGGGGTTTGGAGGAGCGTCCAATTAATATTGATAGATATAAATGGATATATAGGTGCTATCTAGAAGATTAGAATTTCATAGATGAGAGGTGTTTGCATGTTTGCATATTTGGCTTCTCTTCACACTTTTTTTTGTCATCTTTTACCTTTTCTCGAACAAAATTGCACAATCTATCTTTCTTCCTGATCATGGAATACCAACAAGTAACATGTGTCATCTACTGTATTTCCCCTACTGCGCTAAGTCATCAGCATTGCACCCATTGCGGCAGATGAGCTACCACGATCCTTGAGCTCGGTAGGGCAGGGTACCATGGTACCCAAGTTCGACAGGATGGGGTATCATAGTGCCTGAGCTCGGCAGGTACCTATCAAGAAGATGTGAACAAATTACTTAATGAATTACATGGGGTTATGTTGAGCACATGCTTCCTATAGAATCTGGTCAATAAAGCATTTCGTCAAAGTTATTATTGGTCACTACGCTAAAAAACGCAATACATCTTGTAAAGACCTATGAGCAATGTAAATTTCATGCTTATCAGGTACATCAACCAACTAATCAATTGCAGACAATACCATTGTCATTACCATTTTCAACAAGAGGGATCGATACAGTTGAACCTCTACCACGGGCAACTAATGGGTATAGAGTTTTATTTGTGGCTATCGATACATTCACAAAATGAATTGAAGTTGAGCTAGTTACAACAATTCTAACATGAGCAACAAGGAAATTCTTTATAAAAAAATGTGGTCACATGCTTCAGTTCTAAGTACCAATTAGGCTTATTTCTTATAATGAATTATAGTTGTTACTAGTCTATTTCAAGATTATTGTGAGGTAAATGGCATAAAGATTTTTTTCCACTTGTGTTGCTCATCCTTAAAGCAATAGAGTAGGCGAACATGGTAATGGCCAAATCAAACAATGTAGAGTCTTTGATCGTCTCAAAGTGGGCTTGGAGGCTTTGGGTAGAAGAACTCTATTCAATGGTTTGAACCTTACGCACTACGTACAACCAGTAAAGTTATTGGTAAAACACCTTTTCAACTAGTCTACAGGGTGAAAGCTATGTTACCTAATGAAATTCATTAGTGATCAACGCGGATTGACCTCCATGATAAATTCAATCAGGACAAGCTGTGTGGAGATGACATCAACCTTCTTGAAAAAAAGCACGATAGACATTTATCAGGTTAGCAGCATATCATAAGGGCTGGTCTATAGGACTTCTGACCACAGTTTCCTAAGATATATAAAGTTACTAGTCGACCTTTAAGATGACTTCTAGCAGAGATATTTCTTACAAGCAAGTACATACTATTTAAAAACTCATTAGATTAACTTTATCTTAAACTTGCTGCTAGTTAATATTGAGTATATTGTGAAGGTTATACTGATTGTACAACATTACTTATTTCAATTCATGTGATAAGTTAACCATTGCACTGGCCAACAAATCACACTTGGGGTTAGTATCATGCTCCATATAGTATACATAATAAATAAGAAAAATAAAGGAATCATATAACAATGCATTGTTACAATAATGTGAGTCATTAGTTTACTAAACCAGAACTTTACGGTCTTTATATAACATGCTACTACAACAGCTACTTGCTCTCTTTTCTTCTGGATATCTTATGCAAAGTTCAAGTGTACACTACTATAAAACACCACATCACAGACGGTTCACAAAACCACATCACAGACGGTTTTGTGAACCGTCTGTATCAAAGTGTCAGTGATGACAATAGGTCATCACAGACGATTTTTGAACCGTTAGTGAAAATTAACATCACAGACGGTTCTAGCCTAGAACTGTCTGTGATAAGGGCTCATCACAGACGGTTCTAGCCTAGAACCGTCTCTGATAAAGACTCATCACACACTGTTGAAAGGGCAGGTGATGTCGCCTAGAGGGGGGGTGAATAGGCGAATTACAATTTTACAATTTTAAAATGCAGCGGAAATAAAACACTCAAAGTTTTCAGTCCGAGTGTCCGGATTTTATCCGGATACTCAGTATAAATGTCCGGACTATCCGGGTTTTAAGTTCGGACACTCGGATTGGAGACTTTGAATGGCGAGGGTTCAGCCGGACTCTCGGACTTTTACTCGGATACTCAGATGTCCGGACTATCCAGGTAATTGTGCGGATACTCCGGGTTGGGCACCTCGAGATGAAATTTGAAATTTCTTCAACTTTTAAACAATCTACTTGGACACAAAGATGATAAACACTAGCAGGAACCTAGATCAAGTAGATGCCTAGCGAGAAACTCAATAATCAAATAGATCGGGCAATTTCAAGATTCAAAATCAAGTAATAAAGCAAGGGCAAGAGGCAAACTTGGAGACAACGATTTTTCACCCAAAGTTCGGATCCTTGAGGGGATCCTACGTCTCTGTTGAGGCGGCACCAAGCCGGGGTCTCTTTCAACCCTTATCCTCCCGGTGTTGCACTTTGCACTCGCCGGCGGCCCGGTCACCAAGACTCGGGGGTCTCTTTCAACCCGCTAGCCGCCCGGTGTTGCACCTTGCACTCGCCGGCTTTCACTTCTTTGATCCCTTCCCTTGCGGAGGCGGAATCGAACCTTCACAAACTTCCTACGGTCCACCACACGAAGAACCGGTGGCTCGTAGGCGACCTCCTAGCCGTCTAGGAGTCCTCAACCTCCAAGAGTAACAAATGCTCCCGAAGAACTCACTTAGAGTCCACCTCAAGTGCTCAAACACAATAATCTCACTTAAATCAAGCACTCCCCTCTCTCTCTCACACCCAACCCTTCACTAAGAAGAGGATCACTAAGATCTAGGGTGGAGGGGTCTTGAGAGCTCAAGAACACTAAGAATACACCTCAAGGCACCAAGGAACCGATCCCAACGGCTCTCATAACGGCTACCCTCAAGGGGCCTTTAAATAGGCAATCCAAAAACTAGCCGCTTGAATGCAAGAGGTCCGGATACTCGGACATATAGTCCGGATACTCCGGACCATCCGGACATTCCGGACACTAAGTCCGGATACTCCGGACTTGCCACCGAGGCAACCGAGCACCCTAACCCGGAGACTCCGGAATAAATATCCGGACATTCGGACACCAAGCCGGACACTCGGACTCCTAGTCCGGACACTCGGACGCACAACAACAAAACTCAAACGAACACAACTTTTGATCCCGGACTCGGATTTCTGAGATGTTGGACTCTTTGGAAAGCTAACCACTAGGGCTACACAACCCACACGATCTCACCACTCAAATCACAAAGATAAGAGCTGGATTCACAAAGAACCCAAAGAGACCGCAAATGCTTGCTTCCCGACTTTACCAACACCTCTCCCTCATGCCAACCACTCCATACTTAGAGACACATGGCGACTCGGGAATCTCTCAACCTTAGACAACTTGAGCACTTGAGACTTGTCTAAGCTTATTCAACGATTGCATCCCTCTTAATAGTACGGCAACTCTTAGACTCAAATTTAAACACAAAATCTAAGTCTTACACTAAGCTTACATGCCGACTCCTTGTTGGATGCGCAGTGCATGATGACCTTCACCATATCATTGATGACATCTTTGCCTTGTCCAACTTGACTCGATTTACCTCATGAGACTCTCGTCCTATCGACCTTGACTTGATCATCCTCTCTGACGATCTCCACGCCAAGTCGATCTTTGACATAGTCCTCAACTCTTGGTGACACCGCCGTCTTGTCGACCTTGGCTTAACTATCATCCTCCAAGATACCTTGATCATCATACACACACGGGACCTAATTCTTTCAAAACAACTCATGAAAGACATTAGTCCCAAAAGCTCAATAGATATAAATGAATTGAAGTTTGTGAGCAATTAAAAATTGCTACAAGTGTTTCATACAAAGAAGCACAATCATAAATGGAAACACTTGTCATAAGAAATATTCTCTACTAAGTGCATCATGAATATGTAATTGATCTATACGCACTAGAGATATAATTGCCAATATGAAGAATCAATTAAATCATGGCAAGGATCACATTCTTTACTTTAAAAGAAGCACATGATGGAATATACATGAATTATACATGTGCAACTAATATTTGGAATAAAGGTAAATATGTGATCTAATTCTAGATTAAACTTCACTAAGAGAATTTGCATGAGAAGATATACAACTAAAACATGCATGCATCAAGTCAATCTATAGCAATGTGAAGTTTAACTCTAGTTAACACATACACACTAAAAGCAAAGCACATAATGAACTCAAATGAATATATATGCACAAATAAATATGACATGAACCAATATGCATATATATAATCAACATGCTACTTGGAGTTCACTATACATTTGCACAAAAGGAATGCAATAACAAATATAGAAGAGATACCAAAATTGCATGCCTTATCTTTGCTTAACCATCCCACTTGATTTTCCTCTAAATAGATGAGACTGATACTCAACTAGGCAATAACATGTTAGTCTCATAGCAATATAATCATATTAGAGGTTTGTCATTTGTTAAGCACTAAGTTAAGCATTTACTTAATTACATAGATTGTCATTATATGCGTTTGTCATTAATCACCAAAATAACATAAGTGCCTAGATGCACTTTCAATCTCCCCCTTTTTGATGATTTATGATAAACCTATTATCAATTGCACCAAATGACAATATTAAAATATTTAGCATTAAAACAAACATGAAGAAACAATAAGAGATCATACTTACAAATTATCCCTTTTTGTCAATCGATTAGGGGGCAATTGATAAATCCATAAATTCTCCCCCTTTTGTCATTAATCCCAAAAAGGTGCTTAAGAGATCCTTATTGTTCATTCAATAAATTCTCCCCCTTGATTGCACACTCAATAAAAAGATTAGGGAGAACAAGATAAAAATAAAAAGAAGGAGCTAGGAATAGGACAATAATATTAAGCTCCCCCTAAATCTAGGCAAGATATGATACCAATTATATCCAAGATTTAGGTAATAAATTTTTCGAAATGATACCAATTTAAATGTAGTCATAATTCACAATATGTAAGTGATGCTTAAATCATGACATATGAATATGATTTCATATGGAGAATATTCATTCTTTAAACATTAAGATCATATAGCAAACTTATATATCTTAAGCACATGCTTATGATCCAATTAAATTCTAACAATCAAGATCATGAATCAACATTGTATAATTAAGATGCACTTTCATGATCAAGAATTTCATAAATTTATCAAGGGTATACCTCTTGAAGAATACCAATTAATTGATACCAATTGAAACTAATTACATATACCGATTGATGATACCAATTAAAAGGAACAACACCATTTAGAATAAGACAATTGAGCATAATGGTGTGCAAAGACATTATTAAATATGGCCAAAACGAAATACGTCCCTTTGTCGGTTTTTGTCCACCGCATTCTCGAATCGGTCATGATCACCGCGCCCGGCCTTAGATCCCTCGGACTATGGAGCTCTTCTCCATTTCCTTCATCCCACCGTCGAAGGTGACCCCTTTTTCAATTCCTTGAACATCAATAGACAAGCACACGATTTCCGGGAACAAATATCTTCTAATTTGACCCAAGTTAGTTTGATAATGTCTAAGTGCAACATGCAAGATATAGATGATAAACATGATAATACTACTTGCATGCAATTTGAAAAATGTAAGATACCAATTGAAGATTTCATTATACCAATTAATAATAACAATATTTAAAACTTATTCAAATTTAATCTTGACAACCACTTGTAAGAGAGACATGAGTAAAACACGTTCAAACTCGTTCTTGAACTTACAAGGGAAATTTTCTCGTTTCCATAATAAACTCTGAGTCATACAAGAGAGGAAACATTTGAGGCTAAGATACAATTAAATCCAATTTCCAGAAAAACTTAGCCAAAAGATGCACTTTCATTGGAATGAAAACTTAAATAGATATGCTCCACTTTGAAGCTTAGAACAATGAATAACTTCACTTAGTTTTCATCTTGAAAGGCTTGCCAAGACTCCAATTTAAAGCTTTCAAAGGATGCAAATAGCAACACAAAGTCTCTTATAGCTTTTAAAACCATTGCTCAGATGCAAACATCATCAACAAGAAGAAGATCCATCTCGAAATTTTCCTTGAGGGCTATGAAGATCAAAGCTTCATTTGAGCAAAGGAAAAACCCCGAAAACTTGAAAAGAGTAAATATTGAATCGAAGGTTTCGGGAACAAGAGATCTCGCTTTGAAATAATCCTTATGATGAAAACAGCATCGAATAAGCTCCCAAATGATTTTAGATGAATCATGGAGCAATAAATTGAGTTACTTTAGTTTTCATCAAAGGAAATACTTAAATCATCTTAAGATAGGCAAGATTTCAAACTTGCAATGTGCTGAAAAATTCAGTTTTGACATTTCATTGAAGCCTTTTGACAGGGCTGAAAGAAGGTTCGAACGAGATCTAAAAACTATGATAAAATTCAGCATAATAGACCAACTATTGGGGATCAATTCTTACAAAGGTGGTCCCCTCAAATTATGCTCTGATTTGGAGATACAAAAATCACAAATCAGCCCCACAATCAGCCTAAACCTGAAATTTCAGCAAACTGAGCATTTTGAATTTGGGTCAAATCTTGATCAAATGAAGTCCAATAGACATGAGATTTTGCAGAAATGTTCCATGGACATCCAAGAAACTTCTCCAAAATGAATTTCTCAAATATCACCCTCCAATCAAAAATTAGGCCATTAGGAGCATTGGAGGTTTGAATTTGACACAAAGTCAAAAGAAGTCAACAATCTCGCAAATGAGTTCCAATAAATTTGAGAATTTCCAGATATGAACTCCATATGCGAGAGAAGATTTTTCAACAAAAATTTTCAATAAATCAAATTTACTTTGAGAGATATGCTTTATAGGATAGCTGCCTCAACCCGGAGACTCCGGACAATTAGTCCGGATACTCCGGATTATCCGGATAGTCCAGATAAAACTCCGGATAGTCCGAGCTGCCCTTCTCAGCAAGGCAAGAAACAAAGCATTTTTGGTGAACTTCAAAGAAAGCACAGCTTTTGAAAATTTGCACAAACAAACTTTGGAATAGCAAGACTCTTTCCAAAAAGAATTTTCATAAAAAGACTTTTCTTTCAACAAATATGGCATTTTGCGTTTTGAGACAAAAAGAAAATAGACTTTCATAAAAAGTCTCAAAATGCAACTCAATTTGGATTTCATGCAATTTCAATTTCCATGGCTTAGAATGGTTTATCAAGGTGGTTTCATAGCCAAGATTTATAATGAAATCCAACTTGAATGCCAAGATTTGAGTAATATACTTAAATAGACTATTTTGGTTCAAACCAAAGTTTTTTGGGCTAAATTTGATTTCAACATATAATTTTCATTTTGAAAGCTTGTAAAACATTTGAAATACATAATAGAAAACTTTTACAAAGCTTTTCACAAATTTGGGCCTTTTAAATATGAATTTTGACTTTTGACCAAAATAGTCCTTTTAAAGAGCAATGGGAAAGCAAAGCCAAAATCCAACAACACAAAAATTCAAATGAAGCAAGGGATAAGATATAGAGATTTGAATTTTATGTATGAGTCTAAAATACCATTTTGAATCAAAATTCTACACAAGAATTGATCCAAATGGAGAAACTCACTAAGTGCAAGAATATGACCATTATGGGTCAAGTATAGTTTTTCGGTGAGTTTCAAAATTAAATAACTTTTGCTAGGTTGGTCTTTTGAAAAATCTTTTGAACACAAGAATTGTTAAGAATGACCAACTCTAGGTTTTTCATTTTGGAATTACTTTCAAAATCATTTTACATTTAATTCTATGAAAATTATAAGTTTAAATCCAAAACAAGATATTAGTAACTAGCTTTTGATCATGAAACTCATTTTCTTTTCAAAATAGATTTTGTGAAGCCAAAACTTTTGAAAAACGTTTCAAATACATTTGTATACATTTTGCAATTAGTTTTTCACAAGAATACTAATAGTATACAAAATTTTGACTTTTGGCTAAACGGCTTGATTTTGAAAATATACATTAGCACTTATATAAATATGGGCACATGTAGGGATGTAATACACATGAATATAACTTAGCACTCCCCCTAAATGTGCCACTATCCCAAACTTGCTCAAGATTGCAATCAAAACAACTAATAAGCATGAGCAAGCAAATGAACAAGTAATCTAAATTGATTTTCATGAATAATGCAATATAACCTACGCAAGGCTATAAGCTAAATGTAATCAAATTAAATACTTGTTACCCGAGATGGCATTGGCTCAAAATTGAAGTGATCATCCTCATGCTTGGCTCCATTTTGCAAATGTTGAAGTCCTTATATTTTTTAGGAAGCCAAGCGTCCAATCCATCTCAAATTGCCTAAAAATCTTTTAGGCGCTTTTTGGTACCCAATCCTTGTTGGGTCCAACAATGTTAGTCACAATAGATTTAGGAACCCAAATGCTCCTAATATTAGTAGTCTTAGGTGAACTAACATGACTAGGAATAGGTTTGCGATAATTATTCCTCCTAGGCAATTGATTGACATTTTTGTAATAAGGCTTAGGAGGACAATGATACTTAGCAAAACTATTTCTAGTTTGATCTTTTCTAAGCATATGATTATTAGAGTTATGCATTGGCTTAGAAGATCTAGCATTTCTAGCAAATGTTTTGCTATTTTTATTTTTCCTAAGCACATGATCAACATGATTTTTCATAGTCTTAGAAAATCTAGCATTATGAGCAAACACATTTCTAGATTTATTTCTTCTAAGCACATGATTATCACTATTATGCATAGACTTAGAAGAGTTGTTAAATTTGGTAAACACATTACCATCTTTGTCTTTCCTAAGCAAATGATGATCATTGACAATAATAGTCTTAGGAATGATACCTTTGGGACAATCCTTACCGATGTGCCCCTTTTCCCGACAATTGTAGCAAGTGTGCTTTGAGCGTCTCCTTTTCTTGACTTGCTCTTTGTCGGTTTGCCTCATTGTTGATTGTTGTGGCTTGATCTCCACTTTGTTAGGGCACACGGAGGCGAAGTGGCCCTTCTTGTTGCATCCGAAGCACACAATCGTCTTCATTCTTGCATTGTGCTTCTTCTTGCTCTTCTCCCTCTCGGAGTTGTAGCCGAGTCCTCGCTTATCTTGAGGCGCCCTTGGCTTGCTCAAGATCTCATCGAGAATGGCTTTTCCTTTTACGCACTTCTTTAAGTCATTTTCTAATCTAATGACTTGCGCCTTGAGCTCTTTATTTTCCTCTATAAGATTAGCATCTAGAGACAAAGATGAACTAGAAGAAATTTTATTAGAGCAACAAGGTAAATCATCGTTAGAAGTGGATATGCATTTATTTGATGAAGTATTAGAGTTGACATTTAAGCATTGTATTTCATCAACTAAATTACATGAAATTCCTATATCCACCTTAGGCTTATGAATTTCTTTGAGAAGGAGGGATTCATGATATTCTTGAAGCATATTATAATTATTTTGAAGTGATTCATGTTCAAGCTTCAAAATTTTATATTTCTTTTTCTCCTTCCCAAGACATTCATTGAGCTCCTTTAACATATTGACAAATTCTTCACAAGAAAGCTCATCATCATCATCATCACTTACCTCATTCTTACCTTTCGGCATGAAGCAACGGATTCAAGAAGAGAGTGAATCTTCATCGTCGCTTGAGGCGGAGGTTGAGGTTGATGGAGATGCCGGTTCTTCATCACTTGAGCTTGAGATGGAGCTTGAGGTTTCATCTCCCGACATCTCTTCCTTAATGCAATCCTCAATTGAAGACGTGGATGATTCAAACAGTTCTTGAAGCTTTATCCACATCTCATGAGCGCTCTTGAGATTGCATATGCTATCAAAAATTTCATCGCTAACAACCCAAAATAAAACGTTAGTAGCTTGAGCGTCAAGATATAGGCATTTTGTCTCTCCTTCAGTTGGATCAACTTCATTCAATGGAGACGAAAAGCCAACATCTACGATCCACCATATTTGGGGGCTCATGGATTTAAAATGAGAAGTCATAAATAATTTCCATGAAGCATAATTTGAACCATTTAGCATAAGTAGATCGTGTGAGTGCTCTACTCCTCTAGTCGACATCCTTTACTCTCTAGACGGTTAAGTCTAATAAAATGAGAGACCTTACTCTGATACCAATTGAAAGGGCAGGTGATGTCGCCTAGAGGGGGGGTGAATAGGCGAATTACAATTTTACAATTTTAAAATGCAGCGGAAATAAAACACTCAAAGTTTTCAGTCCGGGGATTTTATCCGGATACTCCGGTATAAATGTCCGGACTATCCGGGTTTTAGGTTCGGACACTCCGAATTGGAGACTTTGAATGGCCGAGGGGTTCAGCCCGGACTCTCCGGACTTTTACTCCGGATACTCCGGTATGTCCGGACCATCCGGGGTAATTGTGCGGATACTCCGGGTTGGGCACCTCGAGATGAAATTTGAAATTTCTTCAACTTTTAAACAATCTACTTGGACACAAAGATGATAAACACTAGCAGGAACCTAGATCAAGTAGATGCCTAGCGAGAAACTCAATAATCAAATAGATCGGGCAATTTCAAGATTCAAAATCAAGTAATAAAGCAAGGGCAAGAGGCAAACTTGGAGACAACGATTTTTCACCCAAGTTCGGATCCTTGAGGATCCTACGTCTCCGCTGAGGCGGCACCAAGCCGGGTCTCTTTCAACCCTTATCCTCCGGTGTTGCACTTTGCACTCGCCATGGCCGGTCACCAAGACTCGGGGTCTCTTTCAACCCGCTAGCCGCCCGGTGTTGCACCTTGCACTCGCCGGCTTTCACTTCTTTGATCCCTTCCCTTGCGGAGGCGGAATCGAACCTTCACAAACTTCCTACGGTCCACCACACGAAGAACCGGTGGCTCGTAGGCGACCTCCTAGCCGTCTAGGAGTCCTCAACCTCCAAGAGTAACAAATGCTCCCGAAGAACTCACTTAGAGTCCACCTCAAGTGCTCAAACACAATAATCTCACTTAAATCAAGCACTCCCCTCTCTCTCTCACACCCAACACTTCACTAAGAAGAGGATCACTAAGATCTAGGGTGGAGGGGGTCTTGAGAGCTCAAGAACACTAAGAATACACCTCAAGGCACCAAGGAACCAGTCCCAACGGCTCTCATAACGGCTACCCTCAAGGGGGCCTTTAAATAGGCAATCCAAAAAACTAGCCGTTTGAACTGCGCAGGGTCCGGATACTCCGGACATATAGTCCGGATACTCCGGACCATCCGGACATTCCGGACACTAAGTCCGGATACTCCGGACTTGCCACCGAGGCAACCGAGCACCCTAACCCGGAGACTCCGGATTAAATATCCGGACATTCCGGACACCAAGCCCGGACACTCCGGACTCCTAGTCCGGACACTCCGGACTGCACACAGCAACAAAACTCAAACGAACACAACTTTTGATCCCGGACTAGGATTTCTGAGATGTTGGACTCTTTGGAAAGCTAACCACTAGGGCTACACAACCCACACGATCTCACCACTCAAATCACAAAGATAAGAGCTGGATTCACAAAGAACCCAAAGAGACCGCAAATGCTTGCTTCCCGACTTTACCAACACCTCTCCCTCATGCCAACCACTCCATACTTAGAGACACATGGCGACTCGGGAATCTCTCAACCTTAGACAACTTGAGCACTTGAGACTTGTCTAAGCTTATTCAACGATTGCATCCCTCTTAATAGTACGGCAACTCTTAGACTCAAATTTAAACACAAAATCTAAGTCTTACACTAAGCTTACATGCCGACTCCTTGTTGGATGCGCAGTGCATGATGACCTTCACCATATCATTGATGACATATTTGCCTTGTCCAACTTGACTCGATTCACCTCATGAGACTCTCGTCCTATCGACCTTGACTTGATCATCCTCTCTGACGATCTCCACGCCAAGTCGATCTTTGACATAGTCCTCAACTCTTGGTGACACCGCCGTCTTGTCGACCTCGGCTTAACTATCATCCTCCAAGATACCTTGATCATCATACACACACGGGACCTAATTCTTTCAAAACAACTCATGAAAGACATTAGTCCCAAAAGCTCAATAGATATAAATGAATTGAAGTTTGTGAGCAATTAAAAATTGCTACAAGTGTTTCATATAAAGAAGCACAATCATAAATGGAAACACTTGTCATAAGAAATATTCTCTACTAAGTGCATCATGAATATGTAATTGATCTATACGCACTAGAGAGATAATTGCCAATATGAAGAGTCAATTAAATCATGGCAAGGATCACATTCTTTACTTTAAAAGAAGCACATGATGGAATATACATGAATTATACATGTGCAACTAATATTTGGAATAAAGGTAAATATGTGATCTAATTCTAGATTAAACTTCACTAAGAGAATTTGCATGAGAAGATATACAACTAAAACATGCATGCATCAAGTCAATCTATAGCAATGTGAAGTTTAACTCTAGTTAACACATACACACTAAAAGCAAAGCACATAATGAACTCAAATGAATATATATGCACAAATAAATATGACATGAACTAATATGCATATATATAATCAACATGCTACTTGGAGTTCACTATACATTTGCACAAAAGGAATGCAATAACAAATATAGAAGAGATACCAAAATTGCATGCCTTATCTTTGCTTAACCATCCCACTTGATTTTCCTCTAAATAGATGAGACTGATACTCAACTAGGCAATAACATGTTAGTCTCATAGCAATATAATCATATTAGAGGTTTGTCATTTGTTAAGCACTAAGTTAAGCATTTACTCAATTACATAGATTGTCATTATATGCGTTTGTCATTAATCACCAAAATAACATAAGTGCCTAGATGCACTTTCAACTGTTCTAGCTGGTAATTTAAAAACACTAAATTGGGGGAGACTTCCTAGGATGTCATCCATCCTAATACTACTATCGCCTAAGAACGCTCAACTTCATAATTCTGATCGGATCCAAACGTTTTTAACACCACACGTGTGGTCTTCCCAAGAGGTTACCCATCCTATTACTACTCTCGTCCAAGCATGCTTAACTTCGAAATTCTTATAAGATCCAGTATTTTAGTGGTGGTATGATAACATCTGACATATAATGTGTCCCTCCTCCTTTTAACCTCGTGAAGCACTCGAACACCGATTTTCAATTATTTCAAATTAACAAACTATAGAAGTAATTATCAAAATTCTTAACTTTCAAATTTATTTTCCATACTTTTGACTATTAATGATGCTTTCAATATATGCCATTACTATTCACGAAACTTGTAAAAACATCATAACTTTTGACTTGTACCTTCAATTTTGGTGTTCTTGAGCTTTCTGGAATCATCACACGATGAGCTCTCCGATTATATTCTTTTGGGCACTGATTCTAGTTTGCAAATAAGAAATCCAAGCACTTTTGTTAAAATGGTCATAACTTTTGACTCGTAACTCCGATTGGGGCGTTCTTTGGCTCATTTGTAAGATAACTAAAAGTAGCACCCGAATTTCATAAGCGTGCCAAAATTAGATGGTAGGATCCTGATGGTTTGTGTGAGTGCATGCACAGCGATGGAATTCCAAAAAAACGTCGTTTAGGGCCTCAAAATGGCCTCCAAAGTTTTGAATATGTTTCTTTTCAATTATTAGTTCCAATTGTTTCAAATGTAATATTTATTTAATTTCAATTCTTTCAAATTAGAAGGCAGGTGAGGTAATTATCAATATTTAAAATTTTCTATTCTTTTATTATTTGTGGCGGTTTCAAATTAAAACCGTCTATAATGAGGTAAACATCACAGACGGTTTTTGGCTAGAACCGTCTGTGATGTTCACCTCATCACAGACGGTTTTATCCGCAAACCGTTTGTGATAAAAGCAAGAACTTCACAGACGGTTTGTAGATAAAACCGTCTGTGATGAGGAAATATCACAGACGGTTTTATCCACAAACCGTCTGTGATGAAAGCGAGAACTTCACAGATGGTTTTTGGCTAGAACCGTCTGTGATGTTCTCATCATCACAGATGGTTTTATCCACAAGCCGTCTATGATAAAAGCGAGAACTTCACAGACGGTTTTTGGCTAAAATAGACGATTTTATCCACAAACCGTCTGTGATAAAAGCGAGAACTTCATAGACGGTTTGTAGATAAAACCGTCTGTGATGATCCGACATCACAGATAGTTTCAACCACAAACTGTCTGCGATGTGTTCGAAACACATCACAGACGGTTTTTATAAAAAATAGTCTGTGATGTGGTGTCTAATATAACCTTTTTTGTAGTAGTGGTAGATCAGGAACTAATTTCTCCAATCTATTGCATCCTTATAAAAAATACTTCAATTTGATGAAAAAGATGCCATCTTAAGTGACTACAACAAAATGAAGAGAGGTCTTCATGGATTGGGCCATCTTTGGGATGTAGTCAATAATATGCTTCAGCTGAGACTTAATGCCATCAACCAGTTCATCAGTAGATAGATCACTCTGTGTAAGTACGACCTTTGCAAATTTATATTCATAGCAATAAATTGAAGCTACATCAAAATAGAAGTTAAAGCAGAGGGATTGGATTATTGGTTGTTCTTATTTACTTCTACGAAGGATTTCTTCTCTTCTGCTAACTTTAGATTTTTCTCATAGAGTTTCCGTAGCTTCTCTATCTTTTTTCTCTCAAATTTCGTTTCAAGTGGAAGATCTCTGCTCTTTAAGTTGTTTATATAAATCTAAAAATTTTTAAAGAAGAAAATAATTATGAATTATTCACATTTAAAATATGAGTGCAACTATATAATGGTATAGCAACAAGTTTCACACAGTTTTTGCAAGTTTCAAGAGAACTTCAAAAAGTTTCATGTTTAAATGGGTTTCACACGTTTTTAAAAGATTTCAAGCCAAAAGTTTCAACGAGTTTCATGTTGTGAATATGAAGTTTTGCCAAGTTTCAGCCAATGAGTTTGTTACAAGTTTCAACAAGTTTAAAAAAGTTTCAGCGAATTTCAACAACTTCATGAAGTTTCAACTAAAAAACAATGCAAAAAAATCCTGACATGCTCAACAAGTGAGGGTTGGGAGATCTGACGGATACCATAGATGGCGACAAAGAAGACGATCAGATATAGTGGTTCCCATCATCAGCGATGAGGAAGACGACCAGAGTCGGCTCATCCTATCGCCAAAGATAAGAAAGACAATCAGATCCAGTGCAATCGTCTGCAGTCTCTCAAAGTCCGCTGTTTACTATGGGAACCCACAACCTTTTTCCATTTGCCACTGCCACACAAACCAACAGTCGTCTCACAGCCACCCACCTGGTCGCTACTCACTGGTGCCATGTCAGCTCGTTTGCTTGTAGTAGCTCGAATTCCCCAGCGGAGGGAGGGAGAGAGAAGAGTCAGATAGAGTGGGGAATTGCAAATGAGTTTGGGCTAAAGGCTTTACGATCCATTTTGATCTAATGGCCATTCCTTATCTCATCGATTTGCTAGAGAACAATATAGTTTTTCTGTTAAAATATAGACAAAGTTGTGTCCATACATGCAAGACTGAAAATAGCAACTAGAAAGGGTGAATAGGAGCCAAATAAAATTTCCCCTCAAAAATTTTGAGCCGCTTCTCTAGTTAAAATAACCAACCAAAAGGCTCAGCTAGGGTAACACTAGGCAAATGTCTAGTGCTCTCGATCAGCTAGGCTAACACAAAGTTTCATAGGATTTGAATCAGGCTGACCAATAAAATTAGTACTATTTTATAAATAAGAATCGAGATGACTTTTAATCAGCTGATTCAAATCCTATGAAACTTTGTGTGCACTTTCCTATAGATGTTAGGGACCTATTTCAGCCTTCAATCGTAAGTATTGATGTCAAAATTCTGATTTTTTTTAGTGTGAAGGAAGGTTGTATTAGTTAAGGGAAAACTAAAAAGTTCACCTTTAACTTGCTCATGGGGATTTGATGATCAAGATAATCTTAATGATCTCCCAAATGTTACAGCAAGTAAGAATACTAAAGAAATACCCCTCAAACATCTAGGATGAGATTTATCGAGAATCCTTCATTTTCAAGCCAATAATTGGTTTCTTGATAAGAGATTTAGAAATCTTGTTAAAAACTTGTCTAGATGATTGGGATATGTTCTATAGAAGATTCATCCATCAATCATTTATCCTTGGCAGCACAAGATCAAGAAAGGAAGAAACTAGATAGATGAAAGACTCAAAAGAAAGAATAACATCACTTGGGCAAAAGTACGTTCTAACGGATCTTATTGGGTTGGAACATATCCTAGATGAATTCCTCATCCACTTACGTGTCCTAGATCCACTACAACACAACAGATAGAAGGAGGTGAAGTAAGGCTCAAGTTGCAAAAAAGAACTAAATAAAAAAACAAGAACTTAAATAAATTTTAGAATATAGATAAAATTGGATCTTTCATTGCTTAGAGAGTGATAGTTACAAAGCCACACTTCTAAGTAGACAAAGCTCAAAAGAATATAAAGAAACTAGAGAACCATTCTCTAAGAATTTTTTCAGACTTAGTTCAGACATAGTTAGTTTGGAGGTGTCTCTTTACCCTTATATTTATAGTATATTGGGAACAATCTTTATCCTTAGATGATCTTCTTGGCCCTCATGAAATCTCATCAAGAGTTGAGATTCACTGCCTCACTCATATATAGGTTAACCCGAAACCAACAACATAACGGGTTTTAACCATACCCTTTAACGCTAACGATCCTTCTTCGCTTGATTAGGGCTTAAGTTAGTATTTTATCCATCCACTTATCATCCAGACTTGCAACAACCCTTTAGCGTTAGTCATCTTCTGGCGTCACATTGATCGTCTAGACTTTAGATCTCCTAGCCTAGGCCCGGTCTCCTTCGTCTCACTATAACCTAGCTCTGAAATCCTGCAACCAACACAGACAAACAAAACATCATATAGCAATGCACAAGATAACATGTACCAATAATCTCACAAATATCAGTGACTAGTCAAACATCTAAAGATCCCACCTTGAATCATTTAGACTGTGACCACTCTTAGCTGTGTCTTGGCTATGATTAGTCTTAGCTGCGACCACTCATAACTACAATCACTCTTGACCGTAATCACTTATAGTCAATCTTGGCTATGACCACTCTTAGAGAGGTCACGACCACTTAACAAGAGGTCATAACCACTTCTCAAGAGGTCACAACCAATCAAGATCACTCAAGGCTAAGATCACTATAAGAGGTCACGACCACTTAAGGCCAAGCTATAACCACTCCGGGTAAGACTACAACCACTCAAAACGAAGTCATGATCACTCTGGATAAAATCACCATGACTACTCTAGAGTTCTATGACCACTCAACTCAAACTATTTAAAACTAAAGCAAGCTTATTTCAAACTCAAATCTGAGCATGATACGCTTAAACACAATAAAATGCTCATCACAAATACAGATACACCACGTGATCTCTACAACACGTCAACATTTCACCCTAGCCCAAATTCTAGCCACGATTTCTGTGAGTGCGCACTAGCGTGTATATGTAGGTTGAACTATACGAGTATCTTCGTGTTATGTATGATAAATCGTTGATCCCAAGCAACTTTTCATAATTCTTGGCATGCTCTTTTTTTTCTTCCACATCTGATCGCTAGCGAACAAATTAAACAGTTATCAGTACTGGTCTAATATTATACTTGGTGTGAGTACTTGGACTTTAGCAGCAACGCGGACGACAAGAAAATATGGGCACGGCTATCGGAAGTTGATCTCAAGGATTATATTAGACGACTATATGAATCCATGCGTTCGCACGACACCTTCCAAATATCACATTCAACTAGTCCGAACTAGTCGCCAAATACCGTGCATGTGCATCATGCATGTACATTGATATGAGCTCTTAGCTAGGCTCTAAAAATGTATTCTTGTGCCAAGCATGCTCATCGATTAATTAAGGGAGAAACTAGCACTCGGATGTCCGATTTCTGTTCATCTTATCGGACGCCTTTTGTAACATTTTTTTTCTACGTTTGTAACATTTTCTGTCAACACGTGAAACATTTTTTTAACGTTTACAACATCTGTTTACTGTAGCGAATTTTACTGTTTGTCGAAGGAAAATGTTGCACGCGTTTTAACAAAATGTTACACGTGAAGGAAAAAAATATTACAGTGTGTTCGAAAATTTGAAACGTCCAAGTACAAATCATTCCGATTAATTAATCGTCGATCTGGGAATAACTATCAACTAGGTCTGAATTATTGTCTTTTCGGGCGAGACCGTGTGAGCTTGCTGGCAACAAACAAGCTAGGGGTGCTTGATCTTGCAGCCAGCACTAGTTGACCTTAATTGCTACAGTACGATGAGCTTTCTGCAGCAATTAATCAACCTGGATCTGTCGAAATGTGCGAGCAATAGAGGGAGCCAGCGAACCATTAGAAACGAAAATGGCATTCGGCATGTTGTCAAAAGACTGTAAAATGTTTGCCTTGTTCGCTTTACTCGCACGTCTACTGTCCGTCATGCAGTCCGGCCGTTTGACTCCTGCAAGGGCGCATGGAGACACTGGCGCAGAATAGCAGGTATGATCCCGCTGCCTCGGCGGACGACTGGTCCCGCTCGGGCCCGAGCGTCCCGTTGCCTGCGCCGTGCGGCACCGCCTGAAACGACGTGCCTCGCGATGCTATGTTCGCCGCCTCCCCGACCTCAGCCGTGCCGTCTCGCCACGGCCGCATGGCATCCACTGCGCCGGCCCGACGTCCCTAACGCCCGCGCATTGACCATGCAAGCCCCCAACGGCTCGGTACATTTCAGTTCGTCTGGCTGCCAATTACGCTTTTGTAGGCAGCGCACAGAGAATTCGCGCGCCGCGAGGGACCGGCGGAGGCGTCGGGCACGGCTTCGGTGTTGGCTGCGGCGCTGGTGGCACGCTGTGGGCACTGGGCAGCTGTTCCACGCCGTCGCGGCGTAATATGAGTTTGGAAGCTGGACGCCTCTAGACGGTAATATGAGTTAAACCAAAGAAGACATGCATCACGATCCGAATATATAAATTTGGACTCTCTGTGTATATTATACTAGTTCAGAATTACTCTAGTGTAAACAAGATTAACATAGATAAATATCATAATCATATGCAGCAGAAACAAAATAATTTTTTTATTTATTAAATATAAATCTGTTGTTCGACCTTATGGTCGATTTTATATGACTATACCACGCAAAGTTAAACTACAAATATTAAATTGTAGCAGAAAGAAAACATAATAAGAAATCCATCAATTTACTACACGCAATTGACAAGGCTCATACCCTAGATATCCGCCTCCTCCTCGTACTCTTCCTTCAGTGCTGGTATAAACTTCTTTTCAACTAATGATTTTATTACGGCAAGAGTGAGTACATAAAGCACTCAATAAGTTATGTATAGAATGTAAGTTTAATATAACTATATGCAAGACTTATTCTAAATGAATGGTTAATATGGTTATTTTGCAGTAAATCAGCATTTACAATTAATACAATAAATGGATTGAAAGGATAGCCTCCCTTCCCAATTTCATTTTACAAAATCTACCAATTGACTGAAATTCCCGAGTATTGTCTATACCATGGACACGGCTCTGAATAAATTACACTCTGCAGATGTTATACACACTTTTATCCACGTGATATGATCATCTCTCAATACCAGGCTATTATCACACTTCCTTTGATGTGCGGCTAAGTGGCCACGACAAAACCTTTTGAAAACTTTATTATATAACATTGACATCGTTTGAACCGTTTTTTGACCAGTGCAGTTTCACCGAAATTTCGGATTTTTGGCTGAAATTTCAGAAATTTCGGTAGAAAAAAACCGGATTTGAAATTTTTTTTGAATTTTGAATGGATTTCATCTGAAATGACGATATTTCGCCGAAATTTCAGATTTCGACCGTGAGCGAAATCTTGTTCAAAACGAAATTCAAATCCTTGGGCTGCACATCAAGATCCAACGATGGGAACACTTAGAATACAAAAGCCGATCCTGACTGTTGATTTAGAATCGACGGTTAAAATCCTAGGGTTTCACAACTAACAAGCTTTGACTGGGCCAAACCGGGCCAGGCACGAGAACTTGGGCTGATCCCAATAAGGTTCGGCCTGAATACCATTCAATCAAATTTTCAAAAATTTCCCTTTAAAATAATTTCAAAAAGATAAAAAGTAAAAATATCAAAAAATCTACAAAATAATTTGAGATATTTATAATTCAGATAAATATTTTTGGCAAAATTTTATCTAAAATTTTCAAATATTTATATAATATTCATATTAAACCTAATTCAAAAATATGAAATAAACTCCAAATAAATTCAAGAAAATTCCTAAAATTAACAAAAATGCGTAAATAAAAATATTGAATATATTGAGCTAAAAATTAAGATCTTACAAACCTCCCTCTTAACAGAATCCCGATTCCGAGATTTAGGGCTAACTAAGGAATATATTAGGAGACTCTCTGTCTTTTGATCTTCCTTATGTTCCCACGTTGTTTCACTTTCTGAATAATTGCTCTATTATAATCTGCAGAAATAAATCGATTTGCTTCTGGTGTTGCAATCAGCAACATTCAAAACCTTAATTAGTTACTCCTTATAAGTCAAATCCTCTAGAGCGATAAGGGTTGTACGTTGGTCGATTGATTTGGCCAAGTTGAGCAACCGCGATAAGCAAGTGTTCCATCTATATATCAACTGATTCAAGTAATCGATTCTCAGTCTCTCTTAATTAATTTGGCCGCTTTTATCAGGTTGAGCTAGCTTGCAACAAGCACGTATTGCATTGCAGTGAAGTTCTTTTCGGGAAAGAAGACGGATCACGACATATTGAGATTTGCTAGTCTGAAGTCTGAACGGTTGGGTATACATTACGACTAGCACGCTGCAAAGCATCTGCAGATTTGAAATCCACTTGCGTGTGCGTGCATATGGTATACGTACATGCTTGGGATGAACTCTACGATTATTGGTTCCAGCTGGTAGCCTGTGACAACGTGCTTGTTATGACAAATAGTTGATCGCAAGAAACTCCGCATAATGCATGCTCAATCTTCTGCAGTTCTGGTCGCTAGCTATTCGCTAAGGAACAAAAGAGAGTTCTAATCAGCTTGACCTGTGATGAGTACTACTCAATTTAAAAACAAATACCTTACCTGCTGGGTGTGCGTGCTTGGACTTGTAGGCAGCAACGCGGAGGACAAGGAAATATGGGCACGGCCATCGGAAGCTGATATCGACCATGAATTACACCAGAAGTTTATCTCCATGCGTATGCACGACGGCCACCTTCGATATACAGCTTGTAGAGTGAAGTGAGACCGAACCAGCTTGTAGAGTGAAGTGAGACCGAACCAGCTGGAGGCATGACGGTCATGATATGACTATGATTTAGAGACTAAAAATGCATTCATTCGCTAATAAGCACTCCATTGATTATCAACAAGAATTGACCTATTGTCGTTAGCTTCGACGTGATCGTGTGAACTTTGCTATAAAGTAGAGGGTGGTGCTTGAATTATTTGCAGCCAGCAGTGCAGCACCTTGATTGCTGCAGAGCACGAGCTTACGGGCTTTCAACCCTTTGCCGGCAGGCACCGCGTGCGGCACGAAGCCGAAGATCCGGTCCAGCCGAAATGCACACACAATCCAGGACCGGGATTGGGTGCACCGTAGTCCCGAATTGTTTGATCGAAACCATCGATGGTCTGATCAATCAAAAATAAGATAAATAGTGTTTATTACAGTATCATAAATAGTGCTTTTGCACAGTAAAAAAACTACACTGTGTTTTCAGCCGATACGGATCATCCACTTCCGATCATAAGTCCTCTGGAAACTGCTTAAGTTATAGCCTCCAAAGGATTGCACCAAATCTCGTTCCTGCTCAGTGCAGGGTCCAACCCCATTGACACACTTTTTATTTTTATAAATCTGTCTCTCACCTGAATGGATCGGTAAAAATAGCCCCTAGCTATCTAATTGTAGAATGCACGGCATAAGTGACATGTGTTACCTGCCATACTTCCGTACCACAGTAGCAGTCCTGGTTCGGTAGGTTAGGCAACCCTCATAATTAAGTGATTTAATTAAGTAAAACAATTCATGAAGTGATTAATTAATTAAAGTAGTTAATTAAGCGCTTAATTAATTGTTTTTGATTGGGCTCGATGCTATCGAGAAAGAAGAGCTCGGCAGAACCTTTTCGTGATACAACACCTGTCGTGCCTTTTATAATAAGAGATGAAGCTATTTTTCTAATTCCGTTCGCTAGATTTATAAAAATAAATTGTCAAGAAACCATGAAAAAGTGCTGGATTTGGCACGGACATCTAGTGCGAGTCAGACGGCCCGGTACCAACGAACCGTCCGTCCGGCTTCAGCCTTCACGTTGTTAAGGCCCAGCTCGTTCATTCGCGCGCGCGCATCGCCAGCCTCGGTTCGGCGGAGGCGATCGGGCACGGCTTCGGCGTTGGCCTCGTCGCCGGTGGCGCGGGGCGCGCAGCCGCTCGATGCCGCCGCGTCGTACGTGCGTCAGCGCGCAGTAGAAGGTTCTCCCACATACTAGACGCGCTGTATATGTCCGTGCCGGTCTGGTTACGTAGTGGTGAGTCTGGTGACTAACTAGCTAGTGTGCAATCCCCTGATGCATGAATGTTCATACTGCAGAAGGCGCATGCAACCTGGCGACACTAATCTATTTCGTGGTAGCTATGCATACTTGTCGACTATACAAAGTAAGAGCTTTTTTTATGTCATTTCATCAAAATTATCTATCTATCTTTGTCACTGCTTTTTATTACTCATCTTTACCACTGCTTTTTAATTACTCACCTTTACCACTGTTAGTGCTCTTTACAAATAAATTTTTTTATCACAAATTGAGTTTCCGTTGCAACGCACGGACACATAGCTAGTATATACATATACGTAGCTAGCTAGTTGAACTTATATATACTGTACATCGTTGATGTGATTAATTATTGTTTCTTAATTTGTTTAGCATTAATTTTAGTGATCTCTAAATATATGTACGTGCCAGACGGTCGTACGATTTGTTGTTTGTGTAGAGCTTTTGTACGTAATGGGGTCAGCAAGAGCAAGTGGAAACGAGACGCGCGACAAGTTGTGCGCATTATCAGGTTCACGGGTGGCAAACAGTAAGTTGATTAATTGTCTGTCCGCCATGATTCGACATCATCGCTTCTGCCTATTCTTTCGTTACTCGAACTGTTAACTATTTTAGCCCTTTAAAAAATATATATAGAACTAGCTCCCACAGAAAAAAAAAATATAGAAATGGCCCATTCTGAATAAGGGGAGAATGGAATTTGTCGACTCACTACGCCACGGCGAATCCAATTGCCACATGTCCTATCGCGGAAAATCTAAATCACGCACCTCCGTTCGTTGAAATTTTATTTCTCATACCCCTATTCTGCGGCAATTACGCTTAATCCCGCGCTGGCCAGTGGATTTCGCGCAACTAATTTCCCGCGCCCCATTCCGCAGTAATTGAAATCCCCACGCCATCCCACTGTGGGGGAAAAGATCTTGCTCGTACTATAACAATTCTGCGCTATAGTAATATGGGATTACATTCTCGTAGTATTGTAGCATGGAGATGGGCTATTTTTGCACAAAAAAAAGTTTAAAAAGGAGCTATTTTTGCAAAAGAAAAAAGAATAGGGAGCTAATATGTTAGCATTACTCTCACCTCTAAAACACCACCTAAGCAAACTTGAAATACTCCTTTATTATTTTAGGTATACTTATATACTAATTATAAGATATTTTAATGTCAACCACATGAAAAATTATAAGAGAGTACATAGTTTTTAGTGTATTTTGCAAAGACCTTTATATCTAGACATAAAAAAGAGTATACTTAAAAAATATACATACTATCTCTAAAAAAATATAAATACCATCTAACTAATCTTATATACTATGATACTATACATACATACTATGTTGTGAGATGTGATATATAGAGTAACTAGTTGCAGGAGCATGGAACATCCGTCCATGACCAATGAATCAGAATCAGAATATAGATCAGTCTGTCCTAGCAAGCTAGCACCAGCTTGTGGCCATCGATGCACTACATCCAATGGCACATATTCCAAGTATTCCTTGCCTGACGTCGTGAAGGAATCTTCACGCGGGATGTTCCTGCTGTTCGTTTTTTTGCGCTATATTGGTAGGAGCCGGATATTCGACTTTTTTTTTTGGTCGGTGTAATTTTTTTTTTGTGAAATTTTTTTTCTACATCTGAAACATTTTCTCTCGATAACAGTAGCAATATCGATCCAAATCGTTGCAACATTTTTTTCCTACGTATGAAATATTTTCCTTCGATAACAGTGGAAATGTATGCGTGGAAAAAATGATACAGATGTTCAAAAAAAATATTGCGGATGTTGAAATAAAAATATTGCACTGAGCGTCCAACGAAACATATTGAGATGGAACGTTCGGGTGCTAGTTCTTGCCTAAATTTGCACCCGCGCGCATGATTTCGTTGCTGATAATAACGATCGAAGATGTCGTCCAATTGCCGGAGTCCCAAACTCCCAATATCACGAAAGAAATTGTTACTTCATTTTATTCGACGAACTTTAACAGATCATGGGAAACAAAGAATACATATGATCATCACCCCAGACAACTGGCCACTTGTACACGCACGTACGCAGTGACCATAATTAATTGCCCAGGATAGAACCAAGTAAAACAAACAAACAAATGTTCAAAACCACAAGCGAAACAACATCATGAGATGGTACTCGGTCGGAGGCATGAACCTCTAGCGATCGATCGATCCAGTGCATGCATGCATTTCTAGTTGCACTGGAAGTCGGAGGGGCAGATCTTGCCGCAGTTGTTGAGGATGAGGCTGAGGTCGATGGGGAGGTTGAGCTTGATGCCGAGCACGTTGGCCTTGATGGCGGTGCAGAGGCAGACGGCGGCGTCGAGGTCGACGAGGCCGTCGAGGAGCGAGCAGCAGGGCTCGTACGGCTTCGCGCCGATCTTGGCCTTCACCAGGCCCAGCACGTTCGCGCACACGTGCAGCTTGAGCGCGTCCCTGGGGCACGACCAGTGGCGTATCCAGAAAATTAAAAGGAGGGGGGCTAAGACTAAGACATCGAAAACTTAACAAGCTAACCATATTCAAAGTACCCACATTAGGAGTAGGACTCACATTAGAATTGTAATGATCTCGGCGCTCACGCGTGGCGTAAGCTAGAGAGAAATAGAGGTGCGAGCATAAAGAAGTGATGAAAAATATTTACCTAATGAAGAACGTTTGGATGGGAAAAAGAACATAAACATAGACAAAATACATAATTTGATCGCGAGGGTGCAACATGTTACTGAGGGGGTGCATATAGGGCCAAGATATGGGAGTAATAACTAATATTTTTTTGAGGGGGTGCATCGCACCATGGGCCTTTATGAAGCTTCACCGTTCACGTTCATGATCTTCTTGTTGTCTAGACCCGTATGTTGGCTCCTCTTGGATGGTTTTGATTTTAACAATGATGTAAAATATCTCTTCATTGTAGTCTATTCTCGCTCAATAAAAACAAATTCAATTAATTTAACAACTACAGACATGGCATGATACAAATTAGCAAAGAATCACAAACTTAACATCTACAGATAGTATAAACAAAATGAAAGAACACAAAGTGCAATACAAAGATTAAGCCACAAAATGATCCATTTAGTAACACTAACATAAGCACACTCTAGTTTAGACTTCAAATCTTCTTGTTTGCTCTCAAGAGAATGACATGCAATGTATTATGTATACTGTGGCAAGCGAGGCCTCATGGCTGATCACAGAAAAAATTTCATGCGTGACTAAGGTCTCCACTCTCTCCGTGCCGACTAGAAAATTCTAGTGCATGTGCAGATGTGCTTGCCTAGTTGCCGACTAGAAAATTCATGTGCAGCAGATGTGCTTCATGCTTGCCGACTAGATAATTCATGCATGTCCATTTGCTTCATGCCTTCATGCTTGCCGCTGCCGACTAGAAAATTCATGCATACAACTAATTAAGATACAAGACAAAAGACACAAGTTCTAGCGACTAGCTTCCTTGCTCAGAGCTGCGCCGGCGCGAGACGGGCGATCGACGCGATCGCGGCGAGGCGCAGATCATGAGACGCGAGATGGATGGGAAGACGTGCGCATCGGTGCACTAGTTGACTCGGCGAGAATTGGATCGGCAAGACCGAAGACCGCCCACCACTTCCGTTACTTGCTGTCTTGTATTGCACTTTGCACATATTGGGCGGCCTAGTGGGGCACGGCGGTGGCTGGGCAAGGGTGGGGCTCACCACCTTAGCCCTTTAAATCCGCCAGAGGCGGGCACGCGGCCGCCGCCACCAGGCGTCGGCGTCGGAGGCTTCGGCGCCGGCGGCGGGGGGCAGTAGGTGGCGCTGGCCACGGCGACGACGAGGAGGCTCACGGCCAGGAGGAGCGCGGCTCTTGGTGCCATTGCAAGCTAGTGATAGTGATGCGTGCGGCTAAGCTACTAAGCTAGCTGCTGTAGCTGCTTGTGCTGCTGTGTGCTTGCTTGCTCTGTGTGCGTGCATGGTCAGTGGTATTTATAGTGGTCATGGAAGGGGAGATTAGGAGAAAGCTGTGGGTGGGAGCGATGAGAAATGGGGCCGTGCATGTGGTTCGAGCTGGCGCATCAGGATCATTCCCATTAGGATATGTTATTTAGATTTGGACGTGCGTGGATCCGTGGTTGCTTGAACTGTGCTGCGATTGTACTTTATACCCCCTGCATGTTCTGTCCAGTTCACGTATATTCCTTGCAATTTGTTTGCTTAATGGATTAGGCATGTGAGACCAGCAGGCATATATTGGTAAAGTTCATGCCGTAAATTTTCGGACCCAGTTATGTGTACGGTAAGAATAGATGACTTGCCAAGTTGCGGTTCACGTGCATACGTAGGGATCGATTCTCTAAGCCAGTGGATGCGATGAGTCCGACCTTGACTTATTCCGTAAGATGAAGTTTGCAACTTGTGGCGATGAAGTGCAGGGCCGGTCCTTGGGGGGGGCGGCGCCGAGCCTCTAAAACAGGTATACAAATGCACTATGGGTTTTTGGTTCAGTCGCGAGCAAACGCGAGCAGCTACACCAGATTCGAAGAACTCATGATGTTTAAAGATATATTCGGATTTTTATTGAGCTCAAGTACCACTACTACAAAAATCATCATCACAGACGGTTCGTAAACGTCATCAGAGACGGTTTTGTGAACCGTCAGTAACAATAAGTCTGTGATGAAGGAGATCATCAGAGACGGTTTTCCACCCATCTGAGAAAATATATATCACAGACGGTTCTATTAATAAACCGTCTGTGAGATTTAATTATCACAGACGGTTCTCATTTTAAACCGTCTGTGATAATTAAATATCACAGACGATTTCAAATAATAACCGTCTATGATACGAACTTATCATAGACGGTTTGAAATAAGAACCGTCTGTGATGACCTTTTTTTCCCACACCCCCAGCAGAACCTCCATTATTTATAGTGTTGTTCGAAATTTCCATCAATATTTCTACAACGATATTTATAAGGCACAACTAGTTATAGATTTTGTAATTGAATATCTATACTTCCTATATGCATTGAGGCAACAGTTTGTCTGATTAGGATAGACTTAAAATATAAACATTTGTAGCGCTTTTTCTCCCTTCTTATGATAATGTTGATGGAACTCGACTAATAAATCAACCAAGACCCGCACGCAACATGACGAGGTGACGGCAACTACGGTCTGCTTGATCGAACCTGACACACTGGTGACGAATACTTGTACCTAGGGTACCCCACAGCCCAGACTCTACCCTCATAAAGAGGGATTATCATCCGAAACAACTGAAGCTCGTAGGCCGATCCAGCCCACCACAAAACAAGGAGCCCCATGGGCGAAAGAAGCATGGGCCTTCGCCAAAGCCACAGCCTCGGCGGAACGATGATCGGAGCCGCTGGAGGCTCGACCAAGACCTGTGCCTGACTTCGCAAAGCCTCCGACAGAGGTCAGCTCCGCACTCCGACTGTGTTCGGGCGAAGCCCTCGACAAGCTTCAAGGCGAGCCTCCATAGCAACGCCAACAAGCCCCGAGATGAACACTGCCCCATTTAATACAACGCCCTTTGTCAGAGGTGGGTTTGTCCCAAGGCAATCCAGAGGACGCCAAAGTCAAGCAATTGCCCCATCGCACGGTCACGCGACAGAGAAGGGATCTGCGCTCTCCCGAGGCAAACCCCGAGACCGGTCGCCCTAGACGTCAGCATGAGAAAGGCGTCAGAGAGGGCGGTGTGCCGCTTCCGGAGGAATGGGACATCCGCACCAACCCCGCAGATCTACCCACCCGATATGGCGAAGATATCGACGGACGGATGTCGAACCCGGAGCAGATTTCAAGGTCAAGACTCAACACTCAAAGATAGAGCGTAACGCCTTGCCGTTACGCCCTTCCCGCTTTTTTACATGTCCCCGAACTCCGTGTAACTCGCTTTTCTGTACCTATAAAGGAAAGCGATACCCCTGAGGGGGGATCGATCCTTATCGGCCACCACGATAGAAAGGGAATACCCTCGGAACCATCCGAGTTGTAATCAGCGCAATCCTCCGCGCCCCATCAATACAATACCACCATACGAATCGGACGTAGGGACATTCGCCCGAACCAAGATAAACACAGGACTCGTAGTCTAACCATTCAAGGAAGCGGAGCGCTGCCCCTTGACTTACAAATTTACTTGCCGGTTTACGAAACGCCGACAGTTGGCGCGCCAGGTAGGGGCCTCGCGCGTTGTCATCTCCGGATCCCCGCCGTCTTCCTTGATGGCCTCCTTCACCTACAACGCCGCGTCGAAATTGAGGGGCTGGATCCGCTTTGGCTCCCTTGACTTCGTCGCCACGCCAGCGGGAGAGCTCGCGCTCGTCCCCATCGATCCGGGACAGCCCTCGCCAGAGCTCGCACGCCGCCAAAGATTTTCGGCGATCTCCGGCTCGAGGCCACCGTGTGGGCCGCGGAGCCCGCTAGCGGGTGCGCCATTCCTGATGAAGGCGTGCACGAGCTTACGTGGACGGGGATTCTGCCCCCCGTTCACTCACGTTTCGTGGCGATGACCGGCTACGCGCCGGCCTCCGTTCACGAGATACTGGAGGACTCCTCCAGCGGTGATTCCAGCTCCGACACGGCGGGCGGTTCGCGAAGTGTGCTCCCGTGAGTGCAACATGGCCGGTACGGGTGACCTTCCGGCCGGAACGGGTCCGAGCATCGATTCCCGACTCCAGCACGGCGACGCGCAGGGGGGGGATCGCCAGCACCAGCATGTCGCAAGCTCCTACTCTCACCCTATTGGCCCCCTGCAGCAGCCCGGGGAGCCAAAGGCTGGTGAGGGTGAGCTTGGTGCAGGCCAAGCCGCCCAGGGGGCGAGCCACCTCGCCCCCCCGCAAATGGCTGGCGGTGCTCGCGGGCGAGCCCGTCAGGTACATCAACGGCTAATGGAGGGGCCGGAAGTCACTCCATACTTCCCCCTTCCGGCTCAGAATATTCTTGGTGTGCAGCTTTGTTCGCAGCATCCCCGAACCAACGGAGCCAGGGGCCAAGGCGGCCTACCAAAACCTCCGGGGGCTGGTAGAGCATGTCATTGCATGTAACACATGCCGCCCCAGCTCGTGATCGACCAAAGGCCTTTTAAGCAAAGCCGCCCACTGAATCCCGCCAAAAGCAGCGAAGAACCGATCGACGCCCTAAGCTCGTGATACCCGGTTCGCCACGCCTCGGCCTAAAGGCACGACTACCGCAACACCCTCGACGCGAAGGAAGAGGCCGACGGTCATACGGCCGGCCGCAGGTCACGACAATGCCGACGACGCGATCAGTAGTCTCAAATTTCCGACGGTCGGGGCCACGGGCGTTTCACGGAGGATCCGCAACGCCGATTTTCCGCCTTTCCCGGCGCGCCTAACATCGCCAAATACACGGGCCACGAACCCCGTGTCTGCTCGAAGACTACGGCTCGCTGCTTGGCGGCGGGCTACTTGATGACCTCTTCATCATCCAAGACTTCCCGATTTATCTGGCAGACTCGGCTCGAGCCTGGCTCGAGTACCTGCCCGCCGACTCCATTACAAACTGGGCCGACCTCAGAAACACCTTCGTCGGCAATTTCCAGGGCACATACAAACGCCCTGGAAACTCTTGGGATCTGAAAAGTCGCAAGCGGCAGCTGGGAGACGCCCGACTACATCCCCGCTTTCCCAAAGAATGCAACGAAGCCCCGACATCAGCGACGCCGACGCCGTCGAGCGTTCATCTATGGCACTACGTGCAAAGCTTTGGTGCACAAGTTGGGCGCATCAAGCCCAAGACCACCAAAGAGTCAGCCGGACGCCGCCATTAACCACGCCCCGGCGAGGAGGTCAGGTGCCATCTTCGACAAAGGGAAGGCTAGCAGACCCAGCGCCGGTACCAAAGAACACCCCCAACCGCCCGGCTAAACGGAAGCGGAAGGGAAGCGACCCGCGAAGACCGAGGCCGCATTGACCGCTTCGCCAAGCAAGCGAGCCACGACAAGCCGACCACTTCGAGAAGTTGATGGAGGCCCCGTGTCCGCACCACAGGTACCCCGTCAAGCACAAGTACAAGGATTGCGGACTCAAGCGCTTCCTTTCCGAGAACCCCACGCGGGGTAAGGGAAAGAAGCAAGATCCGGCACCCGACGCCGAGGCCAAGGAGGCGGACGCCGAGTTCCCGGAGCCCGACGGCTGCCTCATGATCTTCGGCGGACCTGCGAGCTATGCTGACAAGCGCCAGCTTAAACTTGCGTTCCGCGAGGTACACACCACGGCGCCTGCCACGCCTAAATACCTCCGGTGGTCGGAATCCCCGATCACCTTCGATCGGCCGACCACCCGATCACGCCCCACACCGAAGGTACTGCTGGTCGTCGCCTCGCTAGGGACCAAAACGCTCGTCTGTGGTGCTTATGGATCGGCGGAAGAAAGATCAACATCTTGTACGTTGATACTCTCGACGCCATGGGGTCCCGCAGCTCTTCGACCGAGTAAGGCGCCTTCCATGGCGTCATCCCAGCCAGCGAGCCTATCCGCCGGCAGACGACCGCCGTCACCTTCGGAGCTCGGATAACTTCCGCGACCAAACCCTCACCTTCGAGGTCGAGGGTTTCGTGCTCCTACCACGCCATCATGGGGAGGCCGTGCTACGCCAAGTTTATGGCGATCCCCAACTACACCTATCTTAAGCTGAAGATGCCGGGGCCGCGGGGAACCATCACCGTGGCTGCGTCCTTTCAGCTCGCCTACAACTGCGAGCGCAGCAGTTGTGAGCTCGCGTCGACGCTCGTCGCGTCCGCTGAGCTCGAAACCCTCCGCAAGGAAACCCTCGAGTCCGTCCCCGAGTCCAGCAAGTCGGGACCAGGCTCCTTCAAGTCTGCCGAGGATACCAAGACGGTCGTGGTCGATCTCGAGGATCCGACCAAGACCGTCTTGGTCGGGCCACGCCCCGCAAAATAGGAAGGCGCGCCGATTTCTTCGCACTAATGGAGATGTTCGCATGGAAGCCCTCCGACATGCCAGGCATCCCCGAAGTCGCCGAGCACTCCTTGAACATCCGACCTGGCTCGAGGCCGGTCGCTCAACGTCTGCGCCGCTTCGACGACGAGAAGCGCAAGATCATAGGAGGTGAAATCGCCAAACTTTTGGCCGCAGGGTTTGTAAAAGAGGTGCGCCACCCCGAGTGGCTCGCCAACCCTGTTCTTGTAAAAAAGAAGTCCGGGCAATGGAGAATGTGCGTTGACTATACGAGCCTGAACAAGGCCTGTCCCAAGGACCCTTTTCCATTACCCCAGACGATCGGTCGCCGACTCGACAATGGATGCGAATCCCTGTCTTTCCTGGACGCCTATTCGCTATCATCGATAGCGATGAAGGAGTCCGACCAGCTCGCCACCTCCTTCATCACTCCGTTTGGCTCATTTTGTTACGTAACGATGCCTTTCGGTTGAAAACGCGGTGCTACATATCGGCGATGTATGCAAACGTGTTTTGACGATCAGATCGGCCGTAACATCGAAGTATATGTCGACGACCTCGTCGTCAAAACCAGGAAGGCTGACGACTTAGTCGCCGACCTCGAAGAAACTTTTGCGAACCTCCGACGGTTCCGCATAAAACTCAACCCCGAGAAATGTGTCTTCGGGGTTCCAAAAGGAAAGCTACTCGGCTTCATTGTCTCCGAGCGCGGAATTGAGGCCAATCGCGAAAAGATCTCGGCGATCCTGAGGATGGGCCCGATCACCGACCTGAAGGGGGTCCAGAAGTTGACTGGGTGCCTCGCAGCGTTGAGCCGCTTCGTGTCTCGCCTCGGTGAACGCGGATTGCCGCTCTACAAGCTGCTCAAAAAATCCGATCAATTCACCTGGACCCAAGAAGCACAGGAAGCCCTCGACAGATCAAGACTTTCTCGACTCACCTCCGGTCTTTGGTTGCCCGACGCCAGACGAGTCGCTTCCTCAGACATCGCCGCGAACGACCTGTGTCGTCTGGCCGCTGCACTCGTCATGGAGCGAGTGGAAGAAGGTCGCAGACTCAAGATTCAAGAACCGGTCTACTTCGTCAACAAGTGCTTTTCGAGTCAAAACTTCGGTACCCCGTGTACAAAAACTACTCTATGCGGTCCTCATTGCAAAACGAAGTCGGTCCATTATTTTTACAGCATACCATCTTCGTAGTAACTTCCTCGCCACTACGAGATCGTCCGCGAATCGCATGACGCGTCGAGTGAGGATAGCCAAGTGGGCTCTAGAGCTCAACGGCCACGACATATCCTACGCCCCGGACGGCGATCAAGTCGCAGGTCTTGGCGGACTTTTCGCCGAGTGGACCGAGGTCCAGCGCCGCCTGCGCTCGAGGACCCCGAGTAATCGGACGATGTACTTCGATGGGTCTTACACGAAGAACGGACCGGCCGGGTCGCCATTGTTTCCCACTTGGGAACAAGCTCCAAGACGCCATCCGACTACTCTTCGACGCCACCAACAACGTCGCGAATATGAGGCCCTCGTCGGCCGGTCTCCGGATCGCCGACCCGGCGCCACGGCTCTATGTCCGCGGCGATTGAAGCTGGTCGTGGACCAGGTTATGAAGGCGATGGAGCCCGCGACTTTCGCATGGCGCTCCTCATCGCTGAAGTCCGCAAGCTCAAGAAAATTCAAGGGCTTCGAGCTCCATCACAGCCTACCGACGCCACAACGGGCGAGGCCGACCACCTCGCCAACCTTGCGCCTAGCGAGGCACCGGTCCTTCCGGATCTTCGTCCTAGATCTTCACTCACCTTCCGTCCGACTAGACCAGACGACCGAAAGCAGAGGACGCCCGTCGGACGCAGCCCACCCGACCACCGAAGCGGTCGGATGCGGCTCGCCCGAAGTCAGTCCGGTCGTGTTGACGGCAGACCGATTGAGGAAACCTTCGTCAACCGACTAACAGACGGTCGTCTCCCTCACGACCCGACCGAGGTCGCCTCAAGGGCGTGGCTAAGTCGTTTGTCCCGACGAGGAGACCTCTACAAGTTAAGCCCTTCAGAATCCTCCGAAGTGCATTCCGCCGACCACGGAAAGAAGTTGTTACTCGACATCCATGAAGGAATTTGCGGCCACCACGCCGCCCCGCGATCCCTCGTGGGAAAGGCCTTCGACAAGGGTTCTATTGGCCAACCGCCATGGCCGACGCCTAACAAATCGTCCGCGACCGCGAGGGATGCCGCCGCCCGTCAAACCCATCCGCTCAAGACAAGCTTTCCAGACGATCCCCATCACCGCCGCTCGATGTCCGGGACTCGATCTGGTCGGACCCTTCAAAAGGCTCCGGAGGTTTCACTCACCTTCTCGTTGCGGTGGATAAATTCACCAAGTGGATCGGCTAAACCGTTGCCACCATCACATCGGTGCAGTACCAACTTCTTCCTCGATATCGTCTATCGATTCGAGTCCCGAACTCCATCATCACCGATAATGGGACACACCACGGGAAAGAATTCTCGATTGCGTGGCGATTTCCATATTCGCCGTCGGGCTGGCCGTGGCTCATCCGCGGACCAACGGCCGGTCGACCGGCGAACGGCATGATTCTCCAAGGGCTCAAGCCCGTGATTTTCAGCCGGTTGAAGAAGTTCGCGGGACGGTGGGCAACCGCCGCCTCCGTTCTTTGGAGCTCGCGGACCACCCCAAGCAAGTGGCAACCGGTTTACACCATTTTTTCGGTGTTCGGTGCCGAGGCGGTATTGCCAACCGACTTGGAGTACGGCGCCTAAGGCTTCGCCTTCGACGAGGCACGAGGGCACGGCGCAAAGAAGATGCCGTCGATCAACTCGATGAGGCGCGACGAGGTCAGCCCTCATGGTCGACCAAAGTAGAAAGGCGCTCCGCTACCATGATCACCAGGTTCGAGACCGCTCCTTTAACGTTGGCGACCTGGTCCTGCGCCAGGTCCAGTCCAACGTAGGCAAGCACAAGCTTTCTCCTCCATGGGAAGGCCCTTTCACCATCGTGGAAATCCTCCGTCCTGGCACCTACCGACTTAAGGATGCTGCAGGCAATCTCATCCCAAACGCTTGGAACATCGAGAAGCTCAGGCGGTTCTACCCTTGAGGCTTTCCGCTTCCCTCGCGTCCTCCTATAACCCTCCGAGGTCGGGTGGCGTATCGCCTACTCGGAGAGCATGTATCTTTAATGAAGCCCGCGGTTCGGCGTTCCAGCCCGTCTTGGATCTCTCCCTACCGCTGATCCCCACGGCCCGAGTGCTACGGCCCACACCAAAACTCCTGCGGTTTTCGGTAGCTTCGGCCGCGAAGTAGCACTCTAGAAGGGGGAGGAGAACCTGTGTTGGACGACCTATACCCAGTCGGAAGGGCCATTTGTGGCCGAGTCCTTTGCTCCCCGCGATGCTACCTCGAAGAGTTCACGCTCGGACCTACGCTCGAATAACCCCGGCGGTTTCGAAGAGCTATGGTCACCTAGCGTGAGCCCGGCGCAGAAAGGAAATGTAAGGATCCATGTAGGGAGTAAGTTTGACTTCCTGAAGCATTCATTCCCTTACATCATTCGGAGACATACAAATGCATACTGGCACTCTATGACCTACTTTACATGAGCATCGTCTAAAAGTTAAAGGGCTAGCCGATCGGGCTCGTTGCTGCGCAAAAGAGGCATCACGAAGGCGGACCGCCGTCTTGGATAAGGAGGACATCTGCCACTACGATGTATCTAACACTCCAGAATCAAGAGCGGACCGCCGTCTTCGCGAGCGCAAGTGTGGCTCTGCAAACCAGGCGAAATCGGGCGTGCTCGAGACGACTACGTCGTCGAGCAACACCCGAAATGGCGCCAGGCGGCGCCCCAGTGCCCAAGCCGCCCCGTCCACGGGAAGCTCTGGATGCTCCAAAGAAGCACCACACAACGACCCCCAGGACGGCGTCGCCGCGCCGGAGGCAAGTCCCGACGCTGGCGGTTGAGAACGCCTAAGAGGAGATTACCGGGCCAAAGGAGGGGCCGGTTAGACCAGCGCCCTCCTCCCCGACGGCCTCGTCATCCGAGTCCTCTAGACGGACTCGCCTCGCTACCATCTCCGCTGCGCCTCGCACCCGGGCTCGCGCTAGGCCGAAGTCGCCGATCTCTGGCCGACGGCCACCGCGTCGAAGGAGGCGTCGCGGCTGGCGCAGCAGGCAAGCACGTACTCAGCCACCACCGACGCAACCTTTCGCCCTTCGCGAGCAGAGCGCTCCCGTAGAGCGAGAGGCAGGTACGCCAGGGACCCTGCCATCCGAGCAAGGCACGAGGCGTACTGCTGGGTGGTGCGCCCTAGTGGCTCGTCCAACTGCATCCCCAGAGGCCTTATGCTCCTCCCCATGCTCGTGACACGGACGGCACGGAAAGGAGAGTCTCGTGCTCCTCCCACATCCGCAACTCCGCCGGCAAGCACGCGCTTGCCCCTCCATGCCTTTTTTGGCCTCAAGGCCAGCGCCAAGGCCCATCTCCGAGACAATGAGGCGCGGTCCTGGTTTCTTCCAAAAAGGAAGGTGAGGGCGACGTACCCGGCTGCCAACTGGAACTGCAAAGAAATACAAGAACATCACTATTAGATGCAAGGAGACAAGGCTGCGTCACCACAAAGCTACAAAAACTTACGCCGTGGCAAGGTTCGAAATGGAGAAGGTCGACGAAGGTAGCACGAGCTCACTCCCCCTCGCGGCCATGGGCGTTCTGGCGTCCACGCGGGGCCTCTCGGGGCCGGCACCCCATGAGTCTCCCTCCGACGACCGCCCGTTGGCCCTCTCACCGTCTTCACCACCGCTCGCCATCTCGTCCGCTCAAACCTCCCCGCAAGGCAAGCAAACCGCAGGAGGAATGAAGGAGAGAGGGCACGAGTGCCAGGTGCGATGCTACTTCGCCTCTCAATCTCTACTTATAGGCGGAAGGCGGCACAGCACCAGGCGACCGACGCCTCGTCCACAACACCGAGGCGTCTCCTCCGTCCCGCGGCTCAATACGGAAGGCCATCATGGCGCATTGAAAGCCCACGTCGCGCTGGGCGGCGACGGGACGGGACAGAGGCGAAAGGACATCATCACGCTGCAGCGATCGGCGACGCCGTCCCCGTTCTGGGCGGGCCGTCCTGCGCAAGAAGCGGACCGCCTTGACCACACGCGCATCGTGCGCCCGCCGCCGCGGGCCTAAGCTCGGCGCGCTTCGCCCGCCGCGTTTCAGCCCAGAGGCTGAGGTAAACACTCACTTAACATCGCTTGCATTCCTTCACAACCTCAGGGTTCAATTCCAACTGCACCTTGCTACCCGCTAACGCATAGGGGCCGTGGTTTCGTGCGCACTTAGTGGGGGTAGCAAACCGAGTGACCGTTGTTCTCCCAAGACGGAATCGCCACCTAAGCGCTTCTAACCTCGCCCAACAAGCCACGGATTACTAAGCGGCGCTTCGTGGGAAAAGGGCATGCCCACGCGGAACGAACGACGACCTTCCGGTAACGCTCTCCTCCCGCTTAGACGCGTGCGAACGTGCCACTAAGGCCGAAGACTCCGCCAAATTGTTGGCTCGCCGCTCGATCCCTTTAATCCGTGCACTATGACCTCGCCCAATGCAAGAACGCCACGAAATAGTGTTTTGCGAATAAGGGGGTACCCGCGCGCCATGAACCATAGCTGGTCGGAGTATTCAGCTCCCCCGTGCGCGCGCACCGGCTCACGCGGTTGTCTTGTGTCTTCATCTACGTATCAGCGCTCCGACCTACGTACGAAGGGTCCCGGTGACCCCGAGGACGACGGATGTCCGAGTAAGCGCGCGTTACGGGAGAAAATACAAGCGACAAAATCCAGATTATGAAAACACACGAGCAGCAAACTGTCCCAAATTACAACCAGTTCCATCAAGGCAAAAGCAAAAAGGGGACCCGCCATCGGCACTCGCAGGATCATCCGGCGAGGTCATCATCGTCGTCGGAGCTGTCGTCGGGGCTGTCACTGGTTACGGTGACCGCGCCCAACCTTGCCACCGCCTCCGCCGCCGCGTGCACCTTCGCCCGCATCTCGCGGGGATCACCCGCGATCCCGGCGATGGCCGTGTATGCGTCGAAGGTAGCGTCGCGGCTGGCGTAGCAGGCCAGCACGTACTCCGCGACATCAACCGCAATCCCTTGCCCCTCGCGGGCGGCGCGCTCGCGCAAAGCCCGGGGGAGATCCTCCAAGGCTTCGGCCGCTTGGGTAAGCCCGAAGGCGTACTGCTCTGCCGAACGTTCCAGGGGCTCGTGCAGCTTTACCCCGAGCCACTTCAGGCTCCCGCGCATGCTCTCGAACGCGGGGCGGAGCATGCCCAGGAGACTATTGCGCATATGCGTGCGCTCCGCGTGCATCACGTCCGACACGGCGCTGACGTTCTCGGCCCGAGACCGCCACCTCGCCGCCTCCTCCTGAGCCTTCGCCAGCCTCTCCTCGGCGACAACGGCTCGAGCGCGCTGTGCCTGCGCCTCCTCAAGTGCCTTCGCAAGCTCCTTCTCCACAACCTGGACTCGCGCCCGCTCCCAAAACACCTCCGCCTCACGGGCGGCGGCGGCAGCCTGGGCGTCGAAGGAGGCCTCCAGCCTCGCCAGCGCCGCCCCCAAGTCTGCCGCCGTGCCTCCCATCGCAGGGAGACCAGTCGGCGCCGCAGGCGGAACGACAACCGCCATCTCGGCCGAGGATCTTTGGAACCAAGCCCGAGCCAGAGGCGCTAGGAAAGGAAAGCAGAACCACCGCGTAAGCAAGAGCAAGAAAAAGGCAACCCAGCGCCGATCAACGAACCCCCACCTCGGTCGAGGGTTCTCGATGCGAAAGGACGACGAGGGCAGGGCGATCCTGACCCTCGCCGCCCTAGCAGAAGGCCCGGCGTCGGCGCGGGGCCTCTTGGGGGCCGAACCCTGTGGTTCCGCCGCCGCCTCTCGCTGCCCAGCCCCCCGATCGCCTTCACCACTCGCCATTCGTGCCGATCAAGATGCCGGGAGAGAGGAGCGAAGAGACAAAAAGCAGAGAAAACAGCAAAATCGGCCGTTTCGCTGACTCAGCCACCCTATTTATAGGGCCCAGGCGGAGCAACCCGAGCGAGCGACGCTTCGGACCGCGCGCCGCACGCGCATTTACTCCGCACCCAGGCAGACGGGACACGCCTCCGCCACTCCCCGCCCCGCAATAAATGCGACGGGACTCGGCGCAGGGACACCACGCCCAACCAAGACACGGCGCGTCCCTTCGGTTCGAGCGCCTGGACCGCCACAGTCGCGCCGACACCTGTCTGTCCTTCCCCCGGGCTAAAGCGGTGCCTGGCGACCACCATGCTGGTCCCCACGCTCCACTCGGGGGCTACAACACCACACGCTCGCACGGACTGATGATCCGACCAGCCACTCAGTTCTCTCGAGCGGCAATCCTACTAACCCGAATGCTCGACCTCGCCCGGTATTCACGGTTCGTAGTAGCACTTTGCGGAAGAAGGAAGTGCCCGAGCAAAGGGAACCATGACCGGTCAAAATCATCCCAGCCCCGCGGCAGGCACTAAGCAAAAAGCCTCAATTGCAAGATGGTCACTTGCGCCCCCTCTGAACAAACGCAATCACACATCGACCCACGCTTACGTAACCTTCGTGGTTTCTAAAGCTACGGTCGCAAGGCGCTTATCGTAGGGGCGCAAATAAGCAAAAGATCAGATTAATAGGCTAATCCAACCAGCCTGAGCAAGTTGCAGTCCGGCATTCAGCGAAGTCTTTACATCAACAAAAGCAAAAGCAGCTAATTTTCCCCCTCGTCCTGGTGGAGGATATCCTGCGGCGATATCCGGCTGGCAATCGTTGCAGCGTATGGATCGATCCGAGTTCGCAGCTCCTCGACCTGCTCGTCGGTCTGATCCGCAGCAACCCCGCTACTGACGGCCTCGAAGTCGATATCATCATAATGGGAGGCGACGAGAACAAGCGCCGAGGTAACCCCAAGCTCGGCTCCCATGCTCACCGAGCGCACGACGTGCTCTGGCACGCGAGCCAGCGCGGCGGCAAGAGAGCTCGGGCTCGGCACGGTGGCTCCGAGCACCCGGTCGCAGACCTCCCGGCCGGCTTCCTGAAGGGTCACCAGCTCGGCAGCCCGCACGGACAAGTCATTCTCCGCCAACTTCTTCTCCGCCAGTACCGCCTCATGCAACGCGAGCGCCCCGTCACGAGCCTCCTCGGCCAACTTCCGCGCTTGCACAGCATCATCAAGCCCCCTCCGCAATTCTACAGGCCGCCACGAGCGTCAGAAGCATACCGAACAACTTACGATAACAAAATCTTCAGACCAGAATCGGATGGCTCACCATCCACAGAAGCCCCCAAACGTTGGAGATCCTCTTCGGCCCTGGCTCGGGCCTCCCTTTCTTGCTCGGCGCCCCTCCTCACAGAATCAAGCTCCCCTTGGACTTGGTCACGTTCAGTCCGGAGGCGGGACACTTCCAACAGTGCGACCCCCTCCGCGGCAACGGCGGCATCCCTGGCGCCGTTGGCCTCCGTTAGAAGGGACTCGAAGTTCCGCTGCATCTCTGCCGCCTCCACCCGTTCACGTCCCAGGGCGTCCCAAGCACCGCCCAGCTCGGTGCGAAGACGGCTGGCTTCCCCCTCACCCCGACCATGCAGGACTCGGAGGAACCCCGCCTTACTCGCCGAGCGAAGCTTCAGCTCCTGCACGAAAGCGGACACTCCGTCAGAATCATTAATCACCAAAAACAAGTCGAAGACTGAAGCCAAGGCCTCGACTAGGCTTACCGTGCCGAGTGGGACGTCCACTTCAGAAATCACGCTCGACGCCTCCTCAACACAACGAAGGGCAATCGCCAAACTTTCCCGGGCCTGGTCCACCTGAGTCGCCACCCGTCGCTTGCCGTCCTCGAAGGCCCTCCACAACTCGGCGTCCGCGTCGTCGTCCAGTACGAACAGCGGCTCGCCGGTAGGATCACGACCGGCCCAGGCGAGCGCAGGGCGAGGCTCCCGGATGGATGGAGGATCGGACCCGACCTCCGCCCCCACTTCGGCCACGGTCGCACCCGCCGCCTGGGCCGTCCTCTCCGGCAGGACGGCGGGCAACGAGGGCAGGACCGCCGCTAGCGCCGAGTCCGCAACCTCTGACACAGGCCCGGCTCCCGCCGGCCGAAGCGCCTCCTCAGGAGGTCCCGTCGGCGACGGCGGTAAGGCCGGAGCTAACGCCCGATCTTGCGCTAAGCGGAGCAGGCCTGCCGGGCGCGGCGGAGGTCACCCTCCCCATCTCGACCTCCGGGCAAGGCCTCGGCCGTCAAGCGGAGCCGGGCTCCTCAGATTCGGATCCTCTGGGTCATACCCCTTGCGCCCGCCCGCCACCGGCGGAGGCACCGACGCCGAACCGCGGCGGGCCAACGCCCGACCGGAGCGCCCCACCGTCGCGCGGCCGAGTGTGAGCCGCATCTTCTTCGCCGACCCTCCAGACGAAGACCAACCGCCACCTCGCTTGCCCTGAGACGTCTCGGTGGGGCGCCACAGCCAGGCTGGACGGCGACGCCCCCCGCCGCAAAGCTCTCGTGCGGTCCTCCAGGGACCGACGACCCGAAGAGGACCCTGCGGTACGGATCGGAGGTATGGCCGGCATCAGGGCTTGAGGATGACCCCGAATCGGCCGTCCCGGCAATGGTCGACTCGGAGACCTCCTCGCCCTGCGCTTCCCTCGCCGAGCGTTCCTTCCTCTTTCTCTTCCTCTTCTCTTCTCTCCGCTTTTTCCGAGCAGATTCCCGCTGCTCGGAGATCTTGCGGGCCGCGGCCCTCTCTGCCCTCTCCTCTGGCAATAGCACTCGGGAGGCTACGCCGGCCAACCCACGGGTTCGTGAATCGCCGATCGAGCGATACACGGAGGTTGAAAGGACAAGGAAAGTGAAAGGATGGGTACCACGGCTTACCAGATTCGGAGGGTGACTCGCGAAAAGGGTTGGGTTGGCCGCACCGCCGTGGTGGCGAACCGACCAAAAGCGGGCGCCACCACGCCTCGACCTTCGACTCAACGAGTTCGCCTCCGCCATCCGCATAGGGTCGTGGACCCCTCGTCTTTGGAACATGGGGCGGTCCCTCGCCATGAGAGGTTGAACGCGCATCCTCATGAAAGCGCGCACGATGGTCTCGCCGGTCAGGCCTCGCAGCACTTGGGCCTTGATCCTCTCGACGATCACCTCCACTCTGTTCCTCTCCCTGCTGTCGGGCCCCCAGGACCATTCCTCCCTCGCCACAGGGCGACAACCGGTAAAGGCCGGGGCACTCCCCTCCGGGTTCCGCACATAGAACCATTCGGAGTGCCACCCCCGGTTCGACGACGGCAGCTTCAAATCGACATAATCCGCTGCGCGGCCCTGACGCATCTGGAGACTTACGCCGCCCATGAGCGCCAGGGGGCCCGTCGGCTGATCTTTCCTCGACTTGGCGTGAAAGAAGTACTTCGAGTGCCGGTGGGGCTCAATCCCTAAGGCGCCTCACACAACGTGATGAAAACCGCGATGTGAAGCACCCCATGGGGGTTGAGCTGGTGCACCTCGACCTTGTAGTGGTGCAGCAGTCCCCGGACGAACCGGTGGAGCGGAAGTCCGAATCCGCGCTCGTAAAAGGAGGCGGGCACAACGATTTCGTCGCCAGCGGGAGCGGGGACCGCAGCACCCGTCGGCACCCTCCACCGCGAGACGTCGAGCGGCGGAAGGAACCCTTTCTTCTCCAAGCCTTGTGCGCGGCTGGCCGAGATGGAGCATTCGGGCCACGACATCTTCGGCGGCGGGAGGGTGAGGGAAGGAGAAAGGTAAGGAGCGAACTCTCCGAACTTTTTCGTCTTTTCCTCTTAAGCAGGAGGACGCGTGCACGAAAGGAAAACGCAAGAGTCCGCCCGAGCGCCTTCCCCGCGTTAAGTTTCGCAGACACCAGGCAAGGGTCGATCGGACAGAGCGACAGTCGAAGCGGGCGTCGCCTCGGAACAAGCGCCGTACGTCCCGTCAGACTACCGCGCAGCGCTACCTACAAGGCGTATCCTTTTCAGATCTCTCTTTTATTAAATGGCGGATGGGGGGCGCCAGAAGCGTTATTACGGACGCCCCGCCTCACGGCCTTTTGTTTCTCGGTCTCGAGCGAATCGGTGGGTCGTGTCGGTGAAAAGCTCGCCAAGGCCACGGGCGGCCTCGGCGGCGAGAGCGGTAAGAGAGCGCGCAGGCTCGAGCCTCAAACATCGAGAGGATTTAAGGCCGCCGGGATATAAAGCAATGAGGGACGAGAATGAGGTGAGCCACGGTGGGCCCTGGTTGGGTGGCGGACGACCCAATCACCCAAACTTCGTGTCCGAGACCATACTTCACGCTCTCCATGGAACCCATCGCAGGTGGCAGACAGATCGCACACCGGGTGGTGACGACTCGAAGTCAGTCTGAGATCGAGTAAAAAAGGTTCTTATGGGTCGCCCCCAGTGGTCGGACGCCCGACTTCGAGTGGATGTCCCGCTCGGAAAAGGATCCCCTTGGGAGGATCTCCAAGGCCCACTCGGATAACCCGTCAGTAGCTCCATGAGCACGGTGCTCAAGCCGGCGCCAGGCAAGCACGCGATTGCTCACCCCCTCCAGGACCCACACCTGCGGATGGGGCGTACCTGTGGGACAAACAGCGGTTATTCCTCCCATGATAGCCCCGTCAACCGAGGGTTTGGGAGGAGCGACCCGCGGCGAGACTCTGGTGTAAAACTGGCCGATAAATACATCTAGCTACGATGCAAAACAAGCACCCAGGAGCTGGGGCCTCGTCAAGACGCGAGGGCCTCCCTGGCAATCGGGGCAGCGCCCGGCCGAAACAGAAGGCCCGTTCTCTGGCCAAGAGAACCCCTAACAGACTCTCCGGCACCTGCCGGGGCTCGGGGCTACACGGTGGCAGAGGCCACACGCACCAGGCGTAAATCGACTTACCAAACTCAAAGGGATCCCGCCGGGGTCTCATGAACTCGCCCGAGGGCTCGGAGCCAACGACATCTCCCGCACACGCCTCCGGTAGGGTTCCGCTGCCTAAAGACAGTTGAGTCCCGCAAAGCCAAGGCCCACGGGGGCACTCGCCCGGTTCGAACCATCGAAATATCCGATGTAACCCCCCAACTAGCTCTCCGACCCTTTCGGGGCTCAAGAAACTACACCGCAAGGAGCGCTTCGTCTTGCCGGAAGGATCTTGGCGAACCAACAGTCGGCCTATCAAGTATGGCGGACCGCCCAAAAGCAGCGACGTTTCGGGGCAGCCGGGGCCTCTTGACGAATACTTGTACAGGGTACCCACGGCCAGACTCTACCCTCATAAAGAGGATTATCATCCCAAACAACGAGAAGCTCAAGTAGGCCGATCCGGCCCACCACAAAACAAGGAGCCCCATGGGCGAAAGAAGTGTGGGCCTTCGCCAAAGCCATAGGCCTCGGCGGAACGATGATCGGAGCCGCTGGAGGCTCGACCAAGACCAGTGGGCCTCGCAAAGCCTCAGGCCGAGGTCACTCGGGCACTCAGGACCGGGTTCGGCGAAGCCCTCGACAAGCTTCAAGGCGGAGCCTCCATAGCAACGCCAACAAGCCCGAGATGAACACATCCCACGAATACAACGCCCTTATCGGGAGCGGTGGGTTTGTCCCAAGGCAATCGAGAGGGCGCCAAAGTCAAGCGGTTGTCCCATCGCGCAGTCACGCCAGAGAAGGGATCTGGCGCTCCCGAGGCAAACCGAGACCGGGTCGCCCAGACGTCGGCATGAGAAAGGCGTCTGAGAGGGCGGTGTGCGCTTCCGGAGGAATGGGACATCCGCACCAACCCAGCGTATCTACCCACCCGATATGGCGAAGGCAAATCGGCAGACGGATGTCGAACCGGGAGCGATTTCAAGGCGAAGACTCAACACCTCGGCATAAGCGTAACGCCTTGCCGTTAGGCGTCCTTCTGTTTTTTTACATGTCCCCGAACTCCGTGTAACTCGCTTTTCTGTACCTATAAAGGAAGCGAGACCCCGAGGGGGATCGATCCTGTCGAAGCCACCACGATAGAAAGGGAATACCCTCGGAACCATCCGAGTTGTAATCAGCGCGATCCTCTGCGCCCCATCAATACAATACCACCACACTAGGCGGGCGTAGGGACATTCGGCGAACGATATAAACTTGGGACTCGTAGTCTAACCATTCAAGGAAGCGGGGCGCCGCGGCCCTTGACTTACAAATTTACTTGCGGTTTCTTAAAGCAGACAAGCCGGAGTGTGTGATTTGTTTCATGCCATACGAAGTGGCCTTGCGCAGCGTCACCGTCGTGCCACGGTGCAGAGTACCCGGACGATATGCTCTTACGCAGCGCCACCGTCGTGCCACGATGGGAGAACATGGTACTTTGAAAAAAATTATAGATGTACTTCATATATTACTCCAGACCAATAGCAATATAAATCTGGAACAATTTACACGACCATGTACGTTATGTACGAAGGAAACGTGATTACCTGCTAAGTAATTTTGCGATAGGTACCAAGTCGTGGTTTCCGCCACGTGCAGAATCAAGGTACTTAACCCGGTTTGTGGCTGGTTCAATTACAATTAGAACCCAGTGAAACCTACACAGGTATATCACAATGGACAATGAACGAAACAGAATTGTTTGCACAGTACAAACCAAAGTATAGCATATGGTGTAGCACTTACCCTGGGTTATGGGGTATAAGTATGAGTTCTTTATCTTTTTGTGCTAGCAATGCCTGTGTCACGTATTTCTCGACCATGTTTATATCTTCATTCATTGTTTGCTTTGAGACATATGTGGGTCGAGGAAACCGAACGATTGCTTCTTATTTGTCGCTTCAAGTACCATGTTTCTATATATACAAAGGCGAATTATATATATATTGGAGGACATTTATCACTATTAAACGAATGTAGACTGTGATAGCACACACTTACAATGTCCAGCATCTCATGAGTGCGGCGTCGAGGGCGTCGAGGTTGTAGAGATGGAACAAGTCCAGAAAATCGACCGTGAAGAAGCCCCCCGCTGACTCGTTGAATAGATGTTTATACTAGAACCTAACAGTGATACTTGTTGTACGTTCATGCTCTGGCTTTCCAGCTTGTTGGGTGTACCACAAATGCAACTGTTTGCAGGACATACTAAGTGAATTTAGGATGTCTTGCGTTATTAACGGCTCTCCTAGCTTGTATTGTTTAGCCAACTCAGCAGATGGATAGTCGATTTGTTATTACCTTTCTTTCTTCCGTTTGATCTTGTCTTTCTTTGTATTGTATGAATCCTTCATGGGAGAGGAATGGGCAGAAAAGAAGTCAACATTATGTACTTCAAGTGGAGTCTAGGCTACGACTGCTGATTTGGTAGCCAATTGATCAGATACAATAGGCGAATCAGATCGTTGCGGTTGTTGCATGACAGAAGGGACGACTAGGGAGATGTCGCTGCTAGGCCATTGGATGAATGTGCCAATGGCATCCCTCAGTTTCACGATCTCGTCGCTTGGCGGCTTCTGTAGATCGACACTCTTGAAACTATCAAATACCCCGCCCACATTGACCTTGGTGAAACCCGGCGCTATCATGGTACCGTGCACCATGGTCCCCTTAGTGGATGGATACGCGATGCCCCAAGCAACCGTAAGAGGAATGGTGCCAATGTTAATTCTCACTTGGAGATTGCACCGCGTGGCCACCTTAATGTCACATACAGGATAATTCCCGCTATGTTCATCTATGTTAGGGGCGGATGCACAGCTGCTCTTATGGGCAGTGGGGCTGACTTGCGGACATACTCCTAGGGCTTGTGCAGTATTTCTTTCTTGATTGTTGAGCCTTTCCTCGAGGCTTCTTATCATATCATAAAATTCTTCTCTCAATTCTCCCCTCAACTCTTCTCTCAACTCTCTTCTCAACTTCTCCTCCAAATTCTTTATAAGCTTTGACTCGCGCTCGGCTTTAGTTCTCTTCTTATTTCGGTATTTGTCCGAGTCGTCTAGGAATCCAGTTTTCTATGGAACAAAAACCCTTTTGCCTCGTGTACGACCAGGGTGTTCCTTGTTTCCCAAGGCCATGGACAGTGCATCTTTCTCCCTGTCTGGCAAAAAAGAGCCATCACCCGATTGTGTAGGGATGAAACGGATATCCGAATTTCTGAACAAATTCGACATTTTTAAATAGATATATAACGATTTTGGTTTTCATTTTTAACACTTTAGCAAGCTCATTATAAAAATAAGATTATAAAATTAGATAAAAAAATTACGCATTATTTGCTTCCCATAAATAAAAAGGTGAAAAAATATCGAATCCGTATCCGATTGATATCCGAATTTTGTTTCTATCATTTAAATAAATATATAATGAATTTGAGGTTCATTTTTTATGAATTTGAATAAGCTCAACACCACAAACAAGAATATGAATTCGGATAGAAAATTCTATATCCTATTTGTTTCCCATTGAAGAACAAAGACAAAAAAATTGATATCCGAATTACTATCCGTTTTCATCCCTACGATTGTGTACTCAACACTACCTGCAAGATCCCGACAAGTTATTTCACTTATGAAGTCATGGACTAATTACGTAAAATTGGTAGTTCGATTTATATATTACCAGGCGTTGGCAGGCTTCCTCGTCCTCGGGGTTTATAAAGGAGACGGTTGCGGAGGATGTGGCAGCTGACCTCGCTCTTAGCCAGTCTCTAGCACGTTGATCTGTGATCGATGCAAATGGCGAGATACCCTCCTCGTCCTCCCTGTCCCATTGCGCTCTCTTCCCAGCGTAGCGGCAGTCTGCGAAGTCTGTGGGGTGAGTGTTCCTTGCTGCAAGGCCTTGTTTACTTCACTTTGGCCATCGAATTAAATGCGTCGTCTTCATCTCAACAAAACGCCGCCACGTGTCCTCATCAATGAACCCATACTTAGAGTATGGAACCATATCCTTCTTGACGTAGTCTATGAAAAGCGTGTGCTTGAAGGTCTTCCATGCCTTTCCTGCCGCTAGCAGTGCATACCGTCGCATTAGGGGAGCGGATTCTTCTGGAATGTCGAACGATGAAAGAATTTCCGTCAGCAAGGCATTGCGAGTCTCAATAGTCAGCAACCTCCAGGAAGATAGCGTGATCGGAACCCGTTCCCATGCTACTATCCCGCACATATTCCAAAATGCATTCGCTGCCTTTTTTGGCTTTGTAGGGATCCCATCCTTTGGATCGATCTCCGTAATGGTATATCGGTCTGTTGGCCTTTTGTTTGGTCCTCTTGCGGTATTGGTCGATTTTCCTTTTGTGGGCACATCATTTCCTTGAGGCGATGGATTAGAGGACGACATCTTATTTGTAAGTTAAAATAGTTTCAGACGAACTAAAAGAGAAGAACAAATAAAATCAAATTAGAGTGAATAAGTTTGTGGATACCATGGCTTGTTATTAGCCTTTTAAAAAAACTAGCTAACCATCCAATACTTCAAATTAACACCCCGGCACCCCACGTGTCCTGAATGTTACACCCTCAAGCAAAATAATTACAAAACACTAGAGAATTTTAGCAAAACAAGCGAACTAGGAGGTTGGCGAACTTAATAAAAATTTCGGCAGCACCTCCCCTAAAACTAGGACATCCACACAGTAGACAAGCAGAAGAATACATATTTCAGAAACAACAAGAATAACATAAACAATATAGTGCTTATGATATACATGAATTATGTCTGCAACCTCTAAGAGAGAGGAGAAGAAATTATTATAATACTCTCAGACTTAGGGTTTGGGTGAAGATTAGAATCTTCACCACAATCACGAATCGGCTAACAATTTATTTGAAAAGACGCGATAATAAGAGCAAGTCTATATAGATTATTCCATACAACAATATGAGAACATATACATGATTCAAGAATGACCATACTGACATTTTTGAGAAGATGAAATAAAATATGCAGACTATGGCATTCATGAAAAGAATCATGTCTACTACGGCAATATGGAGGTAACAATATTTGATTGCTCTCAGATTTAGGGTTTGGTTTGAAGATTATAAATCTTTAACCTTAATCATGAATGGGCAAGACAACAAATTGAGTGAATAAGGCCTCAAACCCTTACCACCTTAACATGCACAAATAGAATTGATATCAAGATTCACTGTTATGTAAAATCCTAGATTAAATTGAGCAAGATGAAACCAGAACTAATATAAATGAGATATACTAATCGGGTCCAATCTTGCTTATTGCAACCAGCCAATGAAGAAGTAACTAATCAATACACGAGAACTTAAAATCTGCAGATTATTACTTTTGACAACGAGATTCAATTAGCGGTCGGTTAAGCGAGTAGCACTCTGAAGCTTAAAGCGAACAAGCTAACCGAACAATAAGCAGAGCGCAATGGTTACAGATAAGCAATGAAACCGAATAAGTTTAACAATCGACTTTTCGGACGATTGAAATAATCAAAGCTTCTAATGCATGTGAGTCTACTAGTTTAAGGCCTTATTCTCAAAATAAATTGTCAATATCAATTCTACCCTAGTATAAATCACGAGCAATACCAATTTCAACCCTACTAGCAATAGAACAAGTATAGAGTAATCTGAAAATTTTACTCACAAGACTCGAGAGTGTTCAAGAGGGACAAAGCATATACATCTGGTGGGGGGAGGACTGAGGGGGAGGTCGATGCCGGGGAGGACACCGAGGGGGAGGCCGATGCCGGGGAGGACACCGTGGGGGAGGATGCCGAGAGGGGGAGGCCGCCGCGGAAGCACGTACGCCGAGGGGGAGGTCGATGCCGGGGAGGACACCGAGGGGAGGGGCCGAGAGGAGGCCGCAGTGGAAGCACACACGCCGAGGGGAGGCCGCAGGGAGACAAAATGTCCTGAAGGGTTAGGGTTTGGCCTTGGGAATAAGGTCTGCAAGGGAGATATATATAGGAGATTATATCACGACGGTTCTCAGAGAAACGATGCATGATGTTAATATCACTGAGCGGTTATATAATAGAACCGTGCATGATGTTAGATTATCCTGAGCGGTTCTATAACATAACGATGCGTGATGTTAATTATCCTGAGCGGTTCTAATTAACATCATGCATGTTATGTTATAGAACCGTCTGTGATATATACTTTTCACTGACATAATTCAGATGCTTCACAAGCTACTTACAAAGATCATCACAATCCTATATACATAATTCAGATGCTTCACAAACTACTTACAAAGATCATCACAATCATATGTACAAAGCATGATGGGTCGTATCATCCTTACAATAGCATTAATGTAATATTATTACACATGAAAATTAGTAAACATGATGACAATGCACCTTTCTCATAACTACTCCACCATATGCTTATTCTTTTGTATGAAAATTAGCCCTTCATGATGATCGACGCGTGTGTAGCTTGCTTCCCCATGTTGTTCCTCTGGGACCAGGATGTCATTTCCGATAGGTGGCAACTCATCAAATTGATTGTACTCTTCCTCATCTACTACATTCTCAACTCCGACAATTCTCCTTTTTCCCTGAAGAACTACGTGGGTGAATCAGAGACGTTGATCGTGGATCCAATGGCTGGCGAAGCTTCCGAAACCCGACGATGGCGCGACGAAGACAGACGGCCGGAGTTGAAGAAGAAGACCAAAACGACGGCGTTTCGATGCAGCTCCGGCGAGAAGAAGTAGCTCCTCGGGTGTGGCTCAACGTGAGGCTACTCCGGTGGTCACAGCAACGGCGGAGAGTCACCGGAGTGGGCGCAAAGCATGGCGGAGTGTCACGTAACTTCGGCGAGGGCGTGCGTGCTCTACGGTGGTCCTTGGGATGCGTGAAAGAGCTTGAAATGTGCGGGAAGACTTGCTTTATATGTTGCGCCAGAAGATGAAGCGGCGGAGATGCACGACGGCGAGTAAATGCGACGGTTATGAATCGAAACGCACGGCGGCGGCGGCGTTACTCGAAGACGAAGACGAAGCGACGTGGCCGCCATCCGTCCGTCCACGCGGAAATCCAACGGCACGGGCGACGAACCGACACGGATGAATCACAACCATCGGATCAAGATCGCACGGTGAAAACAAAACGGCGATGCTAGGGTTTCGGCGTGTGCACAGTAGTGGGCTTGGCCCGTTACTGTTCACTCGAATTTCAATCGTTTTTCCAATTAAAATAATTCCAAATTTTCATTTGAATTGTTTGAGGCATTAAAATATCAGAAAAAAGAAAAAATTCCAGAAAATATTTTAGAACATTTTGAGCTCAAATAAAATATTTCCATTTATATTTTATTAAAACTTTTCATTATTAAATTAATTCTCAAAGAAAAGGTTAATTCCAGAAATTATGAATAAATCCAAATAAATTCCAGAAATTCTCAAAAATTCAAAATAAATTATAAATTTCAAATATTCCAAATTTTGGGATGTTACAAACCTCCTCCCTTAACGGAATCTCAACCCCGAGATTCAGGGCTGGTTAGAAAAGAGGTTGGGAAACTCCTTCTTCAGATCTTCCTCGCGCTCCCAAGTTGCCTCACCTTCTGAGTGGTTGCTCCACTGAACTCTGCAAAAACAAATTGACTTGTTCCTGGTTTCACGATCCATGGTATCCAAAATCTTTACTAGATGTTCTTTGTAAGTTAAATCCTCTTGCAGCTCAATAGCTTCAATAGGTGCTTGTTCTTCCGGTACTCGCAAACACTTCTTCAATTGAGATACATGGAATACATCATATACCCCTGTCAAAGAATGCGGCGGTTCTAACTGGTATGCAACTTCTTCTTTGCGGCTCAAAATCTTGAATGGTCCCACATATCTCGGAGCAAGTTTTCCTTTAGCAAGGAACCTTTTAACTCCCTTTAATGGCGTGACCATGAGATAAACATAGTCTTCTGGTTCAAAACTCAAATCGCGGCGTCGGTTGTCTGCGTAACTCTTTTGTCTAGATTGTGCAGTCTTCAACCTTTCTCGAATTAGAGCAATCTTCTCTTCAGCATCTAAAAGTACGTCTGGTCCGAAAACATGGCGTTCTCCCGTCTCATTCCAGTTTAGTGGTGTTCGACACGGTCGACCATACAAAGCTTCAAAAGGTGACATTTTCAAACTGGCTTGATAGCTATTATTGTAGCTAAAGTCTGCGTACGGCAAACATTTATCCCACGATGTGGTGTACGATAAAGCACAGGCTCTTAGCATATGTTCAAGAATCTGGTTTACCCTTTCGGTCTGACCATCTGTCTGTGGATGGTATGCCGTACTAAAATTCAGACGGGTACCCATAGCTGTATGCAGCTTATCCCAAAATTTCGAGGTAAATTGAGTACCTCTGTCCGATACTATCTTCTTGGGTACACCATGTAAACAAACAATTCTCGATATGTATAACTCTGCTAACTTATCTCCTGAGTAGGTGGTCTTTACGGGTATAAAATGTGCAAGTTTTGTTAACCGATCTACTATGACCCATATGGAGTCATATCCACCACGAGTCCTTAGCAACCGGTGATGAAATCCATCCGATTTCCTCCACTTCCATTCGGGTATTTTTAATGGTTGTAGCGATCCGGTGGTCTCTAATGCATGACTTTGACTCTTTGACATACATCACACAACGCTACATGCTCGGCTACTTCTTTCTTCATATTTGGCCACCAAAATCTTTCCTTAAGATCCTGGTACATTTTTGCACTGCCGGGGTGGATTGAATACTTGGAATCATGTGCTTCTTCCAGTATCAACTGTTTTAATTATGGCTTATGAGGTACACAGATTCGATTCTTCATCCAAAGAGTACCATGTTCATCTACTCTGAAGTCCTTAGCTAAATCTTCGTCCATCTTGGACTTGATTCTATTTATCTTCTCGTCATCCTTCTGACATTCCCTGATCTGCTCTTCAAGGGTCGGTTTAACCTCCAAGGTAGCTAGAAATCCTTCCGGTACAACTTCCAATCTTAGCTTCTGAAGTTCTTTACATAACTCAGTCTGCTCTTCTGCTATCATTAAATTCAAGCTATAGCTTTTCCGACTCAAGGCATCTGCCACCACATTTGCTTTCCCTGGATGGTAGTGAATTCCGATGTTGTAATCCTTGATTAATTCTAACCATCTTCTCTGCCTCATGTTAAGATCCGATTGAGTGAATATATACTTTAAACTTTTATGGTCAGTGTATATTTCACATCGGTTTCCGATGAGATAGTGACGCCATATCTTCAGGGCGTGCACTACAGCGGCTAACTCTAAATCATGGGTTGGGTAATTCTGCTCATGTGGCCTTAACTGCCTTGACGCATACGCCACTACTTTACCGTTCTGCATCAGTACACATCCCAGTCCCTGACGCGAAGCATCACAGTATATATCAAAATTGTCCTTAGTATTCGGCAACACCAAGACAGGTGCCGAAGTTAAACGCTTCTTCAGCTCTTGGAAACTCTTTTCGCACTCGGGCGACCATGCAAACTTTTTCTCTTTCTTTAGCAATTGCGTGAGAGGTCTCACAATTGAAGAAAATCCTTCAATAAACCGGCGATAATACCCCGCCATACCAAGAAAACTTCTGATCTGAGTAACTGACTTTGGTTGCTCCCAATGCAACACTGCCTCTACTTTCTTAGGATCGACAGTTACTCCTTCAACAGTCATTACATGACCTAAGAATTCAACCTTCTTTTTCCAGAAGTCACACTTACTGAATTTTGCATACAACTGGTTTTCTCTTAGCTTTTCCAAGACCATCCTTAAATGTCCAGCATTCTCTTCTTCTGACTTGGAATAAACCAAAATGTCATCAATAAATACGACGACAAATTTATCCAAATATTTCATGAATACTTTGTTCATCATATTCATGAAATACGCAGGAGCATTAGTCAGTCCAAAGGACATGACCGTGAATTCATAATGTCCATTCTAGATGAGAAAGTTGTCTTTGGTATATCCTCAGTCCGAATCTTTAACTGGTGATATCCGGATCGAAGATCTATTTTAGAAAAGACTCATGCCCCTCTCAACTGATCGAAAAGATCATCTATCCTGGGCAACGGGTACTTATTCTTTATCGTCACTTCATTAAGTGCACGATAGTCTATTCACATTCTGAAGCTCCCATCTTTCTTCTTTACAAAGCGATCTGGGGCTCCCCACGGTGACGAACTTGGCCTTATAAAACCTTTCTCCAATAATTCCTCAATTTGCTTTTTCATTTCCACCAATTCCTCGGTAGACATCCTATAGGGTCTCTTGGCTATTGGAGCTGTCCCAGGTACTAACTCAATAACAAACTCTATATCCCTGTCTGGCGGCATTCCGGGTAAATCTTCAGGGAATACATCTGGGTACTCATTAACTACTGAAGCATCTTTCATTTCAACAGCTTTCACATTGTTAATCATTAACTGACTATCCTGAACATTAATTGCTTGGAACTCCACCTTCTTGCCACTTGGGCTCTCAACTGTTACAACTCTTCGTCCACAATCCAGCACTGCCTTGTGCTTGGATAACCAATCCATTCCCAAGATAACATCTATGGTGCGAGTGTCGATATAATTAAGTTAGCTAGGAACTCTATTCCATTTATTATTAATTTTACCCCAGAACATCCTACTTTAGCTCGAAGTTCTGATCCAGGGGTTTGGACTATAAGCATACTCTTTAATTTGACTACATCCAAATCATTTTGCACAACAAAAACTTGAGAAATGAATGAATGAGAAGCTCTGAATCAAACAAAATAGTAGGCGATGCTTGAGTTAACGAGAAACTTACCCGATCTGACGTCCGTGGCGTTCTGAACTTCATCCGCCATGATGTGGTTGACTCTTCCTCGTACAGTTGATTGAGGTGCAGCTCCAGCTTGAGCAGGTGCTCAGCTTCCTCCTTGGACAGAAGTTCTGGCAGGTGTATTCCCCAAATTGAAACGGACAGGGGTGACTCCTCCCTTCTTAGGGCAAACGTTGGCGAAGTGCCCCATCTCGTTGCAGTTATAGCATCGCCTACCAACCATCGATGGATTTCCTGCAGCTTGGGTAATGGCTCTTGCAGGCGTCTGCAGATTCTAACTAGTAGGTCGCTGTGCAGGCATTGGTGCTCTTGCGCTGCTCCCTAGCTGAAACCTAGTGAACTGTTGGGGTACTACCCTCGGTCTCTGTTGTCCCTGACGTCCTCCTTGCTGTGCCAAATGACGCTTGCGGTTGTCATCTAGCTCTTTACGCTTGTCCTCCAAAATGAGCGCATTGTTGACCAGCTCTTGAAAATCTAGAAATGTGTGGGTGATCAGTCCCACTTGAAGTCCAGAGTTCAGTCCCTTCATGAATCGAGACTGCCTAGATTTGTCCGTGGCTACGTCTTTCGGTGCATAACGTGCCAATTGGGTAAACTTGTTAAGGTAATCGGCCACAGATTGACCTCCCTGCTTCAAAGAGCGAAACTCTTCCTTCTTGAGCTCCATCATCCCTTCGGCATGGTACTGGCGGAAGGCTATAGTGAACTCATCCCAGGTGATTTCCTGAGGATACTCATGGGAAGCACAATAATTTTCACACCACTCAGCGGCAGTGCCTTCCAGCTGGTGAGAGGCATACAAGACCCTTTCATTGCCTACACATTGGGATATGTGCAGCTTCCTCTCAATTGTGCGCAACCAATCATCGTCTTCAATAGGATTAACATTCCCAGAAAAGGTTGGGGGTCTGGTTCTCATGAAATCAGATAGTCTAGACTGATGCCCATGGTGTACTGACTTAGTTCTTTGTTGTTGTTGGTGCGGCACAGTTACGCATCTGTTGCATTTGATGCATCATGGTTTGCATCAACTGAGTCTGTGCAGTTAGGAATGCTCCTAAGTTGTTCATGTCAACAGGTGGTGCTTGAGGGTTTGGTGCATTGTCTTGGTTTCCACCCTGCTGCGATCCACTTCCTCCGACTCCACGGTTTCCACGAGTGTTCACCATCTGAAGAACAAAGGATTTTAGGGAAAAGAGGAAATAGAAGGCACACAAGGATCTTATGCAGGGAGAAAATTTGACTCAAACATAAACACACAATTTATTTAATATCATAAGAGTATGGCCGCTCACAGATGCCTACAGACATTGCGGCACATACTAAGCACACATAAAACATCCATAAAAGTTGTTCATCAAAAGCAACCATAATAACTCATAAGTTCAACCAACCGTACTAAGGACAGACTCGTATAAACTGACTCGAAATGACTTGACTCGATACTTGACTCAACACAGGAGTCGACTCTGGTATAAAGACTAAAGCACTCAGTCATCAAGCCATCCAGGCTGCGGTCCTCGAGGCGGTGTAATCGGAGTCTTGGCGGCATAGGAGCGAATGGTCTGATGCCCCATCTTTGGCGGAGCGAAGGAGCCCACCGACTCTGCTTGGCTCGGGGCTGCTGCTTTCAGTCTTTGGTGGCTCTGGTACCGCCTGCACTGGTGCCTCCTGAATGGGTGCCTCCTGCACCGGCGCCTCCTGCTCAGGCTCGGGCTCCTCGGGGTCGGGATCGTGCAACTCAAGCTCCGGCTCTGGCTCAGGTCCCTCCAGTGCCTCCTCCAGCTCGTGCACACTCTTGATGTAGATACTCAGGCCCTTAGTAGCCTCACGCAGCCGAGCCCTGACCTCCGCGACCTCGTCACGGGCCCTCTGCAGCTCCTGGACCGTCTCGTCCAAGGTCTCCTCCTGGGCAATGGTGTATCTCACCAAGTGGGTGATCGTAGCATCATCGTCGTCAATCGGATCCCTGTCGAAGCGGTTGTCCCGTCGCGGATGGTGACGGAAGATAGTGCCCTCAGGCTCGGCGGAGTAGGTGCGAGCGATCTTCCGCATCGCAAGGCGTGCGGTCTCCTAGATGCCGGCCTCGAATGTAGGCCTCCTGCGGTGGCGTGGGCGGAGACGGCGGCTCTCCCCTGTCTCGTCGTGAGCGGTGACCTTCACGTCGAGCGATGTCAACCCAGCATGTACCACGGAAGTACCCTTGTAGATCGGCCGGACAAAGCCCTCAAGAAACTGCAGCAGGTACCACAACTCAGCAACGAAGCCACCAGTGCGCTCACCAAAAGTGTGAATCCTCCTCATCTGCCAAAATACACCTCGTTAGAACTAGATTTTTAAAATCACAAAGTAATAACAGAAAATTGCAGCATAGGTGCGGATTAAGAAGAAAAAGATTGGTCAAGATTTCATTCATAATCTTGTGATATTTTATCTTTTAGAAATTAACTTTATCTTAATCGGCCAGTCCACCTAGGGTCAAGTTCTACAGTCGGTATGCTCTGATACCACCTCTGTCGTGCCCCGAATTTACAAATTCGGACACTCTGTGTATTTAGCACTAGTCCAGGATCGCGCTAGTGCACACAAGCTAAACAGGGTATAATATCACATCATACACAGCGGAATATTGAATAAGTATTTCAAACATGTATTTAAACGAGTTGTATGACCTTATGGTCCCTTGCAATAATATGCCACGTAGGGCTTACAATAATCAAATAGCAAAAATTCAACAGCGGAATAAAATAAATCTTCGTAGCGATCCACATTCATCACAGGCGCCCTGACTGAGGCTTGCTTCCCTAGTTCTCCGGCCCTTCAGCGAACTCCTCTTCATAAGCGGCGTAATCTCTTCTTCCGTAAGTTTGTCCATAAGGGTGAGTACACACCGTACTCAACAAGTCATGCACAAAATGCGAGATCTATTTACTACATGCATGGCTTATTACCATTGAAAGGCTTTACTGGTTATTTTGCTTTTGCATCAATATTTTAAACTACTATTTATTTAGATTGAAAGCATCAAAACCATATAACCATTATATTTCTAAATTCGTTTTCCACATTGTTTTGGACACACAGTCCCTAATCAACATTCATCTTTTACTTTGGCACTGACCATCCTCCCATTTTATTTTCAAACACTACCCCTTGATTGTAATCCCGAGCATTGTCGATCTGAGTGGACTCGGCTATTCGAACAGTTTTGACACTCTGCAGAGGTTGTACACTTTACCCACAAGATCTGATCGCACACCACAAAGGCGATTAACCGTAACAAAGCTTTTCAGAGACTTCTATCTTAGCCTAAGAACCTCTCCGTGTTGCCTTCACTATCACTTCCCTCACTCAGAGCAGAAGTATAGGACCGATGAACACCGTTGGATAGGGTACCAAGCCGAAGCACAGGCATGCTCCCCCGTACAGTTACCCCATGTAACTGCCACCCCGAGGTATCAAAGGTAAGACATCAGAATCCTACTAAACTAGGTCTTCCTATTTAGACATGTGGTTGTACGAGAGACTCAGGTCAAAGGCTTGCAAGGTGAAGTCCTTAACTGACCAAGGCAAGACATTCTTCTCTCATATTTTGGCACACAACCCTCACAACACTCAACCCATCCCCAGTTGCCACACAGGCCCACCTGGCACAAAGCCTCGGTCCACTTGCCCCAGTCTAAATCACTTCCACCCAAGTTATTACCAGTGCAACACATGTCGTAATCCTCCTTCCCGTAGAACCACACAGGTCTCTACCTTCCAGTATCAAAGCCAACATCATTCCACCTTTTATCAAAATGCATTCACTATTCTTTAGTCAATATTGCTTTTGTATTCAAAAAGATTAATCACGATATAAGCATGGCTAATCAACTATTCACGGTCTAGCCTCCCGTGTTTGCACAATAATATCATCCAACATATGTTACCAAACTTAGGTTACTCAAGGAATCATGGCATACAAATATGAATATCAAGGTGGCATTTAACAATTAGGTTGGCTAGCTAATTCACCCAAAATATTTAAATCAAATTTTAGTTGAATTAGCATGCATAGTTTGAAACAAAATACATTTCAAAGCTTGGGATCAAAATGGTCAAAGCATAACTTGCCTTCAAAGAGTTGTTGATCTGGCTCAAACTTGATCTTGCTCTAAGAATTCCCCTCATGAATCTCCGACAAATCAGCGTCTAGTTAAAAGCAACGTACACACAATAAATTTATTTTACAGAGAGCAAACTCAACTCTAAAAAGTCCTCAAAATTCACCAATAAATAGATCTTGATTTTACAAATTTTTAGAAATTGGAATCACTCAAATCGGAGTTAAAACGCAAAAGTTATAACCATTTGAAGTTTGAAAATAAATCAAAAAGAATAAACCGAATTCCTTTATTTATTTTTATGCTGAAAATTCGGCATTTATGACGTCAACACCACTATTTATGACGTCAGCACCGAAAATATTTTTCGGCCGAATATATTTATTCACGAAAATCAAAATTATGACGTCAGCATGACGTCACTACTAACGTCAGCAACCACTATGCCAGCACTAACAAGTGGGCCCCACTGATGACGTCACTACTGACGTCAGCATGCCACGTGGCACGATCTGGTCGTGACACGCGTCAGCACATTATCACCCGAGAGGTTGATCTAATCTCAACCGTCGGATTAAAAATGGACGGCTACGATTCATGCGACGATTCGGTTCGGGTTACTGCGGAGTCGACACGTGGCACAATGTCATCCACTGGATCAAAATCTTACGGCGGAAAATAACCCGAATAACGACTCAATTGATCCGGTCAAACGTCAAGATTTGTGCGAAGAGATCAACGGCCAAGATTGCACCGACACTTTGGATCTCTACTGCGGTGCTGACGTGTGGCTCATTTGTGACCGTAGGATCAAAATCAAACGGCGACCATTAACCGGGTGACGTCGACAGCAGCGACGACGCTGTTGCCTCGGTTCCCGCGTACATGCGTCAACGCGAGACTGGCTCGGCGCGCGGTGGAATCCGGTCCGTTCGATTCAAAATCTACGGCTCGGATTGCGACAAATTTCTACGCTAATTTCCCAGACCTAATAGCTACAGTTAAATAGGCGACGTGGCAAACTAGCAACCACACGATCCGGAGCCAACGGCTGACAACTGATAATGAGGTTTACTATTGCGATGACTACGCGGCTAATTCCAGATCGTCCGATACTAATCCGACGGCTAACAAATAACTCAGTTTTTGAGCACACGGGGGCGATCCCAGCTACGGGCACGTGGCACTATCCTAGCCATCCATTGTGAATCCTACGGCTACGGTTAGAAGATGACACTTACTATTTCAATGACGACGTGCGTGAATCGAAGACGTTGATCGTGGATCCAACGGCTAGCGAAGCTTCCGAAACCCGACGATGGCGCGACGAAGACAGATGGCCGGAGTTGAAGAAGAAGACCAAAAGCAGCGGTGTTTGATGCGACTCGCGAGAAGAAGTAGTTCCTGGAGTGCGGCTCAACGTGAGGACTACTCCGGTGGTCACAGCGACAGCGGAGAGTCACCGGAGTGGGCGCAAAGCACGGCGGAGTGTCACGTAACTTCGGCTAGGGCGTGTGTGCTCTACGGTGGTCCTTGGGATGCGTGAAAGAGCTTGAAATGTGCGGAAGACTTGCTTTATATCTTCGCGCCGAAGATGAAGCGGCGGAGACGCACGACGGCGCAGTAAATCGGCGATTCTGGTCGAAACGCCGCGGTGGCGGCGGCGTTACTCGAAGATGAAGGCGTAGCGGCGTGGCGCCATCCGTCCGCCCACGCGAAATCAGCAAGACGGCGCGACGGCGAAACGCGGATGAATCACAACCATCGGATCAAGATCGCACGGTGAAAACAAAGCAGCGATGCTAGGGTTTGGCGTGTGCGATAGTGGGCTTGGCCGTTCTTCGTTCACTCGAATTTCAATCGTTTTTCAATTAAAATAATTCCAAAAATTCATTTGAATTGTTTGAGGCATTAAAATATCAGAAAAAATTCCAGAAAATATTTTAGAACATTTTTAACTCAAATAAAATATTTCCATTTATATTTTATTAAAACTTTTAATTATTAAATTAATTCTCAAAGAAAAGGTTAATTCCAGAAATTATGAATAAATCCAAATAAATTCCAGAAATTCTAAAAAATTCAAAATAAATTATCGTGCTCCAGCCCACTGGAGGGCTGCACCCATACGGCTTTGATCCACCTGGACATGATCGAGGATTACTCCCCTTTTGCTCGCCTTGATGGGGGATGCTGCCCGAAGATCCAATCCTTCGATTGGATGTTAGCCGTCATGGATGGCTCACCGGCCCTGCAACCTACTCGTCGCTCAAACGCGCGATGCCGTTTGGGTGACCATGTCGACCATCCCCGCCGAGATGACGATGGGGATCGAAGTGAAGACGAGCGCGGCCAGCGCAGCCGCCAGGGACATCGGTCCTAGGTGGATAGGGCCCTTGGCCGCAGTCGATGCAAAGACTCTTCACCGTGCGGCCACCAAGGTCATCACCGGACTCGCTCTCCACGACATCGGCATACGTCCGTGGGTGCCGACCATCCACCGCACCAAGTGGAGCATCACCGGTCAACGCCCGCCTCGCGCTTCCCCGAGGACGGCATCGCACACGAGGACACCGGAGCGCGCGCACACGAGGACACCAAAGACCGCAACTCAAGGCGGTTTTCCCTGTGAAGGCAGGTCCTTGGAGCGCCGTGCAAGCCTTCCCAGGGAGAACCAGGCTGTTGTGCTTATGCAGCCTTCCCCTGCTGCTGACCTTGTCCCGATGGACATCTCCCCTGTGGCGGCTCCGCTCCACCAACCTTTTTCTACCCCATGGACAGAGGCTCCCGCTTTTGGGCATGTTGACAGGGACCCATTCCTCTTTCTTCTGCAATGTGATCTCCACAATCTTTCGACAGAGGCATGGCGTGCCCCCATGCTTGATGAGGCAGTGGCTGCTCCCTGGCACTCCAGCATGCGATCTTCATCCGCCAGCCTAGGTGGCCAATCACTTCCGTCTCTTCTGCCGAAAAATGGGGATCGCCTTCAAGAAGAAGAAAGTGCTCCTGTGGACGCCGACACTTCTTCAAGGAATGGCCCGGCCTTGAGCTCCCTCCTGAGTGCCCTTCGGCTTGGCTCCAGGCCGGACTCCCCGCTATGGGCCCATGGGCTGGTTTCAATACGAGATGCAGCAGGTCCTTTAATCGAGCACGATACGGACCAAGCTGAAGTCAGCCATTTGCAAGCTGCCAGCCCACGCACGATGGGGTTCCTGCGAGAGGTCTTCGTGCCGCTGCCTTTGCCACTCCTTCTATCCCCAACGCCGAACCCTGCTCCTCCAGAGAATCACTCCATTGATGCTCCACATCGCAGAGTACGTCTCACGTCCAAGGCGAGAGCAATACCAGTGGCAAAATGGCGGAGGAGCTGCTAGCCCGTCACCTAGGTCTCTCTACATCTCAAGTAGAAGGGAACCACTCCGATGCCATGAAGCAGTTCATTAAGCTCTTTGACAAGCCGCTAACTGACGACGTCATCGGCGCCCTGGCATCCATCTGTCGCCTGGACGAAGGAACCAAGCTAGCTGCTGTGGCTTCAGCGGCTATGATGGAAGGCAAGCCAGCGGTGGGTAAAGCCTGAGCTCCCCGCTGCTTAGCCAATCTTCTAGTAGCCATTCTAGTAATCATGTTACCTAGCCTCACACTAGCTGTTCTAGTAGTAGCTGTTCGAAGGGCATCGTCTCCAAAATCACACCTTGCTATTTGTGGTCGGCCCAGTGCCTCTGTTTGTCTCCTGTCCCTACCTATGGCTAGCACCTCCATGTACCCGCATTTCAACTTATCATTAGCAATGTTCTTTAGCTTCTTGGCTCGTCTGTCACATGAACATGGCTGATCAATGTTGCTCCATCCTTAGTTGGCATGTGCGAGGACTTAACGGTGCAACTAGACGTGACATGGTTCGACAAACCTTGGAGGCCACACGACCCTCCATTGCCTGTTTTCAGGAAACGAAGTTGCAATCCGTGTTTCCTTCCGTGGTATCACAAATTGGAGGACAACGATTAGCAGCGAGCTACCACTTGCTAGCTGATGGTACAAAGGGTGGAATTCTCATCCTCTGGGACAATGACGCAATTGAACTAACAGCTCCAATCGCCCACCATTTCTCGTTGACTATGCATGTTACTCTTAAAGCAACGCAACCTCCTTCCTGTTAACTGTAGTCTATGGAACAACTGAAGCTTGTGATAAGCCCCTATTTCTCCAGGAGCTTACCTCCCTCGTACCAGCATCCCCCACCGCCTGGCTTCTCCTTGGCGATTTCAACCTCATCTACGAAGCAAGAGATAAAAATAACATCAACCTGAACCGTCGATTAATGGCCAAGTTCCGCACCACTCTAAACCGTTGTGAACTCCGCGAGATTGCACTTCACAATCGGAAGTACACATGGAGCAATGAGCGAGATGACCCGATAATGGCCAAACTGGACCGAATTTTCTGCAATCGTGAGTGGGACTCCCTCTTCCCACACCACCTACTACAAGCCCTTTCCTCCTCTATGTCTGACCACTGCTCGTTTTTTCTACCAAGCGAAAACGGACCTCAGAAATCAAGGCATTTCAAGTTTGAAAACTTTTGGCCTCGCATCTCGGGTTTCATCGATGTTGTCTAGTAAGCATGGATAGTGTCACAACCACATTCAAACCCTATTAGGAAGCTCATGACCAAGTTTCAGGCGACTGCCAAGGCTCTGCGACAATGGAGCCAAGCACTCCTAAGTGACGTTAAACTGCAGTTCCATCTGGCAAATGTGATTATTCTGCGTCTCGACATAGCCCAAGAAACAAGACAACTCTCTTAGCCTGAGCTCAATCTTTGAAAAGCACTCAAATTACGAGTTCTAGGGCTAGCTGCAGTCGAGAAGGCATGCAAGAGACAATCCTCTAGGATCACATGGCTCAAAGAAGGGGATGCAAACACCCATTATTTCCACCTCAGGGCCGTAGGACGGCGTCATAAAAATTACATCCAAACCTTACAAACAGACCACGGCATCGCCACGCTCATGAAGATAAGGCACATGTGTTGTTCCAACATTTCTCAGCACTGCTCGGTCAAAAGAGCAACCACTCCCAAGGCGTCAATTGGCAACACCTCAATCTCCTAGCACACGATGTCACTGGATTGGAGTCAGATTTCACCGAGGAGGAAGTGCGCCACGCAATCAACCTTATGTCGGCTGAAAAGGCCCTAGGTCCAGATGGTTTCACTAGCACCTTCTACAAGTGCTATTGGGAGATCATCAAACTGAATGTTATGGCCATCTTCCATTCCATCTATAATTGATCAGCGAGGCCCTTTCATCTTCTTAACACAACCATGATTACTATGATCCCCAAGAAGGAAGTGGTGGGTACACCTAGCAACTATCGACCGATCAGCCTCATCCACTCCTTCGTGAAGCTGTTCTCCAAAGTATTAGCAGTACGCCTGTCAACGTACATAAACTCTATGATCTCCAGTTCACAGAGCGCTTTCATTAAAGGGCGATGCATCCAAGAGAACTTCTTATATATCCGAAACCGTGCGAGGGCTTGTCATCGGAACGGTACCTCCGCACTCATGCTAAAGTTAGACTTTGAAAAGGCTTTCGACTTTGTGTCCTAGGAATACATACTGGACCTACTCTAAGCCTGAGGCTTCGGCACGAGATGGCGTGATTGGTTGGCCATCTTCTTCGCAACATCCATCTCATCTGTGCTTCTAAACGGAGTGCCTGGGACCCATATCAAGCACCAGCGTGGCCTAAGGCAGGGCGGTCCCCTCTCACCCTACCTATTCATTCTAGCCATTGACCCATTGTACCACATACTCACAAAAGCCACAGAAGACGGTATAATATCTCCTTTACAAGGTCACGGCTCCTCAGTCCGTCTATCTCTCTATGCCGATGATGCAGTAATATTTCTAAACCCAGTCAGGGAGGAGCTGGAGGCAACCTTTACCATCCTCCATCATTTCGGTCAAGCCTCTGACCTCCGAGTAAACATGCATAAGAGCAAAATAGCTGCGATCAGATGCCATAACCTCAATTTGGATGACATCCTGCAACCCTTCACTGGTGTCGTCTCATCCTTCCCCACTAAATACCTTGGGTTGCCCCTAACCTTGGGGAGACTACGGCGTGTGGATCTCCAACCCATTCAGGACAATGTTGCACGAAGGCTGGCAGGCTAGCAAGCGCGACATCTGACATCAGGGGGTCATCTAACCCTGGTTAGATCTGTCCTGACCTCACTCCCAACCTACTCCACCTACGTTGGTTATGGCTCCAATGAACTACCTCAAACAGACCTTGGACCGAAACATCAACTCCATGTGATCTGACCGACCTGCAACTTTTCAAGCAGCAACCAAAGTAACCACCGAAAATGGCCGAAAGGCAACCTTCTGGACTTCCCAATGGCTCTAAGGTACAGCCTCTTGCCACCTTGCACCGCTACTCTTCAAACACTCCAGACGAAAAAATAGATCAGTGGAGAATGTCCTGCAAAACAATAACCGGATTCGCGATATCCGACACAATTTGACCTCGGAGCTTCTCAACGAATACATCACATTATGGGTCAAAATTCAGCCAATATCCTTGTGGCCTGAGATACGGGATGAGATCATTTGGACACTCACCTCTAGCGGACAATACTCAGCTCGCTGGGCATACTGTGCACAACTTACCAGATGTATCCGCAAGCCCTTCCACACCATAGCCTGGTCAGCATAGGCACCATCACGATGTAAATTCTTCTTTTGGCTTGCCTTGCACAACCGGCTCTGGACGGCTCAACGCCTCCAACTTAAATGGTAGCCAAATTCATACTTCTGTCACATGTGTTGTCAAAACCTAGAAACCGCCTATCACCTCTTCATTGAGTGCCCCCAAGTTCAACGCTTATGGTCGTCCATTGCCCGTTGGATCTGTTTGCCCGCACTACTACCAGATCGATGGCAACTGTCCACGCACCTGGAGTAGTAGAATCTGAATCGGACGAACTCTGTCGCAAATTTTAGGAAAGGTGTCAAATTGCTTGTCATCTTAGTATGCTGAAAATAGTGGAAAGAGTGTAATACCAGAGTCTTCGAGCACAAATGGTTGGCCCACGGAGCAATCGTTGATTCAATCAAAGAAGATGTGTCAAACTGGAGCTTCGCAGGAGCAATAGAACTCAAAAAGCTATTACAACGGTTTCACGCGCACACCTGACACCCCTGCTCTTTTTGCCTTTTTCTTTTTTGTTTCTCTTTATAGCCTGCATATAACTCGGGTGTATTCCCATGTATCATATGTTTCTATATCTTCCTGCTAATATATCACAGCTCTTGCTGCTTTAAAAAAAAATAGTTTGCAACTTGTAATCTTCCCGCGGGTAAGATTCACATCGAAGCTATTTTACGTGGATCGCAAAAATCGTTAAGAATGTTGAGACCGGTGTGCCATGTAGCCCATGAAAATGGTGATCTGCCTAGCTTCACCTGGTCTTCGAAGCGTGGCGACGCGACCTGCGCCGGCCCACAGCCCATTTGCTTTGCTTGGTCGGCTCGCGAGGAAAATCAAAGACGAATGGGCTGCATTGCCAGCCTGATCATTCTGCGGCTACACGGTCCCAAGGTTCCGACAAAATTTCTAAGATTACTGTAACTATTTGATTTTTTTTTCTCGGCCCAAATTTTACATCCCGTCACTGACCGAAATACGCCTTTGGCCCATTGAGCCCGATGTCTTGCTACAATAGGCGGGTGCAAATGCAGTGGTGTGGTACAAGATCCACTAGATTCATCAGAAACCTCTGAAATGACAGCATTGAAACCTCACAAACCACTCGTCTTGCACTATGATGCATGAGCTTCCTGATCAAAAAAAAAAAAAAAAGATGCATGAGCTTCATCCCAGAGGGGAGAAACACAGTGTTGCAGCTGCACCAGTCTCTTTTCTATGGCAAAAGTGTTAATTTATAACATTGGGAAAAAACAAAACCAGGAATTCCCTTTGGCGGTCAAATTCTCTAATACACCAAGGCGTATATGGTACGTGAACTGGTTGCCCATCCTAATTGTTTATGCGCTGCCAATAATACTGGGTTAAAAAATCTAGCTGGTCCATGGAATTATCTGCAATTATATGAATGCCTCTCGCAATTCTGTAGGTAGTTTCAGCTCAGGCTCAAATTCACCCAGAGGTGCAAAGTAAGACTCAACCATGTCCTCTGAAACGTACTCCAGCACAGGAGGATCCCACTGCAAAAACAAAATTGTAAGAAAGATACACGATAGAAGAAGCGATTTTGCAGCCATCAAAATAAATTACCTTTGGTGCCCAGTCCTTGTCCACTAGTCGTGCTCTTACACCCTGCACAACGACAAGAAATAAGTGCAACTGGTATAACTGAAGCTGCAATTTTTTAACAGGAAATTCAGATAACTAGATGTACAGCATAAACATACATTTTGCATTTTCTAATGGGATGCGGTTGTATTTCCTGAAATTATGTGCTGTTGGCTACAAGAGTTCCCTAATTACTTAACACTTTGTACGATAGCCACTTGATCACTCCTAAGGCTTTTTACAATATATCATTGACTACTGGGAAATTTTTTTTGCTATGAACGTAATGAAACATACCTCACAAAACTCATGAGAAAACTGCTTTGAGATTCCATTGATGGACATGCGGTATTCCCGTACAAGGCATTCATCAAGAGTCTGATACCTACCTTCACGTATCTACAGGATGTCCACACGCTACATCAGCCAACACCCAACAGCATAAGCACAAATAAGCGAGGTTTTTCAACTTTCTGCTTACCGATCGTAGTGAGACTTTCAAAGAGAGTGGAGATGCCTCTTTCAATCGTTTCAGTGCCAAGGTACACCATTCTTCATTCAACCTAGCTGCTTCACTTTCCTGATTATAAGTATAGAGGCCTGTTAAGTTCTAAAGCATAAGTAGGTTTAACAAACATCCTGTCATTGGAACCAAAACCATGAACTCAAACTAAAAGGTACACTATTGGTGCACTAAAATTATCAACGAAGAAAATTCCATGTAAAAATGGCAAGAATAAGTTTGTTCAAAAATTTGAGAACACCAAAACATTCACGAAGGCTTTGCATGAGTAATTAATCAGGTGTGAACAAAAAATAGGCTTCAAAAGTGATGTATCAATCAGTAACATTTTCTGGTTGCTCTCACGTCCAAATGAATCATGCAATAAGTCATGCTGAGATATTTGGAAGTAAAAACAGATGAACCATCACTCACCAATGCATCCACAATCTCCTCAACTGTTTCATAGCTGAAGCATTTATCTATAACCGCCAGCCTAGAATAAGACAAAGGGCACAAATGAGATACAAATTGATCAAGACTATTGATTCCATAAACCAAGACACAGGTTGACAAGAACGACAATGTTTGCAGAAATCTACAGAAATCATTTTTTAAAAAAGAACATAATAAAGCATGGACGGCAACTCCATCCTGACCAAACATAAAAATGCATTCACTGAGTCGTTTATTATTACCATCCAATCAGATTTCCAAGAGTATCAAAATCAAAAAACAAGATATTTATTCCAGCCACAGGCCCAAGTTAATGCCATAAATGAAAAGAACTCGTAAATCATAGTCGTCTCATGCTTTGCTCAATCCAAGGAAATAACAAGCATAGATCACAAACCGCTGCACTTCTAACTACAAATGTTTCTAGAACTTCTATTCCTGTTTCTAAATATAAATACTTCAACCTTTTTGAGGTGACTTTCTCACATTCTTTCAACTTGTACCCTTCACTTTATTGATCCTATTAATACTTTAACTATCAATAATAACTAAATAGGGATTTGAAGGAACAAATAGGGTTATGGAAGTCATTTTAGATCAAACTTTGTGCCCTAGTCTAGAAGGGAACGGAGGGACTAGAGTTCACCAAGACAACAATTTAAATTTACACTCAAGCTGAAAGACCAGGTACAAAGGGCAGCAATTAGTGTTGATAAATTGACGTGGCAAAATATTAGGTGCTTGCACAATGTTGACATTCTACATGAAATAGGATCATTGTCTAAAACACAATTAGAAATACTCTCTCAACCATACCAGAAATTATATATATATATATAACCAAAGCCAGCTAGAGGACGAAAAATACTTAACTAGACAAATGTTCAGTCTAGAATTCTGTTTATTTTCATATGTTCATTGTATAGCTTACTTATGAACAATGCTTGTCTTATCTGGATAAACAAGGTCTCCATATTGTGCCAGGGAAGAATCAATAACTGATGGATCGTCAGTTATCAAGTTTGCAAGTCGATCGTCAACCAAATCCAAATGCTGTCAAAAGAAACAGAACTTAGAAGGTTGACCCATTAACTTGCTAAAAAGAGTACCAGGGTAGCACTACAAGAAATGCAAAATACATAGTGTACTGAACAGGATCTTACACCACTCATGGAATAGTGTGTTGCAAGGCCAAGTGCAATCATATCCACTCCATTGAGTTTATCACCAGTCAAGGCCAGGTATTCCCCTGCAAATGGTCAAGGGTGAAAACTACAAGGTTGCTTATATGAACCTATCGTGCAATAGAGACTATAGCATAAACATCAAATATGATTGGGGACAGCATTAAATTAGTAAAAATGTAGCGAACTAATAAGAACACCGAACACCAAGTACCAACCAACATGACCAGTTAGGTGTGACAAATAGAAGGAGGCAGCAGCATCAGGATGGAAGCCAATATGTACTTCTGGAGTTGCAAACACCTGAAAATAGTGGCGGTAAGCAAATCTATATTTGTCAATCCCCAAATTCACATGTTCACATATGCGTAATTACAAGGAAGAGTCTAGATAGAAATACTACTGCACAATGACTATCAGCTCCTCAGCAGGAACTTAATAAAAGCAAATCAAGCAAAATGACTTGAAAAATTTTGACATACTGTTCTATCAGTGGCAATGCGAAATGTTCCAGGAATGGAAACACCTCCTCCTCCACCCATAGTAACACCATCAAGAATGGCAACCTATATAAAGGCAATCTCAGCTGTCAAATCAAAAATAGAAATGAAATGTGTTATTAAAAAAACTAGTTTGAGTCCATATACTTACATGTGGTTTCAAGTATGTGCCTAGAACATAGATGAAACTGTACAAAGTCTTGAAAAAATCCTTACACTCGTCCAACTTGCCTGATTTTAAAAAAAAATAAGACAATGTTAACACTGAAGGAAACCTTTGGGCATACAATGTTAACACTGAAGGAAACCTTTGGACATACGACAAAAACGGGTTATCTATGCATATAAGTTTCTAGTGGATCACTCTGATTCAAGGAATTTAATATATACTCTATTTGGCACAAAAACCTATGGGCATTGTTTTTGCCAACCTTTCTATAAATAGTGAAGGATGTCACGAAAAAATTGAAGACGAATGTTGTGCTAAGTTGCACTACGATAATCACCTCTATCCTTTTAAATGCAAACACGCCACCCTCTTTACTATAATGGAAGCAACACTATAATGCAGAGGTCAGAGTTCCAAATATAGTGGAAGCAACACTATAATGCAGAGGTCAGTTTTCTAAATATAAAGAAAGCAACACCACAAATGTTTTGCAAAGAAATGAGAATTACATGCCGCACAGGGCCTGACCACTCACCTTCACCGATAAGTTGGCGCAATTTAACAACGTCCCCACCAGCACAGAATGCTCGGCTGCTGCCCTTCATATAATATACATCTCAATTTAAGTTTGTCTCGTGACATTAATATCAGGCAATGATGAACCACCATACCTTCATCATGACGAAGCCAATGTCTGGATTGTCTTCCCACGACTCGTAAAACTTATTGAGCCTAGCTCCCTATCAAGACAACCATTTCACCAAAAAATCATATTAATGTACCAGGACGATATATCTGTGAAGTGAACATCACTAGTACATAAACGGACATGGATTAAACCAAGCAAAAAGCATTTGCATTGCCATGAAAGGTAGCAGATCAAGCAGAAGGAGCAGTGTGTATGACAATGCAGATCTTTTATCAAGCATAACACTCGCACAACCAAAGAGGCATTTCATTGAACACCACAGCACCACTCACACACACATGACAATGCAGGCATTTCATGAAGCACCTCGTATCCATGCATCACTACATTCGCAAGTCAATCAAACACCACAAAGCATGACTAGGTAGGCGCTCAATAGCACAGCGCAGCACAATCACGTGATCGCCAAGCACAAAGATATTTGTACTAAATCCGTCCACGCATTTCATCTGGCCGCAATGGCACATGACCACAAAGGCATTTTATCGAACACAACGCCTACGATTCACTGAGCCCCTTCACCACACAACCACGCAAGCATTTTTTTATCGAACACAAAGGCATTCCATCACCATCAGAGCACAACGAGACGAGAGGGAGAAGGCGCACGAACCATGTTGGTGGTGAGGGCGTTGAGATGGCCGGGGCGGTTGAGCACGGCGGCGCGCGCGCTGGCCTTGCCTTCCACCAGCACCTGGAGACACCCGCCCAGCACAACACAATGTCAGCGACAGATGCTCTCGCCTCCGATCGGAGGGGGAGGCCACCAAAGGAGCAAGGACGCGCGCGCAGTTACCTCGTCGCTAGCGGGGGCGGCGGCAGGTGACGGGTGGAGGGAGGAGAGAGAGCGCATCCCTCCCAGGACGCCGCGGCGCAGGGCCTCACCGGCGCGGCGGGCGGCGGCGGCGGCGGCGAGGCTCGGCATGCTGGGGGCGGGGCGTCGTAGGGTTTTGGCGACGGAGAAGATTGGAAAACGAAGTGACCAGGTGTGTGGCCTGCGAGAAATGCCGAGATGGGAAGAAACCGCCACGTGGCTCTGGGCTGCTTAGATAGCACAGCCCATACTTAAATGCTCCCCGGCCTAGTGGGCCAAAGTATCATGGGATGGAAGTTTGGGCCAAAATGGTCGGCGACGTCTGTGCCATTGGGCCTCCTGGCCCAGTTAATAGCCTTTTTCTTTTGCTCACAAGAAAAATACTTTCGGAGATGTGCTTGCGTGCGTTTCTAAATAAGTTCCACAAAATTTAAAGCAAATGAAAGGGTATTTAATCACTATTTACTTTTTATTTATATTTTAATATTTATGCATCTTTTAAAAAGATTCCTCTGGTAATTTTGTATTATTCGTTACTGCTGGCTCAGTGTCAGATTTATTTTGTCGGTGTTTATTTATTTGTTTATTTTTGCAGAACCAACAAACGCATTGGTTTTGGTTTCTAGCATCTCATCCGGTTTACAGCCGTAGTGGCCCCCGGTTTCAACAACAAGCTCATCATTTTTGGTTCCCAGTACGTTTACAAACTGTGAGCCTATTTTTCTTCAGATGCAAAACAAGAATGCAAAAGATCACAGGCTGTGCGATGTTGGAACGGGGGGAAAATCCAACGGCAGGTCCGTGCACAAGAAGTATACTTCCAAATGCAATGAACTTGAACAAATAAAATACAGAGCATCTGTACAATGTTGGGTCAATGCTCACAATTTGACTTTGTATTTGCTAATTGACAGCTAAAACCTGTCGAAGCATACTGAAAAAACAAAGCAGCAGTTGCTTACAAACTGTTCAGTAGAATAAAGTAGTAATTGCCTAGAGGAAAGCGGCGAGACAGAAATACACTAAGCAGGGACCAAAAAAAATTCAGCACGTATTCATATATACTAAAGTAACCGAAACAAGTAAAGAATGAAATGGCTTGAGAATCCCAAAAATACAAATTGAAAGTGGGACCCAGAAAAAAAAAGTAGACAAAATGCGGCAGCCTCTTATAAAATGCCAAATCAAAAACATTTTGGCCTGACTCTTCCATATCAGCCGACTTATTGGTTAGCAGTATATATTTTGCTTGTATTTGTACTCTTGGTGCTTCACCAAACCAGCAAAAACCGATGTTCTTCCGCTCTCTGCTCAAGTGGATTCCTCCTTCCATATTGCCAATCTCCTCAGGAACTCCATCACCTATATACCAAGAGCATTTCGTTCCCAAGTTAAGCATTTCGTTCCCAAGTTAAGACAGTAAGCACATAACCAGCATATTCTGAATGAATTGTCAAAAAATAAAAACAGAAATAAACTGAAGTAGTACTGGTTACCTCAGCTGGATCCCTTAAGGAGTAGAAGGCATCACTATCCTTGGGCACAGATGACACCAAAATTCCAAAGCCACGGTTATTTACCTTCAGAACCTATTTGCACCCAGAGGACAGTTATACTTCAAGATAGCAAATTTATCTTTTGCAGGTTAAGCAAGCAGATCAGACATGACTTACCTTGAATGCATCTTCATCAGTCTTGTCATCCCCAACGTAGATAGGAAGAACATCATCTCTCTCACCTAGTCCAAGCGATTCAAGCAAAAATTCCACAGCTTTCCCCTTGTTCCAGTCTATCACAGGACGAACCTCAAGAACCTGCATTCAAGAGCGCCATTCATTCAATAAAAAAAACATATGGTAATTAACAAGTAGTTAGAGATAGAACCTGATGGTTGTGCGTATTACCTTCCTCCCATGGGTAAGCCTAAGATAAGGGTAATCCTTCAGAACTGCTGTTACACGTTGATGAACCTTTTCGTAGTCCTAAGAAGGGATTATCAAAAAGAGAAGAAGATAAATATTCATCTAACCTTTTTTCCAACAATATTTCCTATGTGAAATAAACTCTTAGATGTAGGCATACATGTGGTGCTACATTACGGAAATGCACAGACACACAAAACTTGTTATCTTCCATCCTTGCACCATCAATGTCCTTGATACTCTCACTAAGATTTTTGAATACCTGGCAAGTACCAAAGTGAGCAAATTGAACCATATAGCACAAAATGGGATCCTAAGTTTTACAGGTGGGTACATACCTCACTTATCATAGGTAAAAACTCGCTTGCAGGTTGGAAGAGGTTGACCTCCTTATGCTATGAACGAAAAAAATGAGCAATTACAAATATGAAGCAAAGGAAAATTTTGTGTGGGTGCAAAATCAAGAAAGCTGTTTCACCTCGGAATCAGTGGACCGAATACATTCCACATGGTGATCATTTGACTCGGACTTCCTAACAGGCCCCATGATATCCATTCCATGACTTCCAGCGTAGTACAGTTCGGTTAGTTTCACGAAGTCAAAAACCTACAGAACAAAGCATCAATAAGAGAAAAGAGCTAATAAAAGAGGCAAAATGCAAAAGTTGACATGAAGAGTACTTTCCGTGATGAACATGAACAGCATACCTTATCACGAGACCTTCCACTAATGATTGCAGTCGGGAAAAGTGAAGCCACATGCCTCACAGCAGCACGCATCTGTGCAATACAATCTTTAGAAAATGACTGAGAAGTTTCACTGATCATACATAAGACCGAGTACTGACTTTAAATTGTACATGGAGCGAGAGTTAAAAAAAATACCTCATCGGACATTACTGCATTCTCAGGATTGTCCACGATTGGCGAAAGAGTTCCATCGTAGTCAAGAAACAATGCCAATGTTTTACCCCCGGCAAGATCAGTAATTTTGTCGAATGAGGTTAATGCAGAAGGATACTTCACCTACAAAACAAAACAATGGAAATCACTTACAGGTTGTCCAATTCCCTTTACTGTCAAATAGTACAAATTCCAATACATACTATCCATTTATGATATTGCAAATCAAGATCGTCTGATTGAACATCATTGGCGAAGAAGTCCTTGTTCTGTCTCTTGCAAGGAGGTGACGAGGCCAGCATGAGATCGAGCCATCCAGCAGCACGAACTTCTTCGATCTTGCCAGGCAGAGGTTTCTTCTTTGGAGTATTCAAGTACAGCCCCGAAGAGGGGAAGCTGCTAGGTGTTGTGTACGTCATCACAGCAGATGGCAAGGCTAACGTAGGGAGAGGATCAGCAATAACAGGAGAGTTGTGGCTTGTCTTCAAATCCATCAACAACACAACACTCGTTCCTCTCCACCTCCCCAGTGTTGTTGTGTACACAGCTACAAACAACACAAGGACAGTGCAACGGATTGCAGAATTCCAAAAAGGTAAGCACTTAACCAACCCTCTTATCAATGAAAAACCAACGTTTCAATGTCTTTTTATCACTGCAAACGTGCATGCAACGCATCCAGCCCATCAAGCGAGATGATCCTGCATTCTGTGCCAACAAACAAGTTTAGCCGGATAAAAAATAGCAAATAGCTGAAAATAAGAATAAGAAAATGTCAAGACGCATACTGGTTCATCGCCACGGTCGACACAGTTCATTTAAAAAGAAGACTCATGCATCTGACCGGTCAGCTCCAAGAACAATAATTGTGTACAGTCACAGCCAACACTGCATGAAGAGCAAAGACGCCGACCTTTATTAGTATGCAAATGTAATGGAACACCAAACAACCTATTGCAAGAAGAGCTGGCAAAACTGGACTGATTGAACTGGTCTGATTGGTTTAAAGCATAGCTACTGTTTTTGTCTTGCAAGTTAAAAAAGGAAATAGCGTAGTACAACTTTTTGTCTGAGATTCCAGAGCGACAAGGAAAAATGACAAGACCGCAACTGAGGTCTGGTTCCTTTTACGTACCACCAAATATTAGTTGGAAAACGACGTACCATCTATCTATCATTAGACACTCGGAATGTAAGTTAAAACTAATGATACAACTACAGAAGATAGGAAGCGCATAATCCCAGTTTGAAACAGGAATCCCCCCTGTAAATTCTAACGAAAGACAACCGATCGACACATACAAAAAGGAAAAAGAAATAATAATACACACATGCCGATGAAGGATGCATACATCGACTAGTTCAGGACATGTGCACATGGCAATTGTTAATGGTAGCACCGAAAACAAAACCGAATTGACAACGGATTAGTTGAGCTGCCATTATGTATTCTGAAAGAACCAACTCATCAATTGGATGAGCAGTGCAGCAATCAAACAATCAATCTGCTTTCACATCATAATGGCGCCTCGACAGGCTTGCAGAAGCAACAAGGCCCGGCCGATGCAACATGCCGCGCGCAACGGCGGCAGTGAAAGGCACAGCGCGCCTATCGACCCCAACGACCTAGAATTCCCAGCGCGCAAGCACGGTGGGCGCAGCACAACTGCATGCGACAACAGGCCGAAGCCAGAAGCAGAAAGCGTACTGCAACAATCATCAAAGACCAGATTTTCCTCTCCTCGCAATGCATCCAAAAAGAGTTGGGAAAAAGGCAAGACAAGGTACGGCCAGTAGGTCCCTCGCGAAGAATCCCACACCGCCAACCACCGCCGCCCCAGTAGTTCCCCTTCCCCAACCGATCAGTGGCCACTGGCCGCGTTTGCGACCAAAAAAATCTCATCTTTTTGGGGTTCGAGAGATGGAACAGAACGGATACAGATTTTATTGCTGGCTCCCCGTACGGGTTGGGATGGCCTGGCCAGCCGCGGGGGCCGGCCATCGCACGGAGACAGACAGAGACCGAGCAGCCAACCACGACGTCCACGAGACGCCAGAAAAAAAAAAGTTTTACAAGAACCCGGAAAACAATTCGGCGCGAGATCTACTAGACGAACGCCGCAGCAAGGTAGTGAATTCCAAGAAAACAACAGCACTGATCCCGGCAGCCGAACTTACCGGAGGGAGAAACCTTGTCGGGCGGCCCAATGCCTGCGCCGGCGAGCCACCGGACCGGGGGAGGCGGGGACGGTATTAGAACGGCGAGGTGGGAGGCAATGGGGGAGGGGGATTTGCGAGGCGGAAGAGAGAGAGAGAGAGAGGAGAGGAGAGGGGCGAGAAGATGGAGGATGTCGCGTATTAATAGACGGCAACTCTCTCTCTCTAGCCCCCCCTCTCTCTCTAACTGCCTCTCTCTAGGAGGAGCCGTAAAAGTCGTTACTGGTTGTTTCGGCCATGGGCGTTTCGTTTCGTTTTCTCCCTCACGGGACTAAAGTGACCTCGGCGGGGGGACACGGGGCCGGTTCTTGCTGACGTGGAAGGGTCGGAGGCGACGGCGATGGGCAAATCGATGCGTCAGGTTTTGCGGGGTCCACACGGGCGCGCGGTTAAATGAACGAGTGGAGTCCCTGACTGGCACGCCCCCCACCCGCGCATCGACACGTGGTGCTGCGGGGGCGACGGGAGGATTCACGGATCTCCACGTGGACGGACGCTGGCCACCGGTGGCGCCACGTGGGCGTCCACGCGATCCGGGGCCAGGCTATGTTCCCCGAGCACCATGCGCGAGCGAGCCAGCCCTGGTTGGCGGTGGCATTGCAAGCCCCTGTATATTTAGTTTTTTTTTCTCTAGATTAAAAGGAGAAAAAATTAAAACCTAAATAAATGGACGGCATTTTAACTTTTTTAAAGTCATGACCTTACTGAGGGTTGGTTGTTTTTAAACCAATACCACCGTAGGTAAGGCAAACGTGTATAAAAGAAGATTCCTTTTAAACTATTTGAGCAAAAAATACCAACTTTTACGATGTAAGCGAAAAAAGTCTAAGCCTAAACAAACAGTATTTAAAGTTGGCGTGCAGTTGTTGCCTTCTGTCTGACGTGTACCAACCAATTTTCCATTTCTTTGTGAGGCAAGAAGTCATCGACAATTAGGGCACTCCCAATGCATGGTTTCTATAGTTATATCTAAAAACATCCACATCATCAATAAATAGTACTAAATATTATCCCCCAATTCTTTGTATTTTAACACAAATACATAGAGAACACCAAATAAATATCATGCAAGATATATAATAAAGTTGGATACAACCCTCCTCTTTTCAATGCATGTTTTTGTTATATCTATACCCCTTTATAATTCACTAGTTGAATTTTTTCTACATCCACACATTCTTTTGCCTCCACAGAGAGTACTTTTCCTCTATCCACCCCAATATGTGCACCCAAAAATCTCTCTTCCTTAAAATGAAGCGCTAAGATGTTTTATCACACCACTTCATCAAATCTAATGGTCCAAATCATTAGGTTCATCCATCCTTCTAATCTAATCGCGCACAAATCGCGCCAACTGTTCCCCTACCAGCGCCGCACAAATCAATGTAATACCCTAATTGTTACCCTCCCCGTCTCAAGACAAATCATGTCGCGCTCGCCACGCCGCCGTATCCCCGCCGCCGTGCCGCCAAGCCTGTCGCCCAAAGCCCGTCGCCTGTCGCTTAAAGCGGCGCCCGTCGCCGGCGCCAAAACCCTTCTGCCGCCGCAAGCCTCGCCGATGTGAATGACCATCGCTTAAAGCGCGACGCTCCGGGTGGTGGTCGGCGAAGGCGCTGCATGCGGGAGCGGCGCCCCGCCGTGAGCTCGCCTCCATCCTCGGCAGCGGCAAGCCGCAGACTCCTCACAGAGAGCCTCCGGACCGTCGAACCCAAAGCTCGCCGAGGCGTGGTGCGCCGCCGTGGACGCCTAGGTCGAGCGCGTCGGCGAGCTCGTGGAGAGCGGCTCGGTATGTTGCCTACCTGATCGCTCTGCTCCCTACTTCCTTGATTTGGGCCGAAATTTGCACTCCTTTTCAAATGATTTGGCTGACTGTGCAGTAATTTCTTTAGAAAGGTTGTCTTTATAGAGAGAAATCCTCTTAAGATTGTTTCAGCAAAATATTTCGCATTGCCTTCGTCATGTTTCTAAAAGGCATGTACTCACAAACCACAACTCTTAGAATCATGGATTTCAAAACTCACATAAAAGCAGTGATTCTTATACAATTTTTAATGAAATTTCCATTCTCCTACACTGAATTAAAAATTTTATGGGCAAGGTGTTCAATTATTTCTCTGACTAGATATTATGCATGAGTTTGTAGTTGCTAGTGAATTTGATTAATTAATGCCATCCTTGTTCAAGTATTGATTGGACTAAGCATGGTTTGCCGAGTTACATTCGAATCTTTTGAGAACATGTTCTACATTCTCTGTTGAGTTATTAATTATCCCGGTGTTTTGGCAAGAAAATTTTCTTTTGGGTAATCATGAGCCACCATTTTAAAATTCACGCAACTTTCATTTATTGTAACCGCGTTGTATCTGTTTTGAGAATTTGTTACTCCTTCACAGATGTTTCTAGAATACGTAAGCCAAGAGATAACTGCTATATTGAAGTTTCAAGAGCAGGTATATATTTTGATATCCTTTGGTACTTGCTGTAATATGTTGTGTGGGTCTGAATCTTGAAGTATCGTCAATCCAAAAATGGAACTTCCTATAAGATGCTGATATAAACAACAAAAATGGAATCACTTAAGTTGAAGTATACTTATAGAATGCACGTAGGCTCAGTATAAGTACCATTGTAAGTATTGAGTGATGCTTTAGGACTGTCAGCTGAAAAGGAACTTTGGCATTTGTTGGTCCTAAGATGATGTTGTCCAGAATGTTCAACTGACATCAACCAAAACTGATAGGAAAAGGAAGCACTAAATTGGAAGCTATAGGAATTGGTGTTTTTTTTTCTGGGTGAGAATGCAGCCAAACTGAGCAAAAATAAGTATAGTAAGGAAATGTTCAGATGTAGAAAGAGTTATCTCAAGCACTACTTTGTTGTCGGTAACAAAAAATAGGCTGAAATTCTTGTTTTTCTATATCTTGAATTGAAATTCTTCTTGTTTTGTTGATATTAAATAGTCTACTATTTTTTTCTTGTTGACATTAAGCGGACTTTCTTTGTGTTGTGTCATTTATACAAGATTGGGGACTCACGACAAAAAATTGCACCTTAAAGATTGGCCCCTTCGTTTCAATTTTAAATCTGACCGCTTAAAATAAAAGCGGATTGTCTGCCGAACAGGAGGATTCTAGACAGCTTCTCCCAGAATCAGAATCTGATTTGTACACAGAATCAGAAGCTGTCACCCATCTGATTCTGCGGATTTTGACTCAGATTCTACGAGTTCCGCCTCCCACGAGTTGTCGCAAGGCACAAGGGCTTCCGTCATCATCCCTAGGCCCCCTCCACCACCCTCATCCGCTCATCCGTCACCGACACCAATCAACAATCATCATAGATAATCAGGATTGCCGAACGACCAGATTCTCGGTCGTGATTCTTGAGACAATTGCTTCTCCAGATGTTGACTACAATCCGAATCTGCATAATCGGAAAAGTCGTCCGAAGGGGCCTAAGTGTCCATATGAATCAAGCGCTTTTGTATTGCGAATCTGCATATTTGAGCCGCAACATGAAATAGTATATTTCTTCGTGGTGTCTATATTGTTATCTCTTCTGTTGACATATGTATGAACTTTTTACGCAATAATATGTGTGAATATTGATTTAACTTCCTTGAAGGTACCGCATACAAAGTGATCGAAGAGTTGTTGTCTGCGGTGTACATCCAATGAACAAGCGAGACTTGATTGCCTTGGGTGTCTGAAGTCAAAATACCATTGCTAAGAGCTACCATTGCTCCGCTAAGTGCTTCTCGATGCCCGCAACACCATAGTGTTTTGCATGAGCGTGCTATTAGTGCTTTAAATGAAAATGGGCTCAAGAGGACGAATTTGTTTGGTCGATTTGGCAGTGGTGGTTTAGGGGTTATGAGTGCTGGTTTGTCTGGTTCAACATCAAATCTTGCACAGAGCTCAAGTGTTAATAATGGAATTAGATCAGCTGCATGATATTGTCCCTAAGTTCTTCTTTTATGTTATTCCTGCATTACGTGCAATTAGATCGCAATAGTTAAGAGCAATAATGTTGAGTTGCTTTCTTCATTGGCTCATGGTAGGATATTTCCCCCAACTATACCATGCGCCTTTTGAAACCGCTTCTAATTGTTTCATCTTTGTTGCTTGATTGTGCTGCATTGTCCTTTGAACTCTTTAATATAATCTAAATGACAACTCACAACTGTTACTTTTGTCATGTGAACTATGTTTTTGTTTGGATAAAAAACTTCATGATGTCTTGTTTAATTATGTAACAATTTCGGTAACAGGTGTACACAGGGAATCCTCAAGCAATTGATGGATGTGCTACTTTTTTCGGAGGGATGATTTTCAAATGTGAAAAAATATGAGGTACCTCTCTTTGCTGTTCGGTGTTCCTTGTAGTATTCTTAGTCTTTTACCAGCCATTTAATACTTTCGGACTTTGTTTTGTATAGGTTGAGTTCAATAAGGTTGCATGATCTTTAATCGATGCAATTATTCACGCTCAAAGAAAAGTGGCTCTAACTCGATTGATTAAGGTACAACCTATTTAATAAGAAATAAATCTTACATGCTATGCCATTAGGGTTGCTTCTATTGCTTCCATTGCCAATCCTTCTTGTCTCATGTGCAGATAACATTGCATTGATTACAGTTTTAGAGGCTAAATTCGGTAACCATGGAATGAAAACCACAGGAAAAAGCGGCTCCTTTGTGTGGTAAGAAATTGCTTGCCTATTTTTGTGGTTAGCATTGTTAATACTTAATACCATTGTTGTCTTTGCGCTTTTAAAGACAACCAAATCACTTTCATCATGGCAATTAGCTATCTCAAGAAACCATATGTCTAGATGAAGGTTATTTATTTTTCACAAGGATTTTTAAGGTTTTGTGAACTGCAGATTGTATAATTACATCAGAATAAGAAAAATAAAGTCGAGGCACACCTTGACGTAATACAAAGCGAGGAAGGGCTACGCTCAAGCATACAAACAACGATCTTGCATATTTGAAGAGAAAGGTCCGTTAAACTTACTTGATATTGGTTTTTCGTTTAAAATGAAGGCATCTTGTGTTTTTGTTGAGCATAACAGTCTTTGTGTCGACTTCTCTCTCAATGTACATTTTCTCTGCAGGTTGATCTTTGGTGCCGACGTTATCATAACACGCCTTTTCTATGACACCGATATCTTTCTCAAGTTTGTGAATGACCGCCGTCGATTGGTATTACTTGCCCCATTGTTCTGGCATAATGCCAATAAATAATTACAAAGGTTTCTTGCGAATGACTGGATTCTGCAAAACTAAGGTTTGATCCTTTGCTGTAGCTCCATCCTGGCATCATTAGTAATTGCATGTAGATAATTCCAATGGATATGGAATTATGCATAAACTCAAATCACTACTAGAAATCTAACTTTTACCGAGTGTGAAATGTAATGGCCTACAGGCCATCGGGAAAAAATAAGGTGGGCCACGGTGCATCTTTTTTCCGACAGTAGAACAAAAACGGACGGCTATTAGAAGATTTACCGATGGGGCTTACCACAAACCGACGGTTGGTGGAAAACCCTCAGTCATAGTATAAAATCACCGAGAGGGTACAACAATTACTGTGAGTGCAATGTTAACCGTCGGCCATTACAAACAATCACCGAGTGGAAATACATTTAATGTGTGTGTAAAGATAACACTCGGTTATTGCAATGATTTGCCGACGAGGTACAACTTTTAGCGAAGGTACAAATCAAACACTGGGCTATTGCAAAATTCATACAAGGCTGGATGAAGGTGATGTATATATGAAAAATAGAGCTCTCATTGAAATCTACAACTTTGTAGCTGACAACTTTTCCATTTAAAGTCATATATTTGACTAAATAATTGATAAAACATCATGAAAACAAGAGTTAAAAGAAGTACTTATCTTACTTTTAGGAAGAAGATAGTTGAGGTGAGTTGGTTAGGAGGGAGAGGTTGTGTTCAGAAGGTTGTGAGTTCGAATCCTAGGTATTACGTATTTCTAATTTGAAGATAAAAAATATTCGACTTAAGGGATTGTGGTGCAAACAAGTTGTGCGAGGTTATTCCCTAGATTTGAAATTATTTTTACATTTTTTGAACAAAAAATCTCACATATAGTTGTGAGAAATTATTGGGGTTTCTATACCCCCGTCAGGAAGAAAAAACCACTCACCCATGTATTTACCGAGTGCTATGAAAACCCTCGTTAAACTAATAACCGAGGGTACCGTCGGGAATTCCACGAATGGCTGACCATGAGTGACCGAGGGGAAGTTACCGACGGTTTACGCTCAGCCATATACATGGGCTACGGTATTTTGCAATGGCCGACATATTTTTTCCACTCGGTAAAAGTTGGAAATCTAGTAGTGAATATGTGCTTTGTAGAATTCGTTCTTTTTTCATTTACTGAATTTCAATGTGGTTTCTCACTGAATGTTCCTTTGAATGTAATAATAGATACCGGTGAGATCACCATTGACTTTGGATCCTATTAAAGACAATGAGGAGGTGTCAAGGCATATGGAGTCCACCTTGGGCCGAGATGTGCAAGACTATTTTAGCTAGCGGGATCAAGACTTTGCACCTTTACACACTAAACATGGAGAAGTCCGCTTTAGCAATTTTGATGGTAATTTCCATGTCTTGATTTAATATTTTTGTTACGATGTGTTGCTAACAACTAAATTTTCTCCGAGAATCTTGGATTAATTGAGGAGTCCAAGATTTCAAGGTCACTACCTTGGAGGCCTCCAACAAATGTTTTCCGAGTCAAAGAGGATGTTAGCCCTATATTACGGTAGTCATTTTAAATGTTATGTTCGTCAAGCTAATTGAATCTTAGTGTTAGCCGTACTCATCCGATCGGTGAATGATGATAAGCGGCGAGGCTAATGAGACCAAAGAGCTATATTGTGAGGACACTAGGTTGGGATCAATACCCACATGGGCGGTGGGGTGATTCCAAACCCATCATATGGGGCACTTATCGACTACTGTAATTTTATTACCATTTTTTCCAATCTACAATTATGGTTTTCACAACCCTTTTTATGTATCTTGTGCTCAACATTTTTATAATACTCTAAAGGGTAGTACAAATCTGGTGTATATACTCTAAAGGGTCTATATATTAGGATTTTGGTGTACATTTGTTGCTCTGCTTCTTCTATCTATATTGCATTATGAGATTTGATTGGTGCAAATCTGGTCACATTGTGCATACAAAATTTTGCTGCATGATGTCAATCTGCTACACCAGAGCCAATCTGCTACAAGTCCGCCATCCGCTATCTAGAACTTTGGTCACACTGAATATTTTGTCATGCAATCGTAAATTTGCTTTCTTGTTTTTCATGATTGCATTTTTTTCGATTCGAGAGCTTGTCTTCGGATCGTGGGCTCTGTTTTACGTGAAATGGATGCGATTTCCCATTTATGTTGTGATCCAAGATTGATTTGCTTAGTTCAATTTGTAATAGTAAACCAACAATGACAAATATAACAACTAAATCTTCCTCTTGAACCGCAAGAACCATATTATGTTCCCCTTGTTCAAAATACTATATTCAAGTTATCAAGTATTTCATTTCATTCAATATGGGTCGTGTCATGTGAATAATTTGAATCTACTGCATGTTTGATTTTTTACCCTCTTATCAAGTCTAATCCTTTAAACTACTTTCCTTTTACAATAGATTTCGAAGTAATAATTCAGAGGATATGGCAACACCCTACACACCTAAGAACATCCTCATTACAGAGCTGCTGGGATTGGCAGATGGTCGTGTATTGTACTCCTCCATTCCGGTATATAGGCGTCTTTTCTTTTTAAGCTTGTTTCGATTTGTAGGGCACATTATCTTTTGTATGAAGTTTTTCTCTTATGCCCCTAATAAATGCCCTTGGTAATCAGCTCTTTGGCTATTGTGCTAAGACGCTTTATATTCCATGCACACGCAAGGCATGCATGCATGCAAAATATCACCTCTCACCAAGGCATGCATGCAGCGTGCATAGCGCTAAGGTCATGCAATCATTAATGAAGCGCATGCTTGCCTCCGTTAATGATGCAATAACTAGGGGTAAGTTTGGAAAGATAATTAGGGTAAGTTTGGAAAGATAATGAGAGGAGTAGGTTTGTAGGAACGCTCGATGTGCCGATTGGAGTCCTGACATGCCGATTGGAGTCCATTACAAATTCTACTTCCTATCGGATTCTGACATGCCGATTGGAGTCCAGGAAGGCACTTATTTACGTAAGTTTTGAAGGCATCACGGCGTGGCCAAGAAGCGAACCAAAACATTAATTCCTCGGATATTGTAGCTACAGTAATTACACGGCCATCACGGTGGAGGCCAAGAGGCGAACCAAAACAGGAGAACATCAAGATTTAAGGAGGCGGCGGCAGCGGGAGAACCCGGGAGAACATCACATTGTTCATACTACACATGAAAGATAGAAGTGTATCTATATTGGACCCACAGCCTATACCGACCTGGTTTAAGGCTCAGCATCCTACCATGTACTACATTCACAAAATACATAAGATTGCCAATAACGTGAAGCTAGCCATGGAAGTAGCCAACCCTATGTGGAATGACGATATTTATGTATAGCGTCGCATATTACCGACATGTGTTTCAAAAAACAGAAGACTGGTAACTTGCTTATAAATTACACTTAACAAGTTTGTTTGTCTACATATATGTAACTATATGTCCTTTTGTAGGGACATCACTGGATATTTTGTAATCAACTTCATGCGCTCTTGGGATGGTATAAAATTACCATCATTTTGCACTGTGAGTACTATTATTTATTTATTTATTATACTTTGTCTTACCGTAGCACAATTAATGTTTTCTGATGATAGTCCATAATAATGCATGTATAGGATGGGAAGCTATTGAGGGCGAAGTTTCTCGTGGACCTACTGAACTACAATGAGAATGAATCGAAAGACAACATTCCTGAAGTTATACGGGAAATCCTTAATCGTATCAGAGATTAGATTATTTTTAATGATAAACAATTGCGATGTTACTTTATGCACTTGTTTATGTAATCAACGATATACTAACTCTATGTATCTTTCTTTTATGCTTCTATCATAATCACATCTTACTACACTTGATTACCAAAATATATAACACCTTTTGCTGATTTGAATTGTATTACTAAATATATCGCCGTAGCGTTAGCACGGGCATTATACTAGTCTTTCTTTGGTTTGTGTGTTCAAGCTCTTTCTCATACAAGAAATAGGTTCCATATCTCTCTTCTTTAATCTTCTCTCCACATAAGCATTAACCCTACATGGCATATTATAGAAACTGTTGATATAGAAGCATTGTGAGTGTGCCCTTATGGCACTCCACTAATTGTTATTCGTGCTTAACACTATAATTATATGTAGTATCAAAATTTTGATGAGGTGGAAGAGAAAGAATAAAATTCATACTTATACAAGTATCACAACTTTTTAGGGAACAGGAAAATAGTAGCAACAAATAGTATATTGGAAAGACTTGATACTATCTTCATGGGCGATCCCTTTCTCTAGACGAGAGATCCATGCAACAATGTGAGGCACTAAGAAGGTTTAGTACCAAACTATTGGTGTGGTTATTTGTAAAATCTCATTTAATCACTATTTTTCCTCTAGTATCAAGGTAAACTATCTACTTATCGCTAGTGCAATTAGCTGAACTGGTATGGTAAATGTGTTTTGTGATGCAATAATTTTGATACAACTAGTTACATATGTGTCGGTGTTTCGTAAAACCGGCAAGTAGATTTGTAAGTCTAGGGGCCGCGCGTCCCCACTCCTTGAATGGTTAGACTCGGGAGTCTAAGATGTATACTGATTCGGGCCGAATATCCCTACTTCTAGTTCGTGGCGGTGGATCTCATTGCTCAGAGTGTGGCGGATTACATGCGAGGGCTAAGGACAGGCCCTTGGCGCTCGTTCGAGTGAGGAAGCCCGGGAGCTATGAACGCTCGCTCGGGTCGGAGGGCATGAATCGGGTCGGGAGAGCAAATGAGATAGAATGCGAGAAAAATGAGAGAGTTCGTTCCCCTTCCTAGGGGATCCTGCCTCCCTTTATATAGACGGAGGGGGCAGGTTACACGGGAATTTGGAGAAAAGAGGTAGGGGTATGCTATGCCCGGGAGTCCCGGTCTTCGGTCTTGGCGACTGACAGATCCCTGTTCATCCCATGCTGGGTCGGTAGACATAGCTGATAGCGTTCCGTTGGACAGGCACACACCTGCCCTCTGCCCGTCTGTCAGATGCTGACGTTGCCTGCACTGTATAGTGGTGTTGCCTTAGGACGGAGCGCGTCCTTCCACTGTGCCTGACGAGGTGAAGGGACGGGCGCTTGACCTAGCGGCCCCTGCGCCTTCTTGGGAAGGAGCCACCTACCCGCGTGGGCATCGTGTCCACGGGGCAGGTGACCGGCTTGGTGCCGACCGTCAAGTGGCGGAGATTTACCGAGACTCTGCCCGGAGACCTGGTCGGGACTCGTGGGAACGCCCGACCAATATCCTGGTCGGAGCCTGTGGAGACGCTCGATCGGTGGCCTGGTCAGGGCGCCCCTGGCGGGCCTGGTCGAGGCCGAGTGATCCTTCGTATCCCCTTGGGCCTTGAGATGGGCCCAATATGGCACATCCGGCGATCCAGCCGATATTTAGGGACAATCCCATCTGTGAGAGACGGAGGCTCTGGTAATACCCCCTCCAGCACTCTGCGTCGTCATTAAACTGGGCTCTGAGCCCAGATGACTGAGAGAAATACGATCTTGAGATAGATGTATACTTTACTGTGGGGTACCCCTGGTATGAGTATTCGTCAATATGTTACTAGATACAATAGATGACATCTTAAGGTTGTCTCTATAAAATTGTATAATCATTTAATTATAATATGAAAAGTGTTTATTATATACAATAACTTAAGGGTGTTATGTGGTCGTCTTTTTACAAAAAGACAGCTATACTTTCTCCCCTCCTTTCTCCTCCATGTCAGTAAAAATCTTATATTGCAAAACATATAGGGCCTGTTTGGGGGGATGTAACTTTTCTGAAAAACTGTTTTTTAGTTTTCTGAGATAAAAAAGCTGTAGCTTTTTATAAGATATTGTTTAATAAATAGCCAATTTTCCTCAGCAATAAGCTATAAAAAGTAGGTCTAGCCCAGCTTTCAACTCTTGGTTTTTCTTAGTTATATATGGCTTTTGGCTTTTGTCAAAAACCGCTTAAAAGCTGAACCGTTTGGAGAGGCTTACTAGTTTTTTAGAAACCGAAGCTAGCTTTAAGGCCCCACGCACACCCCCAAACAAGGCCATAGATATCTGATATCACACCGCTTTACATGCTCTTAGCCTTATCTAAATAAAGCTTGGTGGTGCTATTTGATGGTCTCATTTAATAAAAACTGAATAAGCAGAAGCAACAATGTAACCTTTCTTTTGAGAAAGAAGATGGAGGTACGAATTTGTGACCTAACGCTATGGAGGGAATGGCCTGGCCAGGGGCGGATGCAGTATGTAATTAGTGGGGTCAAATGACCCCAATGATTTTGCCAAAATCACATATAAATCTAATTGTATTCTATTAGTATATAAGCATATATAAGCTATAAGTTCCTGTAATGATCCCAACGACCCCAATGATCTATTTTTCTAGATCCACCCCTGGGCCTGGCATTAATTTGTACCATTTCATCTCAAGGGTTAAGCATTATTTGAGGTTTTTTACGTCACGCGTCGTGACCGTAAGAAGTTTTTTTGTGTGTTTGTGCTGGCCGAGTGGCCGCAACTGTCAGGCCAGTAGTTAGTAGTTTACGAAGAAGATCAAAAAACATATAGAAGATGCTTAGTGTTGCTGTGATTTCTTATGTCCACGATAGATTGTCGGTACGATGTTTTGGAAACTATCGAAGAAAAGCTACGAGACTAATAGCCTGTTTGGTAGAGCTCCAGATTCCAACTTCATCTGAGATCTAAAACTTGTAGGCTAAATTAAAGTGAATTAAGTTTATATTTTTTATCTAAAATATAAACAAGATAATTCATCTAAACACTCTTAATGTATTTACAGCTCTAACTTCACAAATCTGATGAAGCTAAATCACTGTCAAACACACATAAAAGGACAAGTCGGAACTGATGTTCGAGCTCTTTCACGTCCCTCCTTGCGTACGCCAGGACAAACTCGTGCTGGCAATGACGTGGATCCTTAAATCAAGGAGGAAGCATGCAAGCGTGCGAGAAAAAGGTGTCAGATGGCAACGCTAAACGCAAGCGTTACGTGACACAACCGGATGCAGCGTTGGATCGGGTCTTCCTTTGTACCTTTCTCTTGACCCGTTATGAGATGGATAAATGGGTGAGTTTTGACTTGTGTTGTTTACTGCCGTACTGGGGCACCAAGAGGCCGAGAGCACTATGCGAATTCCTATTGCAGTCTCGGGCCAACCACCGGTCGGGTCGCCGCTGCATCATCGCGGGCAGCTGTGCAGGTCGGTGTTCGGATCTTGTCCCGATCCAACAGTATTGCGTTGCGTGCCCACATCGCGGCTCTTATGACTTCTTTAATAGCATTTATAGTGATGTAAACGATAGTTACATTAATATATCTTTATATTTTTAATAAATAGTACTAAATACAATTAACTCATACAATATATATATAGTTATCAGTAATAGTTTTTTATATAATTTATAGATTATTTATATAATGAAATATACACAATATAATGCTATTTATAAAACTATCTATCCTCTGTATTACCTAAATACTATGTGACATAGGCTTATGGAAAACTGACATATACCTAACCTCCGAACCAATAGCTGACCTGCACTCGTGTCATCGATCGATATATCAAGCAGTCGTCCCAAGTAAGCAACCAATACGGGAGTATTCTATACTTAACGGCACTAGCTAGCTAGTTTCTGAACGATTAGGAGCAGTAGGCGTACGTATGAACAAGCTAGGGACTTGATCACAGTATTGATGTGATACCAACAGCTAAGAGACAGATGGTTGCTCCTAATTAGGCCACAGAGGTTTATGGGCTCGTCAGGCCATGCATTAAGGTATATACAATGGTATAAATTAGCTGTCTATAAAACTATATCACGTAAGATTTTATGAAATGTGGAGGATAGAGAAAATTGTTATCTACTATTTAACAGACGGTCTTATAGACAGCTTTTTATTTTGTGTACTATTATATAAACAGTCGGTTAATTCGATGAGTGACCATTACAGACAACTATAAAGACAATCCATTATATAAGTTATTTTTAGTACTATCTATAGATATAGAAATATGTTATAGACAAGAGCCGTCGTACCATTGTACATACCCTTAGATATGATGCCACTTAAGCTCAATGATATATGAGCCCATCTAAGTCAATGAAATATAGATTGAGTAATAAATTTGTGAAATCACATATTTAAAATAGCAAATATCCAAATAACTATAGCCAACGGCGTTTTGGCTTAGGACACACATAGAATATCTCCTCCAATGCTAGCTCCATGTATACTGAAAGAAATACCTACCCGGTGTTGTAAATAGTATCTTGCATCTCGAGAGCAACGCATAAACAGCGGCGAAGTTGTCAAGATTCTCGAGAAAGAAACTTGCACGCGTGTTCGTATAACGTCACAGTGTGAAACTGAAACGTCCTGCAGCTAGATATTTCCACCCTACTACGTACGTACGCCCTGGTATTATTTTTGTCAGCTCGGTGGCTTGGTCAAGGAAGAAGATACCGTGCATATTCCTTCGCCGAAAACTAAACCCTGGGCAATTAAAAAGTGCAAAGCTTGCCTGCTGCTGGCAACTAAGTGGGGGAGATCGATCGCACGATCGGTTCACACAATCACACGTCAACACGCGCCGGCACGTCAGGCTGAGACGTTTCTGTGTCGGTGGAAGTAGCTGCGAAACTGAGCTGGAGCTCCATTCGCGCGTGGCAGTGACGATGCGTGCAGCGTGCATGGAGAAGGAAGGCAGAATCTTCACGGGAAAGAAAAAGTCGGTGCATAGAAGTCATCGCTTGGCAGTAGGCTCCCACGTCGGAAGTGCGCGGCAGCGACCGAGTTGGCACGGGGCGGCCGGACAGCCGCAGGTTTAACTAGCACTGTAAATTCACTAGCCAATGCCTGGGAAAATTGTACAGAAACTTCAGGGGGGATGTCGCCCATCGTACGACGTCGTGGGTTTTTTTACAAAAAGAACTACGACGTCATGACTCATGACTCGTAGCATATATACGCTGGGTCGCTGATTCGGACAGGTTTAATTTTTCCGCCCGGACATGCGAGGAAATTTGCTGGCAAAGCCATGTTTGACAAGTGACAAATCGGTTTCGGCGGATCATCGAGGGAAGCGGGTAGCATCGCAGGCATTTATTATTCTCCTCCGGGAAAGACCAGACCAAATTAAGCTCTAGAACAGCCTGGAAAGCGGAAAACTACTCAGCATATGACTCACTGGCACATCGATCGTGACTGGACCCTAAGTCTGGCTGCATATACATATAATACAGGAATTAGGCTGCTGAAATTAATATAACGTGCGTTGCCTCCCATGAGAGTTGACTTAGCATTAAAGTAGGAATAGTAGCTAGCGCTTTCACGGGAGAGTGACATTTCTTTACTTTGTAAAGTCAATAAGATTCTTCTTTAACCACTAAAATTATCTTATTGTATACTGAAAAAAAGTTATAAAACTGCGATATTTTGAAAGCATTTCTTACGACAAACTCACTCATATTATCATCATATATCCCAACCGTGCTATTTAAATAATATCTTTAGTCAAAATTAATAGTGTTTGACTGCACACGTTGTTGAGTGCCATTCTTTTGTGGCCGGAGGGGATAACATATATGAGCATTATTAATTATAAGATGAAGTCTATATAACACCTCGAACTTTGGTCAAAAGTCCATCTAGCACTCTAAACAATAAAACCACACATTTGATCTCCTCAAATTTTGCAATTTAATTCAAATAATACCCTGACCTAGTTTTGTGTAGTGGTGTTGCTCTTGTGGTGCAATGAGTTAGTTGTTTTGCAATGCACGATAACATATTGGCCATGATAGGTGAAATGACAGATTAGGACTACATGGGTTTCTCATCCATCGAGATCCCAACCACGTTTCCATGGTTGTCGGCTCATGTAGCTCCTTCCTCTCAATTTTGATTGGAAAGAGAAGTCCATATGAGCTCCACCTGTAATTCACCTAAATTAGCCTTTCCAGTGTGTCATTTTACGTGACAAAATTGCCTAATCCTCACACCGCGCGAGTAATACCATTATATGAAACCAGGTTAGAGTGTTATTATATTTGAACCGGATTACAAAGTTTAAGATGTTAAATGTATGGTTTCACAGTTCGAGATGTCGCACGAACTTTTGAGCAAAGTTTAGAGTATTATATGGATTTTTTTTCTTAATTATATTGTGCGGTTTTGTAACCTGCAAAGTCAGAAATGCTGCTAAAGTAATTGCCTCGTCGACGGCACCATACGTTTGTAAATACCTCACACCACAAATTCATGTACGACGTGTTGGTGTAACACCCTCGCTTAAATTAGCTTAAAGTCCAACCTACCATAGGGCGGATCTACGCATACATAGCACCCCACTTACACTTTCGTCCTCATTTCGTGTAAAAGGGTTAACCCGGGGTATTATGTTTGCACCCAACAGCATTATATACGCAAGCAATGTGGGACTAATCCCACCGCTGCTCCACATGGGCCACACGGGCCTTCACATTAACAGGCCGGGGTATTACACTCACCCCCTTAAGGGTTGACGCCCTCGGCAGCATACCGTATACATGGCAGATACCTAGAACCACCCCTCGGTACACGGGCGTGCATCCAGTGGCGGCACATATGCCATGCCATGTGCCCACTCCGGGCCCACACGTGCAATGCGCCATATGCCCGTGCCCATGTCCCACACGCGTCCGTGCAGTGAAGTTTGATGCTTTGATACCATCTGTACACCCTAGCCCAAATTAGCTCAAAGTCCAGCCTACCATAGGGCGGACCTACGCATGTATCAGCGTACTCTGCGCTGGGGTACCCTCTCCGCCGCACAAAAGCAGTCCACACGGCGGTCAACATGACAAGCCCACGTGGCACCCGGCGAGCAGTGGGCGAAAGCACGCCGCCGCCGGCGATAAGCCCACGTGGCACCCGACGAGCAGGTGGGCGAAGCACGCCCGCCGCCGGCGATAAGCCCACGTGGCACCGGCGAGCGGTGGGAAGCACGCCCCGCCGCCCGGCGACAAGCCCACGTGGCACCCGGCGAGCACGCCCGCCGCCGGCAATAAGCCGCGTGGCACCCACGGCGGTGGGCGAGCACGCCCGCCGCCCGGCGACAAGCCCACGTGGCACCGCGAGCGGTGGGCGAGCACGCCGCCGCCCGGCGATAAGCCGCGTGGCACCGGCAGCAGGGCGAGCACGCCCGCCACCCGGCGACAAGCCCACGTGGCACCCGGCGAAGCAGCGGGCGAAGACGCCTTGCCCGCCGCAAGGCAAAAGGCGGCGAGGTGGCTTAGCCTCAAGGCTCCTTCCCTTGTCGCACTGCTTAAAGCGGTGAGATAGCGGTGTCGACACAGCCGATTGTAGGATTTCGCGGCAAGACCAATCCTCCGACGCCTATCAACTACCCATCGCAAAGATGTCCCATCCCGGCGGACGACGAAGCCATCGTCGGCATTTAATGAGGATGGAGCAACGCGACAAAGACGCGAAGGCGATTAAATGTGTAAGGATCAAGATGATGACCCCTTTTACCTACTCCTGCTAGCAGGCCTATATAAGGGCCCTCGGGTGCATGGGGAAGAGGGGCCAAGGTAGAAAAGAGAAAAAACAAGAGTACCATAAAGAGAGCCTAAGGAAGAATGGTAATTCCCAAGCTTTGTCTTGTCTTGGGTTTCAAACACTCTAAAAAGCAATCTAGCAGAAGTAAGGCTATTACCCATGGTGAAGGGGCCTGAACACAGGTAAAAATCTCGTGTTGTTCCCGGCTCTTAGTCGCCAAGCTCGTTGGGGAGTTCCTAGGGTTTCTCGCTAGGTTTAGCCACCAGCGAAGACGCCTCCTTCCAACAAAACCCGGCTCTGCATCCTCCGGGCTGTTAGGTGGAATACGCCCGCAGGCGCGCTGTAGGGGCTAGTGGTTGGCTTTTCCGCTAACTCCCGGCGGACTTCGGCGTCATGTTTGTAGCAAGCTCACAGATCCAAGATGGCGGATCTCAAGATCGAGAATATCGCGGGCGAAGCGACGACCAAGCGCCTCCGGCCACGCCGGCCGAGGAACGTCTCACCGCCGCTGCGGTGGCAGCCATACTCGCTGTAGCCGGGAGCGACCGTCGTCGCAGCTAGCCATGGAGGCGCCACCCCGCCAGAACTTGCACACCGCTGTGTTTCTTCGACCACCCGCCGGTGGAGTTCGCGGAGACTTCGGCCACTCCGTGGCTGCTGAAGCATTGCCGCCTCGTGGATGCGCCCAACTCGGTAGGGCTCCCGGCCACCAGTACCAATCGCATTTGACGCTTAAGGCGCATGCAGGCGCCTCAGCCTCGGCCGCCTAACGAGAAAGGCTCGGGGGGCCGGGTCGTGAAAGGGCACGCGAATCCCGGCCGGTTCCTCGAGGAACCACGGGACCTCCGCCTCATCTGGACGAGCCGCCCGGCAACATGGGCGATGACCTCCATGATCGCTGCCGCGCCACTCGGATTCAACCAAGCCGCCACCAGAAGGCGGTGGCGGTGACGATGAGAGTCCCCATGGCTCTCATCCTCGGAACAGAGGAAGTTCACTCCTCCGGCTCTTACGCAGAGTCGCGGTTCATACTCACGGACGATCGCCGGACCCGGGCCTCGACGGCTCGGTTCCCTCTACGTCGGGTGCAGAGCCTTCTCGGCGATTGCCGCGTAACCTAGCCGGACAAAGTTCACCGCGGCTATAGAAAAATATGACGCACCACTAACCCGGAGGAGTTCCTCCAAATCTACACGACGATGGTGCGGGCACCGGGCGGATCCAAAAGGTCATGGCTAACAACTCCCTCCCAGACGGCCTTGACAGCTCTCGCCGCGCCTCGTCAAGCTAAATCTCCACCGTGGGTCGGTGCACTCGTGGGAAAAGTTGTGCGACATCTTTGTCACCAATTTTCAGGCTTTTCACAAGAGCCGGTGTGGAGGATGACCTCACGCATACGGAGCAAGAGAAGGAGTCGCCACGACTTCATCCGGCAGTTCGCCAACGCCGCAACACAATCCCCCATATCTCTGAGCAATCGGTCGTCATCGCCTTCAGGAGGGGCGTACGTGACCGCAAGATGAAAGAGAAGATGGCCACCGCACCATCGGCTCCACCTCCGAAGCTTTTCTCCTCGCACATAAATGTGCGCGCGCCGCGGAGGCAAGGGGATCACCACCGCCCCAAGGGTGGCTACAGAAGGATGAGAGGACCTCGAAGGGTTCCGCCGCTGGCAAGAAGGCGCGAAGCGAGTGTGAGTGAGACCAGCAGGTCTTGGCCGCCGAGCGCGACGACGGAGAAGACCTCGCGCCTGGCGCGCGATCGCGCGATCGGTGAAGATCGCCGCGAAGCGGCGTGGTGACCGCGGATCGGGCGTGGTGATCGCCGGATCGACGTGATGACCGCCATGATCGTGGGGAACGACCACCGCGACCAGAAAGAGGGCGAGCCCTATTGCCCAATACACAAAACCAATACCCATGACCTAGACAACTGTCGGGTCGTGGACAAGATGGTGGAGAAGCGGCTCAAGGAACGTCGCCCAGTCGATGATCAAGATGAAGATCCTCCGTTGGCCTTCCAACAGGCCGATCACGTGGTGGCCTATATTCATGGTGGTTCGTCCACCTTCTCCAACGCCGCCACAAACTAACAAGAGGGAAGTGTGTGCCACCACATCAAGCTCGGGCGGGTCGGATCTTTCAAGTGGTTCGAGCAAACGCCACCTTCGGGCCGCCGACCATCCCGGCGCCAACGGCCCGGGCATCTCCGGTCGTAGTGTCGCCCATCGCTCGAACGTCGCGGCTCACCGCGTGCCGGTGGACGGAGGAGTTCTATCAACCTCTGTCCTCCTCGGTTCTCGGGCGCTTCAGATCCCGGCAGATCTGCGCCGCTCGCTCGCTTCTTGGGGTAGCCCTGGAGGCTGGTTTGATGCCCCCGACAGTGCGCCTCCCGCTACCTTCGGGAGAGGGACAATTATCGCACCGAAGTTGGTGGATTTCGAGGTCGCCGACTTGACCTCCCTATAATGCCATACTTCGTGCCGGGCGTTGGCCTCGATTCATGGCGGCCACCCACTCTGGCGCTCATGGTGGTGAAGATGCGGTCCCGCCGCCCCATTGTGATCAGGGTAGATAGGGCAGAGGCCTTGCGCTGTTTCAAGGTTGCGCAGACTGCTAGTGCCACTGCGTTGAGCGCCCAGACGCCACTTCCTGGGAGCCCTCAGGCCGGATTCGCTTCACTTTGGCTCCGCCGGTGAGGCTAAGGTGGTCGCCCTGAGTGCGGGCGAACCCCGAAAGACCGTCAACATTGGCGCCAACCTCAGCGCCAAATAGGAAGACGCGCTCGTCACCTTCCTCCAGTCCAATTCCGACGTGTTCGCCTGGCAACCGTCCGATATGGCTGGGGTCCCCAGGGAGGTGATCGAGCACCGACAGCTAACGCCTCCCGAGGCGCCCGCCCGGGCGAGAAGGTCCGGAGGCAGCGCCGAGGCCAAGATGCCATTCGAGAGGAGGTGGAAAAGCTGCTGAGCGCGGGGATCATCCGGGAGGTCTCTCATCCTGAGTGGCTCGCCAACCCGTGCTTTCGCCAAGAAGTCCAACGGAAATGGCGCGTAATGTGTCGACTTCACCGACCTCAACAAGGCTCGCCTGGCCCTTACCGCCGCTGGTCGATCTCATTATTGACTCCACGGGTAGGTAAGCGAATGCTTCAGGGCCAGCGGACGCTGCATCCGTACCACCAGATTAGCATGGCACTTGAAGATGAAGAGAAGATCTTTTGTAACCCCTACGGTGTTTATCGTTATGTAAGGATGGCTTTTGGTTTAAAAAATGTCGGTTCCACTTACCAACGCGCCATGCACATTACCTTCCGCCCCAGATAGGGCGTAAATCTTGAGGTTTATGTTGATGATTTAGTTGTGAAAATCAAAAGAGTGAAGAATCGATCCAAGACCGGAGGAAACCTTTGCTAACCTCGGGAAGAACTCGCTGAAGCTCAACTTGGGAAAAATGCGTGTTAGGTGTGCCCTCCGACAAGCTATTGGGCTTCGGTGTCGGTAGGGCATTGAAGCCAACCCCGATAAGATATCGGCCATCAAGCACATGAAGCCGCCAGCGCGACTCAAGCAAGTCCAATGCCTGGCTGGTCGCCTGGCCTCCCTAGGGCGGTTCATTGCCCGATTGGGAGAAAAAAGCTTGCCCTTGTTTAAGCTGCTGAAGAAGACAAACCACTTCGAGTGGATCAAGAAGCCTGTATATGTTTGAAGAATTGAAGCGGTACCTTTCCTCTCGCCGGCTGGTTTCCCCACACCGGGTGAGCCGTGTTTCAGACATAGCCGCCACCGAGGTGGTGAGCGTGCCGATTATGAGAGGGAAGGCGCCCAAAGGCCGTGTACTACATCGACAAGTATCTTGACGGCCGAGACCCGCACCCGCAGCTCGAAGATGTTGACGTGATCTGGTGGCGCCCAGAAGCCGCGCCATTATTTCAAGGGCGGAAGTTACCGTGGTCACGGCCTACCCTCTGCGAGAGATCCTCCACAACCAAAGCGTAGGCCGGATCGCAAAATGGGCGGTGGAACTCGGGGAATTCAACCTAAAATTTGTACCCCGCACCGCCATCAAAAGTCAGAAGCTGACGGAGTTCGTTGCTGAGTGGACTCCCGCCGCTCCGGAAGCTGAAGACACCCCCGCGCCTTCTCCCTGGACCTTATTCTTTGATGGTTCCTTCAAGTTGGAGGGCGCGGGGGCTGGGGTCGTCCTGGTCTCCCCGACCGAGGACGTCCTCCAGTATGTGGTCGCCCTCGAGTTCAAGGCCACAAACAACGTGGCCGAATATGAGGGCCTACCGGCGCAGGTTAAGATCACTTGGCGTTGGGCATTCGGCGTCTCCAAGTCAAGGGAGACTCCCTGCTGGTTATTAATCAAGCGCGGAAGGAGTTCCAATGTTCCGACCCCACCATGGCGGCGTACCTGGCGGAGGTCCAAAAAATGGAGCGTCATTTTGAGGGTTTGGGATATATCCATGTCCCCCGGCGCGACAATCACCTTACGGATGGGCTCTCGCAGCTTGCGTCCTCAAGGGCTCCTGTTCCGGTCGGAGTCTTCGAAGAAAGGTTATCACGACCGTCCATCATGACCCCCGGCTCAGGTGGGGACTATGGTGTCGCTGTCGCGGCCCCCAGTTCAGGAGGGGACGATAGCAAGGCCGTCGCGGCCTCCGGCTCAGGTGGAGAGGATCAAGACCGGTCATCATGGCCCCGGTGCCCGGGCAAGATAGCGTGCCGCCTCGGCCCTGTGTCCGGAGGAAGATGGCGGTCTTTGCTAAGGCAGCGCCAGGGAAAGCTTGGCCTCATGAGTACCAGGCGAGCACACGCGTGGTCGCCGCTGGCCAGAAGATCGGTGGATGGATCCTATCCTTGCCTTCTGCGTGACCAAGTGATCCCGACGATGATGCCTCACCGAGAAGATTGCACGAAAGGCCAAGTGCTATACCCTGGTAGGTGGGGACCTATATCGCCAGGGTAGGAACGGAATTCTACTGAAGTGCATCACTCGGGAAGAGGGGAGCAACCTGCTCTCTGATATCCATGGAGGCGCAAAGGAGCCATATGTCCGCCGAACGCTAGTCGGAAAGCGTTTCATTGGCGATTTTATTGGCCCATCGCCTCCAGATGCTTGCGGTGGTGAGGACATGCGGCTTGTCGATTCTTCACCGAGCAAATCCACCGACCACCCAGAACTCGCAAACTATCCCGCCTCCCGGCGTTGGCGTGCGGGCTGGATATCCGGTCCGTTCTCGGGCTGTGGGGTTTCACCCACCTCTTCGCCGCCATCGACAAATTCACAAAGTGGATCGAGGCCGAGGTGCGCGCCATCACACGGCCGCCGCCATCAAATTTATGCGGGATCTTCGCCGCCGAGTCGCTAATCGCATCATCACCGCTAACGGACCCAATTCACCAGCAGTGGCTTTTTCGAATTCTGCGACAAAATGGGCACCAAGGTATGCTTTGCTTGCGGCCCATCCCATGAGCAACGGACAAGCGGAACGCGCCAACGCTACCGGTGTCAAGGGCCTCAAGACAAGAACGCTTGATCGGCTTCACAAGAGGGGCGCGGTGGATCGGAAGAACTCCGGCGAGGTTGTGGTCGTTCCGCACCACACCAATAGGCCACGCGGCGAGACGATTTCTTCCCGTGCACGGGCGAGGTCGTTCTCCTTCGAGCTATCGCTTCGGTTCCCGCTGCCTCGATGTTCAACGAAGAAGACCAGGAGGATCTCCCGCGAGAAGACGTCAACCTTCGGAGGAGGCGCGGATCGCGCGCTTTGCGCCGCCCGCTACCAAGAAAGTCTCAGCGTACCACGCCACCCGGGTTCGAGAGAACACCGCAGAGGCGACTGGTTTTGCACTGAATCAGACGCACGCCGGGTTGCACTGTTGTCTCCTCGATGGGAGGGCCCTTCAAGGTGGTTTCAGATTCGGCCGGCGCCAAAGGTGGCTAACGAGGACGGCGAAGAACTCGATTTAATTTTATAACATAGAGTTGTTATGAAATTCTACCCATGAGGGAATTGTAAGTATCCCATTGACGCCTCGTCACCATGAGGTAAGGCTCTCCTTCACGGTTGGCGGCTTCGGCGGTTAGTAAGGTTGTCGCCTAAAAGGCTTTCAATTTACCATCGTTGTCTCTTTCTTTGCCCATAGTAGCAAGTTCTTTTCGCATGAATGCCGCTGGTCCCGTATGTTGGCTAATTCCTTGATGATCGGTAAGAGTCACCGGGTGCCTGTGTCCGACAAGGATGGGCGACCAGGGGGCGGGCTAGATGCGGTGCTCAAACGCGGCTCGCACGCCTTGGGTTGGCTCCCTGAAGCACCGCTGGTTGTCACCGCGAGCATCGTTAGTCTAGTACCCCTCCTGGAAGCCCGCTGCTTTGACGCACAGCACCGTGGTTCGATTTCCAAAAAATCGCAAGGACTTAGGAACCAGGAAAGGACCAGGGCTCATTCCATGCAGGGACCCTATATCGTTCGGTTTTGTTTTGCATCTGCCTACTCATTCTGTTAGTAGCTGTGTACCAAGACATGAAATCTCCGAGCCTCTTCATGGTCGCCCAGGAGATCGGGGGCTGGTCGCCCTAAGCTCCTCAGCGGTCGCCCCGAATCTTCTCCGTGGTCGCCCAGCACTTGGGGGCTGGTCGCCCGAGATGCTTCGGTTGGTCGCCCATCTGCCGGGGTTGGGCACCGGCTAGCGCACAAGCCAGATAAGTGTTCTCAGTAACGCTTCTATTTGTTTGCTTATGCGTATATTGAAATTGATCGGATTATGCACGGTTATCATAGACACCCCAAACCCGGCGACTCCTTGGTGATAAAACGGAAAGTCTCCAGTGTGAGCGTCCAGTGAGGTTAGGGGACCAGAGTGTAAGCTTGGCACGGTGTTCAAACACGGCTCGTACACCTCGGGTTGGCTCTCAGAAGTACCGCTGGTTGCCACCGTTGAATGCCGTTGTTCCAAGACCACTCCTGGAACCTTATCATCCTATGCGCCACACTGGGGTACAGTTCTAAGAGATCGCAAGGATTTAAGTTCCAGAAAGGTTTGAGCCAGTGACAACCCTGCATAAAACTCTAAACGACGAACTATTCTGTGCCTAAGCACGGAATATCGCGCCCCGAAGTTGTCTTTGCCTAAGTCCTATACTACTTATGCGCATTGTGCTTACATTTGTGGCTAGTTGCATACGACCTTTACAGGAATTTTGGGACATTTCCTGAAACTTAAAAACCTGACTGGCGTCTCAACTGAGTCTCAAGTCGGTCGCCTAGCGGTTTCGGCACGCAATGTCAAATAAGCACGGCAAACGCGCACGAAGGTAAAACCAAGAAACATCCATTACAGCTAAAGTTAATTAAAGTGTTTATACAGGCAAAGCGGGCTGATTGACAAAAGAAATAAAAAGCAAAAGAAGAGGCGGGCCCGGCTTTCACTCGCCGCCCACATCGATGTCGCCGACGTCCTCTTCCTCCGCCACCGGGTGGAGATATCCATGACCGGCTCGCTGACGCAGCTTGTCCGCCAAGTGTTCGGGCGGCCGCCAGTACACATGCCTCGCTTTGGCGGCGCCCCCACGATGCCGTCTCCATCGCCGCCATCGGGTCCAGGAGACGTCGCGGCCGCCCAAAGACGCCAAAGACGGCTTGCGATCCACCGCCGCAACGCCTTGCCCTCCCTCGTGGAGCGTGCGGCTAGGGCGGCGGCAATCCGGAGTGCCTCCACACCGGTGGTCGCAGAGGCGTCATCGCAGGCGATGTCCGGAGGGCGTCTCAAAGACCACGCCCAAAGGTTCCGTGCATCTTCGATGCGCAGAAAGCTCCCTTGAGCATGGTGGTGAGGTTGCGCTGAGGCGGTCACCAGACTCGAGGCCCTCTCATACGCCTCGGTCCTCTCGCGCCTTGCTTTGCATGGCGGCTGTAGCGATCGCGGTGGCCCTTTCTTGCGCCACTGTCGCGTCGCGCTCGCCTCCCTCGCGTCAACTCATCGATTGCCTCGTCACCGCCTCGCGCTTCTCGCTCCGTGTCCCGCAAGATGGCGAGGAGCGCCAAGAGAGTCAGGTAAATTGTCGAGCTCGTGAAAAGCTCGACATGGCGAACAAGGCGTGGCGACGCTGCGGGGCGCAGTGTGTGGGGGCGTCGGTGTGGTCGGCCGCCGGATCCGCGGTGGCGGCCGCTTACGACACTGGCGGAGTCTCCTCCACCTCTGCGCAGTGTGGCATCGCCCCTTGAAGTATCTCGAGGCCACCTTGGCGCCGCCTCGTTGAAGCCGCCTCAGGAACCTCGAGTCCGCCTTGTCGAGTGGCGCATGGGTCTCGTGGGAAGGTGGTGGCGCCAGAGAGGGGAGATCGGCGCCACAGAGGAGTCGAGAAGGGAAGATGATAAAGCCGCGCCAGTAAGGTGGTGCCGCTGGCGGCTGGAAAGCACCGCGCAGCGGGCGCCGTGGTCGATGGAGCCGGGCGCCTGGCGCTGGCACCGTGGCGGCGAAGCGGCGCGCCGAGGTGGAGATGCTGGCGCATGGCGGCGCGCGGCGCCGGTTGCTGCGATCGAGGCGGCGGTGTGGTCGCCGATGTGAGGCTACCGCCGCCCTGAGCCGGGCGGGCGGAAGTCTCGCCTGCGTGGCGGGCCTTCTTCGCACCCGGGCTTGAGGTGTCCGGGATGAGAGGCCGCTTACCCGCGTCCGATCGCCAGAGAAGATGCGCCCCGATCGTCGGTGGAGCGGCGGCCACGGTGAGGCGGTGGAGTCCATGGGCGGCAAGAACTCGACGATCTCGTGCTCATGGGCTCCAAGTCGGCGAGTGGCCGGGCCGATGAAGGGAAGTCCAGGTCGGCGGGAATCGGCGGCATAAGCCCGGAGAGCCACCGCCAAGGCGAGACCCGCCCGTGTTTCCGCTACCGCCAAGATTAAAAAGCAACATGAATCTTTGGTTGGTAGGAAGCAATTCAAAAGGAGCGCGAATACAAGAAAAAGGCAAAAAGGTAGCAATGAAGACTCACGGCCGGGAAAGGTGCGGGTGATGTCATTGTCGTCCGTATACTGCCACGCAGGGTGAATACGGCGACGAAGAGGGCTCAATCTTCGGGATACGAAATCCCTGACGATCAGCGCCCCTGTTAACCCGGCGTCCCGCAGGGCGTTGATGCGGGCCGCCATTGCCAGAAGCTCCGCCGTCTCTTCGACGGGCGAGTTCCAGTTCCCGGTGGCCGCCGCTGGCTCGGCGGGCACCTCCAGCGCCTCGACTCCGCTGTCGTCATTGACGTACAGCCATTCGCTGCGCCAGGCCTTCCAGTTCGAGCGGGGCTGGAAGGGAATGTAGCGGGCAGCCATGCCGTCTCGGAGGCGGAAGTGGCAGCTCCCCAGCAGTTCGCCGTCGGAGGAGGCGCGGCAGAGGAAGAAATAGCGAAAGAGTGGAAGGTTCGGCATCACCCCCATGAACATTTCACAGAGGTGTGCGAAAACCGCGAGGAAAAGAATGGAGTTGGGGGTGAGATGAAGGTGATGGATTTCGTAGAAGTGGAGGACGGTGAGAAAGAAGTCGGAGAAAGGCGGCACAAGACCCGCCATGATGCCCCACACAAAGATAATGATCTCGTCGGCGGGGCACTGTGGCGTGGGGGTCCCGGCCCGGAAGTAGAGAGGGCCCTCCGGCACGATGGTGTGGAGTCTCCCCACCATGTAGGAGTCCACCGTAGAAGCCGGGAAGGAAGGCGAGCCTGAGGAAGCCATGAAAGCGAGAGGGTTGGAGAAGTAAAAGTTAGGGGTGAGCGAAGAAGAAGGAGGCGTAAAACCTCTTGGTTCGAGATGAACCTATCTATATATGCATATGCGCCCAAAGATCGACGGTTCAGCGAAGAGACAAGATCGTCGGCCGCCCGTACCCGAGAAAAATCAGCAGATACGCTGAGGGACCGAGGCGGTCAGATCCTCATGAGTGGTGGCCCCACCCAGGAGCCCGATAAGCATTTAATGAAGGTTCTAAAGTAGGCTTTGGTGCGCGCTTCCAGTATGGTCCGGGGGCTCTTGTCAACAGATTGCTACTGGGTACCCTCTCTGCCAGACAAAAAGCGCCCACACGGCGGTCAACATGACAAGCCCACGTGGCACCCGGCGAAAGGTGTGGGCGAAAGACGCCTCGCCGCGGGCGATAAGCCCACGTGGCACCCGGCGAGCGGTGGGCGAGCACGCCGCCGCCCGGCGATAAGCCCACGTGGCACCCGGCGGCGGGGCGAATACGCCGCCCGACGACAAGCCAGCGTGGCACCGGCGAAAGGTGGGCGAGCACACCGCTTCGCCCGGCGACAAGCCCACGTGGCACCCGCGAAAGGTGGGCGAAAGACGCTCGCTTGCCTCGCCGCAAGGCAAAAAGGCGGCGAGGTGGCTTAGCCTCAAGGCTCCTTCCTGTCGCACCGCTTCGAAGCGGTGGGATAGCGGTGTCGACTGCTCGCCATGCGAGGATTTCGCGGCAAGACCAATCCTCCGACGCTCACAACTACCCATCACAAAGATGTCCCATCCCCGCGGACGGACGAAGCCAGCGCCGGCATTTCATGAGGATGGAGCAACGCGACAAGACGGAAGGCGATAAATGTGTATGATCAAGATGATGACCCCTTTTACCTACTCCCGTTAGCCCGGCCTATATAAGGGCCCTCGGGTGCATGGGGAAGAGGGGCCGAAGGTAGAAAAGAGAAAAAACAAGAGTATCGCAGTAGAGCCTAAGGAAGAACTGGTAATTCCCAAGCTTTGTACTGTGCCGGTTTCCAAACACTCTCTAAAAAGCAATCTAGCAGGAAGTAAGGCTATTATCCATGGTGAAGGGGGCCTGAACCTGGGTAAAAATCTCTGTGTTGTTCCCAGCTCTTAGTCGCCGAAGCTCGCTCTTGGGGAGTTCCTAGGTTTCTCGCTAGGTTTAGCCACCGCCAAGACGCCTCCTTCCAACAAAACCCGGCTCAGATCCTTCTGCCTGTGTGGAATACGCCGACAGCATGCATAGCACCCCACTTACACTTTCGTCCTCGTTTCGTGTAGAAGGGTTAACCCGGAGGTGCTATGTTTAGACTCAACAGACATTATATATTACTACAACTCACTTTGTGCAAGTAATGTAGGACTAATTGTAGGATCAAGAATAACCGACTAGAGGGGGGTAAATAGGAGGTTTCTAAATTTTTTAATTCTAAGTTCAACTTGCAAGATCACTAAGCAAGAATTGAAAATTTAACAAATTTAACACCAAGTACATCTAGTGATCACTAAATTATTCTAATGATTCAAGTAGTCAAAATACAATTCAATACTAAATAAGGTTCTCAAAATTGCTTGAATTGTAAATATCACAAGATAATAAGAAATGCAAACCACAATTGAAGAACACAAGAATTTATCCCGTGATCTTGGAGACTTGCCGATCTCCCCTACTCCACATTGAGGTGACTTGAATTTCTTCAAGCTGGCTCCACCCGCTTGAGCCTTCCTCGATCACTCGTGGTAGTTCTTCTCCACTCCGGGTAAGCGAGCTCCTTGCCTTCACACCAATCGGGTCTTCTCACAAACTTCCTTGAGAAGATCATCGATTCCGCACGCCTCCAAACCGTCTAGGAGATGGTAACCTCTAAGAGTAACAAGTCTTGATACTTGCTTGGGGTCGAATTGAGTGTCTAAAGGCTCACACTAAATGTAGCACTCAAATTTTCTCCTCACTTGCTCAAAATAAGAATTGAATGCACTAGAGAGATGAGAAGACTTTGCTAGTGCTCAAATATCATCAATAAGGACCAATAGTTCCTGTAGAGAGCAGGTGGGGATTGAGCTCGAAATCCTGATCAGGTCAGGTTTTCCGGTGCTACCGCCCATGTAGGACCGGTAGCACCAGGCCTCTAATTTTTTTTGATTGGCCACAAAGAGGTGCTCTTTGGAATTTTTGCACCGACCATTCAGGCCGGTGCTACCACTACCCCGGTAGCACCGGACTACTATAGGCGGTAGCACCGGACTGCCAAAACTCCCAAAATACATGCCTATTGGAATTTTTGCACCGGGCCAAAAGGGCGGTGCTACTGCTTCTCCGGTAGCACCGGGATATCATAGGCGGTAGCACCGGTCCGCCTGATACCCAAAATGCACATGCCTCTGGAATTTTTACACCGGCTTTGTGGTTGGTGCTACCGCTCCTCCGGTAGCACCGGGCTACCATGGGCAGTAGCACCGCCCTTCCTGGTCCCAAAAGAACCCCTCTCGGGTTTTTATACACCGCCCTAAGAGCCGGTGCTACCTCTGTCCCGATAGAACCGGGATAGCAAGAGCGGTAGCACTAGGTGTCTAGGGACTTTCTTTGAAGCTTATGGAGTTTTAAAATTTGACCACTATATGTCGATGCACAAGTTTAATTATTGGATTTTGAACCTTTAAACCTTAAAACGACATCAAGATAACGTCAAGACCCCTCTTAATAGTACGGCCCTATTTCTAGCAATCCGATCTTTTTCTCCAAACTCCGAGATCGGCAAAATGACTAGGAAAAGGTCCTTAGAATTTTACCTTTGTCACTTGGGTGATGTTGTGATCTTCTTTTGCACTATTCTCAAGCTTTTCATGATCACTAATCCATGAGATTAACCTATTTTCAATATTCTCAACAAAATGTTAGTCTCTTAAACATGATTATCATTAATTACCAAAACTATGTGGATTTTTGGGGCCTAGATGCTTTCACTAATCCCACAACCGCTCTATATGGGCCACATGGGCCTTCACATTAACAGACCGGAGTATTACAGTTAGTGTCGACCTGACCCTGTACTACAGAAAGGGCTTCACTAACTAGCCCATGACATGCATGTTAACTAGGTAGTGCCAAGGCATATAAGGAAAAAAAGGATAATGGTACCACGTATCGAATGACCAACTACAACTATAACAGGGGTATGCATCTGCAGATAGAGATGGACAATGGGCCAGGCTTTTTAGGCTTGCACATGGCATGATGGGCACGACCGGTCCAAGGCCCAGCCCGGCACGGCCTGCATTGGAATGGGCTAGATTGCTCGGATCGTGTTGGGTCTGCCAACCAAACACTGCACAGTGTAATGGCCGTACTCGGCAGACACGACACGCCTCACCCTACGAGCGACGCGTGCACGACACGGCCCACGCGCCAGCCAGCAGGGTTCACTGCACGAGCCACTCGGCGATAGGGCTCGTGGCACATGGTTGGTGAGGAAGGAGATCATGTACTAAGGAGCATCGTGTTCTTATGCAAGTACTACAAATGTCACTCTGTATCTGTTCAAAAATGAATAAAATTTAGTTCCTTTTCTCATATATTTGTGTTTACTGCTTTATCTCCGTGCATCTTTTCCATCATAATATCTCCTCATCATAATAATGTAAATGAGTCGTACTTAGACCGGAATAAATTATAAATAAATCGTGACTGAACTCGTTGATGGCAGCCGGTTGGTACGGTACCTCCACGCAGGCAGACAGGTAAGTACGGCTAGCTCTGGACTACGGACACCAGGGCAGTAGAAAAATACAATAGACGTCCGTCCGGTCGATCGTTCGCGGAGGCGACGAGGCATCGAGACAAGAGTCGCGCGCAAAAAGGCATTTCTTGGCTGCGTCGTCGTGCCTGCTGCTAACCCTGCAACTCGCGCGTAACGTCCACCTGAAGCAGCTGTTTGACCAGCAAAATCAAGATTCGATCTCTCTCGGCGGTGGTCGAGTACATATCGGCGATCTCCAATTAGGCAACCGCCGGACCAATTAGGTAAGGGATGCACATGCTACGAGACGAGGGTACGTGCTTAAGGAATTAATCAGCCTCCGGCGAATTAGGGCGAGAAAATGGCAAGAAGATTAAACTAGTTGTAGACTCATGGCTACTCTTATATATATTCGTACGATATGCCGTTTGATCGGTTTGCCACACTGGACGCAGCTGGACTCCATGGGCCGGCAATTCTTTAGGGCACACGATCGCTGACTTTACAAAAAAAAATACATTTTAAAAATAAGATTACAAAAAATACATAAAAAATAATTATATAAACATATATTTGTCGCTAATTTATTTGACAACAGAGCTCATATTATCAAATGAATTGGCGACAGAAGCTCTGTTATCAATTTATTTGGTGACTAAAGCTTTTCATCAGCCTGTTATCAATTCATTTGATGAATTAAGTCTGTTTCTAAATGAATTGATGGTAGAGTTTTATTTAGTCAATAGTTTTGTTTTTGATTCATTTAGTCGACAGGTCCATTTGTCACTGATTCATTTTGCCAACGGGTCCATTTGTCGTGGGTTCATTTGCGACATAAATATATTTTTGCAATTATTTTTTCGATGTATTTTCTTGTATTTTTATTTACAAATATATTATTTCAAAGGAAAACATCCATATAGCACACAGACTTTGCTCGAATTCCATTTGGCACCTCAAACTATGAAACCAAACATTTAACCTCCGAATTTGCAATCTAGTTCAAATAACATCCTAATCCAATTTGGCATAATGGTATTGTCTATATGGCGTGATGAGTGGCCGGTTTTGCTAGGTAGAATGACAGACTAGACGAGTTTAAGCAATGACAGGCGAGACTTATACAAACTTCTTTTCCAAATCAAAATAGAGAGGGAGAGAGCTACATGGCCGATAGCCATAGAAACATGATTAAGAGCTCGATAGGAGAGATGCATATGTGGGCCCACCCGTCATTGACCTTACATGCTAGTGTCATCCTACATGACAAAATCGTCCACCTATTACGCCACACAGACAATACCACTGTGCGATAGTGGACTAGGGTGTGATTTGAATCGAATTTTAAAGTTTAAGGAGTCAAATGTCTTATTTTACATTCTAAAATGCTAAATAGCCTTTGAACTAAACTTCGAAGCGCTATACGGACTTCTTCCCATTTTAAAAATTCCGGCGCATGCACCCACGTGGTCACGTAGATTACGCTACAACTAGTAGTATTTTACTTTTTCTCGTAGCGTGTAGATTATACTGCAGTCTCTAAAAAAAAAAGATTGTGCCACAACACTACTCTATTCTACCGCGCTCACAGTCACATGGCTTCTTGCCTGCCAATGTAGGTTGCGCCGTGTTACACGCGGTCGTTCGCGTGATGCCGACCGGTGTTCCTGGTACTGTTCGTGCAGCTAAACGACGCACTCCCCGATCGATGATTGGACAAGCCACCTTTAATTTTTCTCCGTACCCTACACACATTGCGGTCCGACCAAACAACAGGACGTCTCGATCGATCAATCCGACGACGACGTGGCAATGATGCGGCGCGCGGCTCGGCGGCTGCATAAAGTTCTACTCCATCTCCAACGTGCAACGTGAACGCTTGCTCTTGAGTGAGTCTCTGACTAGTCTCCGCGAGCGTATGCCGTATATTTCGAACATCGACGTCAGGTACGTCGTACGTGCGTACGTAAACAACGATCGATCGCGTAGCGCGCCTGCTTACCTGCGGCTGATCGACAGCTAGCGCCATCGACCGTCCACAGAAGGAGTTTGCACTGTGTGCTAGCTCTATCTAGGCATCTAGCTAGCTATCGTGTCGGGCGTGGCCTGACCCGTCCGCCTGTTGCGTGACACATGCGGAATCGCAGCTGCGTGCGAGCACAGCTGCCAGCGAAGCAAAACGGTGACCTGACCTACGCACCTAGCTAAGCCAGCTACTGGCTATGTAGTACACTAGTACTACTACACGGATGAATCAAGGTCTCGCATGCTGCAAATGCGGCTCGAGTTACGTACAGAACTAATCAAAGGGCCGACCGAGTCGTGAGTGAGGCCTTTCCCGTCGAGATCAAATGATTGATTAGCACAACGACTCAGGTGGTCGATCGCTATTCAACTCAACTGCGTGCTGTTTTCGGCTTTCGGCTATATGGCTTTGTGCAACTTAGGCGTAGCCCACCACGGGAAATGAGCTAGCCTGACAAGAAGTTGGGCTGATATTTATTTAGAGCAAATTTGTTTTAGCTTTTGATTTTGGATCCTGTCTTTAAAAGTAGAATTACAAACAGCTTAATTCTAAAATCCGATTTTCACAATCCAATCTACCTATATACACTAGAATCCACAATTCACTTCATATGTGCTTTTGGAGAATCAGCTTCTCTACAACTACAATCCAGAATCAGCTTTTAGAGAATCTAAAACTGAAACAAACAGGCCCTTACACTGTGGTTGGAATACTTGGGCCGGATGTTCAACCAAAATTTGGAAAAATAAATTTGTGTTGTTTGAAAATAATTAGCTCTCACTGCCACTGCTTTCCTTTCCCCAACAAAATTTGTGTGTAGTGTAACTCCTCGCGTGCCACGTAGGTCCTCAGTTTGTTTAATAAAATGAAATCAGTTTAACAACTTGCAAACAACAACGGTGAAATCAAATCTGCACCACCCATCCACGACCCTTACAGTAACGATCATCCCCGCTAACTCTCACTGTGTCGCGCCCCAAAATGCCCAATTCCCTCTTGCTCCTCAGCGCCATCTCCGTCACCGATATATTGGAAAGGATAATAATATCGTTTTGAACTCGGATTTTGATGACCTAACGGTATTAAAAAACGTGAAAAATCGCTCGAAATTCGTTTAAAATCGAATGATTTAGAAAATCAAATGAATTTGAAATATAGTCAAATCAGCAAGCGAATTTTGAATGAAATAGACGAAAATTGCTCGAAAGGGTTCGAATTTCAAGCGGTTTTTGGCGAAAAGAACTAAAACCGGTGGAAAATTGCAATTTTTTTTTGTAAATTTGTAAAAAGCAATTGAAGGCCAAAAAATAGAAAAAAAATGTAAGAAATATACAAAAATGGCTGCCGGATCCGGTGCCCTGGAGCCTGCCGATGCCGGGATCTAGCAGCCATGGTGGCCGCCAACTTCTCCCGCTCCTCCTCACCGAGGGTCATCGAGGTGCTCTCGCCTTGGGCGATGCGGCTGTTCCGGTGGCATACGAGGACACGCCCAACGCACTTTTCGGCCTCCCCCTACACAAGAGCAACCGTGCAGCCTTTGGCGTGCTTGGCACGGTGCCGCCCCTCCTCTCCGGCGTCGGCGGCAAGATTGGAGGAGCGGATGATGGCGCCGGACGAGGGCGAGCTGAGGAGGATGAGGCACGGACATGGGAGTTGGTGGCGAAATGGCGGCCATGGAGGAGGAAGAAAGTAGCCATGGATGAGATGAGGAAGAAGACAGGAGCATTTTGGTTTGAAATTTTACGTAATGGGATATCTCAAAGAATGAACACTCTGAAGTGGTATTTTTAGAAGAAAAAACTTTACTGTGGTATATCTAAAAACTTTACTGTGGTATATCTAAAAACTCATAACTTCGCAGTGGCATGTATCTAAATAACCCTCATAATTTTACAGGCCTCAAATGACCAATAAAATTCGAAGTAAAATCAGTGAAATGGCCATTCCAGACTGGAGACCAGGCACGCACGACATTAGTTGCTTTGCAATGTTTATTGCAACGACTGTCACTGACATCGAATGGATATGGAGATGAGAATCGCAATAGATTTTACAAGTATTTCTTGAAGTCCTCATTTGCTTCTGCCACTAGGTGATCGTCATCATCCCACTCATCGCGGTAATTCTCCGGAGGAGCTGCCTCAATCTTCGCAATAGCAGCGAACATCAGCTTCCTCCATTCTTCAATTGGTGGATGGCCGCATTGCTTCGCGAGCCAATCATCGTACTCAAACTGCAAACAAAGCATATGCTTATCAAGGGGACCAACTGTTGTAAAATTTGCGGTATTAGCAATTTTACTAAGACAGTAACTCCAAAGTACATATGTAACCATGACAGATCATTGATAATTGAGCATATGCACAAGTACTGCAACCAAACATATGACTGTATCATAGTATTTGTGCTCATAAACAAGTATCTTGGCAGATGCATAACAAGAAGCAAGAAAGGAGACATACAACTAGTAATAATACTCAAGTTGATTCCATTTAAATTGTTCTCAGATGTCGGGTTGCCTTTAAAGGCCATCCTCGCCACTAGGGCAAGAAATAGATTTGTTTGTGACAACCTTACCCCAATTAGCAGTTTTATACACACTTGGCAGTTTTACAATTTGACTAATTGACAAGTGCAGCAGATACACATAAGCAAATCAGAGAAGACAGTGCTTACTGAACAAAGGTAACGACAATAGTATGAAAGGAAACAGAACGCTACCAACGAATGGAATCAGAATAGCAGTATACTTATTGTGAATCTACAAGCCACAAATATTAATCAAATTATCTACCAAGTATAGAACTCTATGAACATTAACTTTGTTGTCACAAACAATCTATCTCAACCCAATTCCTCACAGAACAGCAGTCCCCACAAGCAAAGTCCCCAAGCAATCAACTGGCCCCAGAATTGATTCCCACGCTGATTGACTGGCCTCTTTGCACAATATAGAAATTGAGTACTTACAGATGATAGAAATACTCACAAAGCACCAACAGCCCAAGTTAGTGCTGCAGGCTAGGCACGTCGAAGACGCTGTCCCAGAAAAACAACACGCCGCTGCAATGCCGCAGAAATCACCGGCGCTGGTTTCGAGATACAAAGCCAATAATTCCCACGGTGAGGCAATTCCACCTGAGAACCCGAGATGAAGCAAGTGCCGCACAGAACAACTGAATCAACACCCTCGGCCAAAGGAGTAGAAGTGAAGAACTGGTATTGCAGCAAACTAGCCTCAAGGGCCAGCTCCACACAGAGGTAACACTTCTGCCGAACCAGAGTACAGGCACCAGAGTTGATCTACACCACAAACCAGCAGGTTCCAGTGCAAGATTCAAGAGCACGAACTGCTCCTCAAATCCTCTGAAACCTTGAGTATTCAATCACTCGTCTATCCTTTTCTCAATCAATTAGGGTTACACACCAGTGGCGGCATCCACTAATTGATGGAGCTCGAATCAAGAGTGAGAAATACAGTAAGGTATTCAGAGAATCAAATCTTGTCCAGGAACATAAGAGAGTGGATTATCAACTAATCAATGAATGGGGATTTGATTTCTTCGCTGTATACTAGAAACACAAACCTCATGGGAATAAAAGGAGGCACGGGCCAAGCATCTGGAGAGAAACGGCAGCCGGGATGACCGCTCCTCACGCCGCACGCTGGCGCGGAAGACGCGGCACAGCCGCCATCGCCGCACCCCATGACCCGTTCTCTGGCTTCCCCACGACCAGCGCAAGATAGGGCATCGAGATGCCATATCACCAGGGGCATGGGCGGTTGGGCAGGCTTGTCCCGAAGAGGCAAGTCGGCCCAATTGGACCAAAATTTTTCCTTTTGAAATTTGGGAAAAATACCCCAACAATCCCCACCATTTGCCTCAAATTTCATCACATCCACAAGATTCTCAAGCCCTGTTTTATATATCGTTATTCAGCAAGGTATCAAACGGTTTGAACCAATGCTTAGTTAGAAGAACTATGACTCAAGATAGACAAAGGAGGACTACGCCTTGATCCAAGGTCTTAATTTGAGAGCTTTCATTCTAATAACACACAAGATTAGGCAGCAAAAGTCGCACCTCTATCGAGGGCAGGACTTTACGGTCATGTCCTTGTATCTATTCATGAGCTCACTAGAGAGTATACCTGAACTCTCTCAACCGCGACCTCACGGTCACTCACATAGGTGAATTCTTCAGAAATTTCAGAGGACAATTCCCCGCCATAAGGCATCAATTCATTAAGAATTTTGATTCAACCTTCCATACGAATAAGCACAATAGCCTAACATGACTCTTATTAAATTGTGCTTTTGATTCCCACATAGCTTAGTTGTCCCAGAGCTGCTTTCACGGATCGCGGTCTTACTGGATGGGTTGCCACTATTGAAACCTCTAACAGGTACGAGTCCCATTCCCTTGATGTCGCTTGAATAGGTCCTTTAGAGCATTCCTTTGTGAAAGGATCGCCAAGTTCCTTCAGACCGATGTATTCTACAAGAATAACACTGCTCTCTCTCGCATGCCGAGTAGACTTAAGTCTTCTTTATATGCCTCGAGGACTTCATATTGTCCTTTCTACTCTTAACCTTGACTATTCTGAACTGGTTGTCGCGATGAGACTAGGATGCCGGTATCGGCTTATCCAAAGACAGAAGGTCGAATAAGCTCTTTGAGCCATTCGCCTTTACTACTGCATTGAATCGAAGCGCTACTAATTCAGCCTCCATGGTAGAGCGTGTAATGATAGTCTGTTTGGAAGACTTCCATGATACAGCCCCACCAGCCAAAGTGAATGCATATCCACTAGTGGCTTTCATCTCATCCGAGTCACTGATCCAGTTCGCATCACTGAATCCTTCTAAGACAGCCGGATGGCCAGAATAATGTATCCCAAGATTCATGGTTCCCTTTAGATACCTTAGTACCCTTTCAAGTGCTATCCAATGATCATCTCCTGGATTGGCCGTGTATCGACTCAATCTGCTTACAGCATATGAGATGTCAGGTCTTGTAGCACTAGTCAAATACATTAGGGATCCAATTATCTCGAGAATATCTTATTTGGTCTCTCCCAAGTCCGGTGTTCTTATGTAATTTAACATTTGGGTCATAGGGTGTGGCTACGTGTTTGTAATCCTTTAAACCAAAACGGTTCAGATTTTGTCCACGTAATGGGATTGTGATAATGTAATCCCATTCTCACCCTTTTAGAAGTTTGATGTTTAAAATCACATCACTTCACCCAAGTCCTTCATATCGAAATTTTCAAAGAGGAATTTTTTGTCCCATTGATTACATCCAAGTCGCCCCAAACATCAATATGTCATCCACGATAAACATAGAATGACACCTTTGCCCTCTAAACCGATAGTACACATTTGTCGGCTTCATTTACACGTAATCCGGCGGATGTCAATGTGTTATCGAATTTCTCGTACACCGCTGGGGGCCTGTTTGAGACCATACAAAGATTTAATCAATCGACACACTTTATTTTCATGACCGCTAACCACAAATCCATCTGGCCGACTCATGTATATCTCCTCATCCAACTCTCCGCTTAGGAAAGCGATCTTTACGCCCATTTGATGGACATGGAGTTTACATCGCGGCTATTGCTAAAAGCACACGGATTGTGGGTAAGCGAGCCACGAGGAGTAGGTATCAAAATAATCTTCTCCTCTTTCGAGTAAAACCCTTAGCCACTAAACGGGCCTTGTACTTTTCAATAGTACCATCGGTCTCCTCTTCCTCTTGAAAATCCACTTGCAACCCATCGGCTTGCAACCAACCGGAAGATCATGATCTCCATGTTCCGTTAGCAATGATGGAATCCATCTCACTACGGACGCCTTTCAAAGATTCTCGATCCAGGAGATGCGAGGCCTCGAAAGGTTTCGTGGTTCATCATCCACGAGGTAGGTGACAAAGTCATCGCCTAAGGATTTTTCAATCCTTTGCCTCTTACTCCTCCTCAACTCCATGTCGAGCGATATAAATCTATACTAAGAGGAGTAGAGTATTCACTTGAACTCGAAGGAACAAGTGACTTCTTTTGTTCTCATAGGAAATATATTTTCAAAGAATGTCGCATCACGAGACTCCATTAAGACATTTGTAGAAATGTCACTAACCTCGATTTGACCACTAGAAACCTATAAGCCGTGGCCGTTATGAGCATATCCTAGAAAGACACAATCAATCTGCCTTGGACCAAGCTTCCTTTTCTTCTGTAATGGAACATGAACCTTAGCAAGGCATCCCCATGTACGAAGAAAGGACAGATTCGGTTTTCCCTTCCACCCTTCATAGGTGTCTCCTCGCGATTGAGGTGGAACCCTATTTAGGACATAATTGGTCAGGAGAACCGCCTCACCCCACCATGAGTCCGACATACGAACTTTGTAACATGGCGCTCACCAAGTCACAAATCGTTCGGTTCTTACGCTCGCAACTCCGCTTGATTGGGGTGAATATGGTGGAGTAATTTCATGAATTATTCCACTTTCTTCACTGAATCGGAGAATTCTTGAGACGATTTCCTCCTCGATCCGACCTTAGTCGTTTAATTGTTTTTTCTAGTTGGTTTTCCACTTCGGCTTTATAGATTTTAAAATGTTCTAGTGCTTCATCTTTCGATCTAAGTAAGTAAATGTAACTAAACTTAGTCGAATCATCTATGAGGGTCAAGAAATATCTTTTGCCACCTTTAGTTAGAATTCCATTCATCTCACAAAGATCAGAATGGACAAGCTCAAGAGGTGAGGTGTCTCTACTCTCAACCGAATGAAACGGCTTTCGAGGTTGCTTTGCTTGCACACACACTTCACATTTTGAACCTTTCTCATGGTTATAACTTGGAATTAAGTTCATTTTGCTTAACCGCACAATGGCCTCAAAGTTCACATGACACAAACGAGAATGCCAAATATCATCCACTTTATTGCACGATACATTATAAAGAGAGATGTTATTAAGATCTAAAATAGAAAGGCAGAACATTCCGCCACTTTCGTATCCTTTCCCAACAAAAGTTCCGAACTTGGTCAACACGACCTTATTTGATTCGAAAACTAATTTAAGACCCTGTCTACAAAGCAAAGCACCGCTAAGAAGGTTCCGATTCATTGCCGGCACATACAGCACTTCTCGAAGAACTAATGTCTTGCCTGAAGTTAGCTTCAAGCAGACCTGTCCAATTCCTCGAATTGTCGCGTTTTGCACTGTTGCCCATTAAAACGGAGCCACCTCCTTGACCTCGAAAAGAGGAGAATAGATCGCGATCAAGACAAATATGGCGTAGCACTGTGATCAATCCACCGGTCGGTTGATGGATTAGCCATAAAGGCTCTAGGTACATACCGTCGAATCGGTTGAAGCCAGTACGACGTTCGCCACGGCCTTTTGGCCTCCTTGCTGAGGAGCAGTTCCTTTGCCCTTTCGTTCACGGCACCTGCGAGCAGTGTGGCCCGGGGTTCCGCAAACAAAGCAAACAAAATTCTCCTTCTTCTTTTTCATTTGCTTCGGCTTGGTCTGGGAAGGAATTTTGATCTTCTTCTTGGCCCCTTTGCCGGCATTCTTGGTTTCCACATGATGAGCCTGAACCTGAGGCATGGGAGCCTTGTTACTAGCGCGTGCCCGCTCTTCCACATTAATGGCAGCTGTCAGCTCAGAGAGAGACAGTCGCTCCTTAATGTGTCTCCTAGCGGTCACAAAATCACGCCACGAGGGCGGCAGCTTTGCTAGTATCACATTCACTTGAAAGCTCTCTGGCAGATTGCAGTTGTATTGAGTCAAGTCCCTGAGATAAAGCTGAAGCTCATGGACTTGATCCAATACAGATCTACCATCTACCATCTTATAGTTAAGATAGCTTTCTACAATGAATGACTCATTCCCATTGTCTCCTTCAGAAAATTTCAGTTCTAGCTCATCCCAAAGTGCCTTGGCAGAGGTGAAGTTTGAGTATACGTCAAAAAGCCTATTGGATATGACGGCCAACAGCCTAGCTAGAGCTGAGTGGTTTGCTTCCTCCCATCGCTTTCCAGCCTCTGCTTCCATAGGAAGTTCAGGGGGATTTGCAATGACCCAAAATAATTTGAGGTCCATTAACCACAGTCTAGTTTTAGCTTGCCGGCGTTTAAAGCTCGACCGTCAAATATCTCAAAGCTTAACGACATCGGAACTAGAAGCCATAATTTGTTGTTTTTCGAATGTTGTAAAATTTGCGGTATTAGCAATTTTACTAAGACAAGAACTCCAAAGTACATATGTAACCATGACAGATCATTGATAATTGAGCATATGCACAAGTACTGCAACCAAACATATGACTGTATCATAGTATTTGTGCTCATAAACAAGTATCTTGGCAGATGCATAACAAGAAGCAAGAAAGGAGACATACAACTAGTAATAATACTCAAGTTGATTCCATTTAAATTGTTCTCAGATGTCGGGTTGCCTTTAAAGGCCATCCTCGCCACTAGGGCAAGAAATAGATTTGTTTGTGACAACCTTACCCCAATTAGCAGTTTTATACACACTTGGCAGTTTTACAATTTGACTAATTGACAAGTGCAGCAGATACACATAAGCAAATCAGAGAAGACAGTGCTTACTGAACAAAGGTAACGACAATAGTATGAAAGGAAACAGAACGCTACCAACGAATGGAATCAGAATAGCAGTATACTTATTGTGAATCTACAAGCCACAAATATTAATCAAATTATCTACCAAGTATAGAACTCTATGAACATTAACTTTGTTGTCACAAACAATCTATCTCAACCCAATTCCTCACAGAACAGCAGTCCCCACAAGCAAAGTCCCCAAGCAATCAACTGGCCCCAGAATTGATTCCCACGCTGATTGACTGGCCTCTTTGCACAATATAGAAATTGAGTACTTACAGATGATAGAAATACTCACAAAGCACCAACAGCCCAAGTTAGTGCTGCAGGCTAGGCACGTCGAAGACGCTGTCCCAGAAAACAACACGCCGCTGCAATGCCGCAGAAATCACCGGCGCTGGTTTCGGAGATACAAAGCCAATAATTCCCACGGTGAGGCAATTCCACCTGAGAACCCGAGATGAAGCAAGTGCCGCACAGAACAACTGAATCAACACCCTCGGCCAAAGGAGTAGAAGTGAAGAACTGGTATTGCAGCAAACTAGCCTCAAGGGCCAGCTCCACACAGAGGTAACACTTCTGCCGAACCAGAGTACAGGCACCAGAGTTGATCTACACCACAAACCAGCAGGTTCCAGTGCAAGATTCAAGAGCACGAACTGCTCCTCAAATCCTCTGAAACCTTGAGTATTCAATCACTCGTCTATCCTTTTCTCAATCAATTAGGGTTACACACCAGTGGCGGCATCCACTAATTGATGGAGCTCGAATCAAGAGTGAGAAATACAGTAAGGTATTCAGAGAATCAAATCTTGTCCAGGAACATAAGAGAGTGGATTATCAACTAATCAATGAATGGGGATTTGATTTCTTCGCTGTATACTAGAAACACAAACCTCATGGGAATAAAAGGAGGCACGGGCCAAGCATCTGGAGAGAAACGGCAGCCGGGATGACCGCTCCTCACGCCGCACGCGGGCGGCCGGAAGACGCGGGCACAGCCGCCACTGCCGCACCCCATGACCCGTTCTCCTGGCTTCCCCACGACCAGCGCAAGATAGGGCATCGAGATGCCATATCACCAGGGGCATGGGCCGGTTGGGCAGGCTTGTCCCGAAGAGGCAAGTCGGCCCAATTGGACCAAAATTTTTCCTTTTTGAAATTTGGGAAAAATACCCCAACACCAACTATATCTACTACGAAATGTCGATGTGCAAGACATCCACAAGTCATAATTTTTTGTCAATTTTTTTCGGAAAATGAAACTTTGTAACCTAACACTCTAACAGACGCCTCTAGGCTACCTGATAATTACTTAAGTTGTGGGTGTATCTCTTAGGCCATCCACGAGCTTCCAGTTCCGCGTAGAAGGCTTTAACATCTCCCATCATTTCTTCTTTCGTAGGAAGCTTGATCCGTCCTGATAGAACACCAGCTACCCACTTGCTTTGGAGTTCAAACAGTGGGAAAGGAGAAACCTGGATGAAACAGAAGCGGGCGGGTATTACATCGTCCTTCAGCATTCAAGGTCAGCTACAAGAGCATATAAACCGAAGGGCAGCAATTTGCACCCAAATTGACCTTCCACGGCAATCCGATGAAGGACAGGTGAGGAGCCACTTCTGGAGGGAAAACATGCTTGTACAGTGGATCAACACAATTATCATCCACAGTGATGGTGCTATCATCTCCAAGGAACGGGAAGTCAAACAGGTAGCTAGTCAATGTATAAACCAGGGAACACATGATTAGTTTCATTCAAAGTAGCAAAAATGCAAGCTTTGTGTAAGAACTGGGTTGTAGTGATACTACAAGTCTCTATACCCAGTACAGTGCATGATGACATCGGCTTTGATTGAGGAGCCATCCTGGAACACCACGCTGCCATCTTCATGCGCACGGTCAATCTGCAACTCGAACATTAGTTTTGCGGTAATACCAATTGTGGTAGCCCTTTCAGTGGATAAAGCCACCATATCTCACTCACCAGGAAAAGGGACGTTTACCATGGAGTGAAGCCACATGTTATCATAGCCAGGCTGCCTTTTAAAAGTGGAAGCAGGTGCTGATCTATCGGCAATATGGACCTCTTTTGCAACGCTTGCAATGTCCCTTGAAATGTCAAATGCACTCTTTGAGGCCCCGACTATGATCACAACCTACCAATGCAACATAAATGTATACTTCAAGATGCTAGTTAAGCACGGAGATGTATATGGGGAGGAAAAATCACGGTGAGAAAGACACACACTTGATCAAGGAACGGCTCCGGCACACGGTAAATGTGGCTATGCATCTGTTTTCCAGGCCAAGCATCTACCCCTGTAAAATGTTTGAAAAACACAGATTCGATGACCAATCTCAATCTATTCTTAGAATTTGAAGTGCCTGAAATAATTGAAGTTCACAATACTTCCTGAAACAATAGAAGTTCACAATACTTTCGTGGATTTGATGATCCTAACATTGCAATTATAATCTGGACGCTGTAAAGTAATAGATTCATATACTTCCACCCAAAATTTATTCATGTTCACAGATTTGATGGCCTCAATCTATTCTTAGAATTCCATGTGCCTGGAAATAAGTTTGAGTTCACAATACTTTTGTGGAGTTGATGATCCTACATAGTAACTATTCACCGGATGCTGTAAAGTGATTATGTGATTCCTTCCAGAATTCATCCATGTTTAGGAGTTCAAAATAAATTTACACGACTACAAGTTGGGTAATCCGGTAATGCAGAGATTAATTACCTGGTATGAGGGCGATGCGAGGCTGCGTGTAGTGCCCATTGCAAACCACGACGGCATCAAACACCTCCTCCTCCTCCTCACGCTTCCCCATCTCCCCGAGCTTCCTCGAAGTCACTGCCCACCTCCCGCCCGCTTCCCTCCGAACCCTAACGACCTCCGTCTCGAACCGGACGAGCCCGTGCAGATCGAACCGCAGCGCAAAGTTCTCGAGGTACCGGAGCACCTCCTCGTGGCCGGGGAACCTGCGGGGGTCGACGGAGCCTGGCGCGGCGGCGGCGAAGGGGAAGTCGAGGAAGCCCATGACCTCGCGGGGGAGGTTGGTGCGGAGCGAGGCGTAGAGGCTGGAGTGGGTGGCAGAGACGCCGAGCGGGTCGGTGGCTGCTGCGGCGGCGGGGGCAGCGTAGAGCCAGGTGCCCCCCACGGCGGCGGCGCGCTCGAAGATGACGGGGGCGTGGCCCTCGCGGCGGAGCTCCCGCGCCGCCACCAGGCCGGCCGCACCCCCGCCGACGACGGCGAGGCGGAGATAGGGCGACGGCATTGGGAGGCAGAGAAGACGGGAAGAGACGTGTGGAGTCGTAATGATGGGTCATGGATCCGTGCTCTCCCTGTTTTTTCAAGCAGTCGTCGCTATGTCAGGTGGGCGTCCGAGATTTGGAGGGAAGCGGGTCTCGTTTTGTCCTGGACCTCCTGGTAGCTGCCGGCGGCTAGACCAGAAAACCCGGATTTTTTTTTTCAAATCTACCCCATAGAAATGTAATTATAAAAAATAATCTCCTCTCTACCACAAAAAACCCAAATATAATTATAAAAACTAATCTCCTCTCTACCACAAAAATCTGATAGATAACGTGTATCACCTGCCATACTCATATACCGCGGCAGGTCCTATCAAGCTAGGGTAGCTTGGGCACCGCGGCACACCCTGCGCATGCGCTGCTGCCCTATCGAGCTGTCCTGCCATGATAGTACCCTTGGCGAGGTGCCCTATTGCGGCAACAACCTTGCCTAAGCATGGTAGTTTCCTGCCGTGCTACTCTACCTCTGTAGGACTTATATGGTACACGAGTACGACAGGTGACATGTATCATCTGACGATGCTTCCGTGATGAGTGAGGGGGCTAATTTTTGCCATTGCGTTCATATGTAGGTTAGGTTTGTAAAAAAAAAAGTACGAGAGGGCTAAAAAAAAGTTGGCTTCAAGTTACATTGGTCTGCTCACGCTCATATATAATCTCTTAAACTAGGAGAATCGTCGAGATCCAGTAACGCCATGTTAACAGTTTCATTTTGGATTTTCTAGCACTATTATATGTTTTTTCTGTAAATCTACCTCTTTGCAAAAATAGCCCTTCCCCAGCTGTGGAAGAAGAAGCAACTGACACGCGCTTGTGCACCAACGAAGGTATCTAGGGGCGAAAAACAACCACGCTGTTGCGGACCCTGGGCTTGGCAGGTGCTTTTGTGGACAAAGTGCTCGGTAAGCTCCTGCCGAGCCACACCACCACGAATGGCTGCTAGATGCAATGCTATTAATTAGTAATTTAATTAATTACCCATTAATTAGTCCCTAATTAATTAGTAATTAATCACTAAGTAATATTTTAATTCGGCATTGCACTCCGACTTGAGTTACCTTCTGCAGTGGTGTAGCTCAGTAGGTGTTTTCCAAGCACTCTGACCGCAGAAAAGCACCTGTCAAGCTGCGGGTGCTTGGTAGCGCGACTTTTTTCGTTGTTAGGCACCTTCCACGATACATGTGTGCCGCTCCTTCCGTGACATGGGAGGAGACTATTTTTGCAAAAACATTCAGGTGGGAATTAGATTTAAAATAAAACATAAGTAATGGGAATAGAAAAGCCAAAGATTCCGATTTCATGGAGAGACTCCCCTTGAATTCTAAAGTTGCGTTCTAGCCCTCCCACCAGCTCTTTTGTAGAAAAATCCTCATGGTTCTGCAATTCACATTCAACTCCAGAGTCAACCCTTTTACAAAAAAAAATCCTCGTAATTCCAGAAATTTGCATCCAGATCCAGATCGAGTCCTTTTGCAAAGAAGATCTCACACTTCCAAAAAATTGCAACCAACCCTAGACTGAGCACTATATAAAAATTCGTTCGACAATATAACATACGGCTCTACCTAGTAGGATAAGGATGCAATTGACGTGGGAAAAATTGACCGACCCAGTGGAGTTTTGTCCATGAGGGCATTAGACAAAAGTACAATAGAAATAAAGAGCTTTTCACAAGGTAATTGATGGATATAGTTGTATTTTGGGAGCTACCAAGGTTTTAGTGGTTATTACAAATAGAACTTGGCGAGGGCTACATGTTAAAAATTTCTCAGTTACTCTCCTATCATCCTATGTAGCTTCTCCTCTAGAACTAGCCATCTGGGATGCTGTCTTGCCCTTTGCTTAGTGGCAACCAGGGTTCATATAATCCACAAAAATTGCTCGAAAATCAAGCGTATCGAGCCGGTTTGATATCTATTGCTCGATAAATTTGTAAAATTCAAATACAAATTCAAAACAATTGGAAAAATATGTTGAAATTTTTTGTGTGAGGTCAACAAGAAATTTTCCTCGAGTGTCCAGAATTTCGAATAAAATAGCTTGAAAATCAGCAAAATCGTTCGATTTTGGTTTTTCTTACGAATTTTGACCGCTGATTTCAAAATATTTGACTTCAAACTCATTCAATTCCTACCTGCTTTTGACGATAATCGTTCGAAAATAAAAAATTCAATATTTCAAACCCTGGTGGCAACAATGGCAACCTGCAGTAGTTGTTTGATGGCAGCAGCGGCCTGCAGTAACCACGCATGTGCCAGTAGCTGCTTGCTTGTCATGCTTAGCGGCAACGTGCGCGATAGTAGGGGTGGCAATCGGGTGGGTACCTTCGAGTATGACTACCGCACACCCAAATCCGAAATCCGAAACCATGTCGCCCACCTAATCCCATTAGACTTATCAGGTACAGATTTGTGCCTATACTCAAACCCAATGGGTACCCATGGGTAGCAGGCTACGCTGAAAATACAGAGTTAATATGAGCTATAGGTGACCAATGATACTCCAGTTTATTTTATTTAATCAGCACATCATGATGGCCTATAGGTGACCAAATGATACTATAAGTTCGAGTACATAAGATATTTGATGGCAAATACTACACTACTCTATAATATTTTCATAGAAACAAATGTGTTTTCATAGATATTGTATTTGGCTTCGATGAATAAGATGATAAGTATTAGAGTAAAATGTGAGACAGTGATATGTAAACTCATTCAATGATTAAGATAAGATAGAAAACTCAATTAACTTGCATTTAACTCAGTCACATAGCATACAATCAACACTTATGACTACGGTGATAGCAGAGATACCAACACATAATAGAGCATCGTCTAAAAAAAGAGCATAATATTTGCGCAACAAATTCAGAGCATGATATGCATGTGCAAAACAAATTTAATGTATGATATATACTCAACAAGTTTCTAAACATAGTATTGCTCTTTAAAACCTTATGTGTGTTTCAGTATCTAATTTAGGTAGTTACGGTTTCAATTTTCCAATATATATCTTATAAAAAATGGGATCCATATGTTATAGGATACCCATTGGGAACTATGGGTACAAATTGACACCTACATCCATCATGTGTCCTTATTGGGTACCTAAATCGGAAAAACCATGGGTTTGAAATGCTACCCGTGCCCATTCTTATCAAATCAGATACTCGCTAATACCCAAACCCATGGGTAAAACTGCCAACCATACGCGATAGCTCATCTGTTACTCGTGCTTGTGGCGACTCACTTTGTTGATTCAATCTTCTAGAGTGATGTAAGTCAAGGTACTTTTCCTCTCTTGATTGTCTCTTTCGCTAGTTAAGAACCTGGAGATGCTACTTGACTATCGTACACATGCTATTATAATTATAACTTAGAGATGAGAATTTTATACCAAAAACTTTTGCTGATGTAGGGAATCAACTAATATTCCATCTTCTACAGAAGGAACACCACTATTGGATAGTTGATGCTGGTACTGCTGAAACCCAGACTTCTTCTGCAGCCAATTAATTACTGGGAAGACAGATCCTGCCTGTGGGGTATTGTACACAAATATTGGTGCTACATCAAAGACTATCATTTGTTCGCTTTACCAAAAAAAATTTAGAGGAGGAGGAAAATCGATTCGAACAACACCTAGCTGGATTAAAAGGAAAGGTAGAATGTAGCAACCCCATTTTTAGCACGGATGCCAAAAATGGAAATCTAATGTGTTCGCAGTACTAGTCCCTGGATCAGTAGCTAGCACGCACATTTCAACAATTGGAATCACAACCATACAATATATTAATTAAGCGGAAACAAATAAATACAAAGAATTATTACAACTCAGAGTAAGCAGCAGCAAAGAGGCAAAATCTCGTAGTGTGCCCAACCGAACCCGCAGGCAACTGACGAGGCATAAATCCTTAGAAAAGATCGCTTCAAAAAGAATCCCGTAACCTGCGATGAAATGAACCTTCGAAGCTTCGCTAGCATACACCTAAAAACAACGGATAAGCAAGAGTGAGTACTTTCGTACTCCGCAAGACTTGAGTAAAACCTATAATACATGCAGGCCATTTCAAAGGAAAGGCTTCTACAGTTAATTTGCATAAAGTGAATTTCATTTGTAAATCAAGTTATTTGCAAACGGAATTTTTAAGAGCAAGATTGATTGATAATAAATAAGTAAAGCATAATAACACTCACAGTCCTTCATGACGTGAGCGATTTAATCATTCAATTCTCAAATCCATCAATGTCACCTTTCAACATAAAGCACAATTGCAAAACAAATGGAACCAACCCTTTTGAAAATAATAAAACATCTAACTCGATCGATTCGCGCTAAGACACCCATGACCACTGTACGGCTAATCAATTAGATTTAAACTCGCAGAGGCGCATAACTTTACCCACAAGTCATGACCTTTTCTTTTTTGCAAAGATGTTTCACGACTTTCAGTGTGGCCGTAATGTTCATGACGAAAACCTTTACATTACCTAAGTTAACTTTGCACCGCCGACGGACGTTGAGCCCATACTATGATAGAAGAACTCGAGCATAGAAATGTTGGAACTTCCCAAGTATGGCGACACCATTGTATTGGAAAGTGTGACTCCCAACACCTCGGTGTGGGCACCCCGTCGAGCAAACCTTAAAAAGGAGAGCCCGCACTACTTCGGCCTTCCAAAATGCAAAGTTAAACTAGGTAACTTAATTGGTTTAAGGTTGCCCCATCCCAACACTTGTGGTTTGTACGGATTTTCTTGGATTATACAACACGATGTTCGGTCCTTAATCCGACACGGGCAATAATCTCCCCTACACTACGTGCACTTACTTTTGCACAACCGGCTATTGCCAATAATCGCCCGCATCAAAACATAGTTTTATTTTGGGTTTTTAATCAAACTATTCGCAACCAACAGTGCCATTTCCAATGTTTTCCAGGAAACAATTTTAATCTAATCATTTACATCACTGATTCTAAAGTATGGCTAACCATGAATAATATGAACGCATATACCCATGATGACATTAAGTAATGCCTATCCTCGATCTATGGTTATCAAGGTTCAAATGTCCATAATTATCAAAGAAGGATAATTAGGCAACAGGTATAACTACCAAACCCACAAAATAGCAATTTACATAAAGTAAACGCATGCATAAATTGGTTTAGTAAAACAATGAATTTAAATACTGGGATCAACATGATCAAAGGAGGGTGCTTGCCTTGCTTATTTGTCGTTTACGACGAAGAAGAGGATTACGGCTGACGAAGGCGACGACGACGGAATAGAGACGCTAGGTTCTACGCGCCGATCAACGGAAATAAAGCAAATAACTAACTTCAATAAGGGGCAAAAGAAGATAGACATAAAATCCAAATAAAGAATCATTGCAGAAAACAGGAACAACCAAGAGTTGGATTAAATTATTTCATATTACGAGTTTTAGTTGATTAAGCGCGCAAGAAGCTAACATCTTGCAGAAAGAATAACGCATGACTGCCATTATGGATCAACTATCCTTGTTTTATGAATTTTATAATTATAACTTCAAATACAAGATGCAAAAAATTATTTAGATTAGGGCAAGTTAGTTCATTAGTCACTTTGTTGAATGATATGAATGAATAGCATTTAATCCATTAATTAAGCGAGTTACAGAGACGAGAGAGAGAGCGAGTAGGAGCGGCTCGCTCGAGAGAGGAAAGGAACGGAGAGGAGCAAAGGAAGAAGAGCCTGACTGGTGGGATCGAGCCCACATGGCAGTGAAGGCAAGAAATCGGCTTAAGGGTGGACTCGGGCAAATGCATTGAACTGGCATTAATTTCGCCTGCTAATCCTTGTCAGCAATTTTTCATACTTTTTGCATACTCTCCTTTGGAAGTAGATGATCTCCAGAAAACATTTGAGATTCAAATAATTTGTATATTATTTACTAAAATTCTGATACTGTACAATGCACATGATTTCAAATTCTGTTTTTGAATTATCAGACAATTCAAACATTTTTATAACTTTTTGAGACTTTGTTTTTCAAATTAATTTGAGCTAAGTATTCTTATGTAAAATATTCAGCTCAAGATATTGCTCCAGTATTTTATAAAAATTCTGACATTAAGATTTTAGAATCTCAGAGCTTCTGTTTTTGAATTATTTGGAGGCTTATCCGACCTGGTGAATTATTTATATTTTTACCGGAGGTAAATACTGTACAAAGGATTCTTTGGTAATTTTCTTAGCTTCAGATAAACCCTTAATATTTTTCATTAATTCGGGTGATGCACTTTCTAGTCAAGTTTGTCTTTTTCATCATTAATACTATTTTTACCATGCAGTAAAATAAAAGTTACCTGGTAAAAAGTTTCACCTGAGGGTTAAAAATATTAATATAATTTTTTCAAGATTTTACTTTTATCTTTTTATCTTTCTATCATTATACATTCATTAATTCTCTTTATTTGATTTTTCATGCAATGCAAAACTCCAAAGGAAATTCAAATAAAACCAATAATGCCAAAAAACTCAGAAATAAATATTTTCAAATTTAAAATATTTATTTTTATATTACTTTACTTTTCGGGATGTTACATAGAAGGATGCAAGGTCAAAGCCAGATGTTAGGCATGTTATGCAGCAACACATTGGAGCCGCTACAGAGAAGAGGAAAACGCATGAAGCATATGATGAATGAATCCATTTGGATCTAATTAAAACAAAATGGATGAAGAACATGGGAGTGACGAAGTTCAAGAAATTTCTGTTGGACTACCCAAATCTAAGGAAAACGCAACGATTAGAGCTCGTGATAATGCAGGTAAAGGAAGATGAGTTGGTTCTTTCTTCATTCCCAGAGCCACTCCGGGAGCTCGATCAGCCAACGATCAAGGGTGTGTTGCAAGCTAATCATGTCAAAGAACATGGTGAAATGGCCATTTCAAAGTGAATGATTGATGCTTGCATTCCATTTAATGCTGCTAATTCTATTTACCATCAACCAATGGCGGATGCTATTGCTAGTTATGGTCCGGGTTTTAAAATGTCAATTTTTCATAGCTTGCGTAGTTTCTTGCTTTTCAAAAATGTTGCCGGATATCAGTAAGCTTGATGAAGTGATTGAGGTTGTCGAACAAGCTTCCAAGATAACCAAGTATCTGTATAACCATTGTTTTCCGTTCCACCTTATGAGAAAGTTCACCGGTGGAAGAGAGAGATTGCGCCCTGCCCCAACTCACTTTGCTACCGACTTCATTGTGCTGCGAAGCATCTACCAGCAAAAAAATACACGGCGCAATATGGTCACATCAAGGGAGTAGACGACTTCAGCTTATGCAAGAGAAGCCAAAGCTAAGAAGTTTGTTGAGCTTGTATTGAACATAAATTTTTGGAGGAAATAAGCCACTGTCTGCATGATGTGTGAGCCTTTGGTTAGAGCTTTAAGGATTGTTGACAACGACGATAGGTCTGCTATGGCATATTCGTACCGTGCTGTTCAAGCGGCTGAAGATGAAATTAGGAGAATATTTCAGAGGAGAGAAAGGGTGGCAGAACCAAACTTGGAAAAAATTGAAACTAGATGGGAAATTACGTTTAGGTCCTTTTGGCGGTTTTTTAATAAAATAGTTCCGAAAAAATATCAAAATTACGTTTAAGCCCCTCTGCAGTTTACATTTAGGTCCTCCTGATAGTTTTTAGCAGAACGGAGCCTGGAAAAAATAGATTACTTTATGTCCCTCTACAGTTAAAAAAACATAGATTCGTCGAAGGTTTATAGCAACCCATAGATTCGCCAACGGGTCGTAACTGCGGTTTTCTTAAAAAACACACACAGATTCGTCAAAGGTTTATAGCAACCCATAGATTCGCCGACAGGTCCTAACGACCCATTTTTTTCAACAAATATAAAAACCAAAAATATAACCAAATTTCCCGAAATGCGTTAAAAAAAGCACCCACGGTTTTCTAAAAAAAATATAGATTCGTCAAAGGTTTATAGCAGCCCGTAGATTCACCCACGGGTCCTAGCCGCGATTTTCTCAAAAAATGCATATTCATTGAAGGTTTATAACCGTCTATAGATTCGCCGACAGGTTCTACCGACCCATTTTTAAAAAAAATATAAAAACCGAAAATACGACTAAATTTCTCGAATTTTTCACGTTGCATCATCGTATGCGATACAGCGTAGCGTGTTATTTTGGTTAGTTTATATTATTAGGCTATGCGATTGTTCGCTTGTGACCTACTAATTCTCAAGCATCTATTTGCGAACGAAAATTTTCAGATTCTTACTGAAGTTTAAAATGTTAAGTGTGAAATTCTACCTTCCAAACAGTCGTGTTGCTCTTGCACGGTTCTATTGTTTAGCATTTTTATGGGAACATATCTGGTGCAATCAGAGAGTTGGTGAACCACGGTGCAACCCAACTAGAAAAGGTTTCAAAAATTCTAAAAAAAATCATGGATACATCTGCTTACTCCATCTACATATAAAATTTCATGACCAAATTGTCCTGTGCTAGAAGTTACAAAGACAAAGTTGACATGAACAAGAATCGCATCGCTCATGATCAAGTTTGTCTTTTATTACTCTTAGCACAGGACGAATTTGATCATGAAATTTTATATGTAGATGGGGTAAGCTGAGATGTACATCCATGATTTTTTTCAGAATTTTTTGAAACTTTTGTTAGTTGGATTGCACCAAGGTTGCATCAACATGTGTGATTACACTGGATATTTTTCCTTTTTTATAGAGATTCTATTTAGCTGCGTGTCGCTGAAATTTGAGCAAGTAATTTAACTCGCTCCTATTTTGTTTGAGACGCCCGGTTCGCACAGCATTTACACGCATTTATCTGTTTTTACCTTACCCTGAAACTAGAAAGTTCAAGGACACACTCCTAGAATAATATGTGTAATCTTCTCCATCTAGATTCATCATTTCCACTTTCTTACTCACTTTTCCCACTTCTGTTCCTTTCTATCTAACACAAAAAAAATTCAAATTAGAAATTTATGACTTTGAAAATTTTAAACAATAGGTCGGTGTACAAGGCCCAATTCTATGGGATGGTGCCGGATCACAACTATAGGATAATCTGGAAGGTCAGTGCGGAAAACAAGTGTAAATTTTTCATATGGCTCTTTATCCAGGACAGGTTGCCTACGACAGACAGACTAGCAGCTAGAGGTTGGCCTCACTGCACCTGGTGTCCACTTTGCGGCTTAGAAACAGAATCATCAATGCATCTTCTGCTAACCTACCCTTTTGCTTGGCAGATTTGGAGGAAGATTTTCTCATAGTTGCAACTTAACCTTCCAATCCCACGATCAAGGATAAAGGCCTCGTAATAGTGGAGCATGGTCCGTTATGTAGTGCCACGAGAATCTCATAAGCGTGTAGATGAGGTTCTAATATATTTGTTCTGAAATTTAAAGAAAGAAAGGAACGTAAGAATTTTTACAAATGCTTACAAGACTTCATCGTTGGTCTTCCATCAAATCACCTGGGACATAAATAGCAGAAGGATGGTGTTTTTTCCAGAGTCGCAACAGAGCTATGATCTTACAGGTACATGGTACATAGCTAAACGTAGGGACGTTGTGGCAACAGGGGCTAGGCACAAGGGGCTGTCAGACCGCGAAATCAACTCCCAACCTATCAGTTAGACAATCACTGGATGAACCTCTATTCCAACAAGATGGATGTCTGTTATCAGTACCCCCTGTTGGGTCGTTCCGATACCAGGGGAGAGTAATTTTGTTTCGGGTTTATATTATAATGCTTTGATTTCAAGGTGCACCTCTGTCATGGGCTCACACTGCTATTGTTTTAGACTACTCCTCCTTTAATGCATGGAAAGCTTCTGCCTTTTATTTCAAAAAATAACAAGTTTCAATTAAAAAAATTCAACTCAAAATTTCCAACTCGGAACATTTCAACCTGAAAATTTGTAAATCAAAAAATTTCAAATTAGAAAGTTTCAACTCAAAAGTTTTAACTCAAAAATTTAAATAAAAAAATTTTCAACTTGAAAAATTTCATATCAAAAAGTTTTAACTCCGAAAACTTTCAATTAAAAAAACTTTTGGTTCAAAATTTGATTGAAAAACTTTCATTTCGAAAAGTTTCGATTCAAAAAACTTTCAAAAGTGGTTAAAAATATTTCTTATTCAAAAACTACGGATTTGAAAAAAAAACCTATTTTGAGTTTTAAAGGAAGAGAATAGGAAGGAAAGGGGATGAAAAGAATAACGTTGTGTGTCATGACCGGTGAGACTTTGAGGGAGACGGGAAACGGAGAAATGAAGGAATTGTTGTCACTTGTCATAATTAGTATTGGTACCCTTAAATTAGCAATTCTTTTTTTAGATGCTAGCGGCTCTGTTTGTTTCGACTTTTTCATCAGCTTAAAAGTCAAAATGCCAAAATCTAAATAAACAGGTGACCTTTTATTTGTGCCTTTTCAAAATCCATAAGCCTCCACATATCCAAAAGCTAAAAACCGTTATAGAGGTGTTTGTTTTCTTATTGAGAGTTGATCTTGAACTAATATTCTGGAGTTAGGATAAAATTACCAACCTCTATCACGTATAAAAACCAGTTTCTTTTAAATAGTTTAAACCCTAAAACTAGCTTTAAACTATAAGCTTTAAAAAAATTCTAAGCCCTAAATAAACAGGTCGCTTAGGACGGTGCAGGCTGCGCCGGCTACCGAATGAGCCTAAAAGGCAAACCTGATTATTTTCTGGCTGCGTGAATGGGCCTCAACTCAACCCTGAGCTTTCTTTCGCGTACATGATACAGTGATCGGTTGCTCCTGGCAAATGGCCCAAGGCGGACGTTACAACACGGCCAAGAAAACACATCATCATCCCTTCCCTAATGTGGGAAAAATTGCCGGCCTTTCAATTTTTTTTTGCGTTTTAATCCTTATATAAATTATTAATAGGTTTTTCACGATTTTTTGTAAGGGGAAGATTTTTCACGTTTAGGTCCCTCGTGCGTCATTTTACGAAAAAAAACTCCCGTTAAATTCAAATTGTGAACAAGCTCTTTTCTAATTTTTCAAGATAGCGGACAGGTCCAAAAACGTAACAATCAGGTCCTTGCTCCTTACGTCTATGTCCTTTCTCCGTTTTTCCCGGGAAAAAATGTTTTCGTCACCAGAAATATGTGTGCAACTCTATCTCTAGATTTTTTTCCCAACTCGATTTCCCATCTCGATCTCTGATATTTTTTAAAACATGTATTATTACTCGGTGAACGCGTAGAGTGTTAGACTCGACAAAAGAAGGTTTTCGTCTCTAATAATTTTTTGCCCTTTTCCCTCTAGATAGATACCGGAAAAAAATGTATTGACGTTTGGATCTTTCGTGAGAGGACCCTAAATAGATACTGAAAAAAAAACGTATTGACGTTTGGATTATTCCGACTGTTTTACACGAAAAAGACCTTTCGATTTAGCGCAAACATAGATGCACTTCTGTTTTTTCAACCGTTTCGCGCGTTTCGTCGATAGTTTTAAAAAAAAAACACCGACAGAAAAAAAAAACCAAAATTTTTCTCGTGAAAAAAACAACACACACGGTGTATACGTCGTGCAAACTATCCTAGTATAAACTATATACGCTAATCTGTGTGCACGAGGCTTCGGCTTAGTTTGGGCAGAGGCCGTGCAGGCAGCAACGTGCCAACGAGTGATGATCGTTCCACCGTGTCGTGGACCAGTGATCGACCAGGGAGCACTAGGCGGCTAAACCACTTATTCTAACGGTAGTGTCTCTGTAACTCCCTTAGGCATCTCAATGCATTCACTTCAACTAGCGTAGCTTATCTCAAAGATTTTGCTTAGGTGGAAGAAAAAATGAGAGAGAGATATGATCAGCCTACTAATGTATAGTCATTTATAACCGATTCCAAGACACTTATTATCTATTACATGGGCCAATATTTAATTTTATAGACAAAGCTATAGCTAATCTATTGGAGAGGTTGTCTATATGCTATCTATAGATGACATGGGCATTTTTTATAGCTAGTACCATTGGAGATGCCCTTAGGTCCTAGACATGATCGGGACTTTAATCTAAAATCTCGATCCTATCGACAAAGGTTCTATCGAGGATAGATCTCTCGAACAAAACCTTAATTTTGTAGCCTTTTCTGGTCATCCTTAAGACAGACGTGGTATTGCTCGTACACAGTAAAAAAATAACAAGGAAACTTAGCAGCATTCAACACTATCTCTATTATTTTTTTGCCCTTTAAAACACCACTGTCGTGGGCAACAACGCTATCTCTCTCTCATCACTCGCAGACGCAGTGCAGCCGGAGACAGACTCAGACCCAACGTGACGATGCCCTTTGCGAACGTGTACCTCACCTGCTTTCGCGGGGAGGGGGGGTGGCGAACGTACGCTTTGAATCCGATGCACTAATTATAAATTAGCTCTAAACGAGGCTAATCAGTGGCGCTAGCCATCATCTGGTGTCTCCACATGCAAAGCCATCATCATCACGAGAGAAAAACCAAGCATAAAGCTAGGCTTATAGTTGGTACATCGTACAGCAAGCAGTATTACCACTTATTATGGCTTTGTCACGAAGGAAGGAGGGCCAGCCAGATGCACAGATGCTGAAAAGATGTACCGAACTGAAGCGGCCACCATCGCCAGCTCATGAGAGAAAGATGGGCACCGATTTTAGAGCACCCAGTCCGCCCGGTCCTGCATGCATCACATCGACCAGACACGTGTTTTGCACCGGCCTGCTCTGCGATTGTTGGGGAACATCTCAGACATCTCCAATGGTGCTAGCTATAAGAAATGTTCATATCATCTATAGATAGCTTATAGACAACATTTTCAATAGATTAGCTATAGCATTGTCTATAAAATTAAATATTGGCCCACATGTAATAGGTAATAAGTGCCTTGAATCGCTTATAGCCCTGGCTATACATTAGTAATACCTATATCTCTCTCCTTACTTTTTTCCCTTTCACCTAAGCAAAATGCTGAGATGACACCTTTATAGCTAGCTGAAGTGACATCATTGGAGATGCCCTTAGGGCAGTCCCAACCCATGGTTTCCATGAGGAGTGTCTAGAGGAGAGAGAAAACAAGAAACCAATACATAGTTTCCCAACCCATGGTTTCCATGAGTAGTGTCTAGAGGAGAGAGGGAGCAATAAACCAATGCATGCACCACAAACACGCCTTGGTCGGTAGCGAAATGTCCAATGCATATTTTGTAGTTTCTTGTGTCTTGGTACCGCGTCGACCCATTCTTGCATGAGACACTGCTTTTTCTTCTTTTTCCTTCTCTCCTTCCTTAATTCCTATGCCACATCGATTTTTGCTTAGTTGGCGCAGAATTAATTCTATGGACACTAGCCGAGGTGGAGGGTTGGGACCGCCCTTAGATCACTCGTCCTTTAATTTTGGAGTACAGGAAAAACAAGCAGAACACTGACATCGCGAAGAATATTTAGCATCTCAAAAAAGCTATAGGGTTGTTTGGTAAATAGGGAGGTAATGTTTCCAATATTAACCAACGCCACTAAATTTGGTAAGACAAGTATTACTAGGTAAAATGGTATGATGATGCAGCGCTAAAAAAAATCGACCCAAATTTTTCTACAAAAATGAAATTTAGTTTTTCTCGGTGGTGTTTTTTTTAAATTGGTCGCTAGAAGCTATCGGTGAATTTATGAACGTAATTCCAATCTTTTGTGTCGAAAGAACAAGACCCGTCTTTTAATCTGTTTACGCGTGTTTTATTTAGAAAATTGCGGTTGAATCCGTGTTTTTTGTGTTTGCTAAAAAAATGGGTCGTCAGATCCGCCGGTGAATCTACTGGTCGATATAAATCTTTGACTAATCAATTTTTTAAAAAACCCACGGTTATGACCCGTTGCCAAATACACAAGTTGCTAAAAACCTTCGACAAATTCGTGTTTTTTTTGTCGATGCGTGTTTTATTTAGAAAATCACGGTTGAATCTGCGTTTTTTTTGTTTTTTTAAAAGAAAAGTGCGGACTTTTTTTTATGTATTTTCTTTTTAAAAGGCCGTTCGGACCCGCATGCAATAATCCATGAACCACTATAAACCTTCGCCGAACTGTTTTTTTTTTTCGCTTTTTGTGTTTTATAAAAACGGGTCGTTAGGACCACGGTGAATTTATGGGTCGCTATAAATCTTCTGACTAATCTACATTTAAAAAAACCTCGGTTATGACCCATCTAAGAATCCATAAACGGGTCGTTAGGACCCGCCGGTGAATTTATGGGTCGCTATAAATCTTTGGACTAATCTACATTTAAAAAACCTCGCGTTATGACCCATTGGCAAATCCATAAGCCGCTATAAACCTTCGATTTAATCAGATTTTTTTGTGACGAAAACATTTTTTCGCTTTTTGGGTAGCTAAAAACAGTTTTTCGGGTTTTTTCGGTGACGAAAACATTTTTTCCGGAATAACGGAGAAAGGACTCGAACGTAAGAAGCAGGACTGCTTATTATTTTTGGACCTATTCGCTATCCCGAAAAATTAGAAAAGGGCTTGCTTGTGATTTGAACTTAACGGGAGGCTTTTTTCAGAAAATACCGCGCCAGGACCCAAATGCGAAGAAAAAAATTATTTTTGTCTCACAAAAATTGCGAAGGACCTATCCGTAATTTTGAACAAATGGAGGGGTTTTTCGCAAATATGCAAGGGCTCGGCAAAAAAGGATCAAGACTCAGACGGGCGCGCTCGGAGGGCTCCAAAACTTCCACACATAATAGAGGGATTATTACCGGTATAGTACTCCACCTCGTATTGTCGCTCAAGTCTTGATCTACTCTTTTTTAAAATAATATATTTTAAAATAATTTTACAAGAATAATATCTTAAAAAGTTATAAAAATATTTAATTAATGATATAAGCTCTACGGCCGATTCAATAGCGAAAGAGGTATATTTTGGTAATTTTGTAGGTATTTTTTCAAAAATTATTTTAAAATTGTATTATCATTTTTTTAAAAAAATCGTGATCTACCTATATGGCGGCGGCGGCTATATGCTATGCTCGGTTTTTGTAGCAGTGCACATCAGGAGACGCCTCGCCGTTTCAGAATGGCCCACACGGAAGAGGCTCCTCACGCGTGGCGTGGGGCGAATCTCCGGTGTCAAAAGTACATACCTGCCTGCTGGTTGCATCGCGTTGGGCCCACCCGCAAGTCTCCCTTCCAGTCTCGGACCGTCCAACACCGGCAGAAAAAGGAGGGAATGGCCGGTGGGCCCACCCTGCAGGAGCAGGATTTCTCAAAGCTGGGAATATCATACCCCACTACCTTACTGTAGATTAGCCGGTCAGAGTCAGTAGTTTGTGTCTTGTGAAGGGGAGATATTTAGTCTCGCCGGATATCACATTTTGTACGATCTTTTGTGTGAAATATTCGCCTTCGGAATACACCAACGAGGTTTCAAATTGGAGATATGTTCGATCACTGTTCATCCCATCAAACGTCTCTAGCAATATTTTTTTTTACGCGTGCAACATTTTTTTCCGACGCGTGTAACATTTTTTTGGACACGTGCAATATTCGTTTACTGTAGCAAATTTCGCTGTTTGTCGAAGGAAAATGTTGCACGCGTTGGTAAGAAATATTGCACACGTATAAAAAAATATTACAGTATATTTAAAAATTTCGGACGTCCGGACAAGCCTTTAGGTTTCAAATTTCGTGGTTCCATCACAAGATCCCACCAAATTAAATACCTTTTGTTGGACAAAAATAAAACGCAGCGTACTCTCACTCTGGCCCGGGGCCCTATATGAAGTCGGCACTACATTGCAGTCTTCGCACGCGCTTAATGTGCACCCAATCGGTCATGCTTTTCTCCTTCGTCTACGTTTTTCTTAAGCTGTTCCATCGATGAGCAGTGCCTAAATGTCTTCATTTTCAATATAAACTATACGGATCTTAAAATAAGCAAAAAGATAATTAATAGCTATCTACCTTTCATTTGTATTTCAATACTTATACAACTGAAAAAAAATATAAAACACCTCTCTCTCTCCCCATTGATCAGTTCTTGGCCAGATTGTTTGTTGACGCCACGTCACGTGCGCTTGTCCACAATGGCAGGTGGGCCCTGCGTTTAGCCCGAATACGCCATGGGTTTTATCCCTGTTCAAAGCAAGTGTAGTATCGCAGTGTGTACATATAGCTAAACCTTATTTTGTACGTATAATATACGGCATAGACGTACTGATGGTCTGATCAACGAGCTTTTCTTAATCTTTTTCCTCTTTTGCAGAGAATTCCACATGTAAACAGAGTCAATATCTTCCTTTGTTGCTTTGTTCCACTTTTCATATTCCTTGACCCAACCTACCCTCAACTTTTTTTGATTCTTCGTCGATGAGAAAGTGCATTTTCATAAACGACAACATAATCTTCAATGAATGCCTTCCCTTGACCCAACCTACCCTCAACTCAGATGAAACGAACCTACCAAACAAACGCATAGGATTCAACGTGTGGTGGTATCGAGACACACAGGATTCAGTTCAGTTGTATTTTACTCTGTTAGACTAGAGCCAATAAACTCAAGTCGGAGTTTGAATATTGGATCGTCCGGATAGACTAGAACGATGAATGACAAAGTGAAGCTAAAACACAACCTTGGAAATTTTGGACACGCATGGAAAAATATGCAGTATGAAGTGTGGCCTACGGAAACACTATATACTAATAATTCTAACAGGATAGACCAGTAAAGTAAATTGCAATATGATCTTTTTTTTTCAAGAACAGAAGGATTCAGGATTGCAATATGAACTTATTTTATGATAGTATCCATAAGAAGCAGGGGATCGAGGAGACAAAAATGAAGGGGCTTTTTGGGCTGTGCTACAATGGAGACAGCCATGCCATGAACTTCAGATAGAATCGGTGCTCTCTCTCCATGGCCATGACAGCCTTTCATGTCCCTGTCGCTTTATTATTTTTGCCCCTTTTCTTTTGTACTAGGGCTATTTTTTTACTGGATCTTCTACCGTCCCCAACAACGTAGCCATCAATGATCTAGACGCGAATCCGAAAGGAAGAAATTGCCGACAAACAATTAAATTATTAATTTCAGGTGCAGATATCTTGCGAAATTAATGTGGAAACTGATAGGTAAAAGAAACTCTATCAACTGTTAGAATAACGACGCGCAACATATGAAGAAAATCAAATCACAAAGAACAAAAAACACGGATTCAAAATGAAAAACCCTTGCGGGAAAAAATCACGGACGCCGGCCGGTAAAGACTTCACTATTTTTCTGGAGAGTTACAAAACGCTAGGAACAAATCGCCCCAATCGATATTATAAGAAGAAAATATATATTTGGATCATCAATTTAACACCAACATTTATTTATATTACGTAATATAGATGTAGATTTCTCCGAATAATTTGTTTGTTATATATTATTCAACACAAAAGACACAGCCGCCGTGTACGTTTTTGTATACACACACGTAAGGAACCTTTCTTAAAAAATTTGATTATACGCGTATTAGTACGGAAGATGTATAAATGAAGACGAGCGAAGATTTGCACAAAATGGCAAACAACAACAGCAAAAAAACCTACCTCTGTTCTCCAGATTTTTGTCTCTCCACCGCAAGGAATTGAAGTCTTGGCTAATTCTGCTGCCCTGTGTATCTCCGTCCCCACACACTTTCGTACGCACAAATAGACCGAGAGAAAAGAGGGTTAGAAAGAGGAATCCATCCATTTCTCCAACTCCCAAAGTCTGTAGAGCAGTAGACTATACCAAGAGAAAATATAAAGGGAGAAAAATAGAAAGAGTCAAGAGAAAATATGGAGTAGAAAAAAAAGGGTAGAAAGACATGAGCAGAGGAAGCTGCTGAAAGCACAGACCGCAGCCCGAACCAGCATCAGCAGGTCAGCAGCCGCAGCCCAGATCAAGATCAAAAAATAAAAAAGATCCGAGTACGAGGAGGAGAGGTGCAAAGGGAGAGAGAGAGAGAGGGAGGGAGAGTGTGCAAAAAAGAGGTTATTGACGACCCGGATCAGCTCTTTTTCCTGTTTTTTTCCGCTGTAAGTTTTCTTGTATGTTCTATAGCTGTAGCCATGTATGATTATGTATACTCCATGTGTTCTGATAAAATTGATTTATTTTGGTCCGAGTTTAATTAGATTAATGCTGTTTGCTGGCTTTGCTCAAGAAAGATGGCTGCTTTGGTGGATTTGGATCTCAACTACCGTCCGCCTTCGCCGGAGCCCGCCGCACCGGAGGAACTCCGGGGGGTAATGCTCAGCCAAGAACAACCCTTCCCCGATCAGGTTTAATCCAATTCTTTGCTTGACTTGTTTATAGCTAAGTTCTGGTTATTATTATTAATGGGGGAAAAAGTAAATTTGATTAGTGGTAGTTAGCTCGTTGTTCATAGCTAAGTTGTAGCCTTTGGACTTAATGGGGGATGAGATTGTCAGGTCTGTTGTGTTGTGATGTGATATATTCTGCTTGTATGGGCGTTGTAGATGGACTTGCCTAAGTTGTATTGGGCACAGACTAATCTCCCAGGTGGATCCTTCTGGAAGAAATCCAGTGATGCGGTACGGAGTAACACGCATTCGACTCATCAGCATATGATGGTAAGGAAAATAGTTGAGTAAAATTTCCACAGTTTGGTCCAAATTTGTCTTACTAAAGGAAGGTTTTTCGAGTCACAGATGAATTTTGATGAGGGGGGTAATTCAGATGCTCCCAGTAATTCCAATAAGCGCAAAAGGTGGTCCAATGTTGAGGAACGGAATATGGATGTTAAGAGTTCAGTCCGCAGAAAACCTGATGCTGGTGTGTGGGAGAAATGCAGTTATCGCAATGTAATTGATTTGGAGAAGCCAGCAACATCCGATGATGAGGTGGAGATTGTTTTTTCTTCTGGCTTTGGCAACCTTACCCGCCGCAATGGTATGTCTGAGGATGGTTCCTGCTGTATTTCGCCGGAGAATTGCTCGCTTGCAGAGTCTGATCGGTTATTGACAGAACGAAATGCTTCCCGTCTAAGTCATGGTGAGTTCTAGGATGTTTCTCCTTCCCTTGTTTATAATTCATAAATCTATCATCTTCTGTTGGCATGTCTCATGTTTAGTTTAATACTGGCTGGATGATTCACAGTTGTAAATAATAATAATATTTGAATGCAATCGTGTTACTGGCCATCTAGTAGTCTATTATTATACGACTATCCATGTAATGCAATCTTGTTACTGGTCAGCTAGTACAGTTTATTATTATACAACTATCCATGGATTTTACACATGCACCTATCAGTTGAACCATTGATGGAAAATAGTTATAGTCCAAATGAACTCATCTCATGTAGATTAGTGCCTTCTTGTCAAAGACGACAATACTGTTATATTGGTGTTCATTATCAACATGCAAATACATTTTAAAAATGAACTGACAATGTCTTTGCTAGACATAAATGCATTTTTTCACTAGAACAAATGATCTCTATGTGGTGATATGATTTTTTTCCCCATGAATGTGCAATTTTTATTTTCAAATATAGCCATGTTTGTACTTTAACAATTACTGTCTTTTCTAAGAAAGTTGTGTTGCATGTCAAACCCAGCGGCCGTATGGTAATATGAAATTTAGTTAGGGCCAACATAGAACAGGGATGAGAAATTAGTTGCGTTGTTCTACCCCTGAATGTATTTGTGCCCTAGCTAAAAATTTATAAACTTCTAGGTTTATTTTTCATTCCAATACCAATCTTTACAAATTCGAGTACTCTCACTGTAGCATCATTAATGCTTTGGACTTTTAGTGGATACTTACTAGTTTCTATTATGAATTTGTATGATATTTTGTTTGTTGCAATCTGAATGATAGTCCAACAAGATGACTTGCCCATGGAACATTCACATGACTATTCAAATTATGCATTTTCAGGTTCAGTTGGATCTAGTGAAACTCCAGACTGCCAGTCCCCTGCCAAACAAAATAACACTGAATCAAGGCATTCACTGATTGACCTAAATGTACCTCTAGAAGAAAGTCTTCATGTTTCCTATGCGCCTTCCCAAGAAATATGTTCTCCTTTAATTCTTTCTTCCTCATCACATCATGGAGATTTTTGGAGCAGCTCCAGTAAAGTTTTCCAAAAAGAATCTGGCTCTAATATTGAATCATTGAAAGAATCTTCCATCAGGGTGATAGCGCCCAGCTCTGCTGCAGACAGTTCAAGGGAAGTGGATGCTGCATGCTCAGTTCAAGGGAAGGGCCTTATTGACCTGAATGTGTCAATTGGAAGCATTGACATGCCATCAACAATAACCAGTAATTGCACAGATAAGGTTCTGAATAACGATGAAAGTGAAGGAACTGTATCCAATAATTCTTTCTCCAAGAAAAATAGCTTGCAAGCTGAAACTTTTAGGGAGCATGCAATTGTTGGATGCCGTCATCATATGTTAGCGAGCCAGGATGCCGATAACATGCTTCTCCCAATCTCAACAAATGATGAAATCAATAAGGTTCAGTCTCCAGATTCTGAAACTGTTAACTACAAACTTTTGATTTCAGAAACTCCTCAAGTTGATAATTATGTCTGTCCAAGACTGGGAGCATTGCATGATGGAGCATTAAATCCTCAGGAAACTGTTGGCATGCTTCAAGCTGAAACAGAAGAAGGTGACAAAATGGTTTCTATTGCAGCCGAAACACTTCTTTCCATTATCTCGGACAATTCGGCATGCGCTGCAGATTGCCCAGGAAGGAACAGTGAAACAGCAACTGAGGGTGGAAGTGATGATGAGCCTCTGCGTTTATCGGACTCTTACGAGGAAATCGTATTGAATCTAGAGGAGATCAGAGATGATGGGGAATCGACTCCTGTGATAGCACCAGATAATGATGGACCCTCTTGTGGGATCAAGCTGAGGAGAGGAAGAGGACTGAGAAATTTTCAGAGGGAGATCATGCCTGGACTTGTGTCTCTGTCATGGCACGAGATATGTGATGACTTGCATGCTATAGGATATGAGGTCAGGAAGACTCGATCGAGGAAAACCTGTGCGGATAAAGGTTCACCTTCAACTCGAGGAAGGCAGCCCAGGCGTACTTCCACTGCCAGGAACTGATCAGCAACATCTCAAGTCCATACCAGGATGGTATAAGACCAGGCGATTCAGAACATGAATTCTAATTCTAACCATGTGAATATTCATGTGTGTTAAGCCTAGTTTCAAACTCGGTTTGTTACTAGTCATTGAAATGGGGAGGTTTTTTCATTTCTTTTTTCCTTTATATCTCTTGGAACTTGGAAGTGCTGAGAACTGCTATGTTGGAGCTCTGTCGGCTTTATATTTGAGTTTAGCAATGAAGGCATAGTCATAGTGTTACAATGGTAAATCTTAGAAGCTAGCTTTTTCAGTCTTAAATCCGGTGTCAACGAAGGCCTAACAATGATAAGCTGGTTTCCGTAGCTTGAATTCTATCTTGAGTCGGTGAGAAAATAGTTTCCATAGGGCAAATAATTTTCAAAAATATCTCTTAACGTAGACTTCTCATTGGTCCAAAGTTGGTTGCTTGGAATGAATTGCTAGCTCGCATTGAGGGAATTGTTCTGTCTCAAGAACAGGATATCTTTTACTGGAACCTAACCTCGAATGGTCAGTTCTCGGTAAAATCCCACTATGATGCTTTAATATTCAAAAATATCCTCTTTGTGAACAGAAAACTGTGGAAATTAAAAGCTTCGTTGAAGATTAAAATTTTCTTATGGTACTTGCGACGGAGTGTGGTGCTTACAAAAGACAATTTAGCTAAACGAAATTGGAAGGGTAATTTGTCATGTGTTTTCTGCCATAAAAACGAGACAATCAAACATTTGTTCTTTGAATGTCGTTTTGCTCGGTCTGTTTGGTGTGTCCTTCATTTAGCAACCGGACTAAAACAACCTGTCAGCGTCGAACATTTGTTTGGGAATTGGCTTCAAGGTCTCGACAAAAATATGAAACCTTTGTTTCTGCTTGGAGCGGCGGCTTTGTGCTGGTCACTTTGGAATTGTAGGAATGATATGGTTTTTAACAAGAAATTCTCGATTTCTCCTTTACAGGTTATCCACTTGGCGGCTTACTGGCTCTCCAGTTGGGCTATTCTTCAGCGGGAGGATTTACAGGCGTGGGTCGTGATGAGTTCACAACTATTGGTGCAAGCGGCCAAGTCATTTTTCTCCCAGGCTCATGGGTGGCGGTCTAGTTTTCGGATTGTGGGTCACTAGATCGAATCTGTCTTTTGGGTGGCGGCCTTGTCTTCGATCTGTGAGTCACTACGTTATGTCTGTTTTTTTATGTTTTCTTTACTTTTCCTTTTTCCTCTTTCTTCATGGCTGTGTGCTTCAAGCAGAAGTCGGAAGTGTGCCAAGGCTTTGTATCTTCTTGATATACTGTTCTGGGTATTAATAAAGTTGCTTTCTTTATCGAAAAAATAGGGCAAATAATTTGTCTCATGGTTTACTGTATCTACCTCTGCAATAGATCTCAGGTGATTGCATCGCTGCCCTGTGGGTCAAATCAAATGCTGTCTGTAACTACTCACGATTATTAGGCTTGGGCTGTCCTGATGGTCCCAAACTTGCTGTCCCATGCAAGGCATTAACATTTGCCATGCCAAATTTCACACACGAGAAAAGGCCTTGATTTTCTTGTGGGTCGTTTGATCATCTTGCCATTGAGCCCACGTGGAAGTACAGAGAGTACCATAATGCCTAGTGTCACGAGACATCAGATCAAAGGCCAGCTCCAACTCCAGCTCCATGGAGTAATGCCATCTACTGAGACGAACATGTAAAATTTATGATGCATACAGTTATTTATCCTGACGCACACAAGTTCAGTCAGTCATGGGCTCATGGCAAGGCAGCTAAGACAAGAGACCTCGGAAAAAATACTGCCGCTATGTTCACCTCCAATTCCCAAGAATCCAAGTTGCAGCAGCTACGCTACTGCGTCACACATTTTACTGCAAACAGTCTGCAGCAAACGGCGTGCTGAAGACGAGGAGATCGATCGTCCTTCCGTAGCAACTCAGGCTTCGGGTTTTTTTTTTTTTTAAAAAAAGGCTATCCGTGTGAGGGCAGTCCTAACCCTCCACCTCAGCTGGTGTCTATAGAATTAATTACGCTGCCAACTAAACAAAAATCTGATGTGGCATAGGAATTAAGGAAGGGAGAGAAGGAAAAACAAAGAAACCGTGTCTCATGCAAGAAACTGGGTCGACGCGGGCATTAAGATGCAAGAAACGAGCAAAATCGGGGTTGAACGTTTCTGCGCGCTGATCAAGATGTGTTTGTGGTGCATGCATTGATTTATTGCTCTCTCTCTTCTCTAAACATTGCTCATGGAAACCATGAGTTAGGAAACTATACATTGGTTTATTGCTCTCTCTCTCTTTTAGACACTGCTCGTAAAAATCATAAGTTGAAACTGTCTTGAGTGGTATTGGTGTGCACTGCCAAGATATGCCGCAGTGTCGTGAGAAGACCCAAGGTATCACCATGATGGCCTGAGCGACTAGTAGTGTACGCTTTTATGGCCCTGCATTGGCCATCTATTAATAAAGGGAGGACATGGTCGGTGGCAAAGGCGAGTGCTCGCCACCCCCTGCATCATCGTTAGATTTGCTACTGCCGTCAGAGGGACATGCATCTCTAGCTAGCTCTCCAGGATCATCATGTCAGATCAGAGCTGGTAGTAGTCAAGAGGATCTGATAAAACCAAGCTAGTCAAAGCAGTATAAACATGCTTGATGAGTGTACTCCTGAACTGTTGTGTACTGAAGAAAGGCAAGTTATACCTATGCAGTGTACGGCCGTTTACTGCAACTCGTACCAGCACAGTGGCAATGCAGCATGATGGGAGCAGAGGAGGAATAACTGGTGTGGGCTCCAGAGATCCATAGATCAGAAGCACTCGTTTATTGCTGCTTCTGTTTGATCATATGGCGATGTGCAGTAATAAACCAGTAAGATCGTGTCAAGTCTTTAGAGGGAAGCCAAATCTATAGTTGTTAGTACACATAGAGTCACACTTAACCTAAGGATCGGCTTTCAACTAAAAAAAAAGGACAACTGAGTATTTTTTTTACAAGGTGACGTACATCACACGCAGGTAACACATGCATATATGTCTCTTACACACGTTAAGAAACTAATTTTTGTTGAATACGCATTGCATGTGTACCCATTTTTATTGGCGTGAGTGCACGGTTGCAGCCTTGCAGGTAGGCCAGCCGCTCGACTACATGCTTGACCAACCGAGCTAAGCTCGATTCTCAAATAACTGAGTATTTCGCACCCAATAGAATCACATTTTAGAACTTGCTATTACGTATAATACAATTGATTATGTGCCACTCTATATAAGATCCAAATTCAGACTTTCCTACTTGGAATATTTTTTTTCCATCCCCAACCATGGCAACACCGCTGCCCAAAACCCCCATCTAGGGTTCCCTTCGGCACAGCCACCAGGCCGTCGCTGCCTTGGGCAGGTTTGGACATCGCCTTCTTCATCTTTTCTTCTTTTTGACGGGCCATGGAGGCGGTGTTGTTTTGCTCCACCCACCTCGCCCGCTTCCCATGATCCCCTTCCCCTCTCTCCTGTCCGCCCGCTCCCATCTATAGGACCATAGCCGCCGCCTCCAACTACCACACCGTCGCCCGCCAGAGATGGTTGTCCGCGCTCATCCTCCACATTTGCCTGACACCTACCTCGCCGATGTGCTCTTCTTGCACCATAGCCCTCTTGCCTCCCTGGCTCTGAGAAGCTCGTGACGACGCTCGGGTATGGCCCATCTGAACTGAGCGCCATCAACATCACCACCATGGCCGGAGCAAGAAGGGGAAGAATGAGAGGAAGAATAAGAGGGGCATAAGAGCATTGTAATGCTTTCCCTCTCAATACAAACCGCATAAATTTTGAAGTAAGTGAAGTAGTAAGTAATTATTATCTACCATTCATTTATGTTTTAATATTTATATAACTGTCAAAAGAAAAGGCATGTAAGCACATCTCGAGACATAATTGTCTAGATAAAGGTAAAATTGTCAAAAAGTTATAAATCCTAAAGTACCACTCCATATAGTAGAAACAATGAATTGCTCTGTAGAGTGGCAAATTCTAAACTATCCCTTTGTGGAGTGGGAAAAAAAATAGATAACAGGAGATGCATGCGTGGTGATCTAGACTTCTGGTGTACTCCATCCAGTTGTAATAATGGTTGTTTTGGACATAGGTACAGCCTTAAATTTAAATTGTTAATATCTTTTTAAATATTTAAATTAGATATATTAAAATTATATATGTAGATTTGTCTAGAAAAGTACTTTCATAATATTATATTTTTATTGGATTTATAAATATATTATAATATAAATTAATGGTCAAAATTGTATTTTGGAGACAATATCGATACCTAAAACATAACTATTTATGACAGAAGAGAGTGCATCGCATGTTGTGATGTTCCCAACCGGCGCGGCACGATCAGATGCAAAGAGTAAATGTGATTGCGAGTGCCGCTGCTTGGATGGAGTTCATCTTCGTCGTCCTGACTGAATACTGAAATGAGCATAGTAGTACTGCAACAACTACTGGGTCGCTAGCTCATTCCTTTTCTTTTTCTTTTTCTTTTCTTTTTTGGAGCGATGTGTCAATAGCTCATTCAGTACGGAGTTTTGGGAGTGTCAGCAAGACCTAGTATTCACGGGACTGCAGCATGCTGCATGCATGTTCCCAAACAGAAGTTCTACTCACGGCAAATGCCACGAATTCAGGACACATATGAAACACTCCTAGGGAAACAGGCACAGTAATTCCATGCCCGAAAATTGAGGCAAGAAGAACAGAGCAAAATGTACCTGTCTTATCTATCTATCCACGGTTCCTATCTGCCCAACGCTTCATACAATCATACGTACAAAGGAGAGGAGGGTGGTCCAGTGATGCGGCCTGAAGTGTTGGCCACAGTGAGCTGGCCTGAGTGCTGAGGCATCAGGGGGGTCGCGCGCGCGTTAGGTGCCTCAGCAAGAGACATCGTAACATGCCAATAACTCAGACTCCCTGCAGCCGTACGTTCGAGATCCAAGAGGTAGGGAGTGAAAATCTTGCATCAACGCGTGGGTGGGACCTACCTGTCAGCCAGGACATGGCATGAACCATTGTTCGTGGATCGGTGATGATGATCGAACAATGATGGAAGGAACATAGCGACCTAAGTGATACAGAGGCTTCTGATGAAAAAGGTGATCCCAACTAGGCCTGGACGTTCGGTTTAACCGAAAAATTCGGTTTCGGTTCTCGGTTTATTTGGAAATTCGGTTATCTTGAAACTAAAATCGAACTGTGTTTGAAAATTTCGATAACCGACACTTCGGTTAACCGATAGTTCGGTTTCGGTTTTAACCGAATTAACTGAACTTGGCCAGCATACAGAATAAACAACAGAATATATAACTGAATGAACAAAGATCCAAATCTAACATGCGTGTTGTTTTCCAAGTAGCCAACATATAACAACACTACAACAGAATGAACATATTACAATCAAATAGCTGAATGTTTGAATTTCAAAACAGATAACACTTAAATATCAGCAACCTTACACAAACTTAGAAATTAAGTTTCAGCAAAAACATAACGGCAACATGTTTGATAAGGATTCGGCCCATGTCACGGTAGTTCGGTTAACTGATGGTTAAAACCGAATTAATCGAAAAAAGTCCGGTTATTCTATACAGCTAACCGAATCAACAATCGAACAATTTGGTTTCGATTTTTTCAACTTCGATTCCGATTTTAATGGTTTCGGTTTTCGATTTATTTACCCAGCCCTAATCCCAACTCTACTGATCGAAATTTGTTGGCACAGAATGGCCTCTAGTTTGTAGACCGGGAGGTGGTGTCTAGAATTAAAGCTGTCATCTTGTGATCGGCGTGTCATGTGATCGTGTCTTCAGCTTTTGTGGATAAGCATCTTATACCATGCGTGCACGAAATCATGCAAAGGTTCAGAATTAAAGAAGCGCTCTCGTGCAAGCTAATAGTAGTACCGTTTGCCACACCAAACAAACATCTTGTCATATCTACTACTAGAAAATTTTTCACGGTGTAATACGCCGCGCGGTCCGGTTTTCGTAGTTTTTTTTTTCCTCACGCCGTTTTAGTTTTTTAATTGTCAAAATAATGAGCGAAACGGCTGAAAGAACACAAAATTTTTCGTGGCGTAACACGACGTGCGTGCCGTTTTTTCGTAGAAAAATTTCTTTTTCTTTTCGGCGGTGATTTATTTTTTAAATCGTCGAAATAACGAATGAAACAGGGGTAAAATAGAGAGATAGAGCTGTAGAAAGACCTCTTTCGACGAATTATCTGGGGAAATATTGAAGACCGAGCTGGAAAACCGCGGTGGAGAAAAAGTCTAGAGGGAAAAGAGCGAAAAACTATTAGAGATGACAATATTCTTTTCGTCGAGTCTAACACTCTACGCGTTCGCCGAGTAATAATACATGTTTAAAAAAATCTTAGAGACTTGCGGCATATGCACATGTCGTTTTTTCGTAGAAAAATTTCTTTTTTTCTCAGCGGTGCTCTATTTTTTAAATCGTCGAAATAATGAGCGAAACGGCTGAAAGGATACAAAATTTTTCGCGGCGTAACACGCAGCGTTTTATTTTTTAAAATCGTCGAAATAATGAGCGAAACGGGAAAAAAATAGAGAGATAGAGTTGTAGAAATATCTCTTTTGACGAATTATTTGGAAAATATTGGAGACTGAGGTGGAAAACCGCGGTGGGGAAAAAATCTAGAGGGAAAAGGTTGAAAAAGCATTAGAAACGACAACATTCTTTTGTCGAGTCTAACACTCTACTCGTTCACCGAGTAATAATACATGATTTTTAAAAAATATCAAAGATAGAGATGGAAAATCGAGATGGGAAAAAAGTCTACACACATATTTCTGTTGACGAAAACAATTTTTCCCGCGAAAAACGGAGAAAGGACCTAAACGTAAGGAGCAAGGACCTGATTGTTACGTTTTTAGACCTGTTCGCTATCCTAAAAAATTAGAAAAGGGCTTCTCCGCGATTTGAATTTAACGGAAGGGTTTTTCCGTAAAATGGCGAGCGAGGGACCAAAATGCGAGAAACAGGAAAAAATCTTCCCCTCACAAAAAATCGCAAAGGACTTATTTGTAATTGATAGGGACCTATCCGTAAATTCAAGAAACGCGGGGTTTTTTTTTGCAAAACGCAAAAGTGACAGGTGGAGAGGCTCTCCTCCCGGCCATTCTCCCATGTTTAGTAGGGTAGTATATATTAAAAGGGCAATTCCTTATACACCGCTCATTGTCTCATTGACAAATGAGGCCTGACCCCATACGCTACTGACACATTCAGGGTTTTTTTCTAAAATTTCAGTGACATGTAAGAAATTAATCCTATATTAAAAGCTCATGGTATGTGTACTAGATTTGCTAAGAAAAAAGAGAAATAGACTAGAAATTCTCACAAAAATGCAAAACATCTAATCATTAATATGGTAGATCATAACTAAGTTAAACTATAGTAGCCTATGAATGTTATTATTTAAAGAAAAATATCTAAACTTCTATATATCTAGCGGACCTGAGTTATAATGGTTTAGATTAAAAGAAAGAGCCTATATCAAGTGCAATAAAAAATAACATAAAATTGGAATAAAAGATGAAAAGAAATTAGCCATTTGATTTTTATACAAACTCTAAATTCAAACCTATACATAGCTAAAAATCAGATAAAAAATGGGTTGGATTTGTATATGAATTCTAATCTAAAATATCTATCCATTAATCTGATGGATCCGAACTAAGTTGAAGTATAAAAGCCATTGGATGTTATTATTTAAAGAAAAACATTTAACTACCTATCTAGCATACTAGAGTTATAATGACATAGATTAAAAGAAAGGGTCTGTCATATATTTAGGCCCTCAATTAAAAGTCTATCACTTATTTGGGCCCTCAATTGTTCGTGACTATACTCTATTAATGGGCCTACAATACATAAAGCCTATAATGTATAGAACGAAGCATACCTTTATCTGTAGTTTCGTATGGTTGAGTGTCCAACCAGTTCAGTAAAGATGGTCAATAACTCTGCTTCATATTGATCATCCCTAACCAGTCAAATAGTCATCCGACCAGTGAACTGGTCAGAGGCAAGCGGTTATCCTCGCACATATTTCTGTGTGGACAGTTATCTGACAGATACACATAACTACCCAAAAGTTATCATTGGAAAAGACACCCTTTGACGAGAAGACACCTCTTAGTTACATAACGCTCCTATGTAGAACAACTATCACCGCTTCATCCAGCATAAAATAGAGAGCCTATCTATACCAAAAGGGAGAGAGTTCAAAGCATTAGCAATTAGCATTCGCAGTTAGGACAAATAGTTGTAATCATTCTGTAATTTGTATACTCTGTAGAGCCGCTTGGCTAATGAAAAAGCAATCCTATATATCGTTTTCTTCATTTTGTTTACTAGAGCCTACAATTATATTTTTATAAGCTCGATTAAGAGACCCTAGGTTTTAGACATCGATAGAATTCTAGCCTAAAACATCTAGCCATTAATCTGATGTACCCGAACTAAGTTGAATTATAATAGCCATTGGATGTTATTATTTAAAGAAAAACATTTAACTCTCTATCTAGCAGACTAGAGTTATAACGGCGTAGATTAAAAGAAAGAGTCCAAGCCAAAGTACAATAAAAATAATAGAAATTACCCATTTGATTTTTCATTCGAACTCCAAATTAAAACCAATAAATAGATAAAAATTGAAATAAAAAATTAGATACAAATTAGCAGTAAGATTTGTATTAGAATTCAAACCTACAACTAATATTCAAAATTAAATAAAAATGATAATAAATTAACTACTTAGATTAGAAGAAAGAGTCCGCACGAAGTACAATAAAAATAATAGAAATTTGGAATAAAAATAAAAGGAAATCATACATTTAACTTTCATACGAACTCCTAATTAAAACCAGTACATAGCTAAAATGTAGGATAAAAAAATAGAAATTAGATTTGTATATGAATTCTAACCTAAAAGCAGATATGCGAATTAAATAAAAATAACAATGCAAATTGACCAAAAATTCAGAATAAAAGAAATTAGTCATTTTTATTTTTATACAAACTTTAAATTAAAACTTGTGCATAATCGAAATTAAAAAATGATGAAAATTAGTAGGTAGATATGTATATAAATTCTAACCTAAAATTAGAATTAAAAATGAAATAAAAATAGCAAAAGAATAAAAAGAAAATTAGAGATTTTTTAATTCTGCACTAAGTGAAAATATATATTTTGGTTTTATTCAAAATTCAAATTGCAGAAATATACCAATTGGATAGAGAAAAGTAAGGTAAGGTGATTGATGTGTGTGTATATATGTAAATTAACTATTATATAATAAAAGTTGTGACAAGGTTTTTTTGGTTGCTAAGAAAATATAGAAAAATTCTCAAAAAAAGAAAACATTCTTACTCTATATTTCATGGAAATCCACGGAATAGAGAGATTAAGAGGGTGATACATCGATGGGGCGTTCATTTTTTTTATACCGATATAAGCAATGTGATATGCATTAAAAGAAAGAGGCGAGCATTGCAATAATAAAATTAAGAAATGATAATATAAATAGAAAATGTTATGTTATGTTACATTTAGTGATTTGCTATGTTACATTTACTGATTTGGGGAAGAAAAGTTTTGGTCGCATGTGATAAGTGTTGGAAACGGAATTAATACATTTTTTCATATAATATATAATATTAAAATATCACCAATAGAGCTCTGTAACTATCTATTTTCTAAAATGTAAAATCACACATGTATTATTAAGTTGTCTAAATATGCTCTAAGGATAATACACACAAATGCACGAGTCAGCTTCCTAGTTCAATAAAAATGTCATTGCAACATATGTACCAAAATAGTTAGCAGGATCTTGTAATTCGTCTCTCTCTCTCTCCGGAAAAAAGAGTGGAGATTATGTAACGCGTAAGCTCACGAGGTGAGCCTCCTGTACAAGTGTAGAACACTACAATAGCAAGGGTCCAAGGAGCTAGCTATCATCCAAACACCTTTTTCCTCTAGAAACCAGACCACGAGCCCGGAAACTTTGTGCCTGACCTCTGAAGATGTTGCCAACTTCCTTTTATATCCTACCTGCCAAATCCCTCTGGTCACAGTAACCTCACCTTCGCTGCTAGCTAATCATGTGATCATGCATGTCAAACAGCGACGAAAGAACAGACGAACCCATGGCAATTGCAGGAAGGAGAAGAAAACACACGCTCTGTGACGAGAACCCTTTAAACCAACGGCGACAAACCTCTGCGCTGAAAAGGAAAAAAGAACCATAAATTTTGCTGCATTGCAAGGTGTTGCTGAGTCTTCTGAATTCTGCTCGCTCTGTTTCAGAGCAGAAGCAAAGAAAAGAAGCAGAGGTACATGTACATTAACATTGCATCCATCCATGCAAGCAGGACAAGATCACAAGAGTTGTTTGAATCAAAAGGTGAAAGCGAAAAATGTTTCTATACCATTTGAAGATTCATCAAAGCAAAAGAAAAAAAAAAAAGCTCTCTTTTTCTGTTTTACACACAGGCTGCAGCTCTGTTACTACGTACTACTGGCACCCTGCCCTGCCGCTCCAGAAAGCAAAACAAGAGACAAAAAGATGAGGCGGTGAAGAGAAGTGAAGCCTAACGATTAGTCGTACTAGTAATCAACAAGGGGTTAAGTACGGGTGGGTTAACGTTAGCTAACGGTGGTTAATCAATGCGCGGTCTGGAGCCATGGCTAGACTTTGTAGATGACGAGGAAGCAGGGGAGCACGGCGCGGCTGTCGAGGACGATGAGCTCGCCGTTGCCCATGTCGACGGAGTCGTAGTCGGAGGCGTGGCGCGCCTGGTCGTGCGCGGGCCGGACGCGGCCGGCGATGACGCGGCACACCAGCATTGCCCTGCGGCCGGGGCCTGGGCCGGCGCTGGCGTGCGCGGCGCCACTGCCGGCGAACGTGCGCACGGCGGAGCCGGCCGGGCCGAGGCGGCAAGTGGCGACTCCAGCGCCGAAAACGCCGCCGGAGCTCGCGGACGCGGCCGCGCGGCACTGGAAGCGCATCATCTCGTTGCCGTCGGCGCCGCACCGCGCCGCAGCGCCGTGCGCGCGGGCGGCCGCCCGGCCTCTTCGAAACGCGCCACGGCCCGCGCCGCGCTGTGCACCCGGAACAGCGCCTCCACGGCCGGCTCCGGCGCCCCCGCAGCTCCCCACCCCGACGAGAAGATGAGCTCCACCACCCGCCGCGACGAGTGGCCCTCCGGCAGCTCCGCCATCGTCAGGAAAGCAGAGCTCGCCGGCGCCGCCGGCGACGGCATAAACGCGGACGCCATCTGCTTCGGCTTCTTCTTGGGCCTGGGCCTGGGCTCGTGCTGCCGTTCCTGCGCGGTCCTCCGCCTCTCCCGGCGCGGCTTCTGCTTATTGGCGTGCCGCACGAACGCCACCGAGTCCCTCACGTCCGCCGCCGCCGCGCACGATACAGGGAGCAGCGGCATCGGCGGCTGGGGCTTCTTGGTCGGAGACGGCGCCACGACGGCGTCGGCCACGCCGTATGACCTGCAGCTGAGCGAGCGCACCCACGCCGTCGCCATTGTGACGGCGAAGGCAACTTAGGCAGGTAGCTCAAGAAAAGAGCAGAGCAAGAGAACCGCGCGCGCTCAAGGGAATCGGCGTTTGCGCCGACGCAGAGCAGAGCAAGACGGCGGCGGCAGCTCAGCTGCTGTGCTTGGGTTTGGTGGGTGGTGGCCGCGGCTGGCTGGCTTTGGCTCCGGGCGTTATTATGGGGGCGGATTTATTTGCCCCTGCCCTGTGCTGTGGGGCACCGTGTAACTCACTTGCTCCAGTCTCGATCTTCTCTACTATCCGCCACCTACTCGCAGTGGTCGGTCATGGATGACATGTGGGTCTTTCGACGAGGACCCACACGTCGTGACTGAGGGTGAGGTCGTTGGGGGTGGAAGATGATTGGCAAGTACTGGGAGTTAGTAAGTAGTACTGCAGCTTTGAGCTGGTCTTGAGCTGTGAATTGATTTGGGTTTATCTTTTTGAATTTGGTTTGAGGGGTTTTTTAATATTTTTTCTCGAATATATGTTACATAAATTTTGAAGCAAGTGAAGGGGTAAATAATCACCATCTTATTTATTTATTCTTTAGTATTTGTATAACTGTGAAAAGAAAAAAGTATGTAGGCTAATGATTTTGGGTGGATGGGAGTTTGGGCCCATGTTGAGTGGAAATCCTCGGATCAGGGGTGTGAGGCTGTGAGCAATGATCGTTTGGATTTGGATGCCTTGCTGCCTTCAGGAATTCTCTTCACTTTTGCTGCTTATTACAGTAGCTCTCTTTTAGTTTTCCTTTGCTTTTCTTTACTACTCTTGTTTTTTTTTTCTAGAGCTTGTGACGGTGGCCGGTGGCGGTGGGTGCTTGCCTTCTTTTGATCTGATCATGGAGTTCAGTCCTTTCTTTCTTGCAGCTCTGTGGCACGCGCTGCTCTATTTGTGTTTTCGATTTTTGGGCATCTACAAAAGACGCTTCTCTTTTTGTTATTTCCGCCTCTCTTTTTTGACCTGCTACTTTGCTAGTGGATACTCGTGTTACCTGCGACGCACTAGTGCCTAAAACTCTCTCTCTACGTGTGTGTGGGTGGGAGGAGGAGGGGGTGGTTGGGTGGGTGGGGAAGACCAAGCACAGAAGACAGAACACTCTGAATTTCGAAGGGTAGTGCATACTAACAACACAATTTACTGCGCGTCCAAAATTCTTTCCACTTTTCGTATAAGTAACAGCATTCCTGCCCATTTTCCTTCGGTTGGGTATCATCATTTCTGTTTTTGGCGTTGCAGGAGTAGCAGCTAGTAATGCTGTCGTTTTGGACATCGATATAATCTTCAAAACACAGTCTTGACCACTCATTTCTATTATAATATACTTATAAAACCTAATAAAATTATAATATTATGATAGTATTTTTCGATACAAATCTGCACATATGATTTTTATGTATCCAATTTAAATATTTAAAAAATTACTAATAGCGAAAGTTTTAAAAGTTTAACATAATTATATCTAAAACAACAACTATTTAGGATTGAAGGGAGCGCTGCAAATGAGATCAGCAGATACTACCAGTCTACCGCATTGGGCATGACTGCATGAGCATCTGACTCGCGCAATGTCAGCAATGCAGCGTGCGAATGACACGACGGTTAGCACGTGTCGGCGTTGACCGCCGAAATAATCCCCCCAAAATTAGAACTTAAACCGTCGGTTTGCTCCTCGGAACATTCACATTCACGTTACACATACCTACACACACGCAGTTGGTCCCGAGAAGAGAGACAGTACCTAAATTGTTTAAGCGCGTATTGTTTCTGTTAACGCCATCCGATTAAGAATAAAAAGGTTCGCATCCCTCTCGATTGAACTCATTTGTTTACGGCCTTCCCAGTGCCGATATTGCATCACTTGAAAGATCACAGAATAGCTCTTTTTTATGTACACCGTCTACTCATTGAGCCTGATCAATAAATTAATTTAGACCACACACCTCCCTCTCCCCTCACCTCCCACGTCCATCCTCTCCAAATGTGTAGGTAGACTAGACACAACCCTTCTCACTAATGCAGTTTTTAACGATGTCTTCTTTTGTTAATTTTTGTGTTTTGAATACATGTCATTTTAGGTTTTAAATACATGTCACTCTATAATTTTGAGACGACATTTAAATATTTTTCCCTCTGAATAGAGTAACATACACAATTTAAGAGCAAAAAGTGAACTAATGAAGGGAGATCATTTGGACATTTCTATACATACCTTTGTTGAAATACAAAATACTAAAACGTTATCTATTTAGGAACAGAAGGATTTTGTAGTAGGACCAGATTGCATGCGTGTAAACAGCTGAGGCATCTCGTTTGTCAACCACTTCTCCTTAACACACTCAATGCAAAATCCTAAAACGTCATCTATTTAGGAACGTCATCCTTATGCTGTGGAATATTGTGCTAGTACCAGAATGCAGCTGTGGCATCTCGTTTCGTCAACCACTTTGCCAACTGCAAAGCCATGACTAGTTTAATTAGCACTCATGATCCTGGTAAGACTTCGTTTACATGGTTGACAAGTGGATTCCGGTTGCATGCTGAATAAATGTGTGACGTGAGATAATCTTGGCTAGTTTCCCTTGCACAGGAAGAGACAAAGAGCCTGGAATCTCTGAACCGACGGCAGCTTAATGCATCGCCATACACGAAACGCGCAGCTAACATACACACGAACACCCCACGTTTTCATATTAGCTAACCGATCGTCCGCTTAAAAAAGAGATGTTTTTGTTGCGTGCGTGATCTCGCTTACGCTCTTAAAAAACGTGTTAGTTTAAGCGGGCTCTGATGCCGGAAACCAGCAGAGAGAAGCTTGATTAACAAACTAATTACTTGACTTTCTTTCATTTCGCTGCCTTTGAGATGCTTTCCAATATAGATTAGCCATGCCATCATTCCAAGACGAGCGGCAGAAGAGACATCGCAATCTACCCTAGCTAACTCTCTGCCAGTACCGAGAAAATAAAGCTCATGAGGATATGATAGCGCCCAATGAGCTACAGCGAGAACTCATTCCCAAATCCATCTCCATCTCCTTCCATTCCCCAAAGATCTCAACGAATCATTGCATTTCAACATCGAAAAATGGCACAAGGTATTGCAAGCTCTCGATCGAGATATCGTTGCCGCCGATGCTTCCAGCCATTCACGCCAAGTTTAATGTGTACTGAAGCTCTGAAAGCGGCCTTTCAACTTTCAGCACACCTAACTTGCACGAGTTCAATCTCTGATAACTTCAGAGTGCAGGCTTATCCAAAATTCTAATTAAAACAGATTGATTATTAAAGACCAGATCACGGGTTAGCTTGAATTATAGCTCTTGTCCCTGCAGAGGAAGCCTTCTTGCTGAGGATAGTTAATTACTGACTGATGTGCAAGTCAGATCAATGTTATCTGTTACGGCCACCTAATCTGCAGTTTACAAGCAGAGCAAGTGTTTGCTGGGAGGAGAATGTGTGTATGAGGTGTTACATCAACATCGATCAGGAGTTCAGGATGTTGCAGCTGCACCAAACAGACCGACTTACAGACTGATGCCAGCCATTGCTCTATACTCATACCAGTGAGTAGTGTCTTTGCTTTTGCTTGGCACCCAAGAGATCTTGCACTAGCTAGCTGTAGCAGCATATACTATTTGATCAGCTCCTATGGAGTACAGACTGTACTACGTCCTAGTCTTGGGTTGTTGGATCGATGCTTCTGCACTTCTGCTTGCATCTGCATATGTTAGTTAACAAGGTTGCTTTACTGTTCCCAGATTACACTCCTATTTTCGTTTCGGACGTAGACCCCAACAGAAATGCACTTCAAGATCATAAAAGTATTAGAACAGAAATGCACTTCAAGATCATAAAAGTATTAGAACTTGATTAAAAAATTACGCATTATTTGAAGTACATAATGACAGATGCTTAGACAGAAAACGGAGAATTACTATCCGTTTCATCCCTAATAATGATTTGCATTTGCAGAAAAATGACTGATGTGTACGTGTAAATGGAAGATACATGGACATCGATCGATGTCAGGTAAGACAAGACACATCCATCGTCGGGAAACGGGGAGAGCTTTCTTTCTTTTCACGGTAGACATGGGCGGTAAAACGAGTAAGGGGTAAGAAAGTTGGCAGCTCCACTAGCAGTGCAACAACGTACCAGCAGGTCAGTCAGGTGGCAAAAGGCCAACAAGAAAGGCACCAACTTTTACATTTTTGGCAGAAGCGAGGGAGGGGGAGCAAACGCAAGAGGGCAGCAGATGGGATGGGAATATTCAAAGATAAAAAGAAGTGAGATGATAAAAAAAAAAAGAGGAACGGTTAGAGATTGAGAGATGCCAACAAAAGCAGAGCCTCGAAACAAAAGAGACGAGGACGAAAGGTAGAGAGCTGAGAGCACGAGAGTTTGGGAGTAGTTCTACTTCTACAGAGTACGTGTAAAGATGGGCTTTAAATTTCGCGCCACTGCCTCTTGGCCCAGTGGTGTCGCCATTGGAGAGCAGCAGCCGTAGTATTGGGACATGTATGGAGATGGCTTTGGATTGGAGAGGGTTTGGGTTTTCGAGGACGACGGTCTGTGGGCCGGCGGCCTCCGTTTGGGAGGGGGACAGGGGAGCTCTCCTCGCCGGCACGCGTGTAAACTATAATAAACTCGCTGCCTGCCTCGGAATTCGAGCTAACTTTTTGGGAGTGTTTTTGTTGGCCCAGCTAGCGCTGCTAAAGTTAGTTATACCTTGCCTGCATTAAGCAAGGAGCGGCAGGAAGATGCTTGCACGTTCTTGGTACCGCTCCTAATCCTAGAGCCACTTGTACAGTGCTATCCGTACTGGTTTGTATCAACCAGACAATATACTCTATATAACAAGCACTGAGATTGCCGAGCAACCGCCGAAGCCACCTGTCACTTGGTAGTTTTTGCAAAAAAGTCCCTCCGGTTTTTTGAAATTACGGATAGATCCCTGTGTAATTTTCTGTGAGACAAAGATTTTTTTTCCCTTCGCGTTTGGGTCCCTGGCGCGGCATTTTTCGGAAAAGCCTCCCGTTAGTTTCAAATCGCGAACAAGCCCTTTTCTAATTTTTCAGGATAGCGAACAGGTCCAAAAAAATAACAAACAGTCCCTCGCTTACGTTCGTGTCCTTTCTCCGTTTTCTCAGAAAAATATTTTCGCCAAGAAAAAACCCGGGAAAAATGTTTTCGCCACCCAAAAAAACTGGAAAAAATGTTTTCACCACCGAAAAACGCGGAAAATTGTTTTCGCCACCCAAAAACCGAAAAAATATTTTACGCAAAAAAAAATTCCGGAAATTTTTTCAAGACCAGAGAAATGTGCAAAACTCTATGTCTAGACTTTTTCCTTAACTCGATTTTCCATCTCGATCTCGATATTTTTTAAACGTGTATTATTACTCGGTGAACGCGTCTAGTGTTAGGCTCGATAAAAGAAGATTATCGTCTCTAATAATTTTTCGCCCTTTTTCCTCTAGACTATTTTTGCCCAGTGGGTGGTTTTGCGAACATAAAAAAATGCATCCGGTCCCTTCTCCACCGATTATTTCAAAAAAAAAACCTGCAGTTTCGCAAATTCGATTTACAAAAAAACTCATACCAGATCTGCAGTTTTGCAAATTCGATTTGCAAAAAAACTCATACCGGACTTTCCCCTCGCGACGCGGCATTCGCGCGCGATTCTACCTAGTATTTCTGATCACCACTATTTTTTTCATGAGAAGATAAAGATCTATGTAGATTTCGGATAAGCAATTAAGCAGTAAGTATTGTTCATAGTTACTGCATTCAAAATCTTTTGACTTGTCAATTGGAGCTCTACATCTCCATGAACAATTACATGGACGTTCCACCGAGAATTATAGCACTCATTTGGGGAGCTGTAGCAGCTATAGCCTTTTATAAGAAACTATTTGATAAATAGCTAATTTCTGTAAAAACATATTCAACCTAGCTTTTAGCTTTTACAAGTTATATATGACTTCTAAAGGCTGTTTGGTTTGCTTCCAATTGTTGCCAATGTTTGCCTTACCAAATTTTGGCTAGATTTTCTTCTCCATTGGCCAAATTTGGCAACCCTAGTTCATTTTTTTTGCCAATTATTGGCTACCAATTTGGTGATTAAATTTTTAGCATGCTAATTTTTGGCAAGGTTTGATTTGGCAAATTTGGTCTTAAACCAATCAACCCTTTACAAAAAACCATTTAAAAATTAAGTACTAATTTCTCAAAAACTGCGACTGGTTTAAAGTCTCCAAGTAGGTTCTCAATCCCCTATAAGTAAATGCAGGGTGCTCATCTCCTTCCTACCTCAGGCCTCGAACGAAAGAAAGAGAGAAAATGTCATATCAGCGGCGAAATTTGTTCTACGGCAGCATGCACGCATGCCTCTTAACAGCAGAATAAAATCCGTACAGGCTAACGGGCCTCACCTCTTTTAACAGGCGAGCTGCCATGTTTGTCATGGATCTATCAGCAATGCAGCAATTTCCTTTTGCCTGCCTCTCTGTACAAATCCCGTCAGAGCATGCAGCAGCACGGGGTAACATGCGGCTAGCTGCAACACGCACTGTTCATCACCAGATTATATTTATGGATCGAGTACGCAGTACTAGTTTACTGCTACACGGAGCAAGTATCCTCATTTGACGAAGCTATTTCCGAGGACAGCTTAACTAACCTGAAAAATACACTTGCATTCAGACAAATGGCAGAAATCAGAATAGTAAACGTACGTGTCATGATGAGAATATACATGTAAAGCTTCATCTCACACCTAGCTCTAGCAGTACGTTGTCTGCGGCACAATTATTGGGTTCGTCAGTAGTGAATCACAGAATCTTTCTTTGATCTTGTACAGCCTACGCGGTATGAAGCGAAGCTTTCAGAGAGACGCTGCTGTGCTGTCCACTTGTAGGCTCGAAGCTGCATGCTGGATCGCAGCCGCACATTGAGAGGCCCAGGGCGTTTTTCTTTTTATTGTCCAACGCAATCGTCATCATGAGGGATTCGACGGTGCTGGAGCTGGACTCGAGTTGATCTGCAAGGAAGGAAAACTGCTACAGATCATATAAGCATCAGCAGAGCAGAGCTGTTCGCCGTCAGCACTCGCACATCACATGCCATTCAGGTTCTCTCTGCTTCAGTTTTCTTCTTCCTTTTTGTGATCCATCAACGATGAATAGCTAGTATTGCCAGTGTTGGGCTTGGGCCTCATCTGTAGACCCATCTCTGCTTGTGAATCCCAGAAGGACAAACCGTAAATGAAAGGATCCTTGTCCTTGAGTTGTGGTACTGTACTACATCGACAAACCACGGCCGGTCATAGCCAGACATCGCCGAGCTGGCTATGGTACCATGCATCATACTGCTCATGAATTTCTTGGAAACGTACGTGCCGGTCGATCGAGAGATCGCTGGCAGCAAACAGAAGACGTAAGTACGACGAATTAAGTCACTGCTCACCATGCATCAGCTAGCTCCAATCATACACCATTCACAGGGTGAAAGGCTGCCAAAAAAAAAAAAGGGCGTGCATGCTCCGATATTGACTGGAACGATCCATCGAGGGTCCTACGTATGATTGGCTAGCTACTTTGGACTGGGCTAGCTATTGGGTTTAACGGGTTATTATCGAGATTCTTTCAAAATTGACATAGTTTGATATAAAATAATTTTATTTATCATTTAACTGGTTATTTTAAATTAGAGCTAACAAATCACTGTCAAACCAAGACTCATTAGCATTTCTTTGCTTGAAAATAGGCTCATTTCAATTTTAAATTCATTAACTACTGTGATCGACACAACTTTAATTTTGGATAGCGTGAGTGCATGACTTGGTGGTCATATGCTACTAATCCACCATCCTTTCAAACGAAGAAGAAAGGAACGTTAGTTAGCTAAGCTAGACTGGAGTCTGAGACATGGACGCGATCGACAAAGCAGCAAGTACGGCGCTCACATGGGGTGTGATGACTGATGAGCGTGCTGAAGAGACGCGTCGATGCGTCATGCATGCATCCGACCTGTTTGCTTGCTAGATTTGCTGATCCATTGGCCGTCGTTAATAAGCTTTATTCCGCGACGATGATTGATCGACGATCGAGCACGTTTTTATCGGACGGTCATGGCGTGCGGCTTCGCTACTGTGCATGCACGCATGCACGTGAGACCGCGAGCTCGCTCTGTTTGACCCGACTTTTTGGTGGTGGCCGGGGGTGCATGCGAGCATGTGGCTGGGTTTTGACCAGATGTTCTGCGTGTCGCTGCGACGTCGTAGTCGTAGATCAAGCAGCCTTATTGAAGGTTGCATGCGTTTTCTGGTTCGAAGGCAACGGTGCATATGTACATTTAGACGCATCGACCATGCTGCTGCCCCGGCTAGCTGTTCCGGTGTTTGTTTGTTGAAGGAGTATGGTCATGTCTAGACCAGTCATGCGTGGACCACTTATCTGGTACTAAGGTGTCGTACTGGTAGCAACAGAACTCGATCGGTACTTCCCTTGTACACATCTCAAACTCTCAGTGTCGTTAAGCCACGTGAATTCCTAGGTTTTGACAAAGAATGGAGGCCGTGCCAGTGGCTGCCCAACTGTGAGGCAGGCCCCACTCGCCAGCTAACCAGACCGCGCGCACAGCACAGCTGCACCGCATCGGTTGAATTTAATCACACCCGCCGGACGCGGTGCGACGCGACGTTGCGCGTCCACCCGACCAACCAGACCCGGACGGAGACGGACGCGGACCCAACCCAGGCGCACGGCACGAACGAGCACCGACCTTTACTGACACCCAGTACCACCCAGACCAGAACGAGAAGTAAATTTCACAAAATCAAGTTATATTTTCATAAATTATAAAAATTACACATTTTAACCTCTATTTTATGAAACTATAAATTTTAGGAGATCATATGTCACAAAACTACAGGTTTTAGAACTAATCATTTCTTGTAACAGGTTTTACAGTGTGGATCCACACGGCGGCAGCCTCTTGTAACATGTTTAACAATATGGGCCCATACGGCAGGCTCACGTGTGAGTGAAACAGGAAGTGTGCGTGAGGCTGCTGTGTGGATCCACGCTATTAGAGCCGTTAAAAGAAACAACCAATTTAATAACCTTAGCTTTGTGAGACAATTTGTTTTAAATCTTTAATTTTGTAAAATAGGAACTAAAACCTGTATTTTTCTAATAGTTTATACAAGAAAGTTTTGTGAAATTTACTCAATTTTGAACTTTTCTAACAACTCACAATCTTTTTTTTTTTTGCAAATCTAGTCCCACTACAAATAAATCTCTTTATCTCTCTCTCTATATATAAACAATCGGTGATATTAAAGGCACTTCCTTCTCACATTAATCGGAAGAAAAAGAGAAAAATATCTACCGGTTATTTTTGTAGGGCCAGATTCTAATGGTATAGATTAATCATATATAACAAATATAATTGTATTTCAATTATTGAAAGGATCTCCATCACTTAATTTGGTGGGGCCAGATTATAACGGTGCAGATTAATTATATATAAATACAGTTATATAGCAAATACAATTGTATTTAAATAATTAGAAGTAAAATTGTATATCAAAGACACTTATATTATAATATCTAAACGCGCAGTTGTGCGGGTAATTCTGCTAGTTTGTAAAAATAGCTGTCTCATCAGTATGAAAGGCTTGCCAGGCTTGGGGAGCTTGGTAGGTTTCCGTGCCTGAGGCAAATGAGACCCACCTTATTACCACGCTCTTCTAGCTTGGATGAAGCTGTTACCAAGCTCATAATGCTCGATAATAGTTCTACCAAACTCTCACTACTCGATAGCTTCTTAAAAATTTACTAAGCTCGCTATATACGGTAGATGACATGTATCACTTGCCGTACGGTAGAGAAAAAGACTAGTTTTATAAATCTATCCAGAAAAGGCTGATTTGTAAAATATATCGATGAAGAGATTAGAAAAACCACGGCTTGAGAAGCAAGCAGTCCGAGGCCACTGACATACTGGACCCGCAGGCCAACCGCACCAGGCAATTTTTGCCAACCGCGCCATCCCACTTCCCTTCCCTTTTTTTTAGCACGAGCCAACAGAAGAGAACGTGACAGCGACGCAGCGAGGAGAGGAAGGAACGCGCGCGCGCGCGCTTAAGATGCCATCCGTTTGAGCCAGTTAAGTCCACGAGGCGAGCGAGCGAATCCTGCGGAGCGAAGCGGAGGCGAAGGAGGCGTTAGGCACAAGGCCGCGCGCACCAAGCCCAACTCGTCTCTGCTCGTGGCCACAAAGCCGAACCGAATCCACCTCGTGGAGGTGGAGGCGTTGCGAGCGGACTAAACAAATCCAAATGGAGGCACCGGCGCGAGAGGGAGGGAGGGATCGAGAGGAGGGGGGGCGGTGATGCGGGCGAGGGAGATGCACCCGCTCTGCTGCCTCGCCGTCGACTGCTCCGGGGGCGGCCTCGCCGCCGGCGATAGCTCCCCGCCTCCGCCGCTGCTGCGGGCGGATGATGCTTCAGGGGCGGGGGAGGCGCCGCCGGCGGTGGCGGGGGTGCTGTACAAGTGGACCAACATCGGCAAGGGCTGGCGCCCGCGCTGGTTCGCAATCCGCGCCGGCGTGCTTGCCTACTCGAAGATCCGCCGCCGCGTCGCCGTGGAGCCGCCGCCTGAGGCCGCCGGAACAGGCTTGAGGCTGATCGGGGGTGTGGCCCGTGGCGGCGGCGGGGAGCAGCCCATCGGATTCGTCCATCTCAAGGTGACGCAGTCGCGCTCATCCCCGTCTCGTCACGTTTTTTTACCTCCATTTCTCGTCTGCTACGCAATGATCTCATCTCATCGCTCATAGCTTAGCTTCGACGCAACTGCTAGTACCTCGATTCGTCCCCAAATTAAGCTCGAAACAGCGAGCAAATGGTTCGTTCAGCCGCAACGCATTTCATCATCAGGCGAACGCTAGTATTTCTCCAGCAATTTAGCTTAGAATTTTTTTTGATCAAGTAGATACGATTTTTTTGGGGGATGAATTAGAGACGAGTTCGTGTGCCGCTGCCGCGACCGCTCGGTTTCCGCGTCGCATCGGATCTGATCGGAACAGTCCAAAAGATGCAGCACAATCGCGACGTCACCCTCCCCCTTACATGTACAATGGTACATATATATATATATATAAATATATACATACATACATAAATATTACTACACCTGGGAGTAAAAGATATATATAATGTAGGATTTTAGATAATGTGAAAGAGAGAGAAAACTGTTATATACTATTTAACAAACGGTCTTATAGACTTACAGACAGTTTTTTAATTAGATAAAAAACCATTATAGATAGTTTGTTAATTAGATAAGAAACCATTATAGATAACTATACAAACGATATGATGTATGAGTTATTTTTAATACTGTATATAGATGATACGAAAATATATTATAGATAGCTACCCCTTGTACTACTGTATACGCCCTGAAGCGAAGCTGCGCTCCTAACCTGGTTCACGTAGCCCCGTGCCCCACCAATCCCAGCCGAACATCATCACGATCTGCGGCAGGGATCACTTGCAACTGGAGACGCTCGCATTGGTACAATGGCTAATGGCTATCAATCGCTTGTCGGATAAAGAGATGCCTTGCTTGGATTGGAGCTTGGCCTTTTAACAGTCTTTGCATCGACTTGCTACAGCGGCTCCCTTGTCGTCGCGTGCTCAGGGGAAGGGAAGGAGGGGCCGGCGAGATGCTTGCGCACGCGAATAGCTGGCTCCCAACTGGATTTTGTTCAAACGGACCGATCACTGATGGCTTGGAGCCTCCTCTGGTTGTGTCGTATTGCATGTCTGCGAGGTGTTGGGAATGTGAGGTGGTACGGAGCACTCTGTCCGTAGCCATTTAAAGGAGCGGGCTGGGAGCTTTTACGCCTCGCCTTTTTCGTCCCCTGAATAACCGGTCTTGCCTGCTGCTTCAGTCAGCGGGATTTATGTGCGCTTTTCTTATAGGTGACCAGGTTCTTAGCTAGACGAAGGAATGTGAAATGACATGGCATTGCAGTGCTTGGAGGTTCCAGAGTTTATTTGGGGATATGGCTTCCAAGAAAACGATCTTTTAACTGTTAGGTGCTCAATTGTGGGATTTTTACAGTGCAGTAGACTAGACTGACAAGATGTTTAGTCCTACAAGTGAAATATTTGCTATTGTCATGTGTAATCAGTTTATAAATCTGTAAATAGCATAATGCATCACAACACCAACCAATAGTTGGCCTGCATTTAACAGAAAGCCTTGTACTTTGGTTTGAGTTGCCATTCTGGTTGCTGATTTCGTATTTCTTTTGAACTGTTTGTAGATCTCATCATTTAGTGAGAGTAAATCAGATGACAAACGGTTCTATATTATTACTCCGACCAAGACACTTCAGCTGAGGACTGGATGTGCGAAGGACCGTGTGGCTTGGATTGAAGCACTTGTTTCCGCAAGAAGTCAACATTATCTTGTTGGGGGTTTACCATGTGACCAGAATGAAGGATCATTTTCCACAGAAAAGCTTAGGAATCGCTTGCATTCTGAAGGCGTTGGTGAGGCAGCTATTAAAGACTGCGAGCAGATTGTTCATTCAGAATTTTCACAGTATCACACACAGATGAAGCAACGCTGTGAAGAATATTTAAGCTTTATTGGCAGTCTTCCACGGGAATTCGAGGTAATGCTTCCTTGGAACCTAATAGGTAAAATAGCCAACCCATGAATTTCCCATTCACTATACTATTGCTTGAGGGTTATTCTGACCAAATTTTATGGGATGAATAAGTGGCATAAAAATTGCGTAGTTCCACTTTAAAACTGTATATCCAAGGGATTTTCTTAGTTGTGCCAAAAGACTATCGGATGTTTCTGTTTCATATGATTAGCTTCCTTGTATTCCCCTGGTGACAATCAATATCAGATTCTGGCCAACTTTATTTTGACCAATATTAGTTATACATGAGAAGTTAAACCATACTAATTGTAAGCCAAAATATACGACGAATCACTAGTAAAAGGGTTGTTTGGAGTCTGGTCTTGAAGTCAAATAATAAATTGGTGGTATGCTATCTGGTGGCCCGAAATCATCTGCTGATAGACTGTATTCTTGTAGGTGGTTAATTCAGGAGATGCAACTATTACGGAGAAGTCACAGTCTCAGTTGTTCAAGCCTGAGTATTCCAGCTCTGGAAAATGTAGTGGTACTTGATTTTCTTTTTAGTTCTCCTATTTTCTTATGACAATTATGACTAGCCTGACTGTTAATTGCACATTTTCTCACACAACTGATGGTAGACTACTTTTTCATGGCTGGTGTTTCTGGACACATTTTCCTTGATAGCTTCATTTGATCATGATAAAAACATTACAAGTATTGTTATTGGTTTTCTATCATGGCATCTTGAAAATAAATGCCAAGTACTATTTAGTATCAATCAAGCATCAATATTTCAGGAGCCTCATTGAAATTCAAGGATACTTGAATCGTTGCTCCTTTTTGTTTCCCCCCTTCGATTAATCTGAATATCCAATGCTGGAAATATCATGAAATATACCATACATTATTACAGCTTTATTTGATGCATTTTCACAGTGCATACTTTCTTCTGTCTTTGGTTTATTTTATGTTTTTGTTTCATGTGAGGTCTAAAATACTCCTATTTTTGATTTGTCATCAGAATACAGCAATACAGAATCTTCTGATGATGCTGGCAAACAAGAGATAGGTCAATTGTCAGACGAAGACGAGTTTCATTTCTATGATACAAGGCAAAGTTTCAGCGAAAGCACTGCTTGTCCTGACTTGAAAATGACATGCTTAAATTATGGAAATGAGGCTTACAAATTTGGTGAATTACTAGCTGTTGACAAGGCCAATGAATATTTATTGCCATCTTCAAAACGGCGTTCAAAGTTGCCTGAACCAGTAGAAAAGGAGAAAGGTGTTAGCCTTTGGTCAATGATAAAAGATAATGTTGGCAAGGATCTTACAAGAGTCTGCCTTCCTGTTTACTTTAACGAGCCTTTGTCTTCTCTTCAAAAGTGCTTTGAAGACTTCGAGTATTCCTATTTATTGGATCGCGCATATGAATGTGGTTTAAGGGTATGCCTATTTCTACACCTTCCAGCCTTCTGATCCAAACACCTAAACAAACAAATTAAACACGGGGAACATTACCTTGCATGTAAATGGATTGTTAGACACTGTATAAAACTGTACGTAGCACAAATTGAGGAGCATGCTCTATGGGGTCTACAAACAGTGCACTTTAAATTGTAGTATCCATATTAGGTTGCAGCTAATGAAGTTATTCCTCGATTTAGTTACAGTAATATCTTCAATGCTGACTAGTGTTGTTTCATATGTATTTATCTCTGGCTTGAGTTGATAGTAATATCGTAACTTTTCTTATCCATTTAGGGGAACGGTCTGATGAGAATTCTATATGTTGCTGCGTTTACTGTCTCTGGATATGCTTCCACAGATGGTCGTCCCTGCAAACCTTTCAATCCATTGTTAGGGGAAACCTATGAAGCTGATTACCCTGAAAAGGGAGTCCGTTTCTTCTCTGAAAAGGTCAGTTTGGTATCCAACGAATCTGAATTCAGGTTATAGTTGATTGTCATTTGGTCTAGTGCATGGTAATGAGATGAAGTTCTTTTGTAAAGAAATAGCAGTTAGGTGGTAAGAAGTAGGAATGTTGTTTGACTGAAAGCATAGAAGTTACATCCATTGATGAGAGATCTGCTACGAGGCCTATTTACAACTTCGTTACATAGGACGTAAAGAAATAGCAGTTAGGTGGTAAGAAGTAGGAATGTTGTTTGACTGAAAGCATAGAAGTTACATCCATTGATGAGAGATCTGCTACGAGGCCTATTTACAACTTCGTTACATAGGACACAACAGTCTTGAAATTAATATGTTAGTTTATTCTTGCCACCAGGTTAGTCATCATCCTATGGTCATGGCATGCCATTGTGAAGGGAAAGGTTGGAAATTTTGGGGAGACAGCAATCTAAAGAGCAAATTCTGGGGACAGTCCATTCAACTGGATCCTAGCGGCATGTTAACTCTAGAGTTTGATGATGGAGAAACTTTCCAATGGAGCAAGGTACAAATTCTTGATCAGAGGCAAATGCTCGTTACGATTTACCTTTTGATGCTTAGCACCTGGCCCTGCTTATTGTTTCTCCAGTCCAGTATCCCTTTTCCATTCTCCATGATTTGTATGATGCATCCCAAAATAATTTCAATGTTTCTAATGTCATGGTTTCTTTTCTTTCTGGAAAACAACTACCTCTCTGCACATACTACATTCTGAGTTCTGAAGAAGTGTTGATTGAATATGTTTATTCAATGGATGCCTGCATTCTTTCTTTTGCTTGTCAGGTTACGACAACCATTAATAATCTTATCATTGGTCGAGTCTACTGCCATCACCATGGCACGATGAACATAAGTGGTAACAGACAATATTCATGCAATCTGATGTTTAAAGAGCAGTCTTTCCTTGAACGTAATCCTCGCCAGGTTTGACAGAACGATTTTCCATCAAAATTCTTTTTTCTTTCCTCTGCCTATATAGATCTTACTAATAAATATATTCTATGCAAGGTTCAAGGATTTGTTACGGATGCTGATGGGACCAAGGTTGCATCCTTGATGGGAAAGTGGGACGAGAGCATGTATTGCATTGTCAGTGATGATTCTTCTAAAGTGAGCTCCCATGGTTCACGTCAGAGCGCCGGTGCCACTTTGTTGTGGGCGAAAAATGAGCCTTCAGTTAATCCCACTCGATATAACTTGTCATCATTTGCAATTACTTTAAATGAGCTGACGCCAGGGCTGAAGGTAAACAAACAAGATATAGCTCATTATTGTTACTTTTTTAGTTTTGAACCTAACGAATGATTTTATGACTTGTTAAGGAGAAACTTCCGCCAACAGATTCAAGGCTTAGACCTGACCAGCGACATCTAGAGAATGGGGAGCACGAGAAGGCCAACGCTGAGAAACTGCGCCTGGAGACAAGGCAACGAATGGTATTACCCTTATTCTCTGGATTGTCCTGCATTCTTCACGAAAGCTACATTATTGCACCACGCTGAAGGACTACCTGTTTGAACCTAAAGAATGATTTTATCCGGGCTATGGTGTCTCCCATCCATTTGATGGAGTGATTCACACTGAAGGACTACCTGTTTGGCGCTTACCTGCTCTAACTTCAGTGATTTTCTTCCTCCGTAGGCAAGGAAGATGCAGGAGAGTGGTTGGAAACCAAGATGGTTCCAAAGGGACACAAAGGATGGAACATTCCGTTATGTCGGAGGCTACTGGGAGGCAAGGGAGCAGAGGAAATGGGATGGCTGCAATGACATATTTGGCAATTTCTCCGACAATCCAAAGCTGAAGGCCCCCCACACTCTGCACTAGCGTGAGTATATAGGGAATTTTATCTAGTAGGCATTGACATCGCATTAATTATTTAAGGTACGTAATTGATCGGTTCTCTCATTTCTATCGTGCAAAATAAGAGCTAACATGCTCTCCTTGTCATATACAAACGCTGGGGCGTTAAGCGTACCCAGAACTTTTGTGGATAGTGGGATACTTACGCGCAGACTTGCTAACATTGTTGTTAAAATTGTCAATAATATCCATTTCTTCCTTTGTATTCCATGAGGTATATCTCTCTATATTTAGTGCACAATTGATCATTCATGCTCTTATAATCATGGATGATGGATGCATCTTCATCTATCTTTGGCGAATAGCTGCTCTTTGTATAATCATGTCTATCTCTCAATTAAAGTGATGTAACCTCAGTGTTTTTTTTGGGAAAGATATGTAACACTAGTTTTAATTCACTATGTAAGAAGCTCAATTATTCATATTGAGGACTTAATTTATTTATATATTTGAACTTTGTCCTAGTCATTTTTAAAATTTCCTGATTAATTCCGAAGGGTCTATATTCTTGAAAGAAAATGTAATTTAGAAAGAAATGCCCCACGCATCTGTGCGGCTATATTTTCTATATATTTGTAGTATCAAGTGATAAAACATAGGTTCTCTATAATATCTTATATATGTATGTGTGTGTTGCAATATTTAGACTTTTGAGATAAACATTGAAAACAATAATAGAAGCTTGAAGCCAAAATAGGAACGTAATTGAAGTATGAGAATTTTTATAAAGAAAATCATTGAGCATATGTTGCTGGGGTCTTAGAAATGTAATAGTAAAAAACACAATGTCTCAAATTTTAGAGTAAACTTCACAAAACTACATGTTTTTGTATAAACTATTAGAAAACTATAGATTTTAGCTTTAATTTCACAAAACTACAGACGTTAGGAGAACTTTAATTACAAAACTATGGGTTTAGAATTAACCATTTCTTGTAACGGGTCTGACAATCTAGACTCCACATGGTAGCCTCATATGTGAGTGAAACGGGAAATAAGGGCATGTAAGACTGCCATGTGTGCTTACATTGTCATATCTGTTACAAGAAACAGTCAATTTTAAACCTATAGTTTTTTGACACAAATTTTCCTAAAATATGTAGTTTTGTGAAATATAAGTTAAAATATATAGTTTTCTGATAGTTTGTAAAAAAAAACTATAGTTTTGTAACATTTACTACTAATTTTACAATGACTAAATGCTACCTCTATTTTCATATGACCAATCCAAGTATTTTTGTGCATGTTGGTAGTCAAAGTGTATAAAAATTGACCATAGTAGGCATTTTAAACACCATTTAGAAATAGAGCGGGGAGCTGTTAGATTTCGCCCAACTACGTGAAAGCCTTTCTTGGATGACGACGATCAATAATTCAATATGCATGTTCCACTTATAGGTCTATAGCCTATCATTCCATCCAAATCTCGAATTTGAACATGGATTTAAGCTTATTAGGACTTGTTTGGAATGCAGAAGTCCAAAGAAATTCTACAACAATTACTCTATTTTTTTGCAAAATTCCTACCATCCAAACGGACCTCCAAGATGACATAGCTTCCATTAGATGGAAAGAATTTAAGTCATTTGCCTGTACATTAATTGTACATCTCATTATTGTTGCATTCGAACACTACGTGACTCCATTTTTTACGGTTTTGAAGTCTTATCAAATGATATAACCTCAATGTACTTACCACTGGCTATTTGTATCCTTCCCCATGAACCTTTTTTTTTAGCTAACACTTCATGATTACTGGTCGGAGTCTCCAATATTGCCGTACGCAACCCACCCGATAATAGTCAACCCCAGTCAAAGCCATTACTGTAGGAGCAACGATTTTCTAAAAGAAAAAAAAGTGAATGAACAAAGGATGTTACCTTGTTCCGTATAGGTTTTACCATCATGCAAGTCGCTCTCATGGTCTCATCTGTACTTGTTTGATGCTTGGACCCTATTTGGTAGAGCTCTAGATTCGAGCTTCACCTTAGATCTGGAGTTTGTAGGTTAAAATAAAGTGAATAAAGTTTATATTTTTAATCTAAAATAAATAAGATGAACTATCTAAACACTCTTAATATATCTACAGCTCTACTCCAACTCCACCGATTTTAGTGAAGCTGGAGCGGTGTCAAACACCCCCTTATATATCTGTCGAATATAACGGTGGTGTGACACCTACACAAAATAGCACATGCCAAACCTAATATAACTAGACAGGGTAGCGTGCTATTGCACGCCGTGCTGTGTGGGCGTGGGAAAAAAATCGACGAAAGGACATAAACACGATTTTCAACATATTTCTCACACCGGAAAACAGTAGAAACTGAGTTACGGGGGAAAAAATAGAGGCACGACGTGCTGTGTGGGCGTGGGAAAAATTCGACGAAAGGACATAAACACGATTAGAAATATCTTTTTCGACGAATTATTTGGGAAATATCGGAGACCGAGGTGGAAAAACGAGGTGGGAAAATAGTCTAGAGGAAAAGGAAAAAATTATTAGCGATTTATAATTTTTTTGAGTTGTACACATATTTCTGATGACGAAAACATTTTTTTTCGTGAAAAACGGAGAAAGGACCTAGACGTAAGGAGCGAGGACCTATTTGTTACGTTTTTGGACCTATTCGCTATCCTGAAAAATTAGAAAAGGGTATATCCGCGATTTGAATTTATCGGGGGTTTTTTTCCGTAAAGTACCGTGCGAGGGACCCGAACGCGAAAAAAAGTAAAAATCTTCATCTCACAAAAAATCGCGAAGGACCTATCCGTAATTCGGAGAAACGTTAAGGGGTTTTTCGCAAAAACGTAAGAGGACAGGTGGCCTCACCGGCTTCCGGCAATCCCAGGCGGCATATATTGGTGTTACTAGAACAATAAGCGCGGCGCACGCCGCGCGCGTGAACGGAAAACAAATTTATGTTTTTTTCGGAGAAAAACGGATCACGAAAATTTTTTTTGCCACGCGCGTGAACGAAAAACAAATTTGTGTTTTTCTCAGAGAAAAAACGGACTACGAATTTTTTTTTTTAGAGAAGTGAGGAAAAACGGAGCACGAAAACATTTTTTTCAGAAAAAATGGAGAAAGGATCGAAGCGCAAGGCGTCGTCGCAGCGTGAACGAAAAAACAAATTTGTGTTTTTCTGAGAAAAACGGACCACGATTTTTTTGGAAAAATGAGGAAAAACGGACCATGAAAACATTTTTCCGGAAAACGAGGAAAACGAGTACGGAAATATTTTTTCCGGAAAGAACGGAGGAAAAAGTCTAGAGATAGAGTGAACGCATTTTTGGTGACGAAAACATTTTTCCCGAGAAAACGGAGAAAGGATCTAGACGTAAAGAGTAAGGACTCAATGTTACGTTTTTGAACCTGTTCGCTATCCTGAAAAATTAGAAAAGGGCTTGTTCGCGATTTGAATTTAACGGGAGGTTTTTTTCCGTAAAACGGCGCACGAGGGACCCAAATGCGATTTAGAAAAGAAAATCTTTCTCTCACAAAAAATCGCGAAGAACCTATTCGTAATTTGTGGGGATCTATCCGTAATTTCAAGAAATATAGGGGGTTTTTCGTAAAATGGGCAAAAGTGACACTTGGATATGCTCTCTATCCAGGAACTTTGCAAGCTTTATAGGGGGATAGATATGCATGTGCTCGTCTCCAATTTGCATCTAATGCATAGAGGCGAACATCTATAATTGTAATTGTAAAACTCAGTAGTGTAGATCCAAACTCAGCATGTTTGCATTTCTCAAGACTTCGTATCCACCGCATTAAGTGTGTGTGTCTACTACCAATCTAATTATGTTCATTGACCACAAAAAACATCCCGCAAACTTGGTGCTTCTTAATTTTAGATTTAACATAAAAGTTCTACTAATTGTAGGCCTTCATCCGAATCTTGCCTCTCTACATGCTCACACATGCATATATGAGCCTTCATCTAGTGGAAATTATGCTAAAACTGAAAATTGCGTTGGATTAGCAGGCTGAAACACAGGTCTTGCCGTGAGCCATAAGCCCCGTAGGAACCTACAAGGATCCAACTTCCACAGAGAATCATACCCTTTTCTCTTTCTTTTACTTCTCCTTCCTTAGTATTCCCTTGTCATAAATAATTATCATTTTGGAAATCGACATTGCCTTTAAAACTTGTCGAACTCCGGAAAAACACTTCTGAAATCCTCTGTGTATCCTGTACTAGTCCAGAAAAGGCTAGTACACACAGCAGAAATGTTATCACAACATATCAAACGTATTTTATTAATAATTAGAGTTTACAATAATTATAACATGCAGGTCAAATAAAAGATTACAGCGGAAGTAGAATAAAACCAGTAGTAGAACCCAATAAATTTGCCACAGGCAATCAATTGGGGCAACGACCTAGTTATCTTGGTCCTCACCATCGTAGAGATACTCTTTTAAAAAGATAGAGTAAGTAAGGGTGAGTACAAAAGTACTCCGCAAGTCACACAGTAAATGCAGTATCAATGAAGGGTCACAAAGGAAGGCATAATATGATTCATTTGAGCATAAAGCAATATTTCAAATACAATAATTAATTTTCAATGCGTAATTGACATAGTAAAAACTGAGTTTTAATCCAATTTTCAGCACGGGCTCCAAGCCAGGGTTTCATCCCAAATTTTCCCATTTGGACTCTCTCCACGTATAAACCACTTTTCTGAGAAACATTTTGAAATTCAAAGTCTAGTCCGTGAAAGGCTTGCTCGGCATGCACATGACCGCGGGCGCGGGTAATCGATTAGTTTTATACTCTGCAGAAATTGTACAACTTTACCTACAAAACATGATTATCTCCTTTTGCCCAAATACACACTTCTGTTGGTGTGTCAGCAGAGAAAATTATGACAAGGCCTCTATAAAGTTCCATCCACGTAGTCATGCCCGCTAAGGTTCCACCGCTGGTAGGGTTAAAACCGCCCAATCCAGAAGCCCCCTCTTGCGTCAAGTGGCAGCCTTACACCTACTGTCACTTTCAACCTAATAGCACGACTGTCCATGGCATGTTGCAATACGGGATAGTCAGGTCTGTCCCATTCCAGACTTGTGGTAGTACGATAAGGCTTTACATTCAGCGTAACATAGACCGGTCCTTAAATGACTAGACAAGCTTTCACAACCCTTGTGTCTCACGCACCCACCAGTCAATCATTCTCGTCTGGTCCAAACCATATTTTTAATTTTTCATTTGATGCCATATAATCACATAAAATGATGAAACCATAAGACATAATTTTATTTAGCTTAAATTCCCCAAAAAGTCCAAATCTCAGTTCTAAGTATGTCTAAGCATATTTCTAATCATTTTAATATTTTATAGATATCTTAGGGTTACAACGAAATAGGGCATTCAATTTTCAAGGTGGTATTAATCAATTTGGAGAATAGCTATTTTAATTAAAATTGGGACTGAAATTATGGTGTTTTAAAATTATGCATGCAATAATTTAAATTCAAAATATAATTTAAAATATGAGATCAACATGTTCAAGGATATGTAACTTGCCTTGGTCGAAGGGTTGATGCTCGAGATCGTCGACAGCGAACTATTCCGACTCTCTAAAATCTATCAGCAAAAAACAACCAATTTCAAATAAAATCCAAATAAGTTCAATAAAACAACAAACTAGTATAAATAAGTAATTTGAGATTTTAGATAAATTTAGAAAGAAAAAAGGAGCAAAATGGAGTTCAAACGGGTGAAAATGGGCACCAGGAAGATTTATAATAGCGCGAGATAATAAAGAAATGATTTTGAATTTTAAAAATTTCTTTTCCAAATAAAATTTTCAAATTTTTTGAGTCAAAATTCAGATTTCAAAATTTGAAATTTTTCTAAATTTTTTGCTCTAATTTTTCTCTCTTTCTTTTCTTTTTTTTCCTCTCTTTTTTTTCTTTTTCCTTGGCTGGCTTGGTCGAACTGGAGGGTCAGGGGCATGGCGGGCCGACCACGGGGAGGGCAGCAATGGCGAGGAGGAGGCTTGGCACGGAGGCGACAAGATGACCGGAAAAGCGCAGCGCGACGACGATTCTTACCTTGTGAAAAACAATGAAATGGGGACGGAATGGCTCGGGAGAAGTTGCAAAATGGGTTGCTCCCGTCGAGAGACATCTGGTGCTCCTTTTATAGGGTGAGAGGAGGTTTGAGGAGGGAGCAATCGCGGCGAGAACGGCGGCGACCGAAAATGGAAGTTTTTCGCAAAATTTTGGGCAAAATGAGGGGGGATTTGACGGGGAAAAATACTTTGGAAGACTGAGGATGCAACGGGAATTAATTTGCCTAAATTTTTGGAAAGAATCACTGCGGAAATTGTGAGTATTTGGAGATAGGGCTGGAAATTTGGCTCGCGGCTCGCAGCTCGGCTCGGCTCGATCAGGCTCGCGGCTCGGAGCGAGCCCGAGCCGAGCCTATTTTTGTGGCTCGGTTTTTCAGTGAGCCGGCTCGGCTCGCGAGCCACTCGTTGGTTCGGCCCAATTAGCCCATATGAGCAAAACTCTAAGCATACCTTCTGAATTTTGAATTCTTGAACCCTTGATGATGCAATGTCAGTGTTTCTATTTACTAATTGTTCTATCGAACCTCTAGGTTTACTAATTCTGAATGCAATTTCTTGAACTCTTGATAATGAATGCAAATGCAATTCTGTTTTTTTGTAAGTAATATCTTGACTTTATTACTTGAAAGCTATGTTGTTTGGTCATTTCTGAAGTTTTATATTAAAAATTGAAAAAAAACTCTTATTGGTCTGGCTCGGCGAGCCAACGAGCCGGCTCGTGAGCCGACCTCGAGCCGAGAGCCGAGTCGACTTTTTGGGCTCGCCTCAGGGCCGAGCCGAGCCCGGCTCGGCTCGCCACTTGACCGAACCGAGCCAGCCCTATTTGGAGCTCAAAAACTATTTTCATCGAGGAGAGAGAGAAACGTTTTACTGGCTTCTTGAACCAAGCTTGAAGAAGGATCAGATAGTGGGCCCTATTTTCGGATTTTTTCTGAGCTGAGAGAAAAGTGCAACAGTAAAAATAGATAAAAAGCTCTAAAAATCTTGAAAAAATTCTCAAAAATACTTTAGAATATTTAGGACTCAAAAAAATTATTTTTAGAATTCTTCAACTTTTAAATTTTTCGCAGAAATTCTTTTTGTTTAAACTGAAATTACACAAAAAGAAAACTTTAAAAAAACAGTAAGATTCCAAATAAATCCAGATTAAATAAATTAAATTAAATTAAGAAGTAAATTTTTTGATGCCACAAAACTCAACTTTAACCGCTAATTTCTATTGTAATATATTTTAAAATTTTAATAAAATTATAATATCATAAAAGTACATTTCGAGAAGAATTTATATATATAATTTTCATGCATTTGTTGACACCAAAAACGTGAAGTAGAGTTTTTGATTGCAACACACCGACTAACACGGGTTCAAGAATTGCGGGCGTGCCGGTAGATTTGACCTCGTAATCGGCAAGGTGGACGTACAAAAGTTTAACGCATGCCAGTCGGCCAGTTCTCAAAGCCACCGGCCAATCTACTGATGAAGATAGCCGATGGTGCAGGTAGACAATCTATCAACTACGCAACTGGTCACGCAATTAATAGATCAGGATAAATAGGCTATCGGCTTAACGAGACGTCAAGCCGATAGAAAGAGGGGTGGAACCTAACTCCTCCGGCAGACGGCGATACGCAGCAATGCCGCCGAAAGATAGTATTCCGATGCCGACGGCGAGAAGATCGAACTGAACCGAGGCAGTTCTCTCCGGCGGGGTGTAATGCAACAGAGATCAATCTCGGCGATGCACAACTCGATTGATCAAAGAGTATTACAGATGAAAGATTACAAGCTAAATTGGCTACTCCTAGTTGACAGAAAGTAAAAAAGAAGATGCGTGTTTGTGGGTTGGCTCTGGGTGTCCTCTTCTCCTCGCCTCTGGATGTCTTATATAGCCTATAGCCGACCAGAGTCCTGATAGAATACGTTGTCAATTAGTATCCATATCGGCCTCTCCTTTCCAAATATGACGAGTAGTATTCGAATTCGGTCTCTTCTTTTCCAAACCTGATGAGCAGTATCCGTGTCGGTCTCTTCCTTCCAAACAGATTTTCCGAGATATTCCTAAGTTATATTCTTTCCATGTTTCATTGACCCAGGACTTGCCAATATTCACCATACCTGCCAAATTTGGGTGCAAACATATGCCCCCCATTTTTGGGACATGAGAATCATGTTACAAAAATCATATCGGCTTTTGTCCATCTGCTATGGACTCACTTCTCCTTCTCGATGTTCCTTGTCGATTTCACGCTTCTTTCGAGTCTTCAATCTTTGCAACCTTCGCTTTTGAGACTTTGTTAGAACCGTAGGACACCAGCGAGGATTGGGCTCTATCAACTTGCTTTTACTTATCAATGTACGCGGTTTATCATTAGCCGATGTGACCTTCACTTTGCACCATTTGCCGATTTTTGGATGTCCTTCGGCATTTGCAGTTACTGCAGTTGGCTCATACTTGGCCTTTATTTGCTTCCGGCCAACTAATACTTTCAAATATGGCGTTTCCTCAAGCTCTGTATGAGTGTCGCTTTCATTGCTGCCCCCCGAGGAACCGACTGTATCAATATGATGAGAATTTGTTGTCAAAGTCGGCTTATCTTTAGAACTTGATTCTGAAGTTTGCTTGCAGCTCTCTTGCTTCCTGGCGTCGGCTTGTCGATTAGCTTCACGCCGTTGCTGATTCTTCGCACGTTGTAGCCGACGCTTCTGTGTTTTGCTTAATCCAGTTGGGCACCATTGTGGTTTGGCTTCTGTTGGCTTTCTATTTGCTTTCTCCACATCACAAGTGCATCGTCTTTCAGTGATTCTACCCTTTGATATGCACATCGGCTTTTTGGAGCTTATATTAGCTGATGTATCTTGTTGTAACCTTGAATGAGCACCCTGACGAGGATGGAGATGAGACATCGGACAATCATAAGGCATTGGAAGCCTTAGATGTCGCTCCCAGCAAAATTGGAAAAAAGTACACTCCCAATGAGCCCTTTCTTCATCCACATGTCGGATCTTCATATGTGATTGTTTATGTCTTCTAGTATGCCGGACATATGACTCCTCTTTATCAATCAGCTTGGAAGCCGATTGCTTAACTGTTCCAAAACTTCCTGACTTTGGCGTGCTAGCCAATTCTTCTTTCTTCCCGATGCTATCGGCTTTGTGAAGTGAAGTACCGATGGTAACCTGTGCAGGTGTCGATGGAAGATCACCGCAAGAGGTTTCAACATCTGCATCCTCGCCATCGGTATCTGAGCTATCAACATGAAACGCCTCGCTCGCAATCGTAAAATATGTCTTCATCGAATCACTTCTTTATGATTGTGTAGTATGGCATCATAGCAACGATCCTCGCCTTCTTTGATTTCTTCAACCGATCATGGCTAATGCCGACATCGGCTTTTGTAGTTAGAGAATCCAATCGGCGCTGATCAAGATCACAAATTCCAATCTGCTCCCCGAGGACACTACCTTCCTTAATCAGCTTGGTTGATACAGGAATCATCATTGGCTTAACTCCACTTTGAGTCAGAAATGATGAAAAAATTAATAATGTAGAAGATTGTAGATGATACATCCAAACCTTCATGATCTGGGCAACCGATATCTCAAAGATCCTTTCTTGCCGATTGATAGGATCAGTCATCGCTAACATCAGTTTCATAGATGAATCTAACAATGATGGGTCCGTCGGCCTTTTGGCCGATATTTGCCCTTTGCCGCATGATTCATCCACTTGCCCCTCGAGTGCAAACTCGGGTCGTTGATCAACCTGGACCAGCTGTTGTTGAGGTAGTCGGTCGTACTCGTTTTTCTTATCGGTCGGTAACTCATGTAAAGGAGCACAAGGTTTGGTGTATGTGAATACTCCAGGCGGAATCGGATTCTTTGGTGGAATCGATCCTTGGAACAGGGGAACCCTATCTAGGTCGACCGACCGAGAGGCCGATTGAACGAAAGTGTTGGTTGGCATGGTTGATGATGGATCGGCCATTGTGCTTACTCTAGTTGGCGCGAAATGTGCCGGAGGTACTTGTCGGCCAGGCTCGTGACAATGCCCCCCGAGTGCAAACTCGGCCGGTCGGCTTGTTCTTGCCGACGGGTGTTGACGGGGACATGATTCGCCACCATCGCTTTTACTACCGAAATTGAGCAAAGGAAAGAAAGGTTCGCACGAAACTATCTTATGTGGAACCTGATTTCTTACTTGGGTTCTATGACTTCTATCAGATTCAATCGGCTGAGAAGCCGACTGGACGTAGGTGTTTCCTGACGCTGATGGAGGTAAATTAGCTATTTTTGCAGCGTCGGTATATGCACGGTAATTGGTAACCATACCAGGGCGAAGATTTCCTGGCGCCAATACGGTGGGTTGAGTCGGCATTAACGAAGGTGTCGGAGCCGACACGTTTACCGTATTAGTGTTTGGTGCCACAGAGTATACCGGGTGCGTTGGCAAAGGATGCGGTGGCTCGTAAAGAGACCTAGCCGCCACGAGCTCTTGCGCCACCTTTTTGACGCTACTTGATATTAACGGCCTAAGCGTCGTTACCAAGGCCGATGACTGACTGAGCAAGGCGCAGTTTATAGACTGGTTAATCATATCCGATAGTTCTGCTTGAGCAGGTAGGTATCGACTTACCAGTGCCTTCTCGGTGGAGCCTGGAGCCCCCTGGTCGACGAGGCTGATCGTCGGCGTAGTAGTATCGAGTGACTCGCTGAGTTTTTCGATAACAGTTGAGCATCATCTGTTCGAACGCGGCCTTTCGGTCTTCGACCTCCTTTCGCTGCTCCGGCGTTAGATCGGCCATTGAAGGCGTGATTATCGTGTCGTTGTTGATGTCGGATGTCGTTGTAGATCTCCCTGTCGAAGACATGCTTGATTGTTTCGTGTCCCACCGGGCGTGCCAAAATGTGTTGACACCAAAAACGTGAAGTAGGGTTTTTGATTGCAACACACTGGACGAACACGCGGTTCAAGAATTACAGGCGTGTACCGATTTGACCTCGTAATCGGCAAGGTGGACGACAATGCGAACGCATGCAAGCCGACCGTTCTCAAAGCCACCGGCCAATCTACTGATGAAGATAGCCGATGGTGCAGGTAGACAATCTATCAACTACGCAGCTGGTCACGCAATTAATAGATCAGGATAAATAGGCTATCGGCTTAACGAGACGCAAGCCGATAGAAAGAGGGTGGAACCTAACTCCTCCGCAGACGGCGATACGTGACAATGCCGCCGAAAGATAGTATTCCGATGCCGACGGCGAGAAGATCGAATCAACCGAGGCGATTCGTCGGCGGGTGTAATGCAACAGAGATCAATCTCGGCGATGCACAACTCGATTGATCAAAGAGTATTACAGATGAAAGATTACAAGCTAAATTGGCTACTCCTAGTTGACAGAAAGTAAAAAAGAAGATGCGTGTTTGTGGGTTGGCTCTGGGCGTCCTCTTCTCCTCGCCTCTGGATGTCTTATATAGCCTATAGCCGACCAGAGTCCTGATAGAATACGTTGTCAATTAGTATCCATATCGGTCTCTCCTTTCCAAATATGACGAGTAGTATTCGGGTCGGTCTCTTCTTTTCCAAACCTGATGAGTAGTATCCGTGTCGATCTCTTCCTTCCAAACAGATTTTCCGAGATATTCCTAAGTTATATTCTTTCCATGTTTCATTGACCCAGGACTTGCCAATATTCACCATACCTGCCAAATTTGGGTGCAAACAGCATTCAATTTAAATATTTAAAAGATATAGATAACTAAAATTTTAAAAATTTAACCGCACCTATCTTAAACCAGTTTTTGTGAACCGAAGCAATCCTCACTCCTCACTCTCTCTCTCTCGGTCTCTCCTGCCACCGACACCGAGCCAGGCCACCACCGGCCGCCCCGCTGAGACCAACCGCCAGCGTCGTTGATCCAAGCGGCGCCTACACTTTGCTTCAATTAGCTGTTGCTGCAGTTTGTCGCTCGCTATACCAACGCCGCCGCCTGGTCGAGCCACCCCCGCGTTACTTCCGCGCTGAACAGGCCCCACCGAGGCCGGTGCCTCCTCACCATGGGCCATGGCCACCGCATGGGTCCGTCGAGGCCCGCGCGCCGCTCAAGCTGGGCCAATCTGCTCGAGCGCGCACGTCGTCTGGCCGTTGGGCATGGGCTGCACCTTCCACCACCGAGCGCATCGAATTATTTTTTTTAAATAATATTTTTAAAAAATGAAAATTTACAGAAAAAATATGTCAAAAATTTAAAATTACAAATATATATCTCTACAATCATTTCAAATGGCGACAGAGAGTCTGTCGCCAACAATTAGCGACATAGAGCCTCATCTTCACCGTGCGCGCAGGAGAAAGGAAGGTTTGGCGACAGGTCTCTGTCTCTATTTGGAATGACGATAGGCCTCTGTCGCTATTTCAAATGGCGACAGGAAAGTATGTTTGTAATTTTTTATTTTTCAAATATTATTTAAAAAATAATTGTGGAGATGAAGCTCTCTGTCGCCATTCCAAATGGAATGACTACAGAAAGGTATATTTGTAATTTTTAATTTTAGCATATTTTTTCTGTAAATTTTTATTTTTTAAATATTATTTTAAAAAAATAATTCCTATACAAACTATATAATCTTGGAGATGTACAAGGGGCTTTATCGTATGACTCCACGTGCCCTTGGCACTATAGTTTCTATAGCGCCATAGATACAATATTTTGTTTTTTATTTTTCTTTCTTTGTTGAAATTGAGCTGCAGTTTTTTTTAAAAAAAAATTATTTTCTTTCTCTATTAAAATTGGGTGTCACCCATGGCAACGGTGTAGATTATAACTAGTGTATATGTATACACACACAACTCAGCAACATATATGTTTGTTGCATCATGAACAGAAACAACATTTCATTGATCAAAATGTGCACTAAACTGGCAGGGGCTTCTTCCTGCGTTGCACCCTATTAGTATAGGATGTACAAAGTATTCGACGCTTTCTTGAGAAGATTCTTTGGCAGCATTAGCAAAGCCTCCTACCAAGAGGAATGACATGCATGTATCGGTTGTCACTACTTGGCACTTATTACGCCGTATATTTTCCATCCTTCTATCTCTCTTTACAAACCCTCACGTGCACATGAGCTCCACGTACGTACGACGGGATTATACCTTGCCAAAATACATCATGCATACCCCACCGAATACACGCAAAAACAAGTCAATACAAACGACAAGAAGAAAGAAACTGAAATTAATTATAAAGGACGCATGCATGGCATCAGTGCCCCCGACGACCATGGCCTCCTCGTCGGCGAGCTCGATGCCGGCTTCGGCCAGGCGTTTCTCCTCGTACACGTAACCGCTGGCCGCGACCGTGAAGAAGCAGAGGTTGATGGCGCTGAGCACGGCGAGCAGCCAGTAGAAGTAGTCGAGCCTCCCCTGGTTGAGGTTGTCGGCGAGCCACCCGTCTCCGCGCGGGCCGTGCCCCGTGATCCTGTGCACGATGGTGACGATCACCGTGCTGAAGAAGAAGCCGAGCGCGCAGGTGCTGAGGAACAGCCCCGTGCTCATGGTCTTCATGCCCTTGGGGCACTCGCGCAGGAAGAAGTCGAGCTGGCCCATGTACGTGAACGCCTCCCCGGCGCCGACCAGAATGAACTGCGGCATGAGCAGGAACACGGTGAGGGTCACGCCGTGCGAGGACGAGGTGAGGCGGTGGCGCTCGACGAGCGCGGCCGCGGCCATGCCGGCGATGGAGAGGAAAAGGCCGACGAAGACGCGCTGGAGCGGGGTGAGGCCGTGCGGGTTGCCCGTGACGCGGCGCGCGAGGGGTACGACGAGGCGGTCGTAGAACGGGACGGTGAGGAGGATGGAGCCGATGAGGAATACGGTGAGGAGCCGGCGGGGATGAGGAAGCCGGAGCCGCCGACGCCGCGGTCCATGAGGGACGCCTGCGCCACGGCGAAGGTTGTCATCTGCGCGTGGATGGTCCAGAACATGATGGTGGTCGCCCAGATAGGCAGCATCCGCATCACCTGCTTCACCTCCTCCACGTCCGTCCGCGTGCACAGCGCCCACTTGCTCGCCGTGGCCGGCGATTCCGCCGCCGCGCGGTCGATTATGGCCGCATGGTCAAGGAATCTGCATATACATGACACGCCATTAGACACTGTACTATGCTATTGTTCTTTCCCCTACAGAAATTAAGCCCGGAACAAATTATAAAGCAGTACCAACAACAGTTAGTGTCAGAGGTTACGTTTATCTAAGCTTGGATAGTTTAGAAAGGATTTAGCTAGGTAGAAAAGTGTTGAGTTGGTAATGTTTTTTCACATTGTGTGCTGGTACTATTATCAACCCAGTGTAGTTTTATCTTACTCCATATCGGTGCAGTGTACCGATCAATGTTTTGATATCTCTTTGGAGCGTAGCATATATGCAACTTTATAAACTTTTGCCAACACATTCAAGTAGAACATTCAGGAAAGCAAATTTTAAAACTTTAGCTATTGATACCCTTTTAAATATTTAGATCATATACATGAAAATCATACGATAGATTTGTCTACAAAAGTATTTTCATAATATTATAATTATATTGGATTTTAGAAATATATTATAATAAAAATTAGTGGTCAAAATTATGTTTTAAAGGCCATGTCAATACCCAAAACGATAATTAATTATTTATGACTAGACGGAGCTAGTACGGTGTAAACTTGGGCTGGGAGATGGGTTATGGTCCTATGGATAGCCCTTTGGAAGAGGCAATGAGCCATTGGAATGCTTCGCGTAGGCTAAATAAGCCGCTCATCTCTGGCGAATCCTACCCACATTGGAATGCGGAACCATCGGGGAAAGGCGTACAAGTGTGGCCTTCGGCCGTGGCCGCGAGCCTACAGAGCTCGTGGAAACTATCTTGTGATTGGGCACCGGCTAGCCAATTTAGAGGTCGGCATACTTTCAAAGAGCTAAGCTGACGAACTTTCCCGCGTCTCTACAAGACAAAACATCTGTTGGGAGACTGGCGAAGAGCTCTGGATCGGTCGTTCTCTGCATGCAAATGCAGTGCATCGTATCGATCCGATGGATCCAGCACCCATGGCCTGCAACAATGGCTATGTACAATGTCACACTGCACGTCACGTCCATGTCCTGGTGGGGCCAATTCGTGCCGAAATAATTGGCTACGCAACAGTACACGTGTTGGTCCACATGACATGCGTTTATGTTGTGATATCTGTGGCTCGATGTTTTCGCGGTCCTCGTACGTAGAGAAAGGGAAATGCTAAGAAGGTAGAAAATGATGACCGGAGAATATATGTTTGTCGACACCGAGCATACGTATCGAGCCGTTTCGTATTGAGGTATCCTACACTGGAGGTAAGGTTTTTAACGATGCGGTAATTTCAGAATTATTCAAGAATGAATAAAATTTAGTTCTTTTTCTCGAGCCGCCCGCATCGAGATACCCTACATTAGGTGTAAGGTTTTAATGAGGCAATAACTCGCACATATTCAAGAATGAATAAAATTTATTTCTTTTCCTCCCAATATTTGTGTATATGGCCTCAGCTCCATACACCTCTAGTTTTTTTTTTTGTCATAATAGTGCAAATAGACCCACTACTACGTAATCGAGACATCACTATCATCAGATTCGTGTCGGTTCTTAAGTTTTTCAAAAAACGATTATGATAAGAACTTGGAGGGTGTTAGTAATAATCACTATCGGTTACGAGATTATAAGTGATTGTGATGTAGATAGACACATCCGAATCGGTTCTATTAAAAGTGATAGTGATGTACTGCGATCATCACTATCGGTTTTTCATAAGTGATAGTGATGTGCACGTGATCATCACTATCACTTCTACGAAAAAAACCGACATCGACGACCTACACATCACTATCACTTTTTAAGTAGAATCGATTTCGATGCATACTGCTATCACTATCGGTTCTTTTTATAGAAGTGATAGTGATGACCGTGCACATCACTATCGCTTGTTGAAAAGAACCGATTTACGATGTGCCGTGCTCATTATTAAAGGATAATTCGCGCACATCACTATCGCTGAAAAGAACCGATTCTCGACGTGTCTCGCTAGAGTTATATATACCACTCAGATTGAACTCTTCTCTGTTGTTGCTCGGAGAGATTTCTCCGCACCCACGAGAAAATAGCTCATATTGTGTGGTTGGAAGCAATACTTGAGTGAGAAAATTTGAAGTCCTCATGGGTGGGTATTAAGAGGGCAAAATTGAAACCCTATCTTGAGGAGATTCCCTCTTTTGCCCTCTTTTATGGTTTCTTCAAAATGTGTACGTGCTTTCATTTCACACTCTTTATTTGACAAGCACATATCTATTTAATTTTGTAGTGCGATCTCCTGTTTATATGGAATTATTATTGCTATCATGTGGTAACTGTTATTAGAGTTTAGGCGCAGAACCTCGCCTCCTGCTCGAGGGTGCTTATTTACGCAAAGGAATAGTGCAATGTATGACAATAGGCCTCTGTCGCTATTTCAAATGGCGACAGGAAAGTATGTTTGTAATTTTTATTTTTCAAATATTATTTAAAAAATAATTGTGGAGATGAAGTTCTCGTCGCCATTCCAAATGGAATGACTACTGAAAAGGTATATTTGTAATTTTAATTTTAGCATATTTTTTCTGTAAATTTTATTTTTAAATATTATTTTAAAAAATAATTCCTATACAAACTATATAATCTTGGAGATGTACAAGGGGCTTTATCGTATGACTCCACGTGCCCTTGGCACTATAGTTTCTATAGCGCCATAGATACAATATTTTGTTTTTTATTTTTCTTTCTTTGTTGAAATTGAGCTGCAGTTTTTTTTTAAAAAAAATTATTTTCTTTCTCTATTAAAATTGGGTGTCACCCATGGCAACGGTGTAGATTATAACTAGTGTATATGTATACACACACAACTCAGCAACATATATGTTTGTTGCATCATGAACAGAAACAACATTTCATTGATCAAAATGTGCACTAAACTGGCAGGGGCTTCTTCCTGCGTTGCACCCTATTAGTATAGGATGTACAAAGTATTCGACGCTTTCTTGAGAAGATTCTTTGGTAGCATTAGCAAAGCCTCCTACCAAGAGGAATGACATGCATGTATCGGTTGTCACTACTTGGCACTTATTACGCCGTATATTTTCCATCCTTCTATCTCTCTTTACAAGCCCTCACGTGCACATGAGCTCCACGTACGTACGACGGGATTATACCTTGCCAAAATACATCATGCATACCCCACCGAATACACGCAAAAACAAGTCAATACAAACGACAAGAAGAAAGAAACTGAAATTAATTATAAAGGGACGCATGCATGGCATCAGTGCCCCCCGACGACCATGGCCTCCTCGTCGGCGAGCTCGATGCCGGCTTCGGCCAGGCGTTTCTCCTCGTACACGTAACCGCTGGCCGCGACCGTGAAGAAGCAGAGGTTGATGGCGCTGAGCACGGCGAGCAGCCAGTAGAAGTAGTCGAGCCTCCCCTGGTTGAGGTTGTCGGCGAGCCACCCGTCTCCGCGCGGGCCGTGCCCCGTGATCCTGTGCACGATGGTGACGATCACCGTGCTGAAGAAGAAGCCGAGCGCGCAGGTGCTGAGGAACAGCCCCGTGCTCATGGTCTTCATGCCCTTGGGGCACTCGCGCAGGAAGAAGTCGAGCTGGCCCATGTACGTGAACGCCTCCCGGCGCCGACCAGAATGAACTGCGGCATGAGCAGGAACACGGTGAGGTCACGCCGTGCGAGGACGAGGTGAGGCGGTGGCGCTCGACGAGCGCGGCCGCGGCCATGCCGGCGATGGAGAGGAAAAGGCCGACGAAGACGCGCTGGAGCGGGGTGAGGCCGTGCGGGTTGCCCGTGACGCGGCGCGCGAGGGGTACGACGAGGCGGTCGTAGAACGGGACGGTGAGGAGGATGGAGCCGATGAGGAATACGGTGAGGGAGCCGGCGGGGATGAGGAAGCCGGAGCCGCCGACGCCGCGGTCCATGAGGGACGCCTGCGCCACGGCGAAGGTTGTCATCTGCGCGTGGATGGTCCAGAACATGATGGTGGTCGCCCAGATAGGCAGCATCCGCATCACCTGCTTCACCTCCTCCACGTCCGTCCGCGTGCACAGCGCCCACTTGCTCGCCGTGGCCGGCGATTCCGCCGCCGCGCGGTCGATTATGGCCGCATGGTCAAGGAATCTGCATATACATGACACGCCATTAGACACTGTACTATGCTATTGTTCTTTCCCCCTACAGAAATTAAGCCCGGAACAAATTATAAAGCAGTACCAACAACAGTTAGTGTCAGAGGTTACGTTTATTAGCTAGGTAGAAAGGTGTTACTGAGTTGGTAATGTTTTTTTCACATTGTGTGCTGGTACTATTATCAACCCAGTGTAGTTTTATCTTACTCCATATCGGTGCAGTGTACCGATCAATGTTTTGATATCTCTTTGGAGCGTAGCATATATGCAACTTTATAAACTTTTGCCAACACATTCAAGTAGAACATTCAGGGAAAGCAAATTTTTAAAACTTTAGCTATTGATACCCTTTTAAATATTTAGATCATATACATGAAAATCATACGTATAGATTTGTCTACAAAAGTATTTTCATAATATTATAATTATATTGGATTTTAGAAATAATATATTATAATAAAATTAGTGGTCAAAACTATGTTTAGAAGGCCATATCGATACCCAAAACGATAATTAATTATTTGTGACTAGAGGGAGCTAGTACGATGTAAACTTGGGCTTGGAGAGACATGGGTTATGGTCCTATGGATAGCCCTTTGGAAGAGGCAATGAGCCATTGGAATGCTTCGCATAGGCTAAATAAGCCGCTCATCCCTGGGCGAATCCTACCCACGTTGGAATGCGGAACCATCGGGGAAAGGCGTACGAAACAGGCCCACAATTCAGTGTGGCCTTCGGCCGTGGCCGCGAGCCTACAGAGCTCGTGTAAGCTATCGTGTGATTGGGCACCGGCTAGCCAATTTAGAGGTCGGCATACTTTCAAAGAGCTAAGCTGACGAACTTTCCCGCGTCTCTACAAGACAAAGCATCTGTTGGGAGACTGGCGAAGGGCTCTGGATCGGTCGGTCTCTGCATGCAAATGCAGTGCATCGTATCGATCCGATGGATCCAGCACCCATGGCCTGCAACAATGGCTATGTACAATGTCACACTGCACGTCACGTCCATGTCCTGGTGGGGCCAATTCGTGCCGAAATAATTGGCTACGCAACAGTACACGTGTTGGTCCACATGACATGCGTTTATGTTGTGATATCTGTGGCTCGATGTTTTTCGCGGTCCTCGTACGTAGAGAAAGGGAAATGCTAAGAAGGTAGAAAATGATGACCGGAGAATATATGTTTGTCGACACCGAGCATACGTATCGAGCCGTTTCGTACTGAGGTACCCTACACTGGAGGTAAGGTTTTTAACGATGCGGTAATTCTGTAACTATTCAAGAATGAATAAAATTTAGTTCCTTTTCTCGAGCCGCTCCGTACTGAGATACCCCACATTAGGTGTAAGGTTTTTAATGAGGCAATAACTCTGCACATATTCAAGAATGAATAAAATTTATTTCTTTTCCTCCCAATATTTGTGTATATGGCCTCAGCTCCATACACCTCTAGTTTTTTTTTTCTTGTCATAATAGTGCAAATAGACCCACTACTACAGAACGAGACATCACTATCACTGTATCTGTGTCGGTTCTTAAGTTTTTCGAAAAAAACGATTATGATAAGTAACTTGGAGGGTGTTAGTAATAATCACTATCGGTTACGAGATTATAAGTGATTGTGATGTAGACTTAGACCACATCCGAATCGGTTTTCTCTAAAAGTGATAGTGATGTCTGCGGTCATCACTATCGGTTCTTCATAGAAGTGATAGTGATGTGACGTGATCATCACTATCACTTATAAAAAAGAACCGATCTTGATAACCTACACATCACTATCACTTTTTAAGAGAACCGATCTCGATGCAATATAGTTATCACTATCGGTTCTTTTTATAAGTGATAGTGATGACCGCTGCACATCACTATCGCTTATTGTTGAAAAGAACCGATTTACGATGTCTTCGTGCTCATTACTAAAGGATGGTCGCATGCATCACTATCGCTTTTGAAAAGAACCGATTCTCGACGTGTCTCGCTAGGTTATATATACCACTCGCTTTGAACTCTTCTCTGTTGTTGCTCGGAGGAGATTTCTCGCCGCCACCCGAGAAAATAGCTCATATTGTGTGGTTGGAAGCAATACTTGAGTGAAAATTTGAAGTCCTCATGGGTGGGTATTAAGAGGGCAAAATTGAAACCCTATCTTGAGGAGATTCCCTCTTTTGCCCTCTTTGCGGTTTTCTTCAAAATGTGTCGTGCTTTTCAGATTTCACACTCTTTATTTGACAAGCACATATCTATTTAATTTTGTAGTGCGATCTCCTGTTTATATGGAATTATTATTGCTATCATGTGGTAGCTGTTATTAGAGTTTAGGCAACGTAACCTCGTCTCCGCTCGAGGGTGCTTATTTACGCAAAGGAATAGTGCAATGTATGACAAAGTATGACAAAGTTATGGCATTTTCTCTCTTTGATGAAATATTGAAAATTGAACTTGCGAGATGTCCGAAAAGGAATAGTGCAATAAACTACATCGATGTATCGGTTTTATTAAAAAAATAATCTCGATGACTAACATCGATGTTCTATTAGAAAAGTGATGATGAAGCATCGATGTCGGTTTTCTTAAAAAGTGATACTAATGATAAAGCATCGATGTCGGTTTTATTAAAAAGTGATACTAATGACTAACATCAGTGTTCTATTAGAAAATGATGATAAAGCATCGAGATCGGTTTTATTAAAAGAGTGATACTAATTATGAAGCATCAGTATCGGTTTTCTTAAAAGAGTGATACTAATGATGAAGCATCAGTATCGGTTTTCTTAAAAGAGTGATACTAATGATAAAGCATCAGTATCGGTTTTATTAAAAAAGTGATACTAATGACTAACATCAGTGTTCTATTAGAAAAGTGATGATAAAGCATCAGTATCGGTTTTCTTAAAAGAGTGATACTAATGATCCCTCATCAAAGTACTAGTTTTCGGCCAAAATGCACTGAGTGAAAATTGGTTCAAACGACGTCAAAAAATTTTCAAATGTTTTTTGTAGGTTCCTGACACACTAAATATGTTCTCATAAAAATTTCAGCTGATTATCAGATCTGTGGAATTTTTAAAAATTCAACAAGTAATACTATGTAGATGAAACGTATATCGGCAAGTTTGAACCGGATGAAAAATAGTACAAACGACGTTAGAAACTTTTGAAATTTTTTGTGCAGATTCCTGAAATACTTGTGATATTTCTGTAAAAATTTCAGACAATTATAAAATTTGAGAAATTTTTAAAAATTCAAAAACAGAGAGAGTTGAAAACTAGTACTTTGAATGTCAGAATTTTTATAAATTCCTGGAGAAATATTTTGAGTTGAAAATTTTACATAAGAATCCTTAGCTCAAACAAATTTGAAAACAAAATTTCAAAAAGTTATAAAAATATTTGAATTGCCTGATAAATCCTTAGCTCAAATGAATTGATTTTTGAAATATAATACAACAAATTAAGTTTAGTGCTTACTGCATTGATAGATTTTATTGAGCAAACCAAGAAAGTTGAAATTTTTGAAAATTTTATATAATAGTACTGAGGAAGTTATTAATATTTCATAAAAATTTTAGATAATTATCACACTCGAGAAAATTTAGCAAAATCTAACAAGTTTACTGTCCCAATTATGTCCATTCTGTTTTTGATTTTTGAACATAACAAATGATGTTAAATTATTTTGAAAATTTTTGTCTATGATTCCAAACAACAAAGGATGGTCCCATAATTTTTCAGATGATTATCAGGCTTTTAAAATTTTTAAAAATCTGACAATTTTTTTACCCAAATTTTAAAAAATCCTTCGGTCTAACCCTAGCTTATTCATCCATTCGAGCGCGCGGGCAGCCGACGCCCCGCCGCCACGCCTGCCCGCCCCGACATCACAGACGGTTTTAATTTGAAACCGTCACAAATAATAAAAAGTAGAAAATTTTAAATATTGATAATTACCTCTCCAGTCTTCTAATTTGAAAGAATTGAAATTAAATAATATTATATTTGAAATAATTGGAACTAATATTCCATTTGCAATAATTAAAAAGAACGGCAAACAGATTCAAAACTTGGAGGCGTTTTGAGGCCCTAAACGACCTTTTTGGAATTCGTCACAAGACGCACTCACACAAACCAAGCGAGATCCGACCATCCGATTCTGAGCCAAAAGAATGCCCGATCGAGTTACGAGTCAAAAGTTATGACCATTTTAATGTATGCTCGTATTTTTATTTGTAAACTAGAATCGGTGCCCAAAAGAATATAATCGGAGAGCTCATCATGTGATGATTCCGGAAAGCTCAAGAACACCAAAATCGAAGGTACGAGTCAAAAGTTATGGTGTTTTTACAAGTACCGTGAATAGTAATGACACATATATTGCAAGCATCATTAATAGTCAAAAGTATGAAAAATAAATTTGAAAGCTTTATCGGTGTTCAGGGTGCTTCACGGGGTTAAAAGCAGGAGGGAGACATAATATGTCAGATGTTATCATACCACCGTTAAAATACTGGATCTTATAAGAACTCTGAAGTTAAGTGTGCTATGAATGGGCTCGCACAAAAATGAGACGGGTCAGCACGGCACAACATGATAGACCGACAAGGCCATAGTGGCATAACACAACACGATGGACCGACAGAGCTGTAGTGCCACGGCACCACAGGATGCCCATCTCTATTCTGAATCTAGCTGTTCCTGAACTACTAAAATCTTGGAGCTACTGTTTAGTCAGGCATGCATGATGCGTTACTACAAGCCTACAGAGTATAAATCCAGCGAATACATATGTTATGTGGAGCTCTTTCAATATACAGTCTGGTTCACATGTATCTGTGTGTGCAAGTGACCAGCTACAGCTACAGAGAGTTGGTTTTGGCAAAAGAAACTACAGCACTATTTGCGGGTGATGGGAATGCGCATGTTGCAGTGGACCAGACATTGTACACATACCCCCAATTATGAGCTCCCCGGATATTTAATTCCCAACTTTCTTACAACCTGGCCTGTTTTATATGCCTCTGGCTCTGACCCACATCATGCACGGTGCAGATGACAAGCAGCTAGATGATGCATCTCGTTGAACAGGTCGTAAACGGCAGGTTAATTCGGAGACTGATCCAAGTTGAAAATTTTTAATCCGTCCTGGTTCCTTCGTTATCCTAGTGATCACTACTTGCTAACTAGAGAGTACAGCAGTGAAAGATGGAATTGCTTACCGGCATTGCTTGCTGTGCGGCAGCTTCTGCTTGCCCTTGACGTCCTCGCCGGCGGCGGCCGCGTCGTCGACGTCGTAGAGCATGTCCGGGTCGGACGGCAGCGGCAGGGCGCGCTTGCTCCAGGCCGCGGCTGTCACGGCGGCGACCTGCGTCAGCGGGCTCCCGACCAGTTTCTTGAACCGGTACTTCCTGGTGCCGGACAGGAACACGACGAGCCCGGACAGGATGCCGACGGCGCAGATGCCGTAGCCCCAGCGGCGCCCGATGTTGTCCTGCACGTACACAAGCACGGTGACCGCGAGCAGCGCGCCGATGCTCACGAAGAAGTAGAACCAGTTGAAGAAGCGCATCATATTCTTGCGCTCGCCGTCGTCGGTCTCGTCGAACTGGTCGGACCCGAAGCCCGACACGCTCGACTTGAGCCCGCCTGTCCCGAGCGCCGTCAGGTAGAGCCCCAGGTACAGCACGCCGAGCTGCGTCCCGTTCGCCGGAACGCAGTCGGGGCTCTCCCCCTTAGGGTCTGCGCACGCCGGCGGCCGCAGCCCTGGCGCCGCCGTCGAGATCGTCAGTATCATCACGCCCTGCACTCGGTCATGTACCCAACGGTGAACGGTCGATCAGCACGTGTTCGCGCGACATGAACGCATGCAGAGTTTGCACTAGGAGTGGACGAACTAACCGTGGCTTGTACGGTCTCGAAGATGGCGATGGTGAGGTAGCGGCCGAGGTAGGTGTCGGCGATGAAGCCGCCGAGGAGGCAAAGCATGAAGGATGTGCCGATGAAGTTGGTGACGGTATTGGCGGCGGCGGCATTGCCGAGATGCATGGTGCCGGTCATGTACGGCACCAGGTTCACCGCGATGCCCAGCGTCGTCATCCGCTCGAACAGCTCCGCGCCTTCCATTAGTTACCAAGACCAAACCAACATCAGCCCCGGAGCAACAGTTGATCGTGCATGTCATGCAGTGGAACGACGTGTACGTACCTAGGATCATGGCGGCGCATGCCCAGCCGCCGGTGGCGCCGCGGGCGGCGGGGCGGCCCTTGTAGTCCCACGCGTCCGTGAGGGCCTTGCCTTGCTCCGGCAGCACAGTGGCCATCTCTACGTCAAGACGAAGCCTCTCGCTCGTGCCGGCTGGGATGGCAAGATCAACCGAGCAGGCAGACGGGACAGGTGGTGGCTCGAGCTCGAGGGGGGAGGCGGTGGTGGGGCTCTCGACCGCTCGCTAGCAAGATGCTGCGGTGCTGCCTGCCCGCCGGTGGGGCCCTTTTATAGGCGAAAGCCGGTGGATCTTTGCATCGGGATTCGGGCTGCCCCGGATCGGAGAGATCCTCCTTTGCTCAGCTTAATTTTACTCCTGGTTCGTGCGGCGGGCTAAGCTGGGCGAGGTTAATTAATTGTAATCAGGTGTTATGTGGGGGAATCAGTATCTCGATCCTCTCTGAATTCCTTCCGACGACTCTGGCTGTCTGGCACTCGTTGCTTAATTGCGCAATTATTGACTTGGATTGTTAGGTAAGTGGAATTAGTAGAGGATAAAAACGTGTTATTTACTGGGGTAGTTGTGCATAGTGTCGGAAAGTGAGACGGTAGATTTCGGTGTCTTGCAATGGACGGTGGAACTTTAACTTCATCAGTCTTCAGTAGATAGTACCGTGGGCTCAGGGATTCGTTGTGCCCATCGATCCTCTCAGGTTTTTGATCATATCTTGCAAAAGGTGAAGTACGTGTTTTGTAGGCTAACTATGCGTTGAGAAAAAATATTCAGAATAGACGATCCTGATATTGGCGTGTTAGCAGGAGGAACAGAAGGTTCCACATGGGAATCGGATCCACTGAAGCTGTGGATTGTCGTCTGATTGGAAATCGGACGGTCCCAAAATGACAGAAGACGAGTCCAACATCCTGTTTGCTCACAAGGAGAAAATTTTGATCTTTTTCTCTGGTATACAGTGAGTAGTAGATCCAATCAGATACAAGTGGTATATGTCCGTATGTGTTTCTTCGTCTCAAGAGTCAGTTCCTAGAACGACACGCGTTGACTGCAACTTTCAGAATCCAGACGTTGATCCAGACGTTGCAACTTTCAGAATCCATCCACTGTGGATGGGTCTTAGCCTGGGTCTGCTTGTCACCTATTCTTGCTTGTGCCGACCTCGTCTCCCGTCAGGACCAGTGTTCACAAAATGTTTTGGCGATTTTCCACCGAAAACTGATTTTCGATTTTGAAAAAACCGTTTGAAAATCGCTCGAAAACCGGTAGAAACCGAACAAGTTTGAAATTAATTTTTTAAAATCGGCGGTCAAACTTTTTCGGAAAAAATAAAAAATCGGTGAAGATCGACCAAACAGTTGAAATGTTCCAACGGCCGATTTTTGAGCGATTTTTATCGAAAATCGATGATTTCCACCGGTTTACGTCGCATAAAATTTCTTTAATAATTTAATATTTTCTAAATTAGATCGATTTATTGAACGGTTTTATTTATTGAACCGATTCGATACGGGTATAAATCAACGATTTTTGGAACCCGCGTCAAGACCCACCCTGCTAAGATATTCCTTCATTCTAGCTAGTTCAGGATGACTGACTGATAGCAGCTTTTCTTGAGGCAGCAGGGTACAAGACAATATAAGTGTATAACCATCTTGCAAGAAAGAAACCTCTCCTACCCTCAGCCGCATAAGCAGGATAAAAATGGAGGAGTGTCGGTGTAAAAGTATTATTAAGACAAGTACAACAAAAACACATTTAAATGTCACAGGTAATTCAAATTGATACATAAATCGAGGAGCAACGAAGTTACAATAACAAATGTTTAAATATAATGTCTTAATAACGGATTGTGCATTCAAAAACTCAAAAATATATTCGAGTAGCAATCTTAAGAACAAAATTAACTAGATTAATATTGCATATAATGCAAGAGACAGTAGAAAGAGATGAAACAAGCGACGAGCGGAGCCGATATTCCGGCCGGCCCCTCGCGCCGCCACCATAGATCCGTCACTGCCTCCTCCGACGAATTGGGCAGTGGCCCCACAGGATCTTTCAATACTTTCTCATATGGAGGAGCAATATGCATGAAAAACACACTGTACAATCATGTTGCGGTCTAGCTGATCAGAATACAGACAACAGAGAGGATCTTGGTGGAGAGGAATTTGCAGGCTGTTGATCAGGTGCAGGCCATCCAGCCAGCCAGGCTTAGCTGCCAGAGTGTATGTGTGGATCATCTCACCGGTGTTCTGTCTGTTAATTGATCGATATAAAGGCAACAACTACTCATGGTACGTATTTTCAGACTAATATTACTACTACTACTGTCCTAGCATTAGCACTAGCTAAGGTAGACAGCCCGTCCCAGCAGGCTCATTACAGAAAACTCTTACAGGGATCGAAACAAAACGAGCACGTGTGAGAGCTTTACACCATTGGCCAATCAAGTAACTGGATCAACATCTCTAGCTACTGATGATCGCTTGAACAAAGGTAGATCCAGCAACAGTTCCCTTACCGACAAGTGGTCCCTATAAGATGTAGTTCCTAGCAAAATTCTTCTTCTGCCTACTGAAAAGTGAAGCTTAAGCTTAACTAGCCATGTACCCGTGCGTTGCAACGGAAATTCAATTTGCGATAAAAAGTTTATTTGCAAAGAGTACCAATAGTGGCCAAGATGGGTAATTAAAGAGCAGTGGCAAAGACGAGTAATTTTGATGAAGTGATGTGGGAAGAAACTCTTACTTTATATAATACAGGTTATTCTATGGTTAGCTTGGTTGACAGATGAGCTAGCCAGTTCACAGGCATGTAGCAAGAACTAGCTAGCTACTTCATTCATGCAGGGTAAATAATTTTGTGTGAGATACTGGGAGCTGGTTCTGTAAAGCCTAATTAATTACATACAGATGGAGCAATGAACATAGTCAACATACAAGCAAAGAATGCTGTAAAGATTGCTCTATCTTACCCATATATTAATTCATCACATCCAACGTTTCTTTTCATTACCTGCTACCAGTTGGGACGTTGACGACAGGCGAAGAGATCAATCGTAACCTTTTTTTACGGCAGAGTCTACCCTAAATATACTCTTCATACGTCACAACACAAAATGTTCACCGCCTCTATTAATTGCTGCGTGCCTGACCGAGTCTGCCGACGGTTTCTTTCTGCAAAAACAAATTTAGCTAAGATCAGGAACGTCACAATTAATTTTAATCGCATGTGTGTATGCATGCATTTTCGAGTTCCCTGATATCACATTTAATTTAGCCAGCACCTTTTCTAGCTCCCTCAGGGTGTTTACATCTTCGAGTTTCTCTCAGGGTGAATAGAATACATCTTCGAGTTCTCTCGGGCTGTTCACGACAACTTTCTTTTTTTTTAAAAAAAAAAGGGGTTGTATGCAACTTCGGCTTTCTCTCAGAATATTGCAATATTGTGGCCATTTTCAACTTCACTCAGAATATTGCAATATTGTGGCCATTTTCAACTTCACTAAGCTTGACTGTTCGATTACAGCTTCGAGTTTCTCTCAGGGTGTGCTTCTTCGAGTTCTCCCGGGCTGTTTACAACTTCGAGTTCTCTCTGAATATATGTATATTCGTCGCAGACTATTTCAACTTCACTAATTAAGGTTGACTGTTTGTTGACATCTTCGACTTTCCCTCTCGGTGTGTACGCATTTTCGAGTTCCAGCTATAGTTGTCAATATAATCGACACAGGGTAGTCATATACATCGAACCAACCTCAACACCGGTCATATCGATCCAATACCTGTCAACACCGGTCATATCAGTTTTGATACCGGTCAATACCAGTTGTATCAATAGAATTGATAATATAGTCATTTGGACTACACCTTATATTTGATAGTACTACTATATATTTAGAGTAATATTATAAGTGAATTTTGATATACATGTAATTAAATATATGTATATTTATAAATATATATTATTATATTAAACCTAAAATGAATGCGTCGGCATGGACCGATACCAGAATGTACCATTGTAGGAGTAAATCTGGTATAGCCTCCTCAAACTATTATTAAAAAGGGAAACTCTTTTTTGAATTTCGGTTCAAACTTGTTTGAACTAGTTAGTAAATTGGTTAAACTCAATATCCTAAAGATTTCAAAAAAATTTTTATATATCATCTAACAATTCAAATAAAAGCGTACCTTTGAAAAATATAGGAAGTCAAATATGGTGAACAGTAGGTCATATGGTGATTTATCATAAAGTAATCAAACAGAACTATTGGATCAAACTTGAATTTTTGGATTTAGGTGGAATCCCACCTCCTCACTTAAATACATTTTACATATAATCCCCTAGAAAAATTACAAAATTCCATACTTTAAGTGGAAGAGGTGGGATTCCACCTAGATCTGAACAATTCAAGTTTGATTCAATACCCCTGTTTGATTACTTTCATAATTTCACCATATGTCCACTCTCACCGTATACTACTTTCTCAAGAGTATGAAACTATTTTCCTATATATATATATATATATATATATATATATATATATATATATATATATACTCTAGGGTACATACTCACATTCAATATACCACTTAAACAAACATGTTATACTCATTTATCATTTTCAATATACTTCAATAATAATTCTAAGATACTCCAATGCGACATAGTTGAAAAAAAATCATTGGAGCCCTTCATTTTTTGCTATATACCCGTTTTCATATTAAAAGGAATATATACACAAATTATGCTATAAAAGAGGGGATTTTGATGAATTTTTTTGTGGAACTCACATTTAAGTATCTTATAATTAGTATTAGAGTATACTTAAAAGGATTAAGAGGTATAACAACATCGTTTAAGCGGTATACTAGAGGTAGGAGTACGTACTCCCAGGAGTATAGAACCATTTTCCTATATATATATATTGACGCAACATTTCATGTAACGCGCGCAAGTGGGTGATATGATAGGATGCACAATAGTTGCTGACCGGTGATCAGTACCACTGCATGAATTGACGGGAGCAGATATACGATGGAATTTATGGCCAACCAGGAAATGGTTACTCTGCGGTTGTTACGGTTTTCAGTCGTCAGGGCTGTTCAATGAGGTCGGGAAGATTTGGACTATTTTTTTATTTAATAATTTATACACAACTCTAAAGTTATAATTGTAAGAGGGACTACATTAAATCTTTTTCGGCCAATTAATAGTTCTGCAATCTGGGTTTTTCTCCAGTTTTTCGCTCCGTAGATCCTGTGGTGGTGTTCAACCCAAAACTCTTTTTTTTTTCAGCACGATACATACAATAAAAAACTATTTACACGAACCGATGGATATCGGTCACTGTCGTATCCTTGTATGATCATAGCACAACAATTTGTCAGCACTCTGAATTTTTTTTGCAACAAAAGCGTGCGGTTCCTGCAATACAGACAGCGCAAGAACCAAGTGGCGAAGGATCCATGCGTGGTAGGCAGCACTAGGGATCGAAACGGTAGTATATACGAGTATCATAAGCTTCAAGCATGTCATCATCAGAGGACAGTTTATTTTGTACGAGGGGCGAATATGCAGGTCCGAAGGCGCAAAACCTCAACATGGCTAGATCATGACCTAACAATGCTATCTCCATCCTAACCTTCGTTTTAAATTGGCAATTTGGTCTGCCTATTCATCCTCTCCTTGTCTTCATTTTCTACATGATAAGATGTGATGTGTATGTTCGATTACTCGTCTCATTAAGGGTTTAGTTATTTGCCTATCCCGTCCTTCTGCAATCGCCAAAGGTTAATACAGCCATTAGTCGATAAACGATTTTGGTAATGCATGTCTATACACTGTAGCGGAATTAGGACCAACCAATGCGAACCCTAGCGTGCATAGAAAGGGTGCTTATTTTTGTTTTCATTCACAGAACAGTCATCCTTTCTAGACGGACCTCCCATGAAAAATTTCTGGCTTCGCCCGTAGGTCTGGTAAAAAACGATCCCTTCAGTGTCGATTTATGCTCCTCCCTGTAAATAGTTTTTAGCCTATTACAAAACGAACGGCAAAAATATAGAATCAACGGAACATGGATTTTATGTGAAAACCCTTTCAAAAAAATCACGGACGCACAAAGATAAATACCACTATATGAGGAGATATTTACAACAAAACTATCTTTTCTTTTCTTTTGTCAACAAAGCTATCTTTTCTCTTCTCTCCTCTTACTTGTCTTGCTTTATTCTATGGATTATAAGGACATTTACAGTGGAACATAAAGGACTCCATATTAGAAGTAGAACTCTGAATTAGAGTAGAAAAAAACTACAACGAATTTGGATCACACTTCAACAATATCCACCTTAAGACGAATTTGCTCATGTAGCCAAAATATTAAAATCTCTTTAAAATAAGTCTTCATTGACAAACTTTATGCCTCGAAAGTCCATCAGACTAATCTGAATAAGAAAGATTAAAACAATCTTATCTAAACACTTCTTGTGAAGTAAAATTGAGCAAACCACCAGTAGGTCCAAGCACACAGCTATCAGCAAAGCAAACAGAGAAATATGGGCTTCCAACAATTCATAAACCTATTTTAGCAATCCGACCTTTCTCCAAATCACCGAGATTGATAAAAAATATGAAAAAGTCCTTAATTTTATACCTTGGCTATTTACCTCAATGCGTTGATCTTTTTTAGCTCCATTTTCATGCTTTCATTCGTGCCATGACTAGAATCAACCTATTTTCAATATTCTAAAAGAAAATATTAGTCATTTAATTACGAAGCACTATAACTTTTCCTTTTTACACTACTACAGAACGGCACATCAGAATCGGTTCTTTTTTAGCATTAGAATCGGTTTTAGTGACGATACGATGTCTTTAGATAGTGATGAGGTGGAGCTATCGAATCGGTTTTGACCGATCGTGATAAAACGTCATCGAATCGGTTCTTTAAGGAAGTGATTGTGATGACTCCCTCATCGAGAATCGGTTCTTTAAGGAAGTGATTCGATGACCCCTCATCGAATCGGTTCTTTAAGAAAGTGATTACGATGACACCTCATCGTAATCGGTTCCACAAAAGAACCGATTTCGATGAGGGTGTCATCGAATCATTTTCTTAAAGAACCGATTCGATGAGGGTCATCGAATCACTTCCTTAAAGAACCGATCTCGATGACTCCATTGGGTGTGCCATTTTGCAAATTCTCCAAAAAAGCACGATTAAAACACCGTTCTAGCCGGTGATTTAAAAACACTAAATTAAGAGATTTCCTAGGATGTCATCCATCCTAATACCACTAATACTACTCTCGTCTAATTACCACTCGTGTGATCTTCCTAGACATTTTAACCCCACACGTGTGGTCTTCCGAGAGGTCACCCATCCTATTACTACTCTCGTCTAAACACGCTTAACTTCGAGTTCTTATAAGATCCAATATTTTAACGGTGGTATGATAACATCGACATATTATGTCTCCTCACCTTTTAACCCGTGAAGCACCACGAACACCGATAAAGCTTTCAAATTTATTTTTCATACTTTTGACTATTAATGATGCTTGCAATATATGTGCCATCACTATTCACGGTACTTGTAAAAACACCATAACTTTTGACTCGTACCTTCGATTTTGGTGTTCTTGAGCTTTCCGGAATCATCACATGATGAGCTCTCCGATTATATTCTTTTGGGCACCGATTCTAGTTTGCAAATAAAAATCTGAGCACTTTTGTTAAAATGATCATAACTTTTGACTCGTAACTCCGATCGGGGCATTCTTTTGGCTCTCAGAATCGATGGTCGGATCTTGCTGGTTTGTGCGAGTGCGTCTTGTGCGCACGAATTCCAAAAAAAGGTCGTTTAGGGCCTCAAAAGCGGCCTCCAAGTTTTGAATCTGTTTACCGTTCTTTTTAATTATTGCAAATGGAATATTAGTTCCAATTATTTCAAATATAATATTATTTAATTTCAATTCTTTCAAATTAGAAGGCTGGAGAGGTAATTATCAATATTTAAAATTTTCTATTTTTTATTATTTGTGACGGTTTCAAATTAAAACCGTCTGTGATGTCGGGCGAGGCGGGCATGGCGGTGAGGCGTCGGTTGCCAATGTGAATGGATGAATAAGCTAGGGTTAGACCGAAGGATTATCAGTATCCGCCAGGGATCCAAAAACCGCCGAATTTTGGCGAAATTTCACCGACATTTCGGTTTTCGGACCCCCCCCCGAATTTATATCTACCGGCCGAATTCAAAATTTTAAAAAATTGATTTTGCTACAGTACTGCTACAGTATTTTCAGGATTTTCGCGAAATTCGGAAAATTTCACGAAATTTTGAGTTTTTAATCCGGATTTTCAAAATAATTTAACATCATTTGTTATGTTCAAAAATCAAAAACAGAATGGACATAATTGGGACGATAAACTTGTTAGATTTTGCTAAATTTTCTCGAGTGTGATAATTATCTAAAATTTTTATGAAAGATTAATAACTTCCTCAGTACCATTATATAAAATTTTCAAAAAATTTCAACTTTCTTGGTTTTCTCAATAAAATCTATCAATGCAGTAAGCACTAAACTTAATTTGTTGTATTATATTTCAAAAATCAATTCATTTGAGCTAAGGATTTATCAGGCAATTCAAATATTTTTATAACTTTTTGAAATTTTGTTTTTCAAATTTGTTTGAGCTAAGGATTCTTATGTAAAATTTTCAACTCAAAATATTTCTCCAGGAATTTATAAAAATTCTGACATTCAAAGTACTAGTTTTCAACTCTCTCTGTTTTTGAATTTTTAAAAATTCCTCAAATTTTATAATCATCTGAAATTTTTACATAAATATCACAAGTATTTCAGGAATCTGCACAAAAAATTTCAAAAGTTTCTAACGTAGTTTGTACTATTTTTCATCCGGTTCAAACTTGCCGATCTACGTTTCATCTACATAGTATCACTTTTTGAATTTTTAAAAATTACACAGATCAGATAATCACCTGAAATTTTTATGAGAACATATATATTGTGTCAGGAAGCTACAAAAAAAATTTGAGAATTTTTCGACGTCGTTTGAACCAATTTTCACTCAGTGCATTTTGGCCGAAAACTAGTACTTTGATGAGGGATCATTAGCATCATTCTTTTAAGAAAACCGATACTGATGCTTCATCATTAGTATCACTCTTTTAAGAAAACCGATACTGATGCTTCATCATTAGTATCACTTTTTTAATAAAACCGATACTGATGCTTTATCATCACTTTTCTAATAGAACACTGATGTTAGTCATTAGTATCACTTTTTTAATAAAACCGACATCGATGCTTTATCATTAGTATCACTCTTTTAAGAAAACCGATCATCGATGCTTCATCATCAGTATCACTTTTTAATAAAACCGACTGATGCTTTATCATCACTTTTCTAATAGAACATCGATGTTAGTCATCGATTATTTTTTTAATAAAATCGACATCGATGTAGTTTATTGCACTATTCCTTTTCAGACACCTGCAAGTTCTGAATTTTTAACATTTCATCAAAGAGAGAAAATGCCATAACTTTGTCATACTTTGTCATACATTGCACTATTCCTTTGCGAAATAAGCACCCTCGAGCGGGAGACGAGGTTACGCCGCCTAAACTCTAATAACATTACCACATGATAGCAATAATAATTCCATATAAGCAGAGATCGCACTACAAAAATTAAATAGATATGTGCTTGTCAAATAAAGAGTGTGAAATCTGAAAGCACGTACATATTTTGAAGAAAACCGCAAAAGAGGGCAAAAGAGGGAATCTCCTCAAGATAGGGTTTCAATTTTGCCTCTTAATACCCACCCATGAGGACTTCAAATTTTCTCACTCAAGTATTGCTTCCAACCACACAATATGAGCTATTTTCTCGGGTGGCGGCGGAGAAATCTCCTCTGAGCTACAACAGAGAAGAGTTCATCTTGAGTGGTATATATAACCTAGCGAGGCACATCGAATCGGTTCTTTTCAAAAGCGATAGTGATGTGCACGAACATCCTTTAGTAATGAGCACGAGCACATCGAATCGGTTCTTTTCAACAAGCGATAGTGATAAGACGGTCATCACTATCACTTCTATAAAAAGAACCGATAGTGATAACAGTATGTGCATCGAGAATCGGTTCTCTACTAAAAAGTGATAGTGATGTGTAGGTCATCGATGTCGGTTCTTTTCATGAAGTGATAGTGATGATCACGCGCACATCACTATCACTTATGAAAAGAACCGATAGTGATGACCGTGTACATCACTATCACTTTTAAGAGAGAACCGATTTGGATGTGTCCAGTGCTACATCACAATCACTTATAATCTCGTAACCGATAGTGATTATTACTAACACCCCTCCGAAGTTACTTATCACAATCGTTTTTTTCGAAAAACTTAAGAACCACACGATCTGATGATAGTGATATCTCGTTCTGTAGTAGTGTTATTCTCTCTGCTTTTCACCAAAATTTCGGATTTTGGGCCCCCACGAGATCCAAACTACCGGCCGGATAAAAATTTTGAAATCACTCTGATAACCGTTTTTAATTTAAATTTTGCTCGAACTGGGCTAAATTTCATTAAAAAAAATCTGATTTTGCTGTTTTATGGCTGGATTTGACTTCAATTACATCAATAACCCATAAGAAAGCGATCTTTGATGATAATTTGTCGAAAAAAACTATTTTTTGAGATATTTTAAAATTTTGGCAGAAACACTGTTGAAATTTTATAAAATTTAAGAAGATTTTTCATGCTATGAAAAATTTATGGTACTAAAAATTCTAGGGTCAAACAGGAAATTTTTAAAATATTTTAACTTCATTAATTTGTTATCTTTTAAAAATAAAAAACAAAATTAGCAAAAACGAGGTAGTAACAGTATTAGAATTTTATAATTTTTTCATGTTTTATAATCATTTGAAAATTTTATGGTATCATTAGTGATTCATCTAGACTATCCATAAAAAGTTTCAAAAATTTTTAATATGGTTTGAATCATTTTTCATTCGGTTGAAATTTATGGGTTAGCCTTCAGTTGCACTTTCTGAATTTTTACAAATTCATGAAGCTTGATCATCATCTGAAAATTTTATGAGAATATTAATGATGCATCATAACCATGCAAAAAAATTTTGAAAATTTTCTAACGTGGTGTGTAGCATTTTTTATTTGGATCAAACTTGCTGGTCAATGTTTTATCAGGATAGTACCAATGTTTAAATTTTTAAAAATTCCTCAAAAGCGATAATCATTTGAAATTTTTATGGGAACATCAATGATATGTCAAAAATCTCCAAAAAAAATTTCAAAATTTTTCGTCATTGTTTGACCCATTTTTCAGTTGGTGCAAATATATCAAAATTTCGGGATTTTTCACCGAAATTTCGTTTTTCGGTAGAAAACGAACCGGATTTGAATTTTTGTTTTTGAATTTTGATCGAGATTTGTTTGAAATTCAAAAATCTTGGCGAAATTTCAGATTTCGATCCAAGACGAAATTTTATACAAAATAAAATTTGAATCCCTGGCCAGCTCTCGCACTACTTTGCTTCTACTTCGGGCTCGAAGTCGAACAGGCAGACCACGCGTCCTTGTACTCAGTTTTGAGCGCACTAGATCAGAGTTGATTGGTGTCGAAGAGAATTGCAGACGTGGTGCTAGCGTGAGAGCCGAAGAGCAGCTCAGATGTGACGATGGCAGATTCGCACCGAATAAACTTGAATGATGGGCGTGCGAAACAGTTGAAGACGTCTGCAGAGGCCGACTTGCTAGTAGGGATGGCAATCGGACGGGTATGGGCGGGTACACCTCCCGCAGACCCGAACCCGAAACCCGAAATTCATACCCGAACCCGAACCCGAAATCTCTCACGGGTACATACCCACGTCCATACCCGAACCCGATGGGTACCCGAACCCGAAATTAAATTCACCTCACAATCAAATTTTCAACCATCAATTGTCAATCAATTCATTTGTAATTTCTATGTTTAAAGGAAAAATATATGGTGTATATAATCATAAAAGTTACCGCATCTTACATCTCGAACGATGCTTGAAAATCTTGAATTAACCTTCCATTATTTTTAATTTATATTAATTAATTCGGGTACCCATGGGTACCCACGGGTGTAGAACCGAACCCGAACCCGAACCCGAACCCGAATCCGAACCCGAACCCGAAATTTGAAACCCGCGGATCTGAAATCAAACCCATACCCGAACCCATCGGGTCGGGTACCCACGGGTAATTTTGCCATCCCTACTTGCTAGCGGCTTAGCACCTTGGATGCCAGTAGGGTTTCAAAAATAAATAAAAATCGCCTTCATAAACTATACTGGTCGATAAATCGGTTAACTTCAAAAAAAGAGAGAATTTTATGTGCGGAAAAACGATCGAAAATAAACAAAATTACTTGAAAATCGTTAGAAATTCGGCTTCCGAATTGTTTCGCTTAGTTGGCCGATTTTTCAAAGAAAATCGGTCAATTTTCAAAACAATTCAGTTTATAGCAATTTTCGATGGTTTTCATGGACACAAAAAGGCAAATATCACTATATAAGAAGATGTTTAGAATGAGGCTATCTTTTTTTCTTTTCTTGTCTTACTTGCCTTATCTTGTCTTGCTCTATTCCATAGATTACAGGGATATATTTATAATGGAATATCAAGAACTCTAAATTAGAGTATGAAACAAAACCAAAACCAATTCAGATCATACTTTAACATATCCAATAAACTCGGTACAACTGCAAAAACTCAAAAACAGTTCTTGAGAAAGAAATAATACTGCGCTTATCTAGTCCCATGTAGCTCATTTTTTGCAACTATAACCTCTTACAAACACATTTACAAAAATGACTTCCTCTCCCACCGCAGAAGGTGCGGCAGACGACAGTGTCCCCTACAGCGCCCGGGGAGTGTGGGAGGGCGCGAGCGACAGTGGCATAGCGTACGCATGCAGGCGGCTAGGCAGGCAGGCAATTGAGCGGGGCAACGTGTGCATGTGCTGGCGCGGAAGCGAGAGGGCAACTGCCACATCGGGGTAGAGGAATCGTTCTACACCCTCCCATGCGCTGTCGTGGCACCTGCCACCTCCCGCGCTTCCCAGTTGCGGCAAGGGACATGTGTCATTTGCCGTGGTGAGGGAAAAAACTATTTTTGCAAATACGTTCACAGGTGCTAGCTTTTTTTTAAAAAAAATGACTACATGGACTAGATAAGCACATTGTTCAGAAGAGACACGTATGGACAGTGTACATAAGAGCTATGTTTACCTGCAACTGCGAAAAAAACCCTTGCAGCTAAGCATTATCCACCATGCCGTGCAATCATGCACGCGCTGTGCTTATCTGCCTATATTCCCCGTTCAATTCCTGGGTATGACTTACGAGGTTAATTGCATATATTCTTGCATATGAAGTTATGAACTCAGCCAAAAAGAAAATAAAGTTTTTGACAACGATCTGCCGTGAAGCTAGCTTAGCCACAGCGACTGAATATCCCAACTACGAGGTGAGGGTATTCATCTTTCACGCCTTACACGAAATCGTTAAAAAAATGCTTTTTTTTTTAAGCCAGCAATTAATGAGGTATATATTAGAAAGAGCAGAAACAAACACAAGTTATTTTACAGCCCTTGTGATGAACAGAAATGGACGTTGCTCTTTACAGAAGAAGCAGGGAGTCGACAAAAAAAGCTGGGCACTGTTTGCTACAAGGCGTTGTTTACCCTTGCTGTTAACTCTATTTTAATCGTCTTGCTCCAGTAATGTCCCAAAGCTTAGCCTCCTCCTTTACGAGAGCTAGGATCTCACGGCTGTTTGCTTTTTAATCGTGAGGGCCTGGGCAACCTCAAATTTATCTCAAACCGGTTGCAACTAGTAGAAAGGAAGACGACTCCCGAGTCCCGACCTACTCATCCAAATTTGAGCCTTCTTTACTCTGCTAATTTAGGCACAAATTCGTGTACCAAATACCAACTAATAGATCTGCAACACTCGAATCATGCACGGAATTAAGTATAGTTTAAGCTGCCTAACTGATGATTTTGTTAGGTGTAGACTGACGCAGGGAGGCAGATTAGGTTGCTGGAGATTATATGCGTACTTGAAATGTGTACCAAATACCAACTAATACTACTGCAAGTTTAACATCTAGTTCTTGGACGAGCCCTAGAGTTTTCTAATCTCTTCTTTTCGGAGCAAACCAATTACTGATGTTAGCTTAGAGCGGACACGGATAGGAGTTTGACACCTCGCTATCATCAATCTGGGAAGAAAACTGCTGGAAAAGTGGAATGCGATATTATGCTGCAGCAATGTGGGTACATCCATCCAAATTCAAACCCAACACTTATATCTGTTGGGTGTCAGGACTATGGAAAATGGATCATATACGCACAATATTCAACTTCGTTCCAGTTCGATCAATTCCGATGAAACAGCGTGATAGATTCTTTTCCAAAGTAGAACTGGGCCGATCATTAGCTATAGTACATACAGAAAGAAATCAGTACAGGTCTCCAATCTCCATGTAGATGATCTGAATTTGCAATATGGCAGCCCATTTCTCGGCACTTCTGCAGTAACAAGACCTCGCAAGTCGCAACAACCAAAATATCAATGAAGCAATCTCATGTAGATGATTACAGAATGAGAATCACATGGTCTGAGAATGAAGCGAGCGGAGGATAATCTGACCTGTGAGCTGGACAGATTAATCATTCCGAGGATAAGCTCTATTGGATCCCTGCTTAGGGAGCAGGCCCCGACAAACAATAGCGATGCTTCTGCAAGCATTTGTGTAATTGTGGGGCAATGCAGATGCATGCTGGATTGCTTCTTAATTATCCCAACCAATCAATTCCAGGCTTCCAGCTGCTGGTATTTTCCAGCTGCGAGGAACTGGTGGTATTTCTGAAACAGGGTTTGTAATGTTTGCGTTCTTCTTTTCTGAATGAGGAACAAAAATAGTACACAAAATGACAAGAGTTTCCAATTAAGTTTTCAGATTCATTGTGACCAAGAGAATACTGTAATAATGTTTTTAATTTACTGCAGCCCAACCAGATTCAGAGAGCCAAGCTAGCTTAGCCATGTTGACAAAACCAGTTCAAGTACTCCTTACGTCGTCGAATAATTCATCGATCATGGCTCTTCCAAACTCGAGATCGCAAAATCGTCACTAAAATACATTTTACTTCCTTTTCTTCCTCTTCTATTATAATAATAAAGAGAAATATTTTTTTGAAGACAAAAAAAAAAGAAGTATTAGTCTGGCAACGAGAGCCAGAAACTGATCCACCACCACCACCAATCATAATCCGATACCACCCAATTCCTCGCTTATCCTCGGTTCATTATTCAGGCCTCGCCTTCGATCAAATCATTTTCATTATTCCGGCCAGAGAGCCTGGCATTACCGAATCATGGATGACACAAGCATCGTCAGACTGATAATTACGTGTATTGCATGCCCATCTGATCTGACTACTCGACGAGTTATCGCGCTTATAAATTTGCCAAATTAAAGCTCGGAACAAATAAAAAAAAAAGTGGTAGTATGGCAACGAGACTTAAACGCAGAAGGTTGTTGTTGTTCAAGTCCGCCGGACACTAATAAAGTAGAGGCATTTGTAGGTCAAACCTCAATTATTGAGCAAAAATTATAGTACATGGCTCGCTAGCAATCTCTATCCGCGGCAAGATTCCTCCACTTCTCTTTTGGGTATCTCCAAGAGCCAGTTAGACCCGGCAAAATACTAGTATTGTTACTATTCCTCACATGATAAGCGATCAGGTGCTTGCCTGCTTGGCGCTGATTAGCCATTGTTTATGCTGCAATCTGCATAATGCAACATAAACAAATTTGAGAAGAGGAGGAGGAAGAAGAAGCTTATGGTTATCAAAACGTTAATGCAGCATATCGATCATTGATGGAGTAGCGCACGTATGCACATGCTTGCGTGCACTGTTTTCTTGGTGAGAGGTGGGTCTATACTTTTCTTTTTGATATTTACACAAACGTTAAAGTATGAATGAAAGATAGATAGATGATTACTTATCTTTTTATTTGTTTTAAGATTTGTACGATTTGTATTAGAAGGAAAAGCATTGAAGTACGTAATGTGGGGTAGGTGTCACACGGCATGACTGAGAGCTCGCGAAACCGCCGAGATCATACGTGGGCAGTAGGGTGGCCAACGGCGGCGACGACGTTCGTCGCGTTCTTTTATATGGGATTCAGACGTGTGCATCTGGGGAAGTCGCCGCCGGCAAGCGCCTGCCTCGTCAGCGGCGCTAATCTGGGACTTCAAACAAATCGCGTGTGGCTTTGCAGCTGCACACTTGTGCTTGTAACGAACAACTTGAGCGGCCAAGTGTCAACATGATACGAGATGCCGCGTCCGGATCAACTCAACCCCTCGGCTCTCTGTAGAGGCCAAACGCTAGTTCGACGACTGAACAATGTTAGTATATACGGATTGCCGGTGCAGAAACGCGAATAAGTTGTGCGGATCTTAGGAAGGTGCCAAGTGAATATATATATACACACACTATTACGTAGGTAGAATAACCTATTGTACACTCGAGCCAATTAATTCAGTCCGATCAAGCTATGCATCCTACAAATCAGTGCAACGAACTGCCCCAGCTAGCTAAGCTCATTGCATGGCCAAACCAATTAGTAAATGTGTTTTTTGTTTGCACTAGAATCTATTTTTTTTTTTTTTAGCTATAACTTTTCATTGGTAGCTCCGATTGACAAGCAATTCTCACCAATAGTTTACTAACAATAAGAGGAATAAAATGAGATAAGTCTCACCAATAAAAATAGAATGAATCAGACTTTACTATCAAATGAACACAAATTTACTATCCGTATATATGTGTGTATGTATATATGTGTATGTATGAATGTATATATATATATATATATATATATATATATATATATATGTGTGTGTGTGTGTGTGTGTGTGTGTGTAACTGCATAGACACACAGTGTTGAACACTCTGGCATGGTAGTAAAAATCTATACATACAAATAGTAAATTAGATTATATTTGACAGCAAATTTGGAGTAAATATATCACATAACTATAATTCGCTACGGTGAAGTTCGACAATAAAATCTAAAGATATAACCAGTAATTTGTAATATATTTGACTAGCAGAGCAAGTCTTTGGTTGAGAAAATTGTTTATTTTCCACTGAAAGTTGGCCGGTTCCCAACATTACCATCTGATCTCAAATTGCCTTCTCATTTTGCCATTGCCGTCAAGTTGGTTGTAAAGCCACCGTTAGTTGACACACGAAAAGACCAAATTGCCCTCCTTTTGAGTGTGCTGCCCTATTTAAATCTATCAAATGTGCTTAGAATTTTATGAAAATTTTTGGAGATGATCTTAAGAGAGTACTAACATTTCTGTAAAAATTTGAGAGCATGAGCAGCTCTGTGATTTTCTGGAAAAATCCTTTAGCGATTCTGTCTTAATGAAAGAATTGTCCATCTTCATCCTAATTTAAATCTATCAAATGTGCTTAGAATTTTATGAAAATTTTTGGAGATGATCTTAAGAGAGTAATAACATTTTTGTAAAAATTTGAGAGCATGAGCAGCTCTGTGATTTTCTGGAAAAATCTTTTAGCGATTCTGTCTTAATGAAAGAATCTAAATTTTGATTTTTCAGAAGCACTAAATAAATTCAAAAATTTATGAAATTTTTTGGAGTGGTTCCTTGGGTTATTTAGAATTTAAATAAAATATTTCTAGACTTTTAAATGTTTTGAATTCATTTCGCCGTCCAAGTTAGCACACGGGGGTAACTTGGTCTTTTCACGTGCCAGCAAACAGGGGTTCACAGCCAACTGGACGGCGATAGCAAAATAGGAAGGCAATTTGAGATCGGATGACAATGCAGGGAAGATAATATTCGCGATGGTATTTTACGGAACCGGCCAACTCCCAATGACAAATAAACAATTTTCTCTTTAACCAATACGGCGCCTTTACACACGAAACTTCGCTTATGTCGCCGATGAACACGTCGTCGCTGCCTCCTATTTTGCCTTTGCTCATTTGTGTCCTGACTAGCCCCCTGGCCACAAATTTGTCAGCCCTCTCCTTCAACTTCTTTATTCAATCTTGCCTGAATCAATAGCCACAGAGGAGCAGGCGACTATTGTTTGGAAATTGGAGCAGGCGAATTGCAACAGCTAGCAGCGGCACATCGACCATCCTCCTCTTAACTGGGCGCGCGGGACTGCGAGAAGGTGGACACCAATGGTTGGTGGCAGTACACGGCCGAGCAGGCGAAGCTAATTAAGCTTAGTAAAACACACAGCAATGCCTTGTGACCCAGCTTTAATTTGTTGCGTCGTTTGTACTCTTCATACAGGATAGATGCGCCTTGCCCTGTTGTTTTCTCTACCACTTGTACTGTACCAATTTGCTATTACTGTTATGTGATTTTACACAGGCTATACAATCTGTTGAACCTTCGTGTCACCTGATGAGTATTTGTTCTCCACTATCTTTAGAAAGAGCAGTAAAATCTAACATACATTCAGTAAATTGGCGTTTATATGACAGTAAAATCTAGTTCAGAAGTATCTGGAGTCTATACAGTAGTAAAACCTTACAATATATATATTTTACTATCTATCTATCTATCTATATCTATATATATATATATATATATATATATATATATATATATATATACTATCTATACATTTTGATTTTGTTTCTCTACGAAGGCGAGGGTCTACACGGCCACCCCATGTCGAGGAGGAACTGGAGGCGGCCAAGAGGGAGTACTTGGCTGCTGCAGGCCGCCGTCAGCTTCTTGACGCCGAACAGGCTGGCGATCTTGAAGCATTGCTGCCTTCTGGCGATCTTGAAGCAGCTGCCCAGTGAACTGCAGCGTGACGCAGTTCAGGTCGTCGAGGCCGGTCGCTGGAGTTCGGCGTCGACTGTGCCTGTTCTGGTTATGTCGTACGGGTTTAGCTAGGTTCAGGCACCTGTTGGCCTGATAGAATAGTCACCATATATATCAGCAAGAAGCCAAGAAGGCAAGAAGTACAGTACGAATGCAATTTTGGGGGAGGGGCGCAATTTTGGGACCATTGATTCAAACTACAAAAAAATCAAACAATCAACTAGGCAGGGTGATTTTGGTGGGACAGAAAATTCCTATAAATTCTCAAATTATTCATCAAGAGAAAAAGATAAAAATCTACGCAACTTATTTTGTTGTGGCCAAATTATAATGATGTAGATTGATCAAATATATATATTACAATTGTTACAATTGTATAGCCAATATAGTTATATTTTTATCATGGGCATTGGTATTGTATAAGAATACATCTGTATTTTTAAATACAGCTACACAATTGCTCAGGTAATTTGGATAAAGATCTACTATGTATCTAAGTGAGGCCACATATATTATTAACGGTGTAGATCAATCAAATATATATATATTATAGTATTTTTTCATAAAAATTATAACTATAGTTTCAAATCCATAACTAAAAAAGAGAGTCCAGAATTTAGGATAGTGAAAGACAGCATTTGGGAAGCTAGCAACGGAATACTACCTCCGTCCAAGTTTACAAGGTATATTTTTTGACACATAGATCAAGAAGATATTGAAAATGACTAGATTACTCCTAATTATTATCACTAAGTACTATACTCAATTAATGCATACATAGACTGTAGAAAACATAAGTAAAGGTAGATATTTATTAAGAGCATAGAGAGAATACTATACTAATTTTGCATTGAAATATAAAATACACTATATATTTATAGACAAAACCATTAAAAAATAAACCTTATAAATTTAAACGGAGAAGTACAATATTAGCAAATGTCCTAAGCTGTCGTATACTGGCTGGCGAAATTTTATAGACTAGGGAGCCAACGTATACACAGTAGACATGAAAATTCCGACCTCATGAATATTAGTGTGTTCTTATATATTGATATTCTACTGCCTAGCTCTTCGCAATTGCATGAGCATCTCCGCTAGAAATAGCAGCTCCTCGTTACACTTTGCAATAAGCTGAATCTCCGTGCCATAAATAGTACTCTCATAAAATAAGTAATCTTCCTATTCTGCGGTGTAAGTCCAAGCCCACCGTGCGCAAAGGAAAATAAGGTATTAAATCTAAGAAAAAAATTAATAGTATTAGACTATACATATTAAATTGCATACTACAGCTACTGATCGGTCACTTTTGCAACATTAAAGGTAGGGACAGAGTAAGATATTACAATAATTACACTCTTGATTCTATCAATTGACTTATATTATAAAATTACGAATAAATAGAGGTATAGAAGGAAAGACCTCATTAAATCTACATGTAAGTCTTATATTTGTGAATAAGATCATTCAAAAAATAAGCCTTATAAAAATGAACTATTATAAAATTACGAATATCATCACAATTTGCATACTTTGCGGGACAGAAAAGGTTGGACAATACCTGTAGGTACTAGCAAAACATTATGTGCTATACGCACAAAGCATGCCAGCAATTACTCGGAGGAGCTATAGAGATTAGACAAACACGTACGCTTGATGCTGCATATCGATTCAATAAAGTAGAACTCGGCCTTCTAAGGAGGAAAAATAACATATCGAAAGGTGCGATAATTAGCACTATCTCTGTTCAAGTTTACAAAACGTATTTTTTAAAAAAATAATTTCATCTATAAATATATAGCATATTTTATATTGTAATGCAAAATTATTATGATGTTCTCTATACTCCTAATAAATATCTATCTTTACTTTATATTCTCTACATATATGCATTAAATATAGTGCTTAATGATAATAATTAAAGACAATTTAGTCATTTTCAATGTATTTTTGGTCTATATGCAAGAAAAAACGCTTTATAAACTTTGATAGAGAGAGTACAAGCTGCTTAGAGTTATTGTAGACACGTGATCAAATATCGAGATTAAAAAGGTGTGAGTTATGCTCTTTTCCCACACAGATGCCGAATACTATTTTTCTAAGGCGCATGCAACGAATTAGGCTCAATTACGTTTCTTCAAGATGCGTTTTAGCTTCAAAATTTTATTGCCGTTTCAAATGTTCATCTTCAAAAAATATATACGTCTTAAACAATTTAAACCAAGTATTACATACTCATTTCATCCAAGTTTAGAAGGCTTTTTTTAATGATCTTATCCAAAAATATAAGACGTGTTTCATATTCCAATGCAAAATTAGTATGATATTCTTTATATACCTCTAATAAATATTTATCTTTACTTTATATTCTCTACATGCACGAATTGGATATAGTGCTTAGTGATAATAATTAGAAATAATCTAGTTATTTTCAATATTTTTTTTATCTATGTGTTAAAAAATGCTTTGTAAACTTGAATGAAGAAAGTATTTGATATTAAAAATATTGTAACATATTTAGTCGTGTAAATACGTGGATCTCTGCTAGTTTTGATTACACGGAGAGACAGGTCTTACGTACTACGGTACCAGCTGATGGAGATGGGTGTTGTCGTGTCGAGTAAAAGTGCATACACTGGCTTGGAACTTTGGACTTTGGAGACAAGTTGAGCATATAGTGAGACTCGATCGATCGAGACAGGCATTAGCGTAGCGTTTACTCGTCTGTTAATCTTGGGGTTTACTCTACCTAGGAGTTTTACATGTAGCTTTTACTACTTGTCTATTAATCCTGGGGTTTACTTTATAGTTTTTTTTATGATGGTTAATTATATATCGGAGTTTGATTTGTGCTGGCTATAGCATTTCTAACATTTTCAGACGATTAGTATATGGCCCACGGTGGTATCTAGTGTGTAATAATTTGTTAGTGTCTGTTACCTCGTTTGCTATTACTTTGTAGACGGTTTATTCTAACTGTCGTTAAAGATTTATATTGTACTATAAATTTCGCCACTTATATAAAAAAAACTAACTAAATGTCCATGCTTTACTATAGATTAAAAAATCATACCATCGTAGGACATCAAGTTAACATCATCAGGGTCGCCCTGCCTAGCTCTTGTCCTTAGCCATGTCGCGTCTTCGTGCGCTCAGCTCTGTTGTGAGCCCAGTATAGCTTTCATGTTTTTTCTATTTTGCTTTGTTGTTAAAGAATTTTTAGGGAGGTATTAAAAAAAACTCTTTATGCCGTTGATATATGGTAAATCTTTGATAAGCATGGCAAATGACATTTTTATACATTTTGAGGGCGTTTTAGGAAAAAAAAAGATACCTATACTTTAGCTCAATTTATCATGGATTTCTTTGTAGGATTTTTATACATTTTGAGGGCATTTTAGGAAAAAAAGGTTCCAATACTTTAGCTCAATTTATCATGGATTTCTTTGTAGAACATTATCCAGATTGTTTTCAATTTTTTATTAGAAATTTTTTAGAAAGGCTTACATGCCAGCATATAATTCTTATGTGAGGAGAGTATAGGAGAGAGGCAGATGAACCACCACTATTAACTTATTTTTAAGTAGTGAATATAAAATTTTTAAAGATTAGATTACAATTTATCAGTCATAACCATCACCCTACTCACAAATAACCGTCGGGAAAAAGCGTATGTCCAGTAGTTGATCCCGCGCGTGCAGCACATCATTTTGTTGGCATATATGCATGGCTCCACGGACCACAGTTGGTGTGCTAATTAGTTTAGCTTGATCACGTACCGCGTACATACGCGTTTATGGTTTTGTTTCGGCCTGAAGTAAGTTTAGCTGTATATAGAATACAGATACATATATAGTGACCAAATTAGATTAGATCGACCTCGCAAGTTCCAACCAAGCTTAAACTAGTTTGGTCCGTATGGTGCATCCACGTCCCTTGAGCAGGCGCTGTTTGATTGGACGAAGCAATGACATTTTTCCCTGTGAGGAGTGTTACGACTTAATGCTGATAATTCAAATATATACAAATACTCAACTGTTTCTCGTTGACCTTATATTCCATGGAATATATACAAATGCTGATAATGGCGTTCAATGTTCATCCTGATCAGAGTGATGAGGCTTTTTGAGATTAAGATATATGGAAGCGCTGTTCTCGTGCTTGTGAAAAGCAAGAGAGGGAGAGGGAGAGGGAGAGAGAATTCCTCTCTATTCGGCTGAACAGAATATTCAGAAGTGCTAGTCACGAAACCAATCCAAAACGTGTATTTATTTCCGGGCGTCACAGTCGGCCGACAATATCCGACCCACCGTATCTGCGTGGAGTTTGCCGACGGCAAGCCCAGAAAAGGAAACTGATCCGCTCGGCACCTCACCGCTGCAGGCCTGCAGCCTACACACGACACACGGCGTAGGAAGACGGATCGCGAATATAAACCTCGACCCACGAACGGCCCACAAATAATTGGTCGCGGATGGGAAACATGCGTGCGCAACAGAAGGAAGACCGTCGGAAACAATAATGTATTTCTTTTTCGTTTTTTTTTTAGAAAAATAAGTTGTCTCCGGTCTCTACCAAAACACACAGCCCGGTTTTATAACAGAGTTTTCAGCTGCTTAGCTGAACTAGTGCGAAAGAATCATTACATAAATGAAGCAAAACTTAGAGATAGCAAAGTCTATAATTATGCTTCCATCCATTATTAGCAAGAAACTCCGTGCTTCCTCACGCTGTAAAAAGCCTAGAACCTCAACCAATATATTCCCCTGAAGATGGCATGCAAAAATAAAGCATATCGTTTCTTCTGAAACACAATATCATTGCGACAACACCAAATTGTCCAACAAATAGCCGCCACACCAATAAAGATCTGTTGTTTATTATGATTCCCTATACCATAAAGCCAATCCCTCATCATATGAGATATAGAAATAGAAGGTCTTAACCCAATAGCTATCTGAATTATTCGCCAAATAGACGGAAACAGCCATTTCCGTGATTCCGTCTACCGATAACAGTTGCCAATTTATCACATGCTCAACTAGAGCAAATTATTTCTGACAAGAACACAAGTTACACAACGGAAGTAATCGTCGTCTAGAGCCAGGACACAGAAGACGCTTGAAGTACTTGACCCTACGGTGCACCAATGCCACTGCTCTCTTCTTCTTCCTCCTCCTCCTCCTCCCACCTATCTCGGTATCCCTCGTCCATAGACCAGATGCACTCGAGAGCCTTCTCGTACATCTCGCACCTCCGTGCCTCCAGGCGGGGCTCGCCGACCTGATCCGCCAGCCAGTCCATGTACTCCACCTGTAGGTAGCAAACACGATCTCAGTCACCTTCTAGTTGGACTAAAATTTTCAGAAGGCGGGTGAATCCATGCAGGGTGTAAAGGAGCTGCGCTTTACCCATTCGGGCATCAGTACGTGCGTGTGGCGTTTGGGCTTCCCGCTCTCCTCCATTCGCCGGCAGTGCTCTCGCACGGAGGCCAGCATGTCGTCCTCGCTCGGCAGCGTGGCTTTCCCCGACAGCATGCGGGCGACCCACTTTGACTCCAGCTCAAATGACTGGAAGATGATGGTCTGCACAAGCACACACGGCGTCGGCCGGTTTAGCAGCTAGCTCTGTGCTGTGCTGTGCAATTGTGCTGTCTGAACAATGTAGTGTGGCCTGTGTTAATTAAATATTTGCCGTATCTATCGGAGGCCCTGTACCTTAACTGGTAGCCCGACGAAAGACAGATTGGGCGCGTATTTTGGGGGGAAGACGTGCTTGTACAGAGGCCCGACACGGTTGTCGTCGACGGTGAGCCCATCCAGGTCCATGAACGGGAAATGGTAACGGTACCTTCACAAGCCAATTTCAGCACTGCCCGGTAAATACGGAGGCAGAAGAGAAATGCAAAGGAGAAAAGAGGCCACGCATGAATGAATGCAGGTAGAAGAAACCACTTTACTTGGGTTTAATTAATCCTTACCCTGTGCAGTAAAGAATAGTATCAGCAGCCACTGCTGAACCTTCACTGAAACGCACTTGGCCGTCATCTTGGATGCAACCGACCTGCTCATCAAACTAGCGTGTTGGTACTTACTACTAAGTCAGAACAACCCGCCAATTATGCACTAAGGGAAACAGACTCAAGAGGAGCTAAGAAAGTTCAGAGTTTTTTAACCTCCGCGTGTATCCATACATTCCGGTAGAATTCATTCTTTCCCAGCCTGTCTTCGGAGTTTCTAGCTGCAATGTGCACTTCCTTGGCCACATGTGAGATCTCTCTAGCAATGTCAACTCCACTGGCTCCTAATCCTACAATAACAACAATCTGCAGAGAGAGTAGACCGTTTGGTCAAAGAACCTACATTTTTGTCTGCAAGACAGTGACATTCTCTGATTTTCTCACGAGAATACGTACTACACAGCACGAGTCGGCATTGTGCCAAGATGTACCGAACTGGAGCTGATGAAGTCTTCGGCTTACAAGAGGCGCAGGAAAAGTACCTGATCTCGATATGGTTCTGGAATGCGATAGTTGTGGCTGTGCATCTGCTTTCCTCGCCACTTGTCAATTCCTGTAACGCACAAATAAATATTGCTCTCGTCTTATCTCCCTGCAGTAGAATTTTTTTTTGGGGGGTCTTGAGGTGAAAGTCTGAAAGATCGAGGGGCGCAAATGGCACCTTGAAGCTTTGGCACCAGAGGTACCGTGCCGTGCCCGTTGCAGACCACGACGGCGTCGAAAACCTCCGCCGCCGCCACGCCGGCCTCCCCGCGCCACGCCACACTCCACTCCTCCCCCTGACCAAGGGGCTCCACTCGCAGCACCTCGGCGCAGAGCCTGACGCGCCGGTCGACGCTGTACTCCTCGGCGAACGCGTCGAGGAAGGCGAGCACCTCCCGATGCCCCGGGAACGCGCGCGGGTCGCCCGCGAAGACCCGGCCGGCGAACGCGAAGCCCGAGAAGCCCATGAGCTCGCGCGGGAGGTTGGTGCGCAGCGACGCGTAGAGGCTGCTGTGGACGGCGCCGCGGGCGGCCGGGTCGAGGCCCAGCTGCTCAGGGTCGGCGCGCGGATCGTAGACCCAGGTGCCCCCCACGCGGCCCGACCGCTCGAAGACCGTGACGTCGTGGCCCTCGCGGAGCAGCTCGCGCGCGGCCACCAGCCCGGCCGCGCCCGCGCCCACCACGGCCACCCTGCGCGCGAGCGGCATTCGGTCCGGCCGTGCGCGAGTAAACTCGGAGTAGATGGCGATGATCGAGTCAGTTTCTTTCACAGAGTTTTTGCCGTCTCGAGAGGTACCGTGAAATATAAGCTACTCCATCCGTTCATTTTTATATGATGTATTTTAACACTGGTTTGGACTTTGATTGGAGACAAGTTGAGCGTATAAAGAGACTCGATCGATCGAGACAGCCATTAGCGTACTACCTAGGAGTTTTACATGTAGCTCTTACTACTTGTCTATTAATCTTGGGGCTTACTTTATAGGTTGTTTTTTATGATGGTTACATGGCCGGGAGTTTGATTTGTGCTGGCTATAGCATTTCTAACATTATATTTCCAGACGATTAATAGTGTACGGCTGACGGTAGTATCTAGCGTGTAATAATTTGTTAGTGTCTGTTACCTTATCGGCTATCACTTTGTGGATGGCTTATTCTAACTATCATAAAGATTTATATTGTACTGTAAATATGGACACTTACATAAAAAAAACTAGCTACTGTGCCTTGCTACGTATAAAAAAAAACATACAAACATAAGACATCGGGTCGACATCTTCAGGGTCATCCTATCCAGCTGATGTCCTCAACCGTGTTGCGCCTCCGTGTGCTCGGCTTTATTGTGAGCTTAGTAGAGCTTTCCTGCTTTTTATTTTATTTTGAATTTTTACAGAGGATACATTTATTTGTGTTAGCGCTAAAAACTTGAAGTAGGGTTTCTGTCTACAGCGCACCAAACAAACACCTGGTTCAGAGCGTGCCAACCGATTTCATCAAATAAAGAGGGAAAGCTTAAATTGGGAAAATTAAGAGGTGATGGTTTCATCAAATAAAGCATGAATAAATGTTTTTAATAATATAATATTATTAATTTTTAAATGTTGAAAATTCTTTTTAACTTGGAAAAATAATAGAACAACTCCAAAAATCCTAGAAAAATTCAGAGATATTAATCAGGGCCTTTTGAACTTACTAAAATTATTTCCACTTTATATTAAGATAATTTTTGTTTTAGAAAATTACCAAAATCTGAAAAATCTTTTAGAAAATAGGAAATATAGTACAAAAATTTCAAAAAAAATTGATAGAAATTCCCGGAGAACTTTTGAACTTAACAATAATTTTTTAATTTAGTTTTTTCCCTTATTTGAATTAATTTTAAAAAATTTTAAATATTAAAAAGCATTTTAAAAATTAAAAAAATGCAACAAAATAATATTTTAAAATTTTAATAACAATATTTTATTTTCATAAACAAAATTCTTGGATGTTACATCGATCTATCAATGTGGTGAGAGAAACACCAAATAAATTGTGGGGTTTTACTTGTGCTGCCCCTGAACACATTGTGACATGAAAAAAAATTGCTAAAAACTCGTCCAGGCAATGAAGATGGAGTTAGAGCTTGTTCGCCACATTTAGGGTACAACGTATTCCGGCAAAATGAGAAGGGAAGAGAGAGTGGAGAGGGGCAAAATGGGTTGCAAGAGAAGAGGAGACCTTGGTGCTCTCTTTTTTATAGGTGGGTGAGGCTCGGAGCTAGTGTAACAGAAGCGAGTGAGGTGATGAATGGCTTTAACATGGGAAAAGCGCATTAATCAAGGGGAAACATTCGGCTTGAGTGTGGGGTGAGTAGAGGCATTCAAAGGCTTTATTGCACACTAGAACGGAAGGAAACAGTTGTCGTTTTGGAGCTTCATGTGTGAGGCCATGGCGGCTTGGGCAACATCGGTTCTGGTTTGGTTAGTGTGCAAGGGAAGAAGAAGGGGCCAGTTGGGATGGGCTAGGGAGCAAGCCAGCTAGGCTAGCGCTAGTAGGCCAGGGGAAAAGCTAGGTGGGCCAAGAAGAAGAAGGGTTAGCCGAGGAAAAGGATAAGCCAGTGGGCCAGACTCAAGAAAGAGAATTGGGTCACAGAGAATGGGCTACAACCCAGAAGAGATTATAGAAATTTAAATTTGATTTTCAAATTAAAATAATATCAAAAATACAAATAACTTTTTAGAAAATAGCAAATAGAGTTCAACAATACAAGAAAACTTCACAGAACTTCCTTGAGCCATTTTGAACTTAATAAAAGTGTTTTCAAATTAACCTTGCTTTTATTTTTACACATAAATTAATTACATAAATGAAGCAGAACTTAGAGATAGCAAAGTCTATAATTATGCTTCCATCCATTATTAGCAAGAAACTCCATTGCAACAACTTCCAGACGAAAGCACACAGAACGAATAGTCTCCCGTGCTTCCTCACGCTGTAAAAGCGCCCAGAACATCAACCAATATGTTCCCCTGAAGATGGCCTGCAAAAATAAAGCATATCGTTTCTTCTGAAACATAATATCATTGTGACAACACCAAATTGCCCAACTAATAGCCACCACACCAATAAAGATCTGTTGTTTATTCAGAAGAAACGATATGCTTCGTTTTTGCAGGCTTTCTTCAGGGGAATATATTGATTCCGGTTTTGGGCGCTTCTACAGCATGAGGACGCACGGGAGATACTTCGTTCTGTGAGCTATCGTCTAGAAGTGGTTGCGATGGAGCTTTTTGCTAATAATGGATGGAAGTATAATTATAGGCTTTGTTATTTATAAGTTTTGCATCATTAATGTAATAATTCTTTTGCATTTGTTCAACTATGTAGCTGATAACTTTGTAATAAATTGGGCTGTGTTCTTTTAGCAGAGGCCGGAGGTGACTCCATTATCTAAAAAAAAAATTAAACCAGTCCCTCATCATATGAGACATAGAAATAGAAGATCTTAACCCAGTAGCTATCTGAATTATTGTCAAATAGACGGAAACAACCATTTCCGTCTACCGATAACAGTTGCCAATTTATCACATGCTCAACTAGAGCAAATTATTTCTGACAAGAACACAAGTTACACAACGGAAGTAATCGTCGTCTATAGCCAGGACACAGAAGACGCTTGAAGTACTTGACCCTACGGTGCACCAATGCCACTGCTCTCTTCTTCCACCTCCCCCTCCCCCTCCTCCTCCCACCTATCTCGGTATCCCTCGTCCATAGACCAGATGCACTCGAGAGCCTTCTCGTACATCTCGCACCTCCGTGCCTCCAGGCGGAGCTCGCCGACCTGATCCGCCAGCCAGTCCATGTACTCCACCTGTAGGTAACAAACACGATCTCAGTCACCTTCGAGTTGGACTAAAATTTTCAGAAGCCGGGTGAAGCCATGCAGGGTGTAAAGGAGTTGCGCTTTACCCATGCGGGCATCAGTACGTGCGTGTGGCGTTTGGGCTTCCCGCTCTCCTCCATTCGCCGGCAGTGCTCTCGCACGGAGGCCAGCATGTCGTCCTCGCTCGGCAGCGTGGCTTTCCCCGACAGCACGCGGGCGACCCACTTTGACTCCAGCTCAAATAACTGGAAGATGATGGTCTGCACAAGCACGCACGGCGTCGGCCGGTTTAGAAGCTAGCTCTATGCTGTGCTGTGCAATTGTGTTGTCTGAACAATGTAGTGTGGCCTGTGTTGTTAATTAAATATTTGCCGTATCTATCTGAGGCCCTGTACCCTAACTGGTAGCCCGACGAAAGACAGATTGGGCGCGTATTTTGGGGGGAAGACGTGCTTGTACAGAGGCCCGACACGGTTGTCGTCGACGGTGAGCCCATCCAGGTCCATGAACGGGAAATGGTAACGGTACCTTCACAAGCCAATTTCAGCACTGCCCGGTAAATACGGAGGCAGAAGAGAAATGCAAAGGAGAAAAGATGCCATGCATGAATGAATGCAGGTAGAAGAAACCACTTTACTTGGGTTTAATTAATCCTTACCCTGTGCAGTAAAGAATAGCATCAGCAGCCACTGCTGAACCTTCACTGAAACGCACTTGGCCGTCATCTTGGATGCAACCGACCTGCTCATCAAACTAGCGTGTTGGTACTTACTACTAAGTCAGAACAACCCGCCAATTATGCATGTTAACACTAAGGGAAACAGATTCAAGAGGAGCTAAGAAAGTTCAGAGTTTTTTAACCTCCGCGTGTATCCAGACATTCCGGTAGAATCCATTCTTTCCCAGCCTGTCTTCGGAGTTTCTAGCTGCAATGTGCACTTCCTTGGCCACATGTGAGATCTCTCTAGCAATGTCAACTCCACTGGGTCCTAATCCTACAATAACAACAATCTGCAGAGAGAGTAGACCGTTTGGTCAAAGAACCTACATTCTTGTCTGCAAGACAGTGACATTCTCTGATTTTCTCACGAGAATACGTACTACACAGCATGAGTCGGCATTGTGCCTAGATGTACCGAACTGGAGCTGATGACGTCTTCGGCTTACAAGAGGCGCAGGAAAAGTACCTGATCTCGATATGGTTCTGGAATGCGATAGTTGTGGCTGTGCATCTGCTTTCCTCGCCACTTGTCAATTCCTGTAACGCACAAATAAGTATTGCTCTCGTCTTATCTCCCTGCAGTAGAATTTTTTTTTTTTGGGGTCTTGAGGTGAAAGTTTGAAAGATCGAGGGGCGCAAATGGCACCTTGAAGCTTTGGCACCAGAGGTACCGTGAAGTGCCCGTTGCAGACCACGACGGCGTCGAAAACCTCCGCCGCCGCCACGCCGGCCTCCCCGCGCCACGCCACACTCCACTCCTCCCCCTGACCGAGGGGCTCCACTCGCAGCACCTCGGCGCAGAGCCTGACTCGCCGGTCGACGCTGTACTCCTCGGCGAACGCGTCGAGGAAGGCGAGCACCTCCCGATGCCCCGGGAACGCGCGCGGGTCGCCCGCGAAGACCCGGCCGGCGAACGCGAAGCCCGAGAAGCCCATGAGCTCGCGCGGGAGGTTGGTGCGCAGCGACGCGTAGAGGCTGCTGTGGACGGCGCCGCGGGCGGCCGGATCGAGGCCCAGCTGCTCAGGGTCGGCGCGCGGGTCGTATGCCCAGGTGCCCCCCACGCGGCCCGACCGCTCGAAGACCGTGACGTCGTGGCCCTCGCGGAGCAGCTCGCGCGCGGCCACCAGCCCGGCCGCGCCCGCGCCCACCACGGCCACCCTGCGCGCGAGTGGCATTCGGTCCGGCCGTGCGCGAGTAAACTCCGAGTAGATGGCGATGATCGAATCAGTTTCTTTTACAGAGTTTTTATATGATGTATTCTGACACTGGTTTGGACTTTAATTGGAGACAAGTTGAGCATATAGAGAGATTCGATCGATCGAGACAGGTATTAGCGTAGCGTTTACTCGTCTGTTAATCTTGGGGTTACTCTACCTAGGAGTTTTACATGTAGCTCTTACTACTTGTCTATTAATCTTGGGGCTTACTTTATAGGGGTTTTTTTTATGATGGTTACATGGGAGTTTGATTTGTGCTGGCTATAGCATTTCTAACATTTCCAGACGATTAATAGTATACGGCCGACGGTAGTATCTAGCGTGTAATAATTTGTTAGTGTCTGTTACCTTGTCGGCTATCACTTTGTGGATGGCTTATTCTAACTATCATAAAGATTTATATTGTACTGTAAATATCGACACTTATATAAAAAACTAGCCAAATAGTCGTGCTTTGCTACAGATAAAAAAAATCATACAAACGTAAGACATCGGATCGACCGTGTTGCGCCTCCATGTGCTCGGCTCCATTGTGAGCTTAGTAGAGCTTTCCTGTTTTTTTTTTTTTAATTTTTACAGAGGATACATTTGTTTGCGTTGGCACCAAAAACTTGAAGTAGGGTTTCCGGCTACAGCACACCAAATGAACACCTGGTTCAAAACGTGCCAACCGATTTCATCAAATAAAGAGGGAAAGCTTAAATTGGGAAAATTAAGAGGTGACGGTTTCATCAAATAAAGCATGAATAAATGTTTTTAATAATATAATATTATTATTTATAACACAGTAATTAATTTTTAAATGTTGAAAATTCTTTTCAACTTGGAAAAATAATAGAACAACTCCAAAAATCCTAGAAAAAATCAGAGATATTAATCAGGGCCTTTTGAACTTACTAAAATTATTTCCACTTTATATTAAGATAATTTTTGTTTTAGAAAATTACCAAAAGCTGAAAAATCTTTTAGAAAATAGGAAATATACTACAAAAAATTGATATAAATTCTCGGAGAACTTTTGAACTTAACAATAATTTTTAATTTAATTTTTCCTTATTTAAATTAATTTTAAAATTTGTAAATATTAAAAACATTTTAAAATTTTAAAAATTAAGGAAAATTATTAAAAATATGGAAAATTGAATTATTCTCAGGAATTCCACAAAATGCAACAAAATAATATTTTAAAATTTTAATAACAATATTTTATTTTCATAAGCAAAATTCTTAGATGTTACATCGATCTATCAATGTGGTGAGAGAAACGCCAAATAAATTGTGGGGTTTTATTTGTGCTGCCCCTGAACACATTGTGACATGAAAAAAATTGCTAAAAACTCACCAAGGCAATGAAGATGGAATTAGAGCTTGTTCGCCACATTCAGGGTACAACGCATTCCGGCAAAATGAGAAGGGAAGAGAGAGTGGAGAGGGGCAAAATGGGTTGCAAGAGAAGAGGAGACCTTGGTGCTCTCTTTTTATTGGGTGGGTGAGGCTCGAGCTAGTGTAACAGAAGCGAGTGAGGTGATGGCCAAATGGCTTTAACATGGGAAAAGCGCATTAAATCAAGGGGAAACATTCGGCTTGAGTGTGGAGGTGAGTAGAGGCATTCAAAGGCTTTATTGCACACTAGAACGGAAGGAAACAGTTGTCGTTTTGGAGCTTCGTGCGTGAGGCCATGGCAGCTCGGGCAAGGTCGGTTCTGGTTTGGCTAGTGTGCAAGGGAAGAAGAAGGGAGCAGTTGGGATGGGCTGGGGAGCAAGCCAGCTGGGCTAGCGCTAGTAGGCCAGGGGAAAAGCCAGGTGGGCCAAGAAGAAGGGTTAACCAAGGAAAAGGATAAGCCAGTGGGCTAGACTCAAAAAAGAGAACTGGGTCAGAGAGAATGGGCTACAACCCAGAAGAGATTATAGGAATTTAAATTTGATTTTCAAATTAAAATAATATCAGAAATACAAATAACTTTTTAGAAAATAGCAAATAGAGTTCAACAATTCAAGAAAACTTTACAGAACTTCCTGAAAGACCATGTGGAGGTCTATCCTTGTGTGTGATGAGTAATTGACAAGATTTGTGATTGGATTGATTTGAAATTGAGTTTGATTTGAATTGGATCCTCAAATTGAAGCAATTTGAGTGTTGGTTGTTTTTCCTAGTGCTATCGGCTGAGGGCGGTAGCATCGGACCATTGAGAGTAATTATGAATGATTAATAATTTTGGGATAATCATTGAATATATTTGTGGGCATTGCTATGTGAAAGGTTTTCCTTGTCTTTGATGGTTCTTGAGGCGTGGTGCTAGAGTCATGGTGGCGGAGGATGACCGGGACTAGGCGAGGCGTCGGAGGTCGAGACGGTCGGGAGATCGCGGAAGATGACCGAGGAGGCAGAGTCAAGACAAGCCAAGAAGATAAGGAAAGGAGATGATGCTAGCTAGATCTGCGTGGATCAATGAGGCCGTCGGATTGCGGTCTAGTTGATAGGTTAGCGAGTCTAGGTAGTATGTTTTGAAAACCGTGCAAGAAAACCCGGTATGTGTGTGGGTTTTGGGTTAGCCTTGCATGGTGTGTGAGTGGGTTAATCCTAGCCCTTAGATGAGTGTCCTAGGGTTGAGGGACTCATCCAAGGGTGGTAGGTGACCAAGAGTTGTATAAATAGGGGTGGAGGGTGGCCTCCTCCTTGAAGGTTTGAGTTGCTCCTTTGAGCTTTGCCCACATGAAGTGAGGCTTTGTAAACCTTCCCACCAGAAATACAAAGAAATTTCTTTACATTATTGTGAATTTAAATTCGCATTTACATTATGTCTTTACTTTACTTAATTTAAATTCAGCATTTACTACTTAATCACTTTCGCGCAATTTACATTCATGCAATTTGGATTTGCCTCCTCCTTCTAAATGCTGATCTTGGATGTTTTGAGTGTGTTCCTATGGTTTTACATCTCTTTTGCACTCTTTGATTGAATAGAGATCATCTTTTCTTTCAAGTTCCAATTCTGTCCAGAACTTGTTCTTCGCACAGCAGTTAGTCTTTGATTTTTGGAAAAATCAAGAAAAATCCTTTTTGCGTGATTCTTGTTGGAGATTGTGCGGGACTCCTATATCCATCTGCAGAAAAACTTTGGAGTTCACTGGTTTCATAGTTTGGGTGCCATGAAGTGAAAACCGAGCCCCAAATTTTCTGCCCGAAGTTTCTGACTGTCTGTGTTCATAGATTTATGATGATTTTCTACTTGGCTTTTGATCTGAATTTTGGTGGAGAGCTTCACGACTCATCTGCTCATAGGGAGAAAATTTCTCATAATTTTTTGAGCAGCAGAAACCCACCAACCTTCTGTTCAAATTAAAGACAGATTCTGAAAATATCTGCTTTTGCTTTTCTAAAAGAGACTTTTGTGTTTTGGCTTGATCTCTTTTAGAAAAGAAGTATTTGAATTGATTCCTCTTTCTTTTGGACACTTGACAACCAGGATTGTGATTGAAAAATCCTCACATATTTTATGGATAATATCCATGTAAGCTAGGGATGCACATTGTTGTCTAGTCGTTCGGTTTTTGCGGGTTTCACGATTTCCTTTGCGATCTTTTCTCGGTTTTAGTTGGAGTATTTTGGGGGAAAATTTATTTGCGACCATTCACCCCCCCTCTGTTCGCCATCTCGATCCTTCACTTCCTTGAGCCATTTTTAACTTAATAAAAATGTTTTCAAATTAACCTTGCTTTTATTTTTACACAGAAATTAATTTTTAATTCATAAAAACAACAAAGGCCTTTTATAATCTAGAAAATTCATAGAAATACCAAAAATCAGAAATAAAAAAAAATCAAAAATTGAATTATGCCTTGGAAATTCACAAAAGATAAGAAAATAATATTTTCAACTAAAATTTTTACTTTTTTTATAAATAAAACTCTAGGATGTTACAGGAAGGTAGTGTTGGCCTAGAGGCATAGGTAGCAGTAAGGTTTCATTGGGCTTGAGCCTATCCTCTGGTCATTAGACTCTAAGTATCCTCTTTAGCACTGGTAATAAGTTTTCAACATAGTGACAACGAATGCACATGCACTCAGGCTTGGCTAGAGAAAGAAGAAACTTTGCTAGGAGGTGAGCTATTTCTTGGGTCATGTGGTTTTGGTGGCCACTTCTTATTGAAGGAATAATTTAACAATTGGTAACTTCGTTTACTGTCTGCAAAAAATGGATTCGAATCCTAGACGCACGTGGAGACCATAGAGAGGGGGGGAGTTTGACACCTCTCTTTTTCAAGGACATGACAGATCACCGAGTCAGAGACGCTTGACATATGTCACAGGGAGTAGGTGATTGTGAAGGCACAACTAGGGATGGCAATCTTACCCGATTACAGTGTACCATGGTAAAAACCCTAATAGAGGTGGGTATGTTCCTCTTTTATTACCCATGGTATGTTTATGGGGCTAAACTCTACCCGGCGGAGTGGCAGGAATATGGGTATGGGGAGCTTCACCCGTGCAGATTCAGACGATTACCGCCACCTCCTATTGACATCTGGGCTAAAGCAGCGCCAGTTGGCCCTCAATCCCCAATTTGTAGTATCTCATTTCATAATTGTTGAACTTAACCATATGTGTATTATTTATGCGCATATATTATTTTAATTATTATTCTTATGTACATTTGAAATTTTGAATCATTGATAATTATTATTTAATCCATAGAATGTTGCTAATACCTATAACTTCATCAAAAGATTGTATTAGTATCGTAACTCATTAGCTTCTAGTACCATTTAGTTGGAAAGATTGTTGATGGTGGCGGATGCTTGGGTATACCATGGGTATTCTGCACCATGATGCTTGGTATGGGCGAGATTTTTGCCCATGACCCTTGTGGTATACCGTGGGGAGATTTTGGTTCAGCGGGTATGGGTATGGGCGAGTACTACCCGTACCCGCCGCACCCGATTGCCATCCCTAGGCACAACTAGGGTGTCGAGTGGATACTAAGGAGACAGTGAGGGAGCAGCGCGTGCAGCAACTGGCAACCCACCAGATTAAGGGTTAGATGTTTTGTTTTTTTTTCGAGAATTTCTTACATATTTCGCTTTTTTTCTTAGCAACTCTAAAAGATATGCCACGAGCTGTTACTATATAATAGTTTTATTTATTTAATTCTGAATATTATTTTTAGGTTAGCATTCGTATACAAATCCAACCGCTAATTTTTATTTTGAATTTAGGGTTTGTATGAAAATTAAATTGCTAATTTCATTTTTTTATTTTAAATTTCCACTATTTTTCAGTGTACTTAGTATGGACCTTTTCTTTTAATATAAACTATTATAACTCAGGTTGGCTAAATAGACGATTAAACTTTTTTTAAAAAATAATAACATCTAATGGCTACTATAGTTCAACCTAGTTAGGATCCACCATATTAACGGCCATATATTTTGTTTTTTGTGAGAATTTCTATCTTATTAATTTTTCTTTTTTCTTAGCAACTCTGAAAGGCATGCCATGAGTTTTTAATATATAATCGATTGTAACTATGTCAATGATTGAATAGAGATAATAGTCAATTTGTTTGATTGATTAGTGTTAATCTGTTCGTAAATTTTTAAAAGTTTGATAAACGAATGTTGCATAAATATTTATAGAATAATGAAGTACTAGTAGTAACCCTTGATTCGACGAGAACACAATACAAACCGTTTAATATACTTGTCTCAATTTAGTTTAATCTTATAAACCCACTCTCTATTTTAATTCTGACTTCCCCAATGTGTCAGGCTCATGATATAAATTGGCCACTTCGCTCATCTGGGAAGCGACTAAGGTGTTAGGCAAAAACAACTTTTTTGCGACTTGTCTTGTTGCCGTCAGGAATTCGATTGTTTCTGGTAGTGATACAGGAGTTCATGGTGGGTGCATCAAGTATAGATGCATTTGACCAAGGATCAAAATTTCGATGAAGTTCAGCAAAATTTCGGATTTTAGGACTGGGCAAATTCTAGAGTACCGGCCAAATTTGAAATTCTGAAAAAATTTGAATTCACTACAGTAATTTCAGAAATTTCGGGTAATTTCGGCGAAATTTCGGGTTTTGAAACCGGATTTTGATGTTTTAGGGCCGGATTTGACCGTAATTAGTCCAATAACCCTTAAGAAAGTCATCTTACATGAAAATTTGTTGAAAAACTAATTTTTTGAGACATTTTAAAATTTAGGCAAAAACACTGTCAGACTTTTATAAAATTGTACAAGATTGATAATAATCTAAAAAATTTATGGTACCATTCTTAGTAGCGTAGGATCATATAGAAAAATGTTTAAAATAATTGAACTTCATTTGTTATCTTTAAAAAATCAAAAACAAAATAGACATAACTGGGACAGTAAACTTGTTAGATTTTTCTAAATTTTCTCGAGTGCGATCATGATCTAAAATTTTTATGAAAGATTAATAATTTCCTCAGTAATATTATAAAAAAAATTTTAAAAATTAAATTTTTTTGTTTGGTCAATAAAATCTACAAAACCATTGAACTTCATTTGTTATACTATATTGCAAAAACCAAAAGAGAAAGAACATAAATGCTACTATGCCTTGTAAGAATTTTATAAATTCATTGGAGTGTGATCACGATTCAAAATTTTTATGAGATCTTAAACACTTCCTTATCACTCTTTCGTAAAATTTTCACAAATTTTAAACCTTCTTTTATTGCTAAAGCAAATCTATGTCTTAATTATCAGGCTTTTATCAGCATATAGCACTGTCAGAATTTTTGGAACTTCGTCAAGCATGATAATCACGTGAAACTTTTATAAAAACATTAGTGATACATCATAACCTTCCACAAAAATTTCCAAAATTTTCCAACGTAGTTTGAACTATTTTTCATTCCATTCAAATTTGCCTGTAAGGCTTTTATGAGGATAGTAGCACTGTCCGAATTTTTAAAAATTCTTGAGTCTTAATCACCATTCGAAAATTTTATTGAAACATTAGTGATTCATCAGCACCATGCAAAAAAATTTTCAAAATTTTCTAACAATGTTTGTACCATTTTTCATCTGGTTCAAACTTGCTGGTCAATGTTTCATCTGGATAGTACCAATGTTTGAATTTTTAAAATTCCACAGACCTGATAATTACCTAAAATTTTTATGAGAACATCTTTAATTTTTCAGGAACCTTAAAAAAAATTCAAATTTTTTTGACATCGTTTGAACTATTTTTTAATCAGTGCAATTTCGGCGAAATTTCGGAAATTTCGGTAGCAAAAAAAACCGGATTTGAATTTTTCTTTTTGAATTTTGAACGGATTTCGTCCGAAATGCCGAAATTTCATATTTTAGCCATGGATGAAATTTTGTTCAAAACGAAATTTTGTTCCTTGCATCTGACTGCCTTGCATGTTGCATCAGAGACTCACGGCCACGAACCCCTACTGGTGCGTGCTGAACACCTCTGTTAACAGTGGCGGACCCAATGGGATTAAGAGGGCTAGGATATATCCTATCCCTGACAAGTAGAAGGACAGCCGTTAGAGGGCAGAGCAAAAAAGTGGCTAGCCAAGGGCAGAGAGGGCGACGGTGCGACGGGCTGCAAGTGGAAGAGCATCCCGTAAAATTTAGCCCAACGGGATTAAGAGGGCTAGGATATATCCTATCCCTGACAAGTAGAAGGACAGCCATTAGAGGGCAGAGCAAAAAAGTGGCTAGCCAAGGGCAGAGAGGGCGACGGTGCGACGGGCTGCAAGTGGAAGAGCATCCCCTAAAATTTAGGTTTGAATCCGCCACTATATGTTAACATGGCCAGAGCTTATTGATCAGTTGATCTAGCTGTACTAATTTATGTTAGAAACATGGGATCCCTTTGGCGGCTTTTTTTTTAAGGGCACAGAGACACACACCACTCCTACACTTACACCATCACACTTAAACGGGAACATATCTTGTGCAATCAAATGTTTCGTGCAACCACGGTGCAATCCAACTAAAAAAAGTTTCAAAAAAATTCTGACAAAAATCATGGATGTATATCTCAGCTTACCCCATCTACATATAAAATTTCATGATCAAATTCGTCCTGTGCTAGAAGTTATAAAAAAGACAAAGTTGATCATGAACAGGAACGGTTCCTATTCATGATCAAGTTTGTCTTTTTTATTACTCTTAGTACAGGACGAATTTGATCATGAAATTTTATATGTAGATGGGGTAAGCTGAGATGTACATCCATGATTTTTTTCAGAATTTTTTGAAACTTTTTTTAGTTAGGTTGCACCGTGGTTACACCGTTAGGCTTGGTTGCACCAGATATTTTCTCCACTTAAACATATCCGTATATGCGTCCGATACATAAGTTTACTAAAGATGCACGTATGTGTATGTACTCATATTTTTCAAACTATTATTTCCGTCCAATTTATCAGCTCGGACTAGAAAATGAGCATCAGCATCTGAACCGAAGTTGGAACGCTGGCAGACGGTGTCGCTCCAGCCTCCGGCGACCCTTGCCAAGCGAGCTGTGCTCGCTCCTTGAATCCCGTTGGTCCATTCCCTTCTCATTCTGCGGTGCAAGAGAACATTTTCCTTGCTCAGCTATCTTACTCCCCTTTGATTTATAGGGTGTGTCTAGAAATCACTCGGATGTTTTCTCTAAAAAAATCAGCCAGATTTTCGGATGTTATGCGATTGAAAAAAATGTTGCACACGTAGGAAAAAAATGTTGCAACGCATTTGAAATTTGGGAGCCTCTTGCAACATTTTTGTTCAACGCTTGCAACATTTTTTTCCGACGCGTTGCAACATTTTTCCTCTACGGATGCAACATTTTTTCCAACGCGTGCAACATTTTCCTTCGACAACAGTAGAAATACGACGCAGTAAATAGATGTTGCAAACGTTGAAAAAAAATGTTGCACGCGTCGAAAAAAAATATCGCAAAAGTTGAACAAAAATGTTGCAAGAGACTCCCAAATTTGAGTGATTTTAGCAAAGAAAACATCCGGATGATATTTATCAAAAAATTTCTGTTGGTATTAACATTCCCGCTAAAGGGTGTGTCTAGGAATCACTCGGATGTTTTCTCTAAAAAAATCAGCTAGATTTTCGGATGTTGCACGCATTGAAAAAAAATGTTGCACACGTAGGAAAAAAATGTTACAACGCATTTGAAATTTAGGAGCCTCTTGCAACATTTTTGTTCAACGCTTGCAACATTTTTTTCCGACGCGTTGCAACATTTTTCCTCTACGGATGCAACATTTTTTCCAACGCGTGCAACATTTTCCTTCGACAACAGTAGAAATGCGACGCAGTAAATAGATGTTGCAAACGTTGAAAAAAAATGTTGCACGCGTCGAAAAAAATATCGCAAAAGTTGAACAAAAATGTTGCAAGAGACTCCCAAATTTGAGTGATTTTAGCAAAGAAAACATCCGGATGATATTTATCAAAAAAATTTCCTGTTGGTATTAACATTCCCGCTAAAAAAAAAGTAGAGCATACTTCTATGTATTGTACTGTTAATATAAGTTAATAAATATTGAAATAAAAGAAGAATTATTAGGCAAAATTTCAAATACGGACAACTTTATACCGTATAATATCAATTTCGGACAACATTTTGTCGTATTTTCAAAAATAGCGTGCATATAGCACTGGGGCCTTGACTATGCATAGTCGGCATGTGGTGTCTGGCTATGCCATAGCATGCATCCCATCGCCGGCTATGGCATAATGCCACACACCACATGCTTGGCTATGGCATAGCCAGCACACCACATCCGGCTATGGCATCCACTGACATCGTCTACTTTTTACATTCTTCTTTGTCTCCGTGAGCATCTTCCTTTCTACTTTTGCATGCATGCTGTTTGTTTCACATGCGAATCTTGTCTCCGTGAGCATCTTCCTTTCTACTTTTGCATGCATGCTGTTTGTTTCAGATGCATTATTCTTGTCTCCGTGATTTGCTCCAAGGCAGGCAGGGAATAAGTAGAGGGGAAGGGAAGCAGAGCTCACAGAGGAAGAGAAGGAGCAGATCAACGCGAAGGAGGAGCAGAGGAGAAGGAGAAGGCACCAAGGAGGAGGAGGCGACTGCGTTGGTAAGTCATCGGAGAGTAAATTTTATTCGTAATTACCTAGTTTGATTAATTAGCATGGAGACGATACGTAAACTAGAGATGGTATTATAGTTAGTATATTAATTATTGTGTCAATAATGCATGTCATTCATACCTCATGTACTTAATCTCCGTTAGGAACTAACTAATTATATTTTTTTATTTGTACATAGCAGCATACGTTTAGCGATGAACGAAAAACTTTTGATTTATGGACTGAAGTAGAAAGAAAAAATGACTAGTAGGATCAGACAAAATTTCAAATACAGACAACTTTATACCGTATAATATCATTTCCGGACAATATTGTTGCGTTTTTTCAAAAATGGCGTGCATAGCCGGCGCGTGAGACGCCACCTATGCATAGCCGGCATGTGGTGTGCCGGCTATGCCATAGCCGGCATCCCTGCCACACCGACAGCAGCTTCCTTTTTATTCCTCGCATGCATGCTTAATTGCTAAAAGGATTCCTCACATGCATTCGTTTGCACTTTGCTGTCATCTTCCTTTTTATTCCTCGCATGCATGCTTGATTGCTAAAAGGATTCCTCACATGCATTCCTTTGCACTTTACTGTCTCCTGTGATTTGCTCCAAGGCAGGGAATAAGTAGAGGGGAGGGGAAGCAGAGCTCAGAGGCGCGTGAGAGGAAGAGAAGGAGCAGATCAACGCGAAGGAGGAGCAGAGGAGAAGGAGGATCAGACCGAGGAGGAGGAGGCGACCTGCATTGGTAAGTCATCGTTAGAGTAAATTTTATTCGTAATTACCTAGTTTGATTAATTAGCATGGAGACGATACGTAAACTAGAGATGCTATTATAGTTAGTATATTAATTATTGTCTCAATAATGCATCTCATTCATACCTCATTTACTTAATCTCCGTTAGGAACTAACTAATTATATTTTTTTATTTGTACATAGCAGCATACGTTTAGCGATGAACGAAAAACTTTGAATTTATGGACTGAAGTAGCAAGAAAAAATCACTAGTAGGATCAAGAAAAAATCACGAGTAGAAGCAAGTATGTGTAGTAGATAAAATAGCACATTTGGTTATGTTATATAGTTAGATTAACTAGAACTCCAGAATAATTAGGCTTGAACTTAGTTATGATGTGTTTAGTTAGATAAAATAGTTATGTTGTTAAATGTAAATGTTGTAACTGTAACTCAAAAGCGTAGTCTTAGTAATTATTCATGAAAAAAATTAATTTGCTCAGTAATTAATTTGAACCCTCGGTATAGTTAATTAGTTGTTATTTTTTGAAACATTTTTAGGTACCACGTGGCCGTTGCACCATGAATTTTCATATTTACTACGGTGAACGGCCTGTCATATTGCACGAGAGAATAGTCACAGTGCAAAACTGCGAACACACATATAGTTCAAGTGATAGTCCATTAGACTTGGAAGGCCTTAAATCACATGTTATGAGCATGTTGCGTTTGAACCAGAAACACACACGCTTTTCACGGAGGCGGTGCGACCAAGGATAGTTCAAACAACAACGTCATTGTCCATACTTTGTTGGATGACAAATAATAAGGCTTGGTTATTGTATGCACGAAAAGCCATAGAGGGCGGGTTTCCGATGGGTGTTTATGTAAACATATTGCCACTAGAGGCGAATGCCGATGCTGGGCCTAGCGGTGAAATTTTAGGCCACTAGGGAGAGGGAGAAGTGGGGCAAGGACATGTGGGGGAGGGTAGTTCGGGTGCACATGAAGAAGAACCACTTCCTTCCGAGGTAGATGCGACATGTATGGATGATGAGGCTGGTGGAAGCGAGGATGAAGAGGGCGCTGACAACGATGACCCAGCTCCAAAGCGATCAAGATTTCGTGGTAATGGCCTTCTGGAGTGTAGCATTACTGACTATAATAACTTATCTATGTGGGGGTACCAGAACAGCGACATCCAGATTGGGAAACGGTTCCCCAACAAGTTAGAGCTAATCCATTTCATCAGCAATTATGCTGTCATCACTAGAAGGGAGCACAAGTGTACCAGGTCGAAGCCCACCGAGTATGAGGTTAGGTGCACCAAGGCCCCTGACTGCCCTTTCTACGTCCGTGCTCACCAGCCGAAACACGAGCACTACTTTGTGGTGAGCCGGAACACACCTCATACATGCACGGAGGAGTCGATCAGAAGTATGAGCCACGTGGTTGACGCTAGGTTCATTGCCCAACTAGTCGTGACCCAGGTTGGTTCAGATATTGGACTATCACCGAAATCGATTATGGAGCAAGTGCCGATGAAACAGGATGCACGTAAGTTACCTAACCGCGTGGCGAGCAAAGCGTAAGCGTTGAAGATGCTTTTGGATCATTCAAGACTCATACAACTATGCCCCGAGGTTGCCGCAGAAGATAGCAATGACCAACCTAGGGACTCGATTCGCAATGGCGGACGAGCTGTTAAGCTTCAAGATGGTTCGACAAAGACTACGAACGCTACCGATTAGGGTATTCGGGCTTTCGGACAATGCATTGAAGCTTTCAAGCATTGCGTCTGTCATTTGTGTTGACGGCACATTTACGAAGCGGGAAGTACTATGGCACCCTCTTCGATGCGATCACGGTGATGCAAACAACCAGATAATACCAATTGCCTACGCATATATGGAGAGTGAGAACAACGATAGCTGGTTGTGGTTCCTCTCTTTGGTCCGGACGCGTGTCGTGGGGATAGACAGAGAGTGTGTGTTGTGTCCCACCGCAATGCGTGTCTTCTCCACGCTCTAGAGGTCTGCATGGCAAGACGAACCCGTCCATAGCATGGCACGATGTGGAGAGAAGGTGGTGCATGCGACACTGGTGCAAACCTATATTCACGGTACCATAACACCTCCCTAGTGAAGAAGTTCAAAGGGTTGTGCCTTGTAACCACTGCCAAGTTTCATGAGATCACGGAGACAGTTGAGCGAGACCACTAGGAAAATGATGGAAAATCGGCAAACACAGGAGGAGAAGTTGCGATCGCAAATGGTGGGAGAACAAACTGTCATTAATCATGATAATCGCACCTTTAGCCAATGGATAGCGGGGAAGCCGGTGGGCGTTGGTCCCTAATGCACGACACAAAGCGGTGCAAGGTTAGTTGCATCTATTAATTTATGAGATTAACTTATTCTAAGAGTGTTGGACCCATTCGTGATAAACTTTGCGTGTTTCTCCGTTAGGTACACCATTATGACGACGAACATAGCGGAAGCCTTCAACAATGTCCTCAAGGCGTTCGTGGGCTTCCGTTGTGTGCCATAATAGAGTGACGTTCTCTGAGCAATGAGACTATTTTCGAGATCGTGGTCGTCTTTGGCGACCGATGTAGGACTCAATTCTCAACCAAGGTGGAGGAGATCATCGATAGTAGGAGGAGCAAATCTACACACCGCACGAGGGTGTATGACCTCGGTAACCATATATTTGAGGTAATGTGCGCCAGTAGGTACCACTGCTCTGTGCCGGTGACACCGATCGACAATGTACTCTAGGCACCGAGGAGGTGGTGTGCTCGTGCAATAAGCCAAAAGCGCATCATATCCCTTGCTCCCATGTATTCGCGGCTTGCGGAGGATATGGGAGGAACGATGCATCTCAATACATATCGTCGTACTACACAAAGAAACCACGAGAAACACTCGGCGCCCCAAGATGAGTTCCTTCAATATTGGTACGAGTTACAAGTGCATCGACGGGCCTTTATGGGTACCTTATCCGTTAACACGACGCAAAGAGCCTGGGAGGCCCAGAGGAACAAGAATGCATGGTGATATGGATGCAGCTGCTGCCGTGCAGGCGCAGAGGAAGTGCAAGATTTGCAAGCAGAGTGGACATGATCGGAGGACATGTCCTAATAAGCAGTAGACGTATTTAGTAATTTTAGTATTGTATGGTATGGTATTGTGTTGTATTCAGAACTGGATTTCTTATGTGTTGTATTGCACCGTCTTGTTTAACATCTGTTGCGTCCCTAATTGTATATGCTATCTTGTTGCGCCGATGATTTTTGTTGCACTAACCTATGCAGGTGGTATTATCAGCATGGCTACCGGTGGCCTTCCCGAGCTTCTTCAAAGCACCGATACGATGATCAGCATCGTGGGAGGATGATTTTCACGCACGCTGTGAGTTAATCTGCTTTTATTTATTGAGGTTAGCACTGTTGTATTTATTGTTTCATATTACGAGTTTACATTGTAACCATTGATTGTAACATGATCGTGTCCTTTTGCAGCTGGGTCCATTGCGTGCTCGAGTCTTCCACAAGATCAAGGCATTAGACCCCGCTTCTATATTTGCCTAGCACGAGTTGGACTACTCCCATTCGCTCTTTTGATGGATGGGACTCTTGAGCCATTACCGCAGGTGGGGTGCGACACACAACTCTCCCGCAATAGATGTGTCCCCGGTGAACTTGCGTTGCTAGATAGGTGGCGTCCTGAGACGCACACGTTCCACTTTTCCTTTGGAGAGATGACGATAACTTTGAAGGATGTGGCTATGATTACTGGGTTGCCGATCAGAGGTTGCCCCTTAGTGAGTAGGCGGCCACGAAAGGATGAGTGGAGGGAGTACGTGCAACGAAGGTAAACATATATGCTGCTGCTACGTGCGTAATAGTTTGTGCTACGAGTTAACCTCACATTCATTTGTTTCTGTTGCAGGTTTGGTCGTCCGTACTCAGGAAAGGACCACGGCCTCTCTTTGAAATGGTTTCATGAATTGCCAGAGTGCGGGCCATGTCCTGAGGGCGCGAACGAGGGCACTATTTCAAGGCACCTGGAGGTGTACCTTTATGATTTATTTGGAGGGGTTATGTTCTGCAATGCAGCGGGGGACTATCTCGAGCCACACCTCATCTTGTTAGCGCGTGATCTTGCCATAACCGGATCAGTGCCACAATATAGCCGGGTTCATTGTGTTAGCAGCTACCTATAGAGGATCGTGTGATGGTACCCATCAGCCACCATGAAGGGGTCAATGACAAAGTTGTTTCCACCTAAATGCATTTGTGGAGTGGGAGTATCTTCCTATCTCTCGTCCTAGGGTGGAGAAGGCTTTATGTAACACCCCGGCGCCCAACGCACCGCGAATGCTACTAAAAGACTCTAGATGACGCTTACAACACTCCGGAACCACTTTTAACCAGAGTGTCCCCAATAAGATCCAAGAAATAAAAAAAAACTCGACACGAAGTTCAATTGACCTACGAATTCAATGAAAGAGACACGAAACTTTTTACCTCTAATAAAAACTGAAACCAACCTTGATACTCTCCAAACCAGCTTTAAAACTAAGTCACCGAAATTTAGAAAATTTCGGCATGACCCCTCTAGACAGTAGGACATCCACTCAACAGACAGAAAATAATTGCAATTATGATAACAGTCTAGCAGGTCCTTAGTTAAACATTCACACAATCAACAAAACTTAATAACCACACCACGACGAACGACATATTACAACCATAATCAATACAACCAGGCTTTACAAAACGATTAAATGGTTCGATGCAAACGTGCTCATGCTACTACTCCCCCCATGCATGCCGGTTTCAATGTACCTGCAACAACACAACAAACAAGTGTGAGTCGATGACTCAGCAATATACACGTTAGAAACGGTTCCAATTCATCATAAGTAAAACAAGAGTTTAACCATAAAAGCAAGGAAGACAAATAAAGCAATAACTTGATTATACAAGAAAATTTACCGCCATTCAAATCATCAACTTGATAATAACCCATTCAATGTCAAAGAAGTCCTACTTAACTCTAAGTCACAATGTCTCCTGACTCGACTACCCCTTGCTACGACTCAAATCTCTTTCATCTATTGCATTTGAGTTTATAACTCGACTTCCCTCCAAGACAATCAACCAACATAATTTGCAGGGCAAAGAATTGCGCACATTCATCAAATTCAATTCAATCACCCCTTTTGGGTTGAGTCCACGACTCAACCTTCAACTACCATAATCACCATCCATATGACACACCATTTATCACAACACTCATTAATAAAGATGCAATGCACATGAATGCCCATTTCCATGCACGCATCAGATCGCTGAAAGTGCCCACCGTCGGTGTGCACCCTCACGTCCCTTCCATCCCGTAGATGGAAGGTGACTACTCTTCTTGTCTCGCCCCATTCACCTTGATGAATGGGACTACGAGGTAGGACTTTCGTGTTCACTACGTGTGAACACAGAGGCCCGCATCAGCATGGGTCGCCTCTTCCATTATGTATGCACAAATGCAATTTTCCTGAATGAGATGCAATTTTTCACTCAATGCCAACACTAACATACCATAACCACATACATACACACACAGCCAAAATTCACACATTCATAACCATAAACACACACAGACATAAACATAGCCCAATTTCTCACATTCATAACCATAAACACACACAGACATAAACATAGCCCAATTTCTCACATTCATAACTATCTAATCTATTCGCACACCCCCAATTCCATTTCCCAAATGGGGCACAATTAAGTACGATTATTCACGTACCCCATACTCTCTACTCACTGCAATGTCAACAAAGGTATAGAAAACTCACCGGGATTAAGGCTTACTAGCAACCACTCGAATCCAATAGCTATTCACGTCCTCGAAGGGACGTTCACCAATATAACTCAAACTTGTCATAATCAATAGAAAATTAGCCATGAATAGATAAATAACAATCAACAATTCAATTGAGCACCCTACTCGATGTACTTGCCTTAACCGACGGAGAATGGAGTGGCTTGCGGGTAAGGCCACTCCCGACAGAACCTTCGCTGCAAATAGACAATACTCATTCCACTTAAATTTATGCACAAATTAGTATTTCTTGTAAACTAAACCTTATCTTCTGAATAATGATTACAAGGGCTCATACAAAAATAACACATACGTATATACTTCAGACCATAATAACAACAGCACACAACATCTTCCAGAATCTAATACTGGTATACCTAAGTAGTTGGTAAGCATCAGTAACAATTCCACATATACAATACATGTATAACTATTGTTTATTAACCAAGAGATGGCAATCAATATTTCATGAACACTTATCGCAGTCTCTATACACCGAAGCAACGGTAACACAACAACAAGCTTACTCATAATAAACAAAGGAGCAAAAAGGGTAGTACGAAATATAGAACTTAATCAAATCCTTGCATGTAACACTCTGATTATAATTCTACAAAATCATTGATTCCTCCTTTGAATCCAAACATAAGCCAGAGTATGAGTATATAGGTCACTGATAGTTCTCAGCCAAGCATAAGCCCTTACATCTCCCCATTAACAAAAATGCAGAATGACTATCATGCATTGTAGATATGTCAAACATTCACAACATTGCTTTAGCAGAGGATAAAAGAACTACTACATACTGCCACCCAATTCATAGAGTTCACATCTCAAACTATAGTCTCTAGCGAAACTCAACCATATCAATGCATATAAGATCATCCAGATTGCACACATATACTTACAAACATATATAAGTGCATAATTTATCCCTCATGTATACAAGAGCACATAAATTAATTTCCAAGTCATGCAATTCGATCACAGAGATCCAAGATCAATAGCTCACACAGTCAGAACACAAAACTAGGATTCATGCTAGTGCTTGTGATTCTTGCATAGCAAAGAAAAGGGGAGGGTTTTCGTGTAACACCCCTCACAGCCAAATCAACACATACATGGCATACACAACCATTTCAACTCATGAAAACCTAGCTAGACATTTCATCAAACACCCTTCATGCAAGCTAATATAATCCCCAAGAACCTAGGGTTTTTACCTCACAACTCTTACTCCTGCAGGAAAGGGAGATGGAGGAGCTAGGCCGGAGAGGGGGTCGCCCTAGAGTAGCAGCAGGGGCGACGAGTTGCTAGGGGAGAGCCGCCGGCCAGAGCTGGGGGCGACGCCGGCCAGGGTGGGGAGGCGCCGGACTTGGGGAAGGAGCAGGGGCGCCGGAGCTTGGGGGGTCGCCGGAGGAGGGCCGGAGGGCACCGACGGGGAGGCTGGCGCAAGGCCGGCCCGGGAGGAGGAGGGCGGCGGCAACAACAGGGGGTCGAGGGGCGACAGAGCAGTAGGCTAGAGGTCGAAAGAAAATGAAATGTCGGCTCCTTGGACTAGGGTTAGGGAAAAATGAAGCCCCCACAAGAACCACAAATCCACTTTAAGCCCTTAAAGCGAACCAACTAATATAACTTCTTGGCGCGAAACGACAATTAACAAAAACAAAAACAAATTTGCCTCCAAACTAAACAGCTCAGACGAATCACCCTTTTCCGAAGAAGCTTACGGGAGAAGTCCAAAACTTTAAATAACACCTGAAAATTTCGTGACAACACAACTTACCTCCCACCGGAATAACTCCGAGAATTAAGAAAACGAAAACAACACCGGCCAAAATCCTACAAAAAGATTCGCAGTATTACACTTTATACCCAAAGGATATCTCCCAGGACGTGCCTGAGGCCATGAGGCCGACGATGGGCTATAGGTGGATCCATGCTAGGTTGCGTTGGAGCCACCTCCAGGATCACGGAAGCTACCCACGCGCTGGTAGCGATCTTGACTTCCTGAGTTCCGAGCAAGTGAGTTGGGATCCGTGGACACAGGGGAGATTTGCCGAGATCGCAACGGGCGCACGCATCTCATCGTTCTGTGCACAGGATGAGCACCTATGGATGACTACATGCTTCATATTATACGAGTGCAGAGAAGTGTACTCCCTGGCGTGTCTGGCGACAATTCGGATCTGGCGGCAGTAGTCCCGTACCCCACCACGGACGCAGCGAATCACACTTGTAAGTCTAGTACAATCATACTGCATTACTACATTATGATCATTCTTCATTTTGTCGCTTATAACCCTTCATACTTCGTGCGAGGAGGAGTGCAAAGGAACAGAGGAACGTTGATCGGTCCATCGTCCATCGTGACCACATGCTGCGGTGGAACCAGCAGAAGCTTCCGCCGTAGTCCCTACAGGGCCGTACGACCCTTCCTCATACTGGGAATACTTCTCGTGGTACCGTCCTCGCACACGCGCCACTCTACTCAGTGGTGATGTGGAAGATGCACCAAGACCATTCCCCGAGGACCGTTCCCGGCAGCTTCACATCCTTGTTAGTACTTTGATGCATGCAATCCTTTCAATTTCTCATAAACAATACGTACTTACACGTGAACCTCGTTTTGTAGTCGCAGGAAGCGTACGAGCTGCACACTATGGTAGACCATGCGATGCGTGACGAAGGCGAGTCCTCCTCGGTTCACAACAGGAGCGACCTACAAAGGTACTTCATGAGAGGAGGGTCAAGTATATATTTATATTCCATGCTATGTATATCAAGTTCTTAATATGATGTACTACAATATACGTTGTCTTATTGCCCAATGCACGATACTTGAGAGCAAAGGGTCACGTTTGGTTTCGCTATCCGCTCTTTTCTTCGGATTCTCACCTAGGTCAAATAGGGGGTACGAAGTTCCGGATATGGATCCCTCACGTGCCTCCCAGGCCGGGCACTCCGGTGGATGCTCGTTCATCACGGAGTGTGGATGCTCGTTCATCACGGAGTGCTCGTCAAGATCCCTCCCATGGCGTGCAGTTCGGTGGATGCCCGCTCATCATGGAGTGTTGTTAAATCCCTCCACTTTGTAACGTCGCCCATCCACTTAACTACAAGCAGACTACGACGTCGACTATCAAGATCCTCACCACGATAAACGGATATCGTCTTTGTTCCGTGACTTACTAAGTTCCATGTATAGTTTGGGTTTTATTCAATTCAAGGCAACCTCAAATTCATTAAATACTCTACTTTGTAACGTAACTCATTACATTTCTTAACCTTTTATTTATGGGAAGCAAATAATGCAGATCTAATTTTATACGCTTGCTAAAGTGTTAAAAAATGAAAACCAAAATCGTTATATATCTACCCATCATGTGATGCAACCAACCATATGATGCAAGCCATCAAGATGGAGGTGATCACAACGGTTCACCACAACGGTGGTGATGACGCCAAAGTTGAGGTGAGCATCGCCACATTGGAGTGAGGATCATGCTTTCAACTGGGCTGAAATGGAGCAAGCGACTTTCACTGACCTCCTCAATTGTGGACAATGGATGCCTACAGGGGGTCAATCCTCACAATGGCAGCAGACTGCGCATGAGACTCCAGTCCAGCAGGATCCCATGCAGCACATCCTACAGTCGACCACGCTTCCTCCAGAGGACCCGTCGGCCTGGTACACCCAGGAACGCTGGACCGGTGCTAACTACACCTTCTGGGGGGCTTCGACGCAGCAAATTGATGAGGACACGGGAGAGCGTCCCACGCGGCAGGGCCCCTCTCAGGCTGCGGGACTTAGGACGACGAGGGCGCCTAATAACTACACCCCTGACCAAGTTATACGCCACCGTGGTAGGGGTGGATGAGTGTACATTTCTTTTTGAGATTGCGACTATGCCATATAGGATAAAGTCTCATACCAACACGTCTTTGTATTTCTTCTCGCCTCTTCTTTTGGGACTTCATCACGTTAGGATTTAACTAACGTGATGAAGTCCCAAAAGAAGAGGCGAGAAGAAATACAAAGGCGTGTTGGTATGAGACTTTTTCCTGTTCTTTTGCATGTAGTTTTGTTCTTACTTCAATTTGATGCTCTGCAACGCTGCTGAATTTGAACAAACACCAAGAAACCTCGACGATGTGTTCACCCAGGCTTGCACGATATACCGGATTGTCATAGGATGATTTCTTGCCTTGCGGCAACACTGGACGAAGACTTCTACTTGTACTATTCACATATTACGGTGCCGACGATATTATCATTTAGGGTTTTTGCATTAACGTATTTTATTTGATAATTAAGTAGTAATTAAGATATTTTAACATAATTTGGTTGTCCATATATTGAATTAACTTTCTGGACCAATTCCTCTAGAGTTTGTGTTTAGACGAGCTATTTTATAAGCCGCCGAAGAGGCTTAAGTGATAACGATTCTGTGCTGATGTGATCATTTGGGGTCTTTCTTCTGATTGGATTAATACGCAAATGGAGTTATAATTAACATATTTTTCCAGATTAAGGTAGAATATATATCAGACAATGATCCTACACTATTTTCTCATAACTTTATGTTTATATGTGATATTTTACGGACTGCCGAAAAGGCTTAATGACCACATTTTTAGCGCTATTGCGATTCAGTTTTCTTTCTTGATATTCGACTACACGAAAGGATAATCTAACCATTTTTCAAGGGTTATTAGGAATATCCCTAAGAGTGTTTTAGAAAAAAGTTGATTCATGATGTTTCTCATTTGTTCAAGGTGTTTTTCTAATGAATAGTGATTTAGGCTTAATATGCGCTTAACTCAAAATTTATCAAACTGATGTTATTTTTGCATGGTAAGCTAGAATATCATTTCAAGGTCATGGAAGTTGGTTTTGTCGAATTTAAGCTCCGTTTGGTAAAAACTATTTGTTCATTTCTCCATTTGCATGTTTGGCTAATGAGCAAGCAGGGCAAACTAATGAAGAGTCATAAATATTTTTGTATATTTTTGATCTATGCTATCCCTAAGTGCAACTAAACTGGTTTCACCACTCGTTGAGCTCATTTGATACATATTTTAACCATTTGAGTCTTAATTGTTATTAAGGTATTTACACAATCAATACTTGATACAAAATACATTTAAATCGATATATCACATGCAAGACTCAAATGGTAATAGTAAAAGTACAAGTCAGAAATCATGTTGCCGCAATGCAAGAAATCATCCTATGACCATATAGTAAAAGATGCATAACTTTAAATTTCAGATCTTGACATTTGCGGTTATAATATATATATCAATCTCTCATACCAAAAGAAGACATTCTAGCAGATCACCTTCAATATTGATGATTTACCTGCTGCAGATAGATGGTGAATAGTCAGAAATGCATCAAGAAATATGTACAAGGAAATGGAACTATGAAACAATTAATTACTTGTAAAAGATGCATGATCTGGTCTTGTATATGATAGAACTTAGATGCAATAGACTAAGCACTCACTACAAGAATCCAGTTTTGGGGCGAGTGTGAAAATAACAAACCGAGTGCACACTCGGAGTAGATCAACCTATGCCGAGTGTACTCTCGTTCTAGCCACCTCTCGGACAAAGAACTCTATTCCGAGAGTGCTCTATCTGAGTAACATCTATTCCGAGAGTGCACTTCAAATATGACGTTTTGCCCACGTAGGATGACCAAGTGCCATGTCGGGGTAGGCGGTGCACTCTATCCCGAGTGGGCACTTTCGGTGCACATTTGAATAGCCGAGAGGGCACTCGGCGATACATATTTACTGAGAGTGCACTCGTGTAGACTCGTCCAGATTTGAATGAAATCACCCCCGCCTGGCGGCTAGGGCAAACACTAGCCCGAGAGGGCACTCGGGAAAGGGGTTCGTTGATTTTCTCATTCTTCCTTGAAAAGAAAAAAAAATGAGCTGAAGATATTTAATACTGCAATTTTATTGATGAAGTATTGTTTTCCACGCTTGATCATTCAGCAAAAAAGAGCCCGCACCTATTCCGAAAGTGCCCACTGTTTCAACGTAGTCTCTTGGCAAACCCTAGCAGCCACGTGGTCCCGAGTGCCCACTCGGGAGAGATAGCTAGCCCAGTGCCCACTGGCTCGGACTATCGCGGCAAACCCCGAACGCGTGTTTGTTCAACGTGGCGCCACCTAGAGCGAGTGCCCACTCGGGAGAGACAGCTAGCCCGAGTGCCCACTCGGCTCAGCGTACTATGCTGGCAAACCTGAACGCGTGCTTGTTCAACGTGACCGCCACCTAGCGCGAGTGCCCACTTGGGAGAGATGCACCTAGCCCGAGTGCCCACTCGGTCCAACATCCATCGAGTCTCGCGCTGGCAAACCCTAGCCGGGCGACTGTTCAACCCCGCCGCCACCTAACCCGAGAGGGCACTCGGGAGAGACCTCTCCCCCGCCTAGCCCGAGTGCCCACTCGGGGTAGATGCCCGAATAGCCATCGGTTAGTCTCTTACCCCGCGCCAGAACTTGCGCCACCAGCCAAAAAAATCCTGCGCGAACTTTTCCTCCGACTAGGCCACCGCCGCCGCCACCCGGCCGGGCCACCGCCGCCACCTCCCGCCAGCGCCGCCGCCGCCCTCGGTTTCCCTCCTCTCCCGCCCGCCGCACATACCTCCCGCCGCGCCGCCTCCGCCCTCGGTTTCCCGCTCAGTTGCCGGAGCATGCGTGCGCCTTCACCTCCCGGACGCCGCCTTCCTCCTGCCGCCGCTCCTCCCGCCGGGGCGCCACCTCGCTTTCGGACCGCCGGCGCTGCGCCTCGTCCGCCCGGTCCGCGCCTGCCTCGTCTGCTTGTCCGCGCCCAAGCCGACCTTCGTTCCTCCGCTGTTCGCCGCCTTCTTGCGCCGCGCTGTCTCGTTTCCCGACCTGCCTGCCGCGCCCTCCCCACCGCCGCTCTCCCCATTGCCCGGCCTCCCTCCACCGCCTCCTCCCGTCCGCCTCCTCCGCCGCCTCCTCCCCGCCAGATGCCGCCTTGCTGCCCTCCCCATCGCCATGACCGCCGCTGCCCTCTCTGCCTCGCGACCTTCTCCTTGCTTACTTTTGGTATGTATGAAAATTTTAATTCTTTGGACCACGTGGATACCGTCATATATTATTGAACGTACTTGCTTTGGGTGCTTTTTAGGTGAGTCCCCGAGAGTGCACTCGGCGTAGCCTTGCTCTAGTGTTATCCCCGAGAGTGCACTTGGTGTAGCCTTGCTCTATTGTTGTTAGAAGGAAAAATGTAAGTTAATGAATGCTAATTTATGCTTTATTTGTCATTATTTATATTTGTTTTATTGTGATTACTACTGTGTATGTTGATTTGAACGTGATGAAACAATTGTGTTAGTTTGTTCGAAACCATAGTTTGAGTAATAATTGTGTTTGTTCGAAACAATGGCTTTAGTTTGTCACTGTATATACTAATTTATGCTTTACTTATGCTTTGTGCTTTAGTTTTGGTTTACCACTGTATATGTCAACGTAATGTCACTGTAATTAATGCGGTTGTAATGTGTTGTTCGTCGTGGTGGAGTTTACTAAATTTCTATTGGATGTGTGATTGGTTAACTAAGGACCTGCTAGAATGATATCTTGCTGCAAATGTTTTTTGTCTGCTGAGTGGATGTCCTACTTTCTAGAGAAGTCATGCCGAAATTTTGTAATTTCGGTGGCTTAGCTTTTAAGCCGGTCCTTAAGAGTTTAGAGGTTTGGTAGCATCCGTGGGCGCGTTTGGCGTGGTGTTACAAATTGTGTTAGTTTGTTCAAACAATGGCTTTAGTTTGTCACAGATATGCTAATTTATGCTTTACTTATGTTTTATGCTTTAGTTTGTTCAAACAATGGTCAAGATCGCTCATGGATGTATACGGATTGGGAGAATGGGAGGCCAAATATTAATTGGTTTAGAAAAACAAAAGAGTTTCTTAGTATCGCTTTTCCTGGGCTAAACTCTAATCAAATGTTGTCTAGTTGCCCTTGTCGGATATGTGGAAATTACAAGAAACAAGATCTCCAAAGCTCAGTCAGTCATTTAGTGAAGAATGGTTTTACACTGAATACCTCGTGTGGACTTTCACGGAGAGGCAAGACCGTCTGTCCGGCCTCGTCAACATGAGGAGGTCGATGAATCTCACCACATGAGTGACATGCTGGAAGATATCAGGGATGCTCATGAAGCATCAGAGTACACAAACGCATCTATTGCAGCAGATTCTTTCTTCAAATTGGTCGAGTCAACCATGCAGCCGGTCCATAAAGACACTAATGAGACTGTACTCTCCGCAGTTTCTCGTTTGATGTCTATGAAATCTTAGTACAACCTTTCAATTGCTGCATATGATGCAAATCTCAGTCTAATGCATGATCTTCTACCGGTCACGTCGGATTCAAAAATGCCTCGGACATTTAACGAGTCTAAACATTTCGTTAAGTGGTGTAGGTATGTCGTACAACAAGATCGATGCTTGCGTAAAAGGATGTATGCTATTCGGAAGGACAGCATTGAAAAGACAAATGCGATGTGTGTAGAGAAGCACGGTATGTGCGGTGGAGAATGATTTTGAACAAGCCGTCGAAAACCGGCTTGCAAGAAAAATTTTGCGCTATCTTCCACTTATTCCTCGACTTCAAAGGTGCTATATGGATGCCAACATCGCCGCACTCATGCGATGGCATAGAGATGGATATAGAGATAAACCGACATGATGGTACACCCGTCGATGGTGAAGCTTGGAGACAGTTTGATCTTGACTTTCCGACTTTGCGCGAGAATCCGAAATGTACGGTTGGGTGCAGGTACGGATGGCTTCTCTCCATTTAGTTTTGCAAAACTAAAGCGATCTGAAGCTAGAGCATCCTCAGCTAGACAGGCTACACAAGAGGAAGCACAGGCTGCAGAGGAAGAGGAAGCACATGCTGCAGAGGAAGAGGAAGCACATGCTGAGGAACAGGAAGCACATGCTGAGGATCCTGACTACACAGGGGAAGAAGAAGTTCAGGCAGATGCAAATCTTGCAGTCCGCAAGTCACGGGGGCAAAGTTCAATCCCTCCACTTCCTCCCGCTGCAGAGGAGGGAGGTGATAGTATCGACAAGAAAAAGGTAAGTTTTGCTATATGTCATCATGTAATTAATTCTCACATCCATATAATCTTGCCATCTTGAATATGGTTATAGGCAATGGAAACATATTTCATTTGTCGGGAGGCCACGTGGACCAAACAACGTGTTGCTTGACCTCATTGCTTATCACTATCCACAAACCGTGCAAGATTTGACATTGAGTCCTCCGGCTATTGTAGCAGACTACAAAATGGAGACATTGGTATCTTTGTTGGTGAAGCGGGTGATACAATGGCGATCGGGTGAAGAAAGATTTCCGTGTAAGTTATTTGCAAATATGACATTGGTAGACTTGTTATGTTCATTAATGTATATGCTAATTAATGCGGTTGTAATGTGTTGTTAAATCGTGGTGGAGTTTACTAAATTTCTATTGGATGTGTGATATCGTGATTGGTTAACTAAGGACCTCGCTAGAATGATATCTTGCTGCAAATATTTTACATCTGGCGAGTGGATGTCCTATTTTCTAGAGATGTCATGCGAAATTTTGTAAACTAAGGATCGCTATATGACATTGGTAGACTTGTTATGTTCTTTACTTGTTATGTTCTTTATAACTCTATGGAATGCAGGCTCGGTACATATGTCCCGAAGGTGAAGGTTACCCAAATGACACTATGGCGAGATGGGAGGCAACTTTAGAGGCGGCTTGCCAATACCATCTCGAAAGTGACTAATGTACAACACTCGAGTAGCAACTTTGACCAAGTACTATAAGGATGTGTGTGAAGATGAAGACATTGACACAAGAGAGAATCCATTGTTTCTCATCTTCTTTGAGTATAACCAAGTCCAACTGCATGGATCGATGATGAGGCTTGGGGCATCTCGTTACACAATGGTGTGATCCAAAGATGGCGGCGTGTTAGTGAAATGAAGCGGAATCTCCGTGCCACTTCAGGGGCAAGGGTGAACCGAGGTGGATCTAGTTCTATTAGTCGAACCCAGCAGGAAATGGTAATAGAAAGTTTGTATTTTCAAACCATCGTTTCTAACACTCGAACATAATACATTTTCCTTGTTTTGTTGCAGGAGAGGAGGTTTCAAGACTGTGACACCTTTAGAGGCTTATCTTTGTTCATGGAGGGTTTCGATGCAAGACATGGAAAACTTTGCGGGTTCGAGATTCCACTGTCACCAACCCACATGTCCAGATGAACTTGGTGCGTAGCACTAACACTAACACGTAGATAATTTTGTTTTTCACAATAGTTGTGGCATTTCAATGGTTTCATACCTTTCCAGGAGGTATCGAGATGCATACCAAGAAAGGCATGGACTGATGTTAATTGGTTGCATGGGGATTTTGATGCACAATTGATGTACCGAATCTGGTGGGAAGCCTCATGGGCGTTAGCGCTTCTTGATGGTGCATTTGATGATAGGAATGTGCGCTTGACGCCCCATTTGGCACTTCAAGCAATGCTTCTTCTTCTTCTACTACGAGGCAAAGCGATGAAGAGTTGAGACGTGAACTTGCGAAAGCGTCTTGGGATGAGAACCGAGATATGCGGAATGAGAACCGAGAGATGCGAATGCTATGCATACGGGATTCACGGCCATGGCACGATGGATCAGTAAAAAGTAATTCACATTTGTGTTAAATTTGAGATGTTCATAGTAGTTAAATGGTAACATTCTTGTTGGCGGGATTATGCTCTAGCAACCTCTTCAGAAATCTACCACCTCCACCTTTGTATTGAACTTTAACTTTAACGCATTCTCGACGCCTCAACATCAACCGAGACAAGAGGTATGTATATAACTCCATATTGGGTAGATATATGAAACTATGCATTATAGATACTAAATTGAAATTTCTGCTTAGGACACCCAAAACTCTCATCATGGTATTAACATTGGACAATCATCGAGGAATAGTCCAGGATGCCTTATCGGGTGAAGATAATGTTGGGATTCCAAATCATGATATAGACCGGTTTGCATCTCGGTGAGTAATTATATCGATTTGGTTGATGACTTGCCATTCGTAAAATTTGCCCTACTTGATGTTATGTATGGATATATCGTGTGTGTAATATGTTTAACTTATATGTCTTTTCTATAAATATGTAACCTTGTATTGAATGGAAATGATATAATATGTTTTATTCTTGAAATGCAATATGCAGGGGATGAAGAAACAAGGGATAGAAGTTAATTGGATTCATCTAGCCCTCGAGGAGTGGTTTTGGATTTGGTATGGATGCGATATGTATAACTTTTTATGCTTTGTGTATGTGGACTTCGTTTGTTGAACTTCGGACTTGTTGAATTTCGGACTTCGTTTGTGATATGTGAATTGTGGCTGTTATGTGAATTGTGGCTTGATAATGTGGATGTGAATTGTTATTATTGAATTGTGGCTTTAAATGTGAATTGTTATTATTGAATTGTGGCTTGAAATGTGAATTGTGGATGTGAATGTGAATTGTGGATGTGAATTGTGGCTTCATAATGTGGATGTAAATTGTGGTGAATTGTTATTATTGAATTGTGGATTGTGGTTTGAAATATTATTGAATTGCGGATGTGAATTGATAATTTGATTTGTTTTTGTGGCTGAGTGCGGTACCTATCCCGAGAGTGCACTCGGCATAGATGGCCACATATCCCGAGAGTGCACTCGGCATAGTAGGGGCAAACCCTAGTCTCGTGAATGTGTGAGGGCTGCCACGTGGCCGCCACCTATCCCGAGTGCACACTCGGGATAGACCCGCCGTCACCTACCCCGAGTGCACACTCGGGATAGACCCGCCGCAACCTACCCCGAGTGCACACTCGGGATAGACTGCAACACCCTATCCCGAGAGTGCACTCGGCATAGATGTTGACGTGTCATTGCCATATTCGCCACGAGGCGGTCCTCAGTCCTAGCGCTATCCCGAGAGTGCACTCAGGTATAGATTTTTTTTCCCGAGAGTACACTCGGCATAGCCAACTTTTCCCGATAAAATAACACCGAGTGTACTATGCCGAGTGTGCCCACTCGGGATAAGGTATCCCGAGTGTTTTAACCCCTATCCCGAGTGTGGAAAGCACTCGGGGAAAATATTGATCCTTGTAGTGACTAAAATGCTGAAATTCTCAGCATTAGATGCTAACAAAAAATAAAACTAGCAAGGCTGGGTGCTGGTCCCACGGCCGAATTCCGCGGATCAAAACCGCGGGATTCCTGGCGCCACACGCCACACGCGGAGAGGGTTGGCGTGGGCGTGGCCACGTCGCGCGGTGGGGGCACGTGGTGAGGCGGGCGCATGAGGCGAGGCGCGGTGCACTTGTCACGTTTGAAAAAAAAAAAGAGGAGGGGCCGGGCGGGCTTGGTGCACGTGTCACGTTGGGAAAAAAAAAGGAGGGGGGCGGGGAGGAGGCATGGGCAGCAAAGCAAGCAACTAGAAAGAAAAGAAAAGAGGGTCCACATGAAAAAATCGACGCGTGGAAAAACGCCATGCTGTCTGCGCCGAAAGCAGGGAAACTGTTTGATGCATATGTGTGACTACAAATTCTCATCTGATCCGATAGGTTTCGTTCAAAGGCAGAAGAAATTCAGGTGAAGAGTGAGAGAGATCGAGTGCAGAAGAGAGGAGAGTGAGGAAAACAGAGAGGAAAAAGAGGTGGACAAGGAGATTTGGAAGTGCATTTCGAGAGAGGTTCCATGGCCTATCCCTCGAGCTCAAGTGCGCCTGCCAAGAAAAGCCCGACGACAGGGCTCCCGTTGATAGAATGCCCGAGATGCAAATCCATAATCTTTGAGGGCATGTCACAAACTGCCCCAGACCAATTTCGATTCTTCTTCAAGTGCACAAAAAACAATGAGGTCAGTTCTTTGTCCTTTTGAGTTGTTCCATGTGTTCCCACTAACCCTGCATTCCTTCCATGAAATCACGGGCATTAGGTCCCAACAATTTGTAGTTTCGGGCTTGGGAAGAGGACTATCGAACACAACTCCACATTTCGAGATCCATTATGCCAAGTCTTGTCCAGGAAAAGCCACTTGCGCCATGCACCTCCCCCGCCGCACCTAGACCCTACGTACACCGCGAACAATGGATGCTATGAACCGCAATGCCTATGCTCCTGCCACTACCCAGCAGGTCTATCCATGGAAGTGTGCGAGGCGCGACAGAGACGCCTCAAAAAAGTCAGGGAGCGCGGCCTCGTAGCTAATCCCGAATATGAAACGACAGTGGAATGTTCGTTTCCATCTTGTGGATGTCTATGCCACTTTATCCATCTTTATTAGAGTTAGTTCCCTTCGATCTTGCATTGTTGTTGCATTTCCTTGTACCGCTTTTGGTTTATGCTTTCTTTTGGTAATGTAAAATGGGTGGTACCGGACCTTAAAACGGTATTGTGTACAAACCATCCCCTTAATTAAAGTCTATGTTTCCTATCTTAATTATTTTGTTTGGCTTGCAATATCTGTATAACCTAAGCAACTCAAACTAGTTGGAGCCAGATGATGCAATCGACTATAATCATTTCAAATCTTTAAAAAATTCCTCAGATCTTAAAATCATTTCAAATTTTTATGGTAATATCACTCATTTATCAGGAAACTCCATAAAAAATGTAAAAATATTTTGAAATTTTTACTGTTATGGCGGCATGCGTTTTGTAAATTTGGAAACTAGCCTCTGCGCGTTCAAAATTGCAAAAATGGCCTCCCCGTACACATGAGTCGCGTCTCCGGTATTTGCACAATATTTTCTCATTTTTTCATGGTGGGCCCACCTTGTCTTGATCGCAGGTCTTGCACACTCGGAATCTCGCACGCAGAAGCTGGGCCCATCAAAGCCGCGCCCCGGGGGCGCTGCTTCACTCGGTGCACCGCTTGGGACAATTTTTTCTGCTTATTGCGCTTTTGCTTTTTATGTCCTACGGTGATTCCTCGCATGCAAAATCGCTGGTCAAGCCAACACTGGTGGAGACACGAGTAAGCCAATAGAGCACGGGCCAAGGTAATTTGCATGCGAGCGAGCCAAGTGTTGAACGTTTGAGAAACTGGCCTCGGTAATGTCTTGTCCTGGCCGAAAGCAATAGCCAACGGGTGAATTTTTCACGCATGCATGCTCTCCGGAAGACACTATAAATGAGGAGGCTTCTATCTGAGAAACTCCATCCTTATGAACACCAGAGTCTTTTTTTCCGAGAGCTCTGCGAGAAGCGGAAGCTAGAAGTTAGGAGACAGAACAAAAGAGAGCGAAATAGGAGGTGGATAAAGAAATGTGGAACCGTATTTCTGGAGACATATAATGAGTGTTCATGTTTTTTACAAATATGAACAAACTATTATTTGTATATGAAATAATGGTCTTAGTACAAGTAGTATTTGATCCGGGGTTGTTATTTTACGGTATTGTTTACGAAGATTATTTTGTCTGTTGATCGGGCTTTAGTGATCTCTCGTACAACTTGTAAAGGTTAGTACAAAATATTTGGGAATATTAGTATGATAAGTGTAATATTAGTACAATTGAAGTGTGTGATTTGATGTTTTTTGTACATTATGTAGCAAGGATCGAAATTTCGGTACCACCTCCGCTACCACATATCCTCGTCTTCATCCCGTTCCTTGCCTCAAAAGACTATGTCTCAAACGGCGAGCTCTGGAAATCGGAGGGCTCGTGCGCTTGCCAATGCAAGGCAGGTCGAATGTCCTAACTGCCACGTGCAAGCGAATGTGTTCTACGCCAAGACTCAGGAAAATAATGGGCGAATGTTCTACAAGTGCCCTTTTTACTCTGTAAGTGAAAAGCTAGTTTGATTCCTTCTTGTGCGCACTATTTCTTCTATTCGAGTTGTGTAGTTGTTCTGAGATATCTCATTTCTTCGCACGGCCTAAAAGCTTGTTCACCTCATCACGTAGACTGCAAGGTGCCAATATTTCCAGTGGGCAGACACTATGGACACCTCGACGGAGCGTCCTACAACCATTGTACCACAGAGGATGCAGCAGCCTATGGAGGAGAGGATGGACCCTATGCTTGAGCAGAGGCTGAACATGCTAATGTTCAAGCTGGAGCACATTTTAGATCATATGAAATGGTTAGAGAAGATTGTGTATGTGACTATTGTTCTTGTATTGTACTCTATTCTTGCGAAGTAGTTCATTTCGTGTAGAGGGGGCAGAGTTGGTCACGGATGTCTTTCGAAGTGGTTTCCAGTTTGTATCCGTATTTTCATGTATGGTTTTTCGACTTAGTCCGTCAACGCAGCTTATGTACCCTATGTTGTATCGACTTTATGAATTCCCTAAGGCATTTCACTTGACATGGTATTATAGTTGTTCTACTTACTTCACTTTGTAATATCAATCTTTGGGTTCTATTCAATGCTTAACTCGACTTAACACACACTAAAAGAGAATGTCGAACAACTTAAGTCCGCATCTAAGTGGCGAGCAGCGACTTCGTGTCACCTCCACCTCGACGTTCAAGCACTACAAGAATCGGGCGCCCTACGAACAATACAAGGGGCGTCGACCCGGCGAAGGAGGGCTTGCTCCTAACTATGGCTATGACGATGATGACGACGACTTCGTGTCACCACCATCTCGACGTTCAACTACTACGAGCTGGCCGTTCTACAAACAATACAAGAGGGCGTTCGATTTAACGCCGCGGGAGGGCTTACTCGTAACTATGGCGATGAAGATGACGGCGGCGACTTCGTGTCACCACCACCCCGACGTTGTGGCACTACGAGTTGGCCGTTCTCTGAATAATACAAGAGGGCGTTCGACCAACGCTGCAGGAGGGCTTACTCGTAACTATGGCGATGAAGATGACGACGACGACTTCGTGTCACCACCACCCCGACGTTCAAGCACTACTAGAGCTGTCCGTTCTACGAACAATACAAGAGGCCTATTCCGACAACCATAGCCTTAGAATGTATGGTTTTCTGACTTAGTCCTTCACTAGAGTTATGTACCCTATGTTGTATCCCAGCTTTACGGATGTCTTTCGAAGTGGTTTCTAGTTTGTATCTGTATTTTACATGTTAAGCAGGCTTTAATTAGAACATTTTCGTGTGATTGAGGCTGCATTACAAAATTTTTAGTGGCATGATTCACCTGTATTACAAAATTGAAAAGGCATTGAGGCTGCAGTGTGTTGTCCACTCGGTCTGAAAAGGCTCTGAGGCTGCAGTGTATTTTCTAGTCGCCCTGAAAAGACTCTGACATTGCAGTGTATTGTCTACTCGGCCTAAAAAGACATTGATTGCGGTGTGTTGTCAAGTCCGCTGAAAAGGCTCGAGGCTGCAGATCGTTGTCAACTCGACCGAGAAACCGTGGGATCTGATCTTTGGGGCGGAGGCTTATGTGCTTCGTGTTTGCTCTCTGAGTGCCCCTAAGGCCTATATAAGAAGGGACGATGCATTCTAAGAAGCACAGGAGAAGAGGAACAACCAAGGTGAGGAAGTCTCTGAGATATATCTGTTCATTTTAGGTCAGGATCAAGACAAAATGCCGAGGCGTGCAAGTCCAAAGGGAAAGGGCAAAGCAAAACAAGAGGGAGGCTCTTCGACCTTGCAGCAAGACAAGTTCGAGGATCTCTTCCTACCGACTGGGGTTGTCGCACCGATGTGTTTGTGCGGAACTCCTTGCAGGCTTGTCCTCATACAAGCTTCCAACTTGGAAGAGGCGGTATTGGAAGTGCCGCACTCTGGTCGACCACGGAGAAGGCCGGAAGCTTCGCCTCATGGTAATAATCATCGTGTTTCCTAATATTTCTACATGGAACTTTCCTAATTTTAATTTCATGCGATCGCCTCCGCCTTTGTGTGAATTTGAGAAGTGGTACGACGAGGAGATCGACCGGAGGACCAAAGGCTCCTTGATGAAGAGTTAAACCAAGCGGACCGTGAGGGAGCGACTTCAAGCTGCAGTGACGCCGCACGCGAGGAGGCACGCCGCAAGGAAGCGGAGGAGAAGGAGGCCGAGAGAGAAAGGAAACGAGAGAGGGCACGTCGTGCCAGAAAAGCCCCACCGGAGGCATGGGAGAAGAGGAAGTGGCCTCGATGCACTCAGTAGACGTCATGTTATATGCTCCTCCCAATTTTAAGCCGTAATAAAAAATGTAGCCTACCTTATTTTTCGCAAGAATAACCGAGTTGAGAATCACCCTATCTCTTATTTTCATCAGTAAATTATATGAATTTCTTCTATATCTTCTTGTTATATCCCAATTATATTATTCTCGCAATTATTACGAAACTACTTTACTTAAACAAAATTCCCTTAAACACTTCAAAAAACCCATTGTGTCGCGAGCAGAATAAAAATTTCGACGTTCAACCAGTCGCAAAAATTTCTCACTCGTCGAGTCGAAATGTCTTATTCAACCAAATCAAATAGGGAAAAGGTTATCACGACCGAAATAAAATTCTCCAACAAAAATATTTCGATAAAAGATTTTCTATATCACTAAAAAATAGATTTTTTATTTATTCAACCCTAGTTGACACATGAAATTATCGCCCGTCCGACCAAAATCGACCCATGTGTACAGAGAGGCCACTTTTGCAATTCGAGCAGCGGAGGCTAGTTTCAAATTTACAAAACGCATGAGGCCGAACAATAAAAATTTCGCGAGTTTTGGTGGCGTGGCGCGGGCCGAACCATAGCCGGCACATGGTGTGCCGGCTATGCCATAGCCGGCATCCCACACGCCGGCTATGGCATAGCCCGCACACCACGCGTCGGCTATGCATAGATGGCGCATCACATGCCGGCTATGCACGCTATTTTTGAAAATCTGAAAAAATGTTGTCGAAATTGATATTATACGGTATAAAGTTGTCTGTATTTGAAATTTTGCCGAATTATTATGTACAATGTATTTATACTTTAATACGAGTATAACTTCTAAACAGTGATGGATGGAGACCCCTTAAAAAGTATTAATAAATATTTTGCCAGTGGCAGCATTTCACGTCAATTTTCGGTTTGTCACCTGTCAGTTCTGTGGCCACACCAACTGACAACTGAAACGCGAAGTGACGACCAAAGATAAGGTACAGTTGTACCCAGCTTTCTGACGTACGGCGGCTAGTGCGCAATACTGACAACTGCAGCACCGTCGCTGTGACGGACACATACAAATACAATGCAACACCGCAAACCTATATCCATCCCGTGACCTCATGCATGGTCGTACTCTATACGGCGGGTACCTAGACAAACTGGCCGTGGATTAAACCGACATTGGCACCTAGGGATTCCGCTGATCACGGTGCTTAATTTACCCTATCTGCACTGCTGGAGACGGATTAGTTTTAGCAATTAGCCGTCTAAGAACGTGTAAAGCTCCCAATGACGAATTGTTCATTTTTTTAAGCCCTCTTTTACCTTTATTTTTTACGAACTTGGCCCTTCTCCTAATGAAATTTTAAATATAGTATCGTTCCTCCCTAACCATGAAAACACCAAAAGGTGTGCCCCTACCGCCAAAGCTCACTGGAGCTCCTAGCACCGCTGTAGCGCCCCTCCCGTGCTGGTTGGCCGCACTCCTCTTGTGTTCCCCAGGCGTAGCCACGCCTGCTTCTGCTAGAGGTGGGAAAAAAGTTTGAGTCTCGCAAGCATTCGGCTCAAATCAGGCTTGAACTGGTTCGATCTGGGCTCGTGGTGTACACATACCGAGCCAAGCCTCTTATCTAGCTCGTTGATTTTTCGAGCCTAGCCCGTGTCGGCTCGCAAGCTGTTCATAGGCTTGTAAGCATCGTAGGTCTGCCGAGTTAGGTTTGAGGCCCGAAGAAGGCCCAATGTTTGGACTATTACCCTAAGCGCATGAGGCAGGAAGGGAGCGCTTGAGCCTTGAAGCCTTCACGGGTGTCGGCGTCACCAGAGTCCCCATTGACTTCATCGCCATCCGCCTAGTCACCAAAGTCCATATCCTCCTTGTTGCCATCTGTTGTGCCATCCACCATCCGCCCCGTTGCATCCGTCGCGTCATTCGCCATTATCCCTGTCGACATTCGTTGTGCCTTCTGCCATCCGTCTTGTCACCATCCTCCCCGTTGTGCCATTTGCCATCCGACACACGCCTCTTGCTATCTACCTCATCGTCCGCCATCTACCGGACCATCTGCAGGCTAGTCCGTCCGCCATCCACCTTGGACCCTCTGTAGGCTAGTCCGTTTGCCACCCACCCCTAACCTCAGTCAATACTTGCCGTCTAGGCGTCCACCCTAAACGTGGAAGAGGATAATTGCACATGCTACGTATTTCACAATAGAAAATGAGCTAAATCTATAAATACATTTGCAGAGTCAGTAGATTTATTAAAAAAGAGATAAGAAAGCTAAAAAAAAAGGGATCGTCCAAGTGACACTGCTGGCGCTGTCACCCATCTGCATGCTGCACCTGCCATGGTCGAAGCAGAAACCAATGCGCCTAGCCCACGGTTTAAAACCGGCCGGCCTTTTTGTGAATCCATGCATGTGTTGTCCAGTCACGGCTTCTTGTCCCATTTGGCCCATCTCCCGAAGCGTGTTTTGATACCATTTCTACTTCATTTTATAGTCTTGTTTGCCACCCCTTACACGTGGCGATCTGATCTCTATATAACGCCAAGATCTTCTCCCCACTTGGAGACTCACACTTGCAGTGCGTGCTGCTTGACTGCTCGTGAGTGACCCGTGAGTCGTGACCAATGGCGTCCATGGCGTCAGCTTCCTGTGCCCTCTTCCTTGCCCTCAACCTCCTCCTCTTTGCGGTAACCAATGCCTGCCCTTACTGCGGCCCCGGCAACCATGGCCACGGGGGCAGCGGCGGGAGCGGTGGTGGCGGCTATGGAGGAAGCGGTGGCGGCTATGGCGGAAGCGGTGGCGGCTATGGTGGCGGGAGCGGTGGCGGCGGCAGTGGTGGCTATGGTGGCGGGAGCGGTGGCGGCGGCAGTGGTGGCGGGATCATCGGTGGCGGGAGCGGCGGTGGCGGCGGTGGCGGCGGGAGCGGCGGTGGGACGAGCGGGTGGTACGGCAAGTGCCCGACGGACGCACTAAAGCTGGGCGTGTGCGCGAACGTGCTGAACCTGATCAAGGCGAAGGTCGGCGTGCCGGCGACGGAGCCCTGCTGCCCGCTGCTCAACGGGCTCGTCGACCTCGAGGCTGCCGTCTGCCTCTGCACCGCCATCAAGGCCAACGTGCTGGGGCTCAACCTCAACATCCCTATCCATCTCAGCCTCATACTCAACTTCTGCGGCAAGGGTGTTCCCACCGGCTTCATGTGCGCTTAAGCTCACATATGTCATATACATCTCCGATGTTGCGTTACTTGCGTACGTAATTGTGAGCGTACGTGCATGCATGCGTTCATGGGGCTTAATAATCTAATGGTGCCATGGTTTAATTAGTTTGTTACTGCATACCAACTGCATTGTTTCGATCGTAGAATTGAGTTGTGGCCAGTACTAGCTAGTTGTCTTTGCATTTTGGTGGCCGGGTGTATCAGCTTGTCTTACTGTGAGCCTTCTTCAATCCCCTATTTGGATTCCAAAATGACACCTAATTTGTATTTTCTTTTCAAGATAACTATTGTTCTCTACTTCGTTCTTACATAGCTATACTCTTCCTTAATTCTTATCGATAAAGGAATCCAGATCTATCTATATCTTTGGACAACTGACACACACACACAAAAGAATAAGTGGAAGTTGGAAATTAAATCTCTAGTTCAGCTGGTATGTATAGTCACCGAGAGTCGTTGCTCTCTCTTCAGTCTGAAACGCGAATTACCAAAGCACACACACGACAATCTGAGACGCGAATTATCATTTTTCTACTTGAGCGATTATTCGAGGACACCGAGTTCGTACGGTGAATAACTGTGATATATTAATCAGATGCTCCCTCTAGTTTTTTTTTAAAAAAGTTGTTTCTGACTTTACAAAGTAAATAAAGATGCCACTTTCACCACTAAATTTTATCATCACATTTTTATAAAGGCTATAAACTGTTATGAAAGTATTTTTCATGATAAATACACGTATACCAATTTTCTATATCCAAACTATATATTTAGATAATATCTTTGGTAAAAAAATAATACGGTTTGTCGCTGCCAGGAGCGCTGCAGCGTGCCGGCAACTCCACCATTCCATTACTTATTTACATGTTATTGGTTTCTTCTATTTGTTTCCTAAATTGAGTTGTTCTAGTTTCTTTCTCAGTCAAGTTCTTCGTTGGATTTCCTTTACCAGTAGTGGGTTTCGCCGGAATGACTCACTGGGACGATGGCGGCAACGCCTACGATGAAGATGGGAAAAATATCCTGTGCAATCACCCCTCTCGGTGAAACTACCGTGCAACTGAACTAAAAAAAGTTTCAAAAAATTCTGAAAAAAATCATGGATGTACATCTCAACTTACCCCACATACATATAAAATTTCATGATTCATCACTATTCATTTTTGCTGTTTGTTTTTTTTTGTAACTGCTAGTATAGGATGAATTTGATCATGAAATTTTATATGTAGGTGGGGTAAGTTGAGATGTACATCCATGATTTTTTTCAGAATTTTTTGAAACTTTTTTTAGTTCAGTTGCACGGTGGTTTCACGGAGGGGGGTTGCACCGGATATGTTGCCATGAAGATGGGCATTGGGTAGAGTTGGTTAATTTTTTAGATTTTATTGGTTTCTTCTATTTGTTTCCTAAAGTAAGTTGTTCTAGTTTCTTTCAGTCAAGTTCTTCGACGGATTTCCTTTACCCTCAGTGGGTTTCGCCGGAATGACTAGGGATGGCAATTAGACCGTGGGTTTTTCAGGTAAGGTATCTAAGAAGGGTTTAGATCGGGTTCGGGTTCTAATTTTTACCTACGGGTACCCATCAGGTATCTGAAATACCGCACATACCCATCGGGTTCCACGTATCCGCCGGGTTCAGCTCGGATTTTCCGGTTTGGGTTTCTTGTTGGGTCAGGTTTTGCAAAACTCACACCCGATCTGACCTATTGTCACCCTTAGAACTGTAGTACTGCACAAACCCGTCGGGTACTGGCCAGATTTTGAGTACCTGCCGGGTTCGGGTTCAGATATAGTTTTTTTACCTAATAGGGTATTTGGGTTCGAGACGATTTTTGTAAAATCCGCACCTGACTCAATCCGTTGCCACCCTAGGAATGACTCATCTGGACAATGACGGCAACGCCTCCGATGAAGATGGACATTGAGTAGAGTTGGTTATAAATAAATTTGCTCTGCTTTTCAATACATTCATTGACTCAATGGCTTAGTGGTAACAGGTTGCTCAACTAAAATATTCAATGTAAAAGCAAGCGGGTACTTGTGTACTTTCAATCTTGTGTTATCATTAACATAAACTAGAGGATTTATAATAAAAATTATGTGGAGGTTTATACCTGTGTGTGATGAGTATTTGACTAAAATTTGAGTTTGGTTTGTTTTGGAATTGAGTTTGATTTGAATTGAATTTTCAATTTGAAGCAATTTGAGATTCGTCTGTTTTTTCTAGTACTACCGGCCTGGGGACACTAGCACCGGACCTTCTGAGTGTGATTGATTTGATTAATTATTTTGTGATGATTATTACATATCCTTTTGGATATTGCTATGAGATGGGTTTTCCTTGTCTTTGATGGTTGCAGGACGATGGTGCTCGATCATAGTGAGACGGAGGATGATCGGGACTAGGCGAGGTGCGTCGGAGATCCAGACGATCGGGGATCGCTGGAAGATGATCGAAGACGGAATTCGTGTAAGCCAAGAAGACAAGGAAAGGAGATGATGCTAGCTAGATGCCACGTGGATCGACGAGAGCCGTTGAATCGCGGTCTAGTTGATAGGTTAGCGAAGTATGCTTTAAAAACTGTGCAAAAAAACCTATTATGTATATGGGTTTTAGGTTAGCTCTTGCATGGCTGTGTGAGTGGGTTAATCCTAGCCCTTGGATGAGTGCTCTAGAGTTGAGGAACTCATCCAAGGGTGGTAGGTGGCCCAAGAGTAGTATAAATAGAGGAGGAGGGATAGCCTCCTCCTTTTAAAGGTTGTAGAGGTTTTTGTACTTCTTTGAGTTTTGCCCACTTTGTTGTGAGGCTTTGTAAATCTTTCTTTCCAGAAATACAAATCTTTTTTATTTATTCTTGAATTTACATTAAGTATTTACTTTATATCTTAAATTCAACATTTAAATTTCTGCAATTTACTTTCTCACAATTTGGATTTACCTCCCCTCCTTCTAAATTCTGCTGATCTAGGATGTTTTGAGTGTGCTCATATAGTTTTTCATCTTTCTTGCACCCTAAAATAGACTAGAGATCCAGTTTTCTATCATGTTGCAACTCTATCTAGAACTTGTTCTTTGCGTAGCAGTCAGTGTTTGATTTTTAGAAAAATCTTTTTTGAGTGATTCTTATTGAAGGCGGTGCGTAACTCACATATCCATTTGTGGAAAAATTTGGGAGTCCACTGGATTCACCATTTGGGCACCATGAGGTGAAAACCGAGCCTCAAACTTTCTGTTCGAAGTTCCTGACAGTCTATGGTATTTAATTTTTCTTGATTTTCTACAAGGGTTTCTGAGATGGTTTTTGGTGGAGTTTTTCACGACTCATTTGCTCATAGGGAGAAAAATTCCTAAATTTTCTAGAGCACTAGAAGTCCATCAACTTCCTGCTCCAAGTGAGGACAATTTCTAAAAATTCTGCTTTTGCTTTTTCTGAAAGTGACTTTTGTGATTTGACTTAATCTCCTTTCTAAAAGTAAGAGTTGAATTGATTCCTTTTCATTTTGAACATTTGACAACCAGGATTGTGACTGAAAAATTCCCACATATTCCATGGTTCTCATCCATGCAAGCTAGAGGCACATATAGTTGTCTAGTTGTTCGAGTCTTTCACGATTTCTTTTGCACGATGTTTTCGAGTTCTTAGTTGGAGTATTTTGTGGAAAAAATTTGTTTGTGACCATTCACCCTCCTCTGTTCACCATCTCGATCCTTCACATAAAAAAATATAGTTTGATTGTGTGCCTTCGTGTTAGACCGCAGCGGGTGTAACATTGGGGGTTCGTACGAGGCTACAAATTACTCAATCCTTCATTTTTTCTCGGAAGAAGAGGAAAAATGGGAGAAAATAAAACGGTGAGGATTAAAAGTTTATTGTTTACTTGAGTTATCAATTATTCATGACCATGCTTTATTAATAGGTCTACGATACATAAAGCATATAATGTAAAACGAAGTTTACCCTTATTTGAACGGTTACGTGTTGGACCAATTCAACTAAGGTGGTCAATAACTTTGTTTCACACTAGTCATCCCCAATCAGCAAAATAGTCACCCCGACCGGTAAACTGGTAAAAAACAAGCGGTTAACTACTCACATGTCTTCGTGTGAACAGTTGTTCGACATATGCATGTAACTTCCTAGAAGTTATATCTAGAAAAAGCACCTTTTGGTTAGAAGACATTATTTGGCAAAAAGACATATCCGGTTACACGACGTCTTTTTAGAAAATAATTGCCGCCTTTACATCCGATATATATATAGGGAGCCCCTTCGCATTATCAAGAAGGTGCAATCGATGATAGATATAAATTATGTAATATGTGTACTCTGTTAAGCCGCTTGCTTAATAAAGAAACAATTCCTATATTTATTTTCTATCATCTTATTTACTAGAAGTTCATAATCATAGTTTCATATGCTCTGTTAAAAGTCCCTAGGTTTTGGATATAGACAGAAAATAAACATGCAAATTAAGATCTCTCCGTTCTAGAAGCGACTGTTTACAAGTGAACTTTCCTAAGCATGTTTGGAAGTCTTGTTCGGCACCAAACCGGTGTAATTAGAAGAAAAGAAAAAAATCCGCGAGTACCAAGTAATACCGAGAAAAATATCAAGTAAGGAGGTGAAATTTATTTAATGAATATATCTATGTACTTTTTAACTCTGGTCCTAGTCCAAAAATCAACCACGGCTCAAAAAGGCTCTTTCGTTTCGGTTTAAAAAAATAGATTGTCTATCGAACAAAAGGATTTTAGACAGTTTCTTCTGTAATCAGATGCTGCCCTCTACATAGGTCCTCTTCGGGACAGCTTCTGATTCTCGCTGGCCTGGTCTAGAACTTAGAAGTCACAGTTGGTCCGAGCCGATTTTCCCACAATCAAAAGCAGCTTCTCTTATAATACAGAATCCATAATCCAAAAAGTGAAACGAAGAGGATCAAAACCAGGCATTTGAAGCCCTCGAAGTCTCAAACCAATGCAAAACACCCCTGTCCTAAACAATTATGGTTTTGGCTGATGTGGCATTCCAATAGACATGTATATTTTGACGTGGCATCCTAATATGTAACAGCGGTTAAAAAATTAATAGTATATCTATACCCTTGGTCCCACATGTCATCCTAGTCTCCCATTTCTTCCAACTCTTTTCTCCCATCTAGGGTTCATAATATGGATATCACGATAATCAAATATATCGAGATTTTCAAAAATCGAAAAAAATAAATCAAAAATCGGTAGAAATCGAAGAGTTTCGAAATCAAATTTTTTGATGAAAAAAATCGATTTTCACCGATAATCACTTTATATGTTTCGATAATCGACCTGAGCGATTTTGTGAACTTGTGTTCTTTGATAGTCGATTTTGTGAGTGATTTTCGCTCGATATTTATTGAAAATTGAGCGATATTCAACAATTATAGTGATATTTACGTCATATAATTTTTTTTGAATTTTTATTTTTAAATTTAACTGGTTTACCGACTAGTATCATATACCGTACCGACTCGATATGGTCGATAATTGATTATATTGCAAACCCTGCTCCCATCCTCTCTTCCTCTTTTTATTTCTCTCGTACAGCCCAAACATATGGTTTAGAGTTGCATTTTGCATTTGCCGATTGCTCCTAATTGAAGGAGATAGGAACCTAAGAAATTAATTCACAATTCACACTCCAAGAAAAGAAAGAAGTGAAACAAAGTAGAAACATGGCTCGGAGGAGGATGATGTCATCCTCGAGTAGGGAACATATCCTGTGCAATCAAATATTTCGTGCAACCACGGTGCAACCCAACTAAAAAAGTTTCAAAAAATTCTGAAAAAAATCATGGATGTACATCTCAGCTTACCCCATCTACATATAAAATTTCATGATCAAATTCGTCCTGTGCTAGAAGTTACAAAAAAGACAAAGTTGATCATAAATAGGAACGGTTCTTGTTCATGATCAAGTTTGTCTTTTTTATTACTCTTAGCACAGGACGAATTTGATCATGAAATTTTATATGTAGATGGGGTAAGCTGAGATGTACATCCATAATTTTTTTCAGAATTTTTTGAAACTTTTTTTAGTTGAGTTGCACCATGATTGCACCGTTAGACTTAATTGCACCAGATATTTTCTCCCTTGAGTAGCACTCAGTGCAGGATTGGAAGGTTTGATCTCAATGCGGCAACTATGGAGGGTTAGATGGACAGCTTTGTGAATATTAGGGTCTTTGTTCCGGGTTTTGTTATTTGACCATGATTTAGGTGTATGGAAAAATTTTGCAGGTGCCACGTACGTAATTTTGATTCTGTTACTATTTTTTTTGTCATTTTATTTTTTGCCACTAATCTTTTTCTCTATTTTTCTTTTACTACTTCCGTCAGTTAACCTTGAGTTTTAGATGGATGAGTTTACACCAATCGGCCGAAGCGTGAGGCGTGACGATCCCAGCCGGCCGCCGCACGACCGGCGCGCGGCGAGGACGCCAAGGAGGCAGGCACACCCTGTCAATCGATGGTTCGCCGCCGGCTGGAATTTTTTAAATAATTTTTTAAAAAAATTGCGACATTAATACTCGGTTTAAAAAATTTACAAAAATAATATACCTTCGCCAAACCGTTTGGCGAAAATAATATTTTTGTCGAACCATTTGGCGAAAATACTTGTCGGTGTTTCGTATAACCGGCAAGTAGATTTGTAAGTCTAGGGGCCGCGCGTCTCCGCTCCTTGGATGGTTAGACTCGGGAGTCCAAGATTTATACTGGTTCAGACTGAATGTCCCTACTTCCAGTTCGTGGTGGTGGATCTCGTTGCTCTGGGTGTGTTGGATTACAAGCGAGAGCTAAGGACAGGCCCCTAGCGCTCGTCCGTATGAGGAGGCCCGGGAGCGATGAACGCCCACTCGGGTCGGACGGCCCGAATCAGGTCGGGAGAGCGAATGGGATAGAATGCAGGATATCAAAAAGTCTCTCCCCGTCCCAGAGAGCCTGCCTCCCTTTATATAGCCGGAAGGGGGCAGGTTACACGGGAGAAGAAGAAGAAAAAAGGTAGGGGTAGGTTACATTCGGGCGTCCCGGTCCTCGGTTTCGATGACTGACATTTCCTGTTCGTCCCACGCTGGGTTGGTAGACACAGCCGATAATGTCCTATTGGAAAGGTGCACACGCGCCTCTGTTCTTTGTCGATGATCTTGGCGTTATGCCGTGTTTGTCTTGGGACGGAGCGCGTCCCTCCACTGTGCCTGACGAGGCGATGGATCGCGTGTTCGTCCTAGCGGCCCTTGCGCCACCCCGGGAAGGAGCCACCTACCCGGCATGGGCGTCGTGTCCATGGGACAGGCGCCCGACTTGGAGTCGTCCGTCAAACGGTGATGATTTATCGGGGCTCTGTCCAGGGGACCGATCGGAACCTGTGGGAATTCCCGACCAGTAGCCCGTTTGGTGCCTGTGAGGACGTCCGACCAGAGGCTCGGTCGGAGCGCTCTAGAAGACTAAGAAAAATATGATCTTGAAATGTACGTATACTTCGGTGTGGGGTACCCTTGGTATGAGTATTCGTCAATACTATTTTCATCAAACGGGTTGGCGAAAATAGGTTAATCCGGCGTTAATATTCGTTTTGAACCATTATCACTTAGATTAGCCTATTTTTATTTTCATCGTACCATTTGGCGAAAATAGTAAAATACCTGTAACTTTTTATTCCGAACTCCGATTTAGATGATTTTGAACTCTATGCGAAACCCTCTTCATAAGCTTCACATAGAGTCCAAGATCACCTAAATCAGAGTTCGAAGTAAAAAGTTACGGATATTTTACTATTTTCGCCACACTATTTGGCGAAAATATGGTCATCTCGGTGATTAGCTTTTAAACCATAGGATTAACCTATTTTCGCCGAATCGTTTGGTGAAAATGGTATTTTTACCGAACTGTTTGGCGAAAATACTATTTTCGCCGAACCGTTTGACGAAGGTATATTATTTTTGTAATTTTTTTAAGCTGAGTATTAACGTCGCAATTTCTAAAAAAAATAATATTATTTAAAAAAAAATTCCCGCCGGCTGCTTCCAGATGCGCCCGCGCGCGCCTCCGGGCCGGCGGCCGCCTCACCTCCCGTGAGCTCGCCGATGAGTCCCGCTGCTATAAGTACAGCTATTTTGTGAAGCTCTGTGCTTTCTTCTGTCTGCTTTCATGGTCTGAGCTGGTCCTATTGGTTCAGTAATAGTTCAGCCGATCCATACCGCGGTATTAGAACCATGCAAACGGTGTCAGATTTTTTATTACTCGCGCGTGTTTCTCAAATTGTCAGCCTCTCAGGTCATCGCCTCCGCTCCCATCGTCGTGGCGCGACCTCTTCGTCCCCATCGCTGACGTCGCCGGCAGCCTCCGGCCCCTGACCGCGTGTACGACTCTGAGCAGCAGCATTACGCCCTCCACGTTGAGGGACCACCACCCCATGCCACCGCCGCCGCGGTGGGCCTCGCTGCGCGGTGTCGTCCAGCTCGTCTCGATGGCGTTGAGGAGGTCGGACACGACCAACTTGCTCAGCAGCGCTGCGGTGGAGGTGGCGGCGCCCGCGCTGGTACCGATAGTGATGGTGAGGTGCCGTGCGGGCTGAAGCGCGCCGGCGAGGAGGGAGCGGCTGAGCAGCTTGACGACGACAGATGTGCGGACGGCGCGTCGGTGGTGGGCAGGCTGGGCCTGGGCGGCGAGGTGGGCCTCCTGAGGCGCTGTATCCTAGCGTGGGCACGCACCCATGGGTTGGAGTGTTGGTTCAGGTCGCCGGCTTCGTCTGCACCTGAAACGAAACATGGATTTGCGGGAGAGCTCAATTCTCGAAAAAAATCATGGATGTACATCTCAACTTACCCACCTACATATAAAATTTCATGGAGGACAAATTTAGCATGAACAGTGATTTTTACTGTTCATCACTATTCATTTTGCTGCTTGTTTTTTGTAACCGCTAGTATAGGATGAATTTGATCAATGGGGACCAATTTCAACTGGGGACGACCTCGGGGACCAATTTCAACTGGGGACGACCGGGGTAAAAGGGATCCCGGCATAAAATTGTCCGATGAAGCTCCTTTGTGGCGCTTCAGCTGATCAAACTCAACTGATGGAAGTGGCAAAAGAAGTATGAATGAAAAGACTAGAGAGAAAAAAAATTAAATGACAAAAAACTAGTGGCGGAACCGAAATTATGCACTTTTTCAATGGCATCAGCAAAATTTTCTCTGTTGTATTTGCCTTCGCAAATGTTGCTACGTCCTACGTGAAGGCGTCATTTTTTCTATCCCTTAAAATTCATGGTTGACAAATTTAGTCATCTTTCATTTGAATTTATGAAACTAACTCACTTGGTAAGCTCGTACGCATCGGAGGAGCTTGTCAGCTTCAAATCGGCGGGCAGGTTCCATATTTGGTTGGCACGGAAGAACGGATGTAATTAGTAAATTTGATTAATTAGCTACTTAAATAAATGATTAATTAAAAATATGATTAACTTGTTGATTAATTAGTAGAGTTGATTCCTATCGAGAAAGGGGGGCTCATTAGGAATATGTTGGCAGGGACCTGCCGAACTCCCAAGCTCGAAAGGTGACATGTGAGGTCCAAATCTAATAAAGATTTCGGATGAGGCTATATTTGGAAAATATTCCCAACAGGGCTAAAAAGCAAAAAAAAAATCGTTCTACATCAGTGGCATCACAACGCATGCCACGGGCTCTCCGGCAAAATTTCAAATACAGACAACTTTATACCGTATAATATCAATTTCGGACAATATTTTGCCGTATTTTCAAAAATGCCGTGCATAGCCGGCGTGACATCTATGGGATAGCCGACGTATGCGGCTATGCCAGCGGCGTGTGGTGCGGCTATGCCATAGCACCACACGCCGGCATGGCATCTTGACACCATGCGGCTATGGCCAGCGCCTTTCGACGACCGCATCTTCCTTTTCCTTTTTTTTTTGTCGTGAGTGCATGCGTTTGTTTGATTCCTCCATTGCATGCATGAAAGCTTTATCTTTTTCTTTGTCTCCCGTGAGTGCATGCGTTTGTTTGATTCCTCCATGCATGCTTGAAGGCTTTTTTCTTTTTTGCTGTCTCCCGTGAGTGCATTCGTTTGTTTGATTGCCCCATGCAGCTTGAAGGCTTTATTTGATGTCTCCGTGATTTGCGCAAGGCAATGAATGAATAAGTAGAGGGGAGGGGAAGCAGAGCTCACAGAGGAAGAGAAGGATCCCGCCACACGAAGGAGGAGCAGAGGAGAAGGAGAAGGAGAAGCAGATCAAGGAGGAGCAGAGGAGAAGGAGAAGCAGATCAAGGAGGAGGAGGCGACTTGCGTTGGTAAGTCATCGTTAGAGTAATTACTAGAGATGCTATTATAGTTAGTATATTAATTATTGTCTCAATAATGCATGTCATTCATACCTCATGTACTTAATCTCCGTTAGGAACTAACTAATTATATTTTTTTATTTGTACATAGCAACATACGTTTAGCGATGAACAAAAACTTTTAATTTATGGATGAAGTAGCGAAAAAAATCACTAGTATGATCAAGAAAAAATCACAAGTAGAAGGAAGTATGTGTAGTAAATAAAATAGCACATTTGGTTATGTTATATAGTTAGATTAACTAGAACTCCAGAATAATTAGGCTTGAACTTAGTTGTGATGTGGCTAGTTAGATAAAATAGTTATGTTGTTAAATGTAAATGTTGTAACTATAACTCATGAGCGTAGTCTTAGTAATTATTCATGAAAAAAATTAATTTGCTCAGTAATTAATTTCAACCCTCGGTATAGTTAATTAGTTGTTATTTTTTGAAACATTTTTAGGTACCACGTGGCCGTTGCACCATGAATTTTCATATTTACTACGGTGAACGACCTGTCATATTGCACGAGAGAATAGTCACAGTGCAAAACTGCGAACACACATATAGTTCAAGTGATAGTCCATTAGACTTGGAAGGCCTTAAATCACATGTTATGAGCGTGTTGCGTTTGAACCAGAAACACACAGTTTTCCGGAGGCGGTGCGACCAAGGGTAGTTTCAAACAACAACGTCATTGTCCATACTTTGTTGGATGACAAATAATAAGGTTTGGTTATTGTATGCGAAAAGCCATAGAGGCGGGTTTCGATGGGTGTTTATGTAAACATATTACCACTAGAGGCAAATGCGATCTTTGGGCCTAGCGGTGAAATTTTAGGCCACGGGGAGAGGGAGAAGTGGGGCAAGGACATGTGGGGAGGGTAGTTGGTGCATATGAAGAAGAAACACTTCCTTCCGAGGTAGATGCGACATGTATGGATGATGAGGTGGTGGAAGCGAGGATGAAGAGGGCGCCGACAATGATGACCCGGCTCAACGATCCGATGCTTCGTGGTAATGGCCTTACGGAGTGTAGCATTCTCGACTATAATAACTTATCTATGTGGGGTACGAGCAGCGACATCCAGTTGGGAAGCGGTTCCCCAACAAGTTAGAGCTAATCCATTTCATCGGCAATTATCTTGTCATCACTAGAAGGAGCACAAGTGTACCGGTCGAAGCCCACCGAGTATGAGGTTAGGTGCACCAAGGCCCCGACGCCCTTTCTCGTCGTGCTCACCGGTAAAACACGAGCACTACTTTGTGGTGAGCCGGAACACACCTCATACATGCGGAGGAGTCGATAGAAGTATGAGCCACGTGGTCGACGCTAGGTTCATTGCCCAACTAGTCGTGACCCGGGTTGGTTCAGATATTGGACTATCACCGAAATCGATTATGGAGCAAGTGCACGATGAAACGAGGATGCACATAAGTTACCTAACCGCGTGGCGAAAGCAAAGCGAAGCGTTGAAGATGCTTTTGGATCATTCAAGACTCATACAACTATGCCCCGAGGTTGCTTGCGAAGATATCAATGACCAACCTAGGGACTCGATTCGCAATGGCGACGAGCACTGTTAAGCTTCAAGATGGTTAAATGCTGACTCTAAACGCTACGATTAGGGTATTCGGGCTTTCGGACAATGCATTGAAGCTTTCAAGCATTGCGAACTGTCATTTGTGTTGACGGCACATTTACGGCGGGAAGTACTATGGCACCCTCTTGGCTGCGATCATGGTGATGCAAACAACCAGATAATACCAATTGCCTACGCATATGTGGAGAGTGAGAACAACGATAGCTGGTTGTGGTTCCTCTCTTTGGTCGGACGGCGTGTCGTGGGGATAGACAGAGAGTGTGTGTTGTGTCCGGCCGCAATGCGTGTCTTCTCCACGCTCTCTGGTCTGCATAGCAAAGACGAACAAATCCATAGCATGGCACGATGTGGAAAGAAGGTGGTGCATGCGACACACGGGTGCAAACCTATATTCACGGTACCATAACACCTCCCTAGTGAAAAAGTTCAAAGGGTTGTGCCTTCAGAACCAGCCTGCCAAGTTTCGTGAGATTTGGAGACAATTGAACGAGAGCACTAGGAAAATGATGGAAAATCAGCAAACACAGGAGGAGCGGTTGCAGTCGCAAATGGTGGGAGGGCAAACTGTCGTTAATCATGATCATCGCACCTTTAGCCAATGGATAGCGGGGAAGCCGGTGGGCGTTGGTCCCTAATGCACGACACACAAGCGGTGCAAGGTTAGTTGCATCTATTAATTTATGAGATTAACTTATTCTAAGAGTGTTGGACCCATTCGTGATAAACTTTGCGTGTTTCTCTGTTAGGTACACCATTATGACGACGAACATAGCGGAAGCCTTCAACAATGTCCTCAAGGGCGTTCGTGGGCTTCCGTTATGTGCCATAATAAGTGACATTCTCTGAGCAGCAGACTATTTTTGAGATCGTGGTCGTCTTTGCGACGATGTAGCACTCAATTCTCAACCAAGGTGGAGGAGATCATCAGTAGTAGGAGGAGCAAATCTCTGTGCCACCGCACGAGGGTGTATGACCTCGGTAACCATATATTTGAGGTAATGTGCGCCAGAGGTACCACTCACAGCTGGTGTTGGGTGACCCAATCGACAATGTACTCTAGGCACTGAGGATGTGGTGTGCTCGTGCAATAAGCCAAAACTGCATCATATCCCTTGCTCCCATGTATTCGCGGCTTGCAAGGATATGGGAGGGAACGATGCATCTCAATACATATCGTCATACTACACAGTAGAAGCCCTGAGAAACACTTGGCGTCCCAAGATGAGTTCCTTCAATATTGGTACGAGTTACAAGTCCATCGACGGGCCTTTATGGGTACCTTATCCGTTAACACGACGCAAAGAGCCTGGGAGGCCCAGAGGAACAAGAATGCATGGTGATATGGATGCAGCTGATGCCGTGCAGGCGCAGAGGAAGTGCAAGATTTGCAAGCAGAGTGGACATGATCGGAGGACATGTCCTAATAAGCAGTAGACGTATTTAGTAATTTTAGTATTGTATGGTATGGTATTGTGTTGTATTCAGAACTGGATTTCTTATGTGTTGTATTGCACCGTCTTGTTTAACATCTGTTGCGTCCCTAATTGTATATGCTATCTTGTTGCACCGATGATTTTTGTTGCACTAACCTATGCAGGTGGTATTATCAGCATGGCTACCGGTGGCCTTCCCGAGCTTCTTCAGCACCAATACGATGATCAGCATCGTGGGAGGATGATTTTCACGCACTTGTGAGTTAATCTTGTTTTATTTATTGAGGTTAGCTTTATTGTATTTATTGTTTCATATTACGAGTTTACATTGTAACCATTGATTGTAACATGATCGTGTCCTTTTGCAGCTGGGTCCATTGCGTGCTCGAGTCTTCCACAAGATCAAGGCATTAGACCCCCGTTTCTATAGGTGCCTAGCACGAGTTGGACTACTCCCATTCGCTCTTTTGATGGATGGGACTACTGAGCCATTACCGCAGGGTGGGGTGCGACACACAACTCTCCCCGCAATAGATGTGTCCCTAGTGACTGCGCTGCTAGATAGGTGGCGTCCTGAGACGCACACGTTCCACTTTTCCTTTGGAGAGATGACGATAACTTTGAAGGATGTGGCTATGATTACTGGGTTGCCGATCAGAGGTTGCCCCTTAAGTATAAATGTGGAAATCAATGATTAAGTTATTTGTATCACCAGAACCTTCTCAAATATCATGAAAATGAGCGCAGAGCATTTCAATATTGGATGTCTTTCAAGTGGTTTCGGTTTGTATCCGTATTTTCATGTATGGTTTTCGACTTAGTCCGTCCTTTGCAGATTATGTACCCTATGTTGTATCGACTTTATGAATTCCTAAGGCATTTCACTTGACATGGTATTATAGTTGTTCTACTTACTTCACTTTGTAATATCAATTTGGGTTCTATTCAATGCTTAACTCGACTTAACACACACTAAAAGAGAATGGCGAACAACTTAAGTCTGCATCTAAGTGGCGACGACGACTTCGTGTCACCTCCACCTCGACGTTCAAGCACTACAAGAACTGGGCGTCCTACGAACAATACAAGGGGACGTCCGACCAGCGCTGAAGGAGGGCTTGCTCCTAACTATGGCTATGACGATGATGACGACGACTTCGTGTCACCTCTACCTCGACGTTCAAGCACTACAAGAACTAGGCGTCCTACGAACAATACAAGAGGACGTCCGGCCGGTATTGAAGGAGGGCTTGCTTCTAACTATGGCTATGACGATGATGACGACGACCGTGTCACCACCATCTCGACGTTCAACTACTACGAGCTGGCCGTTCTCACGAACAATACAAGAGGACGTTCGACCAGCGCTGCAGAGGGCTTACTCGTAACTATGGCGATGAAGATGACGGCGGCGACTTCGTGTCACCACCACCCCGACGTTCAAGCACTACGAGTTAGCGTTCTACAAACAATACAAGAGGACGTTCGACCAATGCTGCGGGAGGGCTTACTCGTAACTATGGCGATGAAGATGGCGACGACGACTTCGTGTCACCACCACCCGACGTTCAAGCACTACTAGAGTGTCCGTTCTCTGAACAATACAAGAGGCCTATTCCGACAACCATAGCCTTAGAATGTATGGTTTTCGACTTAGTCCTTCTTTGGAGTTATGTACCCTATGTTGTATCCCACTTTACGGATGTCTTTCAAGTGGTTTCGGTTTGTATCCGTATTTTACATGTTAGCGGGCTTTAATTAGAACATTTTCGTGTGATTGAGGTGCATTACAAAATTTTAGTGGCATGATTCACAGTATTACAAAATTGAAAAGGCATTGAGGTTGCAGTGTGTTGTCCACTCGATGCGAAAAAGGCTCGAGGCTCAGATGTATTTTCTAGTCATACTGAAAAGACTCGACATTGCGATGTATTGTCTACTCGGCTGAAAAGACATTTGACTGCGGTGTGTTGTCAAGTCCGCTGAAAAAAGCTCGAGGCTGCGGTCGTTGTCAACTCGGCTTTGAAACCGTGGGACACAGATCTTTGGGACGGAGGCTTATGTGCTTCGTGTTTGCTCTCCGAAAGTGCCCCTAAGGCCTATATAAGAAGGGACGATGTGTTCTAAGAAGCACGGAGAAGAGGAACAACCAAGGTGAGGAAGTCTCTAAGATATATCCGTTCATTTTAGGTGAGGATCAAGACAAAATGCCGAGCGTGCAAGTTCAAAGGAAAGGGCAAAGCAAAAGAAGAGGGAGGCTCTTCGACCTTGCAGCGACAAATGCATCAAGATCTCTTCCTATCGTGGGGTTGTCGCACCGATGTGTTTGTGCGGAGATCCTTGCAGCTTGTCCGCTCATACGAGCTTCCAACTTGGAAGAGGCGGTATTGGAAGTGCCGCAACTCTGGTCGACCACGGAGAAGGCCGGAAGCTTCGCCTCATGGTAATAATCATATGTGTTTCCTAATATTTCTACATGGAACTTTCCTAATTTTTGTTTCATCGATCGCCTCCCCCCTGTGTGAATTTGAGAAGTGGTACGACGAGGAGATCGACCGGAGGACCAAAGGCTCCTTGATGAAGAGTTAAACAAGCGGACCGTAGGGAGCGACTTCAAGCCAGCTGTGACGCCGACGCGAGGAGGCACGCCGCAAGGAAGCGGAGGAGAAGGAGGCCGAGAGAGAAAAAAGCGAGAGAGGCACGTCGTGCGAGAAGCCCCACGGAGGCATGGGAGAAGGGAAGTGGCCTCGATGCACTCGATGAGCGTCATGTTATATGCTCCTCCCAATTTTAAGCCGTAATAAAAATGTAGCCTACCTTATTTTCATGATAACCCGAGTTGAGAATCACCTCGTCTCTTATTTTCATGATAAATTATATGAATTTCTTCTATATCTTCTTGTTGTATCCCAATTATATTATTCTCGCAATTATTACTTAAACTACATTACTTAAAAAATTCCTTAAACACTTCAAAAACCCATTGTGTCATGGCGAGAATAAAAATCTCGACGTTCAACCGATCATAAAAATTTCTCACTCGTCGAGTCGAAATGTCTTATTCAACCAAATCCAACAGGAAAAGGTTATCACATAGAAATAAAATTCTCCAACAAAAATATTTCGATAAAAGATTTTCTATATCACTAAAAAATAGATTTTTTATTTATTCAACCCTAGTTGACACATGAAATTATCGCCCGTCCGAAATAGAAATCGACCCATGTGTATAGAGAGGCCACTTTTGCAATTCGAGCGCGGAGGCTAGTTTCGAATTTACAAAACGCATGAGGCCGAACAATAAAAATTTTGCAAGCTTTGGTGGCGTGGCGCGGGCAGACCATAGCCGGCACATGGTGTGCGGCTATGCCATAGCCGGCGTGTGGGATCTGGCTATGGCATAGCCGCACACTATGCATAGATATGCATAGATGGCGTATGCGTCTGGCTTATGCATGCCATTTTTGAAAATATGGCAAAATATTGTCCGAAATTGATATTATACGGTATAAAGTTGTCTGTATTTGAAATTTTGCCCGGGCTCTCCCACAGTCCCAACTCCTGTGCAAGTCGGCCTCCTTTTCCGGTGGCGTGGTGCCGTAAGTACACATGGGCCAAATGTATATTGGATTTGAAGCATAAACAGGGAACTTTTTAGTCTATTGGCCCATATCTTGATGGACTTAAATGCGGCCGATTGTCGTATAGGGCCCACAAATATTGTATTGTATCCAGATTTCTCAACAATCCGGTACGGGTTAATCCTGACCGATCCGGTACCGAACCCGATGAAAACCGTATCCGGGAAAAAAAAATCCGTATCCGTGGGATCTGAATCTGATCTGGGATAGTTGCTACCGTTCTGATGGCGGATACGGAGCCATGAAATCCGACCGAATAGCCCGGTATCTGATATCGGATACTATCCGGCCGGATATCCGAATCCGAAAATACGTGGCATTCGTGTTATGTATACATATATTGTAGGAAGAAGAAATTGCTAGTGATGATGACTGATGGTACGGCATGTCGAACTTATTATGGTCGTATGGATTTATGTAGAAGTATGAAATGCTAATTATATTAAACTTGTGGCTTGTCGATTGTCAAATTTGTGTATGAACTTTGTGTATGAATTTGCTAGTGATTGTCGAATTTTGTGTATGAATTTGATACCCTTGTTAAACTTGTGTTGTGTGAGTTGTCAAACTTATGTAATATATATGAATTTATTGCTAGTCGAATGTTTCAACAAATATGTATCTGTTTGTATTATCCGTTTCCGAACCAAATCTGGTATGTATCCGCCCCGACAGTACCGTATCCGAAACTCCAAAATATCCAAATTCGTATCCGTATCCGGTCTTACTGTATCCGATTCCAAATCCGGAAAAAAAAATATGGGTTAGGATACGAGAACAGTAATATCCGACCGTATCCGATCCGTTTTCACCCCTAGTATGAGGTCAATTCTTGGCCAGTAGGGCAGCAAATTAAATAGTGGAAGTATACGGTGAAAGTAGACATATAGTAAAATTATAAAAGAAGTTGAACAAGGGCGTTGGATTAAACTTGAATAGTTCAGATCTAGGTGGAATCTCACCTCCTGTAATTTTTCTATGGAGTTACGTGTAAAACGTGTTTAAGTGAGGAGGTGAGATTCCACCTAGATGTGAACCATTCGAGTTCAATCCAACATTCTAGATTGTCTACTTTCAAAATTTCACCATATATCTACTTTCAACATATACTTCCCCAATTAAATAGCCACACCATATTGGATGTGTAATGTAGCACCCATGCCCTTGAAATGAATAACTCAAATTACCATTCGTTGCTATACATGGCCCATCAATAACTCAATTCAGTCCTTGTAATAAAAAAATAACTCAATTCACTATTATTCACAACTGTGACAATAAATATTCATACATATATGCCCTCGAAAAACTCAAAATACATTTTTGGTGAATAAACATACCCACGATTAACTCAGGTTACAGCCATAAAAATACGCATGCGCATGAATAATAAATCACAAATGGATGCCCTTAGCCCTAAGAAAATAAATATTTACGTCAGAAAATAACACAACCGGCCGGCGGGGAACCATGCATCTCGATCTCTTGATCATCCTCTACTCAATCTATTTCAGACGAACATACATTTATGAAGGTCGGATCAGATCTCCCGCCATGATGATAATTGATACAAGTCTTGCATCTTAATTTATAGTGGGTGAGTGAGTGGTAATGTTCTTCTCTGGTGATCAAGAACACCAACCAGATGTTGCAATCGCCGGGACGACTCCTCCCAGGTCAAGCTTCTGCTTTGCCTGAATTAAATTTGCTCGGAGGCTCACTTCCTGCATCTGCAGTACAAGAGATTAACGAAGTGACATTAGAACACACGCATGCATATCTAAACCATTTCTCTCCTTGCCCAACCTGCTCCTGCTGGTGTGTGTCTGTACTCTGCAATTGATCCAAGAACACATGAAATGGGTCATCATGAGCTGGGAGACAACACAATAATGGCAAGGAGCAGGACGCAAACATGCACGGGAGTATGGTAGTAGCTGACAATTTTAAGAAGCAAGCAGTGCTCGAAAAAGTGGAGTATCTGACAATCAATCCAAAGTTCAGTACCACCTTTGTTCTGGTGAGACATCACCATAACTTAAAAACGACCACTTACCCACCTGTAAGCTAGAGACAATCCTGGCCAGCCGCATCGCTTCCTCCAGGCCCTCGACCTCCTGCTGCATCGTCTTCAAGAGCTCGTCCAGCGCCCTGCTCGTCACACCAGCCTGCACACACATAAATCAAACAACCATTACCTCTCGATCGATTACTCGTAAGCTGCATTGCAGTTAACGTTAAAGACATGCAGGAACTGATTAATTTTGTAATGTTTATACATGCGTATGTACCGTAGCATAGTACATATCGGCGTTGGCTTCGATCTCATTGACGGTGCCCACACAAGAAAACATGGTTTCGTGCAACGATTCCAGGTCGGCCTGCAAGTGCATATGCGTGCATGTAACTCGAGTACAACGAGCCAAACCTGGTAGAGAGAAGAAGCTGAAAGAGAGTGTGGAAGCCTATGTGCACTGTGTGAGAGAGTACTTGGGCGCCGTCGGCTAAGGGGAGGGACGTGCAGGCGGTGGAGAGGACGCGGCAGAGGTCGGCGACGGCGTCGGCGTGCGGCTTGGCGAGGGGCTCCCACGAGGCAAGCAGGGGGAGCTGCGGGCGCAGCAGCCGAGCCAATTTCAGCTTCTGCCGCCGCCGCTGCGCCACCATCCACTTCGCCGCCTGGATGTTGCGGAGCTCCGCCACGCGCAGCCACGTGTAGAACATCTTGTTCTGCATGCGCGTGCCACACCCATAAAAGAAAAGCGCTGATTGCACTGCACTAATAGCTTGATCAAGAAACCGCACGGCGATGCACGCATGCACGGCTTACCTCGGCGGCGGAGGTTGTGCGGGCCATGGCCTTCTCCATCCGGGCATTGGCGAACCGCCACTGCAGCAGCCGCGCCGTCAGCACGCGCGCGTGGTGCGCCGCCTCCTCCTTCTCCGGCTCCTCCTTCTTCCGCGTCATCATCTCCCTCAGCGCGCCCGATCCTCTCCCCGCGTCCTCCGACGACCCCCCGGTGCTCCGCCTCCTCCTCGCAGGCTCCCACGGGCCCCTCGCTACGGCGCCCGGCTCGGGCAACGACCGGCGCGGGGACGTCAAGGCGGCGTCCGGGCCGAGCAAGCTATGGACGGTGTTCTCCTTGCTGCTCAGCGCCCGCCGCGGCGGCGCGGCGTCGTCGGCGCTGGGCTTGTTGTATCTGAAGGAGGCCGCCTTGCGGAGGGAGCGCGCGAAGTTGGTGGACGAGAAGAGCGGCGCGGGGCGCATGCCGTCGTAGACGAATGCGCTGGCGCCGGCGCGGGAGGCGGCGCTGGCGCTGCGCGCCAGGCTCCGCGGGGACGCCGCCGTCAGCGGCCGCGGGTGCTGCGGCCGTTGGAATCCATGGACGATAAATATAAATAAATAATCAAGTATAAATTAATAAATATAATTAAGTTTCGTGGATCGATCAGTGCAAGTACATTGCTCACAGGAGCCTAGGCACTAGAGGAGAGAATCATGCGCTAGCTAGATAGATAGCCCGAACTTATCGAGCTCGGAATTGAGATTAATATATGGTTGTATCATGGAGCTTGAAGAAATGCTCTTGTGCGGGCATGTCACACTCATGACATGATGGAAGAACTAGATGTTATTCTTTCACACGTAGTAGGTACATACATTTGACATTTCTCGGTCGAACTAGGCCATTTCTTGTAACTGTTTGGGTTCGTGTATCTAACCGGTGATTTGTATACATCACACCATTTACTTGATATAGTGTATGCAGACTGTAGTGATCGATGCCTTATGGCAAATGGATGGATGTATATGATCCTTTTGTCAATGTACAAACGAGAAGAGTTTTTTGAGACAAGCCATTGGAGGTATGTGGAAAGGATATGTTGGAGAAATGGTGGAGTTTGGTGGGCGAAAGGGAGAGGAGAGCCATTTTTAGAGCGATGGCATGTCATGGCGACCTAGAAATTGGTCAATTGGGCCGTGCGCACACTGCGATTTCTTCACCCTCGCACACGCACACTCGAGAAGACAGGGAGAAAGAGAGATGTCAACGTTGGGAGAGATAAACTGGCCTTTTTGGGTGAGATTTTTGAAGGCATGGTCTACCTATCTTTGGAAAGAAACTTGTAGCTACATAAATATACTGTTCCGAAGTCCAAATCATGAGTTACGTTTTATCCAAGAAGGAAGGTACAAAATGAAGGAGAAAAATGTGAAGCATATGGTTGTACCACTGGAAGGCCCATTAATAGTGAGTTAAACTTGGGCCTCGATCAGAGATCTCAAACTGTCTAGCTAGCTAGTGTAATATATTACTACACTGAGGCCCAACTTCATAGTGGGCCATCGTATTTATAGTCTTACCAAAGTTCGTGTGATTGTGTGAACGATTCATTCATGCGGTGTAGACTTCTTTTGAGAGAGACTGGGAACGTGAGTTCTCTTCCCAAATAAACAAGCTTAACATCATCGCAAATTGATCTTAGATGCCAAACACAACCATATATTGGTTCTTAAAATGAAGAAAAAAAACGTTGTCGCATAGCCCAATAGCGTGACAACCTTGGCTCTGGCTAACGACTATGTTTGGATCCTTATCAACCGCGGCTTCCCACCCACTAGCGAAGGAAAGAAAGTGAGGATGTCAGTATACGACATTGGAATCTCGGAACAAAATAGGTGCTCCTCGAAAGAGAGGCAAGGGGAAAAGAAGAGAATAGGAATCTCATATTGGTTCTTGGACTAGCAAGCATGTGGCGTTGTGGTGCCGTATGCGCATTGTTCTAGGTTCGTTGACCTTGTGCTAGGCGCCACCGTCGATCAACCTGAAATCCTCGATATGTTGAAGCTATAGATTCCTGCTACTTGAGCCATTAATTAACTACGGCCGTAAGAAGCTACTACCTAATACTAGTTCAGCAAAAAAGAGCTCATATTTTAAGCTTCTTCGCGTGAACACTATACTAATCAGGCGTCACGTATAGGAACGCCACCGTATACCGCCTAAAGCCCTCCCGAGTTCGGGCCTGCACTCCGATCTGTCAGTTGCATTTAGTTTATCAGGCATGCCCGATCGCGATGGGTCACGGCACCACCGGCCGGTGATCTTAGGGACTGTTTGTTTTTATTTTTGATTCTGGATTTAGATTTTAAAAGTATAATAGAAAACAAACAGTCTGATTCTAGAATTCGATTCTCAAAATCTAGTCTATCCATATACACTAAGAATCTACAATCCATTTTATATGTGCTTTTGGATTCCAGCTTTCGAAGAATTAGCTTCTCTAAAACCATAATTCGTAATTAGCTTTTAGAGGATCCAAATCTAAAATAAATAGACCTTAGTTTGCATCGCCGTCCTAGCTTTCTCTGGATCGAGATCAACGAGTAGGCAAGTTTATTTGTACTCATATGACATGGACACGCATGCGATGGGCAAAGTCGTGCAACAACTTCTCGGTTAATCAGTGGCCGGGGTCTGTCGAGGTGGAGGGTTTGGACTTCGGAGAGCACACGTTTGGAAGAATGCCATCCAGTCAAATATAGGCCACGGTCATCTTTCCATAGACGTCCAGATCTGAATCTCTGCTCATCTGTGACTCGTATGAATCGAAGAGGCGGCTTAGGTCCAGATTAGGGCGGCAGCTTTTAAAAAGTCAGTACAGCTTTTAAATTATTTTCAGTATAAGCTAGAAGTCATATATAATTAGCAAAAACTAAAAACTGAAAGCTAAGTCGAATCTTTTTGTACATCTTATAACTGAGAAAAATTAGCTAGCTCAACAGTTTCTTATAAAAAAAACTACAACTACTTTTTAGAAAGAAAAACTTAGAAAAAAAAAGTTTTTCAAAGGAGCTGCAACTTTCCTTAGTTAGCGTCAAAGGTCAGCACTGAGCAGTGAGCAGCGACCTGGGGCGTTCCCCATGATCAGCAGTCCTCGCTTCCCCGCGTCGATGTACCGTATCAGTCTTTCAACTTTCCTTAGTAGTAAGGGTGCAAAGGGATCGGATACAGATGAATTTTATTTATTTTATATTATATTCTAAATTTTTTTCGGATATAAAATCGGATACGAATAGTGCCGGATTCGAATACGAATACGGATTACTTCGGTCGCGAATATGGAGCGAATACAGATCGTTCCAGATACGGTTAGTCTCGGTCATGAATAGTTAGTCGGATAATACGTGAAAGCCGAAACCATATATGTCATATATATTAGGATAGATCAACCATACACAAAACTTACTAGAACCTTCAAGACATATAAGTGTTTCAAATTCAATAATAGATGTCCTCTCTACATAAGAATAATATGCAGTCAAGTATAATTTCAATCAATATATGAACTTATATGATATATAATGTTTATGTTTATCGGATATCTATTTCACTAATTTACACTGATATTTTTCGGATATCTCGGATATACGGGTACGGATCGGATACGAATCGGATATTTCTCCTCCCATATCTTAATTCATATTTTTTTCGGATAGGCGGATTCGAATCCGGATATAACCAGATATCATTTTTTCGGATTCGAATTGGATTTTAAATGAATTCGGGCTCGGATCAGTCGAAAATTATCCGCCTGTTTACACCCTTAGTTAGCAGGTTGGCCGTAGGTCTGCCCAACAGCCAAAAAGTCTCAAGGTGTAAACCTCTTTTCTGAAGAGCAAAACCATCCCATTGTTCATATATCCAAAGATATTACTTTTCGTGCATCGCAGTAATGCCGGCTGGCCTTGACGAGGTAGCTAGGCGACTTCTTCTTGAAATGTCACTTTTCTAGTCATTTGACAGTTTTTTTTAAATTTGGTCGCCTTCTGAAACATTTCAAGGTCCCTGACCAGGTAGCTAGGCGTCTTCTTCTTGAAATATCACTTTTCTAGCCGTTTGATAGTTTTTTTAAAAAAAATCTGGTCTCCTTCTGAAACTGCAGAAGCGTCAGAAGACATATCACTTTTCAATGTTTTCGTAGTTATAGATAGGCTATTTTTACAATTACACTTATAAAAAGACTAGAAAAATGGTGATTTCCGATCAGCGAGCGTGGCTGTATTGTTGTGATCCTCTCCGCGTGGATCGATCGTACCAATTCATCAGCCGTTCCCTTCACATGCAAGTCTGCCCGAACAGTAGAAAAGGTAATAAATAGCAAGGAGAGCTTGTATACGTGAAGAAAATTGGCAGCAGTGAGACCCGGAGGCATGCAGAGAGTTGCTTCCGAAAATTGGAACGCTTGATCAGAAGATATTTCCATGGGCGCACGACACGGATACGAAAGGTCCTGGCCATACGAACGGGCAAGAACGGCGACCGCCGAACGAGTCAGCATCGGCTGCCGCGCGCCTGCGGTGCTTGGTTTGGAGTGGCGCGGTCAGAGGATGCGCGCGTTTGGAGAAGCGGACAGACGATCGAGCGCGTGCGTTTCTTTCTTCCAAAGTAGCCGGACAAAGTTCGATCGATGAATTCGCCAGTGCAACGCTGGGGCTACAGAGGATGTCCCTGTCTGTCGTGCATTATGTAAAACGCGACGGTGAACGTGTCACGATCCATGGGAAAAGACCGCCGAGATGGTCGGACTTTGCCGGTAAGATTATGTACAATGGTAGATATGACTATTATATATCTATTGTTTATATGCTTTTTTATGTCGTCTGCAGATGAAATTAAAGGCAACTTTTACGATAGATTGTCTTTTAATTTCATCTCTATGGGACCGGTACCACGGGGTGGGTGCCAGGTATGCCCCAGCACCTATAAAATTTTTAAAAATGTATAAGATCACCTCTTTTAATATACTAAATTTGTTTATTGAATTAGTTCTGATTTTTATGTTTTGGGATTTTTAAGATTTTAGAACTATTTATAATGCGTTTTTAGTAAATTTCAAATATATGTGTTGGATTTACAATGTTATGAAATAATTGTAAAAGACAACAGAGCTGTACGTATGAAATGTGCATCCTAACAAAAAATTTCTAGTTTCACCACTGGTATGGAATCCCATAATCTTTTAATTATGACATAGAAAAAATATTTACTATATATGATAACTCTTACAATCGTATTTTATGTTGTCTATATAAGTCGTCTTTCCGCAGATAACTACATTCTTGCTCCCTCATATCAGCAAAAATATTATACGGCAAAAGTTATAGATGACGTCAACAAGTCGTATTATCGTATATAGACCTCGCTTGGAACGTTAATCATACGTATCCTAAAGCCTGAAGACTTCCTCGCCTAGGGGCCGGCCATGTCGCACCGAGCCGCATGGGAGCCGGCTCGGCTCGGTTTTTTTCGCATGTAGGTCCTTAAAAAAATATGTAATTACGTGTTCCCGCGGTTTTTACGAAAATAATCTTCTGGTTCAGAAAAATCGTGAATCTTTTGTATTCCAGCTATGTTTTGCGAAAAGAACCTTTCGATTTAGCGCAATCGCGGATCCTTCGTGAGAGGACCCTAGATAAATGCAAAAAAAAACGTGATTGCGTTTGTATCCTTTCAACTGTTTCACGCGTTTTCTCGACGATTTAAAAAAAACACCGCCGAAAAAAAACGAAATTGTTTCTGCGAAAAAACAACACACGCGGTGTATCACGCCGCGAAAACTATCCTAGTTTTTCATAATTACCGCGGGAATCAGATTACAAGTCCACATATTACACGCCAAACGGAATCGCTAGAGTGCTGTCCATGATGTCTTGTTAGGGATGGCAATCGGGTGTGACAGGTTCAGATAGTGTTCGCTCATATCCATACCCCGTGAATCAAAATCTCTTCTATAGGTATACCCGCGAAGGGTCGTGGGCGAAGAATTTCGCCAATACCTGTCGCCCACAGGTATACATATTTACTCACCACCATCAATAATCTTTCCAACCAAATGGCACTAAGAGCTAATGAGCTATGGTACTAATATAATTCTTTTGATGAAATTATAGGTACCAACTACGTTCTGTGGATCGAAGAATGATTATCCATGGTTCAAAATTTTAAATGTACATGAGAATAAGAATTAAAATAACACATGCAGATAGATAATACACAAATGTCCAAGTTCAACAATTATTGAAATGGGGTACCACAAATTGGGGATCAGAGGGCCAACTAGGCCCCTATTCTAGTTTATATGTCAATAGAAGGTGGCGGGTAATCGGACGAAACAAGTATAAGTGATACTCCTCTATACTCATATCTATTTGTCTATCGGGTAAAGTTTAACCCTCATAAACATACCCGCAAATAATAAAACATGGGTAATTGAGCAAGGGCATGTTTGTTTTAGTTTTTGATTCTGGATTCTGACCCCAAAAGCAAAATAAAAAACAAACAGCCTGATTCTAGAATCCGATTCTCATAATCCAACCCACCCATATACATTAGAATCCACAATTCACTTTATATATGCTTTTGGATTCCAATTTTTGGAGAATCAGCTTTTCAACAACCATAATCCAAAATCAGCTTTTAGATAATCCAAAACTGAAACAAACAGACCATAAATTGCCATCCCTATATCTTGTTGCTGCATGAGACGAACGTTTTAGCATCTTGATCATTCAAGAACAGTTAGATTCGACTGGATATGACGCCAGCTCCCTCTAAAGTCTAAAGACAGTCCCAACCCTCTTCCTCAAGGAATCTAGATGGCAATATATGCTTTTGGATTCCAGTTTCTGGAGAATCAGCTTTTCAACAACCATAATCCAAAATCAGTTTTTAGAGAATCCAAAACTGAAACCAACAGACCATAAATTGCCATCCCTATATCTTGTTGCTGCATGAGACGGACGTTTTAGCATCTTGATCATTCAAGAACAGTCAGATCCGATCGGATATGACGCCGGCTCCCTCTAAAGTCTAAGGGCAGTCCCAACCCTCCACCTCAGCTGGTGTCCATAGAATTAATTACGCTGCCAACTAAGCAAAAATCTGATGCGGCATAGGAATTAAAGAAGGGAGAGGAGGAAAAACAAAGAAACCGTGTCTCATGCAAGAAACTGGGTCGGTGCGGGCATCAAAACGCAAGAAACGAGCAAAATCGAGGTTGAACGTTTCTGCACGCTGATCAAGGTGTATTTGTGGTGCATGCATTGGTTTATTGCTCTCTCTCTCTTCTAGACAACGCTCATGAAAACCATGGGTTGAAACTGCCCTAAACGGCCGGATAGAGATTACTCAGTTTGTTTGGCCTGATCTGCATATGCTGAAAGGTAATGGTGAATGTTGTAATTAATAAGGATAAGACCGTGGAGTTGGTTATTTTTGTGGCGTAACCACTACTCCATCTGTTCAGGATACATGTTGCTCTAGTTTTTAAATTTTATTCTAAATATATATCATTTTACAATTTAAAAATATTTTTTAATATTTTTTCCTTATATACCACTCTATTTACCTATTTTTAATATTATTTATTACCATGGACTATGTAAAATATATCATTCAAAGACATACTCTATCTAGTCACAAATAGTTATTGTTTTAATATCGATATAGTCTTCAAAACACAGTTTTGACTACTTAATTATTATTATAATATATTTATAAAACTGAATAAAATTATAATATTATGAAAGTACCATTCGAGACAAATCTACTATATAATTTTCATGTATCCAATTTATATATATATATATATATATAAAGATATTAATAATCAATGTTTTAAAAATTTAACTATACATATGTCTAAAACAACAACTATTTATAATACGAGGAAGTAATAGAAAGAGTTAATGCAATCTTTTATAGGTTTGGATGATAGATGTACGAGAACCTAAAATAACATAGGTACAGGAACAAACAACGTAGCAGTCGTCCAGCAAAGCGACACGTGCTCTCCGTCACACGGACTAGGTAGTAGGGGTGCATACATATCTGATATAGGTAGATATTGTTCTTTTTATATCCTAATTTATATTTTTTTGGATTTAAAACCGGATGTAGGCTAGTCTGGTACAGATACAAATTCGGGTTATTCGGGAAACGGACACAGGATGGATACGTAACGGATTCAGACCATAAACAGATAAGATATACGGATAATACACGCATATATAGAGTAATATATGTTGAATTAAACTAAATGAGTACATGAGCATAATAGCAGGTTACTCTTTCTGGTCATAAATAGTTGTTGTTTTGGATATAGATGTAGTTAAACTTTTAAAACTTTGACTATCAATATCATTTTAAATATTTAAATTGGATAACTGAAATCATGCGTGTAGATTTGTCTCAAAAAGTTATTTCAGAGTATTATAATTTTATTAGTTTTAGAAATGTATTGTAATAGAAATTAATGATCAAAGCTATATTTTTTAGATCATGTCGAGGTCTGAAATAATAACTATTTATGACTGAAGGGAATATATACCAATCAAACCCAATAAACATTATGAAAAGAATATGATACTTGAGAATCAATAGAATTAACTAAAGCCATGTTTGGATCCCTCGGTTAATTGTTAGCTTACTAAAAATTAGCTCTGGTCTATCTAAACAGGAAGACTAATAGGTGGACTAATTTTTAGCCAATCTCTTAGCTAACAATTAGTCCATTAGCTGGTGGGTGGGAGCTAATTTGGGCTAATAGCAGGTAACACGCTGGGAAAAGTCTGAAATACCTTCGTGCGAAAAGATGTAAATCACCAGCTGTTATGAGGGGCAGACATGACTTTTTTAAGAAATTAGCCCAACTATTAGCCATGTATCCAAATAGCTCTGGACTAATTTTAGATGGGCTAATTATTAGCTGGCTAACAATTAGCTCTAGCCATTAGCCAGCTAACAATTAGCTCTAACCCATCCAAACATGACTCTAATTATCAAGATAAATGTGCTGTCATGAAAAATATGTAATATATACCCAAATTGAAAAAAATTCCGATATGCATATCTAATTCAGTATTTACCGGATATTAACTGCTTCAAAACCGATCCCGAACCTGGACCATCTTGATCTAATTGAATAGTCAAATCTATATCTAAATATGATCCGATCAAATTCAGATCTGGAACGGATAGGAAATATCCAGACTGTTTTTACCTCTGCCAGTGAATCACGATGGGCACAGACTCTCTTCCATCTTTTGGCTTAACGGCCGTGGCTTTTTTCTAGAATTCATACCTGCCCTGCCTTTTTTGGACGCTAATCCGGCCGGATTTGATGCCGATTCCGCGCAGATCTCAAAACGGGATAGATAGCAGGTCAGCCACTTTGTCCGCCCCTAATCTTCATAAACAAGAAAATAGACTGCTATATTTGTACTCCGTTCGCCGTTGTCAGCGTGTCCAGCTGTCTCGGTATCTAAAACCGCTCTATAGATAGAATTCAAATATAAATTCAAAAAAATTAGAAAAATTTATCCAAAGGTGTTATTTTTTGTGTGTGAGATACCGAGGCAATTCTAATTATGCTGTAAAATTTTCAAATGGTTATAAGATCTGTGTATTTTTTGAAATTCTGACAATGCTACTGTCTTTGTATATATTTTTTCCGTTTTTGATTTTCTAATGGTACTAAATGAAGTCTAATGTTTCTAAAAAATTTTGTGTGACGTACAGAGAAAATGTTAATGATTATTTAAAATTTTCATATGATGATCGTATAAGTATATTTAAAAAAAAATCTGAGAGTGCTTGTATGTGCTCTTATGTTTTTTATTTTCTAGGGGCAGTAAATGAAGTCTAATATTTCTAAAAAATTTTAATACATGATCCTTAGGAACTCTTAATAGTACCATTAAAATTTCAGACGACAAGAGAGTAATTTTTATAAAAAAATGATAGTGTTTCTATTCCTTTTTATTAATTGCTATTTTTTGATTTTTCAGAGGCACTAAATTAATTAAAAAATTATTAAAATTTCTTTGAGATTTTTAGACTAATTGAGTTTTTTTTTCATTTTCATTTTTTTATTTTCCTTCGGTGTACTAAAAATCAAATAAAATTGCTCAAAAATCAAATCTTAAAATCGGTCAAAAATCAAACTAAATTGGTTGAAAATCAGTAAAATCGATATGTTTTTTTTTATTTTTTTAGCATCATTTGACCACCAAGTTCAAATATTTTAAACTCAAATTTCTTTAATTTCTACCAAATTTTAGCCGTTTTTACCGATTTTCGAAAATAAAAAAAAACGTTCGAATACCGTGATGTGGATATTGTGAATCCTGTATGCAGGGCAGATCGATGATCGGATCGACGGCGATACTCGTATGGTACTTGTAGTGCAACAAGAGGCCGGGCCAATCAAGGAGCAAGCTTACATCATCACTGGATCGAAGATGTTTTACTAATTCAGACGTGTAGGCATGCCATTGGGTCTTCGATACACGAAACGGGTGCGAGAAGCGGATCAGGCCAATGAAGCATATGCTTTTCCTTTGTTACATTACATAGACGCCTTTTCGCCGCCCTTATCCAACTAATGTTTTTTCTTCTTTGAAAAATACCTTATGCAAATATTGCGATCGATTCTTGCGTAGTTAAGCGGCCTGACCACTGTTTGCAAGTGTGCGTCTGCTGGATAGTGACGCACAAGACGTTTTTTTTAACTTGTACTGCTCAATTGCCCGTCCATTGGTAGTGGAGCGTGTCACGGTCGAAAGTCCGTGACCCATGTCTTGCATATCTTGTTAGTTGATTTTTTAAGAGAGGAATAAAGGAAGGATGATAATCACGTCTGGCTCGTATTTATACATTAATAAAGATATCTTATCAAATAATTTGATGTATAAAAACAACGTAATGGTTATATATATAGAAAAAATATATTTTACTCCCATGTATAGTTACTCTCACCTTTAAAATACTAACTAAACGAATTTAAAATACTCCTTTATCACTTTGGATGCACTCATATACTAATTATAAGATATTTTAATGTGAACCACATGAAAAAAATTATAAGGGAGTACATAGTTCTTAGCATATTTTACAAATACTTTTATATATAGACATAAAAAGGAGTATATAAAAAAATATACATACCACCTCTGAATAGATGTACATACTACCTAGCTAGCCTTATATACTCGTATACTATATGTACATACCCTCTGTTGTGTAAGATACTCCCTACGTTGTGAGATACAACGTAGAGAGTAATTACTCCTAACTCCTACTCCTAGTATATATATGTACATACACAACAGAGGGTATGTACATATAGTATACGAGTATACTATATATATATATATATATATATATATATATATATATAGTGTGTACCTCTTTATCATGTAATTCCATGAAACCCACTTGTAGAAGTTTTAAAAAAATTTCAAAAAATTAACACATGTAGGGGATGTGAATTTCTACAATCCTGTAAAATATAAAGACCAAACTCAATCGTATTTAAAAGATGAAAAAGACAAACAACAAAATAAATAGTGCTAAACAGTGAAAAATAACTATTTAGGTTGAATTTGTGTTTTTCATATCTTTTAAATTCTATTGAGTTTGATTTTTAAATTTTGAAGGATTGTAGAAGCTCACTTTTCCTATATATAATAATTTTTCAAAATTTTTACGCATAGGTTTCGCGATAAGAGATGTTTACACTGGATATCTCCTTCATACCCCCCCCCCACACACAAGTGTGTATGTATGTGTGTGTATATAGAGAGAGAGAGACAGCAAATTTGGTGAAAATCACCCTTACGTGAAACTACACGTAAAAATTTTAAAAAATTCTCAAAAAATTACCATATGTAGGTGAGGTGAGCTTCTACAACCCTGCAAAATTTGAAGATGAAACACAATAGCATTTGAAAGATATAAAAAAAACAAATTCTGCCTTAATAGTAATTTTTTACTGTTTAGCACTATTTATTTTGCTGTTTGTCCTTTTTCATATCTTTCAAATGCAATTGAGTTTTGTATCTTTCAAAGGCTACTAGCGGCAGTACGATATTTTTGCAAAAAAAAAAAAACACGTACACCTGGCCGCATGGAGCTATACGCACGAAAGCACAAGCTCACGCTGTACCGATGATCTCGCGAGATTTTACTGGACCCTTCGCTACTTAACATGTGTGTACGGCTTTAGAAAGCGGTTGCTTTGCAAAAATCGATCGATGCTTCTTCACGTAAAGCATCGGTTTTTTTTTTTTTTGGTTGTTGTTGTGAATCAGCTAGATGGCGATGTTGGTGGTGTGCAGCTTACTGTTCGACGTGCCGTGTCCCGTTCTGCTCTCTCTGTCCTGTAGACTTCCGGGCCTCCGGCTAAGTAGGGGCGATCGGGCCCCACACCGATCGATGACCGAGCAAGTGGAGGAGGCTCCACGTGAGCTATCCGTTCGGGTCCGACCGCTGCGCACCAGGTCATTTTCTCGCGAATAACTCGGCCCAATTCCTCTGCCTTTGATCGATCTGCACGGTGATTCCTGCTTCAGCAATGGCAGCTCTGGCGAGATTCCGTTCATCCCTCCTCCCAACCTGAGGTCATGTCAACAACACCGAGTAAAGAGACCGAACGTAGCTAGGGTGGTTCGCTCGCCGAGTGAGTGAGTCGATTTTTCTTTTCGGGTTGAAGTCTTAGATAGGAAAAAAACAAAGAGGTCCTAAGGTCAGGGTTTGAAAACCCGACCGAATCCGTGGTTTTGACTGTATTGCTATAGTTTAAGATTCAAATTCAGTCAGTACACTGTTCTAGTTTTAAAAAAATTTGAAAAAAAATTATAAGACGTAAACCGATCGAAAATTGGTGAAAACCGCTTGATTTTTAAAGAAACCGAACCGCTCTAGGGAACATTCAATTGGTTGGATCAGTTTTCAGTGAAATCCAAGCGGTTTTGTTTTTTTTTTGTAATTTTTTTTATTGTTTAACCCTGCGTGTTATGACGATTTCAGCGATTTTTGACTTGATATTTCTGATTTTCAAATTTAGAATTTCAAACGGTTTTTTTCAAAAACGATTTTGTGAACTCTGTCTAGGTTCTCTAAAAAATTTTCTTGGTGTGTATAGCGGACATGCACGTATGTATATGAGGTGTGAGTGTGTGCGTCCTTGTATTAAAAAAAAACAACATCGAGTAGGCAGGCAAGAGTTTTTGGCTTTTTTTTTCTTGGTCTAATTTCTCTCAACTTTGATTTTATCCGAATAAAATTACAAACCTAGCCTGTTTTAACCACGAAAGATGACACATATTGATACCTACTGTGGTTAAGAAGCATGGTAGGTACCTACCATCGCTGAACAAATTTGCGATTTTGCTCATCAAGACCAAACCTTGAAAAAAATTGAGACCCGGAGGCAGAATTTTTTTATTTTTGGTTGGACAACATAGGAGGTGGCGGTCTCTGCAAAGGATTATTTAGGGTGGAGCTAATCCAAATTGAAAATTCGCCGACTTTATTGAGAATAAATAAATAAATAAATAACAGAGGATTTAGAACGAGCTGCAACCTGCTGCTATGCATTAACCCTCCTCGTCCATCCGAGCGCGTAGAACGGGTCCATCCGAGTCGTCCGCGCGCACCGCACGTCTCCGTCGCCGTCACTACTTGACGTTCCACAAGTCGCACAGCATGACAGCAGTACAGCAGACGAGCTAAGCTTAAAGCTAGGAAGCGCGCGTTACAATGCACCAACGCGAGGCAGGGAGCGCGGGAGGCGTTACCTTTCGCTTTAGCGCGCCGCGGGATGCATGCGCTCGTACCCGAGCCCCCACTGGACGGCGGGCACCACCCACCGTGGACCCGCCTGTCAGTGAGGTACGTCTCTCGCGCCCGCGCTGCGCTATGGCCTATATGCCGCCGATGCCCGGTCTCTCTCCGAGAAGACCAATAAATAAACCGCGAACTGCCGAAAGGTCAGTCGTTTCCCCTCCCATCCCACCTCTCCCTATCAGTTCTTCACTTCTTCCTATGCTTTTGGCAACCCGAAGAATCAAAGCATCTCTTCCCCTCTCCGCTCCGCTTCGCTCTGCTCCAAATATCATCCACACGCGTAGCACCGAGAGAGCAACGCAACGCAAAGCAAAGCGAAGCGATCGAGCGGCAGGCACCGGCGATGGGGCGGCCGCCGGTCGCTGCACGGAGGCTTGCGGCGTGCGCGGTGGCGGCGTTGTGGCTGCTCGTGTCGGCCTCGGCGGCGGCGGCGGCTGAGGGGGAGCAGAGCCGCGGCCTGGTGCAGGGGCGGGTGAGGCGGCGGCACGCGTACGCGGCGATGATGTACATGGGGACGCCGAGGGACTACGAGTTCTACGTGGCGGTGCGCGTGATGATGCGCTCGCTGGGCAGGGTCGGCGCCGACGCCGACCGCGTCCTCATCGCCTCCTCCGACGTGCCCCGCGACTGGGTCCGCGCAATGTGAGTGTGCCGCGTTTCCTTGGTCTTCGCGCTGCTTGATTGGCCGTTTCTTTCCAGTTTTTAACGCGTGGTGATTAATTAAGCAAGCGTTTCTTTCTCTCCGTGTGGGAGAGGATGACGCTGATGACGAGGAGGGGTGTCTTGGGTATTTCACAACTCGATGATTTCGCGGGCGGGGCCTGGCCGGGCCGGGCCGGGCCCACCCTGCAGATAGGAAACTTCTGACCAGTTATGTTTTTCTTTCCTTAAAGAAGAGATGCACTGCATGCCCAGTTTGCTTTCGTAATTTCCTTGTCTGGTAACATTATCGTTATGTGCTGTTAGATGCTGTTCCTTGCAGTGTTAGTGCTGAAAAAGGATGCTGTTATGGGTGCACAGGCATTGGAGCTTTGACTATTTGTTTGGTGGCTTTAGTTGGAGTAATTCCTTGGTTGGTTGGTATCCAATCAGAGTGGTGCACAATGGATTTTTCTAGAGTTGGTCAAATCTCAGATGATTGATTCGAAGCAATGGATTCTGTCTACCAATCATGGGTAAATCGTGTCAGAAAAAAAATGCAATGCAAACAAAGATAGTTAACAAGTCCCGTACCTTCTTGTTTCAATACTGCAAATGTTTTTGGTACTCTAATGTGAATCGAAATATGACACGTTTTGATGGTAAATGGGAACAGGAGGGAGGAGGATGGCATGAGGGTGGTGTTGGTGGAGAACCTGAAGAATCCTTACGAGAACAACCTTGGAGGGATCAACAGGAGGTTCAAGCTGACGCTGAACAAGCTCTATGCATGGAGCCTGGTTGAGTACGACCGTGTCGTCATGATCGACTCCGACAACATCTTCCTCCAGAACACCGACGAGCTCTTCCAGTGCGGCCAGTTCTGTGCAGTTTTCATCAACCCGTGCTACTTCCACACCGGTCTTTTCGTGCTCCAGGTACGGTCCCAATTCTTGTGGTTTGTACTTTGTAGATGCACCACCTGAACCAAAAGCGCAAATTCTGCATTATGTTGCTTGATATGGTATATCCGTCTGGGCCTGTTGGGTTGACTATGTGACAATCTGTGTTGAATTGCATAGTGTTCTTTAGTTTGTAAACAGCAGTTCCTAAATTGACCTCATACCTACAGCTGTGTTGATTGACATATGCTGGTAATAAGCCAGTTGAGCAACTACCAATACATGGAGTTTAAATGAATTGTGTCTTCTGCCAATATCTATGGTCGACATTATTGCTCGGCTAACCACCACCAGCTAACAGGCTGAAGATTTTTCTTGCATACTCGTTCTAAATAGTTTTCAATTGGAAGCTATGCAATGTGTAACATCATTACATTGACCATTGTTAACGCTCCTGACAATATCTTCTGCTCAGATATCTGTAGTTGCGAAGAAGTATTCTTACATTGGTAACTTTTCCAATTTACAGCCTTCTATGGACGTATTCAAAGGCATGCTTCATGACCTGGAAATTGGCCGTGACAACTCTGATGGTGCAGACCAAGGGTTTCTGGTTGGCTGCTACCCAGATTTGCTTGACAAGCCAATGTTCCACCCTCCTGAGAATGGCACCAAGCTGAATGGGACATATCGCCTTCCTCTCGGCTATCAGATGGATGCATCCTACTACTGTGAGTGCCACTGCTATTCTACTCCAATTTCTCGCCTTCATTTGGTTCTTGCTTCCAAACTTTTGATGAAATATTGCAGATCTCAAGTTGCATTGGCATGTTCCATGCGGGCCAAACAGCGTGATCACATTTCCCAGTGCCCCATGGTTTAAACCTTGGTACTGGTGGTCCTGGCCAATCTTGCCGTTGGGCCTTTCCTGGCACAAGCAACGCTGGGATGATCTTGGGTGAGTAAAAACAACAATCTCTAACCAAAATATGTACTTGAGCTGTCAGAAAAACCATATGCTGTGCATTCTGTGCATTTAACCTTTTGACCTGCTCACATTTCCTTTCCATGTTCACGTTGCACAGTTACGCTGCTGAAATGCCAGTGATCCTGATGGAGGTGTTAATGTACATAGCGATCATAGCCATCACCAAATTGGCAAAGCCAGGGATGACAAAACTGTGCTATAACAGGCGACCTGAGAAACAAAGTGCTCTGGTGCAGGGGCTCATCAAGATGACTGCGATCGTGACCATGGTCGCTGCATATGCTATCCCGTTCTTTGTAATCCCATGCACAGTACACCCAATCATGGGTTGGTCCATGTACCTGTTTGGTGCGCTCGCCTTGTCAGTGCTCGTGATCAATGCATTCCAGCTCCCACTGCTTGCTGTGCTCACGGCCTGGCTTGCCATTGTTGGCATGCTCTTTGTTATGGCATTCCCATGGTACCATGATGGTGTTGTGAGGGCTCTGGCAATCTTTGGATATGCGTTTTGCTCTGCACCATTCTTGTGGGCATCCATGGTGAGATTAATGGACTCATTGCAGACGATGATTGAGAGGGATACGTTCTTTTCCCGGCTTGGTGAACCAACGCAGGACACCGAATTCAGCAAGCTGTACTGATTCTTTTTTGTACAGGTTTGTGGTGCTTCATCATCATGCGGACAGCTGATTCAGATTGGCTAATTATTGATTCATTCTGACAATTTTGGCTCAGGCATTTCACTTGTTATCAGCCGTGATGTACTAATGTACAAACATTGCCTGGGGCAACCATGATTGATGCAGATACAGGAACGATAGATCAGTTGTACTGAACTGGAAAAAGGCATGTTTATTGCATGGAATAGGACAGGAGATTGTTGTGATTACCTTTTGTGTTGCATCCTGCTTGGAATGGGATAGGGGATTGTTGTGATTACCTTCTGTGTTGCATCATGCTTGGAATGGGATAGCGGGTTGTTGTGATTATCTTCTGTGTTGCATCCTTGCTTAAGTCCAAAGGAACCATTTGTACGCAAGATTTTTCCTTCCTGCATGATGGTGATGGAAACTATACATATACACAATTTAGTTGACATATGGTCAAGTGGACAACAGTGTAGCCGTACATCACAACGTTAATATACAAAGCTGTGAATAAGGCATACGAGTATCTGGGAAAAAGGTCCACTTAAGAATTCCAGAATTCCAGACAAGAATCACCATGAGATTTAGCAAGAGACGTATTGCTCAATTTCCATCGGGTTCTTAGATGTGAAACATTAAAAAACAAGCTTTGTTCAACTCGTAATTTTGCCGCAGTAGAAAGTAAAACTTACCCATTAACCAGCCATTAATACAGTGGGTGAGATGGTATAGCAATTCGAAATTAGCTTATCACGCGACACGTCCTTTGCTAAAGAATTCAAGATGTAGAACCAAAACAGAAGTCACTAACACAACAAAATGATTCTTCTGAATTCTACTAATACTATGTAGTATGTTGTGTACAGTAGGAGAAAGTAGAAGGCATGCCTTCCTAAATTTCTGCATCTTGCCTTGATTGTGCTATTAACTTGTCGTGTAGTTTCGGTTGCCTAGGAAGAACAATGTTAGCCTCTTGACCCGATGACGAAAAATATCTCTCCAAAATCATCTACAACCAAAGTAAATTAGTTAATTTTGAACAGAACCTACACGATAAAATGTCTAAAATAGGCCACAAACATATATACCACAGCAGCATACGCGTCAGATTTGAGATCACGGGCAGACCGCTTAACCCTCCTGAAGAAAATGAGTTTCAGACTGAGACAACTTCCTAGTGAAATTTACTGAACTTGTTTTCAGTGGTTTTTGAACTAATGTTTAGATTATAAAAAAAACAGTAAACGATCTGCTGGCTGAAAGAATTTGGCATTGTCAAAGGGCAACATATTGATAGAACCAATCAGTATAATTTGATGTGATAATGGATCAGTAGACACTCAAGTGATCAGATTCAAAAGTCGGCGGCAAGGATTCAACTAGGCGAGCTGCAACTATGACATGTCACAGGCTTGCCATGATAGGGTAGAACTTACCTGGAGATCATGTAATCAAGAGCGTCTATTGATGTTCCATGCTCATCCTGCAGATACACCCTCAAGCCCCTGCGCTGTTCAAACAAACACACTGAGCCACTCAAGTACTGAACAATCAACATGCCACACACTCAACCAATGAACCACACTGAAGAACACTGCGAAATTTGCGCATAGCCAAGCCATCCCCCAACACACGTACACATCTCCTCGATTGCTAATGCACTGCACCACTGCCCACTGTGTAAATTAGAGTATAGAACCGCACGCAACGCACCTGTCAGCCGCTTGGACGGCGAGCCTCCCGACGAAGCTCCGCACCTTGTTGGACTGCGGCGTCTCCCTCCCGTCCGCCGACACGGGCAGCCCGATGATCAGCTCGTCTGCCTCCTGCGAAACGAAACAGAATCACCAAACTCACATACACTGATACACCCAAACCACCGCCAACATTTAAAATGTCGCAGCACAGAGAGGAGAAAAGACAAAGCAAAATTCCACCTGCTGCCGAGCAATACCAAGCAGCATCAGCTCCAGCTTCTGCCCGCGTAGCTTCAGAACCTGGCGCGATTCACGAACCCAGCTTCAATTGCGAATTACTCGAACGCAGGAAACGATGGATTCGAGCGAATGAGAGTGCGTACGGTAAGGGGGCGGGGGAAGGTGATGCCCCTGCCGACGGCGAGGCCGGTGCGTGCGGCGCCGAGGTCGACGCCGAGGCTGAACCCGCCGCCGTGCCAGAGCGGGTCGCGCCCCCGCCGCCGCGCGTTCGGCAGAAGCGGGGCGGGAAGCTCGTCGGCGCCCCCGCTGCAATTGGAAGGCGACGAAGCCCTGATAGCTCCGGCTCTGCGACTGCGTGGTCGGAGCGGGAGCCGAATCCGTTGGAAGGTGGCGGCCTGCACGACGAGCGGCACCGGCTCCATCGGCGTCGCGGTTGCCATGGCGGAGCCGCCGAGAGGAACCGCTGCGACACCGCGGCTGCTTCTACTCCACTTCGTTTTGGATAGGGGAGATTATGGGCCGTATTGGGCCAAAGCAGCCTTTCGTTGAGAACGCTACAAGCACGGAATGCTGACAGGTGGGCCCACCCGGCTGCGGGAGCTGCTAGCGATAATTTAATAATGAGTACTATACTGTTTACATTCAGCAATCAGATCACTAACAAGAAGGGCACAATAGCGAACAACATTACGCATTAAGAAAACAGGGCAGGACGACAAGCGATGGATTTCCACGTGTGAAATAACCCAAAATTTTCAAAAATAAATTTCATTTGGCTTTTGTTATTTATTTGGAATTTATTTGGATTTTTCCCGAATTTATTTCGAATTTATCCGGATTTATTTGAAAACTTTCCTTTTTGGGAAACTCTAACCCGAATTCCGCTTTCCCTTTTAAGCCCTCCAGATTTTCCTTAGGCTCGCGCCTTTCCCTTCCTTCCTCCCCCCTCCTTGGCGCCTGAGCCATTTCATATCTCCAGCCGGCCCATCCCATGTGACCCTTTTTCCTCTCATGTAGCCGCCTTGAAAACCCGGCCTTCGCCCAATCCGTTCCTTGCGCCAATCATGCGTTCAATCCCGCAATGGCCGTCTTCCCTTCTTGCGAATCTCCTCGCTGCGCCTCTTGCCCAATCGATTCTTGTAGCTTTCGCCCAACCATGGCTCTGCCCCTCGGCCGCGCCATCATGCCGACTTCGTCTCGTCACCCTCGTTCCATCCCATCGTCCAGCGAGGCGCTTGTTCGCGGCACCTCTGCCTCGCCGCCATTCGCCCAATCGGAGGCTCGCGTTTCTCCTTTGCGCCACAGCGAAGCGCTCGTCGATCTGCACCGCCCTCTGCCCGTTGAGTCCCATCGCCACTCGAGCACCCCTCCCGCATCTTCTCTCTCCCCCTGGCTCTCTCTCCTCTCCCGTGGACCGCTATAAAAACACCACAACGCCATTTTAACGCACCAGCGCGCCAAAGCCTTTCCTCCCTCCCCACTGTCCATTTCGCCTCCGCGCCCCTCCGCCGCTCCGCGCGCTTCTTCTTCGTCTCGGTTGGACTCGTCGCCAAGCCTCTCGCTCCTCCTTCCCTTCTCCACTTCCCAGAACTCACTGGAGCTCCTCATGCTCCCGAGCCACTTCATTCCTCTCCCCGTGAGCTAGTTCGCCGGATCGCACTGCTTCTTCTCTGCCTCCGTGCGTTGAGTTCGCCGTCACCTCGCGCCTCTCAGCTGACGGCCCGTCCCACGATCGGTAGCTCTCTCTCTCTCTCTGCCGCTCAGGCCCTGGCGTGAAAGGACCGATATATCGCCTAGAGGGGGTGAATAGGCGTTATTTCAAATTTAAATCATAGCGAAATTTACTATTAGGATAGTCGAAAATACCTTGAATTTGTCAGGAGTGGTTCAGATAGTCGAATGTCTTTTCGGATACTCGAGCTGCTCTTCATAAAAAACCCTCAAAAGTAGATCTGAGTTATTTGAGAGGCTAGATTGCTACCAAATGAAGTTTCTAAGCTAGGGCAACTTCCAGATTATGAGATCCACTCAATATCTAATGCATGAAGCCACCAAACCCTTGAATCCCCAAAGATTTAATTAAACACAATATGAGCAAGTGAGAGAAACAAGAACCAAGGAGACAAAGCAGGATTTATCCGAAGTTCGGATCCTTGAGGTGATCCTCGTCTCCGTTGGTGGCACAAAGCGGGGTCTCTTTCAACCCTTGTCCTCTAGGTGTTGCACCAAGCACTCACCCGTTAACTTTTTGAATCCTTCCCTTGCGGAGGTGGATTCAACCTTCACAAACTTCCGGCGGCGTCCCACACAAGCTTGGGGGCTCACCGGCAACTCCTAGCCGTCTAGGAGTCCTCAACCTCCAAGAGTAAAAGATCCGGCAAGAGATTAAGCGAGGATGAACCAAGTGCTCAAGATGACTCACAACCTCTAAATCTCTCAAACTCTCAACAAGATTTCCCCCAAAGATTTGCTAATCAAGAGATCAAGAGGAAGAACACTAGAGCTCAAGAGTGAGAGAACCTGACTCAAAATGTATTGAATGCACTTGATGAATGGTAGGTGGGAGTTGGGGAGGTATTTAAAGCCCCCAAAACTAGCCGTTTTTCACTTATTTCGACATTTTTGGATAGTCAGAACCTATGTTGGATAGTCAAAACATTTAATCGAGGCTATTGAACACAAGGTTGGATAGTCAAAACACCCTTCGGATAGTCCGAACCCTAAAGAACTTAGAGACAGCGAGCGCATTGTTGGACGGTCCGACGACACTTGGATAGTCAGAACCAAGATGACTTAGCCCTAGCAGGAGAGGCTGTTCGGATACTCGAACCGGTGTTGGACATTCGAACCAAATGGAGCAGGACCAGCAGAGTGTCGGCTCGGATACTCGAGCAGAGGTTCGGACATTCGGCGAATTTTACTGAACAGCAGGGGGCGATTCGGACATTCGAAAATTTATTCGGATACTCAGAACCTTTTGAACATAATGCCCTAAGACTTTACACATTGACCCATATATAGTCTAGGATTCATCTTTGAGCACATTAGATCATTCCAAAGCTATTTCTTGCCCTATCCTCTTTATAATGCGGTAGTCCTTAAACTCAAATAAAATTAAGCGTACATCTGTGATCGTTGAGTTTGGTCGGCGCCTTTTCTTCTTGAATTGAGGACCTCTTTTCTTAGCGACTTTTCCATGGCGTATTTATCATTCACCATACTCAAAGCACTCATTAGTCACTTAATCTTGTTGTCATTAATCACCAAAATCATTAAGGGGCCTAGATGCACTTTCAATCTCCCCCTTTTTGGTGGATTGATGACAACACGATTAGATTTAGATAAAATTGAAATGAGAGAGTATTTGGAGAACCAAATACAGACTCCCCTAAATGTGTGCATTGAACTAATTTGAATGGAATGTCAAGCGCACATATTCACGGGAAATTTTGCGAGCTCCCCTAAATTTCTTTTTCGAGAGAATGTAACAGGATATATGACGGATAATTTGCATAAATAAATATGACATGATATCAATCACACAAATGCATTGCCAAAAGAAATGTAATTAAGCTATTAATATCAAGCATCCAACAAGCATAAACCAGTATACGCAACAATAGTTCAACTAAAGCAATGACCAAAAACACAAGAAGAAAAACACGAAGCAAACTAAGCAACCAACCAAGCAAAGCAAATCTAATCTCCTAAATCTCCTCACTCCCCCTTTGGCATCAAGGCACCAAAAGGGTCACTCCTCATTGCCATAAATGGTAAATCATTTCTTTGTCGTTGTCTTAATGGCTTTATCTTGAGAAGTCGCCCTCATCGTCACCGATGGAGTCTTAGAAGTGGCGGAAGGTCGAAGAAGGTGGCTAGGGTCGCGAATCAAGCGTATGGTGAATCGGACTCGACTCGGACTCGGAAGAGCAAAAGCAGTTAGCTTCCTTTTATGACATTGGTGACGGCGAGTGTCGTGATCTTCTCATTCATCTGCTTGATCTTTACTGTTGTTCTTGATCCCAAGGCGAAAAATTGCCTGAAGCATGTTCTTGATGGAGCAGCTTGGGAAGAAGGATCATCTGCTGATGGAGTCTCATTGCGATGCTTTTGACACAGTAGATGGGCGGAAGGAGGAGGAAGCTTTGAAGCTGGAGGAGGTGGAGCCTTGATCAAGCGAACTCGTCTGGCACATGATCCACATCCTTAGCAAACCATAAACACGAGATGCTCTCCACCATGCACATCACATAAGGCGCAAATCCACAGTGCTGCTTGAGCTAAGGGAGTTGAGGCGGATCTCTTGCCAAATGAAATCAAACCGTCAAGCGGCCTAGAACCCTCACCAATCCTCAAAAGCGGGTTCCTAGAGTAGGCCGATGTTGGTGGCGTCTCCTCCTTGGGCCACAAGGTCTTCCTCGACAATTTGTACAAAATGGCATAGAAAGGCTTCAAACCTTTTGTGGTACCCGGCTTGAAGTTCGAGAGCATCATCTGAAGAGTCAAATCATTGATGCGGAGAATCGACAACATGAAGCTTGTCCAAGTTCTCCCGGCCCTCGGTGTTGAATCCAATGCGATCGACAAAGCGAGCCTTGGTCACGAGAATAGTATAGCTCATCAACCATGAACCACATGGTACTCTCGGCATCTTTAGCCGACATCTGAGTCGCATAGAATTGTGCCACAACTTCATTGTTCCATTTGCACGAAAGACATGATTTCTCTCAGTTGTGGCGCTCTGGCGGCAATTACCTCATTGAATCTTGTGTCCTCTGCTTTGTGCCATGTAATCCCGATCAATGTATTGCATTAATGCCCTTTGGATTCTTCTTCTCCGCAATCACCGAGTCATAGAAATCTGTTGGAAGTGATTCGAACCGCTTGTCAGCGTAATCCTCTTGCAAGTACATCGGTGGATCTGGCTCTGTCTTTGCGGACTTCTTTGCCTCTTCCTTGCCCAACCACGATAATCAATCTTCTTCTTTGGGTGACACCCGCCGGAGTAGCACGGCGGCGAGTGAATCTCCAAAGGGCCAATCAGCTCACTGACCTGCTGTTGTCACGCACTCTTCTTGACCCTCAACCTAGGCATGGCAGCCCTAGGATCCTCTGCACTGCTGCCACCTGACCTTCATCCCTTGTCCACCACCACCATGACTTGTAGCACCCTTATGACTAGATTTCTTCCTTTTGCGAATGGCTTGGCGCACGTCTTCCGGTGGTGGCGGAAGGAGACTCGGAGGAGTCTTGAGGAGAATCGTGAGGGGCGCCGAGAAGCCACCGGCGGGATGATCATGCCTCGCCTTCTTTGAGCGAGCCGCATCGATGTCGACTTGGCTAGAATGAGGTTGCCACCACGAGAAGGATCCATCCTAAAGGTATTCAAGGGTGGAAACAAGATTAGACTCTAATTGTGACCTAGATGAGCAATAGAGGGTTAAAGAAGTCACATTCTTGGATAGTCGAAATTATCTTGAGATAGTCAGAAGGTTTCTTGGATAGTCCGAAGTTTCCGTTCGGATAGTCCGAACATCTTGGACATTAGAATGGAAACTTCGGACATTAGAGGTGACAGATCCCAAACCTAAATTCCTCAATCTAGAGCGATAATTCAAAAATTCTAGAGCTAATCACGAGAGGACCATCCTAGCAAGGTCTAGAAACGATCTAGAGTCCAAGAATTCATAAGATAAAGGCGAGAATAACAGGCATTTGGAAGAGGAAGAACCAACCTTTGGAGATGAAAGCAAGGATTCTAAGGCAAATCAAAAGCACAAAGATGATGGAGAGAACCCTTGCCCTTGGGGAAGGTCTTGGAACCCTCAAATGCAATATCTCGGCCAAAACCCTAGATCCAAGAGCTAGAGGCGGAGTAGAGAGAGAGAAAGCGAAAAAGTGCAATGTGGGGAAGAAAAGAGGTCGAGGCGGCTTAAAAGCCGAGGCCCCACCAGACGATCCGAACTTAAGTTCGGATAGTCGAACAAGACCGGATTCGAGATAGTCCGAATGGAATTTCAGACGATCCGACGATTTTCTCGAGATGGCAAGAGAACAAAAGCGGGAATGACTCAAGCGAGAAATAGATAAGAGGACCTCAAGAGTCAAGTCATCAAGTGATCGACAAGCCATGCAACAATTCAAACCATGACCACGGGATGATTGACAAGATCAGAAGATCAAAAACCAATAAGCGCAATAAGATAAGAGAAATAAAGAGAATAAGTTTCTCTAAGATATTTTTCAATCACCAATCAACGTGAGCATGTTTCAAGCCAAATTGCGAGAGTCTAGAATATTTAGTCCACTCCTCAAATCACAAAACCTCTTCTCATCAAGTGGCTTGGTAAATATATCGGCTAATTGGTCAATTGTGCTCACATGTTGAATTTCAATATCGCCTTTGGTGGAATGGTCTCTTAGGAAATGATGGCGGATATCGATATGCTTTATGCAGGAGTGTTGGGTGGGTTGTTGGCAATCTTTATGGCACTCTCATTGTCACACAAAAGTGGCACATGGTTATAGGTCAGGCCATAATCACTTAGAGTTTGTCTCATCCAAAGCAATTGCGCACAACAACTCCGTGACTATGTATTAAACCCGGTGTGGATAGAGACTCTGAATTTTGCTTCTTGGAGGACCAAGAGACAAGGGATCTACCTAAAATTGACATGTCCCAGAAGTACTTTTCCTATCCACCTTACATCGGCATAATCCGCATCGGAATAGCCAACTAACTCAAAAGATGAACCTTTAGGATACCAAAGCCCAAAATGAGGAGTGTGCACTAGATATCTCAAGATTCTCTTCTTGCCACCATGTGACACTCTTTAGGGCGGCTTGAAACCGTGCACACATGCACACACTAAGCATAATATCGGGCCTAGATGCACAAAGATAAAGTAGAGAACCGATCATCGGCGATATACCTTTTGGACGACAGGTTTACCTTCTTTGTCGAGGTCCGGATGCTGGTTGGCTTGCATTGGCGTCTTGATTGGCTTGGCGTTCTCCATGCGAACTTCTTGAGCATGTCCTTGATGTATTTTGTTTGGCATATGAAGGTTCCTTCCTTGAGTTGCTTGACTTGAAAACCAAGGAAGAACTTCAACTCGCCCATCATGGACATCTCAAATCTCTTAGTCATGATCTGCTAAATTCTTTGCACAAGTGTTCATTAGTAGATCCGAAGATGATGTCATCAACATATATTTGACATACAAATAAATCATTATCAATATGTTTAGTAAAAAGAGGGAATTGGCCTTTAGACTACAAAACCTTAATGAGAAGAAAGTCACGAAGGCACTCGAACCACGCTCTCGGTGCTTGCTTAAGTCCGTAGAGAGCCTTGTGTAGGAAGTAGGCGTGGTCAGGATAGTTTGGGTCTTGAGCGGGTGGTTGCTCAACATAGACCATCTCGGAGAGTGGTCCATTCAAGAAAAGCGCTTTTCACGTCCATTTGATCTGACTTAAAATCATGGTGAGTAGCAAAGGCAAGTAATATTCTAATAGATTCAAGCCTAGCTACGGGAGCATCGTTTCATCGAAATCAAACCTTCGATTTGCGTGAAGCCTTGAGCAACTAACAGGGCTTTGTTTCTTGTCACTATTCCGTTCTCATCTTGTTTGTTCGAAAAACCCACTTGGTTCCAATCACATTTTGCTTGGGCCTTTCGACAAGCTTCGGACTTGGTTCGTTCAAAGTTATTCAACTCCTCTTGCATGGCCATCACCCAATCCGGATCTTGGGCGCTTCATCTACCTTAAGCGGTTCAAGATAAGACACAAAGGAGTAAAATTCACAAAAATTAGCGACCACGAGATCTAGTAGATACTCCTTGTTAATGTCTCGGTATGTTGTCGTAGGGTGATCTCTTTGTACACTCGATGGACTCTTGGATGAGAATGCAGTTGCGTTGATTCTTTGGATTGGATCCTCCTCGTCTTGAGTGGCATTGAGCCGTCTTGAGCTCGCATTGAAGGCGAGGAGTATCATCCGGAGCGTCCATCGTCGCGTCATGAACTTCTTGAGTTGAAGCGCTTGGCATTACATCTTCCTCAAGTGGCCTAACTTCTCCAATTGCCAATTTCTTGATTGCGTCGCACGGGGGTTCTTCCCTGTCAATCACAGCACGATCAACTTGTTCTACTTGAGAACCGTTAGTTTCATCAAATGTCACATCGCGCGAAATTTCAACCACACCGGTGGTGTTGTTGAAAACTCGGTATGCATAGGCATTTGATCCATAATAAGTAAAATCCTTCATCTACTTTAGGAGCAAATTTAGATGACTTAGCTTTCTTGTTGAGGATGTAGCATTTGCTCGAAGACTCGGAAATAGGATACATTTGGTTTCTTCGTTAAGTAGCTCATCTGTTGTCTTTTCAACAACTTGTGAAGATATAGCGGTTGGAGCTATAGCGCAGCGGTGTTGATGACCTCTTGAGAATATGTCGGAGACCTTGTATTAAATCAAGCATCGTCGCGCCATCTCGATGAGAGTTCGATTCTTCCTCTCGGCCACCCCATTACATTGCGGAGAATAAGGGCGAGAACTTCGTGTTGATGCCTTCTTCATCGAGATACTCCTCAACACCGTATTCTTGAATTGGTGCCGTTGTCCTCGAATTCTCTTGATCTTCACCGAACTCATTTTGAGCCCTTCTCATGAATTTCTTGAGGCTTCCTTGGACTTCGCTTTTGTCATGCAAGAAAAACACCCAAGTAAAAGCGAAAAATCGTCAACAATGACTAACCCATACTTGTTTCCTCCGATGCTTATGTAGGCAATTGGGTAGAATAGATCCATGTGAAGCATCTCCAATGGCCTTGAGGTGGTCATCACGTTCTTTCTTGGGATGAGTAGCTCCAACACTTCCGGCTTGACATCGCTACACACCTATCTTTCTCAAATACAATATTCGTTAGTCCAAGGATGTGATTGCCCTTAATTAGTTTATGAAGGTTCCTCATACCAACATGGGCAAGCCGCGATGCCAAAAGCCAACCACGCTAGATTTAGCCATCAAGCATGTTTCAAGGTTCACTCTATCCGTATTGAAGTCGATGAGATAGAGATTTCCCTTTAAGCGACCCATACGACTATTGAACCATCATTCCTCTTAATGACATCCACACTCTTATCACTAAATACACAATTGTAGCCGCTTCACATAATTGCATAGCGGACAACAAATTGTAGTTTAGTGATTCAACTAACAAAACATTATTTATATGAAAATCATTGGTAATAAGGATTTTACCTAAACCTACCACTTCACCTTTTCCATTATCACCAAAAATGATGCTTTCACTATTCGATCCATTGGCCTCCAAATGTGCGAACATCGCCCTTTCTCCGGTCATATGATCGTACATCCGCTATCCAAAATCAACTTGATCCACAGGAGATGTAGGCCTACAAAATAAAATTTAGTTTTGCTCTTTGGTACCCAAACTTGCTTAGGTCCTCTTACGTTAGTAACAAGTGATTTAGGGACCCAAATAGATCGCATACAAGAGTTATCTTTGGGCTTACCCCCAATATGACAAGCAACTACCGACCTAAGTTAGTTTTCTTGAGTACATAAGATGCAAAGAATGTAGAGTGAGTTTTGTACTTAGCGTTTTCCTTGCTCTTAACAAATTGGATGGGCTTGTTTAAAGGGCAACCACAATATTGCCCTTTTTCCTTTTGGCGGAGTGTATCCAAGCCCATGCTTCATAAGCGTTACCTTGTAAGCTTACCTAGAAACTCCTCTAGTCCCTTACTTGCCTTGTAGGACTTTTGAAGTCCATCTTGAGCATCCTTGAGCTTCTCATTTTCAAATGCTAACACTTGCAATGTCTCAAGGTTAGTGGCATAAGTATCAAAATTAATGTTGTAGCATCTAAGCGCATCCATTGCTCGTAGAAGGTAACAAAGAATTGGAGTTAATAGTCGAGGTTATCGGAGGCTATTCTTGAGATCAACGAGCTTCAACTCAAGAGCCTTGCAAGCGTCCTTCGCCTTGGCAAGTTCCTCTTCAAGTGAAGCGTTGGTGATCTCGAGACTAATCACCTCGGATTTTGTCAACTTGGAATTCTTAACCAAATCCTCGTTTTCTCTTTTTCAAAAGATAAGCTCTTCTCTAGCTCACGATTCTTCTCCTTTTGAGGATGAGCAAATCCTCTTGAGCCTCAAGAATAGCTTCCTTTTGTTCTACAACTTCCTCCAATTTTTCAATATCTTTTAAGAGCAAATTTAACTTATGAATATCAATGTTTTTCCTGATTTAAGCACGGTGTTAATGTCATCATCATCACTATCGCTATCGTGCTCATCTAGACATTCATTAGCAATGGAGGAGTAGAGTCTTTTGATGATACCTTGTGCCCTTTGCCATAAGGCACATTGGAGCGTTATAAATCGTCATCGCTCAAGTTGTCGAAGAGCTCTTGACGTTGTTGAGTGGTAAACGCAGCGATGGCGGCGGAGGCAATTCCTCCTTCCTCGTCGAATTTGACTTCGGAGTCGAATCGGAGTTAGGTCGGTGTCGGAGTTCCTCCTTTCCAATGTAAACCTGACCCTTGCCTTTATACTTCTTGCTCTTCTCCTTCTCCTTGTCCTTGCCCGATACTTGTCTTTCTTGTGCGGCTTCTCATCTTTGTCTTCCTTATCACGGACACTCGGCAATGAAATGGCGGTTTCGCGCGCATTCATAACATCTTCTTGTGGAATGTCTCCCTTTGATTTTCTTCCATAATTCTTTGAATGACCTCCTTGTTTAAAATTCTTCTTCTTGAAGAACTTGTTGAACCCGCACAAATAGGGCCATATCCTCATTCGTCAATGGACCACTAGACTCTTCATCTTCACTTGAGTTCTCTTCCGCTTGGCGTGCTACCTTGGCGGCCTTGAGGGCAATGCCTTTCTTTTGCCGACTTGAGTTCTTCAACAACTTGACTTCCTTCACCATCATCTCATCCATCATGGCGGCCAATGACATCGTGAGGTGTCAAAATGTCGAGTTGGGCGGTCTCGTATCAATGAACAAGGTTGCGGTTGGTAGGAGTGATCCATGATATAATCTTCACCACGGCCTTGTCGGAAAGATCGGTGCACCCAAGACCCTTTGCTTGATTCTGAGCACCATCGAGACGGTCAAACATCTTAGTGTATGATTCACCATCTTCGAGTGAACCGACTTAGCTCACCAATAATGAGCTCTATCTTGATTCTCGGACGCTTGACACTCCTTCATGGTGACTAGGAGTCTATCCCAAATAGCTTTTGCTTCCTCGAGTCCGTCGACTCGGTTGAACTCAGAATCACTCAAAGCGTTGAACAAAGCATTCTTGCCAAATCATTGAAGTGTTGATCTTTGTCTTCTATGGGAGTAAGGTTATGGGATCAGCGGGCTTAAAACTGTTTGCACAATCTTCCAAATAGAAGGGTGAAGCGATCTCAAGTGCATCTTCATCTTATGTTTCCATGCCGCATAGTGAGTGCCATCAAAATGAGGCGCTCGGCCAGGAGAACGCGGAGACATAAGATGAAACTTGAACACCAAGAGAGTATAATCAAATGGAATAGCAACCCCAATCTGGCGCGCGTGCCCTTATCTTGGTCATGGGCCGGTATTTTATCTCCGTTTGCGACATATTTGTTCTCCAGCGGTTAAGCCAAACTAAGGAGATTAGGCTCGATACCAATTGAAAGGACCGATATATAGCCTAGAGGGGGTGAATAGGCGTTATTTCAAATTTAAATGCATAGCGAAATTTACTATTAGGATAGTCGAAAATACCTTGAATTTGTCAGAGTGGTTGAGATAGTCCGAATGTCTTTTGGATACTCGAGCTGCTCTTATAAAAAACCCTCAAAAGTAGATCTGAGTTATTTGAGAGGCTAGATTGCTGCAAATGAAGTTTCTAAGCTAGGGCAACTTCAGTTATGAGATCCACTCAATATCTAATGCATGAAGCCACCAAACCCTTGAATCCCCAAAGATTTAATTAAACACAATATGAGCAAGTGAGAGAAACAAGAACCAAGGAGACAAACCGATTTATCCGAAGTTCGGATCCTTGAGGTGATCCTCGTCTCCGTTGGCGGCACAAAAAGGGGTCTCTTTCAACCCTTGTCCTCTAGGTGTTGCACCAAGCACTCACCGATTAACTTTTGAATCCTTCCCTTGCGGAGGTGGATTCAACCTTCACAAACTTCCGTGGCGTCCCACACAAGCTTGGGGGCTCACCGGCAACTCCTAGCCGTCTAGGAGTCCTCAACCTCAAGAGTAAAAGATCAGGCAAGAGATTAAGCGAGGATGAACCAAGTGCTCAAGATGACTCACAACCTCTAAATCTCTCAAACTCTCAACAAGATTTCCCCCAAAGATTTGCTAATCAAGAGATCAAGAGGAAGAACACTAGAGCTCAAGAGTGAGAGAACCTGACTCAAAATGTATTGAATGCACTTGATGAATGGTAGGTGGGAGTTGGGGAGGTATTTAAAGCCCCCAAAACTAGCCGTTTTCACTTATTTCGACATTTTTGGATAGTCAGAACCTATGTTGGATAGTCAAAACATTTAATCGAGCTATTGAACACAAGGTTGGATAGTCAAAACACCCTTCGGATAGTCCGAACCCTAAAGAACTTAGAACAGCAGAGCGCATTGTTGGACGGTCCGACGACACTTGGATAGTCAGAACCAAGATGACTTAGCCCTAGCAAGAGGGCTGTTCGGATACTCGAACCGGTGTTGGACATTCGAACCAAATGGAGCAGGACCAGCAGTGTCATTTCGGATACTCGAACCGAGGTTCGGACATTCAGCGAATTTTGCTGAAACAGCAGGGGCGATTCGGACATTCGAAAATTTATTCGGATACTCAGAACCTTTTGAACATAATGCCCTAAGACTTTACACATTGACCCATATATAGTCTAGGATTCATCTTTGAGCACATTAGATCATTCCAAAGCTATTTCTTGCCCTATCCTCTTTATAATGCGGTAGTCCTTAAACTCAAATAAAATTAAGCGTACATACTGTGATCGTTGAGTTTGGTCGACGCCTTTTCTTCTTGAATTGAGGGACCTCTTTTCTTAGCGACTTTTCCATGGCGTATTTATATCATACTTCACCATACTCAAAGCACTCATTAGTCACTTAATCTTGTTGTCATTAATCACCAAAATCATTAAGGGGCCTAGATGCACTTTCGTAGTTTGAATGACATGAATAGATAAAACCCAATATTAAACCGGTTGTTATGTCTTAATTCCTTTTAACCCTAAGAAACAAAATATATTGAACCTCGTAGATGTAGCAATTTATACCACTATTACTTTTAGACAAATGCTTAAAATCTCAGAGATGGCTTGGTTGATTTTAGGCTTTTATAAAATTGCTACGGTGTGGGGGCTGACATTAGGCGGACCACGGAAGGTGGATCCGGCCCAATCCCAACCGATGCCGAAGCCAATGGATGTGATGTGGTGGTGGTGCAGTTGGTACCAATGATTTGTGGTATGTCATTTGGCTAAGTCTTTGGCATTTAAGGGCCGAGCTCTCGAACAGCGTAAATAACCGGATCCCGCTCAACCACAAGTTGGGCGGCCAATCTCATTGACTTGGTCTAACATAGCTCGATACATTGTACTTCCCTTGAAATGCCTACATGAGGTGAGTCCCCATTCCTGTGAAAGAATGGGAAAGCATCGTTGTTGGGGTGGAGCGGAATGGTGCGCCCAGGTTCTCTAGCGATGAGGTGTCCTTTGTAACGAGGCGCCCATCTGACTGCCCGTGGGATCTGAAGTCTTTGTGGGCACAACCACCTCTTGGGTAGGAGTTAAAGGGGAAATTCAGCGAAATGCTATGATTATCGGTAGGGCCACATGCATTAAAGTTGCATGTTTAGTGCACATGGCATCAATGGTCGATGATATCTTGTGGGTAAAGTGAGCACCTCTGTGAGTGATATCAATGGTATTGAATCTGGCAGTGCTTAGGTTAATGAAGCGGAGTTAATGTAGGGTGATACATAAGCTGCGCCCTGTAATTTTATAATTAAAACTTGTCGTGAAGGTGAACTTTGCAAGATAAACCCCCATGAATTATATTGCTATTTATGATTTGTGTTTCAAATGTAAAATAAAAGCAGATGTTTACAACTTGCATCCACAATATTTAAATCTGTGCCTACCTTTGATTATTCACCTGCGTAATATTGAATTTCCGTGTGGTTTGTTGAGTCTGGTTGTGTACTCACCCTTGCTCCCAATCCCCCTCTTTAGATTTCAATTGAAGTGGCGAGTTCGAAGACCGTAGATAGCGATGTTATCTGGTTTTGGAGGCCTTGATCTATCTGCTCAAGCGTTTTACGTGGGTGTTACGTAATGTATTAGGTGCTAACTTTGCACCTTTTGTAAAACCTTGGCGTTAGGCCCTTATTTCATCTATAAAATGTTAGCATTTGCTCTTTTATCGAGCAATGTACTCTTGGTTACCTCTGACTAAATTCTGGGTAGGCTGCAAAAGGTATTTATCGCACCCACGAAAAGGCGGTCCGTTACAAGTGGTATCAGAGCTTGACTTGACCAGTAGATCAAAACCTTAAGGTGGCCTAGGAAAGTTTTTCGAAAAATCTATTTAGCTTACAAACAAAAAGGTTACAAAATTATTTACGCATATCGCTATCTTCTTATTCCTCACCTCTTCTATCTTATCCCAATGTCTATTTCTAAAAATGTGTTTAAGTTTTCTATGGTTATCTAAACTTCAAAATCTCGTGTCAGCAGATGGTGCACAGAGTTCACCCTTACCCAGAGGCGCTTGGAGGATGGGCAGACCGATTGTGGGATATGATGAAGTTCCTCGGTGCCGTCTCGATCCGATTTTCCATTGGAAGCGGTTTGAGGAGATTCGTGAACGATGGCGATCTGGGTGGATCGCCACAATGCCGATCGCCCGACGGCAGAGAAGATTCGAAGGTTTTCGCGCGTAAACGAAGCCATCAAGATCTTTGCGGAAGAAGCGGCGAGTACCTCGCCATCGATACCGCGAGAATTCAACAACGGCCGTTCTCGTGGGTCGCAAGATGGCTCGGGCGAGATGAGGTTATGATCAACATTCCGTGGCGATCTGACCATGGCGTGCGGATATGACCGATTCATACTAGAGCAAGAAGTCGACCATACCCTTGCCCTAAGGGAGCGCGACGAGATCAAGACAGATTGATGAATGCATGGAATGAGATTGATCTTGTTGATGGAAGAGATTCACAACCAGGAACTAACAGATGACCCATCAGCGGGAGGAGAGTCCGTCGATGAAGGCAATTCTGAAGTGGATAATTAGGGTCCGCAAGAGTAGATCGCTAGACTAGCATGTACCCCTTTTGTATTAGGTTTTGGTATTGTAAAATGAGTCGTACCGAACCTTAAAACGGTATCATGTACGATTCATCCCCTATGTATCGAATGAAGAATTTATGTTTGCTAAATCTCAGTTATTTTGGGTTGCAATACTTATCCTTATAACCGTACCCGACTCAAAGAATTCCTTCCTTTCGTCTAAAACTCTCACCTATTCATTCTATCCTTACCTAAGCTCTAAATCTTACTTACCTTCTGCTTACCCAAAAACCTGCTGCAGCACCGAATAAGAAATAGATTAAGCCAGATGGCAGGAGTCGAACCACACCAACATCTCAGTAAGAAAGCAGAATCAACAGAAAATCCGCCCAACCTAGCCCAAGTCTTTGGACATGATGGAAAGGAGCAGGCATCGGCGAGAGATGCACCGGGCGGCGGATGGAAAAGATCTTGGAACAACTAGCAGCGGACCACAAGAATATCCCCAAGGACATTTATGCGAGCAGGATGGAAGCTTTGAAAGATCGGGATGGTTAGATTTTCGAAAACAAGACCACCCGTCTTTACAAGTGCAATGAGAACCACTTACGGTGACGATTGGATCGAGACATTCAACGAAAACTTCGACACAATTCAATGCTCGAGACAACGGCGAGTGTTATCGCCTCGCACCAACTTCAAGGACAAGCCGCCACGGTGGATAAACTTTCGAGCAGCAAATCCGGATAAGAAACCACGTGGTCGAATTTGAGGAAGCGTTCGAAAAGCCCACATCCTGCGGAGCTTAATGGCGGCTAAAAGAAGAAAATTTTAACTCTCCACCAAGGTGAGAGTTGATCTGGAATACTTTCACCAATTTAACCGGCTAGCCCGATATGCCTGAAGAAGTAGATACCAAAGCCAAGAAGATGGAGAGATTTTACGAAGGTGCGAAGAAAATTTGAAACTCACGTTGAGACTTGACTTCAAGGACCGGCGGCGATGGTAGACAAATTAATAAATCTTGAGGAGATCGAGAACGACTTGGAAGATACCGAAGAAGGAAGGCACCGCAGCGGAGGATCACGAACCCAATGCATGAGAGGATACAAATGTCGGATCTTACCTCCAATTTTTACGAAAAGCAAGTCAGAGAAGAACTTAGGCGATACCTACTATGCCTCAACCCAAGAAAGGAAGGTGCTTCAATTGCAAAAGAAACCATTATGCTATTGATTGCCCCACAAAACCATTCACTTTGTTATCCTTTGTGGGCCAGACGAGGACATTTCCGGTATTCTTTGCAAAAAGAAGCATTTACCATCCCATGTGGCCAAGGCTCAAGTTTCCAACTCTAATCCAACGACTCGACGAAGTCGTCACGTCACCAAAAGCAATGGCGAGGATCGCTGAAAAGGAAGATACCTATCAAAACCCAACCAAACCCCAACGCCCCGAACAACGGGATAAATCAGCCATCCACCGAAGGAGTTGTGGAGACCATCGACGACGTCAACAGGGAGCTCCAAGCTCAGTCACAGCCAGTGTAAGTTTTAGTCAAGGGTGCCCTTGCTTTTGTTTTAATAGGATCTTTAGAGAATGGTTAGATACCCTGCTATGGGCCGCCTCTTTTGCGTCTCGAAATCTCTGAAGACTTGTTAGCAACTCGGTACGAGTGTAAAGATCTGTAATCGACCCTTCGAGGAATTAAGATCAAAACCAGTTTATTGATGTTAGAAGGGATTGGATGTTGTCCTAAGAAAAGATTCACTATGCCAACATAAGGCAATATTGAACTGTCAAAAGAATCGCCCTTGTGAGTGACCAAGGATAAGAAGTAAGCTGTCTTGCGGAGCAGACCCGAGTGAGTGAAAAGCATATACAGAGACACTCTCACCTCAGAAATAGCCAAAATACCGATCATTCAAGAATAACCGGACAAATTAGCTTGAAGAATGGTTCAACTTACCACAAGGAACCCGACAGAAATAAAACAATCTCGGAAGAATCCATAATTCCATTGGAATCCAACAAACCTTGGAACCGAGTCAAGCGATTAAATCGATAAAATAGAGAAATTCAAACAATGACAAAAAGAGATGACAAATTATCAACCCTCTTGAAAGGTGAACCAGAATATACTACAGCTCCATAACTATATATATATATGTAATAATAAGGATATAAGAGGATTGATTTTGACAAAGAAAGTGACCGAGGATGTTACATGCGTTATGATATGCGGAAGAGTTAAGAGTGACCATTAAAAGACCACCAGTCTACTGCAACCACATCCGATCATGGACAGGAATAGGATAAGACCGGAACGAACTTCATCACAGGAATGCCTGAAAGCTAAACCGAAGGTTTGATGATGAGTAAATGGCCGTTGACAGATTGACCGAGACAACCCACCCTGGTGCCATTAGACAAAGCTTTCAACAGAAATGAAGTTCAGGAAGATATTTATGGTTAGATGATATAAAATGCCGAAGGAAGTAGTGTCGGAACTAGAAACCCAAATCACAACCAAAAGACAACTCAGAGACAAGAATGTCAGAAAGTGCAGAGGATGCAGAGTATTGCCGAGAGTTTATTTTTAAATCCATGAGAAAAAGGGATCGGGACCGCAGCAGAAATTTCCCAACTTACGCCCCTAGGATGAGTGAATCTCGGGGACGAGATTTATTTTAAGGGGGGTAGGTTGAAATAACCCAAAATTTTCAAAAATAAATTTCATTTGGCTTTTGTTATTTATTTGGAATTTATTTGGATTTTTCCCGAATTTATTTCGAATTTATCCGGATTTATTTGAAAACTTTCCTTTTTGGGAAACTCTAACCCGAATTCCGCTTTCCCTTTTCGGCCCTCCGCTTTTCCACTTAGGCTCGCGCCTTTCCCACCTTCCCGCCTCCCTCCTTCCTTCGCGCCCGGCCATTTCCCGCCTTCTCCCACTTCGGCCCATCACCATGTGCCTTTTTTCTCTCGCCATGAAGCCTTGAAAACTTGACACCCGCGCCCGTCCGTTCCTTGCGCCAATCGCGCCGTTCAGTCCAGCAATGCCCGTCTTCCCCTTCTGCGCCGTCTCCTCGCCGCGCCTCTGCCCAATCGATTCTTGCCGCTTTACGCCTAACCGCGAAGCTCTGCCCTCGGCCGCGCGCATCATCATGCCTTAAATCTCCGTCACCTCGTTCCATCCCATAAATCCTTGAGCCGCCGTTGCGGCACCTCTGCCTCGCCGCCATTTCGCCCATGTCGAGGAGCTCGCGTTTCTCCTTCTTGCCAGCGAAGCGCTCGTCGTCTGCCCTCAGACCCCCCTGCCCGTTGAGTCCCATCGCCACTCGAGCACCCTCCACGCATCTTCTCTCCCACCGTGGCTCTCTCCCCTCTCCCAGTGGACACGCTATAAAAAGGCACCTGAGCCGCCATTTTCGACGCCTGGCGCCCAAGCCTTTCCTCCCTCCCCTTTGTCCATTTCGCCTCCGGCCCCTCCACCGCTCATGCCTTCTTCTTCGTCTCCGGTTGGACTCCGTCGCCAAGCCTCTCCGCTCACTCCCTTCCCCACTTCTCCACTTCCCCGAACTCACCTGGAGCTCCTCATGCTCCCGAGCCACTTCATTCCTCTCCCCGTGAGCTAGTTCGCGGATCGCCTTGCTTCTTCTCTCCCTCCGTGCTGAGTTCGCCGTCACCTCGCGCCTCTCGCAGCGGCCGTCCCCTGATCGGCCGCTCTCTCTCTCTCTCTGCGCTCGGGCCCAGCGTCAGCGCCTCCGCCTCCTTGACAATCGCCCCGCTCGTCGATCGCCCCTCCTTCATCGCCACCTCGGGCCGCTTGTCGACCTTGGCAGCTACAGGCCCTGCGCTTGGTGATCCCCCTCCCTCGCCTTGTATGCTGCACTCAGCGTGGCAGCGCCTTCTCGTGAGCTCCAGCGTTCGCATGGGCGAAGCACGAACCTTTGTGCGGCCCAGATGAACAGATCTGACCTTGTATTTTCTTTTCGGTTTTGATTTATTTAAAAGCCGAAAAATACCAGTAAAATTCCAGAAAATTCCCAAAAACACAAAAATGCTAAAAATACACATTCTCGACCATTTCGAGCCGCTGAGTCCAAAAATGATCTCCGTTTTACCACACCAAGTCCCGAAAATTCCCAGAATACCCCTGAGCTCCGATCCAGCCATTTCTCTCTCGATTTTTCCTTTCCATTGCTTTTTCTTTGCTTTGATTTATCCGTTTGTTTATTGTTTGCGTTTTCTCGCGCTAGATCCGACATCAACGCAACCATTGGCACGAATCTCGGAGCAGGAGCAGTACGAGGAGCTGTCGCAGGAACAAGAGCCGTTCGAGGCCAGACACGACATCGACTCCTTCTCATTAGGCGAACCTCTAACCTCGCAAGGCAAGCCACACTCTTTGAACATGTTGAACCCAGTTCCATTATAGTATATATATATTTCTTGTATTGCATTATTTTTGTTATTTTACGAAACTAGAAAATGTGGTAGTTTCGAATGACATGAATAGATAAAACCCAATATTAAACCGGTTGTTATGTCTTAATTCCTTTTAACCCTAAGAAACAAAATATATTGAACCTCGTAGATGTAGCAATTTATACCACTATTACTTTTAGACAAATGCTTAAAATCTCAGAGATGGCTTGGTTGATTTTAGGCTTTTATAAAATTGCTACGGTGTGGGGGGCGATATTAGGCGGACCACGGAAGGTGGATGCGGCCCAATCCCCAACCGATGGCGATGAAGCCAATGGATGTGATGTGGTGGTGAATGCAGTTGGTACCAATGATTTGTGGTATGTCATTTGGCTAAGTCTTTGGCATTTAAGGACCGAGCTCTCGAACAGCGTAAATAACCAGATCCGCTCAACTACAAGTTGGGCGGCCAATCTCATTGACTTGGTCAACATAGCTCAGTACATTGTACTTCCTTGAAATGTCTCTGAGCGAGTCCCCATTCCTGTGAAAGAATGGGAAAGCATCGTTGTTGGGGTGGAGCGGAATAGTCGCCCACGGTTCTCCTAGCGATGAGGTGTCCATTGTAACGGGCGCCCATCTGACTGGCCCGTGGGATCTGGGGTCTTGTGGGCACAACCACCTATTGGGTAGGAGTTAAGGGGAATTCAGCGAAATGCTATGATTATCGTAGGGTCACATGCATTAAAGTTGCATGTTTAGATGCACATGGCATCAATGGTCGATGATATCTTGTGGGTAAAGTTGAGCACCTCTGCAGAGTGATATCAATGGTATTGAATCGCCGTGCTTAGGTTAATGAAGCGGAGTTAATGTAGGGTGATACACATGCTGCGCCCTGTAATTTTATAATTAAAACTTGTCGTGAAGGTGAACTTTGCAAGATAAACCCCCATGAATTATATTGCTATTTATGATTTGTGTTTCAAATGTAAAATAAAAAGCAGATGTTTACAACTTGCATCCACAATATTTAAATCAGTGCCTACCTTTGATTATTCTGCACGTAATATTCGGAATTTCCGTGTGGTTTGTTGAGTCTGGTTGTGTACTCACCCTTGCTCCCAATCCCCCTCTTTAGATTTCAATTGAAGTGGCGAGTTCGAGACCGTAGATAGCGATGTTATCGGTTTTGGAGGCCTTGATCTATCTGCTCAAGCGTTTCTGTGGATGTTACGTAATGTATTCGTGCTAACACGCACCTTTTGTAAAATCTTGGCGTTAGGCCTTATTTCATCTATAAAATGTTAGCATTTGCTCTTTTATCGAGCAATGTACTCTTGGTTACCTACTGGCTAAATTCCGAGTAGCTGTAAAGGTATTTATACGCACCCCCTGAAAAGGGCGGTCCGTTACAACGTGCTTGCAAACTTTGATTCACACTGTTCGTGTTCGGGCCTTTCGAACAGGCCAGGTCAGTTGTCAAATCGTGCGGCTATGCAGCACAGGTTACAGAAGGATTTATCAACCAAATTGTTCCAGCAGATTGCAAGTGCGTGCTATATCAGAAACTAAATAAGACGTTGAGGAGAGGGCTCTTGTGATCAGTTTTCAGAAAGACCAGAGGTGAGTTTTCACCAGGAAGATGAGCGAGCGTTGGCTGCTCCGTGTTCTGGGCTGTTCTCCAGCGAAAACATCACCACACGACAGGCAGCGTCGAGAGAATTAGCGACGGAGAGGGGCCCTATTACATCAGCTTCCACGGCAGCATTGCCCAACGGTGCAGTCACCGGTCCACCATTTCCAACCTTCTCAGTATTTTCCATCAGTCCAGCCATCGGTTGCAAAGCATAAGTTGCACCCGACGTCACTTGAGTACCCTCAGCAGCCATGCTGGCCTGACCAGCCTGTCCAAGAATGGGAAACGGGTGTTGCATCGCACCGAGCAGATAAGCCTCCTGCTCAACCATGTCACGGCTCTTAAGGCCATAGAACACTGGCTCAGGAGCACCCACCGGGTGAGCTACTGGCTGGTTAGGAGGAATATACACAACCAAGGGACCAAATACAGAGTCTGCGCCTTGCGAACGCTTGAGCCGTGACAGATGCTTTTTGCCACCCAAATGGATGTTAAATACAGCTCTTGTGTCACATGTCACATTGCAAAGGGTGCAGACTAACGGCTGCTCCCTTACTCGCTCAGGCTTTTGTCGTGGACCTTCAGATGCTCTCGGCTTCTTTCCACCACGGTCGGATCTCATTGCCTTCCTCTTTGGACCATTTCTACTGCTGTTGCCATCCAACCTTGCTCCCACTGATTGCACATTTGATGGTGTATGATGACTTGTTGCATTAGATGGTGGAGCTTCACCGCCTTCTTTCATATCATTTGCGGGCTGATGAGCTTGTACAACAGCAGCATGAAGTTCTATCTGTGCTTCAACATTGTGACCAACTGCCATTGTAGAAGGCACTGTGTTTTGCTGAACAGAATTGCCAGTTGTTGCTTCAGCAACTTGCACTCCGGTGACTGCAGCTGTACCATTCTCGGAAGCCAAGTTTTTGTGCTCTTCACCACCATGGCTGGATGAACGAACCATATGTAGTGCAGTAGAGGAACCTCTTCCTTCAGCCAACTCAGAAGATGCTTCAGGCAACCCACCTACTTGAGAAGCTGGAATGACCATGTCAGGTATAGCAGGAGTCATACCTTGGAAGCCAGCCATCTCTTGCATTCTCTTCAGAGTCTTCTTATGTCTCTTTCCATTCTTGTGCTGCTCAAGGATTTCCTTGCTATTACATTCAACTCGGCATATATCACACCAAGCAACCGGAAGGACATGACCCTGTGCTATGTTGGCGGTTGTCACTTGCCCCACATCTTGTATCTGTGCTGGTGCAGGTCCTGTTCCAAGCTGAGAATCTGCTGCAGATGATCCAGCTGGTGCATGGATTGCTGACTGCCTACCACTGACCATGCTGCCCCGCCCTCGTCCTCGTCCCCTTCCCCTTCCCCATCCCCATCCTCGTCCTTGTCCTCGTCCCCGTCCGCTACCAAAAGGTGAAGTAACTCCTATATCCTGTATAGGAGGATGATGCATAGAACTTCCACGACCTCTGCCCCCACCACGCAAAGGCCCACCGCCTCTTCTTCCACCCATCAACGTCCCTGTACCACCAACCTGCAAGAAAAGGTAAAACAGCATCATGGCTAGCACAACTTGATTACATATGGTTAGTACTACTTGATTACATGAGTTTGTGTGAACTTGCACTATATGAGTAGGCAATTTTGATTTTGTGTTATTCTCGCTCGCATGTACTTAAATAATATGCAGTTCATCACAACTTACATCAAAATAATGTAGATGAACTAAAATTTACCATCTAGCCTCACAATCTCAGATGTTAGCTATATTTGGAAAGCATTTGACTAGTACATGTGGCAAATTAAAAATCATTCAAGCGCATACGGAAATTTAACAAAAACACAAAGGTGCAGCTTGATCCACATAAAGAGCTACAGGACATGAATCTTAATTGAAACTGTAACATATGTCAGATGCCAGGCAGAGAGGATATAGCCAAGTATATGAGTGTTTCATTTATCCATGAAATATTGGTGTGCTCATGGAGTTTGTGGGTTGCATGTCCACAACAATAACAATTGAACATTGGAGAAAGCTGTCAAAAGCAGCATCCAGTGTTAGCCGTCTCTCAGTCCAATACTAACAGCAACCATGGAGCTGGAGCTAGTAAACACTCATTTAAAGGAGCAGTAGTGGACAAGTTACTGATGTGTAGCTAGTTCTCTTTCAACAGCAGCCTCAGCATAACTTCAACAGCAGCACCTCATTGGTCAAATCCCAGAATGGGTTAGCCAATAGTGCCTGACGAGAATAGCACTGGAAAAGATAGATCATTACCTTTCCTATTCAGCTGACCACTATTCTGTTCTTACAGTAGATTCAACAACATGGTTGGCCAACACTGCAAAGGGGTTTAGCAGTTACGATAAGGATAACCCTTCCCTAGGGAATTATCATATACAATTACTGGTTAGGTTATATTCACAGTGCAGATATAATGGTTAGATGATGGGGTTCTGGACACAGTTGACCAATCAAAATTGAAAATTCACTCCATAGCAGCTTGGCTCAACCCAAGAACTCCAACATTACAAGATATCTGCAAGTTCCAATCCTAACCTTTAATATGCCCACCTAGAATTTAAGTCCTCTAGGTGGGTGCAGCGGAGCATTCTTCAGAGAGATTATCAAATCCGATTAATCCTTCTGAAGTAACACCCTATCCAAATTGTTCAATGCTGCATTATTATAATAAACAAAGGAACAAGATAGTTGGAACTTAGAAGAGAACTTTGCTCTTTTGCAGTGTGGATGTTGAGTCCTGGTCCTTGCACTAGCCTAGCACAAGTTGTGCACAGCATGATATAACGAATTCTTGACCACTTCTAGATCACCTCAAGCAAAGCTAATACTTAACTACACTTGTACCAGTTTCATTGCGACCACAAAAAGAATTACCGGTTTCATAGCACTTCAAACAACCTAAAAGAGTAATAGTACTACCCACAAGAAGTTTGAAAAGACATCATCTTACTTATCTTTTAAGACAGATGTCACTTGAACTTGATTCGCGCGGTTGACAAGCTAATGCATAAGTAAACCTATTTATCCATTGTGGTTTTCCAATCCATTGCACGCATACAAGTGAACTTAAAAAGAGTGCATAATTTAGTGGGAAGTATCAATTTAATTTCCTTTTGTTAAATACAATTAAGCCTTAGCCAATGTGCAAACATAGATGATTTTGGATTTTGTCCGTACAGTGTAAATATCAATATTTTTTTACCAAAAGGCTTAGCTTTCCAAGGAACGGTGCAAATCAGATCACAAACTGATTCAGTGAATAAAGTTAAGGCTACTGCTTGTCTATACAGCATCTACTTTGTGTTTTGTTAAGGATGCTATAAAAAGCCTGATCAATTAGCACATTCTAACACAAAAAAGCACATGAAGTCAGATTAGAATAAAGGGAAAAAATTGCTAGTCAATATAACTATGTAAGCATGGGCAAGAAGCCCTTACATGCTTATGATGATAACGAGGACACAATGTACACTTGCATCAGTGTGTGACCTGTACCCTCAGAGAACATAGTATATGTGGCAGCATGGAACACGCATTGGACAACTTGACATGCCTGCAAAAGGTTGATAATGCCTTTGCACAAGGCTATCCATCCAAACATGAGTTTGCACGAAAGGTACTAATCCTGTTTACCATCAGCACAGTCTGATGCATCAAGATTCAAGAAGAAGCATCGAAATTCGATATTGCCAATTTTATAAAGGCCTTGTTTAGAAGTGGGCAGTAGATCTGCATTGCTTACAGTACAGACATACAAACTCTTATACTGTTGAAGTACTATACAGGCCGCCTAATCATGGATCCTACAGCATCATCAATCAGCTTCACAAAGATAGTTATCAATTTATTATCATCAGCTTGTCCAATAACGGAAATCGCTAACGGAAAAAATAAAACTTCCTGATTATCCAATCACCAAGGGCGCCTTTCTAGATGGCGTATCATCACACTACCAATGCTATCGCAGGAAACTTAACAAAGCACAGCGAACTTACATGTACGGGAAATCAAAGCAATTTGGCAAAAGGGTAACAAGGTAAGGGAGGCAAACGAATACCGCGTTGGGATGCTGCGCAGGCGGGTACTGCGGGGGTGAGGGCTGGTGGCCCATGGCGCGCTCGGAGGCGCCCATCGAGGAGGCCAAGCCGGAGAGCTGCGTCAGCGCGGCGACGGCGGAAGCCGCCGCGGGGTTCATCCCGTGAGACGCGTAGTACGAGGCCTCGGCGGCAGAGGAGGAGGAGGAGGAGGCGGCGGCCGGAGCGGTGCGCTCGGTGCCCGGAGGGGGCGGCTGGTGGTAGTATGACGACGCGGACGAGGCGGCGGCGTAGTGTTGGGGGTAGGCGTAGGGGTAGGAGCCGTAGTAGGAGGGCTGGGGTCGGGAGGACTCGTAGGGGTGGCCCTGGTTGTAGTCCATCGCCGACGGATCGCCGCGACGGCGGCGGCGGCGGCGCGGGAGTTGGGGCTGTAGGCTGGACGGAGACCCGGTGTGGTTGCGGCGGACAGACAGGCGGTCGGGTCGGGTCGGAGACGACGGCGAGGAGCGTGTTTACCTTTGGGCTCGACGTACGTGGCTTTCCATGGGCCAATGGAAAAGCCCATAGCTCAATTGGCTTAGCCCAGTACAGTACAAACCAAGGCGGGCCTAGCCCTACAACGGATGGAAATAGATTAGCCGCCGACCACATGTGGCACGGCGACAAACGATTTGAAATTTCGAACCGATCAAAATAAGCTGGGCTGGTTCATTCGGGCGAATTAGAGCAGGCCGAGACGTACGTACTTAGTAGCAGCTTAGTAGAACACATGAAATGCACCTCGCAAAATACTCCGTCTCTTCTAGTCGCAAACAGTTATCATTTGAACATATGTTCATTTAAACTTTTGAAACTTTGAATGTCAGTATCTTTTTAAATATTTAAATTAGATACATAAAAATCATATGCAAATACTTTCATATTATTATAATTTTATTGGATTTTATAAATATATTATAAAAGAAATTAGTTGTCAAAATTGTATTTTGGAGACTAAGGGTGTGTTTAGTAAAGCTCAGGCTCCATTGATCCGTAGATTTGGTGGAGGTGGGTATTCCTAACTCCACTAGATCGATGGAGCTGGAGCTGTGAGTATATATTAAGAGTGTTTTGATGGATCATCTTGTTTACATTTTAGACTAAAAATATAAACTTAATTCACTTTATTTTAGTCTACAAGTTTCATATCTCAGCTGAAACTAGGATCTGAAACTCTACCAAACAGGCATTAAGTTGATATCCAAAACTATAACTATTGTGACCGGAGCCGGACGGAGTATCAATGCTATTGCTTGCACGGTTGCAGAGCTATAGGTAGTGTTTGGTTGGAGGATAAAAGGTGGATGGGATGATCCCATCCTTGCTTTTTTACCCATCCATGTGTTTGGTTAGAGGGCAAGATTGGATAGGATCATCCCCAAAAAAGGAATATTCCATGAAAATGCTGGCTCAACCCATCCCTTGATTTTGGCCGGATGGAGCCATCCAACTTGAGTTTATATATTTGTTAACTCCTAATTTGATTGAGCTTCATTCATCAGAGCAGTTGGTTAAAGGCGTTAAGCTTCAGTCTGGAGGTTATGCGTTCGATTCCAACTCGCGATTTACTGTATTGTGAACAGTCTGCGCGCATACTGTAGCAATACTCGTCCGTTTTTTTGTGGTGCAGTTTTTTTTTTGTTTTGTGCTGCATTTTTTTTAAGAAAACATTTAAAGCAACAGTCGGTTTATTTTTCTCACTCGTCCCATCCATCCTCATCCATCTAACCAAACAAAAAACTGGCTCATCCCATCCATCCTCATCCATCCAACCAAACAAAAAACTCACTTATCCCATCCATCCAACCAAACAGCCACCTGGATGACTCCATCCCATCCAGACCTGGATGGCCATATCCTATCCAACCTCGTCCTCCAACCAAACGCACCCATAGTTGGCCGTAATGCTTGGCGCATGGAAGCGGCTTTATTTCCGTACTTGGACGAGCTTACCGTATGACGTGCCTCGACTATGCTGCAGTGATCTCAAATTATTTTCATGCATGCCAGAGACTTGAGGTGCATTTGACTATTTGAGCGATACAAAAGAGAATGGCACGCCTCTGCGTGATTGATCCCAATCTGCCCGCGCGATTTGGTAAGCTTCATTTCTACTCGCAGTTGGTGCATCGAGACAGCATGGGAGGACGAACATCATTTGACCTCCATTTCTTCTCGGCGTCTCCCGCGCGCCGTCTGGCTGATCATTGTTCTGACGGTCGCGGCAGACGGCTAGCCGGACTCGGAGCACCTGAACGAGCTGGCGCCCTCTCCGATGACCTGGGTTCCTGCTGGTGCCACGTGGGGCGGCAGCGCAACAGGCCACCGCACTGACGGTACGGTTCTTCATATGTTCTTTTTCCAGACACATCGCTACTTTCAGACTAGGAAAGGATTAAGACAGGGGATCCTCTATCCTCGCTTTTGTTTAATCTGGTAGCTGATATGTTAGCTATTTTGATAGCCAGGACTAAGGAAAATAACCAGTTTAGAGGAATTATTCCACATTTAGTGGATGGGGGTCTATCGATCCTTCAGTATGCGGATGATACGATTCTCTTTTTGGAGCATGATGTGAATGAAGCCTTGAACTTAAAGCTAGTCTTGAGTGTTTTTGAACAGTTGTCAGGGCTGAAGATTAATTTTCATAAAAATGAGATTTTCCTTTTTGGTGAGGCTCAAACTTGCAAGAAGGATTATGTTAAACTTTTTGGGTGCAAAGAAGGGGTTCTTCCATTTAGATATTTAGGTATTCCAATGCATCACAAAAGACTTAGTAATAAGGATTGGATTTGATGGAGAGATTTCAAAAAGCTCGCTAGTTGGAAGGGTAAGCTTACATCGGTTGGTGGCGATTGGTATTGATTAATTCATACTTTCTAGTCTACCATTATATATGTTATCTTTTTCAAGGCTCCTAAAGGGTAATTAAAAAACTGGATTACTATAGATCAAGATTTTTAATCAAGATTTTTTTGGCAATGTGATGAACACAAGAAGAAATATAGATTAGCGAGATGGTCAGTGCTCAATAAACCTAAAAGTTTGGGGGGTTTGGGAATTTTAGATTTGGAATTGCAAAACAGGTGTTTATTAGGTAAATGGTTATTTAAATTGTTAAGTGAGGAAGGCCTATGGCAAAACTTACTTAGAAAGAAATACTTACATAGTAAATCAATTACTCAAATAACCAGGAAAGTTGGGGATTCTAACTTTTGGTCAGGATTGATGGAAGTTAAAGAGCAATTTCTGTCTATGGGTTCCTTTTGTGTAGAGGATGGGAGGTGCGCTAGATTTTGGGAGGATATTTGGATAGGTACCAAATCTCTTATGGAAAGGTATCCTAATCTGTATAGAATTGTCAGAAAGAAAGATGTCTCAATGGCAAAAGTTTTGCAATCGGTCCCACTAAATGTCTCTTTCCGAAGATCTTTGGTAGGATGTGACTTGACAACTTGGTTTGAACTAGTGTCAAAAGTTGTTAACTTTCCTCTATCGCAGGATAGGGATAAGTTTAGGTGGGATCTTAGCAAAAATGGTATTTTTTCGGTTCATTCCATGTATAATGCCTTGATTTTGGAAAATGCCATTCCTAAGAAGTGTGTCATATGGAAGTTGAAAATCCCTTTGAAGATCAAAATCTTTCTTTGGTACTTAAGGTCTAGAGTGATTCTAACTAAAGATAATCTAGCTAAAAGACAGTGGCAAGGAAGTATTAAATGTTGTTTTTGTAATTCGAATGAAACAATTCAGCATTTATTTTTTGATTGCCTTTTGGCGAGATCTATTTGGAACACCATTTTCATCTCGTGTGGTATCCATTCTCCTCGCAATGTATCTAATTTGTTTGGTTCTTGGCTAAAGGGTGTCAACTTAGAAGTTTAAGTGCCAAATCTTAGTAGGTCTTGTGACCATATGTTGGTCTATATGGTTGTGTAGGAATAATGTGATTTTCAATGAAGTTCCTTTAACTCATTTGCAGAGTAATCTTTAGGGGAGCGTGTTGGATCGGAATTTGGTCTCCATTTGTCTAAAGAGGAAAGAAAGGGATCTTGATAGGGGATGCGAGGATGCTAGAGACCATAGTCTTGGAATTATTTGCCAAATTTGGTTGGAGAATGAGTCTTAGAATTGAGGCCTAGGGCCTGTCTCGGCATTTCTTTTGGTTCTTGTTTATCGTCTTGTGTTGTCTGTTTGGTTGATGTTTTGTTGGCTGTAGAGCCGGTCGTCATGTTCGTTGTACCCTTTTGTGTTTGTATTATTGGCTGTATTCCTCCTTGAGTGAAGAGGCCGGATTATTTCCTTTATACTCGAATGAAAAGACACATGGATGCTCCTTTGAATTTGAATGGCTAGCTAGCTCGAGCATTTGAGTGAAAATTAGTGCCAAATCGTTCCATCTCTTTTATGTCACAGTTATTTTGGCTGATGCTCTCTGACCACTTGTCGTCGTTGTCATTTAATTCCGGTTAATTAAGACGGCGCATGTGGCTACAAGGGTGCGGCGTGAAACCCGACGTTCTTGTCCATGGTGACCGGTGAGGGCCGTCATTGTTCAACTCCAGCATTGGCCGCGGCCAATGCTACCAGCTACGCATATATATATGTCTCTCTGAATTTGTCATTGTTTTTGTTAAGAACTGCGTCCCAAACCGCATGCATGTGTTTGAACAGAAGTACAGAACAGTAAAGTATCATGTGTGCAAGGTGAGGCGCACCGGGCAGCCGGTGAGGCGGTGACCGTGGTGATCACCGACGGCGACGAGTGCCGTTACGGCCCTTGCACCCGGAAAGCAGTTCTTATTCAACATGAGCGGCACAGCCTTCGGGGCCATGGCGAACCCCGGCAGGGACATCGATCTCCGCAACGCGCTTCTCGTCGACGTTGAGTTCAGGACGTAACTAACAGACGACGACATGAATCGCAGCGCACGAACACACACTGTCACACGCACAGCAACTTGTACTTGCAATATATTCTGGCATGAATGCTGATTTTCAGGGTGTTGTGGGGGTACCCTGGGCTTGGAGCGGCGTTCGGCGTGGAGCCGGGCTCGACGACGAACGAGTTCGCGCGGTGGCGACCGAGGACGTGAAGGGGCCGGCAGCCTGGAGAGGGTGGAGATCCAGGAGCACGGGTCGGACGCCTTCATCCCGCTGAGGCGGGCGCCGTCTGTCAATTAGGCTGAGGCCGGCTGGGGGCTGCGCTTTCCCCTCACGCTCAGGCTGGCGTCGCCCTGGGTCTCGGGTTCTGTCGGCGTGGTCGTCGCCTACCGCGACGTGATCCCGTTTGGCTGGTTTCCCTGCAGTACCCACTGTCCGTCGTGGTCAGGCAGGTTGCAAAGTACTATTCTGGCGGTATATGATAGAGAGTAAAAATCAAATTTAGTTATTAATTTATTAAGGATATTTCTATTGCTCTACTACTGAAGCAAGTATAAATAAATACTAGCTAATCTAATCTATTGAATTGAAGAGAATGAACATGATCGAAAATCGGTGAAAATCGCTCGAAAATAGACAAAACTAGTCAAGTTTTGATATTTTTTTTATCGTCAAGTTCAAAGAGTTTGACTTCAAAACGCTTCAGCTTCTAGCGATTTTCAAAACTGGTGGGGGATGATTTCCAAGCTTGATTCGGTATTATAGAGCCTGCTCGCACGTACGTACTCTGTTACCCTGTACGTATTGCAATATGCAGGGGCGTTCTAGACGGCGGCAAAGTGGAATTGTTTTGAGCCAGATGGATGACAGAACAAACTAAAAGGCGTTTCAGGTTGTATGCTATGGGTCCAATTCTGATGGAATGTGGAAATGAATATTCCGAGCTTCAATTTCTGCCAGTACACTGTTCCATGCATATTGCCAATAGCCCAATACATGGGCTGAGAGGCCTAAATCGAACCATAAACTAGATGGACTTGGAAGTTGAACATTGACTTCACATAAAAACTCAATTTGTGATAAAAAATTTATTTACAAAGAACACTAACAGTGGCAAAGGTGGGTAATTAAAGAGCAGTGGCAAATGTGGGTAATTAAAGAACAGTGGCAAAGCAAAGGTGGGTAATTAAGGGTCCATTTGTTTTAGCTTTTGATTCTGGATTCTGGTCTTAAAAGCAGAATAAAAAACAAACAGCCTGATTTTATAATTCAATTCTCACAATCCAGCCTACCCATATACACTAGAATCCACAATCCACTTCATATGTGCTTTTAGATTCCAGATTTTGAAGAATCAGCTTCTCAATAACTATAATCCAGAATCAGCTTTTAGAGAATCCAAAGCTAAAACAAACAGGCCCTAAAGAGCAGTGACAAAGGTGGGTAATTTTAATAAAGTGACGTAGAAAAAAACTCTTACTTTATATGGTAGAAATTATCGCGTCAACTTGAGCCAAATTCGAAATGACTTCACATTGCTTTTCCTTGCTTCCGTCGGATGCTAGTCCCAATATTGGAAAGAAAAGGTGAGTCCGATTCGAGCCTTTCTTCAGCATTGCAAATGGTGTGCTGAACCTGAAGTCAACATTCTTTCTTAGCGTTATTATAACACAGTGAGTTCTCATCTGCAATTGGACCAGTATTGGCCTCAAGCTTATTATTACGCGAGATCTTGTCATCAAGTAACTACTATGCTTCTTCTCCCTATTCTTATATATATTTTAGAGCACTTCCCTACTTTTTTTTCTCTCTTTTGGCTTGCATTTCCTAACAACTGAAGAGTGAGTCTACACGCCTCTAGCCCTCTACGTGTCAACAACTTCACGGTCAGTTACTATTCGACCGGCCTGTTCCCCATCTCTTCTCCTGTTTTCCTCCCGAAAGATCAATTCAGTTTGACAGCAAATTCTCCAACGTTTTCCCATCAAGATAGTCTGATAATGCTAGATTACTAACAACGAAAATGCCAACTAACAGAGGTCATGGCTGGGGCCCATGAAAAAGCACATGATGCTTGATTTGATTCTAGCTCTGCAGTGAAGCAATGAGTTAGTTTCCCGAGTGATGTACACTGTACCGCAGCAATAATCAGTGCTGAACTGCTGAAGAGTGATTTACACTGTAACGCAGCAATAATCAGTGCTGAACTGCTGATCATGGAAGGATACCAGCCGAGCAACTGTGTATGGAACACTAGATCGATCAGCTGTTGATTCCACGAGGAAGCATCTTTGAGCACTCCGTGATTTGCTTCAGTTCACTAGCTTGTACTACATGTCGCGGCACGTCTTGGTAACCTCTATATGTACATCAATTTACAGGGATATGTTAGTTGATTGCTGTATTGAGTTTGCACAATGGTATAAGCCAAACGTACACACGCAAGGTTTTGTGTCGATCTTTTTAGTTTTTACAACGATATTTTGCAAGTTGGTACTTTCAGTACTAAAATGATTTCTGTGAATGAGAGTAGAAGTTTCCATGTTTCCTAACATATACTTCTTTTCATCAGCGGTCCTGAGATTTTAGGGGCCCGGGACGAGATTTAAAATAGGGTCCTTCTAAATAATATATATGAAATATCAAATTACAGATCCATCTAATTAATATGTTAAACATAATACATGTAATCACGTTAGTTAGGATAATTGGCAAAATCAATACGACAATACCTAACGGCTCACGGATGAAACGTCGAGACGGAGACACGGCGCTCGCGATCGCGAGGGCAGCAGCAGCAGACTGCAGACGGCAGGGGCGCAGCCGCAAGGCGCGCTGCGGAGACGCGGTGGCGCGGACGGACACTCGTCTCGTCGTCTCGCCTGAATCCTCAATCCTGATCGGCTGATCGCCTCTCGCGTAGTGCCGTAGTCGCGTCGCGTCGCGTCGCCCGTCCTTGGCCTTGGTCTGCAATAGCAGATGAAACGTTTTGCCACGCCAACCGGTCTCCAGGCCGTCGACGGGAGTCAGGGCGTTGATGGGTCATGAGTCCACACACGCGACTGGCGGGCCACGATTCGCGAGGCGTCACGGCGTCACGCGCTGGGCCTCAGCCACTCACGAGCCACCGCGCCAGGACTCAGAAGGTCGGTCACGTAATCACGTTACTCACGTAATCACTAATCACGTTACTCATATTCATATACAATATACATGCAACTATGCAAGGGTGGGGCCTATGGGTTTAGGGGGCCTGGGGCGGTGGCCCCGCTCGCCCCCTCCAGGGCCGGCACTGCTTCTTTTACCGATGAACAAAATCATGGAATTGAAACTGAAACACATCAGATTAATAGGAAAGGGATGCTTACTTTGGACTGAAAGTACCTTACCACCGCCTGTCATACGATAGCTCGTCGGTGCAGAATGGTGGGGCCGAATTGGATCACGATGGATCTCTTAGACTCTTACCTTGCGGGCGGTAAGAGGCCATTTATGACATTTGGAAGGTTAATATTGTCTTTACACAGCATCACTTCTCCTTCAAGGAAAATAATCATTTGGAAAGAAATTTTCCAAAAGTAAAGGAAAATAATCTAATACCACCATTTCTTCCTTGACAAAAACAAAGCGCCCTTTCAACTATTTGCGTCAGCCCTAATCGTCATCAAGATATAATCATGTATGCATGGATACACTAGCTGGGGTCGCAACAAACATAATTGAAGTCAGATTGCTTTGTTTGAAATGAAATGTATTGAAAATTTAATTTTAACATTTGTTTCAAATTATTGTTATTCTGAAAATTTCAACTTACCTTTGACTTTGATGGTTAAATTTTATATTTTTTGTTAATTTGGAAATCGAAGTTGATATTTTAGATTGACCTAAAACAAAAAATGATTTCAAATACTATATTAAAAATGCATATCATTTTAAATTTGAAATTAGTCTGGAGTACAAAAGAATAGCTTTTATGAATTTTGATCTTTTGCTTGTATTTGAACCAAGTTGTGCATGACCCACTGATCATACGGTGTGATTTGTCAGACACGAAGACCTACAGGGCGATATCGATTATTTAAAAATGATTGCAGTAGTTCGGTATGCCAATTCAATACATCACTACTACTTAAGGTACAGCTCAATTAGTGGGTAACTAGTTTCTTTACATTTTTCATTAGACCAAAACTAACCTCAATAAACCAATGGCTCAGATTTAAACATCCTCTTGCCTCTAAAGGGGAAAGATGGAGTACGGTACAAACGCAAAATACTTTTGATAGATGGTACAGAACAATAGGCGGGGGGCTTGACTTGAGTGCTGAATGCGTCGTCAGAAAAGGGTAGTTCTGAAACAGAAGACGCCAGGCCATCCTGCAGTCTGCAGCTGCACGCTGCACTCGATTTCGCTTAAACCCTTTCGTATTCGCTTCACTCAACTCACGGTCTCACCCGACAGATAACTAATCTTTAAGTATGCGCTGTGTTGTGTCCTAGCCCATCTGCAGAGCCTACCTGCCTGCAGCTGCCGGTCAGCACGCTCTGTATTACGTTAATTAGTACTGCCTTGTCTTTAACTATGTTCTTACCTTCGTTTCACTCTATCTGATGCATGATCTGTACCTAGCTTTCTTGGTTTATTCACCTAGCAAGCGTAGAATGCCCATGCCGGTGGTTTATGGTTGTTATAGCTGCCTAGAAGGTGCGTACTGCATGTTTTGTGCTGACTTGTATAACACAGCAAAAGAAAAGAAGCAGCCCGACCTGAATGAGCTTTTTGGCAGCAGAGCAGAGCCCAGTAGGCAGTAGTTGAGTGGGTTGTGGTGCTAGCTGCACGGTGAGCTCCTCTTTGGCAGGGCCCACAAGGCAGCTGCTGCTGTTCGGAGAGGACGACAGTGAAGCTTAGGATTTTTTTAGATAAAGGAAAACAATCCAGCCTCTTCACTCAAGGAGGAATGCGGCCAAAGGTACAATATCCAAAAATTACAAGGAGGATAAACCGGCTACACAGCCACAAAACACAAACTAGACAATCAGCCGAACGACTAACACAACAAGTTCCAAAAGAAATACAATGACATGGCCCTAGGCCTCAATTCTAAGATTCCTTTTCCACCCAAACTTGGCAAACAATTCGAAAATTGTAGTCTCGAGCATCCCGCATCCCTTTAATGACATCCCTTCTCTTCCTCTTTAGAGCGGTGGAGACCAACTTCGATCCAATCGTCCCCTGAAGATCACTGTGAAAATGAGTCAATAGATCTTGTATTGAATATCATATCATTCCTATACAACCATATGGACCAACATAGAAACATTGCACCTAGTAAAATTTGGAGCTTGAGCTTAGAATTAACACCCTTAAGCCAAGAGCCAAACAAAATAGATACATTGGGAGGAGATTGAATTCCAAATGTAATGAAAAAGGTAGTCCAAATAAATCTTGCCAAATGACAATCAAAAACAAATGTTGAATGGTTTCATTAGAATTACAAAAACAACATTTAGTACTACCTTGCCACCTTCTTTTAGCTAAATTATCCTTAGTTAGAATAACCCGGACTTTAAGTATCAAAGGAAGATTTTAACCTTCAAAGGATTTTAAGCATCCAGATGTCACACTTGCTAGGAATAGAGTTTTCTGTATCAAGAAATTATACATCGAATGTACTGAAAAGATACCCTTTTTGCTAAGAACCCATCTAAATTTGTCCCTACCTTGTGATAATGAAATATTAACAACTTTTGATACTAGATCAAACCAAGTTATCAAGTCATTTCCCATCAACGACCTTGAAAGGAGATATTAAGCGAACCCATTCAAATACTCTTGCTCTTGACACATCTTTCCGTCTAACCAATCTATAAAGATTAGGATACACCTCCATAAAAGGTTTAGTTCCAATCCACACATCCTCCCAAAACCTAGCACATCGCCCATCCCCTAGCTGAAAAGAACCCAAAGACAAGAATTGTTCTTTGACACTCATCAAGCTTGACCAGAAATGAGAATCACCAGCCTTCCTTGATATTTGCGTAATGGATTTACTATGCAGATATTTTCTTCTAAGTAAGTCTTGCCATAGGCCTTCCTCACTTAACAATTTAAATAACCACTTGCCAAGTAAACACCTGTTCTGCAGTTCCAAATCTAGAATTCCCAAACCACCCATACATTTAGGCTTACTGAGCATAGACCATCTTGCCAATCTATATTTCTTCTTATGCTCATCGCACTGCCAAAAAAACCTGGATCTATAATAATCTAGTTTTTTAATCACCCCTTTAGGAGCTTTAAAAAACGATAACATAAACATGGGTAAACTAGAGAGAACTGAATTAATCAAAACCAATCTGCCTCCAGCAGAAAGAAGCTTTCCTTTCCAACTAGCAAGCTTCTTTTGAAATTTCTCCTCCACAGAAATCCACTCTTTATTGCTAATTCTTCTATGATGCATAGGGATACCAAAATATCTGAAGAGAAGAGATCCCTCCTTGCACCCAAAAAGTTGAACATATTCCTTCTTGTAAGATTGAGCTTCACCGAAAAGGAATACTTCACTCTTATGAAAATTGATCTTAAGACCTGAAAGCTGTTCAAAAATATTCAAGACAAGCTTTAAATTCAAAGCCTCCTTTAGATTATGCTCGAGAAAGAGAATCGTGTCATCCGTGATCTTGAAGGATAGAAAGACCCCATCCACTAGGTGCGGGATGATCCTCTAAAGCGGTTATTATCCTTAGCCCTAGCTATCAAAATGGCAAGCATGTCCGCTACAGATTAAACAAAAGCGGAGATAAAGGATCTCCTTGTCTCAATCCTTTCATAGTCCGGAAGTAATGCCCAAGATTATCATTAACTTTGACGTTCACACTTCCTTTTTCGACAATGCTCTCAATCCACTTACACCAAGTTGTGGAGAAACCTTTCATTCTGAGAGCTTGCTGGAGAAAATCCCATTTAACCTTGTCATATGTCTTCTCAAAGTCTAATTTAAGCATAACTCCATTGAGATTTCTCTTTTTAATTCATGCAACGTTTCATGTAGAATGATAACTCCTTCCATTATGTTTACGCCGACATAAAAGCGGTTTTGAAGGTCTCACAATCTTTTGAGCAAGCTGAAGCCATTCTATTAGCCACTACTTTAGAAAAAACCTTGAAACTCACATTTAAAAGACAGATAGGTCTAAACTGCTGAATTTGCTTAACCTCTTTTAGCTTTGGCAACAATGTAATTGTTCCGAAATTTAAGCTAAAAAGGAACAAAGTTACATTTATGAAAATCATGAAACATGGCCATTAGGTCATTTTAATGAGCTCCCAAAATACCTGATAAAACTCAGCAGGAAAACCATCTGGCCCAGGAGCCTTATTATGCTTCATCTGAAAAATTGACTCTTTAACTTCTTTATCAGTGAACGGAGCTATAAGAATTTCATTTTCCTCATCAGACACTTGGGGAATATCCTCTCTTTGGGATTTGATCATGTTGAAGTTACTTCTCACTGGCGAACCAAACAGAGATTTGTAATACTTGGTAATGTATTTCTTAAGGTTTTCTTCTCCTCTGATAACCCCTTCCTCCTGCTCTAATTGGAAGATCCTAGTCTTCCTATGCTTTCCACCAGCAACAAGGTGGAAATACTTAGTATTTCTATCCCCCTGAAGAAGCTTAGTAGATTTAGCTCTTTGATACCAATATAATTCTTCTTCCCTAAGTAAAGAAACTAGTCTCTGCTTAAGGTTCTATTTTAACTCCACCTCCGAGGACTAAGCACGATGGATTCGCCTTCTTATCTAATTCTTACGCTCTCCTAATGAGCTCTTTTTTCACCTTTTATTAGACCCACTCACATTTTTAGCCCACCCTCTAAGGAATTGCCTCAAACGCCTTATCTTGTTTTGCCAAATCTCCAACAATTGGAACCTTTAGTTTTTTGTTCCATACCTCATAACTAGCTTGTGGAAATCATCACATAACAACCAACCTAACTCGAAACGAAATACATAATGTTTGTCACCATGCGTTCCTGCACCCGTATTAAGAAGTAATGGGGTATGATCTAAAATCTCCCGACTAAGAGCCACCACTGACGTTAAAGGAAATTTTTGCTCCCATTCTGTACTCATCAAGACTCTATCTAATCTTTCATAAGTGGGAACCTCTAAAGAATTGGCCCACGTAAATTTACGACCAGCCATCTGAATTTCCTTTAAGTTTAGACTATCGATTACTGCATTAAACAAAAAGGGCCATTTACTATTGAATTTACCATTACTCTTCTCGCTAGAATATCTTATAATGTTAAAATCACCCCCAATTAAAATTGGTAACGTATCTTTGCTACAAGAACGAACCAATTTGGACAAAAAAGCCTCCTTGAATTTTGGTTGAGCGACCCATAAACTCCTACTAACAACCATTGAAAACCATCCTCTTTACATTTCAGACGAATTTGATATAAAAATCTCCTTCCTCTATACTTCCAATATCAAACATGTCTAAGTTGACACCCAACACGATTCCCCCAGACCTCCCATGAGGTTCCGACCAATGCCAAAGGAAATTCCTACCCCTAGAAGAGCAATAAAATCTAGTTGCTGCTCTTTGGAAGTATCCGAAAGGAATCTAAACTTAGCCAAGTCACCCAGACCTCTACTATTCCAGAAGATTCCTTTCATTTTAAACTATTCTTATTGGTCCTGACAAATTTAACCTTGCATTTGCCCTGCTTAGAGGACAAGGTGCAATCTCTAATCTTTTTGTTTCTTTTATAAACAGCTTTAAAATTACAACTATGGTGACAGTTATCATCATCTAAGATCTCATCAATTGGATTACCACAAACAGTGGATAGGGAAGTTGACCAATCACAGTCCACCTGTGACTCAGAGTCCCTAAACCAGCCCTTAAACCTTAAAATAGGGACTTTAGTAAAAATACTGAGTCCAAAGAGGCCCCTAATCCGACCCTAAAATTAGGAGGCCCTAAATTTGCCTCCTCGGCCCCAATTCCGAGGAGCCCCTAAACCAACCCTAAACCTTAAAGCAGGAGTTAAGTGAAGGATGGCTTGCATTAGTTCGGCTGCGGTGGCGTGTCTTTCTTTGGATGAGTTGCAAGCTGTTGCATCTGCTTTGAAAATTTTGAAAATTTTAATTTTAAATTTTAAATATCATGTTTTGAAAATTTTAAATTTAAATTTTAAATATCATGTTTTTAAATTGTAAATGTTAATATGCTTATGTTTTATGTATTACAAATATTTTTGATTGAATTTTAGTGGTGTCAAATGAAGCTTATATATAGCGGGTATGTCAAAATAGGAGAAAAAGTAAAATAGGGGCTAAGATTTAAGGGATGTTGCTGGACTTGTGCTCTGAAAACAGGGCCCTAAAAAATAGAAGGAGTCCCTAAATCCAAAATAGGGGCCCTGTTTTAGAGGCCCTTGCTGGAGATGCTCTTAGGCACCACCGCACCAGCAATACCCCATTTTCTCCAAACCAGACTCACTGAGACATTGACTCAATCACTCAACCCTAAATCCTCAATTGAGTTGCTCAGGTGTGGGTGAGGAGTTGGCAGCGGGCGACGACCGACAGGAGGTGAGGCCCAGGCGTTGGGCAGCGGGAGGTGGCACGGGTGGCACGGAGGCAGGACCGCAGACAGCTTCACGGGCTGCAGGAAGCAGGATTCAGGACTAGGAAGAAAGGGCGGGAGGTGAAGCCCGGGCGTTGGGCTCGGGGCCTCGAGCGACGGCAGGCGATCGAAGGGAGGCGTGGCCCAGGCGTCGGCGGCAGGAGACAGCGCAGGTGGCAGGGCGACGCGGGTGGGAGCAGTGGTCGACGCGAGGCCGTTGACGCCGTTGGAGATGCTGAGGAGCAACACCGACTGCATCTACTTGACTACTTCCTCGCCTCGCCCCTCACCTGCAGGAAGGTAGTAAAATTCATAGTTGGTTCTATCTTTCATACTCTGCATTCATAGTCAATATCAAGTATAGCTTAAATTCAAGTGCAGTGTCAGGTATAGCTGCGCATGTTCTTAACATAGGATTCTTGGGATGGGATCTGATTTGGAGCCCAAGTTTTTCTTTGGGAGATATTAAATGTCATCAAAACTCGATTAAAAATTACTAAATTAGAAATGTGGTCGGCAAATGAAAAGTTTTCATAGGGACTTCAGAGAAGAAAGTCCATGGGAATTTAGAGGAAATGATATGTTTGAATTTAAGTGCAGTGTCTAGTGTCAATGTCCGGTGTCAAATGTGCACACCCATTGCAAATTTTCTAGTTCCACCACTGCTTGTTCTAGTTTGGGTCGGGACATCGACATGAATTATGGTTATGTCAAGCTGGTCAATATCCAACATAAATCATTCTTGTCGTGTAAACACCGTAAAAATCATATGTACAAATTTTAAAAATTCTCAAAAAATTACCATATGTAGAGGAGGTGAGCTTCTATAACCTGTAAAATTTTAAGACCAAACTCAATCGCATTTGAAATATATGAAAAAGACAAATTCAATTTGAATTAATAGTGATTTTTCACTATTTATCAATTTCATATCTTTTAAATACGATTGAGTTTTGTCTTGAAATTTTATAGGATTGTAGAAACTCACCTCCACTACATATAATAATTTTTTAAGAATTTTTAAAAAAATTATACATGTGATTTTCATAAGTTTACATGTTAAAAGTAGTTTACACAAGATATGTCCCAGTCAGGCCGGCATGGTAAGCCTTTATGAAGTCGGTCAAATGGTCAGTAGACGTCGTGCACGCTATATAGACTTGTTTTTCGTATTCCCAATCGCTCTGCTTACATGTTAAACAAAGCCAATTTTCCGTACTTTCCACGCTAGGTAACGAAAGATGCCTTGATCTGATATTACCAAGGTTCCAAGGTAAAATAGCATCATGAAACCAATTCGATTCCGCTTCTCATGTCCATTGGATCGTGATATAAATCATGGATGGACAATGATCCAGTAGTTTGAAGAAGAAAGGACATCCATGCATGTGGCCCGGTGGTAGAGTACAATATGTTGTGATGGTTGAGCTGATGAATCCGGCCTCATTCTCCTTCCTTAAAATTAAAGATACGTCTGTTGATTTTCTTTGTTTTCTCTTAGTTAGAGAAGAAATATCTTTTTTTTTTACAATTACAACGAAGATGTTGCAAATTAAGTTAACTATACTATTCTATTCCACACACATCAAGATGTCAAACTAACTAATTAGACCGATCCCTAATTAATGATTGCCCCCATTGACATGCCTAGATTTCATCATCCAACATTAGACCACGCACCACTAGCACCTTTTTATAAGCTTAGAGCATCTCCAATGGTGCCATTTCAGCTAGCTATAAAGATGCCATCTCAGCATTTTGCTTAGGTGGAAGGGAAAAAAATAAGGAGAGAGATATAGACCGGCTACTAATGTATAGCCAGGCTATAACTGATTCCAAAGCACTTATTATCTATTACATGTGGGCCAATATTTAATTTTATAGATAATGCTATAGCTAATCCATTGGAGATGTTGTCTATATGCTATCTATAGATGACATGGACATTTCTTATAGCTAGTACCATTGAAGATGCTCTTATATGGCTAGTAGCATGTTGTGCACGCGACGACCCACCAACACGGCAGGAATTCATTCTATGCGGTCGATCTCCAATCTGCCGCGGATCAATCAACCACCAATGGGATAGAGATGCATAACACATACTGGTCACATCATCAGCTCACGCTTAATTCGATTCAACCGAGTAGGCGCCGAGCCACTACCAAGCTGCCACTGCTCGGTGGGGCCAGTGCCACGGTGGCAATGGCGTCCTGGCCCTGGGTCACCGTGAGACCATGACTGTACGTACGTGTGAGCCAAGCTAGAATCCCCTTATTTTAGGCCTAAACTCGTAGGGGTCAAACGTGTGACACAAGCTTCGCTGCGCCCACCGGAAGCGGTACGTGCACCAAAACAAAGTGATTGACGTGGGAGTGCGCGATCTTCGTTGGGCCGTCAGAAGTGTCTAATGAATTTTGGAACAAGTTTAAGGGCAATTTAATTAGTGTGTACGGGTTGCTAGCTAGAAATATATCGTGAGTTTTAGGGCAAACTCACGAATGAACTACTAAATGAATATACAAATTTACCCTCACTTTCTTGTAGATATTAGTGTGTAGGATAAAAAAATAGCTATCCTTCAGAGAGCCCAATGCGTGACAAATATATGTTTTTACTCACTAGCTCTCTCTATAGTAGTTTGGTATTTCTTTAGCCTCTCCATAAGTCTCTCTAAAAGAGAAATAGTATTCTCATATGCATTGCATTGTTTAGCTTCATTGCTATAATAAATTAATAATTGGCGTTGTCCGCGAGAACTGCGCGAAAAGCTGCTCGTGGAAGAGGATGTGAAGGAGAGCACCGCTACCGGAGAGTAGCGCACAAGCTTTGTTGCGTATGGAGCTTTCATCGCGTCATCAGTCTCCGCCAGCTCGTCGCGTATGACTCCATCCATGGTCCTTCGTCTATGTCCCGTATGGCATCCGGCTCGGCCTCGCCGTATGGCTTCGTTCGGGCCCAGGCTTCCGTGGCATCCGGCTCGTCTAGCTCCGCCCGGCCGTCGAGTCATCGACGAGATCGACCTTGGTTCCGGCCGGTCGCGTACAGCTCCATCAGGCTCGTCTAGCTGCGTCGACGTCCATCGCGTCGCATCCGTCGTGATTGAGCTTCACATGTCATCCAGCTCGACCTCCGTCGTGTCGTCGTCTGTCTGGCGTTGCGTCCGTCTCGACATCCTTAGCGTTGCCTGGCTCTGGCGCTGTCCTCGTCCAGCTCCGCAGCTCCAAAGACAAGGTAGCGTGTACATGGTTTTAGTGCAAGTTCATGAGTAAACTACTATAAGGATGTACTAATTTATCCTTACATTTTTATAATTATTGGAGGTAGGATAAAAAAATAGCTATCATCCACCTCTATATAAAGAACCCTAAGGGGCAATGTGAGAGGCGTAAATCTCGTTTTTACTCAATAGCTCTCTCTGGTAATTTGATATTTCTTCAGCTCCTTCACGTTAGTGTCCCCAAAAGAGAAAGGGTATCTCATACCTATTGTTTGGATTCATTGCCACAATATAGATCGCTCTATTGAGATGTACTTCATCCATTTGGCTATATTTGTCCACAACTCACCATATGTTCAAACCAAAGAAGCACTAAATCTAATAAATAATTAATAAAAAGACCGTACATACTTCCGTCAAATTACATATGATAATCATTTAACATCTTTTAAAGCATTTCAGTAAACATAGAGAGAGAAAAGAATGCAATTAATAATTGCACTCTATGACTATAGATAAGGGGGTGTTTGGGACAGTTCTAACTCCACCAAAATCTGTGGAATTGGTGGAGCAGGGTATTTCTAGTTTCAGAAATTTATGGAGCTGTGGTACATTAAGGCCCTGTTTGGGAGAGCTCTAGCTCTCAGCTCCAGCTCAGATTTGAAACTTATAGGCTAAAATAAAGTAAATTAAGTTTATATTTTTAGTCTAAAATGTAAACAAGATGATCTACCTAAACACTCTTAATGTACTCACAGCTCCAGCTCTATAAATTTCTGGAGCTAGAAATACCCTGCTCCACCAACTCCACAGATTTTGGTGGAGCTGGAGCTGTCCTAAACACCCTCTAAAAGTGTTTAGATAGATCATCTTGTTTACATTTTAAACTAAAAATATAAACTTAATTTCCTTTATTTTAGCCTATAAGTTTTAAATCTGAGCTGGAGCTCTCCCAAATATAGCAAACCGGAGTGGCTACATGGTACACGTGGCAGCGACGTAACTCACTACACCGTGCATGTACACTGTACATCACTGATCAATCCATGCATACATCTCCATGTGCTGATGTGCATGGGAACAGAAACGGAGGTAAGTTTTTACCTAGTAAGTTCCTAATTTGTCGAGTAGTAAAAGGGTGAGACTGGGAGGAGAGAGGGCCAAGGCAAAGGGTACAAAATCTGTCCGCTAGGCACCAAAAGCGTCGCGAGCCAATGGCCAAGGCGGGACAGGAAGCGACGGCGAGCAGTTAGCGCAGACTCGTACGGGCTCGCACGCGTACCGGCTACCGAGTCCAAAGACAGAACCAGCACTAGCACTGCCACTGCCACGTAGGCCCTGCCTCCATGGCCCACGTGCAGCCTGACCCGTGCCGTGTGGGGGACACTAACACAGAGGTTAGCAAAAGAGGAGGAAACGAACAAGTACTAGTGCGAGCAGTCGAGCAGCAGCAGGAGCCTTTTGGCCGCGAAGCAACAGAAACAGCTGCTGCTGCATCATAGAAGCAGAGGAAAGAAGCTCGGCTAAGCTAAACTGGCTGTTCCTCCCTGTCTCGGTGGGGGCCAACTGCTGTAGCTGGAGAGCAGCTACTGCTCCCAGCCACAGCCAAGATGCAATTAAGCATAATAAAAGTGAACACGGTCCATGACTTTGTGATCACTACTGAACAAGATGGTGTGGTATGACCGTATTGAGTCGTGTGATGGATGTGCTAGTATTTTTGGTAAAGGACAGGGCTGCCATGCCAACAGCTGGAAGGCCCGGCAAAGGAGAGGAAAAAAAACTAGCGAGAATTAGGCTATGAACATTGGGTCTGTTACTCTTCAAAGATCTTTTAATCCAAGCAAATTCGAGGAGACAAGTATTGTCAGTTTCACAAGGGTATGTAATAAGTTACTGGTTCAACGAAGCAGAGATTAATGGGACGGGTTAAGAAATGAATAAATGCAGAGTTCAATGAGAGGATTGAAGTGATAAATCAATTTGATTTAGGTACAGTAAGCCAGAAATGAATTCTGCTGTCCAACTGATTCAGTTCTAACATTCGCAATAATAGTAGCTGAAAAATTAAGCAAAAGATTTGTTTTTTTCGCTAAAGTGTTCTCCATCTGGTTCTTGCATGGATTGATGCAGAGCCCTTACCTCGAAGCCATCCTTGCATGCAGCAGTTGGGCTGCCTATTCTTGAACTTGTCCAAGTACATCTGGACCATCTGGGGATCTGGAGCTGGTATGGGTGATGGACATCAGATCAGTCGATCTTACTGTCTGGTGCTGCCGAACTCTGCGTCGTACACGGCGGAGAGCTCGAAGTCGTCGTCCGTTGCTGCCGGCACGTTGAGATCGAAGGACCCGAAGCTGTCGCTGAATTTTGCTGGGGACGGCGATGGGGTCGGCAGGGCGAGAGCGCCACCGGACGACATGTGCGCGCGCTTGTGCCCGCCCAGGGCCTGGCCGGAGTCGAAGACGCGGAAGCAGAACGGGCACTCGTGGATGACAGGGGCGTCGGCGCGGTCGGCCTTGGCCGGCGCCAGACTTGGCGGTGGCACGCAGCCGCCCTTGCCTTTCTTGAGGCTGGCGCGGTGGCCGCCGAGCGCCTGGTACGACCGGAACACCTTCTTGCATGCGCCGCACTGATACCTGCTACGGGGGCGCGCGGCCGTCGCCTCGCCGTAGTACTCCTCGTAGTCCTCGCCGGTCACGGCACGGTCGTCCTCGTCGAAAACGTTGTCGTTGTCGTTGTTTTGCTCGGCTTCCGAGATCGCCCGGGCCCAGTGGGGCTCGGGCTGGGATCTGGACCGCGTCCACGAGTCCCGAGACAGCATCACGAGGGACATGGCCACGTCCTGCTCCGGCGTCGCGTCGGAGATGCTGCTCACCGGCTCGGGATCCGGCGCCGACGGTGGCGTGCGCCGGCGCGCCCGCTTCGAGCGCCGCCGGCTCACGGCGAAGCCCGCACCTCCGGGCGGGGTCTCCGTGTCGCTCTCGCCGTCCTGCACGACCGATGACTCGCCGCCGGCCACCCAACCGCCGCACCAGCCGGAGAATTCAGTGGCGCCTACCTTGTAACTTTTCTTGGGGTTCTCGCGCAAGACGTAGGACAGTGGTTTCTGCTGCGCTGGCTTTTCATCCATCTCGGTCGACGAGGTGGATGCAAAGGATAGTGGCGGCGACTGCTGCTGCGGAGGCGGCGGCGAGTACGCGGCAGCGGCCATGACATGGGAGCGCATGTGACCGCCCAGCGCACGGCCATTGTGAAATCGCCGGAAGCAGAGCTTGCAAGCGTGCCGATCCATCACCAAGCGAGCAGGCGAGAATTCCTGCACTGGGGTGCAGGACAATGGAACAATGGAGACCAGATGCTGGAATGCTTGAGTGAGCAGTTGCTTCTTGCTTTGCTTGTCTTCTTTTGCTCTCCCCCTCTCTTGCTTTCTTCCTTTGCTTGCTCTGTGCTAGGTGGCTTTTGGTTTGAAGGATAACTAATAATTTTATGGGAAAGAGGTAGAAGAAGTGTGAGGGTGGATGGGAGTGGGGAACTTAAAAGGAGTAGGTGACAAGCATCCCTCCATCCACCAAGGAGGAAGAAGATCAAGGAACAAGTGGGAGGGGGAGGTGAGAAAGTTGCTTAAGCAGAGCACTTAAATACACAGCAACAGCAGGGTAAGAAAAAGTAAGGTTGTTTAGGACATTTCACGTTGCAGTGGTTTCCATGAGGATTAGTAAAACGGAAGATTCGCAGAATTAACTGCTCGACTAAAATCGCCCACCTGTAAATGCCACAAGAATGAAGAGAATAAAATGGATTGTAAAACCGGCCAAATCGGATACAAAATCAACTTGGCAAATCTTCAAGTCTTGCATGTACACTAGGCTATTGGGACTGGGGAGGTACACCTTTAGGGTGTTACACATTGACATTTCTTTAGCAGAAAAGTAGGTAATATAAGTTGTCACATTTCTTTAGCAGAAAATTAAGCAATATAAATTGTCACATGCCTGTACACAGAAAAAATGTCAAATTTCTTAATCAATTGCGTGGCTGGAATACTGCCCCATTTTGAAGGTACATTGGATTTGACCATGTGTAAGCCAAAAAAATGGATTAATCCTAGAGATACTCTCAAATCTCCAATTCAATTCCTTCTCCGATCGCTCCAGAAGTCCATGTTGGTGTGACGACTAGGAGGGATTCCGTAAAGCCTATCCTGATACCTCCAATGTTAGGTTCCATTTTTTGGAAACACAGACTTGCAAAATGGGCAAAGACTGCAAGACGTCACTGTACACAAATGTACATCATAGTACTTCCCCGTCTAAAAATATAAGACGTATTTTGACTTTGTACAAAGATTAATTTTGCGATAAAATTAAGAAAGGTAAGAGAGAAAACGACTAATGGCGCTACTTAATTTTTTTGGAAGATGAGATATAGATAACACCATTAAAAAAATAAGTCTTATAAATTTAAACAGAGGAAGTATGTTGTTAGAATATCTTGCTAGCATAGACAGGGGATACAGTTGATTCACTTGTACGTACATACGAATTAGCAAGCACATTTTTTTGTCAGTCTGCAGATTGAATCACCGGAAATAACACAAGAAAACTTGCGTCAGGGATAGTTATCACCTAATGGCTGCAACTTATAAACAAGCTAGGATTAACAATGCTTCCAGAGAAAATTGTAGATATGATCGTAGGAATGATTGATGATACCAATGAAAAGCTGATGTTTTTCTTTATTCCCTTCCCTTCTTTCTTGTTGTATCTATTGTAAAACGATGACAACCATAGTAGATCAAATACAATACACTGACCAAATAGTCCGAACAACCATAAAAAGCATATACGATATAGGGAGGCAAAACTTTTTTCTCTTTATTAGATTGATTCTTTTGTACAATCAGATTCTATATTTACAGTAAAAACCCATTAGAGATTGACTCGGATTCACAAGTAAAGACAGAGTCACATGGTGTTTAAACAACCCGCTTTATCCTGCTATATCTCAACAGTATCGACCAAACCCGAAAGAAAAGATCAGCAGGCAAGCACCAGACTTCAGTGAATGAGGCTGTCCATCCATTTTGGTAGCCAAGATTTAATTAACAGAATCATCCATAAAGTCAGCCTGGTCAATCTGTGATCCGTGTATCACTGGCCATCAACGCCTTCTTCCCATGCGTCGTGTGCCAATTCTAGGCCACCCTATTTCTGGATAGGGGTGGAATCGAGCCAGGCTCGGCTCGGCTCGACCGAGCTCGTTACTGTTCGAGCCGAGCCAGGCTCGGCTCGTTGCCTTGGTCGAGCTGAAATCCGAGCTCGGCTCGAGCTCGGTCGAGCCTCGAGCCGGCTCGGCTCGGCTCGCGAGCCGTCTGACATGTAGCCAAGTCTTCAACCCTAAGCCGGCCAACCCTATCGAGCCAACGAGCCGAGCCTATCGAGCCTATCGAGCCAATGAGCCCGAGCCAACGAGCCTATCGAGCCAACTTATCCACATAATTAACGAGCCTATCGAGCCAGCGAGCCGAGAAGCGGGCTCGGCTCGCTCATTATCGAAGCGAGCCGAAAGAAGAAGCTCGGGCTCGGCTCGTTGTCGTCGATCGAGCCGAGCCGAGCCGAGCCGAGCCTGACCGAGCTCGAGCCGAGCCTCGAGCCTCGAGCTTTTTTTCCAGCCCTATTTCTGGAACATATGTAGTGCAAAGATCAATGACAGTTCATTAGATGCCTTTGCAACCCATTTCGCGAGGATCCTTGATCATATAAATATTTTACGGTCAAAACTTCTCTAAAAATAGACCTATATATTAGAAATGTACTTACATTAATGGTTATGTCTATATATCACAATTTAAACGATGCCCTATCCCTTTTAGTAACAAATTGGTCGATAACCAATAATGGCCGGTCATATAGTTTTATAAGGGTATCTCTAATGGTGCCACTTCAGCTAGCTATAAGGATACCATCTCAACATTTTGCTTAGGTGGAAGAGAGAAAATGAGGACAGAGATATAGACCGGCTACTAATGTATAGTCAAGCTATAACTGATTCCAAGGCACTTATTATCTATTACATGTGGGCCAATATTTAATTTTATAGACAATGCTATAGCTAATCTAGTGGAGGGGTTATCTATATGCTATCTATAGATGACATGGATATTTCTTATGGCGGTGACTAGGGGTCGGACGTCCGGTGGGAGCTTCCCATCGGACGCATCATCCCAACAATTTTTAATATGTGTGTAACATTCGTAATAAGTGTTTGCAACAAAATAGAAAATAATGGTGGTAATGTCGAGAAAAAAATATAATTTGGATGAAACCATGAGTATAGAACGTAGCTGGATTATAAAATGATTTATACATTGTCACAAAAGAAAGTTACAAGAACACAACACTTCAACATTTAAAAAGAATGGGTGAAACATTTTACAGATGCTCATGCAATATTTTTTTAACATGTGTGAAACATTTGTAATTACCACTTGCAACATTTGTAATCTCCTATGATTCAACATATAAGATCTCGTACACAACAATCAATGATAACTACCGCAACAAATCTAAAACACATTTGCAACAAAACTAAAAAATATGCAACGATTTCCTCGGTGCAACAATTCAACATCTCTTATGCAACAAAATATAGACATTGATGCAACAAGTCAAAATACAGATTGCAACAAATACCTCTTGCACAGACTTTGTGAAGAGATGTTACAATAAAATCAAACACTTAATGCAATAATTAGGAAAACGAATCGGAGGCGGGCACTGTTGCGATTCTTGGGAGAAGTCGACGGAGAAGGAGAGCCATCGCCGCCGATGCCGAAGCTCGCCTTGATCTCCACGACGCGACGGCCTCGGCCAGCGCCGGATATCGCGAACCGACGGAGGTGACCGACGGGAGGTGGGAGGTGAGGACACGGAAGATGAGCACTAGAGGTAGATGGAGAGGGAAAAAGTAGTAGAGTGAATGGACAAGAGCGGTGAAATTGAACAAAGTTGATCTGCAGCTGCATTTAATCGTCAGTTCGGACATTTGTATAGTAACAATTTCCATGTAAAAACTTAATAATGCAGCGATCAAATGTGTGGTCGAGTAAATACCAAAGGAAAAGAAATGTCTGTTGTTGGTGGATAACTGGATAAGAATTGACCGTTGGAGAATAAGCGTACTGAGGAAGTGTGGGATGTTGAAGTGGATGTCTGATCTTGCCCTTTCCATCGGACGCACGGGGCGTAGCAATTCCGATTTCTTATAGCTAGTACCATTGGAGATGCTCTAAGTACTCCCTTTATTTCAAAATATAATGCACGCACGAATTTCAAGATTCAAACTTTGAAATCTTTGACCAATGATTTGTCTAACTATATAAAGATTTTGTGATATAAAAGTGGTACCATTGAATTCGTATTTGAAAGTATTTTGTAATGATAGTGATTTTGTTTGTATGAATGATATTGGATAAAAGAAATCAAAGGTCAAAGTATAGTTTAGGAGACCATGTCAAATCAAACCACGCCTTATATTTTGAAACGGAGGGAGTACTAACCATGTAAATTGGTCGGGAGACATGTTAGTTTTTTACATGATTAACATGAGAACAATTATTGTGGTATCTGGCAACTTACAACGGTTGGCAAAGAGATACAATGGTTAAGACTCAATGAAGATATATGCGTGAAAACAAAAGAAGCATCTAGTAGTTAATGTGTGACCCAAATGACTTCTCATTCTGATCCAAGTTTATTTATGTAACTTTTTTTAATCTACAGTAATAAAGTCTCTACATTATCGTATTCTCGTATTCTATTTTGTCGTAAGTTCAATAAGGTACCTAGATCCGATCATCGACGCCATTCTAATTTGTTGCCTATATATATTTACCTTTTTTTGATAAAGGAAGATTTTATTGCTTTCAAGAACCTTACATCGAGAAGATACAAAATCCTTGAAACCTCTCCCGGCCTCTGCTTAACAAGAAGCACACAGCCAAATACAAAAAATGACACACCCACACTAAAAACTATCAATCCTAAAATTAGATCGCCATCCAAAAGCCTGGGAGAAGAAATCCATTGCCACCTGCACCAATTGTCGCGAAGCCTGTTCCAGAATAGGTCTCAAGTCCGGCTTCTGCAACACAACCCAAGAACGGAGCCAATGGGACATAGCAAAAATAACCTGCAAAGGAAATATATTTGATTTCCGTTCAAAGACAATATCATTCCTGTGTAACCAAAGGGATCAACACAAAATTGCAGCATCTAGTAACACAATATTTTGAAGATCCTTCACAAAAGAATCAAGCCAACGCCCAAACATATTTGCAACACTACCAGGTCTGTCGATACCAAAAGCGAAAAACAGACAACCCCACACCATACGTGCAAAACGACAATAAAAGAACAAATGCCTAATTGTCTCCATTTTGTGACAAAAACAACATGTTGTACTACCCTGCTAATTGCGTTTTGCCAGATTGTCTTTGATGAGAAGAACCCCTCTCCTAAGATACTACAAAAATACTTTAATTTTTAGTGGAGCCTTTAACTTCTATAGGCATAAGTTTAAATTTATATATATTTACCTATACCCATGCATATCGTATTTGTAGAAGTAATAACTCTTACTACTAGTAGTATTACATTTGGTAGTATAACTAACTGATCAGATGACATTACCGCGGCATCGTTTTCTTTTATGCGTTCAGCTGCTTAACTGGGGGATCTGATTGAGGGAAGGCTTAAATTGTGGGGATATGTACATATGTCACATTTTTTAACCATGTGATCAACGTAGAAACAGAGATACCGATAACACAAAAGCTAATCCAAATGCTGAGGAAATAATATATACTTAAATTTAATAAAAAAATCAGATAACTAACAAAAAAGCAAGCCCGTTAATTGTTTACTTAGATCACGCACAGTAGCGTTCGCTGTAATTCCAAGTTTAGGGCGAATGGCCCGTGGAAATGGGCCATGCACTCACGGGCGTGAGGGCCCATGCACGTCGCTTCACAGTTCTCACACAGCGTCAGGTGAGCCGGCTCGATCCGTACGGAAGATTTGGCTTATTTGCACATCTATTTTACATTTTTGATCCTACTCTGAACGATGACAAAATTAAAATAGCTACAGATAAAACGTGTTATTTACCGTACACTCCTACCATGGCAGTGACAAGAATCGACGACAGGTAGGACGGACCCACTATGGCAGGAGATGTCGTGGTCCTATAGTGTGGCTCTTGCTGTGGTCTCCGTGCTCAATAGGGTCACCAGATAGTTGCAATTAATGCAACAGACATGCTGTGCTCCTACACCGTGACAGGTTTGTGAAGTCTGCACTTTCTGTGCTAGTTGGAGCATGTGCCATGATCGAGATGGCTACCATGCTGCTGATAAAGTGTCACGGTATGGAAGCTATGTGTCGACCGTCGCTGCTCCTGCGACTCGAAAGGTAACTAGATTTATAATTTAGTTCTTAAATATGGAAAAAATAGGCCGAAAAACAAATAAACAAAAACACCCACGTACGGCGCTGCAGGCCAGCGCACGTACATGCATCATGCATGTCGATCGACGACGAATTCATCCGCCAGGCAGGCACGCACGCGCGGGCGAACGTACGTACGTACGTACGTGTGGCGCCAAACTAAAGCCGCGGCATGCATGCTCTCGGTCCGATCAAGTTAGGCGTCGTCGTTTGTTAATTAGTTCGGTCGGTGCAGATCGATCGAGATGGATGGACACAACCCGCGGCGCTGGTGCACGCACACCCCTACGGCTACACCAGCAGCGCATAACTAGCTACATCGATCGCCACCGGTCGAGGCAGCAGACCAGGATTGTGACTTGCGAATGGCACAGCAGCTAGATCAGATGGGATCCATGCATGCCTGATGGAATTAATAGATCTAGAACGAACGCACCGAGTATATATATTGCATCCACTGCAGTGCTTCTCCTTAATTTACTCTGCGCCCAACGGCCCAACGGTAGTTGGGATCCTTGTGCTGTTGCCCGCTTTTGTGCACGTACGTACGTACGTATACGCGGTGGCTTGCGTGTGCCCCGCCTAATTGCCAGTGTCTCGTGTACGTATGTTTGCAATTTTGGCTGGCTCGTAGTCATGCAGAAACCATGACAACTGACAAGGAGTAGCTAGTACCACTAGACAGGCTGGGCTCTAGCTAGTTGCGACTTGCTTGACTCACTAGCTACTTGCCGGCCCGCTTTACTTAATATACATTGAGTATATATGTACGGATAGTACGTACCTATATACCTAATTGCTATAGCTCCGGTCAGTGGCGAGGTTTGAATTAAAATGGGCCTGAAGTGAACAACTAAGATAAATTGATATAAACGTAGATTATATTTAGTTTATATACTAAGTTTGACATATTTTACTAAACTCTTCTACGGTTAGATCATTAAAATTGAAGCTACACTTTGGTTAGTAAAAAAAATTTTGCCATATTTTTTTAGTCACTTATATATGCGTGGGAACTAAATGGTAGGAAAGAAATCTTATTATAAGTATGGCTATGAATCAAATATAGGTCTAACTCGGTCAAAACTTGTCTAACTCAATACATGACGAGGTTTAGCTATAAATCAAACATGCCCATAGTCTTTTACTTTTGTGCAATCTAAATTCATACATGAATTATATATGAATATAAGAGAAGTAAAGCAAAAAAAAAGGTCTTTTATATATCTCTCAAATAGATAGAGTATGCCATTGAAATTGTGTGGAGTTGCATAACGTCCCTACTCCTAAATCTGGTTATTTTTTTGAATTTTTTTTAAAAAACCTAGATCAGCTTTCACGGTATTTGCTACATTTAGTGCATTTTCACATGCCTAATCTCCTGTTCTACCTAAACGGTTCGACGCATCAAGCATGAAATTTCCTACTACAACCAATTTTGCAATTTCACCATACCAAATATGCGCAAAAAAATAACAAAACTTAGAAATTTCACTAATACCAATACAGAGTAATGTTACATCACCTTGAGGAAAGCAACCTCTCTTATCTATTATACATTAAAAGCTCACAAGAGACGCTAAGAAAAAAGAGAAATAGACTACAAACTCTCACAAAAAAGCAAAACATCTAACTCTTAATCTGGCAGACTCTAATTGCAACTACTATCGGATCCTTCTAACAAAAATAGGAATATACTAGAAATTCTAAAAAAAAGTGAAATATTCGGTCCTTAATCTGATGGATCCTAACTAAGTTGTACTATAATAGCTATTAAATATTATTATTTAATAAAAAAATATGTAACCGCCTATCTAACAAATCCGAGCTATGACTTAGATTAAAATAGAGAATCCCTACTAAGTACCACCAAAAAAAAAAAAGCGCCTGGCACGCATGAACAATTCAACATAACCATGCAAAATGAACGGATTAATTTACTAACATGCATGTCCGCCGAGCAGAGCATACATGACTGCCGAACATGTGCGTTTGCAAATTACATGGATCCTATATGGCTAGACGAGCATATGTGCGTGTATCCAAGTATATATATATGTTGATAATTAAGCTGCATGCGTGCTGAGGTAATTATTGTCCTTACTTTTATGCAGCTCATGAGGAACGAATTTTGCGTGTGCCGGGCGTACATCAGCACCGGCACACACAGATCCTTCGACCGTCGTCGCTCCCTCAATCTGGCTGGCCATGATCATCAAGCAGTACTCCACCAACATGTTCCGTCGTCGGCGTGGCCGGCTAGCATGCACGAACCATGCCGCCGACGTCATCGTGAGTGCTGGACAAGCCAGGAACTTTCATGACAGCTCATTAATTGTCAGGATCTCAGGGGATCGTCGACGATGGATATGAAGATGCTGCCGTCGGCTGGACTCGCTGATCACTGTTGCTGGAGAATTCAGTTTCGACATCAACTGTAGATGGGTAAATTTCATAAAACCATACTACATTTGATAAAACCGTCATATAACTGTATTTTTAAGCATTAATTTCACGGAACAATATTCAATTTTGTACATCATTTCACAAGATCACAATTTTAAGCAACGACATAACATGAAACGGGCGTGACATCCTAAAAAACCTGCTCATTAGACAAACAAGGTCCTAAAAAACCTATTCCAATTCCGTTCCAGTTCTATGATTCGCATCCTACTCCTGCTCCACTTCTATGGGCCCACCTCCCTCCTCTCTCCCAACATGTGCATGCCTCCCCACCGCGACACATTGTCATGCTAGATGACTATCTATTATATATTACTCACGAGAGTTGCTAAAAAAAAAGAAACATCTTAAAAAATTTTACAAAAATATAAAATATCTGACCTTTAATCCGGTTGATCTTAATTACATCCACCATCAGATCATTCTAACAAAAAAATAGGAATATGCTAGAAATTCTCACAAAAAAGTATAACATCTGGCCTTTAATCTAGTGGACTCTAATTAAGATAAACTATAGCAGTCATTGGATGTTATTATTTAGAGAAAACGTATAATCGTCCAACTAGCGGGACCAAATTATAATGGTTTAGATTAAAAGAAATAGTCTATCCCAAATACAATAAAAAGCAACAAAAATTTGGAATAATGAATAAAGAAAATTAGCCATTTGATTGTCGTACAAACTTCAAATTATAACCCATACATAGCTGAAATTTGAAATTAAAATTGGATTAAAATTAGCGGTTGGATTTGTACATGAATTCAAACCTAAAACTGTTATCTATATTTCAATAAAAATAATAAAAAATAATATAAATTCAAAATGAAAAATAAAAAGGAATTAGCAATGTGGTTTTCGTTCTGAAATCCTTAATAAAACAATTGGATTTGCATATGAATTATAACCTTAAAGAATAGCAATTTGGAATAAAAAAAGAAAAGGCAAATTGAAATTTGATTTTCATACAAATACTGAATTAAAACCCCTACGTAGCTAAAATTCAAAATTAGCAGTTGGATCTCAGATATGAATCCTAACTTAAGATTGAAATTGAAAATAAAAAAAGATTAAAATAAAGAGTTCATGTCAAGTACAATAAAAAATAAGAAATATTTAAAATTAAATAAAAATATAATTAAGATTAAAAGAAAGAGTCCATATCAAGTTCAATTAAAAATAGTATATATTCAAAATTAAATAAAAATAAAATTTAAATTAATAGAAATATTCCGTGTGAGGCACAATGAAAAGTAGCTAGGTTTATATGCAAATTCCAAACTAAAACCCAAGAAAGTTCTATAAGAAGTACAATTTACAAAATACAAATTCAGAAAAAAAATAAAAGAAATTAGTAGTTGTTTTAAATTTTATACTAAGTGAAAAGTATTTTTTTGTTTTATTTAGAATTAAAATTCTATGAATATGCTAATTCGTGAGAAAAATAAAATAAGGTAAGGAATTTGATTGTCTATATACAAATTAAGAACTGAAATATATTATGTGGTAATAGTTTATGACATGTGGTTTACAATAGCTAGGTAAAAAAAGAATATGCTAAAAATTCTAACAAAAAAGAACACAATTCGATCTTTATTTGGTGGGCCTTCACGGGACAGAGGAATTGAGATGGTGATTCATTAACGAGTGTTCACTCGACTATTTAAACTATGTGGTGTGTATTATTAGCATGTAGTATGGACAAAACGTTGTAATAATGAAAGAACGAGATGATACTGATATAGATGGAAAATATAATGTTTACTGTTTTGCCGTGCAAGTATTTGAGGAAGAAAGCTTGGTCACATGTGAGAAGTGTGAGGAAACAGAGTAAGTATTTTTTTCTTTTATAATATATAATATTAAAATATCATAAATAGAGTTATGCAATGATCTATTTTTTAAAAAGCAAAATCACACACACATATATAACAAAGTCATTTAAACATGCTGGGAGGGTGATAACTACGCAAGTGTGCGGGCCACCTTGCTAGGTCTCCCTAATATTGAAGTAGAATATTACATGCTCATCGCAACGAACACAAATCCACACAAAATAAGCAATGATGAAAGCAAAATTAGCGGCAAAATCAGGCAAATAATTGAGAGGTGAGCGACCTAGCTTGTTGGTGTCAAGGTGGAGCTCCTTGTGGAAGGCGTCGTGCTCCTCGGTGTAGATGTAGTAGTCGAAGAGGACGAGGAACCAGGCGTCTTCTCGGAGATCTTGAGGTACCTCCTCCACCGGTTCTCCTTCAGATCGAAGTGGAATAGCTTGTGCTCGAACTACAGCGCCTTTCTTATGAGCTCCACGTAAACCCAATCTAGATCCCGACAACGCTGCCCCCTCCCAAGCTTATTGGCACCTGTCGGTGTTTCGTAGAACCATCAAGTAAATCTGTAAGTCTAGGGGCCGCGTGTCCCCGCTCCTTGAATGGTTAGACTCGGGAGTCCAAGATGTATACTGGTTCGGGCCGAATATCCCTACTTCCAGTTCGTGGTGGTGGATCTCATTGCTCAAAGTATGGCGGATTACAAGCGAGAGCTAAGGACATGCACTTAACGCTCGTTCGAGTAGGGGAGCCTGAGAGCTCAGAATGCTCACTCGGGTCGGAGGGCCTGGGTGAGGTCGGATGAGCGAACGAGGCCAAATGAGAAAAGCGGATCCGTCCCCTTCCCTAGAGGGCCTGCCTTCCTTTATATAGTCGGAGGGGGCAGGTTACACGGGAATAAGGAGGAAAGATGTAGGGGTAAACTATGCCCGAGAGTCCCGGTCTTCAGTCTTGGCGCCTGACAGGTCGCTGTCCACGCCCGGGTTGGTAGACACAACGGACAGTGTTCCATTGGGAAGGTGCGCGCCTACCCTCTGTCCGCTTGTTAGATGCTGACGTTGCTTATGTTGTGCCCTGGTACAGCCTTGAGACGGAGCGTGTCCCTCCATTGTGACTGACGGGGTGAAGGGACTGGTGCTTGACTTAGCGCCCCCCCGGTGTTGTCTCGGAAAGGGGCCTGGGACCGACGACCGGCTTGGAGTTGACCGTTAAGCGACGAAGATTTACCGAGTCTCCGTCCCGAGTCTGGTTTGAGCTCAGAACGCCGACCGGGCTGTTCGGTCGGAGCATGTGGGGACGCCTGATCAGAGTCTTGTCGGGTGCCCCTGCAGACTTGATTGAGACCGAGTAATCCTTCGTGTCCCTTTGGGCCTAGAGATGGACCCAAGATGGTTCATCCGGCGATCCAGCCGATATTTAGGGATAATCTCATCTGCGAGGGGCGGAGGCTTTGATAACATCCCTTCCAGCACTTTGTATCGTCGTCAGTCTGGACTCTGAGTCTAGATGACTGAGAGAAATACGATTTTGAAATAGATGTATACTTCGCTGTGGGGTACCCCGTGAGGAGTATTCGTCAAGAGTTCCCCGGCCGCCCCAAACGAGGCGTTCTGGATGGGCCCTTTATTTTTGTTCTGCATGGTCTTCTCAAGAAGATGGCGCCGCTTAACGGCAGTGGTCTCTCGCGATGGTCAGCTTTGTTGGCCGAGTCCGACCGACTTGGTCACGGCCCCATTGGGCGCGAGCGCACCGGTGGGTGTAGTTTCAGGCTGCTCGAGAGCTGGTTGGGGTTTAGATCTCACGCAAAGAATCCGACCGAGCGAAGTGAGTGAGCTTGATCGACTCGAGCCTTCAAGTGGATCGAATCGTCGCCAGAAACGGGATCCGACCAACTTGGTTGACCGCTTCGACCGGGCGAAAGCACCCGGTGGGTGTAACCGGCAGTCGTGGAGCTGGTTGGGGGTTATCCTGCCAAACGAGCCCGACCGACTTGGTCGGCCGGTCCAGATGCCTTCGCGAGAGGTTCTGGTTCCCGAGTGCTCGTTTTACGTCGTAGCTAGACGCGGTCGTGGTCAGCAGGGAGGTCCAGATGCCTTCACGAGAGGTTCTGGTTCCCGAGTGCTCGTTTTACGTCGTAGCTAGACGCAGCCGTGGTCGGCAGGGAGGTCCAGATGCCTTCGCGAGAGGTTCTGGTTCCCAAGTGCTCGTTTTACATCGTAGCTAGACGCGTTAGTCGAGCTGGTTTAACGCCGCAGCTAGGCGAGTTAGTCGTGCTGGTTTAACGCCGCAGCTAGGTGAGGGGCATCCATCCCGAGTCCTCGTCGGGCGAGGCTATCTGCGGGAGGAGAGGCCGCTGTCGGTCCCACGTGTACGCCCCGTCCGCAGGTGTGGGACCTGGAGGGGGTGAGCAAGCGCGTGTTTACCATACGTCGGCCGAACACCGTGCTCGTGGAGCTACAAACGGGTTATCCGAGTGGGCCCTGGAGATCAAGCGATCTCCGAGCGGACAATCCCTACGTCGGGTGTCCGACCCGCTGGGGGCGACCCATAAAAAACCTTTCTTTACTCAATCCGTGACGGACCCGAGCCGTTCAGAATCGGGCGCACTGGCCGCCGCCTTTTCGAGGCTCCGGAGAGTTTGAAGTGTGGTCTCGGACACGAGTTCCGTGGAGGAACGTGATGCAGCGGTTACGTCACGCGCGGTGGCCTTAACGGCGAAGGAGATGGTGGAGAAGGACTTGCTCGTGCAAGCCGTCGAGCTGACGACCATTCAGGTGGTCGGCGGGGAGATCAGTGATCAAGTGCTTGGGACCGCTGGGCAAGGTCCAAGCTCGCTTGCCGCCGCGCTGGCCCGCGTGCCGGAGCACGTCAAGAGCTCGGTGAGCGAGGGGATCGAGCTCGGGGCTTGTTCGGCGCTGCTCTTTGCCATTTCCCACTACAGCGGCATCGACCTTGCCGTTGTCAGCAGTGGGGTCGCAGCGAACCGGACCGACGAAGAGGTCGAAGGCTTCAGAACTGTGTCGACCAAGACGCCGGCGCGATCGCCAATGGATACCGCTAGAGAGCATCCTCTACCGAAAACAGGAGGAAAGTTAAACGTTTTGATTTTGTAATAACTTTGTTTTTGTAATGAACTGAAGTTTTGTTTTGGTCGGGCCGTTCCGCAGGCCTGATTCTATTTTTCGCAATTTCCCAAAGATGATGAACATTCGATGACCGAAGCTTTTAGGAACCGCGGAGGTTGCATAAGCGTGGGTCGACATGTTAGCACTTTTGGGAAGGCTCAAAAAGGAACAAGGACCCAAGGAGCAAAACGCTCACTCGCACTCATCACGGGAAAGGAGTGTTTCCGACCAAAGATGGCTCGAACCACACGGGCACTTCCTTTACCATGGCAAAGACGCGACCGATCAGGCCGGGGCGAGGTCAGTGTCACTTGGGTCGAGAGGGTTACCGTTAGGTAGAGCCAAACGGCCGGTCGGGTCACCGATCCGTGTGAGTGCGCGGATCTGCGGCCCTCGAGCGGCGCGTGGGAACCAAGCTCGCGGTTTCCACGTAGCGCTTGATTTCAGAAAAAGGGGAAACACGCGGGAGTAAGGAAAAGCTTAGGGAAACAATTCGCCTTATCTTTTTCTCCGCGAGGTGGGAATGTTGTGGCAGCTGGGTCTTCGCGCTTCGGCCCTTGGGCGCCCAGACGGTGATGCCTCGCCACCGCCGTCAGCTACCGCCCGGGTGAAAATCGAAGAGTCGCTTACGCCTTCTGGCCGGCAGGTCCTTTTGCCTCGCCTGCCTCGTCAGATTTTAATGCGAGGCGGAGACGGATCGACACGCCCCGCGCGGCGCGACGGAGTTACGCGCGCGGCGGCGTGTTGCCCGGCAACGCCGCTTCGATCGCTCCGCCCCCGCGATATAAATACAAATACCGAGGAGCAACCATGCATAGCCGTTTGTTGTTTTCCTACTCTCCTTTGCCTCTTCGCGATAAGGAGGGAAGGAGAAGACTCAAGTGGTGATGGCGAAGCGGGCGACGACGGAGGGTCGGCAAGCGGAGGCGGCGGGATCCCCGGGTCGACCCAAGAGATCCCGCGCCATCGCCTCGGCCGTCCTCGCGGCGAGGAGAGGGGACTCGACTACCCCGCCGACCTTCCGCATCGTGGATCCTCTTTCGAGTGAGCTTCTCCGCCAATGCCGGGATGGTTTTGATTCCGACTTGCCGACGCCGAGCTTTTTCCTTCTTTATCGCAGAGCTTCGCTCGGGATCGCCGGCCGTCACCATGATCGCGATGACCGCCGGCGGGGAGGCGGCACCGCTGGGCCGCCCGATGCTCCTCCGACCACCTCGGGCGGTCCCCAGGGGCTTGAGCCGCGTCTGTGATGACGCGACTAGAGGCCTCCCTGCGGATCCGAGCCGCAGCGGCCGCCGCCCAGGAGGCGGAGATGCTGCGGCAGCGGCCCTGGATCCGAGCCCTAGAGGAGAAGCTCACCGAGGCGCGCGAGGAGGCGCGGGCGTTGCGGTTCGCCGCCGCCATGAGGAGGAGCCGCCAAGACGCGACGAGGAGCGCCGGACCGCGCGAGGATCTCATGAACGTGTTTCGGCCCGCCTTCGAGAGCATGGCCAGAGCTTGAGCCTCTGGGGTGGGGCTACAGAGCGCCGAGCGTAATGAGCTACATTACGCCTTTTGGCCTCTCAGCAGCCTAACGCTTGGTCGACCTACCTCGCGCTTTACGCGAAGCGCTCGCCGCGAGGGCGGAGGTCGCCGTGCCGTGGCGGAGTATGTGCTGGCTTTGTGCAGTGCCGCAATGCCACCTTCGATCCGACGGGACCGCTTGCGGGTCGAAGGAGACGCAGACGCGGGCTGGCTAGAGGCGACCGTGGCGGAGATCGTGGCGGCCTCGTCGGCGGTCGACGCGAAAGCAACGATGACTCGAGGACGACGACCACGGATGAGCCTCAAGCGGTCGTGGTTCTAACTTTTGCTTCTCGAAGGTGTAATTGTGTGTATGTCTGATGTCATGGATTTTGGGGGATTTTGCCAGATATTTCGCATTTCTTTTCTGTAATGTACACTCATCGAACGACCATAGCCCTCAGGAGCCGCGGGGGTCGCTAGAGCGTAGGTCGGAGTGCAAGGGCTTTGAGGCAAATGCGAAAAAACGGCAAAGGGCCAAACAACCCAAAAGACGCGTCCGAGACCGACCATGGATCACCTCGCGCGGGCTTCCCCTTTACCACGAGGCGCTATATCAAGAACCGTAGCAGCTGGGCGAGGCCATAGCGCCCGGGTTGAGAGGGTCACCGCCATAAGGGATCTAATGGCGGCCGACGCTTATCTTAAATAGCATGCAAGCAAACAGCCCCCGAGCCGCGTGCACGAGGACCGGGATGTGGTCGGCGCGCAACACTTTCGAACCCGAGGGATTTAACAAAAATGTGCGAATAAAGATGAAGGTCAGGGACAGAATCTCCTTAGCTTCTCAATATCCCAGGCGTTTGACATAGCGTGATCCTCGGCGCCGCTGAATCGAAAGGCGCCGGGTCAGAGGATCCCCATGGCGCTTAAGGGAACCGAACGGCGGCATGTTCCAGACGGCAACACGCTCTACCGGCTCCCGGAGGCTTCGATAGCCGGCCTTGTCCCGGGTCCCCGGTCGGGGATACCGCGGGGCAGTACTACCGCTGCAGCGATGCTCCAACGAGCGTGGGGGAAGCACGGAAGACCGTGTGACCCCCGGCCAGTTGTTGGAGAAAAAAGCCATCAAGGAGGGAAATAGGAATCCGGAGATCACGAAGATGACGCGCGAGCCCCCTACCTGGCGCGCCAACTGTCGGTGTTTCGTAGAACCATCAAGTAAATCTGTAAGTCTAGGGGCCGCGCGTCCCCGCTCCTTGAATGGTTAGACTCGGGAGTCCAAGATGTATATCGTTCGGCCGAATATCCCTACTTCCGGTTGTGGTGGTGGATCTCATTGCTCGAGTATGGCGGATTACAAGCGAGAGCTAAGGACAGCCCTTAACACTGCTCGAGTAGGGGAGCCTCGAGAGCTGAACGCCACTCGGCCGAGGGCCCGTGAGGTCGGATGAGCTTAACGAGGCCAAATGAGAAAAGCGGATCCGCCCCTTCCTAGAGGGCCCGCCTCCTTTATATAGTCGGAGGGGCGGGTTACATGGGAATATGGAGGAAAGATGTAGGGGTATACTATGCCCGGGAGTCCCGGTCTTCGGTCTTGGCGCCTGATAGGTCGCTGTCCACGCCCGGGTTGGTAGACACAACAGACAGTGTTCCATTGGAAAGGTGCGTGTCTGCCCTCTGTCCGCTTGTCAGATGCTGACGTTGCTTATGCTGTACCCTGGTACTGCCTTGAGACGGAGCGTGTCCCTCTATTGTGCCTGATGGGGTGAAGGGACTGGTGCTTGACTTAGCGGCCCCCCGGTGTTGTCTCTGAAGGGCCTAGGACCGCGATCGCTTGAAGTTGACCGTTAAGCGACGGAGATTTACCGAGGCTCCGCCCCGAGTCCGGTCTGAGCTCAGAACGCCTGACCAGCTTGTTCGGTCGAGCATGGGGACACCCGATCGGTAGCCCGGTCGGGGTGCCCCCGGCAGGCTTGATTGAGACCGAGTAATCCTTTGTGTCCCTTTGGGCCTAGAGATGGACCCAAGATGGTTCATCCGGCGATCCAGCCGATATTTAGGGATAATCCCATCTGCGAGGGGCGGAGGCTTTGATAACATCCCTTCCAGCACTCTGTATCATCGTCAGTCTGGACTCTGAGTCCAGATAACTAAGAGAAATACGATCTTGAAATAGATGTATACTTCGCTGTGGGGTACCCCTGGTAGGAGTATTCGTCAGCACCTCACCCCCTACCCTCTTCCGTGGCTCCACTTCTCGGCTCCTCGTCGCGTAGTGTCGCTGCCAGCCACTAGCCTGCTGCCGCCTAGGGTTCTTCGGATCGGATGCGCTCTCCTTCCTTCGATTGATTGGATTTGGATTGGGGATGGGAAAGCCGGGAAGGGAAACATGTGGTAGTGGTGATCACAGATAGTGGCCGTGAACACTCTCCTTCCTCAGGTGCTCTCCACTCCCCAACCTCTTTTCTACCTCCTCTGTCTTCTTCTCCCAACGCCCATAGAGGCAGCCGAGCCATGGAGAGAGGGCACCGGCGTTGTTAGGACTGTGCAAATGGTTTCTGCATGAAAACGCACGTACGTGGCCGGATTCGCGGTCGATATGATCTATTACCAGTCTATGTACGTACGTGCAGCTCTATCGTAGTCTTGCACGTAGCCGGACACTGGCCTACTATATATACGTACGTACCAGTCCGATCGATCGAATTCATACGCAACAGTTGGTTAATTAGCTATGTACAGCTTTAATTCACTAAAGCACGTACTGGCTAGCTAGTACGTACGCGTAGTATCTGCATGAAAAGTGAAAACCATCCATTCTCTATGTACATGTACTAGTCCAAACATACAGTACTAATAATAAGAGCGTCATAAGCTAGGACTAATTAACTTCGAGCGCGTACTGTGTGCCATATCTTAAATTTAATTAAAGAGCAGCAGCGAGCTGTAGGGTACAGCACAAAAGGCTCACTGCTCATGCATCTCAGGTGAACCGTACGTACGTGAAAAAAGCTAGCTAGCTGCAGGCTGTTGAATTTCCTCAACAGAGCAGATGTTCAATCTAACAGTAACTACCGCATGCTAAGAAGTCACTAGTTCACTACTAATCGACGTGTGTACGGAGTAAGCTAGCAGCCTTGCTACTAAAAAAACTTATATTAAACGTCTGAAAAACCGTCTATGTTAAGGGGTATCACTGACGGTTCTAGACTGAAACCGTCAGTGACATCATTATAGACGGTTCTCTTCATAAATCATAAGTGATATATAGAGATATCACAGACGGATTTAGTATGTGTTATCACTGAGGTTTGTGAAGAAACTTGATATCACAAACGGTTGTGATATCCCTGTATATCAATGACGATTTATAAAGAGAACCATATGTGATAGCTCTCTTAGCAATATATAATACAGAGCCCCGAGCTACTTAGTGTTTTTTAGGGTTTTTGGAACTATCTTTAAGGTGGTTGTAGCTGTGAGGCGATGCGGTGTAAGGAAACAATTGATTTCGAATGGTGATTTTAGATCTATTTGATTTGGTAATCTAATGTTAGAAATTGATTTTAATTAAATTATATTCAAGATCTAGCTTGGTAAGAAGAGAATTTAAAGATTATTTAGATCTAGCTTGTAGATCCATGTGTTCTTAGTAATCTAAGTTTAGTAATTGGTTCTATTGCATTATATCCAAGATCTAGCTAGTTTGGCAAAGGAAGAATTTAAAGATTGTTTAGATCTAGTTTGTAGATCCATTTGTTCTTTATGATCTAAGACTAGTAATTGATTTTAATTGTATTATAGTTAAGATCTAGCTAGTTTGGTGAAGAGAGAATTTGAAGATTGTGTTTAGATCTAACTTGTAAATCTATTTGTTCTATGTGATATATGATAGTAATTGGTTATATAATTGCATTATATTTAAAATGTAGCTAGCAATGCATAATTTAAGAATGTGTGCATGTGCACACCTAGTGCACTTCAATATTTAACACTAATTGTTATATGTGTAGCATAGATGGACCGAACCTGGTTATATGCTGAGAACCATGTAAGTGCCGAGTACATTAATGGTATTTTCGCTTTTAGAATAGATATAGAGGAGAATATGTTTAACAAGGGGTATAATTTATGTCTTGTCCGTACATTGACTACGAGAATTTAAGGATCAAAACTCAGTGTAGATCAAAGTCCACTTGATTCTAAGGGATTTCAAAAGGGGTACACATGTTGGACCAATCATGGTGAAGAGCTGACTATGCAGGAAGCAAGTAGTATGAACATCGCCGATGAAGTCAACGATATTTCGGATGATATCGATTATGCTTCCGATGAGGATAGGTTGCACGATGACAATCTAGATCATATGCTGCAAGATGCAAAAGGGAATCATGGTAACAGAGAGTATGGTAAATCCAGAGCTTGATGGACAACTTAGAGAAACCTTTGTTCCTGAGCTGCAAGTTGAAATACACAGGGTTGTCATCCGTGCTTAAACTGCTGAAATTGAAGGCAAGCAACGGGTGGTCCAACAAGTTTTTCACGGCGCTGTTAGGTCTATTAGCAGACATGCTTCCAGAGGGAAACGAGTTGCCGGCAATCAAATATAAAGCCAAGAAAGTTCTTTGTCCTTTGGGAATGGAAGTAGAAAAAATATATGCATGTTTGACCGACTGTGTCCTCTTCCATAAAGAGTACACAAACTTGCATGTATATTCGGTGTGCAACTCATCCTGGTACAAGTGTAAGAATTAATCAGATGACGACGGTGAGGGCATTGAGATGAAGAAAGAACCTCCTGCTAAGGTAGCGTGGTATATGCTTGTAATTCCCCGTTTAAAGCTTTTATTTGCGAACTCAAAGAAGGCAAAAACTGTTGTGTTGGTACTTGGAGGAGCGTAAGAACGATGGAATGCTAAGGCACCTTGCTAATTCGATCCAGTGGAGAAATATCGATAGAAGGTTTCAAGAATTCGATGAGGATACGAGGAATATAAGGTTTGAATTGAGTACAGATGAAACGAATTCTTTTGGTAATATGAGCAGCCGACATAACATTTAGCTTGTGAACCTCTGTATCTATAACCTTACTTGTTGATTGTTTATGAAGCGGAAGTACATTTTATTGTATGTACTTATCCAAGGGTGAAATAATCTGAGAACGATATTGATGTGTACCTAGCACCATTGGTGGAAGATCTGAAAACACTGTGGATTTTCGTGGTACAGGTATGGGATGCGTACAAATAAGAGAACTTCACTTTGCACTGCATATTATTCTGTACCATAAATGATTACCCTGCCTTTGCTAACCCGTTGGGCCAAAGTACAAAAGAAGCCAAAGCCCGCATTCACTGCTTAGATGATACCAAGTGTGTGTGGCTGAATCACTCACGCAAAACAGTATGCGTACATCACCGTAAGTTCCTTCAGAGGAATCACCTATACCGCAAGATGAAGAAACAATTCGATGAAAGGAACGAAGATGGTTCAGCTCCAAAGCTTTTAAGCGTGAGAGAAGTTCATGACATGGTTAAGGATTTGAATGTTGCATATGGAAAGGGATGTAAATCAAGAACCCGTGAGAAGCACTGGCTATGGCAAGAGAATCCAGCTCGGTAGGAGTCTTGGATTATAAGACAACATAACTTTTAGTTCAGCAAATGGTTGAAATAGCGACACATCACTGGGAGCTCGTCAGCTGACATGATTGGCAAAAGGCCAACTTTTACAGTTGTGATATAGAAACAATACGATTTAAATGGGTACACATTTTACATAATATATCAAGATATGAAGAGCACAAATCAGAATAGTGGTGTTTAAATAGATGCGTTCAATACCACTGGGTCAACGATGAGCTCGTACTATAGGTTCATAGAGCAGATTTAAGAGCTCGACTACGTGCTTTTCAAGATCCCCTTGTTTTAGTGACGTTGGGCCTACCTTCAGCATGTGAAGGTTGATAAGTACGATGTTACTACTGTTGACTTCGAACGTGCTGGATACCAAGATGAACCATTCATACTCGTTAACCAAGTTGTTCAAGTCTTTTATGTAACCGACCATCTACCAAGAAGCGACATGCAGTTCTTCAGGGAAAAAGGAGGATTATCGGAGTTGAGAATGTAGTAGATGAGGAAGAGTACAATCAATTTGACAAGTTGCCACCTATCGAAAATAGCATAATGGTCAAGAAGAACAACCTGAGAAGACTATCTACACACACGTTAATCATCGTGAAAGGCTAATTTTTATACAAAAGAATAAGCAAGTAGAGTTATGATGAAGCCTGAAATTTGAAGTTCATTGCCAAATTCTGAGTGTAAATTGATTGCCAAAATTTGAGTATGAAATTTTCACATAGCCTATTTTTATATGGTATGCAGCTGAAGTTCATTCCCAAATTCTAAGTGTAAATTATTCTACATGGAACTGCAATTTGAAGCATGAAATTAGTCCTATGTACTTACATCTAATATAAGTGTTCGCATATTTGATAGATTAGGGTAACACATGTATATATCTTATCCCCAACATAGATTCTCCCTCTATGAATAAGAACACGAGGAATGTCAAATTAATTGTCGTTACAAAAGGAATGTCAAATTAATGGTCCTTACAGGGGCATAGACAAGGCATGCATGTAGGAGGGATATCACAGACAGTTCTATAATAGAACCATCCGTGATACGTTGACATCATAGATGGTTATTTAATATAATCATCTGTGATCAACTCCCAATAAAACCGATGAAATTGATCGGACCAAACCCATCTCAAAATACCCTGCACAAAACTCTCCCTAATCTTAGCCCGCGACATCACCCTCAATGGCCGCAACATCCCCCTGACAACATCCCCTAGCCGGCCTCCCTCTTGCAGGCCCTCCCCTTCACTAGCCTCCCCCTCGCCGGCCTCCTCCCCTCACCTGTTCGTGCCTGTTAGTTAATTTCGCATAGGAGCTGATATGAGGAATTTGATATATAGGCTAGTATTTAGCATTTGAGAATTGGGGTGTAGAGACAATTTGTGACAATATATATTCGTTGTTGGTTTAGCAATGTAGTATGTGCAATGTGTAGATGAATGTGCTTATATGGTAGGTGAACATGCTTATTGGTAGATGAATGTACTTATAATTACCTCAGTTCATCAGAGAAAATGTGCTTATTGGGAAATAGAGGAACACTATGCCCATAATTATATAGAAGGCTCGATATATATATATATATATATATATATATATATATATATATATATATATATATATATATATATATATATATATATATATATATATATATATATATAGATTGAGTATTTAAATGAGATAACCAAATTAGTAGAATCATTTAAACATTTGACTCACGGTCATTCTAGCAAACTATTGTTGTTTCATTACAAACATAGTGTATAAACTATGAATTTGGTATTATGGTCTCATGGCCCTAAAATCTAGATAACAGATTGTATACTTAGCAATTTAGCATCATTTTTATTGAGCATGAATTAAATAATCAAAATTATATTTAATAAATCACAAGACTTTGTACATGATTACAGCAATCAATTAACTGAATCATCCACTTATCTGATTGCAGCATGATACATAGAATAATTTATCTTAATTTGTTGTTTGAATCATTCTCATTGATTGTTACCTTTTGAATGCTTAATGATATAATTAGGGCCTATAGAAGTTGAATTAGACAATTTTAGTAGTAATCTTAGTCTTGAACTGGATGGTATTAATTTGATGCTTCGTTGACTATGAGATTGATGTTTATATGATTATCACAGCATATCACTATCTATGAGCTTGATTATTATAATATAATATATAGTTTCATGTTCATATAATTATCACTGAATATCTTGACTAGCATGTGAGTATAGTCCTATTATGTAGTCTCTGTTTCATGTGAATAAACAAAAGTTGGTACTTAATGCTTTATGGTGCATAATTTACAAATGTAAGAGTTCAAGGCTTAATTTGTTTAGATAATTGTCCAATTTGACTAGTGAGTAATTGACCTTAGTAATGGAGGTAAGAGATTAATCTCTAACAGCCCTGCACCTTGTAGTGAAGAGACTGAAGGTCTAATCTTAGTAGTCTGACACATGAGAGCACTCTGTCATTCTAAATACATGCTAAATTATGCACCATAAAGCATTCCACTCCATTAGATGTTACAACCACTACCTAATTGGTCCTTAAAGGTCAAGACCACTCCATTAGAGTATGGATTCGAGGAACTCACTCTCGGGCATTCTAAGCCCATTGACGGTGTAGCGATCGCAGCAGACGATCTCGTCGTTGCGCGGCACCGGGGCTCCATCGCCATCGGGGGCGCGCCAGGTGCCCGCGTCGAGATAGCCGAAGTCCTCAAGGATCTGCAGCCTCTCCTTGCTGATCTTGCTCGGACCGAACTTCACCATGAAGAAGGTTGAAGAAGAAGGCACAGGGATGGAAGAGTTTAGGGCTCGGAAGATTTTGAGGTCTGATTGCAAGACAGAAGTGAAGAAGTTCTCAATACTGTCCCCGCCGATATATATATAGGCGGAGAAGTCGAACGGACAAAAAACCGCTCCCGCCTATTCGTGAACCGACGCGCGACGGCGCAGTTTTCAAAACTGTCCAATAAAGGCACGGTTCTCGAAAACTATCAGAACTGCTCCTGCAAGGCTTCGCGGAGAAGGAACCGTCGCGACCTTTCACTTCTTTTCCTGAGCCTCGCTTTGGTCGGGTCTAGAGCCAGATGCTCGGTCCTCGCCAGAGCATGCTCGCCCGCAAGCAAGAGTTGCTCGGATGCTGCAGTAGTGTTCCGCTGCAAGGTTCCAATATCTCCTGTGAGTCTAAAGGTTCAAGGGGAAGGCTCCACCAAGTGAATCTCCACTTGAGCCTTGGGGGCTAGCTGTCGGGGATTGGATAATTTCCATAAAGACCATCATACCCCGGCAGTCAATCTTCGGCCGACCATACTTGCCCTTGGACAGTGTCCCCAAGAAAAATCCTCGGACATACCAGCTGATGGGTCTGCCCCGACCACGACCAAGCTCGTCCCCGAGCATGCGTCCTAGTTTCCCGAGCGTAGTTGCTCGGAGGAGTGCGGCGGTCGGCCAGAACCGAAGGAAGATCCCGGACATGATCGGCAGGTCGTGCGTGACCCATGAAGATGACGTGGCATTAATCACGCGGTGGCTCAAAGGACCGTACGGCCACGATCTGAGCCATTACTCCCACGTCGCGGCATGGCAAAAAGCAAGGAAGTCGATTCACGCCACGCCCCGCATGAGTGGCGCGTCATTCGGTCATAACTGCTGTAAGACTAAGGTCATCTATAAATACCCTGCTGTAAGAAGCATTTAGGCCAGGGGTTCGGAGGCTGTAAGAAACACGCAAGAGCGTCTGTAAGAAGAGGAGAAAAGAGAGAAAGACTCGCGCCAAGCGCCCTGTAAATACTCAAGCAGTAGTAAAGCCACTGGACGTAGGGTTGTTATCTCCTTCGTGAGAGGCCCGAACCAAGATAAAAAAATCTCTTGCCCATTGTCCCCTTTTGAGCTTTCGACCATCCATCCTCTCAGCGCGGCATTCCTCGGACGCCAAACCCTTCGCAGGAAAGGGGCCCTGGTTGATCCCTCATTCAACAAGTAAGCTCGGCAAAGGATACGTTCCCCAAACGTCGACAACATGTAATCTGTAATTTGCTTGTGATATATCTCTGTAATCTATTTATTTTAGAGGGTATGGCTAGCATTTCTTAAGGCTAGTCAATAAACAGAAAATATTTTATTAATACAAAATACATATTAGAGACGGTTCCAAACTGGAACTGATGTTAGCATATCACAAATGGTTTCAAATGAGGAACCTCATGTGATGTTAGAATATATCATAAATCATAGACGGTTTGAAAACTGTCTATGATGTGGCGTTATATCACTAACACATACTTACAGACGGTTCAAAAAACCGTCTGTGATGTTACAATGTGTAGTAGTGCTTAGTACTAATAATAAGAGTAAATTTCATAAAACTACATGTTTCTTGTATATACTATCAGAAAACTATAGATTTTAGTTTCTATTTCAAAAAATTACAGATTTTAAAAGAACTTGTTTTACAAAACTACATGTTTTTTGTACAAACTATTAAAAAACTACAGATTTTAGCTTTTATTTCATAAAACTATAGATTTTAAGAGAACTTGTATCATAAAACTACATGTTTTAGAAGAATTTGTTTTATAAAACTAAATATTCCAGAAGAACTTGTTTCACGAAACTACAGGTTTTAGAATTGGCCATTTCTTATAACATGTGTCACAGTATGGGCCCATATGACGGTCTCAACGCTCTCATTTCCCTTTCACTCATGCGTGAAGCTGTCATATGGGCTCAGACTGTCAAACCCGTTACACGAAACGATTAATTATAAAATATGTAGTTTTGTGATATAAGTTCTCCTAAAATCTGTAGTTTTATGAAATAGAAACTAAAATCTGTAGTTTTCTGATAATTTATATATGAAACCTGTAGTTTTGTGAAATAAGTTCTTCTAAAATTTATAGTTTTGTGAAATAGAAACTAAAATCTGTAGTTTTCTGATAATTTGTAAAAAAAAACCTGTAGCTTTGTGAAATTTACCCTAATAATAAAGCATTTGTTGTTTGTTTTTTTTATAAAAAGAGAGTGGAGAATGTATTAGCCATTAATTACAATGTACAAGATGCCAATACAACTGAGTACTAGCTAGTTAGAGGTTAGCTCATGTCATCATCATTGCAAGAAGGTATCATACAACACCAGGTCACTCGGGGGCCATGAAATCATACTGAACGGCGCCACCCATGCATACAGGCAGGCACGAGACTTCACGTGAACGGTCGAAGTAGAAGGCGTTAATGTGCTTGGAAGCTGGCATGATGGATTGATGGGTTAGGTGCTGCACTGCAGCTAGCTAGCGTAGCCGCATCGATCGATCGAAACAGATGGGCGTATATATACAATGCACCAGTCCAGAATGCAGCAACAAATCGATCCCTATCAGAGCCCGTCCGTCCAATTCCAAATCAGAAACGCACAGGTCCAACACATTGCATACAGCCGAGCAAGATCGATTAGATCTTGATCTTGATCGATTAGCAGAGCAATGGCCAAAACAATGGATCGATGGGAAAAGGCAAAGTGCGCGACTAACAAACTAGTCTGCCGTCGAGGGAACAGAGCAGAGGGCGGCCGAAGGAGGAGGATGGGCCACCCAAAACCAAAAGGTTCACGGAATCGGTGCAGTGAATTAAATATGAGCACGACGATTTATGTGTACGTACGCGAGGATCTGTGTCCGAAAAACGTACGGGTCAAAATCCTCGGAGCTTCTTTTATCCCAGCAAGTGATGGGCTAATTTTGCAGGCAATATATCAATCCTACTGAACCAAAGGAAGGGGGAAAAATGAGCCAAAGGGGGGAGAAAACTGCATGCTCGTCATGGTTTACGACTTAATTACGAGAGGACCTGCGTTGTTAATTACTGGTACATCAGGCATGCAGTGACCCACTAGTACTGGTATATATATGGACGGAGCCACGGAAAGTGTATCCTGGAACATTGGCGTGTCAGTAACACAGTACTCTCTCCTTCCAGCTTATATTGAGTATTTGTTTAATGGTACTGTAAATAAGTATAGTATGTATTTCATGTTTTAATGCAAATTAGTGTTATGTTTTCTTTACACCTCCAATAAATATTCAGTTTTACTTAATATTCACTCCATAGATGCATTGAATAAGTGATAAGAAATAATAACTAAGGATAGTCTAGTCATTTTTTAAATATCTTCTTATTCTATATACCAAGTAAAAAATGCCTCATATGAACTCGACAGACTACCGATTAGCAGTAGGACTGTAGGAGCGACTTGTTCGCCAGGAGATCTCGTTCCAAAGCTACAACAACTAATAAGTAAAATGCTTGTAGCAAAAGACGATGAGATGGCCGAGTTGGTCTAAGGCGCCAGATTAAGGTTCTGGTCCGAAAGGGCGTGGGTTCAAATCCCACTCTCATCAAATATCGATTTTTAATTCTATTGATTTTTTTTTTTACATTGCAAACGCAAGGATTCTCGAAGTCGCGTTCTATAACGTTCATGAAAACTTAATTAACAACGAAAAAGGAAATCAACACAGCTGGCTTCAAGTTTTTTGTTAAAGAAACGGCAGGAGCTCTGCCATGTGTTAAAGGTGGAAGAAATCTATTACAGCAGTAAAAACAACACAGTCTAATACAGCACAGAAAAAAAAGAGAGGCGTATAGAGATGGATACAAAAGAAGGTCCATTAGCACAAACCGGAAAGCTTAGCTTCAAGTTCCCTTTGCGGTTTGCGCACCAAGACGTACGTGCGCGGTAGCGTTCTTGTCTGCAAAGCAGGAGGGAGCCGAACACACCCACGCGAGTAAAGTTGGAGGAGCCCATTACGAGCCTTTTACTGGAGTACCAGCTCGATCTGGTGACGTTGCGGTAGAAAAGATCCGACAAGCCTCTGAACTCTGATGCAAACCGAAGCATTCTCGACGCTTGACATAGGTGGCCAAGAGCACTGAACCAGAAATGGAGCAGATATTCCAAGGGAAACCTAACATGCGCATAACAAAAAAAAATAAAAAATCGATGGACCATGTGCTTTGTAGCGTCTACAGTATCCCTTTTGTAATAAAGACGCGTGTATATGTTGGGGAAGAGAGAGCAAGACTATAACGGTGTTCGTGATCAGAGGTCAAGGGTGGTGACGAAACCACTGGATCAGTCCTGGCTACGAGTGCGTACCAAAATCTATCTGAAAAATCTGGATCACATGGCCACGACCTCAAGTGGACCGGCGGGTTTGTGTTCGTCCAGACAAGAAATAACAGAAATACGACAGCTTTGCCGTCTGAAATAAGCGAAACAAGGGGAGGGAGCTGAGGCGATGCTGCGGCTGCGAGTCGCGTTCGGCAGCGGCTCCAGACTTGGAACGTAGTAGATAGTGGATACGGCAACGCCGCACCTCCCCGTCCGAGCGATCCCGTCGGTGCCAATTTTAGCATCGGCATACAGTAGAGAGGCTTCTATACGCCACTAGTTGAAAGTTTTATAAATATTAAGAGATATACTACACAACGATATGTCGTTGTAACGGTATAGCAACAATTTTTATAAAATTGTGGAGAGTTATATGAAAAATATTTGAAAAGTTTTAGGATTCAATAAGTTTATCGTGTTTCTAGAAGCTTCAAACCAAAAGGTTTCAGTGAATTTTAGATTTCTGGTAAATCAAGATACAACAAATTTCAACTAAGGAGTTTCATCCGGTTAAATCATCACTTTTCTAGCAACTTTTATCACAATTTTTTTTAGCAAAAGGTCACTGGAGCTCCTGGGACTGTAGTAGCGTGCCTCCCATGCTCCTTGTGTGCGGCAGCGTGTGCTGCTACCCTCACCAGCTCGCGCCCTCACGCTCCTTTCGCGCTCCCCGGTGCGGCATGGGACATATGTCATCTGTCGCGCCTTACGTGATGGGGAGGAAGCTAAATCTGCAAATGCGTTCATGGGCTAAATTTGTAAAAAAAAAAAAGATGATGGGGCTAGAAAATGACGACTTCTCACCCAATTTCAATAGGTTTTACCAAGTTTCAACCAAAACATAGTTTCAATAAGTTTCAATAGGTTTCATCAAGTTTCAACAAAAGTTTCAAATTTCATCATGTTTCAATAGGTTTCACCAAGTTTTAATAAAAAGTTTTAGGAAATTTCACCAAATTTTGATAAGTTTTAATGAGTTCAACAAGTTTCGACAAGCTCACCGTGGATAAAACATCGACAAAAGAGGTGGTGTTGGTGCCCACCTTGGCCAACATCGGTGGGGACAACGACATGGGATAGGAAGGTGTTTACTGCATTCAAAGGTGTCAGAAGCATGCACGGTGACCCATGACGACGCCGTAGAAGTAGAAGACAACAGCGCCAGATTAGGTGGTAGTAGCGGTTCTATTCTTTTTTTTTTTTTTGAAAAGAAAACAGTCGAGCTGTTTACTATTGAGAAGAAAGAGAGCAGATCACAAAGTTTTAACGGATACACGGTGCAGGATGCTGCACCAAACAAAAGAAAACGGAGAGATTACAAGCGAGAGTCAATTAAAAGAAGAAGAAAAATAACAAGAACAAACAAAGGAGCGACTGCTAATTTGAACGGCTTAATACTTTTGTAAGGTGCTTCGCCCCTGCGAACGACCAGGTTAAAGCTTCATCCTTGACCGATTGTAGGATTTCTTCATGAGTCGCATACGACGCTCGGAAGACTCTATTGTTGCGTTCTTTCCACCAATTCCAACAAGTTAGGATAACTAAGGATTTGACACCTTTCCTAAGAGCCGGTGGACAGTTTAGCCGCAGATTCCATTGCTCAATATTCGTAGGGTGTCTGATCCTGTCGGTCTATCTGGTTGTAGCGACGGAATGTGAACCCATTGCGCTATGGACGACCACAACCGCCGAGCATTGGGGCATTCAACTAGGAGATGGAGAACCGTTTCTAAGCTTCGACAAAGACATTAGAGCGAAATATTGGTTGGGCCATTCTCTAATCTGCAAGCCAGCCGCCCATAGCCGATCCATTGCGCAAGCCGATGAAAACTTACTGCAATGGCGGCGCTAAGCCGACCAGATTGTAGTCACAAAAGATCTGCGGATGCTTGCCGATGAACCGCATTTGGTACGATGATTTTGCCGAATAGGTGCCTTTGGAGGAATGTTTCCATGTGACGACGTCGTGTTCGTCCCTTTCAAGCGCCATCGACCGGATTTTTGTCCGAGACGGACATATTCGTGTATAAGATTTTGGTCTAGGTTGTGACGGATGTCTCGTATCCGATTGTTGTTTAGCAAGGCATCCGCCACCGATCTTGATTTTCTCTGGAATGCTTATGTAGAAGCGGCGCAATTTGGGATGGAGCCCGACCAGTATCCATCTTGCGGTCAAAAGGTCGTGTTATGCCATTTCCAATGTTGACCGTAGTTGCCGCCGTGAAAAGCATTTGATCAAGAGTGTCACATGGCATTTGCAATCCATTCCATGGTCTTCCGGATCAAGTGCTCTTGAGCCAAAGCCAGTATAGCGAGCTGTGAACCTATCGAGGTCTAGAATGCCTAAGCCTCCCATCTGAAGCGGGCGGCAAACAGTTGCCCACCCCACCTTGCAATTTCCTCCATGCATTACTCCATTGCCAGCCCATAGAAATGCCCTCCTCATCTTGTCTATATTTTCAATGAATTTCCGTGGTGCCTTCAGTGCCGTTAGCAGGTAGATTGGTATGGAGGTGAGTACTGACTTGACCAAGATTAGTCGTCCTCCAATAGTGAGGTGGGTCGCCTGCCAAGCCGCAAGACGTCGAGCCACTTTATCCTGGATAGGCTGCAACTACGCACAGCGGAGCCGACGAAGCGTTAGCGGAAGCCCCAGGTATTTCATCGGAAGCTGCGATGTAGCTCCAGTGAAAGGTTGTAAGATATTTTGTAAATGGTCGTCATGACATCGGATCGGCAGTACGGAGCTCTTTGTCATGTTTACTCGCAGCCCAGTAGCTTGCCCGAAATGATGCAGAATTTGTAGAAGTGCCTGTAGTTCCTCCCTGACCGGATTAAGAAAAATGACGGCGTCATCTGCATATAGAGAAAGCCTGAGCGGGTTGGCACATCCTCTGAGCGGCGATAGGACTCCAGCATCCGTTGCTTTTTTCAGGATGTGGTGCAGCGGATCAATGGCTAAGATGAATAGGTACGGCGACAGGGGATCTCCTTGCCGCAATCCACGCTGGTGCTTGATTTGAGCTCCGGGCACCCCGTTCAGAAGGATCGATGAGGAAGCCGTCGCAAAACAGGTGGATAGCCATTGGCGCCACCGAGGTCCAAAACCTCGATGAGGAAGCGGTTCTATTCTTTGCTAGCTCGATGGAACATGCCGCCGAAAGGCGAGTTTATGATGAGCCACAGTGGTGAGGATGATCGTGAGCTAGAGTCCCTAGCTTGTTGGCAGCTGCTCTTGCTGCTGTGTGCCACTGCAACCCATTGTGCCAGACAACTAGAGTTTTTCAGAAATTGCATAAACGTTTTAAACCCAAAACCAGTGGATTCAGCCATCTCAATCACCAGGACTATGTGTCACTACCTCACGGCATTTGATGGCAAATCAGACACCATTGGGACCACGCGCTTTTCCGCATGAGTTGCTACCTCAGCTAGCTCGTGGCAAATGCGAATTTGGCTCAATCGTGAGATCCGCCGGTGACAATGGTGAATCATCCGATGGAGAAGGTCGAATCAGCCGAAGGAGAAAGGGGGAATGAGAAATGGGAAGGGATAATGAGTCAATGAGATCTAGAGTGTTCGGTTTAAGATTTTGAGTTACCTCTGTGTCACGTGCTATAGAACACGGCTAGTACTTTATGATTTGTGGGGAGATAGATGAAACGATGACGATCTGTATCATCGGTTTGCTATCTAATGGTACACCGTTGATTAGTTTTTTAAAAAATATTAAAGTATAAATGGAGGATAGATAATAATTATTTATCATTTCGTTTGTTTCAAAGTTTGTACACATATGTATTGGGCCGGTGATGCATACTCAAAATTGGTGTCTCAGGATTGGGCTGGGAAGCATTCAATCCTAGCGTAGATGGAGTTTCTTCGGATATCTGGGCTTGCTGAGATGGACATGGACCGTGGACAGATTTGCAGGCTAGGGGACGAGATTCGCTGGTGTTCAGCCCATACTGTGGCCTAAGAGTTCGATCCGTGCACGACCCGGGCTTCCGGGCTTGGCCTGTTTGGGTGATGCCAGTGTCGAGCATGGATAAGCCTGGTGACGTGGTGATCCCGTCGGAGCCAGCCAACTCAGATGGTCACGATTTCATGTGGGCCTCGGGCTTCTTCATTTTAGGCCGAATTAGCTCATGGAAACCGCCGTCAGCATGATTGAAACTGAAATCGTTTTGGACTACTTTTCCCAAAATCTTGCCCTGATAATTCGGGCCGGTCTAATTGACTTGTTGCTATTAGGCCATTCCCAGTTGGTTTCATTCTCATTAAATACTGTGACACATCAGCAAAATTGATGATTTGGTGTCGGCGTATTTCGCCGGACAGAACCCCGTCAACGGACAGGATTGACTACTCCTAAGATGGAGGATAGAGTTCGGTAGATGGCGTCTTCGCAGTTGGAAACCCTAAAGACTCTCACGCGAGGGATTCCGGGGATTAACAGATCAAAGAACACAGCAATGTACCCAGGTTCGGGCCCCCAGGCTGGGTAATAGCCCTACGTCCTGTTAGATCTTCGTTGATGAAGTGTAAAGGCGGTTACAATGGTTCTTTCGGTTTGTTCTACTCTTTTTCCGTTAAGTCTTTCTGCCTTGGGTCCGGACCGGATCGGGGATCTCGGGGTCCCCCTTCCCCATGCACCAGAGCTCCCTTATATAGAGTGGGTTGGCTCGGGCAGGTGGGAAGATGACATCATACTGACCTACGACTCATTAATTACACCCATCACTGTGATCTTATCATACCGACCCACGACTCATTTATTACACCCATTGCTGTAGTCTTATCCTTCAAGCTTCATTTAATGCCGCTATTTGGCTTCGCCTGGTCCGCCCGGAATGTGATGTTCCTGCGACGGGTTTGGTGTGAGGTGTCAGAGGGATGGGCCGTCGTCATGTCGATAGTAGAATTACACGCAATCAATGGCCCTGAAACAGCGTGTCAGGCTCTGACATAGCGTGCTAGGGGAAGGAGACTTCGAGGCGAAGTCTTCTCCTCATTCTTTTGGTTGTTTTCGTGGCCTGACGAGTGGGGCCCGCTTGCCCGCCCGCTCGCCAGGCCGCCACGGCCGCTACTTGGGCCTACTGATCCTGCGGCGGAGAGGGTACCCCGGCGTAAAGTACGCCGACACTTGGCAATCTAATTAAAAGGAGAGAGAGAGAAAAAGAGTTTCATGGAGATGAAACCCATTGGTCACTGTTTCCAACGTGAATGAAACGATCTGAAACTTGCACTGGGGGAAAATCGTTTCATTTTCACTCGTTTGGGGATCTACTGCGTTGGTCTCTCCTTCTCCCCGCGCTCGGCCCCAATCTCCCGGCATTCCCCATTCAATGCGCCTCCTTTTCTCGTCCTTGACCCTTTCCATCCCAAAGGCAAAGCAGAGTTTAAGTTTAAGCGGCGGCATACGAGGCAGAGGTAGAGGCGGATCTGAGAAAATTGGTCATCGGGGTCATCGACGACATGCGGCCTACGGGTTGCTTACTTTTGGATAACTGGTTAGACTGGATGAGCACTGGACTGGGGTCCAGACTAATCTGCCACCGGGGTCGTCAACAGTGTTTAGCAGGGAGTATAAAAGGCTAATATGGGAGCGTCGGGGTCACCGGACCCCCGCCCCTCTACTGCACATCCGCCCCTAGGTAGAGGCAAGCGAGCGGCGACAGCTGGGTCAAGCGAGCGGCGGCGGCTGAGGCTGGGTTAAGCGTGTTTATTTGCCAACGTGAAATTTCAATTTTATTAGATGGCCACATATGGTAGATCGTTCATCAATCTCATAGTTCTAGTATCTAGTACTTGATTTAGAAACAAATACAAATGGCTACATAATCTCATAGAGCACTATATCACAACACCATTCAAGCAGTAAATGCTATTAATTGCCCATGAAATTGTGCACTGGGAGTCCTTATTTCATTTATCAGTCCACATCTCTTTAGATGATATGGCATTCTTGAAAACCGCAGAATAAAACTTAGCACTGAGAATGACCTTAGTAAGCTTTTGAGCCGACATGGAATACTATAGTTTGGGACTGGAACGGCCCGGCCCACCAGCCACCTCATACGTCAGCGGGAGTATGGTACACCTTTTTTTCCGAAGTAGAAGGGAAGATGCACACCGACTCGCACCGTACACATACATGTATATGTGGACAGGACGTATGTTTCCCTACTGAATATACACATACGTGTACCCTAACTAAATAAGGCACACCGCATCGATCTATAGATCGAACACGGTTGGGTAGAAAGGAACGCCCTCGCTTACACCTATCAAACACTAGCAGCGGTCGTGCGACATTTCGATAGCATACCCACCTTGGCTGTCGTCCTATAAACCATGGAGTCACGGTGGTGTACCCAGCATCGGCATTAAAGCATGCTCTTAACCAATGGCATGGCACGTCACAGGCGCGCGGGCCAAACGGCAGCGACCACACACCACTCGGCTCGCACGGCGCGCAAGAGTACAAGAGAGAGATACCATTAGGCACACCGAGAGCCGAGAGGGAGAGCGAGGGCGCGGGGTTTCCGATCGTTAGCGGGTCGTTATTGACCGATCCAGCCCAACCCAACCAGCAGGGGGCACCTGCCGGCGGGGCCGGGAGTCAGTGGTCCGCACCGCGCGTCGTGCAACACTGCTACCCAGTGCGCTTGTCTCTTCGTTTGGTCGTATGGCTTCGCCATGGACACGCGGCCGCCTCAGCATCGTCTCTTTTGGTTGCATCCAACCATCTATCCATTCCCCACACCACCCGCGGCGCCCACCGAGGTCGGATTGGACGCCCCACCGGTCGCGCGCGCGCGCGGCCATGCGAAGCTTTTTGCAGCCGCATCGCATCGTGCGCGTGTCCCCGGCCACATAACAACAGCAGCACTGGCTCTGAGTAGGGGCCCCAAATGTTGGGAGTTAAATGGTTCGTAATCTCAGGTTGGGCCTTTATCGTTTGGCGTCCGACGGGTCGTAGGCGGCATCAATGCGTGGCGGGGTACGCGCGGGACGAGACGAAGCAGAGGAGGCAGGCGTGGTCAGCCCCGCACCGCACATGGGGAGGCTGGGCTGCTCGCCTCCATTGCCGCTTTTATCCTTCAATCGCCTGCTCTGCTCTCCCGCCAATAAGAACACAACAAGGCCATATGGTGCTATTTGTTAACTCTTATATCCTGTTCGTTTCAGCATCCCTTTAAAAAAACAGATTGTTTATTAAACAAGAGAATTCTGAATAGTTTCTTTTATAATTAGAAGCTGCTCTTTATATAGAATCAGAATCAAATTTGATTCTTACTGATTCTCGCCGATCTGGAATATAGAAATCGCAGCCAGCTTGGCACAATTCTCACATAATCAGAATCAGATTTCTATAATTTAGAAGTTGAAACAAATTGGATTAAATAAACAGAAGTAGTGGTTGCATACATCTTATTCATGTTGTATAAAATTTAAAATAAACGAAGTAATAAATAATTATTATCTACTTTTTATTTATACTTTAATAAATAATGGTGCTCTTTTTAACTCCTAATGAAATGAAATGAAATGAGGAAACGTCAGAGGATATTATCAGTTCTGCTACGTACTGGTGCTGTGGGCTTTATGATGACTACGAGATTCCATTCCAATGTGGAGTTTGGCTGGAGTACTAACGCAACCAATCCCATCAATCGGGACGAATCATGGGTAGCGAGGTCGGGATTTGTCTAATCCCATCAATCGGGACGAATCATGGGTAGCGAGGTCGGGATTTGTCTAATCTTCTTTTCAAACGACATGTGGAGAGCCGTGGCCCGTGGGCGTTGATCATTATCATTTGGTTTTGTTCATGTAAAGAAATATCACGAAAGTGCAGAGCTTTTCTTGAAAGAAAAGAGAGTGAACGAAAGCTGAGATTTCGGTGAATAGCAGTCATCTCATCGCACCAGTAACCAACTGAAAGTTTCACTAGTAGCTTGCAACAACCCAAAAGTTACACCTCTAGAACTACTGCTGTACTGTAGCAGTACGGTAGGAATAATTGAAGTGCACAGTCATGTCTGCTCGTCGCTTTCATGTGCTCTCCCGGTCAAATTAAGTGACATCTCCAGCAGTGGATTCATGTGAGCCGTGATGAAAATTGTCCCGGTCAAATTAAGTGGCATCTCCAGCACTCCAGCAGTGGATTCATGTGAGCCGTGATGAAAATTCCAAACCAACTACGTCATGGTCGACGTCATTTCAAATCAACCAGGATAATCACGGGACAGACTCCGTGGTACCACGAATGGAGCACGACACAGCATTCTTTCCGGTAATAATCCACTTCCCGCTTGTGTCTGTCTTGACCACACCAATCTTCCAAGTGAGCAGTGAGCTTGTGTGCAAATGGCATTTCACATGTTCCCTTGCTTAAGCTTGTAAGCAATGCCAACTTACATCTGAGTTTCGCTGTGACCCTCATCACCTTTCAAATTAATCGCGCACATTCAATTCGCGTGTGGTGCAAATACGAGCTAGCTAGCACGCAGGACATCTGCCTTGTGTGATTCAGTTTGTTTTGTATTTGTTATTTGATATGCTTGTAGTGCTCTAGAACAGCATTCATACTTAGCAGGGGACAATCTTCTAATAGGCCGGTGGTGGAGCTATAGATATATATTTACTAAGATTTAAATTTTGGTGCCTATCTTAGAATTCTTGTGAGGTTGTGAATTTATCCCTAGCCTCTATCTTCTAAATATGTGCTTAAGCAGCGCACTCATGTGTGACGTGTATTTATGAGGTGTGGTGTATATGTGTGGATATCTTCCGAAAGAAAACAGTATACATACATAGTATATTTTGTTTCTTCATCTGTTCAAGCATACCGTCTGCCAACTAACAATGGATAATACTTTAGCTAGCTAATAAGAACCAACACTTGAAAAAACAGGCCTGAAATTTGGTAGTAGAGAGGATAAGAAGAGCGTAGAGTTGTGACGAGTACTCATACCATGGGTACCCCTAGCGGTCCGGGAACACGAATGGGCTGCCCCGGGTCCAGTTCTGGCCGAAGGCCTCGCTGGGCCACGAAGGACACTCGTCCCCGACCTAACCGGGGGGCGGTCCGACCCCCGCAATAGGTCGGACGCCCCACAAGCTCCGACCAAGCTAAGACGATCTTCGCCAAGAGTCGGGTGCCTGACCATCACCGGTCGATGGCCACCTGCCCCACGGATACGACGGCTTAGAATGACCGTGCGAAGGGCAGGTGGCTCCTTCCCGAGATGGCAAGGAGGCTGCCGAAGTCAAGCAACAGTCTCATCGTCTAGTCATGCATAGTAGGAGGATACGCTCCCTCCCGAGGCAACACCAGAGCCAAGAGCTACGGCGTCAGCACCTGGCAAACGCGCAGAGGGTAGGTGCGCCACTTCCCGGCAAAACAGAAACATGTGCTACTCGATGTATCTACCGACCCGGCATGGGGTGAGCAGACACCGGTCAAGACTGAAGATCAGGACTCCTAGGCGTAGGACACCCCATCCTTTCTTTTCCAAATTCCCATGTAACCTGCTCCCTCTGCCTATATAAAGGGAGGTAGGACCCTCAGGGAAGGGGACGGTTTTTTACGAGCGAACAGTTCTTACTTCTCTCACTCGTATGAGGCGCTCAAGGCCAGTCCTTAGCCCTCACTTGTAACACCGTGCAGTCATTTGCATCCAAAGCAATACAGATCCACCACACGAACTGGAGTAGGGACATTCGGCCCGAACCAGTATATTTCTTGGGCTCCCTGAGTCAGACCATTCAAGGAGAGGGAACACGCGACCCCTTGACTAAAAATTCATTTTCGGTATTCGAAACACCGACAAGTTGGCAGTGAGAGATCCGTGAGGGAGAGAGTAGTAGAGAGGATAAGAAGAGCATAGAGTTGGCAGTGAGAGATCCGTGAGGGAGGTAGTAGCGGAGAGGGGAAGAAAGACATAGAGTTAGATGCATGTGTGTGCAGGAGTGAAGCTAGACCTTGGGCTACTCGAGTTATGGTCAGAGGTCTAGGATGAAAAGTCCACAAAAAATCTCTTGAAAAATCATTAAAATCATAATCGGTCTACGAATAGCTGTCCTATCCTGAGATTTAGGCCTATGCTGGCTCCGCTCCTGCGTGAGAGAGAGAGAGAGAAGGGAGGGGGGGGGGGCGTTTAGAATGCGTGCTTTATGTCTGACCTGAAGTACATATAGATAAGATCAAGTGGAGCGTATGAAGCGACGCGTCGGACGCGTATGGACGTTAGCAAATCCGAAAGCTTATAGCACATCGATGCTTCTCATTTTCTTTTTAACGGATGCTTCTCAATTTTGCGTACACGCGACTGAATTACATCACACACAAACAACGCATCTGCGTAGACCCGGCGTTGCCCACAAGCAGTGGCCGGGCAGTGTGGTGGCATAGGCAGAGCAGTGAGCAGCGGCAGCCCGTGCGTGCACGCGACGGACACTCGTCGCGGCGCCAAAAGTTGCCCTGTCGGGCGACGCCGCAAGGCAAACGCGAGGCGGAGATCGCTGAAAGCTCAGTTTGAGAGCATTGAACATTTGTTCTTCAAATGCACCCTGGCCAGATTTCTGTGGCAGGCGGTTTCAGCGTCTTTTGTCTTCTCAATTCCTAATAACAATGGCAATATGTTTGCCCAATGGTTGCATAGTTTTGGGAAGCCGGCAAAGCTTTTGATTGGTGTTGGATCAGCAGCCCTGTGTTGGTCTCTTTGGAAGACTCGTAATGCGGCCTGTTTTGAAAAGAAATGGCTTGCAGCCTAATGCAAGTGATATTTTTCATGTGCCACTGGATACAAACTTGGTCTATTTTGCGGCAAGGGTAGCCAAGGTGGCGAATAAAATCTTACTCAGATCGCGTGGCTGGGCTAATGCAGTGGGTTTGATCTGCTGATGTGATGCTGTTTGTGTGGCGGCCTAGTGCTCGCTGTTAATGCGGTGTTTTTCTTCCTCTGTTTCTTTTAGTAGCTTGAGCCGTAGGCTCTGCGTTGTATTAGCGGTAAGAACTAGGCATGTGGTGAACTCGGCTTATCCGACCCATGTCGGAGGCCGGAGATGTACAAGTTTCTCTCCTGAATCTAAAAAAGGTCGTCTGTTCGACGGGCGTGCGGCACTGAAGCTGCCCTTAATTGCAGTACTCTACTCTAACTGAGACTGACAGTTATAGAATTGGTTACTGAAGAAAGCTTTGGAGCGAAAGAGACTTATGGTGGGGGGGGATTAACGCACTGATTACTGTAATTAAGTATGCTTGCTTTGGTCCTTGTGATAATGATGAGCCCTTTCAGGATTGTCAAATCGGATAAAGAAAACTTCTTCAGCTTCGTTGGGCACTCTAATTCCCGAAGTCCTCCGATTGCTTTCTGCAATGTTCTGAAAAGCTGTATATTCCTAGTCACCCGCGGATCCGCTTGTACTAAACACAACTAATTCCCTTCCAAACCTCTGAGAATCGCCTCTTTTTGTGAATAAGGAACTTAATTCTTATTCATCAAAGGTAGGAACAAAATCAAGGATCAAGGAGCAGGCAATCTTTGAGGAAATCGAGCACTTGGTTAAGCCATGTCCAACATTGCCTGCTCCCAGAAATCAATCCATTGTTTAAGCTATGGAATTGGAAGCCAAAGCCTCATGGTTGGTTAGAAAGTACAGAGCCTGTTCATCCAGCACACAATATGTTGTGCTGCTCATATGCAATTCTGCTTGATCACAATGGAAACACAGAGAACGGAAGAACTGAGACTAAACAAGCCCGAATGCACAAATCAGAGTAAATGGCGAATTAAATAGAGTAATGCTTCTATACATTACCCGTCAATACAAGTTGTATAAAACTTAAAACAAACGAAGGATTAATCACACACTGTATAGTAATTTATAACCTTGATTTGGTTACCTCCAGGCCAGGGTAGTTGCAGGGCACCCTGAACCAACGATCGATCCGATGGGTGCTTAATTGAAGCAATTGTAAGCTGTAGCAAGCAAAAACGAAAGGATGTTTCGATACTAATTTAGGTTTTTTCACTACAATATCTGAATCATTCATTTCGCAAGATCTCTTTGGGTCCCAGTTAAAGTCGTAGTGGTCGTTGTCGTCAGTGTTGATTGAGCAAAAAGCACAACATGAATTGAATGTACATAAGGCAGAAATAGAATGATTGTGTTCATGTAGGAATCAAATTAATATGTGATAGCGATCAGAGGAGGTGAATGATCAATTACAATTTTTTTTTCTCAAAGCAACCAACCAAAATCTCACTCGATCAAAGAAGAGCGGAAGAAATAATTTTTGAAAAAATCAACACTGAGACGACACTACCGCGCTACAGGGGCAGTAACGCCAGCACTACCGTGAACAGTACCAGTCCTGCCACTAAACAGTGGACCAGCATAGCTTCAAAACTAAAATTTATGTAACTTTTGATCGGCCGATCTAAACCCCATAAAACTTTGTATACACTTTTCTAAGGGTGTTAGGAATCTATTCCAACTTTTAATAACAACAATTAATGCCAAAATTCAGACACTTTCGAGTTTAAAGAAGGATGCACCGAAACCGGGTTAAAAATCCAAACTTTATCCTAAACTTACTCATAGGGTTTTGATGATCAAGATGATCATAGATGACCTCCCACATGTCACAACATATAAGAATATTAAAAAAATCGTCCCTAAAAGCCCAAGAACATAATCTATCGGAAATCCTTCTCTCTCAAGTCAAAAGCCGGTTTCTTGAAAATCTCTTGATAAACAAGTGAGAGCTTGTCTAGACGATTAGGATATTGATCTCCAAAGGATATATTTATCAATCACTCATCCTTAGCAACACAAGATTAAGAGAAGAAACCAAACAAAAAAGGTCAAAAACTCAAGAAGAGTAAAGATCAAAACAAGTGGCAAGACTTGAATACGAATTTTAATTTCATGCTAGATCAAGTAGGTTGATTACAAAGGCTCTCGCCTATAGGTAAAGCTTCCAAGAAGAACTCACACACCCATATAACAAAATTAAAATCTTGTGCAAAGTCTAATCCTTCTCTAGGTGGCTTAGTGGTTTCTACATCCTTATACAGAGAAAGCAGCCCTAACTCTAAAATCTAGACACTCAAGTCGATACTATCAACATTTACATGGCTTACCCGATAACCCAACACACATAACGGGTTTTATACTCATACATCATGCTTCTTAAAGCGGTCTTCTCCATGACGCCCAATTCGCTCTATGAACCCGAATTTACGTCAATTATTGTTTTGGTTTGACCTAAACTACTTAGGCCAGTATCGCGATTTTTGCAATTGAAAATTTCACTTGCTACGTGTAAAACTGGACTTGAACGCTTGATGCACGCAGAGACCATAGAGAGAGAGAGAGGGAGGTGACTCGATAACTCTCCTTTGCAAGGATATGATAACCCACCTAGTCGGGGGCCCTTGATGCAAGTCGTCGGGTGTCAGCAATTGTGAGGGCACGATGAGAACGTCAAGTAAATGTCAGGGGAGCTAGCAAAGGCATAGGCATGTGGCAATGGACAACCCACTGCGGTGACGGCGAGCATATTGTGAAGGTGATGTAGCTTGAGTTGGCGAGTGCCTAACCAGCTAAGTAAACGTCACATCAGAACAAATAGACAACGTGATCCCCTCTTCTATATATGATTTTTTATCAATTGTAAATATATCAGTGAGTTGAAAGAGACAATAGCCGGTTTGTTTGATTGATTAGTGTTAACTTATTTATAGATTTATAAAAATTTAAGAATCAAATGTTGCACAAGTATTTCTCAAATAATGAACTGTTAGTAGTAACATTTGAACCGATGATAATACAACATAAGTTGTTTAACATGTTATCTCAATTTAACCTATTTTTTTAGCACATCCTCTATTTTTATTTTGGCTTCGTCCGTGGTGCCGGCCGTATGGTAGACTCGTCCCTTCAAAAATGTGATGTTGGAACGACTTGCAGGGCACCCTACAAGGTGAGCGTAGAAACTGGCCTAAGCTCTAGGACATGCGGGACACAACTGTGGTGACTTCTGATCGATGCCTAAAAAAACTGATCCTATGTTCTTAATAAGATACTAGCAAGGGTTTACGCGTTACGCTGTGTCATATAAAATTTAGCTGTGCAACGTTGCGTCTCGCGAAATTTGATCCGATGATTATTTATGAAAAAATTGATGTGAGGACGTAAACGCGAATTCATTTTTTCTCCGATTTTTTCTAAAAAAAATGCATTAGCTAGGAGTCATCGGCGAATTTGCGGCATCATGGATCATCTTTGTGTGGTGAGAAACCGCTAGGAGTCATCATCGAATCTGCGAAAATGCATGTTCTTTTTGCGTGATTTCGATTTTTTCGGGTTATTTTCTAAAAAAATGGCAGATTTTTTTCTCGTAATTTCGGTCTTCTTATTTTATCTTTAAAAAATGGGTTGCTAGGAGCCGTCGTCAAATTTGTGGATTACTATGAGCTGTCGGTGAATCAGTGGCCTTTTTTAAAAAAAAACACGGAGGGATATAAACATAATTTCGTTTTTTTGGATCAATTCAGCTAAAAAACCTTTTTTTGGGACTAAAACTTAATTTCGTTTTTTCTAGGGTCTATTCTGTTAAAAACTGACGTGAGGACCTGAACGCAAACCGTGGAAAGACCTAAATGCAATTTTGATTTTTTCGGGTCTATCTTATTAAAAAACCGACAGAAGGAGCTGAACGTAATTTTGAAATCTCTAGAGGGTCTTTTCGTGAGAAAGACGACGTGGCATGACTGTATGGCCGGCAATCTCTCCGGCTATAATATAAGTAATGAATGATTCCTTGCGAAAAAGAAGGCGTTGAACTTATCAAACCATAGCTTGATGGATTAGTTTATCACTGGCAGCACAGCGTTGCATCCCCTCAACTTACATATTTTTCATGATTATCTTAATTTTGCGAATGCCAAAAAAAATGATCAACGACCGCAAAGAAGGCCTGAGCAAACTAAGCGCAGCGTCTCAACCCGAGTGCAAGAATTGTTCTGCAAATGGTACGTGCAATGCAACCCTCTACCATCGCGGAGGATACTGCTGTGCACGTAGGCCCGGGACCCTCGCGTGCAGCCAGCGGCTAGTGTGCCATAGCAAGCAAGCAGCCCGTGCCGCCGTGCGCGTTGAGCATAGAGCACTCGTTGCCGCAGTGCAGGCGAAGGGCCTGATAAAAGTAGATGAAGTATTCAGAGGACTACGCTAAAAAGTTTTAACAAAAAAGTGAAACGGATTGAATCAAACATAGTCTTGTACAATTTAAATTCATAGGTAAATATAGTTTCGTGCAATTTAAATTCGTATATAAATAAAATGAAACAAAACAAAAAAAAACATAAATATAATCAAGGTGCCCAAAGAAAGAAAATAAATATAATTCGGGAGAGTGTGAGCTCCAGCCCAAAGAAACCCCTGTTGGCTGCACCCTGACGAGACGCTACGGAACAAACAGGCATGATCGAGGGGGTGAGATTATAGCTGAAAAGCTCAGTCTGGGGCAATATCTCGGCTGGTCACTACATTTTGCGTGCCAATTTCTGGTCCCACCAGCCCAAACATTCTCCTGCTCATATACCGTCATCATGATATATCACAACGGAAATGCGATTATGCAGAGGATGGTAGAACCTGGGTGTGTACTGCTAGAATGCGCGTTTCAGAGAGCAAGTGATGAACATACATAATTGGTGACATACAACACTGTACGCACAAATAAAATTTACAAACTTGATTTGGTTACATTCCGGTACGGTATTGTGATAGTGGTCGGGGTAGCACATGGATACTACACAACTTGCCTCCTCCATTTCCCACACATCTTCAAGAAATCGAGGCTCACAACGACAAAAACAGGTACCTAGCTGATTGAAATCCCCCAAAGCATCGCAAATTGTAATCATACAGCACCAAATTAACAAGGACTCGATCGGAGCAGTCAACGGAACTGGACGACGGAGCGGTAGTTGGTGTTAGGGCTCCAGTTAGCCGGGATGACCTGCTTGGCCACCAGCGTCTTGCCGGACTCGCTGCGGATGCGGAGCGAGAAGGGCGCCTTGAGCGGGTGGTTGGAGTCCAGCCTCCAGATGGAGCCCCAAGAGTGGCGCATCGGCGTCCAGACGCCGGTCGGGCCGCCGTACGCTGACCCGGACTCCATGAGGTCCACCTGCACTACGTTCCCGTCCCGGTTCGCGTACTCGACGAGCACCGCGAGGTAGAAAGGGTTCGAGCCCCCCTCGACGTGGAAGTTCACGTTCAGGCCCTGGTAGTTGCATGGCACCCTGCACCAACGGTCGATGCATCAGATCAGATCATCTTGTCGTTGCCCATGCATGATGACAGGTAAACAAAGTAGGAGCAAGTAACAACCAAAAACGAGAATAAATACTTCAGGTCAGGTCGTTTTACGTTCTCTGAATCATTTACTGCGAATCTCTTTGGGTCCCAGTTCATGAACTGGTCGTTGTCGTTAGAGTTTTTCGGGCAAGAAAGAAGTAATGCAAAATGGGCTCCACAACACAAGTAATCATGTATATATATAGACAAGATTATTCTATTCAGGTTCGGCAAGTAGTCTATCAAAATTGTTAATTACCGACCTCCTGAACTGGATGTCGATGATGCCGGCGTGGCGGAGCTTGTCGTTGAGGCCGGCCTTCGCCATGGCGCCGAACGCCGTGCCGCTGAGGTCAAAGTGGTACTTGGCGACGGGATAGTAGTTCATGTCGGTGATGATGACCGTCTCCGGCTTGCCGGAGCAGGCAGAGTTGTTTAAGCATCGTATCTGAAAAACCAAGCACAAGGTGAACAATTGTGTACTACTCCTACATGTTGTACACGAATTTCATGGCAGGGCGTTCACTAACAGTGACATCGGAAACAGAGCTACTGTTAGCATCGACTAATCAATAATTAACTAACCATTGTCGGCGACATGGTGAAACTAATTTGCGTACCTGGTAGCAGGAGCCGCAGCCCTTGCCGTCTTCGAACAGGGGCTGGTTGCCGCAGGACGTCATGGACATGAACGGGTACTGGTTCACATTCTTGAACCCGCAAGCACCTCCTGCAGATCGATCAACGCCACGGCATTAGCTCGATTAACAGATGGCCAAAAGAGCCTTACTGCATTGCATGCACACGCGGTGCATCGATCGGCAAGGCACGTACCGTTGTCGTCGGGGCCGGCGCCGGTGGGCGAGCCGTACCAAGTCGCCTTGGCAGGCAGCCAGGCGGAGCTGTAGGAGGTACCCGCGGAGACATACGTGACAAGGAGGGAGAAGAGTGCAACAGGTGCGACGAGTTTGTACGACATGGCGGCCATCTTAGCTAGCTAGTGCTACTGTGCTACAACTAGCTAAACTTCAAATTCAACTGTGAGTTGTAGGCTATGTACGGTAGTAGTACTTGTCTGGTTTGGCTTTTGATGGTTTGAGTGGACGGCATTGCCGGGGTATTTATAGGCAGGCAAATAGATTGGCAATGGAATGGGATCGCCAATTCGGCATCAACGGCCGTTGCCCCCGACGTGCCTAGGTCACATCGCTACGGAGCGAATCATGGAGATACGGAGGCTTCGGTTCACGAGCGTACCATTACAAAATCTAAGGATGAAAAATACGCTCAGCACAGTTTTGATTCAAGCCTATTATTCTTTTTATAGAACTGTATCTAATCTAAATTAAAATGAGTGAGATCCTAGCCTGAATCTTGATTTGAGATTTTATTTAGACCAACTATTTGTTTGATAAGTTGATAATTTACGGTGTAATATTTAAGTAATAAAACTAAGTCTATAATTACATATCTCACTTACAAGAAAAATAGGTTGAAAGTTAGAACTTAAACTATACTGCTGAAGTATGTAAAACCAAAAAAATCATTTGTGCTAAAGATAACATCAATTGATTTACTTAGATAGTGGTGAGAGATTTAGTAGAAAAATATAAGATTCAAGCCTAGCCCAATCTGACATATATCTGGTCCAAATAGCTATACATAAAAAAAGAGTCTAATCTATTTGCAGTTCTTGACCGATCTAATCTAAAAGACTGAACTAGTTCAAGCCATTAGCACCCCTAAAAAAATACACCTTAACAGTGTAGTTAGACAGTAGCCACAGTATGTACCTAACAAAGATTAAAAGGCTCTTTTCTTTTTGGGCACTCAACAGTTAGAAACCATACTCTGTTTTAATGGGCTTATAATACATAAAGCCTATAACATAGAACAAAACCCATACTTAACCGGATGGTTACGTTTCTGATCAATTCAGTTAAGATAGTATACAACCTCACACTAGTTGTCCCTGACCAGTGGAATTGGTTGAGACAAGAGGTTATCCTCACACATGTCTCTGTGCGGATAGCTATTTGACAGGCACGCATAAATATCTAGAAGTTATCACTAGAAAAGAACCCTTTGACGAGAAGACACTATTTAGCAGGAAGACACCTATCAGTTACACGACTATTTAGCAGGAAGACACCTATCAGTTACACGACGCCTCTTTAAAGAACAACTATCGCCTCCTTATCCAATATAAATAGGGGGCCTATTCGTACTATCAAGGCATGAGCAATCTGATATAGACATAAATTATGTAATCTATGTACTTCATTAAGTCGTTTGGCTAAAAAAAAAAGCAATCTCCATATTTGTTTCCATCATCTTGTTTCCTAGAAGTCTACAATCATCTTTTTATAAACTCGGTTAAGAGATCCTTGGTCTTAAACAACAACAATGCCTGCTAAAGATTCTTGCAAAGAAAATTCGAGTTCATTTGTTGTTTCAAATATTCACTCGTAACATATCATATCTCAACGGATTGGCTTGGTGTAATGTTTCCAATAATCTCTCCTTTCATATCGAGAAGTACAGCTCGATATCTGACCGTTGGATTAGCTAGGAAACAGGGGATTCTCGGGCACATGCTACACCGGAAACCGTAGGAACAGAACGGCAGTTCGATTACAATACATACACTAATCTCAGGGTCATTGGAAGCAATCATTGTATCCAACCTTTTTAGAGTATGCAACATGTACAATGGTAGAGATAACTACTATCTATATACTCCTTCATATCATTTAAAGATAAAACTAAAGATAGCTTCTATAATAGATGACATCTTAAGATGTCTTTATAAGATTTATAATCTTTTAATTATAATATGAAAATGTATTTATTATAGACAGTAACTCATGCCATGGTGTTTTATATTGTCTATATGATTGTCTCTTCATGAAGAAACAGCTATACTTGACAAGGATTAAAATGTCATACTCTGTTTTGGACCTATAACTTTATAAGAAAAAAGGCCTATTAAAAAGAACAATGCCCACGATCTGTTATTTGGTTACAGCTTCGATCAATTTATTGGTGTGTGTTCTATTGGTTCACACTGATCTACTCTGATCAGTGATTTGACTGCCCTAACTAGATAAAACTAGTCAGGATAGGCAGTTAACTCTGCATAAGAATAGCGTGCAAACAGTTTTTTTACAAGTACAAGTATGATGGAAAGTTATCCTGAAAAACACTTCCCGTGAAGAGACATCTTTTGGTTGAATGACATTTTTCGGCCAGAAAGATATCTTTTGACGCATAAACTGTCACATTTCAGTATGTAGAAATAGGGAGGTCATTTGTACCATTAAGGCATCAATTAATATTTGTAAAAACTTTATAATACTTGTATTCTGTTAAAATGTTTGGTTAATAAGAAGAAATCTTTTGTCCACCTTTCGCAATCTCTGATCATAGAAGCCTGCAACCGTTTTTTAATTCATAAGCTTGATCTAGAGACCCCGAGTCTTTAACATCGATAATACTCTCTCTCCTCTCCTCTCTCTCTTCCATATCACTAAAAATCTTATATAACAAAACATACAAACAATTGGGATATACTATTATACTTGTCCTTAGACTTATCATTGCATCGATACTTCGTGTGACTACTGGAGTACAAAATATACGAGCAACCACGTAGTTGCCGGCTCAAGATCATTTTGGTTATGCAAAAGAATTGTGACCATTATAATATTCTACTGATACATATACGCGCCGGCCGTATGGTTGACTTGTCCCTTCAAAAATGTGATATTGGACTAACGACTTGCAGGGCACCCTGCAAGGTGAGCGTAGAAACCGGCCTAAGCTCTAGGACATGCGGGGCACAACTGTGCTGACTTCTGATCGATGCCTAAAATAACTGATCCATGCTCTTAATAAGATATTCCTTGCAAAAAAGAAGGTATTGAACCTATCAGACCATAGCTTGATGGATTGGTTTATCACTGCCAACACAGCGTTACATCCCCTCAACTTACACATTTTTCATTATTTTCTTTTGCGAATGCCAAAAAAAAAAAAGATCAACCACCTCAAAGCAGGCCTGACAGCCCAGGGTTCAAAAAATTGACAAAAATCACTTATAAAACATGATTTTCGACTATATGGAGCCGGCTGGTGATTTGAAACTGGTCGGTGAATCGGTGTAACTTAAATTTAAATTTAAAAAATTTAAAGAATTTAGAAAATATTATCAAAAAGTGTTAAAAATATTTGAAAATTTTTGTGTGAGGTCCTGAGGCAGTGCTAATGATGCTATAAATTTTTTAGATGATTACCATACCTATGTGTTATTTAAAAATTCTGATAGTGCTATTATCTTTGCATATGCTCTTATGTTTTTTATTTTCTAGTGACAATAAATGAAGTCTAATATTTCTAAAAAAAATTTTGTGATGTCCTGAGGCAATTCTAATGATGCTGTAAATTTTTAGATGATGATTAGACCTGTGTATTTTTTAATTCTGACAGTGCTATTATCTTTGTATATGCTCTTCCATTTTTGATATTCTAGGGGCAATAAATGAAGTCTAATATTTCTTTAAATTTTACTACATGATCTTCAGACACTCTTTATGATGCAATTAAAATTTTAGAGTATGATCAAGCTTGTAAATTTATATAAAAAAATCTGAGAGTGTCTCTGTTCATTTTCATTAACTGTTGTTTTTGATTTTCCAGAAGTAACTAATGAATTCAAAATTTATTTTCATTTCTCTAAGGTGTATTATAGATTAATTGGGATTTATTTAGATTTTATACCATTTTTTCAATTTTTCTTGAATTTGTACCAATTTTTCTTGAGTGTGTCGAAAATTGAATAAAATCGGTCGAAAATCGGTGAGAAAAGTGACGTAGCTTAGTTTAACGTTTTTTGATGAAAAACATCGGTCGTTTTTTTGCTGATTTTGACTGCCAATTTTAAAAAATTTGACTTTAAAACTGTTTAGTTTTTACCAATTTTCAACCGGTCGAAAATCGAAATTTGATACTGTGAACCCTATGGCCGCCTGAGCAAACTAAGCGCAGCGCCTCAACCCGAGTGCAAGAACTGTTCTGCAAATGTTACGTGCAACCCTGTAACATCGCAAAGGATACTGCTGCGCACGTAGGCCCGGCGATGCTCGCGTGCAGACAGCAGCTAGTGTGCCATAGCAAGCAAGCTGCCCGTGCCGCCGTGCGCGGTGAGCATACAGCACTCGTTGCCGCAGAAGCTAAACACTGCACGCAGCGGCAAAGGCTAGATAAAAATATAGGAAGGGCCTAGAGGGTTAAGCTAATTTTTTAAAAAAAATAAAACGGACTGACTTGAACATAGTCTTATATAATCAAAATCCATAGACAAACACGGTTTTATGCAATCCAAATTCATACATAACTAGAAGTGAAATAAAACAAATAAAGAAAATAAATATAACGAAAGTATCTCGGGCAGAGTTGTTGACATCGGCAGCTAGGGCTCGAGCCCAAAGAAGCCTCCTAGTGGTTACGCCCCCAATGAGACGCCACGGAACAAAGGAGGCTTGATCGAGGGGGTGACAAGAGATTATCGCTGAAATGCTCAGTCTGGTGCAATATCTCGGCTGGTCACTCCATCTCGCGTGCCAATTTCTGGTTCCACCTGCCCGTACATTGCCCTGCTCATATGCCGTTAATGATATATCACAACGGAAGTACGTGCGATTATGCAAAGGATGTTGGAACCGGGGTGTGTACTGCTAGAATGCGCATTTCAGAGAGCAAGTGATGAGCATACATAATTGGTGACATACACACACACTGTACGCAAAATAAAATTTACAAACTTGATTTGGTTACATTCCGGTACGGTATTGTGATAGTGGTCGGGGTGCACATGGATACTACACCACTTGCCTCCTCCATTTCCCACATATCTTCAAGAAATCGAGGCCCACAACGACAAAAACAGGTACCCTAGCTGATTGAAGTCCCCCAATCTATCGCAAATTGCAATCACACAGCACCAAATTAACAAGGCCTCGACCGATCGGATCTGGGGCAGTCAACGGAAATCAACTAACTGGACGACGGAGCGGAACTACGGACCGGTAGTTGGTGTTAGGCCTCCAGTTGGCCGGGATGACCTGCTTGGCCACCAGCGTCTTGCCGGACTCGCTGCGGATGCGGAGCGAGAAGGGCGCCTTGAGCGGGTGGTTGGAGTCCAGCCTCCAGATGGAGCCCCAAGAGTGGCGCATCGGCGTCCAGACGCCGGTCGGGCCGCCGTACGCCGACCTGGACTCCATGAGTACTCGACGAGCACCGCGAAGTAGACAGGGTTCGAGCCCTCCTCGACGTGGAAGTTCACGTTCAGGCCCCGGTAGTTGCATGGCACCCTGCACCAACGGTCGATGCGTCAGATCAGATCATCTTGTCGTTGGCCATGCATGATGACAGGTAAACAAAATAGGAGCAAGTAACAGCCAAAAACGAGAATAAATACTTTAGGTCGTTTTACGTTCTCTGAATCATTACTGCGAATCTCTTTGGATCCCAGTTCATGAGCTGGTCGTTGTCGTCAGAGTTTTTCGGGCAAGAAAGAAGTCATGCAAAATGGGCTCCACAACACAAGTAATCCAAAAAAATGTTACCGACCTCCTGAACTGGATGTCGATGATGCCGGCGTGGCGGAGGTTGTCGTTGAGGCCGGGCTTCGCCATGGCGCCGAACGCCGTGCCGCTGAGGTCAAAGTGGTACTTGGCGACGGGGTGGTAGTTCATGTCCGTGATAATGACCCGCTGCGGCTTGCCGGAGCAGGCAGCGTTGTTGACGCATCGTACCTTCAAAAACAAGCATAAAGTCAACAAAACTAGTACTACTCCCTCGAATAAAAAATAAGTAGCATCTAAAATACATGAAGTCAAACTTTTTTACTTTAACTAAATATCTTTATAAATACTAGAGTAATCGTCAAAATGAAAACTACACGTAGCAGTAGCTCATCGGAGTCCCATCGCATTCACGAAATCCAAGGAACAGCATTCATCGGAGTCCCATCGCATTGTAAAGTGGAGCAAGTGTTATCTTTGACAAATCAAATGAAATGATTTGTACAAACAATTTAACATGGTGAAACTAATTTAATTGTGTACTCCAACCGTCTTAAATACTACTCCCTCCGGTAACAATTACATATTGACTATCATACATGTAGATTTGTCTTAAAAATACTTTCATAATGTTATAGCTTTATTATGTTCTACAAATATATTATAATAGAAATTAGTGATCAAAATTATTATTTTTAAACCAAATCGATGTCTGAAACACCGTGTATTTGTGATCAGAGAGAGAAGGTGATGTTTTACAATGCGTGTGGTCAAAGCTTTTAATCCTTGATCACTTATACAGACAAAAAAAGTATATAACTACAACATGTTAGAAACACATAAAAATAACATTGGTACATTTGTCAATAAAAATTGTTCACCGGGAGTAACATCTAATTAATCTGTAGAAGTAGTGATCAAATATATGTATGTATCGGAGACTGTATCATCCGAAAAAACATCTATGTAGAAACATATATAGGGAATATATACCTGGTAGCATGAGCCGCAGCCCTTGCCATCCTTGAACAGGGGCTCGTTGCCGCAGGACGTCATGGACATGAACGGATACTGGTTGACATTCTTGAAGCCGCAAGCACCACCTGCAGATCGTTCAATGCCACGAAATCAGTTACAGAACACAGATGGCCAAATGAGCACGAGAGCATTATACTGCATTGGCATCCTTACGCCGTGCATCGATCGGCACGCGCGTATGCACCACGTACCGTTGTCATCGGGGCCGGCACCGGTGGGCGCGCCGTACCAGGTGGCCTTTGCGGGGAGCCAGCCGACGTTGGTGGCGCTAACGGCGGAGGTGTTGTAGTTGACCGGCTGGGCGCAAGAGCCATACGCGAAAAGCACGGAGAAGAGTGCAATGGCATAGATGGAGAGCGCGGCCATCTTAGTACTAGAAGTCTAGAACCTTCTAAGAGTTGAGTTGTAGACTATCTAAAGTACTTGCTCGTGGTAGTACTCTAATCTGTGTTTTCACGGCCGGATGGCAGCTCATTGCCGGGGCATTTATAGGCAGGCAAGCAGGCAATGAAATGGGTTCGATCGGCAATTCGGCGTCAATGGCCGCTGCACCCGACGTGCCGTGTTAGAGCTTCGTCACATGGCCACGGAGCGAATCATGGAGGAATGGATGCCTCGGTTTACGAGCGTACTTGTATAAAATCACATCTTGGCAGTGATCGCATGTTATGCCATGGACGTACACTCGTACAGTACGTCAAAACCTGCCAATGATTTCTATGCGAAAGTCAAATGTTTCTTGCAAAAAGTCAGACGATTTTTCGCCGTTCGATCAAAACCCTATCCTATCCTGATCCCAACACCCGTCTCTGCTCCCGTATTTCCCTCCTTCCCGTCTGTACTATTCCCATCACGGCTCCTCTCTGACTGCCATGTCAGGACAGAATTGATCACTTTTCTAATCTTATTTTTCTTTTCTTTTCTTTTTTTTTTTTTCTTGCAAAATTAACTTCATTTCGAATGAAATTACAACTCTAGCCTTCTCCCTATTGCAAAAGGCACCTCCCGCGCTCCCCTACCGCGGAAGGGCCTCCCCGTCCTCCTCCACGGCAGCTCCACTCTCACACTCGTATGCCGCAGGAATGCTGGCTCGTCTCACGCTTCAGAGACTTGGTAGGCACTTGCTCCCGCACCACCGGCTACCACGCTCCCTGAGCGTGGCAGCGATGGCTCTCGTGCCGCTCCTTCCGCATTAATGAGGAGGGTTAGATTCGCAAATTCGTTCAAAAGAGAGCTATTTTTAAAAAAAAAAGACTATAAAAGTGATCATTTTGTCGCAATGGGCTTTTCTTCTGCCTCGCTGACTCCATGTCCTGTCTACAACCCCCCCCCCCACACCTCCCGGGGGGATTTTGCCTTCTACACTAGAGGCAACTAAAAGCCTTGATCTAAGAAAAAGAATGCTCCATTTATTGCCAGTGGCGGTAGCGACGACTAGCAAGTTGGATAGTTTTGCGAAGATGCTGCCGGCCTAAACCCATAAAATTTAGGATAAATCTTCAACCTATATAAATAAAAACAACCAATGATATTCAAGGTGCCTCCTTCGTTTTAAGGGGAAGAAAATCCCACAATAATCCTAATTCTAGAAATTCTCACATTAATCAAAAGAAAAAAAAAGAAGGGCCTTTACCACTTATTTTGGTGGGGCAAGATTATAACGGTGCAGATTAATCATGTATAACAATATATATATAAACAATCGGTGATATTCAAGGCACCTCCTTCATTTTAAGTGTAAGAAAACCCCACAATAATCCTAAATTTAAAAAATTCTCACATTAAACGGAAGGAAAAAGAAAGGGTCTCCACCACTTATTTTGGTGGGGGTAGATTATAACGGTATAGATTAATCATGTAGAAAATACAATTATATTTCAATCCTTGGAAGTAGAGTTGTATATTAAAGAAAGAATCTCCACCACTTATTTTGTTGGGACCAGATTATAACGATGCTGATTAATCATATATAAATAGAGTTATATAACCAATACAATTGTATTTCAATCATTAGAAGTAGAGTTGTATATCAAAGACAATTGTATCATAATATCTAGATGTACAGTTAAGTGGGTAAGTCTACTAGTTATCATATAATATATAGGCAACGTATCCTGTGCACACAGGCTTTCCCGTGTACACACTGTGCACACCAACTAAAAAATTTGTGAAAAATTCTAAAAAAAATTGTAGATGTACTTCATAAATTACTCTACCTATATATAAAATTGTAGGTTCAAATTCATTATATATCAAGAGTTACAAAAGAAAATTCGACAAGTTTAAACTCTTTAAACTTGTCGAATTTTTTTTTTTTTTTGTAACTCTCGATATATAATGAATTTGATCTCAAACTTCATACATAGGTAGAGTAATCTATTAAGTACATCTACAATTTTTTCAGAATTTTTACGATTTTTTTAGTTGGTGTGCACGTGTATATGTGAAAGCTCGTGTGCAGGATACGCTACTACTACAAATGAGGCTTATATCGGGCGACGATCACAGGCGGTTTTGAAAACCGTCGTAATATGGAACATCACAGACGGTTATATACTCAAACCGTCATAGCGTATATCACTGAGCGGTTTTATATTACGGTAAATGCGTGATACAAAAATATCGCTGACGGTTTCTAAATATAACCGCTGCGTGATGGCTCTGATACTCATTACGCAGGCGGTTTGGTAAAACCGTCGTGATTTCGCTGACGGTTATATAACACAACCGTCTCGTAATATCTGATAATCATTACAGACGGTTTTATTTAGAAACCGTCATGCGATATTCTTGTATCACGACGCGTCGTAATATAAAACCGTCGTGATAATACCGTCTCCGTAAAAACAGAGCCTCGATCCATCCACTTCGTTTATAGGGTTTGGTTTTTATGCTAAGTGGCGGTTGTGGAAGTGAGGCGATTTTTGAAAGAAAGCCATTGATTTGAAGGGTGATATTAGATTCATTTAATTTTGGTGATCTAAGGTTAGTAATGAGTTCTCTAATTGCATGCGCATCGAATTCAATATCTAGGTTTGTTAGGACAGAATTAATTTAACACTAAGTGTTACATGTGTAGCGTAGATGGATCGAAATTTGGATGTCTGTGAGAACCGTACGAGTGCTGAGTACCTTAATGGCGTCTCCACTTTCAAAAGAGCTGCAGAGGAGGATATGTTTAATAAGGGGGTGCAATTCATGTCATGTCCGTGCATTGATTGCGAAAATCTGAAGATGTTTGAAACTCGTATGCAGATCGAAACACACTTGATTCAAGGGGTTTCAAAAGGGCTATACATGTTGGACCGGTCATGGCGAAGAGCATAATATCTGAAGCGACAAGTAGTGTTAATATAAATCGACGGTGTCAATGATATGTCGATGATCATATCGATTGTGCTTCCAATGAGGACAAAGTTGCACGATGACAATTTGGATCAGATGCTACGCGATGCGAAGGAAACCTTGATGACGGGGAATATGGGCAGTTCCTGGGCTTAATGGAGGACTCGGAGAAACCTTTGTTCGCAGGGTGCAAGTTGAAATACACAAGGTTATCATCCGTGCTTCAACTACTCAAATTGAAGGCAAGCAACGGTTGGTCCGACAAGAGTTTCACAAATTGTTATGTCTATTGGCGGACATGCTTCGAGAGGGAAGCGAGTTGCCGACAAGCACCTACAAAGCCAAGCGGGTTCTTTGTCCCTTGGGAATGGAAGTAGAAAGAATACATGCATGTCCAAACGATCAGTATCTGTCGCAAAGAGTACACAAACTTGCATATATGTCCGTGTGCAACGCATCCCGGTACAAGCGTAAGAGTCATTCGGATGATGATGGCGAGAGCATTGAGGTGAAAAAAGGTCCTCTGCTAAGGTGGCATGGTATCAGCAGTAATTCCCGTTTGAAGCGTTTGTTTGCGAACCCAAAGGAGGCAAAAGCTGCTGCGTTGGCACTTTGAGGAGCGTAAGAATGATGGAATGCTAAGGCACCTGCCGATTCCATCCGGTGGAGAAACATCGGCAGAGCTTTCAAGAATTCGGTGCGGATCCGAGAAATATAAGGTTTGGATTGAGTATGATGGAATGAATCCTTTCGGTAACATGAGCAAATGGCATAGCACTTGGCCCGTAAATCTCTGTATCTACAACCTTCCTCCTTGGTTGTGTATGAAGCGGAAGTACATTATGTTGTCTGTGCTTATCCAAGGACCGAAACAACCTGGGAACGATATTGATGTGTACCTAGCTCCATTGGTGGAAGATCTAAAAACACTGTGGGTTACCGGGGTACACGTATGGGATGCGTACAAACGAGAGAACTTTACTTTGCAACGCCTTGTTGTTCTGCACCATAAATGATTACCCCGCCCTTGCTAACTCGTCGTGCCGAGTACAAAAGGAACCAAAGCGCACTCCACCGCTTAGATGATCTGAGAGTTTATGGTGAATCACTCCCGCAAAACCGTGTACATGCGTCACCGTAGGTTCCTTCGGAGGAATCACCCATATCGCAAGATGAAGCAACTTTTCGACGGAAGGAACGAAAATGGTCCAGCTCCAAGGCGTTTGAGCGGGAGAGATGTTCATGACATTGTTAAGGATTTGGATGTTGCGTATAGAAAGGACGTAAATCAAGTACCCGTGAAAAGAGCATGTGGAAGAAGAGATCAATATTCGGGACCTACCTTCATGGGAGCACCTAGAAGTTCGCCCATCGCATCGATGTCATGCACGAGAGAAGAATGTGCGTGATGGCGTGATTGGTCTCTTACTCAACATTAAGGGTAAAACAAAGGATGGTATCAACGCACGGCTTGACTTGGTCGATATGGGCATAAGACCCGAGTTAGCACCGAAAGAGACCGATAAAGGCCGTGACGTGCTTGGAACACGCTTGTTATACTCTGTCAAAGGCGAAAAGAATCGAATCGTGCGGTGCTTGCATGGTGTGAAAGTTCCGTCCTGTTACTCCTCCAACATGAAGAGACTTGTTTAGTTGCAAGATTTGAAATTAACCGCATGAAGTCTCATGATTGTCATGTCTTGATGACACGACGCTCCTCGTCGCAATTAGAAGTATTTTGCGGTCAAGGTCCGAGAGACAATCACTAGGTCGTGTTATTTCTTTAACACAATCGCCGAAGGTCATCGATCCGAAGGATTAGATGCTCGCAAGTCGAGGTGGTGATGACTCTATGTAATCTTGAGATGTATTTCCCTCCATCATTTTTCGATATCATGGTCCATCTCATTGTTCACCTTGTGAGAGATAAAGATATGCGGGCAGTGTTCTCACGTAGCATGTACCCATTCGAGAGGTACATGGGAATTCTCAAGTCTTACGTGACGAATCGATCTCGTCCGGAGGATAGCATTGTCGAAGGTTATACAATGAAGAGGCCGTCGAGTTCTGCGTCGATTACATGGCCCGGTCGAACCAATAGGTGTGCCTCGATCTCGCCATGAGGGAGGCTCCAGGTATCGGGACCATCGGAAGGAAAGCAATCACGCTTTGATTCGGTTGCGTATGCTCGAGCCCATTTCACGGTTTTGCAACACATGGGCGTAGTGTCCGCCTATATCGCCGAGCACAAGCAATGGCTAAGGCAAGAGAATCCAAAGGCCTGGCAGAGTCTTGGATCACGAGACAAGATAACCTTGAGTTCAACAAATGGTTGAAGGAGCGACCTATCTTTGGGAGCTCGTCGGATGACACTGTTGACATGGTTGGCAAAAGGACCAACTTTTACGGTTGTCACATGGAAAGGATATGACTTAAATGGGTACACATTTTACACGAGAGATCGAGGATATGAAGAGCACAAACCGAACAGCGGTGTCGTGATAGATGCATTCAATAATACTGCTGGGTTGACGAGGAGCTCCTACTATGGGTTCATAGAGGAGATATGGGAGCTCGACCACGTACTTTTCAAGATTCCCCTATTTGGTGCGTTGGGTCCACCTCCAAAGACGTGAAGGTTGACGGAATGGCATCACTCTTGTGGACCTCGAGCGTGTCGGATACCAAGATGAACTATTCGTACTCGCTAACCAAGTTGTTCAAGTCTTCTATGTAACCGACCGTCCAACAAGAAGCGCCACGTAGTTCTTCAGGAAAAAGGAGAATTGTCGGAGTTGAGAATGTAGTAGATGAGGAAGAGTACAATCAATTTGATGAGTTGCCACCTATCGGAAATGGCACCTGGTCCCGGAAGAACAACATGAGGAAGCAAGCTACACACGCGTCGATCATCATGAAGGGCTAATTTTCGTACAAAAGAATAAGCATGTGGTGGCGTAGTTATGAGAAGGGTGCATTGTCATCATGCTTACTAATTTTCATGTGTAATAATATTACATTAATGCTATTGTAAAGATGATCGACCCATCATGCTTTGTACATATGATTGTGATGATCTTTGTAAGTAGCTTGTGAAGCATCTGAATTATGTATATAGGATTGTGATGATCTTTGTAAGTAGCTTGTGAAGCATCTGGATTGATGGAAAAGATGCAAGTATGAGAGCACGTATTTATTCCTTAATATCAATATGATTCCACATACATGATTCAAAGATGGCCATTCAGACATAATTGATGACAAGAAATAAATTATGTAGACTATGGCAAACAAAACAGAATCGATCATGTCTACTTTGGCAATATGGAAATAGTTGTATGTGATTGCTCTCAGATTTTAGGGTTTGAATTGAGGATTAGAATCTCCACATCAACCACAACATGTCTATATTCTGTTAACGACAACTTTCCCGTAAGATACAACAAAGTGGCACAGATAAGAGTCGATCGAATCAGGCAAACAACCGAATGTCGATGAGCGGTACATATCACAGAGCGGTTCTTTAACATAACGATGCATGATGTTATTTGTCACGAGCGGTTCTATCATATAACCGTCGTGATATCTCAACATCACGAGCGGTTCTATTATAGAACCGCTCGTGATATCTCAACATCACTGCATTCTATTATAGAACCGTCTCGTGATAATACATCCTGAACCGTTATATTTTAGAAGCTATGCTCGTGATGTGCTCTCTCTATATATCTCTCCTGCAGCAGGCTCATTCTGTGCGGCAAACCCTAACTCTTTGAGGCGTTTGTGTCCCATGGCGGCCTCCCCCTCCCGGCGTCCTCCCCTCCCGGCGTTCTCCCCTGGCGTCCTCCCCTCCGGCGTCCTCCCCTCGGCGTCCTCCCCCTCCGGCGTCCTCCCCTTGGCGTCCTCCCGGCATCGGCGTGCTCCCCATCGTCGTCCTCCCCTGAGCGACGCGTGCTCCCCTCGGCGTCCTCCCCCGGTGACCTCCCCATCGTCGTCCTCCCCGCATGACGTGCTCCCCATCGTCGTGCTGGCCTATCTTCTAAACAGCGATCGGTCTTTGTTACGGTGTAAGTGTCTTTGCGCATCTTTCTTTCTTCTGTTGGTTGTGGGTGATTGGTACGCTCTATGAGTATCGATGAACCGTCGAGTATTTACGGGGACTAGCCATCGAGCTAGAGGCCGTTTCTCGATCTGGAGGCTCGATTTTGTTCTACTACTGCCGCTCGATGATGATTCAATTAAATGAGGCTATATTGATGCGCTAGTTAGTGAGTTCCTTGTGTGATTCAAAGATTGTTTAGATCATTGTGTCTAGAATTCAACTTGGTCGGTGTTCTTCTTTGTACATGTGATATGCTATCACGTCGTGATTCAAACTCTTATACTGCGTACTTATTTACGCTTGTCTGCCGTGTGTGGATGTCCTAGTTTTAGGGAGAGTCTTTGCGAAATTTTTATTAAGTTCGCAACCTCCTAGTTCGCTTGTCTGCTTTGTCAATTATCTTTTCATAGTCCATAGTTGAGTTCTAGTGAATCAATTTTCTTAACCAGTGCTGAATTGCGTAGATTCACTAATCTCATATTTGTATACCCTGTGATATATTGTTGAAATTGATGTTGGAGGGTTCTTAATTAAGAGCAACCCATCAATTTAGATAATCTGAGAAACAAAGTTGCTTATAAGCTAGTCCTTTGTGTTATCTTGTTTATGTCATACCTCTTGTGTGTGAATTATGTATTCTCATATATATGCTTAAGAGGAATAATAAACAAAGTCTTGCTCTTATACTCGCACTTATTTCTGCTTGTCTGCTGTGTGGATGTCCTAGTTTTAGGGGAGGTGCTGCCGAAATTTTTATTAAGTTCGGCAACTTCCTAGTTCGCTTCTTTTGCTAAAAGGCTAATAACAAGCCATTTAGGCTAGTTCTTTTAAAAGGCTAATAACAAGCCATTTAGGCTAGTTCTTTTAAAAGGCTAATAACAAGCCATGGTATCCACAAACTTATTCACTCTAATTTGATTTTATTTGTTCTTCTCTTTTAGTTACTTTGAAACTATTTTAACTTATAAAGAAGATGTAGTCCTCTAATCCATCGTCTGAAGGACATGATGTGCCCTCAAAAGAAGAATCGACCCGCACTGCAAGAGGACCAAACAAAAGGCCAACAGATCGATATACCATTACAGAGATCGATCCAAAGGATGGGGCCCCTAGAAAGCCAAAAAAGGCAGCGAATGCATTTCGGAGTATGTGCGGGATAGTAGCACGGGAACGGGTTCCGATCACGCTATCTTCCTGGAGGTTGGTGACTATTGAGGCTCGCAATGCCTTATCGACGGAAGTTCTTTCATCGTTCAACATTCCGGAAGAATTCGCTCCCCTAGTGCGACGGTATGCCACCGCTGCGGCAGAAAGGCATGGAAGACCTTCAAGCATCGCCAGAGACTACGTCAAGAAGAATATAGATCCATACTCTAAGTATGGGTTCATTGATCTGCGACACGTGGCGGCGTTTTGTTGAGATGAAGGACGCGGGCGCAATTAATTGCGTCAAAGTGAAGCAAACAAGGCCTTGCGAGCAAGGAACACTCACCCCACAGACTCAGCTCGCTGCGCTCTACGGGAAGAGAGCGCAATGGGACAGGGAGGGCGAGGAGGGTATCTCGCCATTTCCGGCAATCACAGATCCACGTGCGAGGCGGCTAAGAGCGAGGTCTTCGCCACATCCTCCGCAGCTGTCTCCTTCGTAAACCTGCGGACGAGGAAGTCCGCCAACGCCGGTAATATATAAATCGAACTACCAATTTTACGTAATTAGTCCATGACTTCATAAGTGAAATAACTTGTCGATCTTGCGGTAGCGTTGAGTACGCAATCGGCCGATGGCTCTTTTGGCGTGACGAGAGAGAAAGATGCCTTGTCCATGGCCTTGGGAAACAAGGAACACCACAGTCGTACAAGAGGCATAGGGTTTTTGTTCCATGGAAAGCTGGATTCGAAGACTTCCACGTATACCAAGTAAGAAGAGAACTAAAGCCGAGCGAGTCAAATCTTATAAAGAATTTGGAGGACAAGTTGAGAGGAGAGTTGAGAGAAGAGTTGAGGGAGGCGAGAGAAGAATTTTATGAAAGGATAAGAATCCTCGAGGAAAGGCTCACCAATCAAGAAAGAAATCTTGTACAAGCCCAGTATGTCATAAGAAGTCACCCCATTGCCTGTGAAGAGCGGTTGTGCATCCGTTCCTCCAAGTGACATAGATGAACATAGCGGGACTTATCTCAGTATGTGACATTAAGGTGGCCACGCAGGCAATCTCCAAGTGAGAATTAACAATGGCACCGTTCCTCGGCAATTTGTTTGGGGCATGGCATATCCATCCACTAAGGGACCATGGTGCAGTACCATGATAGCGCCGGTTTCACCAAGGTCAATGTGGACGGGTATTTGATAGTTTCAAAATTGTCGATCTCTGAAGCCGTAAGCAGCGAGATTGTGAAACTTGGGGATGCCATTGGCACATTCATCCAATGGCCTAGCAGCGACATCTCCTGGTCGCCCTTCGTCATGCAACAACCATGACGATCCGATTCGCCTATTGTATCGCCGTCGATCGGTTGGCTACCAAATCGCGATGAGTGCAAGCAGACTCCACTTGATGTACATAATGTTGACCTCTTTCCTGCCCATTCCTCTCCCGTGAAGGGTTCATACAAAACAAAGAAAGGCAAGGGCAAACAGAAGAAAGAAGGGCAAGAACAAGTCGACTATCCATCTGCTGAGTTGGCTAAAAAATACAAGCTAGGAGAGCCGTTACTAACGAAAGGCAGCGTAACTTCACTTGGTATAGCTTGCCAATAATTGCATACTTGGTACATGCAACAAGCTGGAAAGCCAGAGCGTGAACGTACAACAAGTATCAGCGTTAAGTTCAAGTATGAACATCTATTCAACGACTCAGCGGGGGGCTTCTTCACGGTCGATTTTCCGGACTTGTTCCATCTCTACAACCTCGGCGCCTCGGCGCGCACTCATAAGATGCTAGACCTTGTAAGTGTGTGCTATCACGGTCTACATTAGTCTAATAGTGATAATTGTCCTCCAATATATATATAATTCGCCTTTGTATATATAGATACATGCAATCGAAGCGACACGGCGAAACTATCGATCGGTTTCCTCGACCCACATATAGTCTCAAAGCAAACGATGGATCTGGATATAAACATGGTCGAGAAATACGTGATAGAGGCATTGCTAGCACAAAAAGATAAAGAATTCATACTTATACCCCATAACCCGGGGTACGTAAGTGCTACCACATGCTATACTTTGGTCTATACCGTGCACACAACTCTGTTTCGTTCATTGTCCATTGTGATGTACCTGTGTAGGTTTCACTGGGTTCTAATTGTAATTGAACCAGCCACAAACCGGGTTAAGTACCTTGATTCCGGATGTGGCGGAAACCACGACTTGACACCTATCGCAAAATTACTCACCAGGTAATCACGTTTCCTACGTACATGGTCGTGTAAGTTGTTCCAGGTTTATATTGCTATTGGAATGGCTTAGGCTAACCTTTTGCAATCTTATAGAGCGTTTAAACACGTGAAAGATTGGGCTAAACTACAGCATGATTTGAACTTTCCGGTATCCGCTATACACAACAATTCTATATCAAACCCCGTAATAGTGACTCTAGAACTAACCGTAGGTTTTATTTGCGATGCCGTGACAAGGTCGGAAATAACCTATGTGGATTTTATGTTTGCTACAACATGCAAACCATCGCCGCTAAAAAATGTAGCAATCTGAGCTTAAAAGCTGCGTTGATGAGGCCTAATTGAGCAACATTAGAGGAGAGTTTGTTGCTTCTCGCTCACCAAGTAATAAATAAAAAAGCGCGTTCCACGCACGATAACTTCGGAGTTGTACAATTGTCAAATGGTATTCATTAATTCGGAAAATATATCAAAAACTTGCGGTTATTCTTGTTTATGCGATTCATTGTATTGTCACATGATATTATCCTTAATACATATTTGCTCATCTTGAATGCAACAACTTAACAATGTCTTGCTTGTTGGAACTAGATGTTTTCCTACACCCTCGTGAGAACCTCCATTATTTATGGTTTGTTGTTGAAATTTCCATCTACTTAGGTATTCTGCATCAATATTCAAATGATGATTGCAAGACGGGTCTTCCATGCCCTATGACTTTGAACACTGCTTGAAGAAGACACTTATCTATAACCAAGGCTATCTTCTTCACCACCGCCCACCTCCGCTTCCTCCCGCCCTCTTTCCATTCAAGCCTGTGTTCCAAAGTCCTTCCTGCATGGAAGACCCGACTTGCAATCACATTTGTTCAACCTTTAATTACCCTACCTAAAGTAATCTATCAAGTACATCTACAATTTTTACCAAAGTACCATGTTCTCCCATCAGAGCACGACTATGACGCCAGATAAGAGCATGCCGTCCGGCCACTCAAGACCGTGGCACTACGGTGACCTCGCAAAGCCACTTCAGATGGCATGAAGCAAATCACACACTCTAGTGTGACTAATGGAGGTTCTCACTGGGTGTGGGAAAAAGGTCATCACAGACGGTTCTTATTTGAAACCGTCGTGATAAGTTCATATCACGAGGCGGTTGTGATTTGAAGCCGTCGTGATAAATTCATATCACGAGCGGTTGTGATTTGAAGCCGTCTCGTGATAAGTTCATATCACGAGCGGTTGTGATTTGAAACCGTCTGTGATATTTAGTTATCACGAGCGGTTTTTAATCATAACCGTCTGTGATAATTAAATTTCACTGACGGTTTATTAATACAACTATCTGTGATATATATTTTCTCAGACGGGTAGAGAACCGTCTCTGATGATCTCCTTCATCACAGACTTATTGTTACTGCAAATCTTCAAGCATATCCATTGTTGAGAAATTTGACTGATCCCCATATTACTCAAGAGATATATAGTGAATCCATAATCTCTTTCAAATTAATATGCATCTATATGCGACGTTGGGTTCAGGGTTTAAAAAATCGTTTTTGAAAAAACGGTTCAAAATTCGCGATTCAAAAACCGCAAAAAAACGCTAAAAAATTATCAGAAACTAAAGGGTTAAGAAATACAAAATTTTAGGAAAAAAATTGAAAAAATCAAAAGCTGTTTGATTTTTCACGAGAAATCACTTGGTTTTCACCAAAAACTAACCGACCAATTAAATATTCCTTAAAAATAATCGGTTTTTCAACGGTTTTCGAGCGGTTTTAATATATAATTTTTTTTCAAATTTAGAAAAAATAGTTAAATCGGTTTACTGAGCGGTTGTGAATTTTAAATTGTAACAGTAAAATTAAAAATCATAGTTTTTAAACGGTTTTCATGAGTTTTTAGACCCCGTTGGGTTAGAAGTCGAGAGATTCGGGCACAAATGGAAGCCAAATGGCAGGTCAATTGCAATACACGGTCTTGGACTGGCGATTCTTTTTTTTTTTCACAGTTAGTATTATAAGAGGTCGGTGATATATTCTATATTAATTCCGCTTTATTTGACACAACCTCTTCCTTTAACCTTACTATATATGAGACATACACAACACACGGACATTAACCTCGGTATGGTGTATCGATATATTGTTTTAGAACATGTTCACTGTATCGAACTTCTGTACAACTAACAAATATGTGTAACCACACAGTTACCTGCCTAAAGTTATTTTTATCTCTACTAATTTTAATTAGGAGTTGGTGGTGGTACGTCCGTTCTCCACTCTCACCCCGACACGTGTGCGCACCCACCTGGCTAAGTGGGAAGCGAGAAGTGGCCACCCGGGAAATTGGATTGGATTATCCCGTCGAGAGGTAAATGAATATACATGACTCATTTATTGCTTTCCTTTCTCCCATTGATTTGGCATTCAAATCGGCGGCGATTACTCCCGATGCTTTTTGGATTGGATTGATTGATTCCCTTTCGAAGAAAGCAGAGCTTCAATTCATAGAGTTGGGTCTCTTCTCGCCTCTTCCTCTTTTATTGCTTTGTTTATTCGATGATTTGTTAATCTGGATTCCATAGATATCTTCTCGGTTGCTGAATCTATATAACCTCACCGCTTTTTGCCTCTCCTGCAGATGTATTGAGCTTATCCGTTGAGCGGAGGTAATGGGCGACCTTCCTGATCTCGTCGATATGGTACAGGGCAGGTCACCGGTGGTGGGCGGCGAGATAGGCTGGCGGCGCTGCTGAAACTCACCACAGTGGATGATGTCAATAGGTTGAGAGAGGCACTCGTTGGGGGGGGTGAGGAGGCGGTGAAGCTCATTGATGGAGTAGGGCTATGGTATGGCTGGAGCAAAGCGTACAAACCACGCACGCCGCTGATGATGGCAGCCAACATACGGATGACACCTACCTCTTCAATGCATTTGCGCCCATGGGGCAGTAGGTGATGCTTTTTTGGGTAGATCGATCGATCTCGAATTATGGCGTTACAAATTTACAATCCTAAGTGCTGTGATGTTATTATTTAAGTTTGTGAAATTAAATATAATTTTAAGCTCGAGTTTGTAAATAGGTGTTTGGAATTTGTATGCTTCGATGAATTGATTTAAACATTTAACCATTGCACATTCAGAATAAATATTATTATTCAAATAATATTAATGTTTTTTGCAAATAATTTTTTATCACAAATTGAGTTTTCGTTGCATCACACAGACATATAGCTAGTTTCTGAAAAAAAATTCCACTATCATATTCTATTGACTAGTTCAAAGCCCGTGCGTTGCTACGAAAAATAAATTTGGTAATGAAACATAAAGCTCAAACAACTAAAGAAAATTGTGCTACAAGATCAAACATCTATTTCTCCCGATTACACAAATTTTTATGGTTTCTCCTCTTACATGAATTTAGGCATTCATGATATTAAAATAAATTTAGAAATGATATTCTTAGATAACAGCAAGAAGCAGATTATTCAGAACCATAGATACAGCAAAAATGAGACAGGGATGCTTATACACTCATATCTAACTATTAAGTAGTTCCTCCTTAGACATTTTGTCAAGCGATCGATGCATGATCTAAAAGCTGGACAATACTAAAAGAAATATGTTAAGTGCTCATCGGTGTCCACCAGGACATTTTCGCATAAGTAACTTTCAAACAAAAAAACATGATAAATTTCACCAATTAAATATATTAGTTGATTGTAGATATCTAGTTGCTACAGAAGTCATATATGTAAATAGGTATAGACAGAAGATTAGAAAATGTCAAGCCAGCACCCATTATTTTCTGAAGAGGAGGAAGACTTATTTTCTGAAGTAAAAGCATATATATTAGTCTTAAATACCACTATCTACAATGGATAGTAACTAATCAACCAAATTAAGGCAGCAGTAACAAACTGATATTATCTGATAAGGGAGTCCAAACAAACAACAAGTAGGAACTAACCACGATAAGGCCCTGTTTGTTTCAACTGGGGATTGTGGAAAGCAGCTTTTAAAAACTAGATTGTAAAAGCTGGATTGTTAAAAAGCTGGAGGTTGAAAAGCTCATGGTTGTTTGGTAACCCAGATTATAGTTGGGGGCAATGATGGGTAATTTTGGTTGAAGTTGGGGAAAGTTGAGGAAAGCTGGGGGCAATGGTGGGTAATTTTGGTTGAAGTTGGATGGGCATTGTGGTCTTTTGCAAAAAAAAAGCTAGGGAAAGCTGGGGAAGAGTGGATTGTGGGATTGCTACAATCTGGCCTCCAGATTGTTATAATCTAGATTAAAAGTTTGCTGTTTGTTGCCCTTCTAGCTTTTAAAAGCTGCTTTCCACAATCCCCAGCTGAAACAAACAGGACCTAATTACGGAGATTGGTCGGTGCTAGATCTCGTTTTGCATATCACCCGCACGGCATTATCAGAGAGCGTATTTGGGGTTCCCATCTGTCGCCGCCGCCGTTCGTCGCGCCATCGTTGTCCATCCGCGCGACGTCCTCTTGTGGCCTTAAACTGCGGCTGGCGCGGCGAGCAGCAACTCGCCACCGCGCGAACGCCGCTCGTCTCGGCCTTGCTAGCCTGCATCGACCGCTTTAGCTCGCCAGCCTTCATCGCGCATCGCGCCGACTCCGTCTGCCGCTATCTTCGTGCCCTTCGGCCAGCCATAGGCGCCCCTCAAATACCCACCGCGTCTGCATCATCGTCGGCCGTCTAGGCTTCCGTGTGCCCTTCTTCGGCTCCGTCGAGGTGCAGCCATGCCTCCAGCCGGATCTACGCGCGTCTGCGGCCTTGGCTCCGGTCGGCCGGAGCCGACACCTCGGCTTTTCCCGGCCGGCCTAGCCGCGCACCGGCCACCCCCGATCCGCTGGCGTCAATCGCTCACCCGGATTGCGTCTTGCCGGCTCCAGAAGCCACCGATCCGGCCATCGTGAAGTGCCTCCGGAGAGAGCGGGGATCTGAAGCGGCGGTGGGGAGATGAGATCGGACGAACCATCTGGAAGGCGCGGGATCTGGAAGCAAGCGGCCGGAGGGGATGAGATCGGGACGGCAGAGCTATCTGAAGGGCGGTTTTCGGGAGGAGCGAGCACGACGAATCAAAAAAAAAAGTAGACCGGTTTTTTTCGGTCGGTTCGGTTTTGTTGGTGGTGAAGAACGGACACATCACCATCAATTTAAAATTAGAAGTAGTAGAGATACATATCGTACCGCCCATGATATTGTCCCTTTAAAAACGTGATAAGGTAGTTACAACATACAGCTGCAGAGTGAACGGAGAAGTTGCAGTAAGCTTTAGGACATGCGAAACACAACGTACTATATACGCTGACTTTTGATGGATGGCAACTATGTCTAGGATTGACGGACTAATTTATTACATCAAGCTCCTCAAATTCTACATTTGATGATTTTTTTTGGCAAGGACATTTGATTACATTTTTGTATTGCCATACCAAAAATAATTGGTCAATCACTTCAAAATAGAGCCGAGCAAAATATGCCGGAGCATTAACTTGAATGCAAGTTATATATCAATATATGTAAAGCCTCGATACATCTATTGGGCATTGGCCTAAACCCTAGCATTTTTTGTGTGGAAAATTACAGATTCGACTAGACCTGATTTCTGTGTATTATTTAGCCAAGACCAGGTTTACCCTGAGTAGTATGACATTTTACATCTCCGTTAATTAACTAGTGCATTAGAATTTTGAAAATGTACTAAAGCTTTATTTTGGGGATCTCTTCTGCTTGTGTTTCATGCAAGAGCTTAAGCTCCCTCAAATGGACTGCGGATATTGGGGGCTTTTGAAGAACCGAACTCCACCAAGCATGTCACGAGCAGGTCAATAAATTGTCATGTAGAGTGTTTTGCAGCATTACATTGTTAACCCCAATTTGGTTCGTGCATGTTAAGCACCGAAGTGGCTTTAACCAAGCGTAGGTTTGTGGTGATTTAAATTTGAGTTTGTTTAAGTGGAGCTTGAGCTTATTTGGTCGAGCTGGAAGAAAAGTCTTGAAAGTTGGAAGAAGTTCTTTGGAGCTGGATGAGGATGGCAATTTTTCGTAAATAATAGTTAAGTTGTAAAGGTACCAGGGAAGTGGGATTTTTAGAAGCTCCAGCCACCCCGAAAAGCATCAAAAACTCAAGATAGATCAATAAAATCACAAATATTAGTATCAGAGCAAATCAAAGACATGATATCACTTGGAAGCAATTAAGTGCCCAAAACTTGATATGAAAAAACTCCTCGAGATGTTCAATAAGTGAATTATGGAGTTATTTGCATTGGAATTGCACAAATTTTGTCTTTTCAAAAGATCAAGTGAAAATCACTCTTCAGATCAATTGAAGTGCTTATAACTGATACCACTTGAAAATATGATCAAATAAATTGTAAAACTTTTGAAATTTTGCCAAAATGAACTTTGGGATCATAAGAAACTTTTCCAAAAAGAATTTTTGAAAAATCACATTCCAATAAAAAGATATTCCAAAGCAAACCTCGAGAAAATTCTGAAAATTTCAGACTTCACCTGCCACGGCCGGTCCAACCGGTTGGGGTCCGGTCCAACCGGCCCTAAGGGCGGTCCGACCGCATGGAGGTCGGTCCAACCGCCCATACAGGCTGAAAATCCTGATTTTTTGCAAATTTTGTCAAAAATGATTCAAATGAAGTCCAAAAAATTTGAAATTTTGCAGAGATGAACTTTGGACTAATTAGAAGGTTTTGCAAAAAGAATTTTTTCAAAAACAATTTTATTTTGAAAGATATGGCAATTTGCGCTTTGAGGCATAAAAGGAAATTGATTTTCACGAAATGCCTCAAAATGCAATTCAATTTGGATTTCATGCAATTTCAATTTTCATGGCTTAGATTGGTGTATCAAGAATGTTTCTAGCCAAGATTTATAATGAAATCCAACTTGTATGCCACGATTTGAGCTATATGCTTAAATAGGCTATTTTGGAGTAAATCAAATCCTTTTTGAGCCAAATTCGATTTCAACATATAGTTTTTCATTTTGGAAGCTTGTAAAACATTTGAAATACGTAATAGAATACTTTTTCAAAGCTTTTCTCAAATTTGGGCCTTTTAAATATGATTTTTGACTTTTGTACTAAATAGTTGATTTTGAAAATATATAAATATGCACTTATATTAATATGGGCACACGTAGGGATGTGGTACACATGAATATGAATTAACACTCCCCCTAAATGTGCCACTATTAAACTTGCTCAAGATTTGTAATAAGAGAATAGATAAGAGGCGAGAGCAAGTGGTCATAACAAGTAATCTAAATTGATATTCATTAATATTACAATATAACCTACACAAGGCTATAAGACATAATAGTAATCAATTTAAATCCTTGTTACCGAGATGGCATTGGCTTATAATGGACATGATTGTCTTCATGCTTGACACCACTTGTAGACGAATGATTGTCCTTCTCCTTTGAGTGAGCAAGCGTCCAATCCATCTCGTATCACTTAAAAATCCTTTTAGGCGATCTTTGGTACCCAATCCTTGTTGGGTCCGACAATGTTAGTCACAATAGATTTAGGAACCCAAATGGTCCTAATTTTAGCATTTTTGAATTGACTAACACGACTAGCAATGGATTTGCAATTTTTGTTACTCCTAAGCGATTTATTTGCATTGAATTGAGAAGGCTTAGGAGTATTGGCATTCTTAACAAATCCATTCCTAGTTTGATCCTTTCTAAGCACATGATAATCATAAAAACACTTAGAGGATCTAGTATTTCTAGCAAATGTTTTGCTATTATTTTTCCTAAGCATATGATCATCATGATTTTTCTTATTCTTAGGAAATTTAGCATTTTGAGTAAATACATTTCTAGAGATACTCTTCCTATGCAAATGAAGATCATTTCTAGTAGGCATAGGGGACTTGACAAGCTTGGCAAACACATTGCCATTCGTGTCCTTCCTAAGCAAATAATTTTCATTAATGAGAATAGGCTTAGGAGTTATACCTTTGGGACAATCCTTACCGAAGTGTCCCTTTTCCCGGCAATTGAAGCACGTCACGCTATTTGGCCCTCTCTTGACCGATTTGACTTGCTCCTTGCCGGTTTGCTTCATTGTTGGTGTTGTGGCCTTGTTATCCACTTGATTAGGGCACATGGAGGCGAAGTGGCCCTTCTTGTTGCAAGCGAAACACTTGAAGGTCTTCGAGTGTCTTGCGTTGTGCTTAATCTTGCTATTCTCCCTCTTGGAGTTGTGGCGAGTCCACTCTTATCTTGAGGCGCCCTTGGCTTGCTCAAGATCTTGTCAAGACAGCTTTTCCTTTGTAGCACTTTTCCAAGTCACTTCTCAATTGAGTGACTTGTTTCTTGAGCTCTTTATTTTCCTCTATAAGATTTGCATCTAAAGACATAGAGAAACTTGAAACAATTTCATTGGAGTAACAAGGTATATCACTTAAATCATTGCAAGAGGTGGACATGTCAATTTTTGATGAAATATTAGAATTTTCATCCAAGCATGGCATTTCATCAATTAAATCACATGTGACTCCTATATCCACCTTAGACTTATAAATTTCTTTGAGAAGGAGGGATTCATGATTTTCTTTAAGCATATTATAATCACTTTGAAGTGATTCATGTTCAAGCTTTAAAATCTTATATTTTGTTTTCTCCTTCCCAAGATAATTATTTAGCTCCTCTAACATATCCATTAAATCATTGTAAGAGGGCTCATCATAGTTTTCATCATCACTTACCTCATTTATACCTTTTGCTATGAAGCAACGAATTTTTGATATAAGTGAAGATTCGTCGTCGCTTGAGGCGGAGGTTGAGGTTGATGGTAATGCCGGTTCTTCACTTGATGAAGAGGTTGAAGAATCGTCAACCGACACTTCATCCTCATTGCAATCCTCAATTGATGTGGATGATTCAAATTCTTCTTGAAGCTTAATCCACATTTCATGAGCGCTCTTGAGATTGCATATGAGATGAAATATTTCTACGCTCACAACGCTAAATAAAATGTTAGTAGCTTGAGCGTCGAGATGTAGACATTTCTCCTCTCCTTTAGTTGGAGCAATATCATTTATCGGAGAAGAAATGCCGACATCTACGATCCACCATATTTGTGGGCTCATGGATTTAAAATGATTAATCATAAATAATTTCCATGAAGCATAATTAGAGCCATTAAGCATATGTGGATCGTGTGAGTGCACTAGATCGCTAAGCGCCATCCTTTTTACTCTCTAGACGGTTAAGCCTAAAATGAGAGTGACCGTGGCTCTGATACCACTTGTAGGGTCGAGGATGCGCCTAGAGGGGGGGTGAATAGGCGTTTTACAAAATTCGATCGCTCACTAAACAATCGCTCTAATCAACCCCTATGTCAAAACCTAATCAAAGATATATGCGGAAGCGATAAACTAGGTTTGGACAATTAAGGCCTAAATTAACTAGGCTCACTAGTGCACTAACTAAATTATGTCTCTACACAAGAATTGCTATATTGAACAAATAATTAATACTAAGCAATTCTAATTACAATCAAATAATTGAACAATACACAATAAATGTAAATACTTGAAAGTAAAGGAGACAAGAGGCAAACGATGTTTTTCCGTGGTGTTCGGAGACTTGCCGGTCTCCCCTAGTCCACGTTGAGGCAAGCCCAACCACTTGGACCGGCTCCCGCTCGAGCACCCGCCTCTTTTCACTAGACGTGGTTTTTCACGCTTTCGCGTAGGCTCAACCCGAACCTTCACAAACTTTGCCGGGGCTTCTCACAACCTTGAGAGCTCCCGCACACGACGCCTACGCCGTCTAGGAGTCGGCAACCTCCAAGAGCAACAAGCCGCTCCTCCGCTTGAACCTCACCGGGCACAACGAATGCGCTCCTCGGTGATCACCAAGTGCAACACATGCACAAGGCCTCCTCAAGTGCAACACATGCACAAGAGGTACCCAAACCACTTCCTAATTGCAACAAATGCAATTAGTCTCACTCTTAGCTCAAGAATCAAATATGAGTGTGCAACACATACAACACCTCACCCAAAACCTCAAACACAGCAACAACCACCTGCCCAAGCCCCCCAAGGGGTGTATTTATAGCCCCCACAAGAAAACTAGCCGTTTGGGGGCAAAATGGGCGAAATCAGCAAAAACCCGGTCCAACCGGACCTCTCCCGGTCCGACCGCTCCTCACAGGACAACGGTCGGATTTCTGACCGTTGCACGGCCGGTTGGACCGCCCTATGGCGGTCGACCACGCCTGGCCACACCGACCTTCGCCGGTCCGACCGCCAGCAAAACAACAAAAACACCGAAAATCAACTCTCTTGGAAAAACATACGGGTGCGGCGGTCGGCCGCATCGCCACGCCGTCGACCGCCGCGACTGACACCGCAGCCACGCCTTTGGAAAAATCACGCCGTGAAGCCGGTCCGGACCGACACGCCGGTGTGACCAAGACTAGAGCCGGTCACACCGCCCGCACAAAACCGAAAACAGCGCTCTGGAAAATACACACTGAAACCCTAAGGTCGGTTGCACCTCTCCATGGCCGGTTGCACCACACAACGGTTGGTCACACCACACGACAATTGGTCGCACCACACGACAATTGGTCGCACCACCCCTATGGTTGGTCGCACCACATGACGATTGGTCGCACCACACGACGATTGGTCGCACCACCCAATTTTGGATTTTCGCGCAAAATCATTTCCGACAAACTAGAAACCATTCCTTGAGCTAATAAATGATCAACACATGATCATACACACGTGCAAAACACATTTGCACCAATTTAGCTCACGCTCAAAGAATTACAACCAAATTGCGGCGCATTCGCAACAAACTCAAGAACTATTTGCAAAGCGTATTAAGCAAATCAAACTCGAGTTTATGAGATTAATCCCCCTAGCCATATGAAGGTCAACACAAGACCCGGTCAACTTGCCAACACCCGTTGCAAGCCCCACTCACATGCTCTCGGGATTCCGGACTCATAAACCTCAGTTTATTCGCACAACAAATCTTGCAAATAACTCAATAAACTCATTTCATGCTTGAGCACTACTCTTTGCAACACATGCAAAAGTCTAGCTCCAAGCAACATCAAATCAAGAAGCATGAACTCTCTAATTGCAACACATGCAACCTCTAGCTCCATACAACCACACAAACATCAAATCATGCTTGAGCTCTCTCCTTTTGCAACACATGCAAAACTTAGCTCCAAGCAACGCCAAGGTTTTATAAAGATTGTTTTGAACGAAACCAAAAGCATGAAGCTTCAACTAATGCAACACATGCAAAAGTGAACTTCACGCAAAAGCCAATGCACTAGCTTATCACTTCTTGCAACATATGCAAATCAAAGCATTATGCGAAAACCAAATGCAACCAAGCATAAGTTTAACCCATTCGCAACACATGCCAAATGGTTAACCCTCATGCAAAAACCAAATCCAAATGGTTGAGCTTGAGTGAACGCGGATTGAGATCACCAACACATGATGAAGCTCAAGCTAGGGAACGACCCCTCTTAATAGCACGGCGATAAAAACCTTAGACTCAAAGACTATAAAGTCCTTAGCCTATCTAATTATACCTTCGCCGCCGCACGCAAGCAATCCCCTTTGGGTCTTTATGATCATCACTTTGATACTCCCCCGGGATCTCTCGACTCCTCTTCGGAATCCACTCTTGACGCCCATCAACTCATGATGCCGTCCTTGTCCCGTTTTCATCATCTCATCCATCTTTGGACCTAACTCAAACATAACTCATGAAACTTATTAGTCCAAGATGCACGGTTGTCTCAATTATCTCTTGCACTCCATTAACACATAATGGATGCCTTTAGATCAATTGAGCACAACCTAAATCAATTGAAATGATTTAATTGTGTCTTAAGTATAATAATGCAACTCATGCTTTATTATACTTAAGAACTATTCATTTGTCCTTAATTAATCACAAAACACCATCAACACATGATGAAGTGTTCTTTAACGATTAACAAGACAAATGAACTCAATTTAAATTATCATTTAAATTGACTCTTCAAGTTAGAGTGTGAACTCCCCCTAAATATGTGCATCCATGTAATATACGGATTGGGAAACATGATACACATTTTGTGGTTAATATAACGGGGACATTCATATTTCAACTTGACTCCAAAGTATGCAACTAATACTAGAATGAATACGCAAATATACCTTGGGTTTTCTATTTTTCAATGCGATGAGACTAATAAAAGATATTCTAAATAAACAAGTTAGTCTCTATATAAGATTTGTCATTAATAACAAAATCACATTAATAGATAATCACAATATTAGATTTGTCATTAACACCAAAACCATAACTAATGAAGGTTGAACTTACACACCTTCGAGATCCGCACTCCTCGCTTGTTCCATTTTGGTCATCGCCAAGCTCTCTTTTTGAACACCACCGAGCATAAAGCTTCTTCCTCAAGTCCAGCCGTTGCGCTCCCACCTCACCATCGATGCCTCAAAGCTCCATTTGTCTCCCATACAGTATAATGCTCACTTTCCCTTCTCTCCATTCTCTGGTTCCCTTCCTCCCCTCATCAGATTTCTCCTTTTCCCGAGAGACCACCACCGTACCATTCTTCGCCACACGCTATCGGCACTGCCCGAGGCCACCAGTTAGGGTTGAAAACGAAAACAGAATTTACGACCGTTCCGGAGAAAAAGAAAGGCTTTTTTGGGAAATGAAAATGAAAAATAACGGTAAGGAAATGGAAACAGGATTTTTTGTCGGAAACGGAAAGAGAAATTCTGTATAAGTGAAACTGAAAATTCTGTTTTCTAATTTAAATAATACCGTAAATACATATTACTTTATAGAAAATATCAAATAGAGTTCAAAAATTCTATAAAAATTCTCAAAAATATTTTATAACATTTTGAACTTAGGAAAATTATTTCTATCAACATTTTGGTTCTGTTTTTCTCAAATAAATTATTTATTTAAATCTAAAAATATTAAAAGTCATTAATTAAATGCTGAAAATTCATAAAATCAGAATTAAATGCTCAATTAATGATTTTACAAATTTTTAGGATGTTACAACTGGGAGCATGCCTAGGTAGAATTTTTCGCTTTCATTTCTATAACTACTTCGTTCCGTTTCATATCTATTTCCGTCACTATCCGTTTTCATTCCATTTTCATCCCTACCACTAGCGGCGCCTCACCGCATCCCACCCTGAGGGCCGTGCATTGCGTCGGCATGCCTGGTCCATGGTGCACCAACCTAGGATGTGGGCACGGTCCACAAAAATGGGTTCACCTGTCATTGGCTCCATCGATTTTCCCATTCAAAAATAATTTTGACTAAAAAATTAAAAATTAGCCACTGACATCAATATTGCACAATAAATATGGATTTCCTTTAAAAATAATTCCAAAATTCGAAAAATCCTTTCTCTCTCATTTTCTTTGAATTAAATATTTGAAAGCCCCTTTTCCTCTGTTTTGAACTCTAATTAACTCTATTTTTCTTCTTAAATTACTTATTTATGCTAGTTATATATTTTATTTGAATTTGGTTGCTTTTGACGTATAGATTTTGGAGAGTTCAAAGAGTACCCCATCGATGATTCCGCGCATCAACCCTTCGATCAAGCAAGATACACATTTTGATCATATTGAACCCAGCTACTAAATTATAATTTGAACTGAAATTATTGCATGTATAATTTTAGCAAATATAATTTAAATCCCAGATTTAAAATGAATAATTATACCCAGTTATTATTCGGACCCGGATATGCAAACCAAAACCTCTCAGGTATACCGTGACTAGTCCAGGATCACGCTAGTGCATACAAGTGGAAACATAGATGACATATCATTCCATACATCGAAATAACTAAGAAGAAACAAATTATTATTGAATAAAGCAAAGCGACCTTATGGTCAAGGTTCATACACCAATGCCTCTTGGCTTAAGAAACAAATAAATTGTTGCAATGAAATAAAATAACTTGGGCCATTCGACATGCCACGAGCAATCGTCTGGGAACGCCTTCTAGTTGGCGTAGTCTTCATAGTACTCCTCCTCTTGATACTCATTACGGTCCTTCCTCAAAGAATCGAACAACAGGGGCATAAAGCCGTGAGTACAAAACGTACTCAACAAGCCGTAGGGAAATGATGCAATATATTCATGCACGGCTTGACAAAGGATAGTTATATGGTGCATTTGCAGAAAGCAACAACTTGAATTTAAATACACTAAATAGATTGAAGGCAGTTTGAATAAAACAATAATAGATAATCTGATAAATCAATGGTAGACAACATGAACAGAATGACGAGGCATCACCCTACATCATTCGAAACAAGTATCAACCACACAATTCAACAGTATAGCTTGAGACAACAAAACAACAGTGAACTCCCCGTTCACATCCCAACCATTCCACATTTCAAGAAAATACTCTATACCCCGTGTGAAATCCCCGGGCTTGTCCATGACCGTGGACACGGCTATTCGAATAGTTTACACTCTGCAGAGGTTGTGCGACTTTACCCACAAGACATGATCATCCCTTAGTGCCAAGCGCTAAGAACACACTTCCTTTGGTGTGTCGGCGAGAGATCACTACAAAGCCTTTACAATGCATGTCTAAACCCGATCTCGCCCTCTAAGGTTTAGCCCTCGGGGCCCCTCTTGAGCCATGTGAGTCTACCCGTCCATCTCGGACCCCACACCAACAATCGGCAATACTCAAGTCTGGACATTGCAAATTAATCGGCTAGGTCCGTCCCATCTGGGACTTGTGGTTGCACAGTTAGGCCCGATTCAATGGCGCACAAGATTAAGTCCTTAAATTGTCTCGAGCAAGACGGTCACATCCCAATGTGCTAAACAGCACCCCTTTCTCGCACGATCAATTGCAGGGAAACATTTTGTTTAACCCAAAACCAATGGCATTCCGCCATGGTACAACAAGTTTTACAACAAATGGTCAATGACCACAATTCAATATCTCATTAAGTCAAGATTAACATTAGCTCACAGGTGATATGAATCCCATCGGACAACTAAGCATGACTAAGCATAGCTACGATAATCCCATGTTGGTATTATGATTATGTCCAACTAATAATGTCCCAACCTATGGTTAACAATGGATACATGGCATTCCAATAATCAAAGGGGCATACTCAAACAGGTAAATAGCTACTCCCCTAAACTAGCATTGTTACACAAATAGCATGCAATTGTATAAAACAAAGTACTTTTGCAAACATGGGTTCAATATGATCAAAGGTCTACGACTTGCCTTGTTGTTCAAGTGCTGATTCTTGGTCTTCGAAGTCTCCGTTCACTCCCTAGAGATTCGCGTCTACCGGAAAATAAAGCAACGAAACCAAATAAATACAAAATAGAGGAGAAAACAAGCTCAAAATTGAAAATAAATGGTTCTGGAATGTAGATCTCGATTTTACAAAAATTTAGAAATTTGAATCGGCTCAATCGGAGTTCGGACGAGGGAGAACGGGCTCCTGGAAGATTTAATTCAGGGAAAATCAAAGAAATTCATCAGGGTGACACGTGGCAACATGATATTGGCTGGGATTTTCGGATTTTTCAGAAAATCAGAAAAAGAAAATAAATGCCGACTGACATGCGGGGCCCACATGTCAGTGGCTCGGTCCACGGTGGACCGGATCTACCGAGGCGATGAGAAGATGACACGGTAGACCAGGCTGACGTGGCGCCCATGTGGCAGCCACGTGGCTATTAGGGCCAAGGTGGCGGCTGACGCGGCGGCCACGGTGCGCTGACGCAGCACGGGTGCGGGATTTGGCCACGCGGTGAGATCCGGCACGTCCGTTGGCGATCGGATGGCTGAGGAACGAGGCGCGGGTGAGGCGTGTACGATCTGGATCGTCTTGGGACGATCGGACGGCGGAGAGCTCGCGAAGGAACTTGACGGTGAGGGGCGGCGGCGCACTCACCGGCAGTGGAGAAGACGGCGCGGGTTTTGGCATTTGGGCAGCGGATCGGCCGGAAGAAATAGCGGATCCGGAAGAGCTCGACGCGACGAGTTCGATGGTGCCACCGATCACGGCGGAGGATGACCGACGGCGAAGAAAACCGCGACGGAAGGTGCTCGGGACGGCGGCGCACTTCGGCGAGGGCGTTCTCCGCGGTGGCAGCGTCTCGGCCGACGAGGAAGGAAGCGGCGTGTGCGGCGTGGAACGGGAAACCTCGGACTGGGGTCCTCGGGGACTTAAATAGCCCCGGGAGGCGTGCCAAGCGCGGAGACCGAAGGCGGCGCGGCTAGGGTTAGGTTTCCGGGCGGCGGCGCGTGCGGGAGGTGGGCCGGAGTGGAGCGGGCCGGGCGGAACAGGAACGGGCCGGGGCAAATTCGGCCCGAAGAGATTTTGGAAATTAAAAACGCTTTTCCAATTTAATAAATTCCAAAATTCAAATAACTCCAAATAAATTCAAATAAATACCAAATAAATTCAGAAAAATCTCCAAAAATACAGAAAAATTCCTTGAAGCACAAGGAACCCAATAAAAACTGGAAACCTTTAATTTGATGCATAGATTAATCTAATTAAATCTTTTCATTATTTAGAAAATTCAATTTAAGCTTTGATTACTTCGGGAATAATACGAATGGTTCATTTTTAATTTAAAACATACCAAAACTCAAATTTTTGGGATATTACAGATTGTTTAAAAATACGTTTGAAATTTGAGTATTTTATGTCATTGTAAATCTAAGTAGGTATTCTTGGATATATGATGAATATCAAAATACTTAGAAAATTGCTTAGAACTGAAATTAGGTCTTTTGGGAATTTGTGCCAAACAAAGATCTATTCAAATCTAAAACTATGCTTTGATATTCCATGAGTTGTTAAGTTAAATTAAAAATATGGTGTACACTAGGTGAGAATGGTTAAATGGTGGTTATTGGGATATTGAAAAGCTCGTCTAGTCAGTTAAGGATCAGTCTTTGAGCTACTGAATATAAAGCGTTATTGTACAACAACAAATTTGGTATAGGACAAACCTAGCTACCCATCTTGAAACATTCCATTGTTAGTTGTGCCCTTGGGCTGAATGAGGGATTGGTTGGACCGCCACACGGCATAAGCAGGGGTTCTGGCTAGGGCGGTTTTAACCCTATCAGCAATGGAACCTTAGCTGACATGACTACATGGGATGGAGCCATTTTGGGGCCTTGTTGTGATTTTCTCAACCACAAATCAAAGGAAGTGTGTATTTTGGCAAAAGCAGACACATGTCTTATGGATAAAGTTATACAACTTCTACAGATTGCTAAACTAATCGATTAGTCGGGTTCCTAGTCATGGGCATTTTGAGCGAGTCTTTCACATATTAGAATTGTATATTTCAAAAATAATTTTAGAAAAATTGGGAAATTTTGGTTTAGCTCTAAAATGGATGCTGTGATGAAAGATGTTTAAAAATGAAATATTCTTTAAGTAAAATTATGCAGTTGAAAATTACTTAGGATATCTGAAAACTCTGCTTTGTGCAAAATTTAACCATATTGCCTTCCTTTGTCACCTTAGCATTAACATTCCCGTATAACTTATGGAATACTTCTAGTACTTACCTTACTTTACTCTATGTTATTTTAGAGAAGGGTATTACGATGATGAGGATCAGGAGCACTAGATCGCTTACTCAGTCAATTGCATATGGTAATTCTATTGGGCTTTAATGCTTTACTACTATTTTATTTTCTTTCGTTGCTATATTTTTACTTCGCATGAGCGCCACTCACAATGTAACTTAATATTTAAGTTTAATGAAGTATGTTTGATATGTTGTGATATTATTTTGACTGTGTACTAGCTTTTCTTAAACTAGTATTGGATATATAGAGGATTCAGAGTGTTATTTCCAGGTCTGACACTGTGCAGAGCAGAGGCGGTATACGAGTTGATCCGTAGCCATCGGACGCCCACACGCGGTGCAGCTGCCTCCCTGCAGTTGTAGGATCACCATCCAGTTCCAAAATGAACATTGGCATGCCGTTCAAAGCAAGGAGGAGCGCACGTGATGTTGCATCCTTTTTCCTCATGCATGACATATATATAGCGTGCGTGTGTTCTTCTTCTTCCGTTATATATTGTGCTAACCTCTCAAACTCGCTACATTGCACTTGCACAACGCATTTCTCCCACCGGTTAACGCAAGATACTCATGAGAAACAACTCGCGAAAATAGGCAGAAAATTCGGTTGTTTCAGAATGAGCGAATAGAATTTGACCGTTAATCTACCTCTACAAATATGTCAGGCTAGAAGACTGAAAAACCTACGCTGTCCTGCACCCCTGCTTAGCCTACACCAGATTGAGTGTTACGCGATGGCGCTTGCACATACAAAGCTTACATGTCATAGCAAGAATGGTTCCGCACATGCTACATGCAACTAGGGTTTACAATTCTGAATCGGGAAGGAAAATCGGCCAACCACCAAGCACCGATTATCGTCGAAAATCGGTAGAAGCCGAACTGTTTGAAAAGTCAAACTTTATTAATTCACCAGTCAAACAACGGCAAAAAAAAGAAAACTGACCGATTCGACCAATTTTGTTCGATTTTTACATAGATTGGCACACTCAAGGACTAGTTTTCGATTTTGATTTTCCACGATTTTATTCGATTTTGACCGGTTTTGCCAATTTTCGACCGGTTTAGATCGAAAATCGGCACACTCAAGAAAAATGAAAAAATAGAAAATCTGAATGAATCCCAATTAATCTATAAAACACTTCAAAGAAATTTCAACAATTTTTTATTTCATTTAGTGCTTCCCGAAAATAAAAAACTGTAATTAATGAAAAGGAACAAAGACATTGTTAGATTTTTATACAAATTTACAAGCTTAATCATGCTATAAAATTTTAATGGTATCATAAACAGTGACCAAGGATCATTTAGTAAAATTTCCAAAAATATTAGACATCATTTATTGCCCTTAGAATATCAAAAATGAAGAGCATATACAAAGACAGTAGCACTGTCAGAATTTTATGAAAATCCACAGGTCTGATCATTATCTGATAATTTTAAAGAATCGTTAGCATTGCCTCAGAACCTCACACAAAAATTTCAAAAATTTATAATACGATTTAGCTGCTCAATTAAATCAGGAATTGCTGATTGCTTTGACCTTTTTTTTCTATTATGTATATTCAGATTTGCTCAAAAACTTCTCCCTAATTCGGTTTTTCAAAAAAAAAATATCTTAGATGTTAAAAAGCTATTAATACTAATTTTAGAAAACTTATGGATAAATTTTTCTAAATTTTCTAAATTTTTGAATTTAAATTAGACTGGTTTTAATACGACCAAAAATTATAATTTTCCAGTGATTTTCATCGATTTCTAGTCCTGCATGCAACCCAATTACATCCCAAAGGATGATTGTGTACGTAGGCCCGGCGCTGCCCGTTCCGCAGCAAGCAAGCAGCCCGTTCCGCAGTGCGCTCGCGGTGAGCACTCGTCGCGGCACAAGCGAAACACCGGACCCTACACACACACACACACAAAAAAAATCTACAGCAGCTCACTTGTAGCTTTCTTAATGTAAAAGCCAGGCATCTTAGCGTAACTAAATCTTCTTCTCTCTTCCAGTATATATCATATGTTTTTATTACAGAAAAAGATGCTACAGATGCGAGGTACAAGACAGCTAGTGCACATAATTTTTTTTTCTGCACCCAACAGGTCGCTCGCCCGGGCGCGCGACGCCACGGAAGAAACGAGACGCGATGGAGGGGTAGATCGCGGGCGCTGAAAGCTCAGCCTGAAAATTGGGCGCGCGCGCGCGGCAGCGGTGGGTGCGTGCGGGCCCCGAAAATCCGGTGCAAGTGCTCGGCCGCTCACTCCAATTTGCGTGCCGATTTCTGGTTCCACCGGCCGGAGGCATGCAGCTGCCCTCGCCGTGGCCCGCACCTCACATGCAGATGCTACGCGCGCGCAGCCGTCGGCATCCGACTACTCGCCCGCACATGCACCCGCATCCATCACGAGTCAGTTACTTTGTCCCTTTCCTGAGTTAACTGTTCAGACGAACGAAAAAGGCGGAAGGCTCCTTTTCCTTTTCTTTTTTTGTCTGAAAACAGCACGGCGTTCTTCTTTTACACCGAGTGCAATTACGTTCAAGAAGCATTTTGCACAACGAAATTAATAGTCTAGGGCGTGTCCAAGAAAATAGAGCTACGATGGCGTCATTTTGTAAATATTATCCTTAGGCTTATTAAGGTGGGAGTGCAATTGACATTCTCATTAAATGGCACGACACATCATCGGGTTTGATGACATGGCGAAGTAATTATTAAGAGATAGAGAGTTTCATAGGAGGTGAGAGAGTTTCATGCGGATGAAACCCGAGATCTGTGATGGCGCACAAAAAATGATGCAAGACTCTTGAAGCTGGGAAATGAAACTCCCACTGGGAATAGCCTAGGGGCATTTTATGGATCTTGTTGAAGACCCCTAGCTGGTAGCTTATGCGTGCTATATATGTAGCTTCCCTTGATTCGGTGCGATCGGTGAAAGTGATGAGAGTTTAACGCCAGTAATTACGGCGATAATTAATCTAGTAGGTATCCGGGTGTACTTTAAGCGGCGAAGTTGCCGGCTCTCATGTAAAAGTAATGAATCATTCACGACTGACGGTTATAGAATTGGTTACTCTAGTGGAAAAAGGTTTGGAGCGAGAAAGATGTGTTGGGAGATTAGCATCCTTTGCGTTCAGTGGACGCACTAGTCACTGCAAATGAGTGCACCTACGTGCTTTGGTCGTTGCGGGAATTATGATGTGCCTTTTTCTGGATTGCCAAACCTACTGGAATAGAGCACGATCACGACAAAAATAAGCGTCGACACAGAAATAAAACTTGGTCCTCGAATTGTCGCAAGTGTGCTCTTTCGATTTAAATTTGTGGAAAGGCAGTACGTTGCAAGTCGTCCGCTGTTCAGTTTGTACTAAAACAATTCCCTTTCTCAACCTCCAAATCTTAATAATCAGATCCGGAGGTCTTTCCACCGAGGCCGTATGTTGGTTAGAAAGTCAGGATCAGATTCCCCGAGTTCATGCTTGGTGCGCGTATGCAGGTTGGATCACAATCGTAAAACTGATAACGTGAGCACTGGTTTAGACAGAAGTTGTTTGACATAGAGATGGAAGCAGGGATAGCTAGTACTAAATTTCACGCAGCAAACTGTAGATATAATTTATGACCTTGATCTGGTTACACACTGGTACAGTGACAGTGGGCGGGAGAGCACATGCAAACCTGCCTCCTCCATATCCCACTGATCATCTTCAGGACACACAACGACGTCTATATGACGCCCGACGTCTCACCTAATTAAGCCTCCTTAATCCCGTGCAACAATCGATACAATACCGAATCATGCCAATGATTTCGAATGATTGAATATTTGTGCGCAGAGCTTGCTGCTGCCGCTTCAATATGACTAGATTAGCTGTACTGCACGATGGAGCGGTAGACGGCGCTGGGAGCCCAGTTGGCCGGGATGATCTGGTTGGCCACCAACTGCTTGCCGGACTCGTTGGTGATGCGGAGCGAGAAGGGCGCCTGGAGACGGTGGCCGGAGTCGAGCCTCCAAATGGAGCCCCACGACTCGCGCATCGGCGTCCACGACGCCGAGTTGGCCTCCATGAGGTCCACCTGCACCACGTCGCCGTCGCCGTCCTCGTACTCAACGAGCACCGCGAAGTAGACGGGGTTCGAGCCCTCCTCCACGTGGAAGGTCACCTTCAGGCCAGGGTAGTTGCAGGGCACTCTGCATGAACCAACACTCCATCTGTTAGAGCTACACGTTTGCGTCAGACGGCGCTTGGTTTTAACGAGTTCCTTTCGGCTGGGTCGTGCGTTCACCATCCATTATCCTTGTTGCTTTCTAATAGTTTCTTGCTGTTTCAAAACTTCTGTTGTGAAAATATACGTCTAGTGTACCTTCTATCTTCTTAATATATGGCAAAGCTACTGCCTATACTTAAAAAATAATAATTTGTCGGTCGATGATGTTCAGAGTAGGAGTAAGTTGTTAGTAGTTACCAGAGCCGACAAATTGTAAAGTGGCTGTACTAATTAGAGTATTTCTGCGAATCTCTTTGGGTCCCAGTTAAACCGGCCGGTCGCTGTCGTTAAAGTTTGGTTGCGCAAAAGTACAAGGGCTCCACAGCACGGGTAGCTAGGCGAGCTAGCTTATGATTCTGTTCAGGTAGGGCCAAATTGGTTCGATCGTGCAGCGAATATTGAGTGAATGTTAATTATCGACCGACCTCTTGAACTGGATGTCGATGATGCCGGCGTGGCGGAGCTCGTCGTTGCGGCCGGACTGGGCCATGGCGCCGAACGCCGTGCCGCTGAGGTCGAAGTGGTACTTGGCGACGGGGTAGTAGTTCATGTCGGTGATGATCACCGTCTCCGGGTTGCCGGAGCAGGCGGGGTGGTTGGTGCATCTTATCTGAAAAGGCAAAGCAAACAGTCGAAACTGAGTCTCTCTCGATCCAAACTCCATTTCCACCAGGGAAAGCACCAACATCAGTTAACGTCCAACGTGGAAAATCCTTTGACCAATTTATCAATTTTCGTACCTGGTAGCAGGAGCCGCAGCCCTTGCCGTCCTTGAACAGGGGCTCGTTGCCGCAGGACGTCATGGCCGAGAACGGCGCCGCGTTCACGTTCTTGAACCCGCACGCACCACCTGCGCACATCGACCAGCGCATGCGCATAAGCCACCGCATATTACACCCGGAAAGAACGCGACATGCAAGTGTATTAACGATCGATCGTTCAAGCTGTACGAGAACCATGCACTGGCATGTACGAACCGTCGTCATCAGGGCCGGCGCCGGTAGGCGCGCCGTACCATGTGGCCCTGGCAGCTTCCCAGTTGGGGTCGGCGGTGAAGGCGGAGGAGTTAAAGTTGACCGGCCGCGCGCCGGAGGCATACGTGACAAGGAGGGGGAAGAGTGCAACAAGCGCAACGATCTTGGAGGAGAGGGCGGCCATCGTAGCCACTAGCACTACAGCTCTCTACTTCTCCAAGCTTGAGAGAGTAGTACTAGCTAGTATGCTAAGCAGATTGGAGGGTGTTGATCTGTGTTTTGATGGTCAGGGAAGAGTACATCGCCGGGGTATTTATAGGCAGGCAGGCGACGCGATCGCCATCAACGGTCGTTGCACCCGACGTGCTTTGTTTAGGGGTCACATGACTACGGGAGAAAATCATGGGGGGGAAAGGAATGGAGACTTCGCTTCGGTTCACGAGTGCACGTACTATATTAAAAATGAAATCACTTCTTGGCAGTTATCGCATGTTGTGGAGTATGGACAGTAGGTACATGCCTGTTCACTGATTCGCGGAAAATTCATGTTCTCTTTCAGAAACGTATGTACAGCTCTTTCAGACATCGTAGTAGGAATGGAAGATTCGGGCACCGGGTACAGCACGCAGGAACGGCAGGTTTACAATTAAAACATGGACGTTAGTCTGCCTATTATTGGAAGCAATCATTGTATCTATCTGAGTAACAACACACTGAATTGAATCATGCAGGAAGTTGTGTAGTAGAGGTACCTAATTTGTTTGGGTTTCCTGGAAAAGGAAAAACAAGGGTACGTACCTACGATTCCATTGATATATAGATACAATGATACGTGCATATATGTTGTTGTCCCTTTAAAATTAGGATATGCATGGTGGTTGAAAGATACCCTGCAAATTGCGTAGTGAATGAAGAGGCTGCCTAAGTTTTAGGACATGCAGAACGCAACTGTCTTGAGTTTTTTTAGAGAGACAAAGATGCAACTGTCCTGTACGCCTGATTTCTGATGCATTAAAAACCTGACCTTGGTTCTTGCAGCTACTGGCTAAGTTCAGCTGTGATTAGCTGATTAATTATCACAAGCAAGCAACAGACAGCATCACATCATAAGAAAACACTTGATTAGTTGATTACAGTTACTGGCCGTGTACCAAAAAGCTTGATCAATCAACCGTTTCAAAAGCACTCTAATAGATCAGCAAATATTAGCCTTGTACTCATCAGATTTCCAATCTACCATCAAGCAAGAAGCGGAGCATTTCTGAATTCCGATATCCGTGAATCAGCGGTTTCCTTTAGCAAATATAGACAGAAGAATGCTCAAACAGCATTGTAACACCCTATGGCCTAAAATTCGCTAATAGCTCAAAATCCACCCACGGAGCGGGCACCTATGTGTAGCACCTCTTTTGGGCTTTCATACTTATTTTGCCAAAAAAAAGATTAACCCAAAAGTGCTACAATTTGAGCCATGCATGTGTATTATATACTAGTGGAACTCAATGTAAATTAGCAATGTGATATTAAAGGACAAGGTGTTATAATCTCCCTTAATATGCTGCCGCCCTCAACAGAGTGAAATGCCCATAAACACCTCTTGGTACACGACTTATGTCATGTGCCACTACACGTATTAGAAATATCTCTGTTGTAAACCGTGTTTAACTCGTTGTCTTCAGAATCCAAAACCGAATAGATCTCTTCTATCAGAGTTGTATAGGGATTCGGTTTTGGTTGTTAAACATGCCTTGTAAACCATGATGAGGGTGATTCTCATCAACCTATTTAAACACGCACAGCGGCCCTGGCAGGGTTCAACGCTTCCTCAAAGATTTTACATGGTATCAAAGCCTACCTCAAATTCTCATCTAGCCATGGCAGGTTCTATCTCCTCGATGCCCATCGCTACGGCACTTGGGCTTCCAATCTCGGAGAAACTCAACAGGAACAACTTCGTTCTCTGGAAGATGCAAGTTCTGCCGGCCATCAGGGGAGCCCAACTCGAGGGCTTTCTCGACAGCACTGCTGTTGCGCCGGAGAGAACAATCGACGTCAAGATCGGCGACAAAACCATGAAGGAATCAAACCCCGACTATGCAATGTGGGTGGCCAAAGATCAGCAGGTCTTGAGCTATTTGCTGACAACCATCTCACGCGAAGTCTCGACGCGAAGTCGAGCAGTATAAGAACAATGCAAGAAGCTATGGGCAATCGTCGGCAAATCTTCTCCGCCCAGACACGGGCGCGTGCCATGAACACGCGCATTGCCCTCACTACCACAAAAAAAGGGAACATGACTATCGCTGAGTACGTTGGGAAGATGAAGTTTCTTGCTGACGAAATGGCGGCGGCCGGAAAACCTCCGAAGACGATGAACTTGTCTCGTATATCCTGACAGGACTCGACATGGAATACAACCCAGTTGTATCAGCCATCCTGGCACGCGTTGAACCCGTCTCCTTCAGCGATCTTCAAGCCCAGCTGATGAGTTTTGAAGGGCGGGTGGATCTGTGGCAAGGAGAGGTGCAATCCTCCGCCAATTCTGTGTCTTGCGGGAGAGGCGGCAACGCTGGCCAAGGAGGTCATGGTCGCGGCCAATTTGGAGCAGGAAGCTCTAGCTTTCGTGGTCGCAGCTCCAGAGGACGTGGTCGCGGCAGAGGAAACGGAGGAGGTGGACGCAAACCCCGGTACGAGGGCAGGTGCCAAGTCTGCCTAAAAGAAGGGCATAGTGCTGCTACCTGCTGGCATCGCTTCGATCCAGATTTCGCTCCGGACGAGAGGAATGTCAATGCCACCACCAACTCCTATGGAATCGACACAAACTGGTATGTTGACACAGGTGCCACCGACCACATCACCGGCGAACTTGACAAGTTGACTGTCCACGACAAGTACAACGGCAACGACAAGATTCGTGCTGCAAACAGTACAGGTATGAACATTAATCACATCGGTCATGCTATTGTTCGTACTCCTGGTCGGAATTTACATCTAAACAATGTCCTTCATGTACCCCAAACACATAAGAATCTTGTCTCAGTTCGTCGACTCGCTACTGATAACCGTGCTTTCCTTGAATTTCATCCCAATTTTTTCCTAATTAAGGATCAAGCCACGAGGAGAACAATCTTGGAAGGCAAGTGTAAAGGAGGTCTTTACTCTCTTCCGGCACCAAGCAAGGAGGTCCTCAGCGTGGTGGCCCCGTCTCCATCTCAATGGCACAGTAGATTGGGTCATCCTTCGTTTTCCATAGTCCAAAGAGTCATTAGTAAGAATAATCTTCCTTATTCCAAGGAAGCTAGTAACAAGTCGGTGTGTGATGCTTGTCAACAAGCAAAAAGCCATCAGCTTCCTTATCCTCAGTCAAGTAGCGAGTCTCAATTTCCTCTTCAATTAATTTTCTCAGATGTATGGGGTCCTGCTCCTGAGTCTGTTGGCCGTAAGAAATATTATGTGAGTTTTATTGATGATTTTAGCAAATTCACTTGGATATATCTCCTCAAACATAAATCTGAAGTTTTTAGAGTCTTCCATGAATTTCAGACTCTTGTTGAACGTCGCTTTGATCGCAAAATCATAGCTGTGCAAAGCGATTGGGGTGGAGAATATGAGAAACTGAATTCTTTTTTTCGCCAACTTGGAATCACACACCTTGTATCTTGTCCTCATGCACACCAATAGAATGGGGCAACTGAACGTAAACACCGCCATATTGTTGAAGTTGGTCTATCTTTGCTAGCCCATGCGTCCATGCCTCTAAAATTCTGGGACGAAGCCTTCCTTGCTGCCTCCTACCTCATTAATCGCACTCCCAGCAAAGTCATCAACTACTCCACTCCCTTGGAACGTCTTTTCAATGAAAAGCCTAATTACTCTATGCTTCGTGTGTTTGGGTGTGCGTATTGGCCTAACCTTCGACCCTTCCACACTCGCAAGCTTGAGTTTCGTTCAAAACGGTGTGCTTTTTTTGGCTACAGTAATCTTCATAAAGGTTTTAAATGTCTTGACATTCCCACCGGGCGTGTCTACATCTCTAGGGATGTTATTTTTGATGAAGCAGTTTTTCCTTTCTCTGACCTTCATCCAAATGCCGGTGCTTTACTTCAAGCTGAAGTTCATGTTCTTCCCTCGCATCTGCTTAATTTTCTTCCTCCTCAGGGTACTTCAATGCATGATCCTGATTTGATTAATGGTTCATCAATATGTCCTGTTCCAGCTAATAATTCTGCTGTAGAACAACTGCCTGCAGAACGTGGAAATTCTTGTGATTTTATGCAGGAAGACTCTTGCTCAGGTCCCGACGCTGATCCGTCTGCTCCTCGTACGACAGAAGCCGTCGTCTCTGTCTCGGGCGCCACACCTGCGGTCCCTGCCCAGTGCATCTCCGTGCAAGGCGCCCGCTCCGGGTTGGGCGAGCCGCGGCTTGCCACGTCCCCGACAGCAGCGCCCTCTAGTACACGGCGTGCCTCCAGTGCTGCCACGCAGGGGGAGCAAGATCTGGTGGACCCTGCGCATGCAATCGAGTCAACAATGAATCGCTCTGCTGCTGAACACCTTGCGTCGCTGCCAGATGCATCCGATTCTGCTGCTGAACACGTAGCGTTGCCAGATACATCTGAGCCAATACTGACTCATGCATCAGAAGCAATGGGGCGACCTCAAACTCGTGCACAGAGAGGCATTCGGAAGCCAAAAGTCTATACAGATGGGACTATCAGGTATGGATGTCTTGCTACAGTTGAAGAACCATATGATTTAAAAGAAGCACTAGAAAATAAGGATTGGAAAAAGGCTATGGATACTGAGTATGAGGCACTAGTCAAAAATAAAACATGGCATCTAGTTCCTCCTGGCACTAGCAGCAATATCATTGATTGCAAATGGGTTTACAAAATAAAAAGGAAACCAGATGGCTCAATAGATCGATACAAGGCCAGGCTTGTTGCAAAGGGGTTCAAGCAACGCTATGGCATTGATTATGAGGATACTTTCAGTCCAGTGGTAAAAGCTGCCACTATCAGATTAATTCTATCTATTGCAGTATCCAATAATTGGAGTCTTCGCCAGCTAGATGTACAGAACGCGTTTCTTCATGGAGTTAGGGATGGCAGTTTTACCCATGGGTTTGGGTACTCAGGTACCGACGATTGTTCGTCCGGGTCCAATTTGGACCCATGGGTATTTTTGATCGGGTCCGAGTCTGGGTCCGGGTCGGGTCCGGTCCAATATGGACCCGTGGGTATACTAGACCCGACCCGAAATTCATTTCAACCCACTCACCATCTCGCCACTGGTACTTCCACACAAACCCATCAGCCTCCACAGTCCACACGACCACACAAACTCCCATCCTGCCTGCAGTCCACACAAATTCCCATCCTGGCATCCTCCACTCCACACAAACCCTAGCCGCCTCAGTCCTCAACTCCTCACGCGCCTCCACGCCTGCCGGCACCGCAGACCCGCCGCCCATCGGCGTTTCCCCGCTGTCTCCCGTTGTCTCCGGGCGCCGCCACCCCATCCGCGGTGCTTCCCGCAGAGTGTCCGCCGCCGAGACACGCCATCGCCGCCGAGTCCGTGGGGACCACTCGCCGAATCGCATGTGGCGCCGAGACCCCGACGCCGCCGCAGATCTCCCGCTTACGCCTAGGCCTTCCTCGCCGTGGCGATCTGGCTGTGTTGATTCTAAATGTAAGTTTCGTTGATATTGGAATGAGTCCAAGTGCTCATGCTCCTGATTCTTCATCTGTTGATTATAGAGATGTGATAAATTGTCAGGTGTAGGCATTCGATTTATAGTTTAAGCTTGTGAGACTTTCTACCACAATTAAAATTTTGCATGAATCTCGCCCTTTGAAAATTCGATTTATAGGAGCTCCAAACGCTTTGTTGAGTGGTGAATGACATTTCCAAATGATTTGGAGAGTATTCTGAGTTTCGTTATGCCGCTTGCTAGCTTCGCTTTCCGATGAAAACAACATGCCCAGATGTGATGTCTGCTTTTAGGTTTCATTATGAGATGTCTGCTTTAGGTTTCGTTATGTCGCTTGCTAGCTTCGCTTTCAGATGAAAACAACATGCCCAGATGTGATGTCGATTCGATGACAATGATGCCTCATGAGTGTTTCATTCACAACTCAATTTTGTATGTAATCGACGCTTGTACTTTGAGGAGAGTATTCAGTATTGAGGGTATATTGTATATATGTCTCGTGATAATTGATGCCGAGTTATGGTTCTTGTTTGTTGGCATTAGGATAATTGAAAGTCTGAGGAGTTTCAGACTTTCAGTTGGCCGATGACTAGCAAGGAGAGCCTGTTTTTACATGCTGAAAATTCGGGTCCTGGGTACCCATCGGGTCCTGGGTACCCGTCGGGTCTGGGTCTGGGTCCAGATTTGGACCCATATGTTAATTCGGGTCCGGGTTCGGGTCTACAATTCGGGTCTCGGGTCTGGGTCCACAAGAGAAGGACCCGGAGGTACCCGACCCGATTGCCATCCCTACATGGAGTCCTTGAAGAAGAAGTGTTCATGAGGCAACCACCTGGGTATGTTGATAAGATGCAACCAAATTATGTCTGCAAACTTGACAAGGCATTATATGGGTTGAAGCAGGCACCTAGGGCCTGGTATTCGCATCTTAGCATGAAACTGCAGGATTTGGGTTTCAGGCCGTCACGAGCAGATATTTCCCTCTTCTACTACAATAAAGAAGGGATTAATATTTTCCTACTTGTCTATGTTGATGATATTATTGTTGCTAGCTCCTCACAAAAGGCTACAATGGCATTGTTACGAGATCTGAATTCTGAGTTTGCACTAAAAGATCTTGGGGAGCTTCACTATTTTCTGGGAATTGAAGTTAAGAAGGTACGTGAAGGAATACTCTTGACACAAGAGAAATATACAACTGATTTGTTGAAACGTGTAGGAATGTCCGATTGTAAACCAGTCAATACTCCCATGAGTGTGAGTGAAAAATTGACAGCACATGAAGGAGATCAGTTGGGGATGACAGATGCAACTCAATACAGAAGTATAGTTGGAGCTCTACAGTATCTAACATTGACTCGACCTGATATTGCTTTTGCAGTAAATAAGGTATGCCAATTCCTACATACACCCACAACAATTCATTGGACGACTGTTAAACGTATATTGAGGTATTTGAAATATACGATCGGCTTGGGACTAAGAATACATAGATCCTGTCAACTCTTGTTAGTGCTTTTTCCGATGCTGATTGGGCTGGGTGTATAGATGATAGAAGATCAACAGGTGGATTTGCTATTTTCTTGGGATCCAATCTCATCTCATGGAGTGCGAGAAAACAAGCTACAGTATCAAGGTCGAGCACAGAAGCAGAATACAAATCTATGGCTAATGCTATGGCAGAAGTTATGTGGATACAGACTCTCTTGTATGAGCTAGGAATTAAAGCTCCAAAGGCAGCCAGATTGTGGTGTGATAATATTGGAGCCACGTATTTATCAGCCAATCCAGTGTTCCATGCTAGAACAAAACATATTGAGGTTGATTTTCATTTTGTCAGAGAAAGAGTGACACAAGGACTTTTACAGATTCGTCTTGTGTCAACTACAGATCAAGTTGCAGACGGTTTCACCAAAGCATTGCCAGTCAAAGATTTTACAACACGCACACGTGACCTATATAGTGAGGGTTGATGCTTTAATACTATCCTTAACACCTTATAGCCAAAAATTCACTAATAGCCTAGCTCACACACGGGGGACACGCATGTGTAGCATTTCTGTTGGGCTTTCATTATTGCTTCGCCCAAAATAGTTAACTTGGAAGTGCTACGATTTGAGCCAACAAGTACTGTATGCTAGTGGAATTCAATGTAAACTGACAATGTGGTATTAAAGGATGGGGGTGTTAAAAGCATGGCTTATTTATTCCTTAAGGTGGTTAACTCTGTGTCTTAGAGATCATTGTTCCAACATTTTCTGTTGATGACTCAGTTTTTTTAGTGTAAACAATCATGTATTTTCACTTTTCAGGGCTCGAGCTTGCCTGGAGGACTCAAAACTTAACGCGCCTATTGAGCCCAAACAAAGCCTGAATGCGTTGTTGGGCTGGGCCAGTGCTGCTGAATCCGAGCGCATGGCTTTTAGTTTGGAAAAAAATCGATAGGCCAGCCCAAAAGTAAAAGGGACAGACCAGACTAATTCTAAAATAACAAGAGTTTAGGTATATAGTTTGTGCACACGTCGCACTACGTAAAGTCTCATCACTCGCATTTCCAGCTGGAGCAGCTGCAAGTTGCCAGCAAATCGTCCGAGATTACACCTAGCCAAGATAGCTAATCAGCCAGCAAGTGCGTGACGCCTTAGGTTGTTAACAGTGAGAAAGGACGTGGCTCTTGCTGGTGACTTGGATGGTCTTGGCGGGTGACCCGGAGGAATTATTGGCGGGAAGGGAATTGAAGGGGAGGAGAGCAACGCAAAGCGAGCTGAAATGAAATGCAGTCCTAGTGTTGCAGTTTGCGGCGGGCAGGAAGAAAGAAGTCAAGGAGGAGGGGGCCCGCGGGCGCCATGATTTCACATGCGCAGCTGACACCTCCGAAGCAACCACCACGTTGCGTTACCATCGCGAGCGAGAACCACCTCACATGCCGCGCTGGCGCCATGTGACCGTGCAGGTGACCGGGCGAGCCGACTGGCTCAACCGCGCGCAACGCGATCCGTACGTCCGTCCGCCCGCCCGTCCATTTCCGACGTGAGGTGAGGTCGCTCGCCCCACGCGCCCGTCGCGTCCCCCATCCAACTAGCTACGTGTCCGTCCGTTTAACGATCAGTTTGGTGTTATTATTAGCTGGCATTATTGTTGTTGTTACAGTATAGTTGTTTTCGCAATATATTCATTTCAGATAAGAAGGGAGCTAAAGATGTGGACCGTACTGTCTGGAAGAAACGTAATATCAACGACGGTGGAGCCGGACACTTGGCTGGGACTTGGGACTGCGATGCGCACTACGGTGTTTCTGCGTTTTCCCCCGCTTTTCCGTCCACGGGGGCAAAGACTCGAATAAAGTTACTTGAATGAGATATAGCTAGGCTTGGGGTTTTACTCTCGTTTCGCACTAGCTCGTACTAACCCGGCTCAGGCGAGTTGGACACTCGCGCACATTTCGTTTGTACTAGAGAAATTAGCAACACTATGCTAAAACTCAAAAATCGTTATAAAAAATGTTAAGCTACGACGGCTTCCCAGCACTACATGTGCGCAGGAGAACATGTGCTGCATGGTTGAGAATTAAGATTCCACTAACCACCCACGCACCATGCACCGAGAACATATAATCCCATTCACACATAACGCTCGTAAACTACTAAGTGTCAGCCACGATAAGTTTGACCCTTGCAGGAGATGATTTACTAGTAGAAAGCAAAGGGGATCAACAGGTGCCGCTAAATGCTAATGCAGAGTACATTAAAAAAAACCAGAAGTCCCATGTACCCTTCAAATGGACGCCGCCACGTACACACTGGAGACCACTATTCAGATCACCGCCGGCCGTGCACGGTGTACACACGCCACCGACGAGAAAATTTATTCGTCGGAAGCAGCGACCACCACCATAAATTCAACATGGCATGGGCGTGCCTAGTCAGAGATTCAGTCACATCGCATACTACTGAAAATGTAAAATGCGTGTACCGCTAGTCCGCTATCACTCGAGTCAGGCAGTGAATTTTGAGTTTTTACCGGCATCTACCGTTCTTACCACCTTTACATGTGGGCCCGGATAAGTATTTAAAAGAAGTGGGACATGGGGCGGCGTGCGTTGAGACAGTTTTTCTCGTTAGAGTGGGAACAGAATAAAGGCCCCAAGCGCAGGCGCCCTTCCCTAAGAAAAAGGCCGTTGGTGGTGGGCCGCCCGGCGACGCTCTTCTCATCTCAACTGGATTTTCTTCCTTGCCTCGTAGCCGTCGATGCGGCCATCAGCATTCATCTGTGCCGTCTGATTTCTCAACCTCTCACTGCCATGTAGGCCGTCTGGACTGTAGGCATTGCCCGTTAAAGTCCTTGCTTGATCTGCTCGTTGCTGCAGGCAGAAGCACCTTGATTTACGGCCATTTGCTGCGTGTCTTCGGGGCCCAAGGGGGAAAAGAATTCCTTGCGAGGAGGGAGCCCCAATCCACGGCAAGCATCACTCACTGCCCTTTGGAACTCACTGCAAGCATCACTCACTGCCCTTTGGAACTCACTGCAAGCATCACTCACTGCCCCAATCCACGGCAAGCATCACTCACTGCCCTTTGGAACTTGACCTTTGGTTGATTAACTAATTGGCGATTTTATCCGGCCTAACGGATAGAATCATGGAATATTATGTCGTCCTTTCGTTAAGCCGCATAATTGGGGATGTTTGGGTAAAGCAAAAGGAAGGGATAAGGGGTTGTGATTATGCTTATGTACAGAAGAAAAATAAAGAAAGTGTTCAGTAATACTGCACTTCTTTTCGTTCGTAGTGGATGGGTGATGCGATGTCTTAAGTACCACTAGAAAAAAAAACTGCAGGACTAAGAGTGTATCGGGGGCACGATCAGAGCTAGTTATCTCCATGAGCTTCTCCTTATGTCTGCCATTGCTTATGCATTGGTAGGTATGTTATGTCCAAGCACTACTGCTACTACTCATTAACTCAGCTCCCTTGCCCCCGGCCCAGTACATCGAACTCCGTGGCGTCCATGGCAAAGCATCTCGACGACCGCATTCGTGCTCCCAGTGACATTGCCCATGCCATTATTCTCCCTGTTCCTGGTTTCCTGGAAGAACAAAAGGGGGGAAATACTGAAACATAGCATTATCCTCTGCGCTGAAACTTGAAGCTGGCAAAATCTTCTGTTCCACTTGTTCTTTGTTGCAATCGTCTCAGTCATGGCTTCTCCTGAGAACTCGTGGTAGCATTGGCATCTTCTCGAGAAACGACGAGGGTGTAAGCAAGTAAGCTAGAGGCAAAAGACTGGGCGCATGGACGATAATGTGCAAGTACTACTCCAGCTTTTGTTGCGTATCGCGATATTAATTGTTCGGTTACCGCCTCCGTTGCGTCTCCATTCAATGTGACTTGCAGCGGCAACCACCTCCCTCCCGGAAAGCTGGTGGTTTGTAGCGAGGCCTCGCGTGCTGAAGATTACGAGCAGATTAACTGAAAAAGAAAACAAGGATCTGTGAAGGGTACCGGAGCAGTAAGCGATACCTAGCCGCTAGTGCAGGTTTAAAGTTGCCACTCACATGTCTACCTGCCGCTTTACTGAAAGAGACATGTAAGGTTCAGAGCAGTTTCTCCGAACTGTTTACGTAGAAAAAAACGGCCGATTTACGAATCGGCCTAACAGTAGCGAGCAGAGATCCGTCGAGACGGCATGTGAATTGTCGTTTGCTCACATACGTTACATTACATCACCCATGTTAAACACCGCTTTCGCGGATGAGCTGAGACTTATCCGCACTGCCGGCCGGTGCGTATCGTCCGATCCGTCGCCACCTCCATCTCTCCCCCTCTAGATGATCTCTCAATGCGCACCCTCCCTCTCCCTCTCTCTCTCTCTCTCTCACACACACACACACACTCTTTTTCTGTTCAGCTGTTGTAATCATGTCCACGTAGAAACTTTGGCACCGCATAAATACTGGTATAAACAGTGGTACTGATGAAGCGTCGTCTTTTGTTCAGAATTCAGATGCAGGTGTTGCTGTGAATAATTATCCCGGTAGTTGTGCGCGCAGATTGCTCTTGGCCGTGCCTTTGTGGTAATGATACAAGGCGTGCAGCTAATTGAAGCATTCATGTATTTCAGAATTCAGAAAGCACTGTCTTGGAAAGACTCGATGGATAAGTGCTGCAACGGTGTACTGTGTATCATTACCGGGTGCAGATCGAACTCTAAATTGTTATAGTTTACTCCATAATCCTGTATGCATGCCATGGCATCATATATATGATTCTCGAGACGGTTGGGCTGCATGATTGTGCTACCGGCCGGCAGGAGTCTTCACCAAACCAACCAAATTATTCCTGACAAACTCCCTCCATGGATGGATCAGGGTATTCAGATCTAATCTAACGAAGCAACATACGCGTGAGCAAGAGCGTTGCAATGCATCTGTACATCTACACTCAATGACTCAACTGCGGACGAGAGCGGCGCCTACTAGCAGGTGAGTGTCGAGCGAGTCTGAACATTATTGCTGCCCTGCGCCTGGAAGTTGCAATGAAGTTTAAGTACGTATCAGATGGCCGTATCATTGCATGCTTACCTAGTTACCTACAGGGTTAACCAACAATCGATATATCCTTCCCAGAAAAGAAGAAGAAGAAAGTTATTAGAAAGCGACCTAGCTGCTAGCGTACATGATCACGAGCGCGCCAACGCTGCGATGTGCTGGACCAGAATTATATTAGCGTGGATCGATAGATCGATGCTGCGCGCGATGCTGTCAGTTTCTGTTTGTCCTTGAAGCATTCCGGTCGACACCCATGCCAGCCTTCGGCGCCAGATGCGGTGCGTTGCTGCTAGCGATCGAAGGATCACCCGTCCAATTCGTCGATTTCGTCGATCGATCGTTCTACGTACGTACGCAGTCACTAGTACTCTGCATCGGTGGAGCTCTGCTCGTTGCTCAATGCTCAGTTAGCTAGTTCGTATGGGGCAGACTTTTTTCCCTCTTTACCGGCCAACTTAATTTGCCGGCATGTATCGATCGAGATATTGCTGGTTGTTACGGGCATGTGGGATGATATGGAAATTAAGGACAAATGGAGTCAAAAGCAGCATGCATGTACTCTTTGCGCAGGGCATTATCCCGGTTTTCTTTATGCCGATAGGTCACATCGTTTTTCCGGCGATGTACAGCTAAGTTTGTCACCAAAAAAAGGAGGACCAAGTACTAGAGTTAAGCTGTCAGGTTCTGAATTCTGAAGTCTGAACACTGGTTCGGTTAGTTAGGAACCAGATGCATTCGAGGCGAACTGCAAGTAATCCTCCAGTTAAAACTAATCCTACTCACGAAAGGAATCACAATTCTCAAGTAGTGCATTTAAGTAGATTCTAGATTCTAATCTTCATTCTATGTACCACGAAAGATTCAGACTGCCTTTGTAGCTTCACACGAGCACAAGTCATGTAGCCATGCTGCTGTGTTTTACTGTCAAGCGAAACACAGTACTGCACCGAGGTTTGCTCGTCTGTTTTCCTGCCCCCAACATATCCAAACTAGATGATAAAACGTCCAAAGCCAAAACAGAACGAGATCTATATATCTATTTCCATGTCAGACTCTCACCAATAGCCGGAAACAAGCACAAAAAAAGGATGAGCCAGCAAATCTGTTTTGACTCGACGCAGTAATGCCCGCTGCACATTTCGCGGCTAAGCTAGCTAGTTATGGACTAGGGAGTCTGAACATTTCTCATCTCATGGCACATGCCGACAATTACAACATGCAACCTTCTGTTCTGCTCTTGCGTTTCTCCTTCCTCCCATCTGAATTCTCTGATTTGAGGCTGTGGCCTGAGCTAAGCTGCATGGCAGCTAGCCTATCTACCAGCCCCAACTATCATCTGCCAACTTTAATACGCGCTGCCGTAACTAGATGAGACTGCGAGGCTCCGAGCCAGGCCATGTGCTACCCAACATGGCACGTTCTCCCTTCTCTGCGCGCGCGCACACACAACGCCCCATCTAATTAACGTACCCTTCTAGCTTATAAAGAGCACCCACCGCACCACGGCCACCTCCCATCCAAGACCATCACTCCTCACTGCACTTCGCTCGTCGGATCCATAGTTCCACACAACGCTGCCAAGAGGAGGAAGAAAGGAAAGGCATGGGTTCCCTCGCCGCCCTCGCGGCGCTCCTCTCCCTCCTCGCCGTCGGCCACTGCGCCGCCGAGTTCAACGCCAACGACGCCCCCGCCGTCGACTTCAACGCCAGCGACGCCGCCGTCTACTGGGGCCCCTGGACCCCGGCGAGGGCCACCTGGTACGGCCAGCCCAATGGCGCCGGCCCCGACGACAACGGTGAGGATCCCCACATTTCCAGGGTTTGTTCTTTGTTTCCGTTGTTCTTGTGGGCAATGTGGCTCATGTCTCGGTGCCGGATCCTTTGTAGGTGGTGCCTGCGGCTTCAAGCACACCAACCAATACCCGTTCGTCTCCATGACATCCTGCGGCAACCAGCCATTGTTCAAGGACGGCAAGGGATGCGGCTCTTGCTATAAGGTAAAAAGAATGGGAGTCAGTGGTCACTAGCACTCCTAACTGTCGAAACAGGCCGTTGCAATTTAGGCCGGCCATCGATCTGCATCGTCTGCAAGTGGGACCCATATACATATGTAGATGTGTGGCTCACTCGCTTTCTGTGACAGCGTCTTTCACTGTGCAGCGTGCCGGTGCCAACGCATTGATTGACTCTCACTATCTCCCTTGCTCGTGCTTGAACCTGACGTTTTGTTCTGTTTTCTGCGCACTTCCTCAGATTAGATGCAAGAAGGACCCCTCCTGCTCCGGCCGGTCGGAGACGGTGATCATCACCGACATGAACTACTACCCCGTCTCCAAGTACCACTTCGACCTCAGCGGCACGGCGTTCGGCAGACTAGCCAAGCCAGGCCTCAACGACAAGCTCCGCCACTCCGGCATCATCGACATCGAGTTCACCAGGTCGGTGACGAAACTGCTCTGTTCTGCCGCCACTTAGTGCTGTACTAGTGTAGTGTTAAATTGTACCATCTGCCGTAGACGTTTCCCTCCAATTCTTCGTTGAATTTTCCTTCGGCCGGGCAAGTAGCAGCTAGTAGACATGGCGCGACAAGTTAAAAGTTCGGTGGAGGTCCTGGATCCACCCAACCGCCCGCATTACTCCTTGCCGGACGCGGGCACAGGCACACACTGGACAGTGGACACACCCCTATGAATATGGTAGCTCTGCACATGCATGTGCAGCACAGATGCATGACAGAGCTTTAGCTTTATTGCTCGGCTCTTCTCTTCAATCTCTGCGACTGCAACACCTCAACAAGCTCAATATTTTTGCTACTTGTGGGCACCCCTCTTCTGGCAGCCCAACATATGCGTGCCCGGTTACTGTACGCCACCGGCCACCCTTTTCGGTCTTGCAGCGAAAACTTTATCAACCAATGGGCCCTGATCGACGATATAGTAAGGGAAAAGATTCCACGTGAAGATTGAGCTAACAGCAAAAACAATTACTGAAGCGCATGACAAGATCAGCAGTGTCTCCTTTTCTTCTCTAGTAGCCAATCACTCTTAGGCGCGTGGTAACACGAGCTGTTTTTATCTGGTATGTGCAGGGTGCCGTGCGAGTTCCCGGGCCTCAAGATCGGGTTCCACGTGGAGGAGTTCTCGAACCCCGTCTACTTCGCGGTGCTCGTGGAGTACGAGGACGGCGACGGCGACGTGGTGCAGGTGGACCTGATGGAGTCGCGGACGGCACACGGGCCGCCGACCGGCGTGTGGACGCCGATGCGGGAGTCGTGGGGTTCCATCTGGAGGCTGGACACCAACCACCGGCTCCAGGCGCCCTTCTCCATCCGCATCCGCAACGAGTCCGGCAAGACGCTGGTGGCCAAGGAGGTGATCCCGGCCAACTGGAGGCCCAACACCTTCTACCGCTCCTTCGTGCAGTACAGCTGAACCGACCGGTCGATGCGGTGCCCGCAATTGGAGCCGGCACTGCTACTACTATTACTACTACTGCAACTACTAGCACTGCAGCTACTGTGACTAGTCCTCCAAAAGCGTCTAGTCATTGTGTCGTTGTAATTGTATCGGTCGGGCTATTGCTGCTTTTAGGTGAGGGAGGCGTCGTCATGCTAAGTGTCTGGAGTTTGGTGCGCGTCCATGGGATTCGGTCTCTAGGGTTGGAGTTTCTGCTCTTGCGGTTGGCAAAACGGGCAATCGAAAAGCTGTGTGGGAAATGGAGGAGGCAGGCGTACAAGATACGCTCTCCCGCCCACTTTCGCTTTAATATTTATCATTTCAAATGGTGATTAATCAAAAGTACATTGTTATATATAAACCGTGGCTTCCTGCGCTACTTGCGCTGTTTCCTTTCTGTTACATGCCTGTGCTTTTTTTTTTTTGGCATGCGCTACAAATTACAAAAGCCTACACTTGTTTCGTGGATGCTTGGTTAGAGCGAGAATTTCTTTACTGAGAGGAAAAGCCTATCAGTCTGAAGAAGTAAATTTCCAACTGCAGAAAAGCATCACTGGTCCTAGCATCTCTCTCTCTTTTTAAAAGGGATGCTAATATGATCACTCCTTCAATATAATTTCGAATCTCGAATACCGCTTCGCAAAGGAAGAACTTGACACTGCGCGCGCATGCAGCCTGATAAGAATCGTTCACTGTACTAACCTCTAAAATTTAGTTTCGTAAAAATTTTTTTTTATGAAACTAGCCCTTCATTACCTTTTTTTTTTTTTGCAAATATAGCCCATTAGCCTACAGGTGCCACACACAAGAAGCGTAGAAATTACCACGGTATGACATGGGGCACATTTTGCGACACCAGAGCACAGAAACACGTCATGCCGTGGAACTTGAGTGTGAGAAATCGTCGCCGCGACAACTGGTAGGGGCGAGGGCGCACTAACTGAATTTCCACAGAGCGGGGGTGTAGCAATTCGGTTTTCTGTTGTGTGAGAGCACTGTAATTCAGTTTTCCGACGAATTCCGATGTGTGGAGCGGGAAAGTGCTTTTTCCACAACACTGTAGCACAAGAATAGTATTTTCTGTGGTATTGTAGCGCAAAAAACACTGTGTCCATGGTACTGCACAATATAAGGCTATTTTTGCAAAAAAATGCAATGGTATCATTTTTGCAAAAAAAATGAAGGAAGAGGCCAGATGAATGATTAGTTCATCTAATAAATCAGTTCCCGCGTGGTAAATTTGTAAACCTAACTTGGAGGCATGCACTTCCCCATGCGAATGTAATTACAAAAATAGTTTCCTCCTCACTATGAAAGCGTCATGCTCATGTATCGTGGTAGGTTTTACCGACCTACAGCAGCACGACATGTTTAGGTACAATGGCAGATCCTGTTGCCTCATTAGGATAGCTCGGAAAGGCTACTGTTGTGGCAGGGCAGCTTGGCAGAGTTAGCACAGGTGTGGGAGCAGAACTTGCGGACATACTTGCCGCACTACCCTAGCTTGGCAGGACCTACGGTGGTATATGAGCATTGTCGGGGACTAAGAAATCTCCGACAGGTCAATGCGCAGTCAACGGGCTCCTAGCTCGGGGTCGAGTTGCAAGGGGCTTCGACCACGACCTAGGATGCGCGGTTCCCGCACGACCTCGAGCTTGGGGGGCGAGAATTCAACTCCCGCGCGACCTCAACCTAGGTTTCAAGGCGTGCGCCTACTCGACAGTTACCAAGACCGGGAATGCTGGAGTTAAGGTGGACGTGGGCGTCAGATCCGGGACGGTTACAACCCATCTTCAGTGCGCACCATGCACTACTCCAGGAATCTTTCCCGACCGTTTCTGGTAACGGCCGGGAGGGGTATAAAATCCCCTGAAGCAGATCGACAGGGGACAGGCAAGCAGTTCCAGCAACAAAGCAATAGACACCACTAACATAGAATTCACCAGAGCTCAGGCTAGAGAGCGAACACTTGTACTCGAGCATAGTAAATTTCTTGCCCCCGGGCAGGACTGGAGTAGAGATTTTACCTTCACAGGGATTCGAACCAGTATAACTCTCTGTGTCTTGCTCGTTTTTCTCCACCCTCGACCAGCGAAGTAGCGAACCTATTCCATCGGTGAGTGAAGCTCGTTTTGAGTCCCGCATACACGACTCTCCCCCTTTTACTTTTGCGGTCCGGCGATCCCGATCGTCGACAAACATGGTAGATGATGTTGGAAAATTAACATGACATAACATTAATTTAATTACATAGATACGCAATAAAAACAAAGTTAAACATTGCGTCTACAATATGGTTATTAGCATCTAGCAGATTTACAAAACATACTAATAAAGAAAGAATGCCTACACATGCTAGATAGTCTAATAGATACATAGATGTAAATAATACTATCATAGTAGTATACATTCATTCTCGCCAGATCTAATCACAATAGAAAGACTTACTTGAACCAAGAACTATTTAGTCTTGGGCACTCACAGCGGGCTTGATGAAGAACGGGAAGCTACGAAGGAGTGACGCAATGCAACAATCGAAAACGAAGAAGAGCAGAGATCGCTGGAGAGAACTAATCTACAGAAAACTGCCTCACAAAAGGCCATGATTCCCGAGAAACCGCCCAGCGCCACGCACGTGCGTGCGTCTACAAAGACTAATATAGCCAACCATGCGTACCTCTAGTCTTGCCACCAACTCATACTATAGTATATGTATGAGTTCCTCTTATAAATTGATTGCACTCTACCAAGCTAAGCAATTTGGTACTAAAGACCATACCATCAATTCAACACTTCTTTTGACTTATTCTATTGAATTAATTTAGGTTTAATTTCAATAGATGACACGTGTTACCTACCAATACTTTCACAGTGAGAAAGAAGGCTATTTTTATAATTACATCCATACGAAGACTATATTTATATATAAAAAAAAATCCAATGGGCTGGAAAAGCGCTGAACTCTCGGTTTACTTGCTTATTTTATGTAAGATTCCGTTCGTTAGTTACTGACATGACCTGGTAGTCGGTAAAGTGGTGAAGCACGCGGCCAAATTATCCAGTCTCTCCTTGCGACCTTCCATAAAGCTTCCGATAGTAGCATTTCTTTTCATCCTATCTGCATAGCATACACTAGCAATGGACTTTACCACAGTCTTGCCAATTTGATGTGTAACAATAACCTAGAAATGTGCGGCTCTGGTCAAACGGAAGAGCTGAGAGCCTGGCATGCAGCGTCCAGCCAAACCATCCCATCTTTGCCGGTCAGGCTTTTCAAATCGCATTAGCTGTCCCGCGTTTCTGCCTCCGAGTTATTGCGGCTCGATCCCTGGCTTGATCCAGATCTCCAACACGGCATCTGATCTTACACATGAGGCAGCATCACTGTACCAGAGTTCAGAACCGGCAATGCAATTATGCAATGTGCAAGCACATATTGAGCTGCCTGGTGGTATTCCTGTTTCTGCTGCCACATCCAGCAGTGCGCATCATCGATCCAGACATAGATCGAGAATGCTACATAGCATTAATTCTACCTGCTACTTCTTCTCTCTAAGTTTATAAGACGTATCTTTTATCGCATACACTAAAGAGATATTAAAAATAACTAGACTATCTCTAAATATTATATCTAAGTATTACTCTGTTCAATATATTCATGTAAGGGGTATCAAATAAAAATATATATCTATTAGAGGTATAAAGAGAACATCGTACTTTTTTTATTGTAATATGAAATACAAATATTCAATAAAAATACAACATATATTTATAGATAAAATTATTAAAAATACATACTGTAAATTTAGATATAATATAAATATGAACAAAATCATTTAAAAATACTCACCGTAAATTTGTTTGGACGGAGGGAGTTCCATTAAACTTGGCGGCCACCTGTCCTATCGCCGGAGATCAATTATCAAGGGCATTCATTCATCAGCGACGCTCTCTTCGCTCTGTATCGCTGTAACTTGTTTTAGCCAGCGATCAACGCCGGACAGGCCCTGCATGGTTGGCCGACATAGTGACATTCGTCTTCTTTCGGACGCGCCTTTTCCGTTGTGTTCTTGTTTTTCTTTTCTATCCGCGGATCGAGCTGTTTCCCCGCGGTCTGCGGCATGTGCGCCTACATGGCGCCGAGGCCAATGAAGTCAAAAGGCGACCTGCACCCTTCGTCGACCAGTACGGCATCGTCTTTTCCATTAGTGAACCTCGAAGCCTTGGCTTTTTTATCAGGGTTGACACTTTTTTAAAAAAAATCTGGCTTCGTACGGATACCGTCGTAAAAGGAGTAGCTAGTTGCCTAGTTAACGTATATAGTTGGAACTATTTTTTTATGTCATAGGCTAGTTTCATCGAGTTTTAATGGTTTCATCTGTATTTTTCAGGCTTCAGTAAGTTTCAAAGGAGTTTCAAATGGGTTTCTATAAGGTTCTAGCGTGTTTCAACAAATTTGAATGGGTTTTAAATCTGAAGCTATAAAGTTTCATCCAGTTTCAAATCTAAAATCATATCTAAAATCTGATTAAAAACGAGTTTCAAAAGAATTTCGACTAAGTTTCAAAATACATATGTCAAAGTTTCAGAGCACATTATTAGGTTCCAAAAGAGTTTGTTTCAAATATGAAACTATAAGTCTCATCAGTTTCAAACCTGATTTAAAATTAGTTTTAGAAAAATTTCAACTCAGTTTAAAAAGATTAACTTCGAGGTTTCAGAGAGTGTCAATCGATTTTACGAGAAAAACCATAAGTTTCATTCAAATTTCGAAAGAAAACATCAATAATCAAGTTTCAAGAAAGTTTTGGATGAGTTTCATGAAGCTTCAAACATTTGAGAAAAAAATATTCACAAGTTTCATGCACCAATATTTGTTCCCTCGTTTTCGTCGAGAATGAAGATGACTAGGAGGAATTTACTGAAGATGAAGATGAGGAGAAGCTTGACGGTGGACCAACACACAACATTGAGTTGTCGCACAAGCCCTTGGCTGCTTGGCATGCTCAGGCGAGCCTATGACCGTTCACCTCATACTCGACCTTGATTTGCTCACATTTGGCTAGTACTAGTAGAAGTTGTTTGACAAGGTGCCAAACTCATCTTCTCCGAGGCCAGCTGAGGTGGGTCTGATGGTCTTGATTCACCTCTTATCGTATGTTCGATGCACCCGATATGGTGGTTGCTGAAAGCGGGAGAGGGAGAGAGATGATCGATGAGAGGTGGAGAATGAGTTTGAGGGGATAAAGAAAAAACCATGCAAGTGGATGAAAAACATCAGGTGAGGTGAAAAATTACATCTAGAGACTTGTTCGAAATAGACACTAGTTGTAGTGTAGTTTTGGAGAAAAACGCTATAGCGTTATGTAGAGTGCCGATAGGTAATATATGTCACCTACCGCGTCTGTATACTGCGACAGGGACTTGGACTTGTGATAGCCTTGTCGACCGCGGCAGAGGAGGATGAGTGCGGCAAGAGCTAACTACCGAGCCAGGACAGCTCGATAGGACATGTTGCCGCGTCCAAAAAGCTCGATAACTTGCTATCGAGCTGGGGGTGTGCGATGGCACACCTACCATGATGGGCCGATCTAGACCTCCACCACGATACATGGGTGTAATCGGAAAGGAATATATTTTTTTTAGTTGCGTTCTCACGTTGGGCTAGATTTGCAAAAAAAAAAAAATGATAAGGACTAGAAAAGGGCTTCGCGATACTCCGCCTATACATGTGTTGGTGAATTATGATACCGTTCTCACCTCTAGTCCTCTCCTGTTCTCGCCGGCATGCACCAGACGAGACCATCATTGCTGCACTCCGTTCTCCGTAGATGGTATCTGAGTGCGCGTGCCACTGTTGTGGCTAGATATATACTAGTGTAGACGAGCGGTCCAGCAACTCCACCGAGTTCCAAAAGAACAGATAACCACTTTCTCGGTCCAGCAACGCACATATACGCAGGGATAGAATGGAGATGGAGATCAGGGGGTAAAAAGATCTGCAAAAGATTTAAAGATGGATGGTTGACAAGTTGAGCAATCCATTGAGCTTTCCAATGCCTAGCTACATTCATTCGCCAATCGCCGGCGGATAGGACTCGTCTGGATAATACTGCCTAGTGTTAGTGACAGAAACGGCATTGACGAAAGTCAAAGAAGATAACAACCAGGTCTAAATCAAGTGCGATTGCTTGATAATTGATACAAACACAGATTTACATAACACTATCTGGTAATTTATACAGGCTAAACAGGTCAAAATTAACAATATAAATGGACGATGTTACAGGCGCTGCCTTTACGGATATTTCACATCCACCGCGAGTGTCTGGATGAGGCAAAAGGGGGAGAGAGAAAAAATGGGGACAAGCCAAAGAAAGGAGAAAATGGTTTGGGCAAACGTTGTACAGGCACCACTACGTATAGTACGCACAGTACGTACGCTACGCTTCACTGTTTGGAGTTGCTGGGCTGGCTCTGCTGCTGCTGGTTTAGCTTCTGGTACAGCGCGACCATCCTGTTGTACGCCTCCATGCTGTTCAGTTGCTGCTGCTGCAGAAATTTGTGCCAGCTCGTGAGTTTCACACGGCGCTCGAATAAGAACTTGGAGGCGTGAGTCTTGCATGTTTGAGGCAAAGACGCTCGCAGGGAAATTCTAGACGTAGTAGATTTGTAGCAACGTACCTGTGCGTTCTGCTGCGCCGCTTGGCACGCAAGGAAGGCGGAGAAGCCGTCCGGCACGGCGCTCCCGGCGGGCTGCTGCGAGCGGTCGGCGGCGGCGGCGGCGTCCCAGGACATGGGGACGAAGGGCGGCGGGTGCATCATGTTCATGGGCGGCGTGAGGCCGGCGTAGCCGGGCTGGGCGAAGGGACCCATGTTCATAATACCGAGGCCCATCTGGGCCATTTGGGCCATGTTGGCCATGACGGACATCTGCAGCTGCGGCATGGACATGGGCATCATCATGCTGCTCATCCGACTCATCACCTGCACCTGCGCCTGCAGCTGCTTCAGGTGGTCGATCACCTCGTCGAGCATCGACGCCTTGTCCGTCTGACACGAGCGACGTTGTCCACATGGCGTTAAAAAAGAGAGGGATTGGTTTGGACATTTATATTTGATCAGTTACGTGGTTGCTGATTTTATCTGTTGCCATCGGCGGCTCACCTTGCTTGAGTTCGGGACGAGTTTTTGTAAGATTTTCATCTTCTGGTTGATCCTGTCCCTTCGTTTCTGCAACGTAAGTAGTTGGAATGATCAGATAGTTGCTTGATGTTCCAGTACAATTCACGCTTGGGATGTGAGTTCGTGCTGGTTCAGGTTTTGCATAATGAAGGGTTAATAGCCCAACTAAAGAGCATACTTTACTTTTGGCCCATAGGCCCTTCTATTTAAGTTTTGGCCAGTGGGCAACTGCTCAGGTACTAGCAACAAGCTGACCATTTTTGGTCTAGCCCACTGATCAAAAGAAGCTAAAAATTTCCTATCAAAAGAACAAGAAGTAGCTAGCAGCAGCTAAACATTACAAATTGTTCGGTGTCGGCTAAACACTACACGTGCTTCTAATGAAACAAACAAATACTTGACATGATGGGCTGCAAAGGCATATTGGCATCTTATTACGAGTCACTAGTCACTAGGAAGGTTTCAAATATTGTGATTCTGCTTTCACGGCGGTCAAAAAGCTGTCCTGAATTGTGATAGCAACGTGGAACTTATCCTACAGCAAAAAATGATTTTACAATTGGCGACGCTGTCTGCCTGTCTAGGGTATCATGAATTTAGAAAAGAAATACAAGAGGCAAAAATTTTGAATATGTTGGATTTCTTTTCACAAAAGAAATATCAAGGAAATACTATATTAGCGTCGCAAAAAGGAAGTACTACTATATTATAGATTGAAAGAGAAGAGAAGCGGACGCTCAATCCTCTGACAACCACAAAAAAGAACTGGATGTGCAACATTTCTTTAGGGAAAAAGTAAAGTGGTGCTTGCCTGCTTGGTGGCTCAAAAGAGAGCTACGAATGCCTGGAGCAAATTTCAGCCTAGAAAATTATGCTTACCATTTTCATCAAAAGCACAATATTGATTACTTGGTTGTAAAGATCGAACAGTAGACATAAACCATGCATGCTTTTAAAATGACCACAAATATAAGTTCAGCTCTCAACAAGAATTAGGAAAGTGTAGAATATTTGTCAACTATAACAAGCCACGTGTTATCCAACGTGGTAGTAATATAATGACTAGCTATATATGTTTGTGAACTTTTTCCCCGCAAATATGAGCTTCGATGCATGAATTACACTTGATAGAGCAATGAAAACCTAACAATCTATTTCGTTCCGAGAGATGAACTTGTTAACGTCGTCGATCGGCGGCGCCATGTCCAGTGTTCTGTTAGTAATTAATTCAATGGGCCGGGGGTGCATCTAATAATAAGCAATCTAAGCAAGAAATCCTTGGAATTCATGAGTGCAAAAAAGGGGGTTTGCTTACACGCTCAGATTCGTTATGGATGGCAGCAGCCCGGCTCCTCTTGTTGAAATGGACGACCTCATTGCAGCCTCCCCCTTGATCACCACGTTATTATCCCCCTCGTCGCACAGCCCGTCTCTCTAATTTTTCAATACATGCATGCACCGATGGACACAAAATAAGCACACGAAATCTGCAAACCGATAGGAATCAAGACAAGCTCTGAATGCATGTAAGATCGAGACATCGAGTACGTAGTGTGAATTCAGACGTAGATAAGATGGATGAAGCTAAGAGGGTACATGTAAGCTGATCTTGCCTGCGACCGACGGCTGAAGCAACGGGAGTCGCTGGCGTCTCCACCGATGCTCGTGTTCTCCGTCTCCGGGGAGCCATCGTCCTCCCTCTCGAGCGACGTCGAGTTGTTGGTCGTCGTCGTGAACCCGCACACGTCGTCGGCCGCGGTGCCGCAGGCCTCCAGCGTGAGCAGCTGCGTGCTCTCGCCGCGGCCGGGCGCGGCGCTACCCTGGCTGGCGCACACACGCCCGTCCTCGCCCACCACCCGCGGCCGCTTTTTCCCCCGCGCCTCCCCCTCCGCGTCATCCCTCTTGCACGGCACGAGAGCGTCAACCGGCGTGCGCTCCACGCTGACCCAAGGGGCGGGCACCGGCTGCGCGAGGTGCGCCGACCGCGCGGCCGCCTCGCCCACAACAGCCTCGAGCGTCTCGCGGTCTCCCCCGCCGGTCCTCCCGATGGCCTGCAGGTGGGGCGACGCGGGCGGGTACTTGGGCACCGGCCGGTTGAGCAGCCCGTGCGAGGAGATGTTACCCTTCTCCCACATGAGCTCCGCCACCTCGTAGTACTGGTCCGACATGGGCACGATGACAGGCGTGAAAGCGCCGGCTCCAGACACCACGCGGTGCGGCCCGGCGGACGCCGGGTTGAGACCCGCCGCGCCGACCGGGTCGTCCAGACCCCAACTCGGCACGCACTGGTTCATCTCGCTCCACCACCGCGGCACCACCAAACGCCTCCAGGCCGGCCAGTTTCAGGACTGGAGAGCGACCCGACGCGCGGTGGGTGTCGGGCGGGATTGGACGCGCGTGGGGCGGAGCGGAGGTGAGCTGAGCTTGGTAGTAGGTCTGTGAGGTGTATCTATGGTGCAAACGAAAGGCGAGGTAGGGGTCTGAGGCGGAGATACTTATTTAGCGGTGGGTGTGGGCCGGCGAGGTGGTACTACTACACGACCACGCGCGGTGTGTGGCGGAGGCGCGGAGCCATGCACCGCGCGTAGGAGGCGAGGTAAGGGATCGAGGAGATGGACGGATAGGTGAAGGGGGCACGGAGAGGGACGGGACGAGGAGAGGGCGGGTCACGAGGGGCCTAGGGCTTGTGAGGAGGAGCCGCGCACGTAGCCGCCTCGCCTTCCACATGACCACGTAGCACACCAGTAGCAGCTGCCTTTCCCTTCTCTCCTCTCTATCAATTGCTATAGAACTATTACTGCTGTTCTCTACGACCTGCTGCAGTTTCTTTCACTGCTACCGGGGATGTCGGCGGCGTGGAACCGTCGGATTGCCATCGCGTGGTGGTGCGGAGGCGGCGGCGTATGGTTGTGAGTTGTTTCGTGTTCTTATCTGACCTGTTGCTCCTGGACCTGCTACAGTTCCGAATTCGGTGGGGTTTCTCATCCATATAGGCTATAGCGCCCGGAATTTAGGCGCATGCACCGACGAAACCTCTTTTTAGAATAGACTAGCAATGTGTCCGTCTGTTAACGAAAACTCAATTTACGATAAAAAATTTATTTACAAAGAAAACAAATCTTATTTGAATAATAATGTTCATTCTGAATGTGTAATGGTTAAATATTTAAATCAATTCATCGAAGCATACAAATTCCAAGCACCTGTTTACAAACTTAAGCTTAAAATTATCTTTAATTTCACAAACTTAAATAATAACATCAGAGCACTTGGGATTATATATTTGTAACGCCATAATTCGAGATCAATTGATCAACCGAAAGAGGCATCACCTGTTGCCCTATGGGCACAAAGGTATTAAAGAGGTAGGCATCATCCGTATGTGGCTGCCACCATCAGCGGCGTGCGTGACTCGTACGTCTTGCTCCGTCCATACTATAGCCCCACCCCAACAACTAGTTCCATCACCTCCTCGACTCCCCCTTCGAGCGTCTCCCTCAACCTATTGACATCATCTACTGCGACGAGCTCCAGCAGCGCCGCTAGCCTATCTCATCGCCTACCACCGGCGACCTACCCCTGCGCTGTATCGACGAAATCAGGAAGGTCGTCCATTACTTCCGCTCAATGGATAAGCTTAACACATCTGCAGGAGAGTCAAGAAGCGGTAGGGTTATATAGATTCAACAATCGAGGAGATATCTATGGAATCTAGATTAAGAAATCGTCGAATAAGGAAGGCAACAAAAGGGAAGGCGAGAAGAGGCCTAACTACATTAATCGGAGCTCTGCTTTCTTCGGAAGGGAATCAATCAATCCAATCCGAAAAGCAACGAGAGTAATTACTGCCGATTCGAATGTTAGATCAATGGGGGAAAGAAAAGCAATAAATGAGTCATGCATATTCATTACTTCCCGTAATGGGATGATTCAATTCAATCTATCGGGGTGGCCACTGCCTGCTTCCCACTCAGCCACTCGGGTGTGCACATGTGTCAGGGTGAGGGTGGAAAACTGACGTACCACCACTAACTCCAAATTAGAATTAGTAGAGATAGAGATAACAAACTTATTTAGTCGCGTCATGCATAGCCGTGCGTATGCTACTGGTCGGCCAGAACGAAGTCCATACGTGATTAGATAAAAAGAAAAGATGATCTTATCAACACATGTAAGTAAATATTTAATGGAAAGGATGCATATAGCAACTCAAAGGCACATAGTAACTCAGAAATAGTATGCGTGTAGTATATGAAAAAAGAATCGGCCGTGTAGTATTTGGAAATAGAATCGGCTGATTGAGATAAGAGTTTGATACGCCGCAGATCATGCATGCATATCCAACTGAATTAAAATTTTCTCCGTTCGCCAATGTATAGAAGATCAAGGCAATAACAGTTTCGTAGGTATGTCCGGTGGGAGGGAGAACGGACCACCGCCACCAACTCGTAATTAGAAATAGTAGAGATATATATATATATATAAAATATGTACATATACATACTTTTGACTTTTGAATGGTCCAACCGTGTGATAGAAAAGTGGGTTTGTTATTACATATGTTGCATGATTTTTTTTATTAATTCAAAGTCATTTTTTTGGCCTTTGGGTCAGCTTCGAGACGTATGTGTCAGATTCTAGATTTATCTAATAGTTGAAAAATGTAAGCTACTCCACACATGAACATCGATCTCGGACTGGTTGACTGAAGCGTCGCCTTTGGAACTTGGTATTCTTTCTAAAAAGATTTCATTCGGTTCATACAGAGCGCAAATCAATGTGCTAGCAAAGTATTAGACCTTATTTAGAACCTATACATTCTATAGAAATTTTACATAAAATAGTTTAATTCCCTTAAGAAAAAGGAAAATTTCTATGTTCTAAATAGGCCCGAGGTTAAATGGGAGGGGTATATAGGATGGCAAGCTAACATACAAGATGCCATTGGGCTAGGCCAAATTAACACCTTTTGGATTTGGCCAACTCCAATTAGATTTCAACCTCGTCTGCTACAAATAAACTGGATGTAATTATGCATCGATTTGTTTTCTTTCTGAGACAACTACAATGAAAGTTACGTATGTGCGCGAAAACATATATGCTTTGTGCGAAAAAAGTGGAAGCATAAGTACATACACCATTGCGTTGGAATTTGGAAAGGACTTTGTTAATATTTTTTGAATTAGTAGATCGCCTACGTCAGCTCATATATATTTGAGAGGTACTTCTATACATCTTCTCTCAATACAAATTATATAATCTTGAACCAAACGAATAAAGTAAGTAATCATTGTTTAACGTTCGTACTTTAATATTTGTGTAGCTTAAAAAATGCATAGAATAGAAGCACATCTCCAACTTTTTTTTACTTGTATGTACTGTGATCATGTTGTGTGTTAACATCCATATACTACAAGGTTTTTTATTTGTATGTACTTAGATTTGGCAACCAATATAGTAATTTGCCTCACACAACTCAGTAGAATTTTCAAACTACACCAATTAATCAAGGACCGTGATTAACAAAAAAACATTATATATATCGCATCTTCTATCTAATAAAGTAAAAGAAGACGCCATGTCCATTACGCTAATCGGTGAAAAAAAGATTATGCTAGGATCATTCCACTTCCTTAATCAACATATTTTTTCTTTGAAAATCCTTAATCCACATTCCTTCTTTAGGAAACAAAAGATTAAAAGGAATATGCAAAATTATTCCTATATACTACCGACGCGCACCCATGCCATTCTATGACGGCCGTGACAGCGGCGGGATGTTGGGGTCAGGGTCGGGCCCGGTCGGGGTTGTCCTCGGCATCGAAAATTCTGTGATGGTAGACGGCAGCGGTGGCACCCTGTTGTAAGGGTTTTTGAAAGGAACTTCGAAGTCCAGCGACGACCCTAGGGTAGGGTGGATAGTATCGCCCCCAGTAGGACATTCCAACGTAGGCGGTGGGGGCTAGACGATGGGTGGATCAAAGAAGGGCGGCTAGTCGATAGCCGACTGCCGCGCTGACACCATGGAGGGGAGCATCATCGAGAGGAGCAGAAGCAGCGCCACCGCAGTGGCGGCCGTGTGTCCGGCCATTGATTGTAGCTACCTTAGCTTGACGTTGTGGTTGTGTTTTAATGCTACGTGTGTGCGGGGGGTTACATATACACATGGGGCCTAGGCTTGATGCGATCAATATGGTAATTATTGCATGGCACAAATCAATCGCGCAATGGATTTGTACTTCCCAAAATTAGGTGCAGTTTAATTGCTCGCATTTTCTGGGAAAACGTAATGACAAGATGATGCTCCCTCCATGCAAAAATGGAAGGCACGATTTGATTTGATATGATCTCCAAGATTGAGTTTTGAAGCTTTTTTTGCGGGGCGCGTGACGCGGGGGGAGGGGACTTGTGAAGAATGGACCGCTGCCACCAAGTCATAATTAGAAGGAGTAGAGATATTGTTGCACGCGTACACCGAACACATTCACCAATAAAGCAATGATGGTTAAAATTGGAACAATAAAAATGCTCCTTCCTCTCTCTCCGGGGGTGGGTACAATAAGATCACCTCAGCTTACTATTAGCATATACATATTAACTTTGTTATATGTGAAAGATTGAGAAAAGAGGGGATAGAAGAAAATTAGCTCTCATGCAACAACCAACGTTGCACGGGAAACAATGTGCTATTGCTAGCCGAAAACCCGTATTGGAGCAAGTTATTGTACAAACTTTAATGTTATAACCAAAAGTATTTCTCTAGAGGCAACCTTAAGATATGGTTATTGTACAAGCTGAATTTATTACTTACTCCATATAACATGGATGAGAGATGGAGTAAGGACCTGTTTGTTTTAGCTTTTGATTCTGGATTCTGGCCCCAAAAGCAAAATAAAAAACAAACAGTCTAATTCTAGAATCCGATTCTCACAATCTAGCCTACCCATATGCACTAGAATCCACAATCCACTTCATATGTGCTTTTGGATTCTAGCTTTTGGAGAATCAGTTTTTCTACAACCACAATCCAGAATCAGCTTTTAGAGAATCCAAAACTGAAACAAACAGGCCCTAAGTAGTGAGTTTTATTATTATATCTGCTTTTATGGTGCCACTAGGTCCATCTCAGATTGTTTGCGCGCAAACACGTCCTTTGGTCTCTTAGATCACAAATCGACGTGTTGGATTGTGTCTGAAGGAATAATTGGGTGAGATTGACATCCTTTTTTCTCTCGCTCAAACCATTATTTTCATCTTATCGAAATTCAGCAACATTGCAAGTCCTAGTAGAGGAACACTCAAACCCACGATGGAGGAGCCCGACCAGGCAAGCCCGCCAAACACTCCCTCTTCGACCGTAATCGAAGCAGTCTTGGCCTCATCTCCCCCACAAAAGGAGTACCTCTAGATCCTGATGCCCGTAACGAGCCCATGCAGCTAGGGGTGCAAACGGAGCGGATAATTCCCGACCGACCGAAGACCGAATTCGTTTAAAATCCGATTCGAATCCGAAAAAATGATATCCGGATCCGAAGGCTTTTGATTCTGCCAGTTGGGAGTTCTTGTTCGAGCTGCTAAACCACATTGGTTTCAGCCGCAAATGGATAGAGTGGATTGCCATGATCCTAGTATCGACTACCTCTCGAGTTCTCCTCAATGGCATCCCTAGCCAACCCATCCATCGAGGAGAGGACTCCAGCAAGGTGATCCCCTATCGCTAATGCTTTTTATAATTGTCTTGGACCCATTACACATACTGATTGCTAAAGCCACTGGGGATAACTGCCTGCCACAGATACCATCCAGGTGCGCTACAATGAGGATTTCACTATATGGAGATGATGTCGCCATTTTTGCAAACCCCAACAAAGATGAGTTGTATATGATTCGGGTGGTGTTGAATATCTTCAGTGGGGCTATAGGTTTATCGACTAACCTCCAAAAAGCGAGGATTACCCAATAAGGTGTAACAACATTGACATGGTGAGCCTATTACAAGAATTTCGAGCATGTCTTCACTCATTTCCTTGCAGGTACTTAGGGCTGCCCCTGCGTCCAACAAAATTAAAGTGTTTGGATCTATAACCGCTTGTTGACAAAGTCCGAACACACCTCATGGGGTGGAAAGGGAAGATGCTTTCTAGGGCCACTAGATTAGTTCTTACCAACTCGGTCCTTACTTCCTCGTAGTCTACCACTTAATGGCATATCCCCTCAACAGATGGATCACAAATAAAATAGATTGGCCCTAATGAAGTTTCATTTGGAAAGGGAAACAAGAATGCAATAGAGGTCACTGCCTCGTCAATTAGAACAAAGTTTGTAGGATCAAGACTTTGGGAGGACTGGGGTAAAAGACCTGCATAGGTTTGGACGGGCGATCTGCATTAGTTGGCTCTGGTACGGCTGGAAGGAGCAGGGCCAGCCATGGGCAGGTGTAGGGTCGAGGATGCGCCTAGAGGGAGGGGGTGAATAGACGTTTTACAAAATTAATCGCTCTCTAAAATGATACGCTCTAATCAACCCCTATGTCAAAACTTAATCAAGAAATAATGCGGAAGTGATAAACTAGGTTTTGATAATTAAAGCCTAAATCGACTAGGCTCACAAGTGCACTAACTAAATTAGGTCTCTAACAATAATTTGCAATCCTAAAAACACGTAGTCAATCAATTTAATTCTATGAATATAAATTGCTTGAATGTAAATGAAGAAGGAATGCAAGCACAAGAGACACGATACTTTTTACCGTGGTGTTCGGAGACTTGTCGATCTCCTCTAATCCACGTTGAGGCTAGCCCAAACGGATTGGACCGGCTCCGCGCTTGAGCACCCGTCTCGATTCCACTAGTAGTGGTTTTTCACGCTTTCGCGTAGGCTCAACCCGAACCTTCACAAACTCGCGGGGGCTTCTCACAATGCCTTCGAGAGCTCCTGCACACGATGCTCTACACCATCTAGGAGTCGGCAACCTCCAAGAGTAATAAGCCGAGTCTCCGCTCGAGCTTCACCTATCACAACACATGCGATTCCGGTGATCACCTAGTGCAACACATGCACCAAGGACTCCCTCAAGTGCAACACATGCACAAGAGGTCACTCAATCCACTTCAAATTGCAACACATGCAATTAGGGCTCACTCTTTGCTCAAGAATCAATTTGAGGAGTGCAGCACATGCAACCACCTCCCATAAAACTCACAATAGCACCAGCCACCAGCCAATGCCCCCCATGGGGCCTATTTATACCCCCATCAAAGAAAACTAGCCGTTTGGGGGCATTTCGGGCAAAAACCAGCAAATTCAGCACTACTGGCCTCATAGCCCCGATAGTGCCGGCCTTGACCTCAACGGTCGACTAACGGCTACTTTTCTGGTACTACCGCCCTCTAGGGCCCGGTAGTGCCGACATAGCGACAGTATCGCTCCTTCGGGCGATAGTGCCGGCCTCACCCTCTAGAAAAACACGCGTTCTGAAAAATAACTACTGACGTTGTATGCCCGGTAGTACCGGCCAAGCGCGGCACTACCGCTCCCATAAGCTGTAGTGCCGGCCGAGCGGTACTACCGCACTTCACACGATGGTACACCGACCTTTTGAAGAAAACCAATTTTTCAACACTAAAATTATTTCTCCAAAATCCGAACACTATTCTTTGAGCCATTTGATGATCAACACATGATCATGTACTCATGCAAAACACATTTGCACCATATTAGCTCATGCTCAAAGAATTCAACCAAATTGTAAAATACATTTCAAGAAACAACTCAAGATCTATTTGCAAAACGATAATAAATCATACCCGAGTCTATGAGATTAATCCTCCTAGCCATGTGAAGGTCAACACGAGACCTAGTCAACTTACAAACACCCGTTGCAAGCCCTACTCATATGCTCTTGGGATTCCGGACTCATAGACCTCGGTTTATTCGCACAACGAACTTGCAAATAACTCATGAAACCGATTTCATGCTTGAGCATTACTCTTTTCAACACATGCAAAAGTGTAGCTCCAAGCAACTTCAAACAAACTCAAATGCATAAGCTCTCTATTTGCAACACATGCAAATCTTAGCTCCATGCAACCACATTAAGATCAAATCAAATGTATGAGCTTTCTACTTGCAACACATGCAAGTCTCCAGCACATATAAACCACATAAACACCAAATCATACTTGAGCTCTCTCCTTTTGCAACACATGCAAAACTTAGCTCCAAACAACCACTTTGATTTTGAAAGATTAGTTTTGTAAATAGAAAACAAAACATGAAGCTTCAATCATTGCAACACATGCAAAAGTGAACTTCACGCAAAAGCCAACGCATTAGCTTATCCTATTTGCAACACATACAAATCAAAGCTTTATGCGAAAACCAAAACATAGGCTTCTCCTATTTGCAACACATGCAAATCAAAGCCATATGCAATAACAACCAAGCATAAGCTTAACTCATTCGCAACACATGCCAAATAGTTAGCTCTATGCAAAAGCCAAATCCAAATAAGATTTGAGCTCGAGTGAACACGGGATTGAAATCATCAACACATGATGAAGCTCAAGCTAGGACTCAACCCTTCTTAATAGTACGGCGATAAAAACTAAACTCAAAAACTAGAAAGTCCTTAACCTATCTAGTTATACCTTGAGCTGCCGCACGCAAGCAATCCCCTTTGGGGTCTTTATGGTCTTCACCCATACGCTCTCTCGGGATCATTACTCAGCTCTTCTCTTAATCTCTACGGGATCTTCTCTTTGACGCCTATCACCTTATGATGTCGTCCTTGTCCCATTTTTATCATCTCAATCATCTTTGGACTTAACCTAGCTCATTCACAACTCATGAAAATAGTTAGTCTAAGATACATAGTTGTCTTAATTATCTCTTGCACTCCATTAACACATAATGGATGCCTTTAGATCAATTGAGCACAACCCAAATCAAATTAAATGATATAAATGTGTGTTGAGTACACTAATGCAACTAATGCCTCGTTATACTAACTATCGATTATCCTTAATCAATTCAAAAGAACACCATCAATACATGATGAAATGTCCTTTGATGATTCATGGACAACCGACCTCAATTTAAATTTTCATTTAAATTGATATGAGTATATATTAACTACATAAGTTTTCATATACTCATGTTGATGAAAAGTAATGATCCATAATATGTGGACTATATGGAAATGACCATTACTCTAAGCCATCAACTATAGAATAAACCCTACATGTATATGTGCATAGATATAATTGACTTGGAGACAATATGCACATATTCAGTTTTGATTACATTGGACCTTGTCCTATATTACCATAAGTATACTACAACTAGGCAATTTTAAATATATACTTAAGGATTTAGTTTCATTGTTTTGATCATTATATGAGTCAATAAGGAATAGATTAATACAATGAAACCTTCAAGTTAAACTACGAACTCCCCCTAGATATATGCATCCATGTAATATATGGATTGGGAAATATGATGCACATTTTGTGGTTAATACAATGGGGACATTCATACTTTAACTTGAACCCAAAGTATGCAATTAGTACTAGAAGGAATGCGCATACATATCTTGGGTTTTCCATTTTTCATCCAAATTTGAGACTACTAAACATTTGCTCAATAAACATGTTAGTCTCATAAAGATTAGGTTTGTCATTAATCAAGGATTAAGTATTATTCTAAATCAATCACCAAAACCAATGGCGCTTGAACTTACAGTAGGAACACTGGTGCCATGTGACACTACTAATCTTGCTCTATTCAATGCCAATACACATCTAACATTGAGAGATGGTAAAATGGCAAGGTTTTAGGATTCTAATTGGCTACATGGGATCTCCTCGAGAGATTTAGCACCGACTGTTACCAGCTTTTCAGGAGGAGATGACGCATAGTCCATGAGCAGCTATCAAGTGGAAGTTGGCTGAGGCCGCTTCGACGAATCACATCGGAGGTGTAGCTAGATGACTTTGTTCGTCTATGGGGAGCAATCCAACTGTTACGTTTGCAAACAGATGTACAAAATGACATTGTATGGAAATGAACGCAGAATGGGGACTACTCATCCAAATCGGTGTACAGGATCCAATTCCACGGGTTGGTCCTGGAACACGATTATAGCAAGATCTGGAAAGCAAGTGTGGAAGGAAGATGTAAGTTCTTTGCATGGTTGTTTTTACAGCAAAGGATTCTCACGGTGGACAAACTCATAGCTAGGGCTAGCCGCATGGTGTATCTTGCGCTTTATGCGAACGGAACCCGAAACAGCCACCCATCTGCTCCTCCTATGTCCCTTTGTGCAGCAGGTGTTTCATTCCTTGCAGATCATTCATTCGCCTCCTCAAACCTCCACTCTTATTCGCGGCGTTGACGGTTGGTGGCACTTACTCAGGGTCTCAACTGATAGGCAACAGTAGAAGGAGATGGATGGAATTATCCTGTACTTTCTATAGAACCTATGGAAGAAAAGAAATAATAGGTTCTTCAATGGTACTTCGTGTTTGCCCATGAATCTATCCAGCATTGTCGTCCAAGAAGTCCGCAAAAGTGCTCTTTGCTCTGTCCCGTCGTTTCCTTCAGCCGTCCAACGTTTTCTTTTTCCTTCAATGTAATATCCTCGTGTTCAACTTGATGCTCCCTTCTTTTCTTCCAGTGGTTCGGTGCTACATATTATCTGTAACACCTGTACTATTCGTTTTTCCTACCTTAATATATGACAGCTCCAGCCTTTCCCTTAAAAAAACCTTTATTTTCAACCCTTAGACCCCCTCAAGGCATCAAAACACGGCAAAGGTCTATTATTGTCTCCTCATTTTGATGCAGACTCGTAGCAATGACTACTACGGATCTTTGTCCCTTTTTTTTTCGTTTGTTCGCAGATATAAATGGCTGTTTGTGTGTGTTGATGGGTACAATGTTAACCATGCAAAGTTAGTACCATAAAATGTGCGTTCTCTATTGTTTAAATCCAACTACTACAAGCTAGCTAGCTCCATTAGTACTACCTGAGCCTTCTATCACACTTACAACACGTACGTTAATCCCGCACGAGATCATAGATCGACATGCGTCAATCTTAGCTTAAGAATAAGCTTGGATATTTGTTGCTATTGTTAGTACGTCGTTGACCAAGGTCCAGGCAAGTTTAGATCACAAGGAGATAAGAACGGTGATTGCCAAATTAGACGTGATAGGGATTGGACAGCCAATTAGACGCTTCATTTGGATCAGATAGATCACGAAGTATATCTGTGAATGCAGAGATGCTTTTGGGTAGTACTTCTTGCTCTGATGCCGTGCACGCATGCTCGCCCTTGCAAGGAACGAATATCGGCGCCTTCTGTTTACTGCATATGGTGGTTATGTGTCATCTCCTAGATCATGGAACTCGAATCTTGACTACGGTTTATACAGATATTAGTCTCCGGAGGAATCTCTTACTAGCCGACGACCGAAAAGACAATGCGCGTGTGAAGAGAGATTTGTGTACTTTTTCGTAGCACTTGTTCTTGCGAAATGAAATCGTTTTTATTCTTCAAAGTCAACAAAATGCTACTTTAACTAATAACTTTATCGTCATATTTTTTTAAAAAAAATACATAAAATGTGTGATGTTATTAAAACATTTTTGTGATAAATTTACTCGTACTATTTTTCTATATCCAAACTATATATTTTTTAATATCTTTAGTCAAAATTTATACGATTTGACCGCAGCATTGTAAGATACAAGATGACTCCTCTTTTGTGACTCAAGGCAGCTTTTAGCAAGTTGTCAGGCCTATATGTCATCGTACTCATAGCGGCGCTCTCATTGATAATTATCCCTGCCGATGATGGTTAATTAGGAACAAATTAACTGTTCTGAATATTTTACTACTCCACGACATAATTTTTTACATTTATTTCCTAATTAAGTAGCTGGATCGACCATGCCACTCTCTCCATTTTATTTGCAAGGTTAAGTGGGAGTAGGTTGGTCTCTTGCCAAAGAAACGAAATCCACTAACTAGCAAGCATGTCATCGTGATGGCGAAGTACACTGAAGACTCCACGTAAACACAACATAGCTGCAGCTGCTGCTGCTCAGGGAACGATCTTAGGGCCTATTTGGCAGAGTTTTAAATCTTGATTCTTCAGCTCCAGCTTTTGATTTTTTATGAAATCGATTATCTGGTAGAAGTGATTCCTGTCTGAGAAATAGTTATGAACTTGGTGGGAAGATTTATAATTGGGAGGTTATAAATCAGGTGGGGAGCAGATTTTTTTAACTCCCAGGCTGCAAGTCAAAAATATGAATCACTTCTTCGGATTCCTATGTGAAGCTGGTTGATTTTTTCTTATTTAGTAGAGCTTCTCAATTTTTCATGGGAAAGCTGAAACTAGAAACTCTGTCAAACGCACCCTTACGTAAGTAGCACATATCCCTCTCAAACGGCTGAAAGCATCATGCAGCAAGTAACTTAATTTAACTTAGGTAACTAACTTACGTAAGTAGCATATATAGTGTTTGTTTGGTTTAAAGAAAACTTTACTATAACTAACTTAGGTAGGTGTGGCTTGCCATATTTTTTATGACAATTAATAAAATTCAGCGTCACAAGTGCATCAAAGTTTAGCAAAAAACTGAGTCTATAGCGTATGAGACATAGGGTTAAGAAAGTGTTACTCCCTCCGTTTTTTTATAAAGCCTATTTTTTGAATGATCTTGCTTACAGATGTAAGACTTGTATGTAGATTTAATGAGACCTTTCCTTCTATATCCCTATTTATTTTCTCTCATCCATATGCATTTATTCATTACCACTCACACAAAGTATATCTTTTATCTTCTAAAACAATTAAGTGGGGGCATCTAAGTCATTTTCTTTTGTATCTTTCTCAATTTCAACGTAACCATGTAGCTATCTATACGAATACAAGTTTAGGCTGTACCAATGAATCAAATACTATCTAGCTAAAAATCCGTAGCACACCTCCTTTAGACCAAAGAGACACATATTCGCTCGAGATATTAACCTCCATCCCGAGGCCAAGATTTGCGAAGGGACCACATATTGCAAGGCGCGAAAGGACAATTTGTAACTTTCTCCCATAATTATTCTCTTTCCGGGCCTCTAGAGATATCTCTCTTGCTGCGTTGTATGGACCACGGTATTGCATTACATCGCATTGATTAGTTTGGGGCGAATCATGATCTGATCTGATCTCAAGTCATGCGTCCTGGACCATGCCGCCACAAGAAAGCGTTTATTGTGCTAGGCCCTTTGCCGTCTGTCCTTTTCAAAGTTTTATGGATCACACACTTGGAGATGTATGTATATACGACTGGATTTAGTATATCCTAGCTAGTACATATCTCTTGCACAGGCTTACACGTTGCCGCTCCATTGGCCACAAATGACTTGAGCATAAAGATTTGTTCGGTCATCTACTGATACTAATTTCTCCATATTTTTTTTATAAAGTCTATTTTTTGAATGACCTTATTTATAAATACTCCCTCCGGTCTTCAAAAAGACGACGTTTTAGACACTAGTTAGAATACCAATGCTATGTTTAATATGGAGTCTTCTTACTCTTTTACCCTTATTAACAATACATCATAAATATGGTCACAAATGGTGTCTAGTGTATCTGGTGGGAGTACTTCTCTCTAATCAAGAAGTCCAGGGATCGAATCCTTAAGGTAAATTTGTTGCATGCATGAAACGGCCAGTGAAAAGGTGAGCTGCATGCATGTCAAACAAAAGGGCGAAGCACATGCAGTAAAATGGCTCTTTCTTTGTGCTCAAAGATAGGGAAGGAGGAAGTAATTAAATGATGAGGGCAAATCGACCAAGCAACTCTTAAAATCCTTAAACGTCAAGTATTTTAAAACTCTGATGAAAAGCCTCAAACGTCTTCTTTTTGAAGACCGGAGGGAGTATAAGGGCATTTCCAATGGATCATTTCTTTGATCGTTTCTTAGAGGAGAGATAGTGTATTAATTGATGCTTAGAAACAATAGCTCTCAATGCATAGTTTTTACCTACTGTTTCTAATATTAATTACCATACAGTTTTTTACAGTTTCTTAGAGGAGAGATAGTGTATTAATTGATGTTTAGAAACCATGAAGAGAGCACAATGCAGTTTTTTATAGTTTCTTAGCCAAAGCATCTAATGAAGAAACTATTTCTAGTTTAAGAAACTCTAATCTTCTCTCTCTGCATTAATTCATTGCCACCTAAGCTTTTTATCCTACATAGTATGCTAAGGGCAGTCCCAACCCTCCCTCTCAACTGGTGTCTATAGAATTAATTACGCTGCCAACTAAGCAAAAATCTGATGTGGCATAGGAATTAAGGAAGGGAGAGAAGGAAAAACCAAGAAACCGTATCTCATGCAAGAACCGGGTCGACGCGGTACCAAGACGCAAGAAACGAAAGCAAAATCGGGTTGGACATTTCTGTACCGACCAAGGTGTGTTTATGGTGCATGCATTGGTTTATTGCTCTCTCTCCTCTAGTATTGCTCTCTCTCCTCTAGACACCGCTTCATGGAAACCATGGGTTGGGAAACTATGCATTGGTTTATTGTTCTCTCTCCTTTAGACACTGCTCATAAAAACCATGAGTTAGGACTGCCCTAAGAAACCATCTAAAAAAACAGCATTGTAAATGTTCTAAAGCTTGCATGTACTGCTCTATACGTCGGCAATTATTTGCACGTGGAGCCTGTTGAAAAAGTCATCTTAATTACAAGGCTACGCCTAAAAAGCCAAGCAGTAATTATTAGACGTGACACATGAGGGTGGGGGCCACCGAAGGAAAGCGATCTTATACATACTCCCTCCGTTTTTACCGCATGTCATCTAGCTTTCAATTTTTTTCTAAATCCATATTATTCTACAATTTTAAAATACAGTTTAACTATATTTTCTTTTACATACCCTCACCATTCATTATTTCTAAAGTTATTTATTATCGTGGATTAGAGTACCATACACCATCCAAGAGCAATAAATAAGCTAATGAAGGAGGACGATTTGATCATTTCTACGTGTGACTTGATTAAAGTACAAAATTTTGAAACATCATCTATTCAGGAACAGAGAGATCACATGTCAAAAAATAGGCCCATGAGAGTAGTGTGTACTCGACACACTAGCGAAAGGAATGTTTGTCGATGTTCAAGACTCGGGGTCTTTAGATCAAGTTTATGAATTAAAAATGGTTGCAAGCATCTATAATCAAAGATTACAAAAGGTGGACAAATGATTTTTTTTATTAGCAAAACAGCTTAACAGAGTACAAATATTACAAAATAGTCAATGATTAACAGATGCCCTTAACAGAGTACAAATATTACAAAATAGTCAATGATTAACAGATGCCCTTAATGGCACAAAGGCCTCTCTATATTTAGAGAATGAAGGAATGACATTTATTCTTCAAAGTGTGTCTTCTGACCAAAAGATGCCTTCTTACCAAAAGGTGTCTCTTCATAGGAGGTGTCTTTTCAGGTGTACTTTCAATTAGTCGTTTGTACCTATCAAATAAAACTGTCCACACAATATCCATGTGTATAGATAACCGTCTGTCTCGACCAGTTTCATCTGGTCGGGATGGACCAGTGTAAACTAATAAAAGACACATCAGCAAACTGGCTGTAGCCATAACCAAATAACTGAGTGTGGGTCTTATTTTTCTTTATAGTTTTTTCTTATAAAATCATAAGTCTAAAACAGAATATGGCATTTAATCCTCGTCAATGTTGGCCCCACCTACCAGTGGCGTAGGGTAGTCTTCGTCGTCACCTTCATGTCCAAAATCCAAACACCACTTTCGCATGATGCTTTTACCTTGTTTCGTCTCTTGCTTATTTTCTTCCCACCTAGATCTCCTTCTTCGAATCGGTCCTAATGCTGAGGCGAATTAGATCCCTCGTTTATATATACTTAATAACTTTTTAACATATATTTTGGATTATTTAAAGTTATACATCATTTAATTCAAAATAAATTTTCAGTGCTACATGTATTTGTACCTTGTTAGAACGCGCAAAACCTTTCATGTCATTCCATTAAACAAGAAGATGAAGTTTCGTACAACATGTTGATTTAACTAAACCATGCAGCCAAAAATAAAAACACAGTTATTAGCAAGTAAAACAACAGACACAACCATTGTTTGTAATTGTTTTGATATTTTAACCTTTCACATATTTTAACTAATCTGCAATGAGGATAGGGCTAGTTTTGCAATTGTATTTAGAAAGATACTATATTTGCAAAAAATAAGATCACGGAGGCTAGAAAAGTGGTCAGTCGTTATATTATTCTTGTAATAAGAATAACTTGGCATCGACGTGATTATATGATTTTTTATGTCTTTAAGTTGGACGTCACGATTGACCATGACAGATTGAAATTATGTAATTGTGCATAGATACATAGTGTAGCCATGCTTTTCAATGAAATCTCTGTGCCTGCCTGATTGTTTATTTATTTTTTGTGGTGCACATCTACTTGGCATTTACCAAGTAGAGGATCCAATATGCATATTATTGCAACAAGTAGTTTCCTTTGCAAGGACATAACAGTATACAGCAATATCTATTTTTTGTGATGTTTAATGCCTTCTAACATGGTTAATGGGATTTTCACATGTTTTTCAGCGAGGCAACCTCATCAATGTTTTAAATGGGAGAATGTGTACGTTACTTTAAATATGCATTCCTTTTTCTTCTACATTTTTTACATGCTCCTCTGTGTTATAGACCTCAGCGCGTAACATCTGTTGTTTCACAACAGCAATCCCGCAAATTAACGTCGGCCAAAAGCCGACGTTAATTAGCCATTTGCCGACGTTAATTATAATTAACGTCGGCAAAACGCTAATTAACGTCGGCTTTCAGCCCACGATAGTTAATCGACGTTAATTACCTTAATTAACGTCGGCTGCCGATGTTAATTAATAATTAACGTCGGCCGACAGTACCGACGCATCATCGCCGTGACGCGCCAATTAACGCCGGCCCTTGCTTGGCCGACGTTAAATAGTAATTAACGCGGCTTAGGCCTGACCGACGTTAATTAGCGGTGTTTTGCCGGAGATTTGTCGGACGAAAACAGGGGTCAGATTACTAATTAACGTCGGTTGAACCCTTAAGCCGACGTTAATTAGTTTCTAATTAACGCCGGCTAGCCCTTTGGCCGACGTTAATTAGTTATTCCAAGGGAAACTTTTAACCCTATTTTCATGTTTCGCCACACAATTCAATACATAATATAATCAACATTGACAAAGAATTCACACATGAACACATATAATTCACGAATATAAACAATCCAAAGACAGTAACATGCATATAATCAAGTTATCGATCCATCATAATGTCCAAATTGTCATAACATCCAAAAAAGACCAAAGTGACACAACTACAAACACATCCAAAGTTCAGCTCGAATCATACACATCCATCCAAAGTGACACAACTATCAAACAATCTACAACTGCTGGCCGCCATCTGGATTATTGGAGTTCTGGCCGCTTGATCCGGAAGCAAAGAGTGCATTGACAAAGTCAGTTGGACCGTCGGTTCCCTACACAAGAAAATGCAAGATTAGACAATAATATAAGAATGAATGTACCATGAGAAAACAAGTAAGAAACGAACCGCCGGATCTGCAGGTGTTGCAAGCGTTGGAGGCGGAGTACTGTAAAACGGGGACCCATGTGCCGTTGATCCCTACATAAGGCAACAATTATAGCTAGATTGATCAAATTTTACTAGATTTACAAGTTTTGACTAAGTTTAGCTAGAAATGTTATAAGTGTAGCTATATTGAGTAAATTTAACTACATTTACAAAGTTTAACTAGAACGGACCAAGTTTAGCAAAAATGAACTAAATATCGTTAAATTCATCAAACTTAACTCTAGAGATACTTAGTCTTGCTAGATTCGCTAAGTCTCGCTAGAAATGACTAAGTTTAGCTAGATTGACTAAATGTAGCTAGTTTGAAAAAGATTAGGTACAACAAAATAATATTATCTAGATTGACTAAGTTCAACTAGATTCACAAAGTTTAGCAAGAATACCTGAGCTGCAGGAGGAGCCGGAGGATACATCCCCATTGTATGGTGGCGGCTACTGAACGTTGGAAAGACAATGTTTTGCCCCATCGCTCGAACATTGCCTACAAATACAATGTATAAGTATTTTGAATTAATAGATTTTCTAAATGCAATAGATTGAAGACTTGACTTACTTGAATCGCCGATTGTCATGTTGTTCGGTATGAAGCGTAGTACTCTTCTTGTGCCCTTGCATAATCATCACGTTGGCGCAGCTCCTCACGCAGCCTAGTAACCTCCAACTCGCTACCGAGGAGCGACGGCTACCAACCCCGAGCTCGGGATCTAAGAAGATCCCTCTCACCAAGACCGCCGTCGAGTCGATCACTCCAAAGGAACATGGAGTACCTTCAAAATGCGTGACCACAAAGGCTTGAGCACTTCAAATTATGACTTCATGAAATTTTAGAAAGTATGACATCTCACCGTCCATGGGCCTTGCCGCCTCCACTAGCATGCACAGCCACGCCGTCAGCGGTTCCTTCCTCCAATCATAGTCTTCACCATGGCGCTTGACCATTTCTCGCCATATTTCTCCTACATAACCAAATCGAGACAATTTAAATGGGAACGCAAATCAAACAACTTAATTTGAATTAGATCAAAATTGTGACCACTAACCACCGATCAATAGTCATCATTGCCGCGGTACTGTCAGGTGTGTCGGGTCTCGACCTTTATGACCTTCCACGACACTTCAATATCACTCGGCGTAACACCGGTCCGAGCCTCCAGTAGACATAAGTTAGGTACATACATATACTTGGTAACATGTATTTTGCAAAAGATTGCTACGGCCAGACTTACCATGCGCTTAGCTTTACGCATAGGTCCATCGGCGCCATATGTGTGCTTTGATTCTTTGCCTCGGCAGTCTCGGCTCTTTTTTGACTTGGCGATGAACTCAGGTGAAGCCCAACGCCGGCAAAGAGCTTGGTAAGCTTCTGGACGGTCCCCCAACCATGGAATCATGACCTGCACAAAGATATTAATACATTAAAACAACATTACCAAGAAACGTTAAACTCAAATAGCTCCAATATTTGTTGTTTTACCTGCCCGTACTCTTCCTCGGTCAAGTAAGTTTCTGAAGACCCGCGAGTCCTGTTAATCCGTTGCCCTTTAACTTGCCTCAAGTAAAGATTTGTTGCTTGAATCCGAGCATTAGACAATGCATCTTTGGTCACCCGACGTGCATTTACATGGAAAACTCTACGAGCATGCTCCATGTTTGCACCGTCAGCCAAACGGTAACGCTTCGCAATTGTTCATCACAAAAATAGTTAGAATAGTAAAGAATCGATAGTTGAACCAATACCAAGCGGCATAGAGAATCTTACCTGAAGTCACTCCAAACCGCCTCGAGCATTCAAGTGCTCGGCATTAGGAGCAAGGTAATGATCCCAACTAGTAGCAACAAATCGCTCTCCATTGGCAGTGTGACCAACCCGGTAGTGCAAGCGCAGAGGTTACCTAGCACGAGTTAACTCCGCCTATGGTGTCCTCTCGTAGTCAAACCCCGAGTCATCCCATGAACGCAAGACATATAAATGATATAGTTCGATTAGGAAAGAAATGAAATAAGACATGGTTTAGAAAATACAAACCTATCGCCAACAGTGTGATCACAACCTTGTCCTCCTCCCGTCTGGCGGCGGGGGCGACAAGATGGCTCCTCCTAAACCTCAAAGGGCTCCTAGAGAACCCTCGGTCGTATCCCCACCCATTGGGTCCTCATCCCCTTGGCCCACATCGGCCGCCTGATCCTCATCGATCCCAGCTACAACAACAATAATAATGAACGAATGAACAAGATAATAATCAAATAAATTATGAGAATATAACATTCTAGTTTACCTGCGTCAACATCAGCCTCCTGATCCTCCTCCATCCCAGCTACAACAACATCCAAAGTTTGAATAAAGAAGATAATAATCAAATAAATTTAGAGAATATAACATTCTAGTTTACCTGCATCAACATCCATGGCAACAGCCACTTCTTCCTCCGTCGTCTCATCCTGCGAAATAATACAAGACAGTTATATTTATGTTTTGACATGAAGTACACATCAAAAGCTTAGTTACCTCTCCACTCTGCAAAGGAACACTACGACTCTGCAACTCAGGCTCCACTGGACTCAACAAAGCACGCCGTCTACTTGCGCTTGAAGCGCTACCCTGAAACAAGGCCTCCTCGTCGCGCTACCACTGAGGAATCCATTCGCCAATTGCTTGATCGATCGAGGCATCCTGTTGAAAGAAAAATATCAAGTTAGTACAACAACAATAATAATGAACGAATGAACAAGATAATAAACACACAAAATTACTTGTCAAAATTCATCAATGTCGCGATGATGTAGTCTCCTTCTTTCTAAGGGACGACTTGTTACTTTTTTCTTGATTGGTTGTCTTTTCCGTTTCTCAGGAATCGTTATATCTCCACGGTCTCCGACTAAAGAATCGAGACCTAGACCAGTCTCTATATCAAAAGTGCTTGGCAATTCTTCATCTTGAAAACCTCAACAACCTCCATGGCCTCCGGTGGCTATCAAGATAACCAAAGATCACCAGAGTATGTAACCGCTTCTGGGATTCACTTTGTACACAACCCACCAAGCACTCGGCCTTGTGCATGGATATGGCATATAATACACCGCTCAACTTGGTGAGCAAGGATAAAATTGTCATAGCCATGTAGTCATTCATTGTGTTTGACTTCTACCATCCCATCTTGGTTTTGATGAGTCCCATGTTTGCTATCAAACCAAACACAATCGAAAAAGACTACTTTGAGCTCCTTATTCCTCGCAAACTTGAACTCGAGGATGTTTTGAATGATTCCATAGAAATTTGTTTCGATCCCTTGTGCATCGATTGCCCTAGTTACAACTCCAAAGATTTGTTGTGGCCGCAAGGACGACCGACTTCAAATTTGGTTGAACGGAACCGAAACCCGTTCACGTCAGACGCCCATAGCTTTTAATGATTCTACGCTGCCATAGGATAGTCAAGCAAGTCCTCATGGACGTTCCCATATTTCACACACTGCCAACAAAATATGATTCGAAGTTGTATAAGATTTATAATATATTGAAACGTAACATTACAGAATATTATAGGATGTGAAGGTGTTACATGATCTCGGAACCAAGTGATGAAATTAGGGCCCCATTTATTCCATCCCGACGCATCGTATTAAGTTGCTTGGCAGTTGGTTGACGAATAGACGCCCGATTACGCTTATCGAATTCACTTTGTAAATGAAAACGTAAATAGATATATAAATGAATGATGTCTTGGCAAAGATAGCTTGATTGACATGTACAAAGTAAACGCTACGTGAAATATTGTTCCATCTCTTCCATATTGGAGTACATGTACAAAGAAAGCGCACTTCTTTTCTTCCGAAGTGTAATAGTAAGCGATTGCAACTACCAACGGTAGTACCTCTCCATTGGAAAATCAGAGGTCACTACAAGGTGTCTCTTCATCTACATGGTACCGCATCGTGGGAGCATTGACTTTGTGTTCCTCTGCAAAGTATACACTTGAGAAGTATGATATCTCTTTTAGAGAAAATGCTTCGCAATGCACCCTTCAACTCTTGCCTTATTGCCAACCATAGCTCAAGTTTCTTTAGAGCTCTTTCAATGTGATACATCCACCTATATCGAGCAGGCCACCTACCTTAGCTTCAGAAGGTAGATGAACAAGTAGATGTTGCATTGGATTGAAGAAACCCGGAGGAATATTTTTCCATCTTGCATACAAGCACCGTATCTCTTTCTCCAACCTCTCCATCATGTCTTTCGATATTTCTTTAGCACATAATTGTCTATAGAAATAACTTAGCTCACCTAGCACCTTCCACACATTATCATTAAGATACCCACGAAACATTACAGTGTGAGTCTTTCCATGATTATGTGGTAATCGTGGCTCTTCAACCCATTTAGCTTCCCCGTATTCACATTCACAGCTCGTCTCAATCCCGCTGCGTAACCATCGGGAAATTTCAATTTCCTCATCCACCTCAACACTTCTTTCTTTTCTTTAGGTTTAAGGCAAAATGGAGCGTGGCTTACCCCTGCCGGTAAGCTCAAGTGTTGGCGATTACATGATCTCTGCTAAGTCTCTTCGGGCCTTTAGGTTGTCTTTTGTCTTGTCCGTCATATCCATGACCGTGCTTATAATGCTTTCACCAACGTTACGTTCCTGATGCATGACGTCAATGTTGTGCATCAGAATCAAGGCCTTCGCATATGGGAGCTCCCATAATCCACAAATGTGAGTCCAGTTGTGCTCCTCTCCAAACCCTTCAAACCCATCTTCTTTCTTCACCAATTTACTCAGCATATCAGCAATTTCTAGCCCAGTTAGACGTTTCGGCGGACCCTTTCGACAACCTGTGTCCTTACGGAAGGCATTCCTCCGAACCTAAAGGCGGTCTCGAGGTGAAACGCCTATGGCAATCGAAGTAATGATCTTTCCACCATTTACAAGGCGAAAACAATCGGTATCCGAACCACAGATCGGACATGTCAAATTTCCATGACACTCCGGCCAAAAAAATACCATAGGCCATGAAATCATGGATGAGAAAACAAATATGCAACACGAAGGTTGAATTTCTGTTTCTTGTAGCAGTCATACGCCTCTACCCCTGTCCATAATTTTTTCAGCTCTTCGATCAAGGGTTTGAGCATCACATTGAGACGCTTTCCAGGATGTTCGGGGCCAGGTATGATGAGGCACAGGAACATAAACTCATATTTCATGCAAAGTGAAGGTGGAAGGTTGTATGGAATAGCAAAGACTGGCCAGCACGAGTATGATGCGGCGGTTGTGTTGAAAGGCGTGAAACCATCGGTTATCCTTGCACACATCAATCTTCTCATACTTCATACCGAGACCAGACAACAACTTCTTAGACTGGTACATGTCTCTAGGCATCTTATGATTCGCCGGCAGTATATCAGAGATCAATTCCACGAGATCATTGTAACAATTATTGGAAAAGAAATACTTGGACTTAATGGCCATGAGCCGCGTCACAAAAGCAAGCTGGGTCACTTTCGTGTGTTCATGCAACAGCTCTTCAGAAGCTTTAAGTAGCTCAAAGAACTCTCGAACCTCACGTGTTGGCGGATCCTCCGAGTCTACGTTAATCTCTGGACGCAAAGCTTCTAGCATCTCATCCATCCTATCATCGCCCGCCCTATCATCTTCCTCTTCAACCGCAACTTCAGGTCCTTGAGCACGTGACTCACCATGATGTACCCACAACTCAAAGCTTGGCATGAAACCGAACCGACACACAGTGCGAGAGACATCGATTTCTTGTCCGGGGTGGAAATTACGGCACTTGTCAGTATGGGCACTTCACCTTAACAAGATTAGACATAGAGAAGGCACTACGACAAAAGCGGTAGCCTTGACCGTCCACTCGGTCGAGTGAGCCCCACTTTTCTCCCAACCTTCATACATCCATCGGCGGTCGCCACCCATACTTGAGGCTATATAGGTTAAATCAACAGATTATAAGGTTCATTTTGTTTCTATATATCACGACCCTACATCTATAGGAAAGGATATGTCCTAAACTCACCAAGAGTGGTCGATAAAGATTTATGACGAGCTTGTAGAGTCGAATGAAAAGATATATCCCCGCCTTGTTCTCCACCACCGCCCGGATATGGTGCGGGGAGAACAACAGGTTATGACGCCGAATTTCATTCGACTCGTGGCTCATCATAAATACCGCACTTTGTCATCCACTCCGAGGTCTATCAAAAAGGACAATTCGGACAAAGACATCTCACATGTCACACATGTGAGACATGCCGATCCGAAACGGGTGACGCATAGGTTTCGTGACACTATGTGATTTCAAATCAAAAATAAAAATCCGACGATAATCCATTACTCAAATATATATTTATAAGTACAAAATGGATATATAAATTTAAAAAAACATGTGACAAATCAATATATCAAATTTATCTATGTATTTTGTCATGCCTCTACCAACATATGCATCATTAGTTCATTACTCACCCACGCGTCTTGCATCATGGTACCACTCCAAAACCATATCGATCTAATTAACAGTGTGATGATCACGAAACCAATCCAAAAGTGGCCTCACTTAAAGTGTTAGAACGAAACCCAAGGCATAGGTCATTATCAATAATAATTATGCCTAAAACATGACAAAATACACGGTCACAAGCAACATAAGCAAAAGCATACAACTAGAGCATGCTCTTTGCATAACAATCGAGGTAGCCACTACATAACCAATACAACTAGTGCATGCTAAACAAAAGTCTGCATATCTATTACTCAACAAGGTGCTTCACCGCAATGCTAAACAAAACATGACAAAATGCGTTGACTAGCATGAGCAATCCAACTAACAATCAAGTACACGGAGCCTTATCGCAAGTATTAACGTCGGTCAGGGTTTTCGGCCGACGTTAATTAACTAATTACCCCATTAATTAACTAATTACGGAGCCATGCATCCATAAGCGAAACAGGGACTGACCTTCAAGCTTGTGGCCGCCCGGGAGGGGAGGAGGACGCGGCGGGGACTAGGTTGCCGCCGGGGGACGAGGTCACCGTCGGCGTGGGCGGGGCGCACCGGCGTGGGTGGGACTGGGCGGGGGTCATGATTTGAACTCTTTTTGAGAACCGGCTTAATACTTTGGACTTTACTTCCGAGATGTAACACTTGTGGCCCATTGGTATTATTAACAGCCGTTTAACAATTGCTCTACAACTTCAGCAACAATCACGTTGAGAGTAGATATAGCCCAGCAAGTACAGCTCATTAAATATCGGGCTATTTAAGGTCCATCCAAGGAGAACGGCAGGCTCAGTAGTTCATTCAAGAACTCTAATCCAATTTAAGGCCCATACAGAAGAAAGGTTGGCCTACACAAAAGATTATTAAAACTAGATTTATCCCGTAGCGAACAACACTAGACCCTTCGAGCCCAGGAATTAATAAGTGGGCCACAACGTTTTTGACTCAGTCATGAACTAAGTTGGGCAACAGAAGTACCTGGTGCACTTCAGCCACAGCACGTATAAATTGGAAAATCCAAATAGAATCGATTGGGGTCCAGTTCGATAACGGCGAATTTTCAGTTATATTTCGGCCAAATATTGTTGGTCTTAGTTAGAGGTGGATAACGAGTCAACTCGACTCAATTAAACTCGTTAAGATAACGAGTCAGTTTGACTTGGCTCTTTATCTTAACGAGCTCAAATCTTAGTTTGGTTCGACTCGTTAAACTCAACATTATCATATGAGAAGAGAATTGCTGTTGAGGCTATACGGTATGCTGTGTATTATCATCCTCACCTCACACATATACAGACTATACTTGTCGACTTAGATGACTCGTTAAACTTGCGAATTGTCTCGTTTAACTTGAAAGTTAGTTCATTTAACTTATTATATAAAAGAGTTCAAATCATAACTCGACTCGACTCATTAAAAAACGAATACGAGCTGAATCGAGCTTGCGAATACTCGTTTCCATCCTAGTCCCAGTTTCGCGAACGGCGAAATTACGACCCAATTTGAGCCTAAATTGTTGGGCTAAGATTCAATCAGGATGAATTTACGCCCTAATGATAAGCCCAATTTCGGTCCAATATTTTTGGGCAAAATTTCGGCGCAATACTTTTGATCCCAATTTCAGTTTAGATGTTTGGCCCAATGTCAGCATGGCTTGGACCCAATGCCTGCCAATTTATCGGACCAACTTGTTTTAGGCCTAACTTTCTTGCCAACATGTTTCGCGGCCCTGTTTCGACCACAGCGAATTTTCAGCCTAATTTGGTTGGGCCCAGTTTCGACCATGGCGAATTTTCGGCCACATTTCGTAAAAATTTTGTTGGTCCCAGTTTCGACTACGACGAGAGTTTTTTTTATTTAATATTTATTTTAAACTTTTTTTCAAAACTAATTGACAGGAAAAAAATTTCAAAAATACCTCCTATCGCCTTAGTACGGAGCGATAGGTGGCCAGACTTAACGGCAAAATTTGAAATGTGACGGCCGAATTTTCAAAATTTTAAAAAAATAGCTGGTTCACCGATACTGAGGCGATAGGGCCCACCATTTGTTTTATTTAATATTTGTTTTAAATTTTTGTTGATATAATCCCCAAACTAATTGAATGTATTTGTTGGGAATATAATTAAATTCTAATTTTTTTTTACTATTGGTTATTCAAACATTTAATGGAAACGTCTAGGAAGGGTTTACCATGCTGTTCAAACATTTAATCTGACGCCTGTCCCAAAGGCGATTTACGGCGGAATTTTGAAATCTGACGATGAAATTTCAAATTAAAAAAAAATAGTCGGTCGCCCGATACTGGGGCAATAGGGCACAATAATTTTTTTGATGTAATCAATGGTGGCATGATCATTGAAGATCTTGGTAGTAAAAATATATACTTACTTAAGCAATTGGCTATTCAAACTGCTAAATAAAAATGGTGTCTGGCAGTTTGCTTGTTTTGTATGGCGTGTCATACAAACATCTATTTTTTGACTGTCAGTTTGCTTGTGAAAATGTCAGCAGCCACACTGCCCGAAGGTAAATATCGCCCTAATATGGGGCAATCGCCTCATAACCAGGTGATATCTACTCTTTATAACCTTCGTTCTCGCTCGCAGCCTCACAAAGCCAGCAGCGAAAGAAGAAGAAAGAAAAAAAGAGAGAAGGGAAGGAGAGGGAGGAAAAAATAAGTAGAGGATCAATCCAAAATGCCGAGGCGTGCAAGTGGAAAGGAAAAGGGGAAGGCGAAGGAAGAGGTAGGCGCTTCGGTGTGGCCGTGCAACATCGCGTACCAGGACCTCTTCGTATCTTTTGGGGTTGTCCCACCGATGTGTCTGTGTGGAAATCCTTGCAGGCTCGACCACTCTTGGGATATTCCAACTTGGAACAGGAGGTACTGGAAGTGCCGCAATTACGAATTCGACCTTCCGGAGAAGAGCCTGAAGAATCGTCAGCTAGTAACAATCATACGTGTTTCGTAATATTTGTACATGAAACTTTACTAATTTATTTTTCATGCAGTCGCCTCCGCCGCTGTGTGAATTTGAGCAATGGTTTGATATGGAGATTGATCCCGAAGACCAAAGGCTCCTTGATCAAAGCATCCAAGACGAGGAGTTCAGACGGCAGCTTGAAGCACAGCGTGACGTGGCACGCGAGGAGGCACGTCGAAAGGAAGCGGAGGAGGAGGCCGAGAGAGAGAGGAAACGAGAGAGGGCACGTCGTGCTAGAGAAGCCCCACCGGAGGCATGGGCCAAAGGGAAGTGGCCTCGATTCACTCAGTAAACGTGAAGTTGTAGCCATTATTTTCCTTGTTCGTGATGCGCATCCTAGTTTTATATCGTAATGAAGAGTGTGGTCTACTTTATTTTCCGCAGTAATTTCTGATCTGAGAAATCATGGCCACTTAGGGGTATTCCTAGCCTCACGGGGCCCACCAGATACGACCCAAAAATTACGAAAAAAATCACGAGGAATCTACGCAACGTGGGCTAGCACTTATCTACGGGCGACCTGGCCAGGTGTTGCCCCGGCGCGAAGTTGCGAAAATCGAAAAAGGCAATCGCGGCTACAAAACCGCAAAAATCGTGATCACTTAGGAGTTTTCCTAGCCTCACGGGGCCCACCAGATACGGCCCAAAAATTACGAAAAAAATTAGGAGCAATCTACGCAACGTGGGCTAGCACTTATCTACGGGCAACCTGGCCGGGCGTTGCCTCGGCACGAAGTTACAAAAATCGAAAAAGGCACTCGCGGCCACGAAACCACGAAAATTGTGGCCACTTAGGGGTTTTCCTAGCCTCGTGGGGCCCACCGGATTCAGCCCAAAAATTACGAAAAAATCAGGAGCAATCTCACGAACGGGATAGCACTTATCTCACAGACGACCGACCGGGGCGTTGCACTGTGAAGTTGCGAAAATCGAAAAAGCACTCATGACCACGAAACCACGAAAATCGTGGCCACTTAGGGTTTCCTAGCCTCATGGGGCCCACCGGATCTGCCCAAAAATTACAAAAAAATCACAAACAATCTATAACGGGCTAGCACTTATCTATGGGCGACACGGTGGCGTTGCCTTTCGCAGTTGCGAAAATCGAAAAAGGAAATCGCGGCCACGAAACCGCGAAAATCGTGGCCACTTAGTGGTTTTCCTAGCCTCACGGGGCCCATCGGATATGGCCCAAAAATTACGAAAAAAATCAGGAGTGATTTACGCAACGTGGGCTAGCACTTATCTATGGGCGACCTGACCGGGCGTTGCCCCAGTACGAAGTTGCGTAAATCGGAAAAGGCACTCGCGGCAACGAAACAGCGAAAATCGTGGCCACTTAGGGGTTTTCCTAGCCTTGCGAGCCCAACGGATACGGTCTAAAAATTATGAAAAAAATTACGAGTGATCTACGCAACGTGGGCTAACACTTATATATGGGCGACCTGGCCGGGCGTTGCCCCGGCACAAAGTTGCGAAAATCGGGAAAGGCACTTGCGTTACTAATTGAGAAAGATAAGCTAAAAAAATGCAAACACTGAGTTCAGAGTGTTATATAACATGGTGCTGAAGAAAAAGAAATTACAAAAGTACAGCTGTACAACAACTCAGTCACGACCACGCCTCCTGATCTAGTCGGTGGGGTACGTGAGTGGCGACGACGGACGGGCGGCCCTCCTAGGCTAGCCCTGTGGCGCAGAGGTAGTGTAGTCTGTTGGCGATTCGGGTGTGCCTTGGTGCAGTGCTCTCAAGAGCTGAGGGCCCGAGGTACTCGGTGGGCAATCGCCCACGCCGAACGCCGCTCCTCCTCGGTGTCGTCGTAGTTCGCGTCGCCGAGAGCACCTGAGAACTCTTTGGGCGTGAGACGAAGACTGACCCTCGTCACCCCAGTGTCGCCACTGCGGCTGTGCGGGAGGACACGAGGGCTCGTAGTGGTCGACATCGGGCCATGGGGGACGGCTGCCTCGGGGAGGTGCTGGCACAGCTCCACTAGGAGGGGGAGGTGCTGGCCCACGGGGACGTGGTGCGCTGTGCTCGACGACGTCTCCGCCCCCTCCCTCCCCGGCAGGTGGCAAGGCGACGTATCCGCCTCACCGTAGCGCGGATCCGATCATAAGATGTGTGATGCTCATCGACGGTGATCTGGATGCCCGCGTCGAGGTGCGTCAACATGGACGTAGCCTCCGCCTCAACCTCCCATAGAATGTCCCTGCATGTAATGTCAGGTTGATATGAGGTAATTTACATAAAAAAGACATACGTATAGAGGTTCGATTGTGGCATTTACCGCGTAGTTGTCCCTCTGGGACTAGGGGTGAAAATGGGTCGGGTAATACCCGACCTGTATCCGGATCCGACGAAAATTTTACCCGAAAATTCGGACACGAATACGAGTATTTTTTTGTCGGGTCGGATACGGGTAATTACCCAGATACTTTTGTTTCGGATACGGGACAGCAGATACCCGGTAAATACCCGGATTTTTGGGTCGGATACGGGTACCCGGATAATACTAAAAATCGGGTATCCGGATAATACTAAAAGAGCAGCTCTGCTGATTTCTTTGGACAGATAGCATTCTAGTACATATTAAAGCTATCAAATCAAATCAATATTTTATGAAACTTTTTATACATGTCGGCAAGATCAGGTTTGATATCCAGTAAAAATTTCATGGTAAAATCTTGTGTATAAAAATTACAGTAATTCTGACAATGTGCCTTGTCAGATTTTCTATTTTCTGAGTTTGATTTAATTTATGACCAAAATGTTGTTAATATTTTATTTATATTTTTATTAAGGTTTAGAATTAAAATATTTGTATTCTATAAAATTTTGAGATTTTTATATTTTACATTTTATTTATAAAAATTTGACGTTGCTATTTTCAGATTTATTTACTTTCAGCTTTTTGAATTTGTAAAAGCTTCAAATATAAGTTTTAATTTTTAATATTTTTTATCAGAGGTGGATATCAAGTTGATGTTAGCATGGTAAGAATCTTGGCTTCAGAAAAGACATATATATTTCTACACAAATCTAACAAGATCAAGATTGATATCTTATCTCATGATTACAATTTCTTTTAATATATTTTTATCACATAGTTTGATTATATATGTTACTTAAATTATTTTTATCACATATTTTGATCCTAGATAGTTTTCAGATTATTCGACTAAGTACAGATTATCCGTATTATACCCGTCAGTATAATATCCCAGATCCGCTTTTCTACCCGATTCAGAATACCCTAGATCCGTGATCCGTATCCTACCCGATTTTTCACTACCCGTACCCGTATCCAAAAAAAATAATTAGGGTAGGATACAGGATGACCTACTATCCGACCGTATCCAACCCATTTTCACCCCTATCTGGGACATCTGTGAAGGGTACGTGTCCGACACTGATGCTTGAGCTGCGACATACGGTGCAGGTGTGTACCCTACCCTAAGCCGAGTTCGCGGCGCGAACCACTCCATGTACTGCTCGTACATGGCATGGTCAAGTCTCGAAAGAAGAAGGGCATTGCCTTGAAGTCTCGGATGTGCGCGAAGTCTGTCTCACGCTGCCCCATCTGCAGCGTGCCATCGCACTATGCAATGCATGAACGGAATGCCCGATGGAGATCCCATCCGGTTCATTCTGCAATGCAAAAACGGCAATTTACATACAACATGTATTCCGCGGAAATGCTAAGCAGTGTGCTCAATAGACGTACCTGTGCGCACCACGTGAGACAATGTGAGCAGGCGGCAGAGGGAAAGTCTGGAAGAGGCCGAACTGCCGCACCACTCGGTGCGACGAGTACTCCTCGACGCACAGGTCGAAGACGAGGACCCTACGGGTGAGCCAGACCCGATGGACCCGCCAGCAAATCTCGAAGAGCCCGTGAGATGCTCGGACCTAGACGTCGTACGCGTTGTACGGCGTCTACCGCACGTCCTCGTCCTGGAGCCTGTCGAACTCCCGAACGAACTCGGGGTACGCCCTCCTGACTTGATGGTGGGCGTACAACCGCTATGAAAATAAAAAGTAGTGCATGTTATGAAAGTGTCAAAGTGGGGGATAAGATACAAGGGGGCATACCTGTCGCTGAACCCAGTAGAGGCCCATGGTGGGCCGGTCGATCTGGTGCTGGTGGTATAGGTCCTGTGAGTACGGCCTCGGGTCAACAACAGGCCTACCGACGGGGAAGCGCTCCCAGGACCACAATCAGCAATAGGACGCAACCCGTCAAGATCGTGTTTTGCAACCCCCGAGAGACAGCATTGCAAAGACCTTTGTACGTGCACGCGAGCACGGCAGAGCCCCACGACCACTGCACCATCTATTTACAACGAGAAAGTTAGACATGTCCTATCATAAGAGATTTTAACGGAATGTGTTACCTGCTCCGCCGGGGTGTCGGCGATCGACCGGGCGAACTCGATCATGTGCCGGGCCACCGTGTCCCCATGCGAGGACGGGAACAGGTACCAACCGAACAACAGCAGCATGTACGCCTCCAGGTGGCGTGCCAAGTCCTCCTCGTCGGCGTCTAGGTGGAGAAGCTCAGCCTGCAGCATTCGATACAATATTGTTAGCAGCTCAGTGCGTATCCGTTAAATTGCAATGAAGGAGGTACTAGTCGTGAACTGGAGCAGCCACGCCTTCGTTGGTCCGTGCCGCTCACCTAGCTTGAGGGGCATGTACGGGAAGGCCTCAGGGTGTCGCTGCACCTGGAGGAACCACGCCTCTAACTGCGAATGCCACGTCATGGGGGCGTCGTGCGGCACAATTGGAGGACCCGCACAGGAGAGTCCTAGGAGGTAAGACACGCCCTTGTTGTCGAGCCATCTCTCCGCAGCGGTGGAACGCAGCGTCTCCGGTCTCCATCGGTCCACACGAGTGCGGTCGCGAGGACCGGTCGTGCCCAACCGTGGGGACGTGTGGGCCCTCGACAAGGCCCCACTGCTTCCACCATCCTGCAGAAGCGAAGTAAACCGCCGCCAGAACAAAGACGTAGTGTGTACCGTCGTTAAAATTCCAATAACAGGTAAGTACATGTACATAAAAGAGTAGGAAAATTGGCGACTTCCATGTGGAACCCGGCGTGGGTCGATGTCGATGCAAAGCAACTCGTTCGGCACCCTAGACCGCAATGTCGTCAGTTGTCGGCCCTGAACTACGGACAACCTAGACCGGTGGGTCGAATCCACGGTCTCGTCTAGCAGCTCAGGGCAAGCGTCAGCAGCACGCCCAACTCCCGCCATCGTCGCCTGTGCCTGCGTGGTTACAAAGCAAATAAATGGTTAGAAAGCACATAAAACAAACTGGACAATAAGTAAATGTACGAAGCAGATGAAACAAACTGGACAACAAGTAAATGTATAAGGCAAATAAAACAAATTGGACAATAAGTAAATGTTACACGTTACAACTACCAAAAATTAAATGGAAAGTAATGAAATGTTGCACATTCAAATATATGTTCGATCGCGCACATAGAATAAAAAATTACATGACGGGGACAACAAATAACTGGTACATATTCAAGAACGCAAAGACACAATTACAATGAATACAACACGTTACAACAAATATATTTACACATACAAGAGATAAAATACATTATTCACAATTATGATGCGCTTCCGATTCGTCCATATCATTCCTAATACATCGTGTCCTTCGATGCCCGACCTTCTGCTTCAACATTCGGATGTCCGGTACCCATCGATGCCCTGGAGGGGGGCTGCCGTGAACGATCCATCGACTCGGTACCCGTACACCTCATTATGCCACGTGTTGAGAACACTTTACTTGTAGTAGTAATGGGAGATGTATGGACAACATGATTGGTGTGTCTCGGCGGCAGCGGCAATCACATGCGAGCACGGCAAGTGCAACAGGCGTGGCTTCTGGCAGGAGCACTCGCAGTCAGCAGCTCGGAGTATGCACAGATGGGAAGTCCTCTCCCGGTGGGCACCTCTGCGACCCCGGTCACCGCAGTGCACGTGGTACCTCCGTTCCACGCCACTCTCTGGTGTCAAGCGATGTGTATGTGCCTTTCGTGTCTTGTTGGCCATGTACGTAGAGACAACCGTTGAGTAGGACAGGCGATTGTCCGACATACATGCAGCGGAGCCCTTATACCGCTCAATAAAATATCTTTGGATGCCTAGTAACACACCCTCAACAATGCCCACCAATGGAAGGCATTATTCCATAACGGGAATCGCCCTCGTCATGCAGAAGGGACCGTTTCTCCAACGGCTCGTGTTGTATCCAGTCCGTGAAACTCTTTATGCTTCTCCCCGGCCTATGCCGAATGTTTGGTGCGTTAGTTGGGAGCGCACACAAGGCTGTGGGGTCATCTCCTTGCTCGTGGTAGACCATAGGGTTCCTTGATGAACTAGCGCCATCCCTTGGATTCAGTGATTACTTCTTGATTAGTTCATATAACGTCCTCCACAGCGCGTTGAACTTCCTCCGCTGGTTCTGTTTGCACAGCCGCTTGAACATGTTCATAAGCTCCTTGTTCCTAAACTGACGAAAAAAATTGGCACCCATGTGCCTCATGCATCACCTGCTCTTCAGGTCTGGCCACTTTGCTGCTCCCACGATGTCGAACCCTTGTTGCATATCCACGATCGCCCTCAGCAACCCAGCATGTCGGTCATGGATGACACATACATCAGGGCGATCCTGGACAACTGCCAGCTTGACTCTTTCAAGAAATCAGTACCAGCTCTCCGTGTTTTCCCCCTCCACGAAGGCCAATGCGACCGATAGAACCTAGTTGTTGGCGTCCACCGCGATTGCAGTTAGAATCTGGCCCTTGTATTTCCCTGTGAGGAATGTGTCATCCATGCAAATGACCGGGCAACAGTGTCGGAATGCATTTATGCATGCGCCGAGGGCGAAGAAGGCCCGCTACAAGACCCACTTACCCGCGCACACACCATCCGTGGGAAACTACGCAAGGTCGATGACCGTACCGGGATTCCTACGTGATATTGCCCTGAGCAAGTGTGGAATATTCTCGTAGGAAGCCTCGTACATCTCGAACCGTATTTGCAAAGCTGTCCTTTTTGCTCTCCATGCCTTTCTGTAGCTAATCTTGTACTGAAACCTCTCCTCCACGGCTCTGATAATAGATCGAGGCTGCAGGTGCGGATTGTCCACGATCTGACCATAAAACACATTTGCCACCCAAGTGGAGCAGGTCTACCATATCTTTTGAAAGAAAATTCGTTTTGAGGAAATTTTTTTTGCGAAACCTTCTAATTAGTCCAAAATTCATTTCTGGAGATTTTCAAATCATTTGGACTTAATTTGAAAAAGTTATGGCCTTTTCTCTCTTTGATCAACTTCTGAAAATTCAGACTTTTGCATGGTTTTGAGCTGAAAATTCAGACCACATTTATAAGATTTGATCCTCAATAGTTATTCTACTATGTCAAATTTTATCAAATTTTTTAGACATCATATGACAGCTTTTCAACTATCTTTTGAAGCCTAAATGAAATGTCAAAATCTGAAAACCTAAAATTTCAGTTTATAAACTCTTTGTGGTTTTCATGTTTTGAAAGTGGCTTAAAATTGGTAGAACCTCTCAAAACAAAACTTGAACATATTTAAATGCATTAGCTCCATGATATACCTTATAATCCTTTTGGAGCTTGTTTAATCAAGTTTTGTATGTTTGAAGGAGGATCTCCTTTTGGTTATGTCATGGTATCAAGTTAATCTTAAATTGACATATAGTGTTGATCTTTGAGAAAATGATCTTGTTTTGAAACAAAGATAAATATTTTTTCTCAAAATTGGTATCCTTATGCAAGATAATCTTTACAAGTGAATTTCAAGAGTTAAATTTGAATGAGTTTCAAATGTTTTTATTGTAAATTGGTATAATGAAATCTTCAATTGATATCTTGAACCTTTTAAATTGCGTGCAAAGAGTATTGTATTGTATATCATCTATATCGTGCATGTTGTACTTAGACATTATCAAATTAACTTGGGTCAAGTTGAAAGATATTTGTTCCCGAAAATCGTGTACTTGTCTATTGATGTTCAAGGTATTGGAAAAGGGGTCATCTTCGACGGTGGGATGAAGGAAATGGAGAGGAGCTCCATAGTCCGAGGGATCTAAGGCCGTGCGCGATGATCATGACCGATTCAAACATGTGGTAGACAAGAACCGACAAAGGAACGTATTTCTTTTTTTTTACCATATTTAATAATGTCTTTGCACACCATTATGCTCAATTGTCTTATTTTAAATGGTGTTATATTTTTCAATTGGTATCTTTCAAGAGGTATCCTCTAATCCTAAATTGTTTTGAAGTGTCATCTAACTTGCATTTGGCATTATCAAGAATTAAAAGGTACATATGGGTGACACATTGCAAAGAGATATGCCCTTGATAAGTTTGTGAAATTCTTGATCATGAAAGCGCATCTTTCTTATATAATTTTGATTCATGATCTTGTATACTTCTTGTGATCATATAAGCAATTCCTTCTTGTGTAATCTTCTCTATATGATCTTGATTGTTAGAATTTATTTTGATCATGAGCATGTGCTTAAATTATATAAATTTGCTATATGATCTTGATGTTTAAAGAATAAATCTTCTCCATGTGAAATCATATTCATGTGTCATGTTTAAGTACCACTTACATCTTTTAAATCATGACTACATTTAAATTGGTATTATTGGAAACACTAGCTCCTTATTTTTATTTTGTTCTCCTAATCTTTTTATTGAGTGTGCAATCAAGGGAAGAACAGATTTTATTGAATAAACAATAAGGATCTTTTAAGCACCTTTTGGGATTAATGACAAAGGGGATAATTTATGGATTTATCAATTGTCCCTAATCGATTGACAAAAAGGGATAATTTGTAAGTATGATCTCTTATTGTTTCTTCATGCTTGTTTTAATGCTAAATATCTTAATATTGTCATTTGGCTTGATAATGTTTGTCATTACAACTGGAAGTGCATCTAGGCATAATTGTGTTTTGGATGATTAATGACAAACACATATAATGACTAATGGCTGTAAATGAGTAAATACTTAACGGTGATGGTAACAAATGACAAACCTCTAATATGTTATATTGCTATCTAACAAAAGTTGAATCGGCCTCATCTATTTAGAGGAAAATCAAGTGGGATGGTTAAGCAAAGATAAGGTATGCAATTTTGGTATCTCTTCTATATTTCTTATTGCAGTGCAAATGCATAGTGAACTCAAGTAGCATGTTGATTATATATATACACATTGGTTCATGTCATATTTATTTGTGGATATATATTTAATTGAGTTCATTATGTGCTTTGTTCTTAGAAATGTATTCTAGAGTTAAACTTCACATTGAATAGATTGACTTGGTGCATGAATGTTTTATATCTTCTCAGCAATTCTTGAAAGTCTAGTTTTGAATCACATATTTACGACACTCACTTCTTACTCATTTTTGTATTTGATAACATCGGAATGTCCGATATGGATATCGGATATCTCGATGGTATCGATTCTCATCGAACATTTCTTATGTGAGTGTTTTGTTGCCTTTGGAACTCTCGGAAAAGTCGCTCACAATATCAATTGGTTGATATCTATTGAGATTTGGGTCCGATGTTGTTTGAAAATTAGGTTTTCTAAGTCTTTAAACTTGATCACCAAGAGTTCGAGAAACATCGGAATGTCCGATGGTTGATATCGGATAGTCCGATGTGATCTGAAATTTTTTCTAAGTCCTTGGCCAAGTGAACTCTCTTGAATTATCGGAATGTCCGATGTTCGATATAAGACGATCGATATACACTTAGAATTTTGCAAAGTTGTTGGAGTTCGTTGAAAACTCTCTTGGAATCATCGTGAACATCCGATGTGTGAAATCGGATAGTGAGACCTTGTTGGTTGTGTAGCCCTTGTTCTTAGCTTTTTCTAGAGTCCAAAATTTTGAATCGTTTTTTTTAGTGGAGTCGATCGGTGATTTGCACTAATCGGATAGTCCGATGTAAGTCCGAGTAGGGGTTGCGGCTCTTTTTGTGTCTTGGCTATAAATATCCCTCCCACTCCCTCATTTATGAGGACCTATGAGTTCAAACGGCTAGTTTTGAGCTTTAACTCACTTATTGCTATTTTCTTGTTCTCTCTCTCTTGAGTTCATCCTTGAGAAATTTGTTGAGAGATTGGAGCAAGTGATTTCTAGTGCCTTGTTACAAACCGTGAAAGATCTTTTGAGCACTAGGGTGATTTTCAAGAGGGGATCTACTCTCCATTCATTACTCTTGGAGATTGAGGTCTCCTAGACGGCTAGGATTCACCGGTGAGCTCCCGATCCACGATGGAAAGGAATCAAAGAAGTTTGTGAAGGTTCGAATCCACCTCCGCAAGGAAAGGGTTCAAGCAAAAGTAGGTGAGTGCTTTGTGCAACACCTAGAGGAGTAGGGTTGAAAGAAACCCCGGCTTTGTGCCGCCTCAACGGAGACGTAGGATCTCCTCAAAGATCCGAACTCGGTGGAAAAATCTACTTGCATCTCTTTGGTTTGTAAGTCTTCTATTTGTCCCTACTTTTTTTTATGTTTGGTTAAATCTTTTGGGGATTCAAGTATTTGGTAGCTTCTTGTAGTAGATATTAGTGTGATCTCAACCTCTGTAGTTGCCTTAGCTCAGAAACTTTATTTGGTAGTAATCTAGCCCTTCAAATTGCTGAAGATCTATTTTTAGGGTTTTCTGCGCTCGATCGGATAGTCCGACTTCACATATCGGATAGTCCGATATCAAAGTCGGATATTCGAATATTTCCGCCGCTAATTAGGTCTTAAATTTTATTCGCCTATTCACCCCCTCTAGGCGACATCCCTTGTCCTTTCAAAGAACTCGCGATCGGTCATGGATGACACATACATCAGGCGATCTGGACAACCGCCACTTGACTCTTTCAAGAAATCGAAGCTCTCGTGTTTTCCTCCACGAATGCCAATGCGACCGATAGAACCTAGTTGTTGGCGTCTCACCGCGATTGCGCTTAGAATCGCCCTTGTATTTCCTGTGAGGAATGTGTCGTCCATGCAAATGAATGCAGTCGGAATGCATTTATGCATGCGCCGAGGGCTAAGAAAGCCCGCCATAACACCCACTTACCCGCACACACCATCCATGGGAAACTCCGAAGGTCGATGATCAGACCGGATTCCTACGTGATATTGCCCCGAGCAAGTGTGGAATATTCTCAGAGGAAGCCTCGACGTCCGAACCGTATTTGCAAAACTGTCTTTTGCTCTCCATGCCTTTCCGTAGCTAATCTTGTATCAAACCTCTCCTCCACGGCTCGATAATAGATCGAGGTCAGAAAAGTGATTGTCCACGACCATAAAACACATTTGCCACCCGCGGTGTTCTGGTCCAGATTATGCTCCATCACTATGAAACATTTCCGAGAGTCCGTCCACTTCCTCTTTATGCATGCACCCGCCATGGGCACGAATCAACTACGCACTTCACGTCGTAGTCTTTTTTGCTGGACTTCACTACCCTGAATTGACGCCGAAGAGACATTGACCAGTACTTCACCGCATCCATCGTAGCCTCCTTGTCTTTATATATGACCCCCTACGTGACCTTGTTCTCATGATACTCCCATGCATCGTTGTTCCCTTAATTCATTGTTAGGTCTTCGAAATTATAATTAGTCCACGCACCAGGGACAAGCACCTCAGGAGTATTGTCCTCCTCGTCCGAGTGTTCGCTATCAGGGACTTCCTCATCCGCACAGTCCTCCTCCATCAAGTCAACTATGTGCTCCACCTCCTCCCCCTCGTCGGCCACCCCCCGCGCCTCAACGACTGTCTCCTCACCCCCATCCCCTCGCCACCACCAACCTCGTGTCCCTTGTCTCCGGGGTTCTCGCCACCTTCATTATCGCATTCTTACATATCTATCTTCCCCTCCTCCGTAATATCTACCCCGACATCACGAACCTCCGACACCGATGGAAGTACCTGGTACCACTCTACCAGCAACATGAGCGGCCAGCCCCGCTCTATGACATACCCAACATAGCTCCACCATGACGATGTCACGTTAATAGGAATCAACTCTCCATAAAAAAAGTGTTGCGCACGGCTTACTATTGCTCTAACCCGCAGCCGAACACTCTGCCCATCCAAATTGAACATCCGAAACATCCACTCCAACAAACCCATGTATGTCCTATCTCTCGGCCTAGATATACCCCGTATGACTGTTGAAAATGCTGACAAATCCACTCCATCCGGCCCCTGTGCTATCTTCCCATCTCCATAAAATATTTGAAAATACAATTTCTCCGACATGCTGCCTACAACGTCGGACCGGAAAATTCATCAGTTCTCCATCTAACGGCATCATGCATTACATATAAATGTTACATTATATTGTCAAAAAAAAATTATCTACTCATTTCTGACGGTGCATGACATTTCCATTTTTTTTACCCTACTAATTTCTAACGTAGCACGGTGCCTAACAACATACAATATGTTGCTAGCCTAAAATGTTTTTAAATACTACTCTAAAATACAATATATAAAACGTATGGTGATCATACTAAAAAATCCGACTCTAAATATATCATACTTCCTTTAATTTCTATGTCACAATTTTCAGAACATTATACGCGCAACATATAGCTAGCCTGCCATGTTTCATCATAATATTAAATTTGTACCGCATTACATTTCTAAATATTGCCTAATACATTATTTGAATCTCAACATTTTTACTATTCAATTCTACTACATTAAATTTCTAAATATTGCATAATATTTCTACTACATTGAATCTCAACATTTTTAAATACTAAATACTACACAATCCTAATATTTCTAAATACTACATTAAATTTCTAAATATTGTCTAATATTTTCACACAACATTAAATTTCTACATTTCTAAATACTAAATACTACACAATCCTAAAATTTCTAAATACTAGGCAATCCTAAATACTAAATTAAATTTCTAAATATTGCATATCAAAATTTTGAACTTACCTCCGCAAAAACGATGAATCAATTTTTTTCATCTCTTTTTTCTTCTTTTTTCTCTCCTTTTTTCCCTCTCCTCTCTTCTCCTCTCTTCTCCTCTCATCCCCTCTCTCTCCTCCTCTCTCTCTCTCGTCAGGCCTTCGGTTTTCTCCTCCCAATCGAAATGAGCACAAGATGCCGGTTGGGGGCTTTAAAATGGCACGACCATCCGTTTAAAGCCGTTTGATCACTGTTATACAGGCACCTCTCGCCCTAGTATGGGGCAATAGGCGTCTATTTTTGAATTTTTTTTCCGTTGATTAGTTTTGAAAGAAAGATTTAAAATAAATATTAGATAAAAAATTTTCCATGACATCAGCCTACACGTTATGGGCCCAGCATATATTGGGCCGAGTTCATCCCAACTTGTGCTGGCCCGACTTCAGCCCAACTTGTGCTAGTAAACTCGGCCTAACATGTGCTGGCCCAATATGGTTTGGACCAAATGTTGGCCCAACACGTTTTGGATCCAATTTCAACACAACATGACCTGCTCGATTGGGATACTTGGGCACAATGTCGGCCATCATTTTCTTGGTGCCAACGTCGACCCGTAATAAAGAGCCCTTATTATCTGAGTAAGCCCGGTAATATGTTCAAAGGCCCATCACCGGTGATTATTTTAAGGCCTATTTACCACCAAGAGCACAGCAGCGCACGCTCATGGCCAGTTTATCAATTACGATAAGCTTGTTACAAAGGGATCAACTACTGCGCATGACAATAAAACGACGCGATACACCAGAGAAGGTAAATTTGCTTCAATAGCCAAACAAGTATTGTCCGACATCAAGGAAAAAAGGAGTCTATGCGGTACGAACGCAATAGGGAAAAAAATACCCGTGAAGTGTGCAGAACCTCATTGGTCCAGTCAACACTCAACGGTCCAAAATGCACAAACAACTGATTGAACAGATCGGCATTCTTTAATGGCCACCATCGGGGAGACCAATTCCATCATCCGCAGCTTTTCCTCCACAAGACCTTGCAACAGATTCGAACAGCTTTTCAATCTCAGGCGCACAGCGTGTGAAGGATCGGGCCCAAAAGCTGTAGCGTGGGTTCTACACAAAGCAACCCTGTATTAGAACTGTTTTGTGACAAAATTCACTTATGCATAATGGCTTTAAGCGGTCAAGGGTAGCATACCTTTATTAGCTCAATGAATGTAATAAGTAATCCCCAGGGATGAGGACGGTTAACTATTAGGCGTTCTAAAAGAACCCTTGTTATCTGCTCCTGGACAATTTCCTGCGGAGTTTCAATTGTGCTTCATCAGAATCAGATTACATGGGCACAAATGACACTATACAATAAACCCATAAAAATAGAAAAGAGGAAATCATCGAGATACCTGTGTTGCCTCGGCAAACAAGTATAGAATGATAAAGGAAAAGTAGTGAGTATGGTTGTTTGGATAGCGCAGCTGGTTGGCAATCGCATTGAGGAGGAGGTACCGGCCTTCTGTATCCATATTCATTATAAGATTTCTGAAGACCTCAGTAGCTGTTTGAATCTGAAAAATATCCAATGAAGGACTTTGGTTCATTTGCTGTGCTGATGCATTTGCCTTGTTATGCTGCAATTGTTGCACAGCCTGCATTTATAATTAAAATAACAGCTTAGAGTATTCAAGCGTGTCGAGCACAGTTTTAGGCACATGATATAAACCAAGCAATAGTAGGAAGATGGCAGGCATGAGCATAATATGTAGTTGAAAAAAAAGGCAAACTTGAAAGTGACCGACTCTATGCTTAGGTACAGATTAGGCCAACTCTATTGTAGCATCTAAAAGAAAAAACGAAAAATCATTATTAAAAGAACATCACGAGCAAATGGAAGATTTACAAACTGACCTGCATGCCAACATAGAGGACAAGCGAATTAACTAGAGGAACATTGTAACGAGTCCCAGCAACATTTGCTTCGTTTTGAGGGAGCAGTAACTTCTGCTTTAAATCAGTTAAAAAGGAGGAGCCTTCTGGTCTCTGCAAGAATGCAAATGAGACAAAAACATTATGTACACCATCGTTGTATTTATGAGTTATCAACAATGTACTCTGTGAATACCTGAGGTCAATTTAAAAGTAGACTTACAGCACTGCCTATTGTCTACTTAAATTAGAGAAATACAGGAGGTCTACACACTAAACCATCCTTACACCAGAGAAATATAGAAGCATAATAAGTGCATTCGGTAATACAACAGTGATAATTGTCATTCACCTTAAGGTACTCGTCAACCTGAGTCTTCATTTGCTTTGCCTTTAAAACACCATCCACATCAGACATGATTCTTGGAGCTATCGAAATCTCAGCTAGCAGATCAATCTGTGTTATAAGAAACAGCTGGAGCTGATTAAATATATAAAAGCATGGTGAGTATGCAAGTACTATGCCTTCACAGCTGGTAAATACCTTCAAGTTAGGAGTAGAGGGATCTGGAAGTCTCATGTTGCGTGGAAAAGCACTAAGAATAACATTACGCATTTGAATGCAGCTTGGTGGAATCACATCACAGAAACTGAAGTGATAGTCGCAAAGAAATTCAGGGAAGTCATGCAGTAGCACAAGTAGCACCCTCAAAGTTCCTTTGTACAAAAGATGAATCTACAAAGTATAGTACAATATATCAGAATGCAACACACAATGTACTGGACAGCTGCAACCGAAAATGCATGAATAAAACTTACGGGTTGTCCCAGTTCAGCATTTCTTAAATATGGTTCCATGAATTTGAACAAATCAACAAGCAACCTCTGGAAGAATGGCCAGCCTTTTTGTGCATTGCACATCAGTAACTTTGGCATGAAGCTTCTGTGGCTTACCAATTCAAGCCAAGCAAAACTACAGCGAAAAAGTAATTAGTTAACGAGCAACAAATCTTTAAAGTGATTAACAGACACAAATAATATAGTTACCACACCAAATCAACACTTCAAATTTTTCAAAAGCACAAATATGTGGATGAACAGGTGGGAATTAGTTAACAAGGGGATTATCATATGCAACTATTAATGTATCACTGCATTGATCCGCCTAGCAAACTGTCTCTTTCAAGTTTTAAAAACAGAATATTCTATCATTTATTGTAAACATTTCCGTTATTTCTTCAACAGCTCTTCAAAACTTCAATCTATTTAGGACCTAAAGCCATCCTTGGATCATCCCCAGTTTTTTTGCATGGCCTTATTCCTCATCTTTTAAAGGAATAGTGACCATGTGGAAATTGTAATGGCATGGTGATGGACCAACTCATATTATACCTCAAAACAAAACAAGGTTAGGTTCATAATTAGGACTTGCTGATTCTAGGATTATTCCTTAGAACAAATCTCTACTACATCTAATTGTCACTTGGTGGCGGTCGTTCGTTCTCCTCAAGAATACCCAATCCATTGGATCTAGCTGAGGTTGAAGCAACGCAACCGCCTCCCCACTTGCACTTCTCCTTCCACGTCTCCCTCCCACCATTAAAATGCCGTAACCGTCTCTCCCTGTCTCCCCGCTAATTCCTCTTCCGCTCGCCCTCTCTTGGACGCATCTCACCAGCGCCGCCACTCCTTTCCTCCACCACCGGCGATGCCCCTTCCCCATACACGTCCTCTATCGCTGCTGGATCGGAGCCGGCAACACTACACCGGTCCAGATCTTGTCCCAGGGTGGCCGCCATCGTCCACCGCCCGCATCTACAATGCGACTGCTCCCCACGTCTACCCTCTCCCTCGATCAAACACCGCACCCCTCATCTCTCTCTTATGCCTCCTCCCCGCGTCGTTGCCCGTCGTCTCCCCTTGCTGCCGTTGGGAGTTTCTATCATCACCACTGCCCTGTTGCCGTCTTCTTACGCCACCGCTGTGAGCTCCTACCGCTAACTCCCTTCCACGTTCTCCAAGCGAAAGCCAGAATGAGGTCGGAGCTGCGGGTCCAAATCTAAGGTCAAAGGGATCCAAAAAATAAGGAGCGGCGGTGTGTCCGTCGACAATGGGCTGCAGTTGCTGCCTCTGTGCCGTGTTCCTCTCCCCATGACCTCACACGCACCTCCACCAACCGCCCATCTCTCACCATCTTCCTCCACACGCAAATGCACCCACCACAGCCTCACCGCCACGATTGGGCTAGTCGCCTAGGTGGTCAGCCCTGGTGCAACGTAGGGAGCTAGGCGGCTGAGGCGAAGCAAGGCGTAGCGGCTCTAGGCTGAGCGCGTGGTAGGCGAAGCAGATGATGCACGTTGAGGCAACATCGTCACGGTAGTCAATGCTACGCAGAGCTCTACAGTCGACCAACTCGATTGGGTATTTTTTATGGAACCGGCCGCACTCCATGGCCATCCCCGCTATTGCGTTCGTTGGTAGCATGGAAGGCATGGAAGCGTGTGGTGGTGTGCAACCCCACCATATCAAGAACAATGGGAGAGATGAGTGGATGCCGAGGTTGATTCATGTCATGCTGGGCCTCCTGGCCGCTCGTCACGTAGATTTTGACAAAGGAAGTTGCTGCTAAAGTTTCTGATGAATACTAATTTTCTCTATTGTCCATCTGGTTGTCGTATCATTGTTCATAGATTCAGTTCGTTCTTTTGGGGGTAAATTTGCAAGTGAATATAATTGACTTGAGGAATGCTAAGAGCATGCATCCCAAGAATCTCAAATGCATCTTTCCACCTTTACTCTGTTTGACGAAATGCCTAACCAGTTAATGATTATTGATAACTAACAATGAGGAAGAAGAGAATCAAGAAGGATGCAAAACTGAAACATGCTACTTAATTTCAGTTTCCACGGCGCCATTCGGTAAAAGCATGTAAGAGAAGGTTGACCTTTGATGTACACGTGGAACTTATTTACTATATATCTTAACTGCCATTTCCATCTAATTGCTTGTCCTTTTCAGGGACTTGCTGGACCAGAATGAGGTAGAGATGCTCATAGCTTTCCCCCACTTAGCTTTATCTATTTACTGGTTGTTGCAAGGAGAAATGAACTATATTTAAGTATTTTTTCCTACTATTTTACTTCAAAAACAAAAAAAAGACTTGAACTACAAAATTTTTGTCTCTGCATATTTGGGCTCAAGCGTTGCAACCAAAAGTTTCCAAAATTAGATGCGATGAACTTCTTGAGGGTATATCATGTTTTCCTTTTTGTTTTCTAATGTCTAATTGGAAACTTTTTTAGACTAATATGTTTTTATTGTTAGGTCTTGATGTTTTACTAGGTTAATTCAACAAGTGCCTCATTAACTTTGTTAATGTTTTTTAGATGCTACAAGACAATCTTATATGCACCAAGATAGGGCTGTAGGTGGTGTTTTCCTGAGAACAAATGCACCCTCTTGATCGGGTTCTAATTAAGAGGACAAAAGGTTTTGTTTTCTTCAGAGTACTAGAAAGAGTTGTATGGTCTATTGAAATCAATCAGGACCAGTACTATAATAATTTGGTTTTGCTCTCATTTATGTCTTTGTTAACTATTGCATATCTCATTGAAATGATTTCTTATGTTAAATCTCCAGCGTAAATAGTAAATAAGTTCCATTTTTATCATCAAAGCTAATTTTGTCTCTTGATAGGTATTTTGATTGTCACGGAACTTGGAAAGATAGTGTAGGCTCTACATGAATATTATGTGGGTTTATTAGTGATTTTGTACCCAAATTTGGGTGTCTTCTTAGGGAGACCATACATTGTCTTTTTTGGCATCAAGATAACGATGTGGATCTGAGGTATGGTGCCATTGTCAGGCACAAATCCACAGCTGTAATCTAAACCAAAGCTAAGGCTCAGTTGTAACTAACCTATGATGGCAGCATCATGGTCAAGGCGAAAAGCAGCAGCAGCAGCGTGGAAAAAGAATCCACTGCTATAAGTTTTAGAACCCTCCCCACTATGCTCCAATTCCCATCATCTTGATGACATGCTTGTGCCTTTATTTTTCTTATTTAATTTCATACAAGGAAAAGAAGTTATCATTGATACTTTTTCCCCTCTTTCGTTGTCATCATTGATACTTTTTTCCCTCTTTCCTTCGTGCCCACCACCTGTTTACTGTAATATTCCTTTTTATGGTGCCATTTGCCAAACTGATTGGTTTTTTTTATTTGGAATGGTATTCATGGCAAATGAATGAATTATGTCTTACCATGTATCATCATCTTTCTGTTTCTTTCAATTTGGCTCTAGAGATTGGTCGGACAGGTTTAAAACTGAACCAACGATGGAAGAACAAACCAATTTGAACTTAAGATTCATGATCTTGGAGGAAAATCTAAAGCTTGTTCCATGTAGTTTACATACTGCAATACTCAGGTTAGCTTCTATGTAATTTATCACATAATGCAGGAGAGCACCAAACCTCTCATGGGTTCGGGATGTTCTTCCATGGATGGTTGGACAACCTATGTCATACATATCTTTTGGCCGTATTGTTGTAGTTACATTGTAGTTGATGATGCCTATACTAGAAGCACCAGTTGCTGAATTAGCGTTGTGTAGTGGTATCAATGTTAAGGAGTTTCTTTTGAGATATCCTAATATGACATTTGATATCTCAATTTAAGAAACTGTACAGTGAGATGTTACGGCCTGGATAGAGCATAGAGAATTTACACGATGATTTGTAGTGTAAAGTTGAATTATCCAAACTTTTGTTTATTGATGACATGACTTTCTTTTCACATGAAGCTAATGTTCTACTGTTTCCCTGAATTCCTAGACAGGTATAGGAATGTGATTTAATACTGTGTGGTTGATGGTAAGGTGAGCATCAGCGATTCCTGGAGCTAGCACAGTGGCAGTGTGGTAGGAACTAAAGACATGAGTACTAGAGTACCAAAGGAGTGTGCCCTTTGAGGGAACATGGCTGATAATAGGCATGGTGGATCATTTGGTGTTCAGGTATTCAACAATGGCAAAAAGAGCATGGCGGAAGCGGGCTAGGCAACAGGGTTGCGAAGGTGCCAACAGGATCCAAGCAAACTTGACTAGACTGGCCAAAAAAATTTTACTTTTCCAGATGCAGATAGCTTTGGAACAATCTACTTTAGGTTCATCTCTCCTGTAAGATTGATCTATATATGTGTGCTCATTTGGTTCGTTGAAACAGTGCATAGGCAGGCAACTGGATCAGTGTTGCTAAAATATTCTTTTGAATTATCTATGTTCAACTTGGAAGTCACGTACTATGATATTTTTTCTAATTTGGACTACAATCCAAATATGTACTAGTACACTATGATGCTGGATGTAGAACTGATGCACATTCTACGCGTACTGTATTACAATATTGTCATTAATTTTAACCTCATCAAGTTATTTTTACGACATCTAATCTAATTTTTATTAATTGACTAAAGTTTTATTTGCAATGCCCTGCAATTTAGCACCTTGAGAATTTTAGAACAATCCTTCAGGAGGGTGTTGTGCCTGGAAAAATGCAACGCAACTTGAAACCATCATGGCATCGAATGAAAGCATGGCATCATGGGCGCTTCACACGTTTAAATAAATACAATTATATTTGTGCTTTCTGCTTAGTTGTATGTGTAAAGGTTATATACTTCTTTAGAAGTTTTGGCAAAAAAGACCAATTCTTCGCGCTATAGTTCAAAAATAATTTTGTTCTTCGATATTACCTTGCCTAAGGCATGGAAGTATCAACAATCATTATCTTTGTTTCATCTAGCTTTTAAATAACACAGCAATATTCTTGATGCATACTCATGTAACGTTTGGGGTTTTGTTGCAACGCACGGGCACTTGACTAGTACCTCACTATTTCCGCTATGATGCATATTTTTAATTTGCATTGCAGGAACATGAAAATATTAAGCATAATTTAATATAGTGCAAAGCAAAACCTGGTAAGGTGATAACATACATCTGAGAACTTCAATTGCAACACTAGGTATTGGAAGGAGCATATTATTTAGTGCCCATGAAGCATGAAACTAAAGAGGGAGAAAGCAATCACAACCAATGAGAAAATTGACGAGTAAAAAGGGCATGACAAACCTCCATGCAGGAACTCTCAACGGTTGTAGCACATGGAAAGCATTTGCAAAGGCAGTCAAAACCTGATACATCTAAACTATTGTCATATAAAGTGGCGCAAACAAGTACGAATCTAAAACTGCATGAACATATAAAATTTGTGCAACCAAGTTAAAGGTATATAACATTTACCTGAAAATTTGCACCATCATGTTGAAGGTCAGAAGTAGTGAGCTCACTTAGCAAATTTAAAAACAATCGAAAATACGGCCGAGGGTTGAAAAAAACTTTCTTTTCCTCAGCATCTTTCTGAATGATCCGAGCTGTTACGGAGAGAATCTGCACAGAACAGTAAAGGAAACCTATTAAGAAATACCAAAGATAAAGTCCCAAAGAGCATCATTGACAAGGGTAAACACTGACCTTAGGAAGAAGACTGCCTTTATTTGGTCCCAAATCCACAGAGTACTGAAGATGGAAAAAATAACAGCATTATTTATCATGAAGATCTTAAATATCCCCCAAAAGTTATGCCTTTCATATTAAGTTTTATCACTGATTAATGGTTAATAAATGCCTTTCACTATAATATCACTTCAAAAACAAGTCCAACAAGATTTCTTGGTAAAACAAAAGAACTTCAACAGAAAGGAATGCATTTTTATCTCTAATGCAATATATTGTAGAAACAATTTCAGTAACATGAATGTCCCATGCCTAGTGCTGGCATATTGCTTTACCAGTTTTATAGTCTAAAAAGATAGTATAAGATGTATCAAAACCAGCTTAATCCAGGAAGACAAAAGAATGTAGTAAAATGTCCAGAATATTCATACCCGCATGTAAGGGGTGTATCTAGTTTAATCTAGTAATTGTGTGTAAGTTTTCAAACACTCCCGAAATATTGTAGGATTAAAAACATCTGTCAACATAGAGGATGGGATGTTCTATTACTCTCCAAAATTTCATGATCAAATTTGATTGCATTCAGGAGCAAAGAAAAGAAGCCACGAGCTTCTGATTATGAAGCATGAGTGCCAAAACAGTAAGTTCGTATCAAAACTTCAATTTGTCAACGCAATAAAGTTTAATCATGAAATTTTTTAGAATCTTAGAACACCCTTTTCCCTATATCCACCAATATTTGGATATTGCAGAACTTTGCGAGTCAACACACAATTTTGCACAAGCTTACACTGATTTTTGTGTTTACACCTGATATTTATCACATAAATATATTCACGTGAATAATTTAAAACCTATAAAATCAAACATAGAACCAAAGGGCCAAAGAAATAACACAAAGTATTTGACTTGGCCGTAAATGTGAGCTCAGTTTCTGCAATGCAAATTCAGTTATAGCTTGCTTCTTTTTGCTCCTAAACCTTTTTTGCTTAATGCAACAAAAAAATAGTTTTCTTTAGACATTTACAAACTTCGGACTTCTAGCCATGTTCACCTTATAAACATACATAGAATGGCATTAAATATACCTTGACCACTAAAGCCAAAAGCTTTGAATATGAATCAATTGAGAAATATGAAATCTGGTGTTGCTGGGTTGGCTGCTGAGATATTCCACCAGGAGCAATAACTTGCTCAGAGATTACAGAGTGTGTGACAGCAAGTTCCTGGATAATTTTAGAATATTAGCACTCTAAGTATCATGCAGATCAGTATAAAAATGGTACTGGGGTAGAAGAAGCACCGTGAGAATATGGAAGAAGCGGTCCGTCAAATCATCGCCCTTCAGCAAGCCATTCTGTTGCAACTGAACAATGTGATGACTATATGCTGTATCACCCAGAGTTGGATGATCACATATTTGACACCACTCAGCGAATAAAACCGCAACCTGTACATCAACCAAATAACGCATTAGCTTTCTATGAAGTTCAAAGTTCAAACGGTCAATCATAATTTTTATTCCAAAGTCTACACAAATCAATTACCCAAAGTCTACACAAATCAATTACCAAAGCGCCATAGATTTACTTCCTTTGATGCAAAGCAAAACGATTTTTTTCTTTTTTACCAAGAACATCTGCTTGACTGTAAAGTATCTTTAGGCTCCATTGAACATTTATGTGTTAATTATTTACTTGAAAAATAATTCGGATGTTCATCATATAATATCGAAACCTGATATATTGTCCTTGTACCATCATGTGTACTGCACACATTTGCAACTCAAGCAACAAGGGTTGTATAAACAAATCCGTGTCACTTTCTTTGGAAATTTAACCATACGACAAATATGAATTCTTTGGAGACTACAGAAATACAAGCGGTCTAACCCGTGTGCAAAGAGAACTTAACTTACAACACCAGAAAAATATATGGAAATAACATCCTACAAGCTCCTCCATCTAACAACCACCACCAAGCATTTTGTCCCAAACAAGTTAGGGTAGGCTAGGAAAGACACCAATCAAAGTCAATAAAACCACTAAACCAAGCTCCTCCATCTTAATATCTCCTAATTAATCTAATCTAGTAAGGAAGAGTCCCAATTTTATAGCAAATTAGCAACATGGCTACTAGAAGTATGTTTCACTTGTTCAAAACCATTAATATCTCCTAATCAAACTAATAAGGAAGACCCCAATTTTATAGCAAATTAGCAACATATGGCTACTAGAAGTATGCTTCACTTGTTCAAAACAATAAATCAAAGGCATAACTGCTTGATCTACTTTACTAGTGCATATGCACACACAGTACACCTACACTAAATAAAAATATCCGTATGATTTTCACACCAAAGAGAAACATTACTGCATGATTGGCTGCAACAATCGAGTCACCAACTAGTTTTCCAATAAGGAGAAAAACATATTGATTTCACTATGAAAGGTGGGGTATTGAAAAGTTGTATCTACATGGCATCTCTTCTAACCATATAGCAGAAACTGTATAATCATGAGAAAGAAAACTGATACTGTGTTGATTGTATATTAGTTTGCACAGAATCATACAGATATTGCACATATGCTGACGTAGATAGATGGTATCGTCAGTATACTGTACAGTGTACACCGCCAAAGATGTACCTTTGACCTTTCACAGTCCATTTTTAGACTACAAATTAGTAAATGCTTCTTTCAGAAACAGTTCCAGTGATGAAGCAAAACAACAAAAAAAATTTGCAAAATATGAAAAAAAAAAATGGGATGAAGAAAGAGGCAACAGAACAAGCATCAGAGTTAAAAAGACATAATAAAAACACTTCAATCAATAAAGGAAAAATACTTAATTGTTCATCATCAGTATTTCATCATAATAAAATTCTTGCAGAAAATGTATAATGCATTGTTTCCACAGAAAAAAAAATAAGAATAGTATCATAAACCTGGTCCTGAAAAACAGCAGTGTCAGCCAAAGCAATGTCATTAGCATTATTTTCTTCTTTATTCATCAAAGGACGGCCAGATAAAACCTGCATCATTCAAAAGCAATTTATCATTTGAGTAAAAAAATTATATAATTTTTTAAACAGAGATACTTGTGATCATTTATCAATGTTCAGACCTTTTTCTCCCTTGACTGCCTAACCTTTTCATCCTTCATGGCAGCAAAGCTAGCTGCGTTGTTGAAATTACTCTTTGCGATCTCAATCAACTGCTGCAATGATTCAGGTGAACCGGGCCTGATTGCAAGCTGCAAAATAGCATGTATTATGATTTATAAGTGAGCCAAGTACATGAAGATAAGACTTAACAACAATATACTTCTACTCAAAAATAACCTACCTTTGATAAGGCATCAACAACATTATAAAGCTCAGATACGCTACTGGATTCTTGGGTAATCATTGTCTGGACAAGTGATATAGCAAATTCTGTTGCAGCCTCTGTGGATGGAAGAGAACGCATGAATACTCAACGATGAAAAGATCTAAAATTATGAAGCAGCACATAGCATTGCTTAAAGATTTTACTTTAATTAGGCACAGTTACCTAAACACGTGTAAAGCTTAAGGCAACCTTTGGCATTGTTTCGACTTTTTGAAAGTGCATTTGTTTTTGTGTTTCTGGATATATTTATTAATTAACAGCCGTTTTTAATGTAACAGAAATGTTTTACCATAGGAAAAAAAATCTCTGCAACTATGCCAAACTGGTACTAAGATAAACTGGTCGACACTTGTTCACCTCCGCATTCCAAAATAAGTAGCTGGTAAGTCATTTGGGTTTTCTGGTCGACACTTGTTAATCTTAAATATGAGGTAGGCATAAGCTGTCCTTTCCTTTATTGGCATATACCCACTAGAAAGCATGCGTTGAACCTTCTTAAGCAATTTGTTACACGAATCAAGTACTATAACTGGAATAGTAGAATTATTTTCATATTGCACTTTGCACCAGGTAAATTGCTACTTGTTTCACTTTGCACCAGGGTTGTCCAATACTATCACTTCGTACCAGAATTGTCCAAATAAACTTTCACTTAGCACTAGCCAACCATGTTTGGTTCCTAACCAGCGCACTTCATGACAAGTAGGGCCCACCCACAGGCTTCTCACTACTCCACGACGACAGTCCACGCAAGCACTTATTCCCTCCACATCAGCAGTGACCAGATGAAGGCACCGAGCAACAGAGAAGGTGGAAAAACCCTAACAAGCATGCGTGGTGACCTAACGACTATTGGTAGGGGGGAGAGACAGGGATGGAGGCGATAGAGATGGAGAGGGCCTCGTGGGCACTTCACTGCGATGAGGACGACCTCACCTCTGTCAGTATGCAAGTTTGAATTCAATTTTGGTCGCAGATTTATAGTTTGGCTGATGGGAATGAGGTCGGGTGGCTTGATGTGATTGAGGATAAAAATTTCGTAATGTTTTTGGTCGGATTTAAAAGGGATTAAATTTGGTGGACCAATTTCTTGTAGAAAGGTTTTGGCATTCATGACGATTGGGAGTTTCGGGTTCATGGCAATTTGGGGATTCATGGCTACCACTTCCCCCTTCACCACACTGTCGCTTCCCGTCGCAACCCTCCTATTAACCCTTGCCTCTACTGATGTGGGTCGAGTCACCTCATTGCCAGTGTGGACGAACCGGCCTGCACGTGTTCGGGTGTGACCTGCTGGTAAGTGGCCAAGCCAGTACGGGAGCAAGTTGTGCTAGTGCAAAGTGGAACCCATAATGAAACACCCTGGTGCAAAGTGAAAGTATTGGACAATCCTGTTGCAAAGAGAAACATGTAGCAATCTACCTGGTGCAAATGCAATTTACTCTATTTTTCTATGTTAGACAACTACACAGTTCCCTTTTGACAGTAGACACTAAAATGAAAGATAAGGACCAAACTCCTACAGTTGCTTTGTAATCAACCACATAGCTGAACTCATGAAATCATGTTAGTACACTTATCAGTGATAATTACTAGTCTATTACCTGATCATTTTGCATTTTATAATAAAATGTCAATACTTCTATGACCTGACCATTGGATGAAAATAGGCCAAATTATGCCAGTTTTTGTCACTTTTTTTCCTTTTATTAGTTTCAGTAAGCCAAAACACCATCACCAATATCCCTTAGCAATGAACATGCAAAGTAATATACAAAATTACAGAGAGATTTTACATTTATATACAGCCCAATTAGGATGACACATAAGCGCATGCTTACTGTTTAGGTTATACTAGGTGATAAAATGGCATTGTAATACCTAAATACTACTCATGTGCCACATTGCCCAAGTAAAAAATGGTAGTATTTTATTTGTTTCTTTCTTAAGTTTTAAAAACAGAAGAACAAAAATTATGTTTAACGTACTATTTCTTCCACCATCAATAATCTTTGCTAAATGAACATTGTAATCCCCAAGATTAAGCAGCTCAGAACGAATTAGTCCAATAATTATGTCGATGTTAAACTTCTTCTCTTCATCAGAATATATTACCTGCACAAAATGTTTATTAAGTTAATAAAAATAGAAGTGTTCCAGAAACTTGTCATAACAGAACTATGCAAGTAACAAAAAATCAGGTAGACATGGCATCAATTTACAACACTTTGTATAAAAAGAGAACATTGCACCAGATGACCCTACTACCTAAACTTTTAGCAACAGGCCACTTGGAACCTAAACTTGATAATTAACTTGTTAGGCAGGTCCCTAAATATGCAAAGTGAGTTGATCATATCTGCTTTCTTTAGTTAGCTCGAAGTAATCATGAGACAATGAAATAGTGGCAAGAAGCTGATTGGTCAAAATGGATCATCCATCTAATTGATCCACATCGGTTTTTGTAGCTTCATATCACTAACACCTACGCACATTTAGCTAATTAGAAGGCTAAAGGACCAAGCTGAGCAGTCTGCAGGTTTAGGGGTCTGCAAGTTAATTTTCACACGAGTCACTTAACTACAAGTTTAAAGCCCTCCAGTGCAAGTTTCTTACAGAAAAACATATCAAGTACTAGCTGTCTCAACAAGTAATGAAATAGTAGAATCCAGACATTAGCCTTAGTAACTCATATGACATTTATTTAATCAATTATACAATATAACATTCAATATCTTACTATTTATTATAAATGCAAACAAACAGAAGTTCCGCAGTAGTACACATCAATTTCAACTATATCATGAGTAGTCCCAATCAAGAATCAAAAGATATATTAGAACTCTCATCTACTGGTTGAACAGGTCCGCAGCATCTAGGGGAAGTTTCTACTTAGCATAATCGCAGTGCTAGCACCCAACAATACCCTCCTACTTAGCACAATAAAAAATCTACAACCCTAATAGCAATAACAGAAAATATTTTATGAAATTTAGAAACACAAAAATGTCCAAATAAATAATGCTTCCCTAGTATTTGTATTACGAAAAAGAAAAGGTGCACAAGCACAACTGATTAAAACAGAAATTTTAAATTACATAAATCAGGCTAATAATGTCAACGTGTGCACTGAACTCAAATACAATACATTGACAGGAAACACTTCAAGTTGTACAACCATAAAACAGATCAATAAATGAGTAGCAGACATAATGTTATCAAGGAGATAAAAGCTTCTGCGCAATATTTAACTTGAGAATAAAACAGATGACTACTGTGAAAAAACCTACCCAGCTGGTTAACTCTCGAACAACAAGTTTGCAAACATCACGTATTGCAACCAAAGTTGCTAGAAGCCATGTGACGGAAGTACTCTTTGACGCATTTTCATACAAACTTCGGAAAACCTGGAACCAAAATATCCAAATAGTAAGCGAGAGAGAGAGAATAAGTGGAACAAATGTCCAATTACAAAGCAGAAATGATGGCAGACCTTTTGTGCAACAGCCAATGCAGCTTCATCCCGACTGACACATCTGAGTAAGATATCAGGAACTTCCGCGATAACAGACTGAAAACAACAATAACCCAACATAAATGCCACCATTATGACAAGAAAAGGGTAATCTACTGAAAATGGATCTAGTCTACCAATATAAATAAATAAAGCAAAAATCGAATCCCAGGAGGGAAAGATTCAGTTATGTAGAAGCATAGCTGACCTGAATTTCTACATCTTTGCCATCCTTGGCGATCAAGGCTTCCAGCTGAAAAGGTAAAAGATAGAATATGAAAATTGCTTAATGACAGCATTGCCCAAAAGGTGTAAGAGACCATAACGCAGAAGATATCTAAAGCCAAAACACTGGACACTTTCCCAAGACAAGTAAAAACAAGGGTAAAACAAGAAGTCTAGTAGCACTACACTTTCTGGGTGAACTGTACCAGTGAGAATAAATCAACTTAAAAATGAAAGGCAAGGTTTTGAACTATTCAACAGAAACTCCTTGGACAAAGAATACAAGTTCTCCATTTTCGATGATGACTTTAGGTAGTAACACGTAGCATAGGCCATGACATTCCTCCATGGTACAAGATGAATTCAATTAAAGTTACCTTCGGATTAAAAAAATATTGTTACCTTCTGTGAAACTTGTTGATATCTGTCCAATGCATCGCCAGTATTCAGAGGTTCAGCAAAAACAGATCCCATTCGATCAACAGCAGTTGTAGGTGAAAGTGGTACTGTAGAACCTAGATCCTGGTAGCAAAGTTTTGCACATTATGAAATCAATCTTTGGTATGTTTTGTTCATGTACATACAAGAATAGTAAGTTACTGACTTTAATCGCTGTCGTTGGTTCACCCACTGGAAGGTCATTAGATGACATGGGGGGGAATACAGATGCAACATTTATGGTGCCACCAACTTGGGCAGAAGTGTCACTTGTACCAATTTGTGCAGAAACACTGCAGAAGACAGAAGATATCCAATGCTTCAGAACAAGATGCCCCAATAAAAGGTAGACAAATGAAGGAAGGCCAATCATATTTACCTTAAAAGTTGTGTAGTACCATGATCTGACTCTTCAGGTACCAGCTCTGTTGACTGACTTGCAGATGTGAATGGAGCATTCTGGAGAGCGGAGAAACTAGTGGAGGATGGCTGTGCTGGATTTGGACTATAAACTCGAGGTACACTGGGATTGCTTGGAGCAACGGCCACGGCAGTAGCAGTAGTAGTAGCACCAGCATTTTGACTACTCTGGCTGTGCCATACAGTAATAAAGTCCTGAAATTGACAGTTAAGCAAGATGCAGACAGTCAAACATGTTAGGAACCAAAAAAAAACTGAATAAGTGAAATTTTTGCTCGGCTGCTTCACCTCATACACTCGCCGCTGCACAGCTGATAAATGGCCAGCAGGCTTCGGACGAAGTGCATCAGGTACACGTGTAAGACCTTGAGTGTAAGGAAAAGCATCATAATATGCAGAACCAAGCTCTTTTTGCCTCCTTAGTTGTGAAAAGGGCTGCTTGATTTCTCCATCAATCATCTCAACAGCCTGCAGGAATAAACATTGATGTTGAGAGAAAATTCCATAGTTTCTGCTATACTGCTGTTAGTGCACACATTTGGTAGCAAAGCTAAAAGGTACACAGTAGTTGACAGCACAATAAACACGAGTAACAAAATATTGTTGGCTATTTGACCAATAAAACAATTATGGGAGCAAAAACTAGGCGTGCTAAGGACTGCCGACAAGCATAAGCAAACTAAATAAAATGCCAAAGAGACACCTTGCGTGTTGCAACAGTCTCTATTAGGGCACATCCAAGATCCAGATTATCGTTGACAAGAATATGAATTATTTGCTCAGTGCTTTCACTGTTATTATTCAGGTTCTGAATGAGACTTCGAAGATGAGATGACAAAGCAACGCGAAGAGGCTCCTGCAACAGAAGATAGAACAGTTGAATATGCCATCACACGTAATATCTAAACCTGTACAAAACTAATCAACAAGCTGAGAATGTAACTACAGCTGCAAACTGAATCTAAGAAGCATTAAGCAGAAGTACCTTGGAAGTAACATGGGCTAGACTTCCAGCTAATGTACCAACCATCAAATGTGCAGAGCGAGATACTGCACTATCATCAGATTCCATTGCATAATCCTGCAGGAAAGCAAATATGACAGCATGTTGGGAACTTTTCTACTGCAGTAAGACAAATAGCTAACGATGTTGGACGGCTAGCAAAACAGTCAATGGTGCTCACCTTTAGAATAAGTTCCTTAGTGGTTCGGCTAGCTATTGTAACACTTCTTTGAATAACAGGGCCTATAATCTCTTTGATAGCCTTATCCAAAGCCACTTCCATGATTCTATGAATGTCACGTGGGTTAGTAGATTGTCAGTAAAAGAAATTCTAATGTAAGCTAAGCTTATCTTGAAAGACATACTTGCTATATTGCAATGAGCCAAGAGAGCTAAGCTTATCATTAATTCTGAAATATATATCTGCACGTGGAATTGCTGCCATGAGCTGTAAAGAACCCATGCAAGAAGAAACAGTCAAGTATAGAAAAATCTAAGTAAACAAAAGAACTACAAAAGAAACAAGGGCAAACCTGACTAAGAGAAAACAGAGATGGCGATGGTGATGGTGTTTGTGATGGCGAAACCTGGCTCAAATTGTGCGAGGTAACCTGCTCAGGCATGAGTAAAGTGACCTTATCATCTTCTACCATGCTGTTTGGAGGAAGACGGAGAGGTGCTGCATACTGCAGAACAAAAAATATCCAAAATGAATAAAGAACAAAAGAATGTACAGATCTTAAATCGTAATTAATTACGAAAGCACAAAACCAACCTGGCTTAGTATATTTGGAAGGCTTGTACCACGGGAGGTACTATTTATCTCTGGTTGCACTTCCACATGATTTTTTGCAGGCATGATACCTGACGAAACCTCTGAAACTACTGGCGTTTGAGATGAACTTACATCTTTGTTTGAAAAATCTGGATTTCCTTCGATTTGGCGAATACGATCTTTAAGAAGAGAAGATGGTTTTACATCTTTCATGTCCACACTAAGGTTCTTAAACAAGACCTACAACCCCAAAAATCAGAATTAGCTAGCACACTTCTAAGCAAAATATAGTCCTCAGTCCACACAAGATAAAATAGATAAAAGAATGGCAAAAACCTCAATGTCAAATTTCAGGTTCATCTTGAGATTAGGTAGATTATAGATCTCAGCAAGTAGACTAAGAATGCCCATTGTCCAGGGATTTGGAGGACGATATGCTATACTTGAATGGCAAGGTTCAAGAATCTGAAAAGCACCATCTGGTTATAATGGCAAGCACAATAAAACAATTTTTTTAACAAAAATTAGATCAACATAAAGAGCAGCACCTTTGAAGTAAACGGAATAACTGCAATCATCAACCCCCTTTCATATGCCTGAAAAAAGGAATTCAAAATGGAAATGTCAGCTCAAGAAGAATTATATTTAAACTATACTGCATGACTAATATCATTGCACCAATCTATACAACTCTTAACACGAGTTAAGTTCAACATAAAATCATTCCACCAATCTATACAAATCCAATGCAAGTTAAATTCAATATAAAATTATTCCACCAATATATACAACTAAAAAAAGAGTTAAACTCAGCAATAGAAATTAAAATATAGCAAACAGTACAGTTTTGTTAAATGTAACAATAGATTCAGAAGTTTAAAGATTAGATGCAGTAATGAACAGCCAGAACTACATTTCTCTAATTTGGGCATGAGACTGCATTACAGCAATGAAGAAGGTAATTACAATCGAAGTATTACCTCAACTATAAGAATTTTGGGGTCAATTTCCTTTGCTCGTAATGTTTGATTCCTTCCTATGGTGAATTTTCCAAGCCAGCTACCAAGATTTTTTAGCAAAGAACGCTCTTCGGAACTAGATTTAATAAGATCTGATTGCAACAAGACCTGTAGAAACAAAATTTTAGGTTTTCAACTAGAGAGGTTGAAAGAACGAGAGAGGAAGACAGACATTAGTAAAGCATGACCTTGCAATTCTCGTATGTAGCTTTCAGCATCTCCTTATTCAAGGATTTTGAGTTAACTTTGTCGAAAAACTTCAAATACAAGTCATGAAAATTTGGTTCAATGCTTGCCCTGTAAAGATACGCACCTGGTTTTATAATTTCAAATCTAGAAAGATTGTTAAATGAAAAGAAAATAGATACATTGGTCATCATCATGGGTACCTTTTCATGACCATGTATTATGCAAAACCAAGGGTAATACTGTTCAAGCAAAACCTCATTAAATTCTTTTGCCTTAGCTTCCATATTAGAAGTGGAAATGTTATTGATCATGAAGAAAATCTTGTCTTGTACTTCTGTGGGAGGGGCCTATGTGAGGTGACAGCAGAAAAGTAAATTAGTCTGACAATGAAATAAGTGTATTGTCTCACAGAGATTATTCAAATAAAATAATAAAAACTATAACTGATTTTTTTAAATCTGTCTTAGTGTATCACTTAGGTCCTCAAACTAGAATTTCAGTCTATCGGATCTCGACTTAAAAGTGAGGACCTTTAGTGCAACTCACTACAAAAAAACTAAACAAACCTCAATTGGTGTATCTCTTCGTTCTGCTGCAGCAACAAGGGTTTCAATATTTAAAGCCGCTCCAAATCCTGTAGTGTAGGAAGGTTGTCGAATGCCTAGAAAATGATGGACATGTCATAAAACGATAGCCAAGTCATAAAATTCTAGCCGTCTAGGGCAAAGCATCATCAATACTACAATTAATAACCAGCACCTTTCTGGTTAATATTGAACTTAATATGTAAGCTAGACGTAACCTGAAGGAGCTGAACTTCTAGGCCTCAGAAAACCAGTGGGTTGTGAATGAGCTGGCACAGTGGTAGAATGATGCGGAGAAGCTTGTGAGGATGGTGGCATGGTAGCCTACAATTGTTCATATTTTGCAAGATGTTAAACGAACATAGTGGTAAACTTAAGGTGTGTTTGGTAGAGCTCCAGCTCCATCAGATCTACGGATCTGATGGAGCTGGACCTAACTCCACTAGATCCGTGGAACTGAAACTGTGAGTACATTAAAAATGTTTAGATGGATTATCTTGTTTACATTTTAGACCAAAAATATAAACTTAATTCACTTTATTTTAGCTTACAAGTTTTAGATCTCAGATGAAGCTGAAATCTAAAGCTCTACCAAACAAGCCTTTAATATACAAGAGATACAAAAGGAAAAATTATTGCATTTGTCAAGCATCACATGACATAGAACATTAATTTAAACACTAATACCTTTGGATTAATAGCCAAATCACCAACTGTTGAAGCAAGAGGAGGTTGAATGATAGATAAAATGTTCTTTGCTTGTATGCTGTTTGTAGAGCCCTTGGACCTCTCCCCAAGAAAACCCTGGTGCCTCTGTTGCTGTGGAAAATTAGAAAGTGTTCGCTCAAGTTGTGTTGGAGTTGGATTGATCAACTGCCATGATGCTTCAGAAGCCTACATAACCCAGACATTTCTTTCATGAAAGGAATAGACGGTAATAGTAGTACATAAAATTAGCAAGCGTGCCAAGACAATCTTGTAATCTTAAAGGTATGTCGAGCAATATGTAGCAACAAGTAGTGGTTAATCCAACATGTAAAAATTTTGCCGGCATGACTTTACTTCTTCAGATGTAATGTAAGTGTACCTCTAAGTTTCCAATAGATGATGAGCCAGAACCATGCTGATCCGCAGAAAGCATGTTGCTAACATTTGGTTCATTTTGACTTGATGATACCTTGGCAAGAGCTTGCTCAATTGCAGAAACTAATTCAGCATGTGTTCCACGGAGATGTGAAATCTGCAATATATGGTTACAGTATTGTGGCCACTCTATTAAACGATCCATGAATTGCTCCAGCGCTGTTGTACCAAACATAAACATCTGCAACCATCATGCCATCACACTTCAAATTTCACATATAAGTTGACAAGATAATGGAGTTATATAAAGAAAAATGGGGAAGAAGAAATAGTTTTTTTTTATTTATTGCAGCAGTAACACAAAGATTTAAGAAAAAATAAATAACCTTTGAATCAACAGATTTACGCAAGGCATCAAGGACACTACGTAGTGCAATTCCAAGTCCCAGGTGAGCCACAAGTTGATGTTTAATGAGAGAACCTATCCAAACAAAAATGTACATCAGAAAAAATTGATTGGAGTAGATCATGACATGGCACTTCGGAGAACAAAATTTCATGTCCTGTTATGCATTCATATAATACAACATAGTGTGTTCTAATTTACTTTGAAAAAAATGGCATGCAAATACACCTAGTTTAGATTAACCAGCAGCAAGCAATGCATGCATTGGGACAAACATATTTTTTCTGAAAAGAATATGCTGCCCAATCAAGCCCAACAGATTCAAGAACAAAATAATCAATCTCATTTAACTCGCTTGTAACTGCAGTTCCAACTTCCTACATACTATATAACTTTGCAGTGACAGAGTACCAGGACCTAGTCGCAACTAAATTTCATCCAAAAGAATTCCATTGAACCATGAGCTATCTAAGCAACAAGCTAACGGTTCTGGGTATGCAAATTCACCAGTCAAAATGCTGGAAAATATTGCATTATCTTAGACAATGAAGTAACACCAACTGCAAATCTGTCTATCTGGATAACGTAAGCAAATGAATGCCAAGCAAAAAAGAACACTTACCCATTAGCACAGCAGCTAACTTAAGCTGTGTATCTGGATACTTTGGGAAGAACTTGTACTCTTCGAACAAATTTGAGACCATGCAATTGAAAATCGCTAGCTCCCTGGTTATTCATAACATTAAAAAATCAAAAATTTCAAACATCAGCAAGCGAATGAAACAAAGTATACATAACTCTAATAGTCAAATTTAAGACAAGGTGCCATGAAAAACATGAAGGGCGAATGATGGTGATGAGCAGCTCTATATTGCAAAAAAAAAAAGGAACTCAGCCAAATAATTTACAAGGTTGCCATATATGCAAATAACAAATCATATATATAACAAGACTGTTTTTGCCACAGGCTCCCTCACTGAAAGGTAGAGCCCCAGCCTGCGTGTCAGTGCGAGAACCAAGAACAACAACCAAGCCTTTTGTCCCAAACATGTTGGGGTAGGCTATGTCAGTGAGAGAACCCAATGGCAAAAACAGAATTGCAACGTGACACATTGGTAGAAGGTAAATTTGCCCTAAGAAAAGTATTCCAGAGACCAATCAACACATTGTAAAGGGTGAAGCAACTGGACAAAAGGATCTTGCAAGAAGAATAAGTAACATCTACGAGGCCAGAGGAGAAAGAAACAGATGGTACAGCTATAAAGCATGACTATATTACAGATTTTCACCACTTCATTTTGCATTAGTCCTTTTATTACCTCAATTAATTTTGCGATTTATTGGAGTCGGAAGATATCAGATTAAGCAGAAAGTAGATCAAATCAAGAACTACATTTCTCTAATTTGGGCATGAGACTGCATTACAGCAATGAAGAAGGTAATTACAATCAAGTATTACCTCAACTATAAGAATTTTGGGGTCAATTTCCTTTGCTCGTAATGTTTGATTCCTTCCTATGGTGAATTTTCCAAGCCAGCTACCAAGATTTTTTAGCAAAGAACGCTCTTCGGAACTAGATTTAATAAGATCTGATTGCAACAAGACCTGTAGAAACAAAATTTTAGGTTTTCAACTAGAGAGTTTGAAAGAACGAGAGAGGAAGACAGACATTAGTAAAGCATGACCTTGCAATTCTCGTATGTAGCTTTCAGCATCTCCTTATTCAAGGATTTTGAGTTAACTTTGTCGAAAAACTTCAAATACAAGTCATGAAAATTTGGTTCAATGCTTGCCCTGTAAAGATACGCACCTGGTTTTATAATTTCAAATCTAGAAAGATTGTTAAATGAAAAGAAAATAGATACATTGGTCATCATCATGGGTACCTTTTCATGACCATGTATTGCGCAAACCAAGGGTAATACTGTTCAAGCAAAACCTCATTAAATTCTTTTGCCTTAGCTTCCATATTAGAAGTGGAAATGTTATTGATCATGAAGAAAATCTTGTCTTGTACTTCTGTGGGAGGGGCCTATGTGAGGTGACAGCAGAAAAGTAAATTAGTCTGACAATGAAATAAGTGTATTGTCTCACAGAGATTATTCAAATAAAATAATAAAAACTATAACTGATTTTTTTTAATCTGTCTTAGTGTATCACTTAGGTCCTCAAACTAGAATTTCAGTCTATTGGATCTCGACTTAAAAGTGAGGACCTTTGGTGCAACTCACTACAAAAAAACTAAACAAACCTCAATTGGTGTATCTCTTCGTTCTGCTGCAGCAACAAGGGTTTCAATATTTAAAGCCGCTCCAAATCCTGTAGTGTAGGAAGGTTGTCGAATGCCTAGAAAATGATGGACATGTCATAAAACTATAGCCATGTCATAAAATTCTAGCCGTCTAGGGCAAAGCATCATCAATACTACAATTAATAACCAGCACCTTTCTGGTTAATATTGAACTTAATATGTAAGCTAGACGTAACCTGAAGGAGCTGAACTTCTAGGCCGCAGAAAACCAGTGGGTTGTGAATGAGCTGGCACACTGGTAGAATGATGCGGAGAAGCTTGTGAGGATGGTGGCATGGTAGCCTACAATTATTCATATTTTGCAAGATGTTAAACGAACATAGTGGTAAACTTAATATACAAGAGATACAAAAGGAAAAATTATTGCATTTGTCAAGCATCACATGACATAGAACATTAATTTAAACACTAATACCTTTGGATTAATAGCCAAATCACCAGCTGTTGAAGCAAGAGGAGGTTGAATGATAGATAAAATGTTCTTTGCTTGTATGCTGTTTGTAGAGCCCTTGGACCTCTCCCCAAGAAAACCCTGGTGCCTCTGTTGCTGTGGAAAATTAGAAAGTGTTCGCTCAAGTTGTGTTGGAGTTGGATTGATCAACTGCCATGATGCTTCAGAAGCCTACATAACCCAGACATTTCTTTCATGAAAGGAATAGACGGTAATAGTAGTACATAAAATTAGCAAGCGTGCCAAGAAAATATTGTAATCTTAAAGGTATGTCGAGCAATATGTAGCAACAAGTAGTGGTTAATCCAACATGTAAAAACTTTGCCGGCATGACTTTACTTCTTCAGATGTAATGTAAGTGTACCTCTAAGTTTCCAATAGATGATGAGCCAGAACCATGCTGATCCGCAGAAAGCATGTTGCTAACATTTGGTTCATTTTGACTTGATGATACCTTGGCAAGAGCTTGCTCAATTGCAGAAACTAATTCAGCATGTGTTCCACGGAGATGTGAAATCTGCAATATATGGTTACAGTATTGTGGCCACTCTATTAAACGATCCATGAATTGCTCCAGCGCTGTTGTACCAAACATAAACATCTGCAACCATCATGCCATCACACTTCAAATTTCACATATAACTTGACAAGATAATGGAGTTATATAAAGAAAAATGGGGAAGAAGAAATAGTTTTTTTTTATTTATTGCAGCAGTAACACAAAGATTTAAGAAAAAATAAATAACCTTTGAATCAACAGATTTACGCAAGGCATCAAGGACACTACGTAGTGCAATTCCAAGTCCCAGGTGAGCCACAAGTTGATGTTTAATGAGAGAACCTATCCAAACAAAAATGTACATCAGAAAAAATTGATTGGAGTAGATCATGACAAGGCACTTCGGAGAACAAAATTTCATGTCCTGCTATGCATTCATATAATACAACATAGTGTGTTCTAATTTACTTTGAAAAAATGGCATGCAAATACACCTAGTTTAGATTAACCAGCAGCAAGCAATGCATGCATTGGGACAAACATATTTTTTCGGAAAAGAATATGCTGCCCAATCAAACCCAACAGATTCAAGAACAAAAAAAACAAAATAATCAATCTCATTTAACTCGCTTGTAACTGCAGTTCCAACTTCCTACATACTCTATAACTTTGCAGTGACAGAGTACCAGGACCTAGTCGCAACTAAATTTCATCCAAAAGAATTCCATTGAACCATGAGCTATCTAAGCAACAAGCTAACGGTTCTGGGTATGCAAATTCACCAGTCAAAATGCTGGAAAATATTGCATTATCTTAGACAATGAAGTAACACCAACTGCAAATCTGTCTATCTGGATAACGTAAGCAAATGAATGCCAAGCAAAAAAGAACACTTACCCATTAGCACAGCAGCTAACTTAAGCTGTGTATCTGGATACTTTGGGAAGAACTTGTACTCTTCGAACAAATTTGAGACCATGCAATTGAAAATCGCTAGCTCCCTGGTTATTCATAACATTAAAAAATCAAAAATTTCAAACATCAGCAAGCGAATGAAACAAAGTATACATAACTCAAATAGTCAAATTTAAGACAAGGTGCCATGAAAAACATGAAGGGCGAATGATGGTGATGAGCAGCTCTATATTGCAAAAAAAAAAGGAACTCAGCCAAATAATTTACAAGGTTGCCGTATATGCAAATAACAAATCATATATATAACAAGACTGTTTTTGCCACAGGCTCCCTCACTGAAAGGTAGAGCCCCAGCCTGCGTGTCAGTGCGAGAACCAAGAACAACAACCAAGCCTTTTGTCCCAAACATGTTGGGGTAGGCTATGTCAGTGAGAGAACCCAATGGCAAAAACAGAATTGCAACATGACACATTGGTAGAAGGTAAATTTGCCCTAAGAAAAGTATTCCAGAGACCAATCAACACATTGTAAAGGGTGAAGCAACTCGACAAAAGGATCATGCAAGAAGAATAAGTAACATCTACGAGGCCAGAGGAGAAAGAAACAGATGGTACAGCTATAAAGCATGACTATATTACAGATTTTCACCACTTCATTTTGCATTAGTCCTTTTATTACCTCAATTAATTTTGCGATTTATTGGAGTCGGGAAGATATCAGATTAAGCAGAAAGTAGATCAAATCAAGTATGAAAAGCACCTCTTGTTTGTAGATTCTTTGAAGCGTGAAAGCATTTGTATCATAGCATCGATGCTTATCTGTCCAGAAAACATCTGGTGAAAATATATATTTGCCTGCGCTTCGATGTCATCAGAACCTCCCTCAGAAGTAGAGATGTCCCTTCCTACAGTACCATGATTCCTTGATTCATAAATTGTCTCCACTCTACTTAGTTCTTCCACTAGTTGGTTAGGCAACTGCTGCCCTGAGTGAGACCGAAGAACCTGCAAAAGACACACCATTTGCACATATATTGATATACATTCGTGCAAAAAAGAAATGTCACCAAACGGTAGCAAAAGCACAAAAAGAACAGAAGATCATTATAACCTTTATAAATAGAGGACAAGATTCCCAGCAAATATTCGTAATAGAAGCTTGAGGTTGTTGAATGGCACCTACTGCAGCGTCATGAGTTGTGTTGAACATAATTTCTTTCAAGAATTTAACACATTCCTGGGAGTACCAACTACCAAGCATTAGCATGCAGGTTAAGAGCATAGAGAGCTGGAGTGAAAGTACATGTAGAAAAGTACAATCTGAAAAATAATGTAGTAATGTAGGAGGAAATTCGTGTATATTACCTCAAGAAAAGCCTCTCTTTGTGCACTCAACTTTTCAGTCAGCCATTTCTCAAGATTGCTATGATCTTTAATGAAAGCAATTGTAGCAAGTTTGATGCTAAATGCGAATGGGGTGGAATCAAGGACTGCAGATAGGATCTGTTTCAAAAGAAGTGAAAGGGTAATGAAACAAGCACTAAATCACTGACAGAAAGAATCCATCAAGATCAGGTTAACCCATGCATGAATAACCATGCATGTGATATGAGCCTATCGAATGGTATAATCAATGCGAATGTAAGAAACGGAACTTTAAATACAGCACCACGTAATAGTTATGTGGAGTAAAATACATGAAGACTTTATTCTACTATCAAAAAGTTAATGGCGAACCATGTCTAGTTCCAATAAAATATTTAGTTTTACACAGTGATCCAATGTAGAAAAAGCATGTTCCTTTCAACACAAAACTTAGTATTCAACCAATCATAATCAATGTTACCAGCACCACACGTCTCAAAAATATGCAATCAAACCCATCCTTGTGGCAAATACATATTGTCCATAGTTATAACTTTAAAATGCTAAATCGCCATCACTTTAAAACCTTAAAGGGAACGACTAGTGCCGGATGTCCGATCCAGGCACTACCTCTGTATGCTCCCTTCCATCGTTCGATGCTACAACCAACGGTCAGTCGCACGACGGCCACCACCCGCTTCTCTTCCTCTCCTAGATCTCGAGGAGGCGTGCGGAGGACAGCGAGTAGTAGAACCAGTCGGAGGAAGAGCTTGTAGCCATGCCAACGAAGAACCTGAGGCTCGGAGCTCGACTCGCCAGGACAGCACTAACAGAGGTTGCACCCAGTGGCTACGAAGCTCGCGGAGGCCATGGCCGGCATTGGTGGCGGAGATCAAGCGCCAATCAGGATGCCATGGCAAAGCTTGAGCATCATGTCTTAGAAATTCCCAATCTTAAATCACCATCAATTTTTCTAGTTTAGTTTGCCTTTCTAAGATTCACCATGGCTTAGCAGCCATTTTGTTTAGTTTGTCTTTAACATTTGTTTTGGGTTGAGAACTCAGTTCACCAACCATGGTTTGCCATTAACATGTCCAATCAAACACAAAACATATTACTACGGACACAATAAAAATCAGTTTACCTAGCAAAGACTCATTAAATTACATGCAAGGACAAAGTAACGTTAACTTTGAAAAAATATGAAAAAAATCTATAGCAAGGCTGTTCAGTTGCTAACTCAAAAAAAAACAGTGCATAAGAATGGGGTAATTGTGTTACCTTTAGGTCTTCACATATCACAACAGTTCTGAGAAGACAATTTATATCAGAATGAGCATCAACAAATCCTCGAAGAGTGAGGTAAGGGTTGACATGCCAGAGATAGTTCATAAGACTGTTGTGTGTAGTGTCCTTCAGTACAGCAGGGAAAACACAAGACAGTACTTCATATTGGAGTAGATTATATGCAGTCTGCAAACAAAGGAATAAAGTTCACAATAGTTAAAAATATATAATGTTTTGAGGGGAATTCCACAATACTAGGAACAGAAAACATACATTGATGTGGCTAACACCAAGAAGCAAGACTTCTGGACAATGATTAAGTGGGTAGTCAAGCATTGATCGCACTAATGTTGCATAGCCAAGTTCAGCAAGTTGGCATAACACCTCCACAAGATCTAGGCAGTACCAAGCCTGATTGCCTTGGGTATGATTAGCCAAGTCTGGAAATACCTAAAGAAGATCAAAAAGGTTAGATGTGTGACATACAAGATGTTTATTATGAGTAAGACAGGCTGACAAGATATTATAATAAGATACCATCTTCCGGGAACAATGTTTGAATGTAAATATATCAGCTGGTGCAGCCACTGCATGTTTCAAGAATGATAACTGTCCTTCTGTATTCTTCCACAGTGACCCACAGACAGCATGAAGAGGAAATGGATCCTGTACGATTCAATGAACTAGTCAGTTGTAAGGTTCAGGAACTCTGTCCCCCAATTTGTAAGGTTCAGGAACTCTGTCCCCCAATCCTGAGATACTTGTATATACCTTGCAAACCCGAGAATATATAGACATCAATAAACGAAAAGCAGCTTCATCGGGGATATTGAAACCCTCGTGATCAAGATTTTCCATTACACTGGTCCAATTAGTTCTCGGGGCCTGCATTTGCAAGCACAAACAACTTAGATTATTAAAAGAAAGAACAGAAAACAGCGGACAAGTAATTAAAAAAAAAACAAGATAATGTAAGCTCACAATTTCATTGATTGAATCCACAAGAACATCAATATTCCATGCCGTCAATTGAGACGAGTCACTTGATTGGCTGTTGCCAAAAGCCGAAATGAATGTTGAATATGTGTTGTGAGCCTCACCAAGATCAACATGAGCGCAAACAACTGCCCCAAGCAACTTAGAGATTCCCATGTCATCAAGAGGCTCAAAAAGGGATAGTATCTCTTTACAATGTGCGATGTCAGCAGTACATCCATAACCCAATTCAGTAATGATGTCGGCCATGCTTATTTCTTTCCCAATTTCAGATAAAAGGGAGTCAAAATGATCATCTAAGCTACCAATGTACAGTTCCGCATGTCTGTAAGACACAAAAGCGCAAGGAAATGTGCATGATTAGAGCAACACAGAACATACAACTGCTTTCAAAAAAAACACAGAACATACAACATAAATATAAATTGGAAAAAAATTGCAAACCTTGAAGAATTTGCTGGCCGAGAATTGCCTTCCTTAATTGGGACAGGAACATAGAATGGCCTCTCTTTGACTTTGAAAAGGGTGATAATGTTAGTAAATGAATCCATATGCTTTGAGAGGCCATCAGTCTGGTGAAGAAACACAACAATATCATGAATTTGGTCATTTGATATAGATTGGACAGCATTTGAACATAACTCCTCAATTTGAGCAATTGAAAATTTTTGCCCTGTAAAACAAAGAAAGAAAGGTGGGAATAAGCATCTACAGAATGAGAACTAACAATTGACCAAAGCTGCAAATTTGGTTTTCCAAACCATTTACCTTTCAGATTCAATCCTAGATTTTCAGAATCTGATAGGGCAAGCCCAATACCAACCCTCTCAGCTGCTGATAGTTCAAGTTCATTTGACAATGTTTCAAGGAACCCATCACTAACAGGCACTGTCCTCAGTGCTTCACAAAAACTGGTGCTGAAGTATGGTTTATCCAGGCAATATCTAAAAACGATGGATAAGAGATCATGTTTGGATTGGGAGTTCTTTGCCACCCCAACATTCTGCAGCACTTCATCCAAACAAACTTGAAGCAGCAAAATGCAACCATCAGGACTGCAGTCTACTAACTGAAACAATGGAAAGACAAACATATTAGAATGACACCAATACATAAAGCTTAAGCAAACTTCGGTGAGGATCACAATGAATGTAAAGAAATTACTAAGGCAACACAACTTAACATCTGTGTTAAGTAAATGATCAAACTACATCTTAAGAGATCTGTGTGAACAAACAATGCAAAATTATGTAGGTCACAAGCAGATACAACTTAACACAATTCTCATCTGCAAACCTCTAAAGTTTTTAAGAGAGCCATCCATGCTAACAAAAACCCAATCTGCTCTTCACCAAAATATCTATGAAGCGTCAAAATGAGCGATTCCAATATATGCATTGTGAACAGTAAGTCTAGAAACCAATCTCAGTTCATGATATCTAAAGCTTAGAGCTTATAACAATCCATGAGTGAATTTTGCAAGCATCAACCTGGACAACTCCAATCATGGAACAAGTGCTCCGTACAGGGTCTACGTTATCTGATCGCGAGCAATTCCCAGCAAAACCATAGATTAAATCGTGCACACGTACAAGGACGATGCAACCCTATAATGCTCTTTGCTGATAACCATAGGACAACAAAATTCGCCATTCCGCCAAACCCTAGATTCGCCCTAAGATAGAGGCGTTTCCGAGCACGAAACCAGCACGGGGGCGGATCCTTGGATCCAGACAAGCGAAGCCCGAATCGGCCGCGAGGGGGCACGCGCCGGACGAAGCGAAGCACGAAAGGCCTAGGGTTTCGGAAGCGCGAGACATCTCGTTACCTGGCAGAGCTCGCGGTACACGGGGTCGAAGGTGGAGTCGTCGACGCCCTGGACCAGGGATCGGACCTCGGCGGCGACGGCGGAACTGAAGGGGATCATCTCGCCGGCGGCGAGAGGCGGTTGTCGGTGCTAGGTTGCCGCTGCGACTACGAGCGCGAGGCTGGGAGAGAGCAGAGGCGAGGCGCAACCGGGGCATGCGAGTGCGACCGATATGGGCAGATGGTTGGAGGAGCGTGCGGACTCGCGTACGAAATGGAGGACACGTATTAGCGGGATGGGCTACTCCTCGTTTCTTGATGGACTGAGGCACAGCAGCCTGAAGCCCACGACCAGTATCCAGTCCGTTCACAAAAATCTGAACGAACGGTTCATTTCTTGTTGTGGTTTTGGCCCAACTAGCACTCTACGATTGTTCCCACTTCCCAGCTGCAAAAGTGAGAATCTGCAAGATCAGAGGGGAGCTGAGTCTCGGATCACTGGGGTCTGGGTCTGAGGCCCAACTCAAATAGCGCAGCTAACCCTAGCTTGCGACAGTGCCAAGCCAATCGCCACGCCCAAGTCCCGATCGCCAACTTGACATGGTGACGCGCTCCTGGCTCCCGACCTCCCGCCCGATACGCTCCCGGCCACCCCCAGGACAGGACGTCGGTATGCTATCATCGCTTAATGAATCCGCCGCCACGCTCGCCAAAGTACCTAAAACGCTCACTTCATCGCCGCCGCTTCTTGACTGTGAAAGCATCTAGGCCCCAAACGGTTTTAGTTTTGGTAATTAATGACAAATTGTGAGAAAGGACTAACGTTTTTCCTTGAGGATTCTTTGATACAGGATAATGCATTTATTGGCAATCGTGAAGAAATGCATGTGACTGAAGAAAGGGTAAATGGATGCAAGGTGTCAAAGGTATAAATACACTCTAGGATCTTTTTGTAGATTTTACCGATCTCGGAAGGTTGAAGAAAAAGATCGGATTTTTAGAATTAAGTGTCGTACTATTAAGAGGGGCTTATGTCGCTTTGTTTAAATTTGAAAAGAGTGTCAAGACTCAAATCCTAGTTGATTAGACATCTGCACTAAATTAACATTCAAAGAAATATTTCAGTTTGCACAAATGTTTTTTGGTGGTTTTCATGACCTGGTCCGACGGATCCAAGTCAGTGTGGCCAGGTAAATCGGCCGTTTGCATGACCGGACTCCACCCGGGTTAATTTTTCGAACGCGCAGTGCAATTCAATTTTTGTGTCGGTGCAGACGGACCACCGTCGGTCGATCGGACCTCCGGTGCTGGCCAAGGTTTCATCCGGCGTGTTTTCCACTGAAGGCATGTTTTCCTGGAGTCTTTAGAGCGATCTGGCCGGAAGTCCTCGGTCCTGCCGGATGAGCGGTATCAGTATGACGACCACCGTCGATCGATCAGACCTCCGGTATGGACGGGTTTCATCCGTGGTTTTTCATGTATAGCATGTTTTCCTATTGAGGCTGCGAGGCGACGATCGAGGTCCTCCGGTACATTAACCGGATGAGCGGATGACCGGACCTCTGTGGTCACACCCCAAGAAGGTAATATCTGATCCACCGGTCACGCATTAAATGCACTATTCCGGATCATTATGTGTGTGAGGTCGGTCGGGCCGGACTTGGTCGAGTCCGGGCTTAACGGCTTCTCGGCTTTTAAATTCGATAAAATATTAAAACGTCTAATCATGCTACCATGCTCAAATGCATCCTTTTAGCCTATCTGGGTATAGCTAGAGGAACACCGTCGGTGTTCACCTCGTCTCCCTTCGGCCAGATGGAAGGTGCCTACTCTTCTTGTCTCGCTCCCATTCACTTCGATGAACGGGATTACGAGGTAGGACTTTCGTGTTCACTACGTGTGAACACAAAGGCCCGCATCAAAATGGGTCACCTCTTCCATTATGAATGCACATATGCAATTTAACATACTTAGATCACAAGAAAAGTGCACTCATTTCCACTTTCGCATTTTTCCTCAACATGAACATAAATACACATGCTCAATATCATTATCATCATCACACATGCTCAACTATAAGCATACTCATTTGTACAATTCATAATGCATTGCAATAATAAAAATGGAATAACTTACTTCCCGTTGCTAACAATCATCCATCCTCATTGTCATGGTAAGAACAACTTCTAGATATGCTATTAAACATAACCAAATCATTAGGATTTTTCATACTCTTATCGCAAGCAAAACATTTAACACCCTACTAACGCTCTAGGGAATGCACTTGCCTTTAACCTCTCGAAACGGTGTGGCGAGAAATTGATGCCACTCCTGGGGTTCCAACACCGGGAAGAATACATTCTACTCAAAACATACCAACAAAACAAACACAAGATTTATAACGACTTCGATTCTCCGACCCACTCCTAAACCCTGAAACACAGAAATCTGCCAAACCGGGACAGCACTCGGTAAAACAGTTATAACTCTTAGTCGGATGAACGAAACTTAGCAATTTCAGTCTCTATTGAAAGGCAATTCGATTATCTACAACTTTTTCTACAGCCGACCGATCGAGAAAAGCACCGATTAATCTCAGATTTGCGACGAACAGCAGACAACCGTAAAATAACTCGTTCTGGACAGCACGCGGTAAAATAGCCATAACTTTTAAATGGCTAAACGAAACTTCATGAGTTTGGTCTCTATTGAAAGGTAATTCAATTATATACAATTTTCGCAATAACCAGACCCCCAGAAAACACTTGCAGAATTTTCAAAAAGCAGTCCGAACAGCGGGACAGAATCCGGCCTAAACAGAAATCTCCAAAAATACTCTAGACCCTAAATCCCTCAACTAAATGCATCTCAAAAACAAGGATCCTAGCTGGGCATTTGATCAAACACCATACCTGCAAGCAAATAAACCCCCAAAACTTAGGGTTTTTATCTCAAATCTCTTACTCATGGAGGAAAGGGAGGTGGAGGAGAAGATGCTGCCACACGGGGGGGAGAGAGCTCGCCGGCCAAAGGAGGAAGTGAAAGGACAGGGGATGTCACCTAGAGGGGGGGTGAATAGGTGAATTAAAAATTTGCAGCGGAATAAATTAATCCCGAGGGGGTCAACCCGGATACTCCGAATTTTACTTCGGATACTCCGGTATGTCTGGACTATCCGGATCAAGTATGCGGAATGTCCGAACTGAGCTCCCGAGGGGGTCAACCCGGATACTCCGAACTTTACTTCGGATACTCCGGTATGTTCGGAGTATCCGGATCAAATATGCGGAATGTCCGGACTGAGCTCCTTGAGTTGCAATTTTAAATCTCTACGACTTTTAGAAAAACTACTTGAATACAAAGTATCTAAACACTACCAGGTACTTGGAACAAGTAAAGATCTAGCGGAAAACTTAATAGAAAAGTAGATCGGGCAATTTCAATATTCAAAATCAAATACTCTAGCAAGAATAAGAAGTAAGCAAATAGAGAATGATTTTTCACCCGAAGTTCGGATCCTTGAGGGGATCCTACGTCTCCGTTGAGGCGGCTCGGTCACACTTGAGTCGGGGTCTCTTTCAACCCTCTTACTCGCGGTGTTGCACAAATGCACTCGCCGGTTTCAACTCCTTTGACGCTTGAGCCGGGGTCTCTTTCAACCCTCTTCCTCTCGGTGTTGCACAAATGCACTCGCCGGTCTTCACTTATTTGATTCCTTCCCTTGCGGAGGCGGAATCCGGCCTTCACAAACTTCCTATGGCCAACCACACAAAGCTTCGGTGGCTCATAGGCAACCTCCTAGCCGTCTAGGAGTCCTCAACATCCAAGAGTAACAAATGCTCACGAAGAACAAGCTTGGAGATGAAATCAAGTGCTCAACAACTCAAATCACACACAATCTAGCACATCACTCCTCAAACTCTTCCCTACCCTTCTCACAAAGGGGATCACTTAGATCTAAAGGTAAAGAGGTGTTTATGGGGCTCAACAACAAGAGGATAGCACCTCAAACCAGTGGAATAACGGCCACTTTGAAGATGGGAAGGAGGGGGCTTTAAATAGAGGTCCCCAAAAAACTAGCCGTTTGAACTGCGCAAAGTCCGGATACTCCGGACTTAAACCCCGGATACTCTGGACAACCCGGATATTCCGGATTGACCTAACCGAGAGGACAAACCCGGATACTCCGGATTGGACTGAGCAGCCCGACGAAAACAAGCATAACTTTTGGCTTCAGACTCCGATTTTAGTGATTTTGGACTCTACGGAAAGCTAAGAACGATGGCTACATAACTAACAAGGTTTCACCACCTAAATCTCAAAGGATAAATACAGAATTCACAAAGAATCCAAGGAAGACCTACAACTCTCATTTTCCGGCACCTCCAACACCACTCTCTCTTTAAGTTTCACAAGGATGGATCATTTGAGCACTTGACACATCTAAAAGTCATTCAATGTCGCATCTCTCTTAATAGTACGGCAATCCTTAGACTCAAATTAAATCAAAAATAATACAAGTCTAGAAATAGTCACTTGTCGTCTTCTTTCTTAATGCCGGTGTATGAAGACCTTCACCATATAATTGATGATATCTTCGCCTTGTCCAACTTGACTCGATTCACCTCAAGAGACTCTCGTCCTATCAACCTTGACTTGATCATCCTCTCTGACGATCTCCACGCCAAGTCGATCTTGACTTAGTCCTCAACTCTTGGTGACACCGCGTCTTTGTTGCCTCGGCTTAACGATCCATCCTCCAAGATACCTTGGTCGTCATACACACACGGGACCTAATTCTTTCCAAACCACTCATGAAAAGCATTAGTCCCAAAAGCTCAATAGATATGAAGAAATTGATATTTGTGAGCAGTTGATTACCACAAGTGTTTCATATAAAGAAGTACAACATAAATGAAAACACTTGACATAAGAAATGTTCTTTACTAAGTGCATCATGATGAATATGTAAATTGATCTATATGCACTAGAGAGATAATTGCCGATATGATGAATCAATTAAATCATGGCAAGGATCACAGTCTTTACTTAAATGAAGCATATGATAGAATATACACGAATTGTACATGTGCAACCAATATATGGAATAAGAGTAAATATGTGATCCAACACTAGATTAAACTTCACTAAGAGAATTGCATGAGAAGACATACAACTAAAACATGCATGCACCAAGTCAATCTATAGCAATATGAAGTTTAACTCTAGTTAATACATGCATACTAAAAGTAAAGCACATAATGAACTCAAGTGAATATATATACACAAATAAATGTGACATGAACCAATGTGTATATATATAATCAACATATTACTTGGAGTTCACTATGCATTTGCACAAAAGGAATGCAATAACAATTATAGAAGAGATACCAAAATTGCATACCTTATCTTTGTTTAACCATTCCACTTGATTTTCCTCAAAATAAATGAGACTGAAACTCAACTTGGCAATAAACCTATTAGCCTCATAGCAATATAATCATATTAGAGATTTGTCATTTGTTAAGCACTAAGTTAAGCATTTACACAATTATATAGATTGTCATTATATGCGTTTGTCATTAATCACCAAAAAAACATAAGTGCCTAGATGCACTTTCAGGAAGGTCACCGGCGTCTTGCCGGAGCTGGGGCGGCGGCTGGCTGAAGTTGGCGGCTGGGGGAGCTCCCAGAGGAGGCGCACGGTGGGAGGAGCCAGGAGAGGGGCGGGGACTCGAACGGCCAAAAACCCTGGAAAAATGATCTGCGGTATTACACCGTGGCCTGCCGGTAGCCGCCTCCCGACTCCGGCCACAGGCCACGCCGCCCATGGACATTGAAGGATCATTCTGATGCCAGGTAATCTTCTTCAGAATGCAACCCATGGACATTGAATTTAAGGAATCGTTACTTGAATGTTGGAATCAAGTATTAGTTCTTACTACTTGTGTATACACTACAGCTACAATGCTGAATGTATGTATGTCTTATTAATTGTAAACTTGTCGTGGCAATTATCTCTTGCTGCCTGACATGTAAATTGAGCATCAAGAATTGTGCCGTTGTATATGTTACAAGAAATAACATGGGAAATATTACAGGAATCTTAAAGTTCCTGTTTATTCCAAATCATCAATGTTATATGTTACACAAGAGCTGTACAGAATTTCTGAGATAAATCAAGTTGCAAAATAATTTGTTACCGCTTAAGTCTTAACTGCTCTGTAAGTTTAGTTGTGGTTTATTTGTACAGTTGGAGTGAAGTGATGAAAATATATCGAATACAGAACATCTGCCCTCTGGCTTGCTTTGGACCTCTGGTGACTAGTGAGTTGAGCTGTGGAGGCCTCTGGTGAGTGGTGACTAGTCATGCGATATTACTTGATCCTTAATCAGTAGTCCATCAGTTGATCTTGATGCCTTGATAGAATCATAGAATAATAGTTGATAATTCAGTTGAATGATTATTGATTATGCGCCTAATTTACATGTGCAATTTCCTCTTTTACAGGTTTAGGTTCTTGTTCTATTGTTAATGAAAATATGATAGTCTTGGATGCACCAAACCTTCCTTAATTAGGTAAGTTTTCTACCACTCCACTACGTAATATTGTTTTGATATATTTTATCTATTTTATTGAAATGTTAAGCATGGAATTCAAATTTATCTTTAATCATGTATTTGTATAGTGTTTTTGTTGTACCTCGGTGTGGGTAGTATTTAGCGTTAGTTATTACCGCTTGGTTTTTGGCCCGATGCTTCAAAGAATTATGGCTTCGCCACTATGCAAGATGACAGATGAATTCTATGCACAGATCATCATGCTGGGTGGATAATTTTTTATGGGACTACAGCAGGATTAAAACAACCGACCATAACTATTGAAATATAATAGGACTCTGATCCTAGTTGTTTAAATGTGTTTGGATTATGTTTCGTTGTGAACGAATATAAATCTATATATTGTTGTCTTTTGCTATAAATATGACACCCCTATGTATAAGAGTATCAATCTAAAAAAGAGATAGAGTTTTGTTTCTCTATATCGTATTTGCTCTCCGTAATTGTTCTTGCTATGTGATGGATGCATTGAAGTTGATCAATGGTAGACGCCATCCTTTTACAACACATTAGCCGGCAGCAAAGTTGAACAAAGCCATGGACGGCACCCTTGCAGGCACAACGACAATCCACATCCTCGCCGCTGTACTGTCCTCTTCCCAGCCAGACATCTCCCAGGCCAAGCGCTTCCTCAACCACATGGTTTTTGGATGAAGGTGCCGTTGGTAGTGTCGCGACAGCTGCTACAGATGTTCGCGCAGGAGGTAGGAAGTATGAAGCTCGACGCATAGGAAGAGGTCGCGCACTACACGCTCACGCAGATACAGCCTCGTGTGGTCTCCTTTGAGGAGCAAGAATCAGGATGCTTGATGACACTAACAAATTATCAGAATGCATCCAGATTGCTGAAGGTTTTATTAACAAAGCTTCGTCTCTGGTTACAAACAGTCACAATGAAGTTCGAAACTTATAATACAAGGTCTGTTATGCAAGAATTTCGGATTTAAAGCAAAGATTCTTGGAAGCTGCCTTTCGATATTACAATATCTCTCAGATTGAACAACGATGATTTGGAGATGAAAAGATTGGTGAAAAATGCTCTGGAGCAAGCTCTTAGTGCTGCTGTGTCATGCACAATATCGGCTGGTGTTGGTCCACAACGCTCTCGTGTTCTTCCTAACGTTGTACAAGGATGAAGGATGCTCGAACCTGAAGATATATTATAAAAGGTTTATCTTGAAAGGATTTAGACAAAACCAGAAATTTATGCATTTGTGAAGGAGCGGCGCCCTCCCCGACAATGTTGCAGGTGCATCCTGAGGCCGAACAAGATTTTTCTACCTACATCAATCTACATTACATCAAATTTCAACCAGCATCGAGCGATTAATCTTCTATAAACCGTATGTAAATTCGAAAATTGTAAGTTAATCACATTTGAATAGTTTTTAATCATGTAGATTAATTTTTCTAATTGCCTAGTGTTAGGGTTAGAGTAGAACAAAACAGGAGACAAGATTTTACGTGAAAAAACCTCACAAATGAAGAAAAAACCACATGAGATAGATCCATTATTTTGATTCTTCTCTAACCCTGACAAGCGGTATCAGAGCATACATTTTCTATCTACTCCGCGTGCACCGGTGACACCGTCCTCTGCACTAGCCGGCTCCGCTCCGACCTCCTCCTCGGCCGATGCCAGCCTCTATTATGAATTTTAAGTTAATGGGAGGTTTGTTAGAGATAACTCAAATATTCAAATGGAATGCTGATTTTAACCAAAGTTCATTACGAGTCCAATCTCAATAAGCTCAGACTCTTTTGGCTATACAAGTCACCCTCCATGTGCATGTAATGTTGAACAGAAATAATGGATTAGCTCCTGTGGTTTTTCCTCTTTGTGAGGTTTTTTCACTATAATCTCTCGATATTACATGTACATGGGATAGCTTATATAATCAAAAGAGTTCAAGTTGTGCTAGATATGGACTCCTATTTAGATATTCAACATATCTCTAACAAATCTATTTGGATATTTGAGTTATCTCTAACACATATATTACTAGTTTGATCTAATTAAAAAAATTAGGGTTTTTGTTATTACTGTTCATTGAAAAAATTAATTACACCGGCCACGGCAGCAGCGCCTACCGCACCCAAGTCCCCCAACGCCCATCACACAAGCGTGGTGGCCCGATAAAAGAAAGTGAAATAAAAAGGGTGATTTTGCACTTTAACCCCAAAGTTATGGTTAATTTCGATCGGTCATGAGAATATTTCTTTGTGAGCCATGAAGTCCCTGAAATTTAAAAAAATAGTTAATAAATTCCAAAACAATCATATTAAATACTAGAAATTGAATTTTTAGGTATATAGGCTTACATAAATTTGTTGAAACCTTAGACTTAGCACATATGGGAAGCTCCATATCTCTGGGTTTATTTTCCCTAGTATAATTCCATGTTTATTCATGCTAAATTTATTTTCTGTTATTCAGTAATTCTGAAAATTACTTGATAATTAGCAAAAAAATACAAAAAATGCTAGAAAAATTTAGGAAAATTTTATATAATTATCTACTTAATAGATATGGATGAAACTTTACTAATTTAAGAATGAGCATGCAATAAATTGATTTTACCAGTAGTAAAATTCAATCTTTCTTACATATATAACATGTTGAACATCACAAAGAGGGAATTTACCGAGCTTGCCTTGAATAGTGGCAATTACCTTACTTAGGCAATAGATGCCAAAATCAATTTGATATCTCGATCTTTTAGAGCCGCTATCACTCAGCCTAAAGCTGACACCTACTCTTCCTGAAGTTGCTAAGTGTGTAGCTACACTTCCTAAGTCACCATCTCCATATGGATTTAAAAGCCAAGTATTTGATGAAGGAGGATCCGTTGGTACTATAGAATTTCTTGAAGGAATGATATAACCAGCAAAGATCCACCTGGCAAAAGGCAAAAAGTATAGGATTTTAAAATGGACAACTCTCATGCATTGTCTCCAAACTACGTTTCTGTAACCAGAAAGTTACACATACCAAAATGATAGACAAGATATTATGCATATTCCACCCCAATATGATGATACTACATTAACATTACCATCATGCCAAGCGCCAGCAGTACTCTGAGCTTATTTTTATTTTGCTAAAAGCAAAAAAACATGATGAACTCCTGATAAAAAATCATCATGTCCTCCCTAATCAGATACATACAATGCCCCAAGCACATATATATGCTTAGCAGGCTAGTAATAGCCATGGCCGCGAAAAAGACCAAAGACATAAAGAGGGAAATGGAAGAATGGCAGAATACATAAGGAAAGAAACGAGTCCTAGTGGAAAAGTAGGAACTTGCTGCAAACTCATCAGTTGAAACTTGAGTTTCAAAAACCTAAAACTTACTGAAGCTTTGGATTGGAATCTTCAAAAACTTCTAAAAATGTATGAAATTCACTGAAAATATAAATATTTTCGAATATTCTCTTGAAACTTTACTAAAACTGAATGAAAGTTGCTGCTGTACCATTTGTCTGGCCACTCCCTTCTTAGTGGTTAGTCTGTCACATTTACCTCAGTGGCCCAACTGGCCTGCTCTGATTGTTCCTAAATGGGTGCGCGATTCTCAGAGAAGAAACACATGATATAGGTGAGCCTCTTTATGTGGGCTAGGCCTCTTCATAGACGTGGGCCACCCACGCAGCTCACCGGGCAACGGCGCGTCCCGCTCGGCTGCACTGCACCTCGGCTTGCTTTGGCAGGCAGGCAAGTCAACTGTACCGAGCCATGCCGCGCGCAAGCCCTTCACGCCGGTGGGAGGAGATACCCAGCCCGGCGGACAAGCGGTGGCTGCATGGGCATGTGTCAATCAAATCGGACTGCATGCAACGTGACGGCCGATAACTACTCGTATCCACTCGCGCGCGCGCGCTCCCTCTCTCCGTGTAAAGCCAAGAAACTCTCGTGCCCGACCGCTTGTGCATGCGCGGAGCGCAGCGCAGGAAGTGTGTCTGCTTGTACGTTTTCCTTCGCGATGTTGAGTTGAGTCCTTGCTCTGGCAAATCGTCGGGGTTCCTGCATGCCGATGATGGGGCTCATCATATGTCATGTCACTCGAAGTGCATCCTGCACGAAAGCCCTCGATCCATACTCAGCAAGCAAATGGTTGCTCATACGGTCATACCGCTTAACCAGTTACGCGCACAAGAAATGTATAGTTATGAATTCGCGAGCACACGAAACATGATTGTTTATTAGTAACCGTACTACAGCTTCAATCAAACTCGCCATAATATACGGGCACCCAAAGAAACAGTACCCAACCATGCACATGGAAGTCGGCAGGTTGCATGTATACACACTCCAATACTCTATGGCCACACCTAGGGCTGTAAAAAAAAAAAAGCTTGAGACTCGCAAGTTACTCAAGTTCGGTTCACGAGAAGCTTGGTTCGAGCTCGGCTCAAGTTTTGAACGAGCCGAACTCGAGCTCGTAAGCTTAATAGAGTCGAGTTCGAATAGTTCACGAGCCTACTCAAGTCTGACCGAGCTTTCTCAAGCCGAGCTTTCTCGGACTTGTTACCGAGCTTCATCGAGCTAAGTTTATTCGAGTTTGTTACCGAACCTACCAAGCTTACCAGAATAACCGAGCTTATTCGAGCTTACTGAGCTTATCAAACTTACCGAACTTAGTCGAGTCGAACTCGTGCCTACTCAAGCTTGGATCGAGCCGAGCTCGAGCCTCGAACTCCAACTCGAACTCAATTCGAGCCTAAAGGGTCAAGCTCATTCGAGCTCGACTCGCTTAGAGCAAGTCCAACCCACCCCCTAAACCTCCTCCTATTCTAAATTATAAGGAGAATTGAAAAAATATGAGCTCCAACCCAACCCTTATAAGAAATCCCTATTCTAGAGAGACCCCTTCTCAGTTCTCACCCCTACATCTAGGGGCTTTCTCCTTCCCCCCTACTATTTTCTTCAGCATTTTTTGTTCGTTATTTCTATTTTTAGTAAATAATCCTACACGCAAGTATGCATGAATAAATCTCTACCTATAATATTACTTCACACAACTAGTGCATGGCACCATAAAAAACACAGGCATTCAAAACCATAATTTGCATTAATTTCTATTTTTTGTAAATAATCCTACATGCAATAATGTATGAAAAATTTCTACCACTCGATTGTATAATACTAGTTCATGGCATTTTTAAAACAGCGCAACCATTTAAAACCATAATTTATCTTAAAATAATAATTCATAGGTGCAAAGTAATAATAATGTTTAGATAAAGAATAGAGGTGAGTAATAGGGAGTGTGGGTTGAAGATAAATTTGATATAGAGTGATAGGTATCATCAGGATTTTGTCTTAACTAAGTCCAAATTTGGAAAAAATTGGATCAAATCATAGGATCGGATGTAATCGATACTCGCCACGAATCTCAACCTCGATCCAATTACTTAGAGATTTGGGTGATTTCAACAAAAAAAACATCCGGTTGATGTTTATCAAATCCTATTTGATATAGAGTGTTTCTAATTTTTACATCACCTCTAAATAAGTGATTTAGAAAAAAAAATATAGAGTTTTAGATTGAAGTTGCCACAGCGCCACGACGAGCTCTGCCTCGAGCCATCTTTACTTATTCTGCCTTTTGCACAGCCCCACCGATAATACTAATAAGTGAAGAGAGATGAAGCACGCGCTACGGAGGGGGCACTGTCACGTGACCAGAGCATTGCCCACTCTTTCCCCTGCCACAAAGGCCATGATAGAGCCAAGTCGCGTGCTGACCCACCCACCATTCCCGGCTCAGCTCCCTCTCACTCCTCTTTTTTTTTCCTTTTTCTTGCCATTAAAAAGCTTGACCTACCAGTGAGGAAAAAACAGTTGAGTAGTAACTAATACTCAACTCCGTCATAAATATCTATAGTTTTGTACATATTTACAGTTAAATTTTTAAAATTTTGACTATTAATATATTTTTACATATTTAAATTAGATATATGAAAACCATATGTGTATATTTGTTACTAAAATTGCATTCATAATATTATAATTTTATTAGATTTTATAAATATATTATAATATAAATTAGTGATCAAAGTTATGTTTTATCCATCATGTCATATCTAAAATAACAATTATTTGTAACAGGAGGAAGTAACCTGAAAAAAAAAAAGCTACAACCCAATGCGTACTAGCTAAAGAGCGGAAGAAAAATCCCACGTAAAAAATAACCAAAACGAACAAACGGAACGAGTAGGCATAATACCGTTAGTGCGTACAACAACTAATCCCTCTGCCAAATCACAATCGTTCGTTTGATTTAACGAAGGTTTAGATGATTGATCACGATCATAATTGTACCAACAGAATTGATTGATTGCTCTCTCATAGTAGAACTTAAAAGGGAGGTAGGTACCAACAAATTAATTAAGAAAAAGTTGAAAATATCTGATAATAAGAAGCCGAAAAAGAAAAGGAGACGGGGGGATTTTGCAAAAGGTTCTTCTAAGCTGCATGCATGCATGCGATCCTGAGCTCCGTCCGGCATAATCAACAGACGCCGTAGTCACGGAACATGAGCTCCGGCCTCCCGGTCGCCCCGGCGGATCCTGCCGCAGCCGAGGCAGCCGCCGCCGCCGCGGCCTCACGGTGGCTGCCGCGGATGAGGATGAGTTCCTTCTGGCGGCGCAGCTCCATGACCTTGCGGTGGGAGTTGGAGTGCTGCGTCAGCACGAACGTGGGGCTGGCCGCCGGACGATACTCCGGCATCAGCCGCCCAGACTTGAACCGCACTCCGCATGCGTTGCAGAGGGTCTTGGGCCCCAGGGGCCCCGTCCGCCACTGAGGCGTTTTCTCCGACGCGCAGTGGGTGCACCGCCGCACGCCGCCCTCCATACCCACCTCCCCCGCGGGCCCGCCGGCAGCGGGGCTCTTCTTGCCACGGCTTCCGTTGGAGCCGTTCGGGCGTGCCGGCTTCGAGGACGGGAAGTCTGACGACGAGCAGGACGATGAGGGCGAGGACTGCGATGGCGGGCGCGGCACGAGGGAGTGCCACGCGGCAGCAGCCACGGCGGTCGCGCGCGAACGCTTGCTTCGCGCGCCGCGGCCAGGCGCCGCTGTGATACAGCTGTCTTGACCAGCCGAGTTGACACCACCGTTGCTGGCCGCCGAAGCAGCCGCTGCCGCCGCCATTGCCGCATGCGCTGCCGACGAGTAATTCGGGATGTCGGAGTAGGAGTCGTCAACGAACTTGGATAGCCACTCCAGCTCCGCAGCTTCCTCGCTCTGAATCACGCACATCCATATACATCGCCATTGTTCAGCTCGGCGGTTCGATCTCAAGTCTCAAAACCTCTCAAAGTACGTATGTATGCATATGCAAGTGAAGTGACTGTGCGATCTTTAACTATCTGATGCTTACGGGTATGTAGAACTCATCGGCGAAGGAGAGCATCGACGTTTGGTGATCCGACGACGTGGCGGACGGAGTGTTGGCGCACGGCTCACCCATGGCGCCGAGGTGGTGCCCGTTGTCGACGGCGGCGGCGGCGGCTGCGGTTGCGGGAAAGAACTGGTGGGCGCCCGCGTTGGGGAGGTCGAGGAGCTCGTCCACGCGCATGGCGGCGCCCATCGGCGGCATCCCGTAGAAATGGTGAGCCGTGGAGAACCCGCTGCCGTTGCCGTGGTGGCTCATCGGTGCGGCGGTGATGCTGGAGCCGTTGTGGTACTGGTACGTGCCCATCCCCCTGCCGAGCTCCACGCCCATGGCCATTTCCCACTCCGAAGCCATTCCAGACCCAAGCAAGAGCTAGCTAGCTGCGGTACGCACTTACTTGGCAACTAGATGAGTTCTCTTGAATTGAGCACTTTGTTATAGTAAGTACGAGCTAGCTAGCAGCAGCTTTGCCAGTAGCAGTGGAGAGTGAGTGTGCAAGAGAAGGTACAGATGAGTGATGAGAAGAGGAGAGGTGTGAGGAGGGAGGGGGAGGAGAAATAGTGCTGGGCTTCGAGGAGCTCCAATCAGTCACCACTCACCAGTAACAGGAAAGGTTGTTGCGAAATAATTAATAGAGGGGGAGGAGGGGGAGAGAGTGTGTACTGGTAGTACATGTGTGTGCACAAAACTATGTTTGACAAAAGCTGTGCATAAGATATCATTAAGGTGGTGCGATTAGGGGAGTATAGAATTAGCGTGCAGAGAGGAGAGGAAGCTGCAACCCAGCACAGGAGCAGGCCCCAACGTGCCCCATGCACTGCATCCATCCTCTGCCCACCCACGTTCATATGCTCCACCACCTGTCTCCTTTCCCTCCCTCCCTCCATCCCTTCTTACTACCCTAGCTAGCTAGCTAGCTTTAATTCCCTTACCTAGCTTTCTGCTTACTTATATTTCACCATGTCACGCCATAATCCTGTACTAGTAATAGTTTTTCATCTAAAAAAAGGAAGAAAGAGAAAGAAGGAAGAATCTGGCCTGTTACTTTAACCGTAATGCATGCACAAGCACGTGACTCCATGAGCTGTAGCCTGTGGCGAGTGTCCACGGAAGTGGATGTCGATTGCCGAAGCATCGCTGACGGAAATCAATGCTAGCTCGCATGCAGCAGGGGCATTCGTACAGGCAGGCAACGACTCCAGCTAGCCGCAGAAAGTTTGCCACCGAGAATGGTTAATTGGTCAATTTCTTGTCCCGGGTTAGAAGTGACTGTTTAAGGACGTCTTCGTTGCCTCCTTTGCCGTCTAGCTTCGAGCGGCTGGTTCTCGTTTTCGACGGTCTCGGCATGCAATAAAGGCGCCTCGCTGTGTAACTTGCGTTGCGTTCGCTTGCTGCTTCACGTACGTCGTACTGCTGCCTGCGTTCAATTCGAAGTCTTGGCTTAACTGGCCTCTTACACGCTTTTTTTTATATATAAACATGGTCGCCGTGCAAATAAAGTTAAAAAATAACCACCGCTCTAACTACAGAAACAATAGCACGTTCCATGTCTCATATACCGCACCCTTGTACCATGGCAGACCGGGTGACCGGTGTCTTGGCACCCTAGCCGACTATGGCAGCAACATCGGGCCCACCACGGTAGGCGAAGTACCACGCTAGGACACTACAGTAGCAGGTTGATACTAAGCTGGGGGAGCACGTACCTACTTTCGCAGTCAGAGATGCCATTATTTTCATAATTTTATTTACATGGATACCAAATAAAAAAATATAAAAAGGCTAGAAAAGCTAATGTAATGCTTTGTTAAATTCTACTACTCTCGCTTCTAAAGTTTTGATTGATTTGGGAAGGAGAGGGTATGCAGGCCCCGCCCCCGAGGAATCATTCGTTATATAGGCCACAGGCCAATTACATCCCCAGCTGCCTTGCTGCGTGAATGCTACGGTATGCGGTGAGTACGCATGTGCCATGATGGGATCGATTGGTAACTAACATAAAAAGCGCTTCCAATCCATCACATTTTGTTCGGTTTCCATAAGCATCCATTGCCATTGCTGCTACAAACTTCAGTTCGAACCGTGCCGCGCCTTTCGTTCTTTGAAGAAGGATCAATGGTGCTTGCTTGGCATGCATGGTACGTAGCACATAGGGTGCATACGTACATTGGGAGAGGCAGAGAGCGAGCACGGTACGTACGTGTATGTACGGTAAAGTTTGTTAATAGTAAATTATTGAACAGTTTGGCCACAGGTAAACCAGGATGAAAAGGAAACGTCCATCACTAGTAGGGCATAACCCGACAGTGGACATGTTGACACATGGTGCACCTGACACACGGAATTAATATTGATACGTGAGCTAATGATGCGAAGCTGTCGTTTAACGCGTCTCTCTCATGCATGTAACCTTTAGGTGACACCGGCCAGTAATTGGTCAGCTTTTTGACAATTGCGCGCAATAACCACTTCTTGTAAATTACTGCAATTAGGAACTACCATATGGAGAACTGAATTTGATTTCTCTAATAACCAGATGAAGAAATATGGAGCAAGCTAGTACTCCATATACACATGCATGGCTGCTAACTTCACATTAAAACCTTTATATTTATGCAAGTCAAACTTAACATAAGCTATATAACTAGGTCTCAAGTGCGTGGGCTTCATATATATTCGTCGAGAGAAAATAAATGTTGTGCCACTAGAGTGATCACACCGAGATCACATGCTTAAAGCGGTCCGGCACATAAGATAACAGGCTAAATTCGTACTGAAAGGCCGGATACATTTTAATCTGGTCGCATCACCGCTAGCGAGCTTGAAGTGAGCTGTCTCAGCTTGACCACAGCTAGCTTTTAAGTGGCACTCTTGAGTCTGGTCAAAAGTGAGCTAAGCTTAGCTAAGAACCTATTACATTCGTGTCCGGCACCCTACTACATGCAATTCCTATATATGTATCGAACGTGCAATGGGGAAGATAAATATGAGTTGAGCAAGATAAATATGAGTTAAGCAGTGTTTTCATGTTTTCCTTCTTAATATAAATTCACAAATCTTGAAGTAAGCAAAAGAGTAAATAATCACCATCTAACTTTTATTCATTTTTTTTAGAAAAAAGGAAGCTTTTATTAATTTCAAAGACATTACATCGAGAAAATACAAATCCTTGAAATTTCTTCCGGCCTCTGCTTAGCAAGAAGCACACAGCCCAATCTAACTTTTATTCATACTTTAATAGTTGTGTAATTATCAAAAAGGAAAACATTGAAGCACCTCTCATATGAGTTTCCTATTTGCGAATTGCCTAACTTATTATTTTTTTTAAAAAAAACTCTAAATCGATCTTCTTGGCGTTTGGACTAACTTTGAGATGTGCGTTTGTGTGTCTGATACACTGATTCGAGATTGAACATATAGTTCGAAACCGTGATAAGAGCACCCTAGTAGTACGAAATGCATGCCGCGTACAAAATGTGTATGAAACTACATTCTGAAAAGCGGGCTCCACATTGGTTGTAAACTCTGCATTTTATATTCTGTGCCCGTTTCGATTGTGCATATGTTAGACTTTTGTACTAGTACGTACGTGGGTGGGTGAATAAAAGAAGCTATTAGAAAGAGATGAGCCAATGTTCGAGTTTTACAGGGAAGATTGCAGTGCACTGGAGTAGCATTTGCGTTCATAACTTCAGAATTCGGATAAGATATGGTAACCTTTACTGCAACATATATGTACGCGGGGCTAGGCTGCCGATCGATCACTCTCAGCCTCTCGCACTAGCTTGTGCACAGAAATCGACGATGAGAGGTGGGGCCGGCCGGCGAGACGAGTGTGAGGTGAGGTGAGAGCGTGAAGAGTGTGCAGGGAATTGACAACGGTGAGCGGGGCCATGCGTGCAGTCGGGGTGTTTCTTTGGTTGGTGTGCACTCGCGAGCGCCCGCGCGGGGGTAGGGCCGCGCGTTGCGGTGGTAGTTACCGCAGATAAAGGGCGGGTTGACGTCAAGGCAACGTGGAGTGTCGGCGCTCATGGGGACCTCCTGCCGCTCCTCACTCCACTCCACCCAACCCCTCGCGTTTACTTTTCCCCCCTCTCCTCGCCTTTTCTTAACTCTTCACCGTAGCCTAGTGCCAGTGCAGTGCGTGCCCACTGCTCCTCGTTCTCTCTCCTCCCAATCCAATATTCTTCCACCAGTTACCAGCTACTAGCTTCGGGGAGAGAGAGAGAGGCACGCACGTTATCCGCAGTTCGCACACAAATGTAGACTAGTGGTAGTAACAGTAGCAGTACCACAACACATGGGCAGTGCTTCGCTGTTCCCTCTCTTTCACCGCCAGCCAGGGATCGATGCTGGTACGACCGCAGTACGTACTTCACACCGTGGTAAAAGGAACAAAAGAATATAACGCGAGCGCGAGCGGCCTGATCTTTTGTTTCGGAATGCCCGGCCGAGACTATAAGAGTATAGACAGGCGGGGGCCGCGAGTGACCCTTGCTTACCTTGCTGCTGCAAATGGTGAAAACTTCCGCCTCGTCTACCTAGCCCCTCTCTCTCTCTCTCAACCAGCTAGCTTCAGAAAAGCCGGCGCCACCGCAATCATTAACCCCTCCACGCTGCCCCGCAGGCTCTGGTCCACGACGTGGACGCCTCTTTGGCCGTTCCCTCCCCTTCCGTACGTCCTTGATCTTATGCGCTAGCAAGCTCATCTCCTATGCATGGCACGATCCGAAAACGATAACCTAGCTTGCATGCATGAGCGAGAGAACTTATAATGCAGTAGTGGTTACAGAGCTTCAATCACGTAACATGCATGCATGTACGTACACCTAATTAGCAATATGGAACAACAAATTCGCATTTAGCAGCATTGGGAAATTTGTTATTGTCAATATCTAGTATATATGACAACAATTTGTCACGATCTAACGAAAATGGGAGTGGCGAACCGTCCGATCTCACCAATTAATAACATATGTAATAATGTACGGGTGACATGTTTGATATCTTTTCGCTCAACAAATCTGTGCATACCAGGACCACCGTAGTTAATCAATAATGATGCGATTGATTGTGTCTAGACTAACATTGTCAATTTACAAAAGTAGGCTCTATTTCCTCGTCCACTATGATGAGAACTATCTAAGCAAACTAACAAGAAACCCAATGATCGAGCCTTGCCTGGACCCAAATTACATGAAATATATTTCACAAGAAACAAGTGTGACGAGGATTAAAAGCCTATTATTTGTTTGGATCTTTAAATTATTTGTGACTATACTTTGTTAATGGGTCTATAATATATAAAGCCCATAATATATAGAACGAATCCCACCCTTATCCAAACAGTTAAGTTTCCGACCAGTTCAGTAAGGTGGTCAAAACTTTACTTCATATTATTCGTTTTTCTCTGTTCATGACTCCGTGTGGACAAGGTATATATAACTATCCGGAAGTTATCTATGAAAAAGGCACCCTTTGACAAAAAGGTACCATTTGGTGATAAGGCACTATTTGGCGAGAAGACACATCTCTGTTACACGACGCTCTTTTGGAGAACAACTGCCGCCTCTTCAAACATGATAAATAGGGGTTGATCCACGCTATTAAGGGCATCAAAAAATTCATAGTCATTTTGTAATATGTATACTCTGTGAAAGTCACTTAGCTAATAAATAAACAAACCTTATTCTCTCTATTTTGTTCACCAGGAGCCTACAATTATATTTTCGTAAGATTAGTTAAGAGATTCCAGATGTTCACACATCGATACGGTGGATATAGATTGATGATGGATGGGATGGCTACCATTTTGCGACCACATGAAGGACCGCAGGGTGGAGGTGGAGTAGAGGCAGTGTTGTCTCGTCGTGGACATGGAAATGTACGAGATCGTTTGCTAGCTGAACACCTCCGGCCGTTCACTTGCGTACGACTAGAGGACCACTAGCATCTTGCACCCCTGCACCCACCTCTCATTCTACGCTCAGAGCCAACGTACGTATATATAACGTCACAAAAGAGCTGACACGTGGGGCCGCCTCTAGTGGGCCCGATCCCGTTAACCTTGCTGGCTGCTGTGACATGACAAACATTGTACCATGCATGGTAATATTCTATATATGGCTCTCAAGAGTCAAGATGGATGGACGAAGCTTCGGCGCCTTCACACATACATAAAACTTTGGAATATTGAAGGCTGGATATGTGCACGTCATTCACCGTTAGTTAATTCACTCACGAGGGACGGCAGGCTTAGTAACGAAATGCCTGACAGTAACCAATAGTATGGAGAACTAACATATTTACCACCAATAATTAATGGTATCCATTCCGCAGAGTCATCGATCAAAGTTTCGTAATAGTTATCGTTGGAGTACCGCACAGTACTTGCGACACATGAAACAGCTCCTCTGTCCGATGCCAACGGAGCAAGCGCTTGCATGCATGCACAGATGCACGCAGCGCCTCCGCGCAAATCGCAAATCAAGCACCCGCCTCGCATGTGGGCGAGAGGCGCACGGAGACAGGGGGAAAACAATGGAACGCGGGGGGCGCATGCATGCACGCGACGCCGCAGCAAGAGCCAACAGAGGAGGGAGCGAGCCGAGTGGCGTAGTGCCCCAACGGCATCGAATCACGTGAGAGCAACGAGAATCCCGAGGTGCGCCGGGGGTGCATGGGGTCCCCGGAATCCGCGCGGCACGTGCCCACTCGAGCTTACGCAGTTCCGCGCCTCCGCCCACCTCCGTGCACGTGACTCCCGCGAGCGCTCTTCGTGGTATATATCGTAAGTAGGGCTGTAAATAACTGGTGGTGGCGCTCGAGCGAGGATGGTCTTCGGAGCACAAGCCGGCTAAAAACTAGAGCACAGCTCGACTTAAGCTAGCTAGAGTAAACTCGATAATGATTAATAATTTAATATATATTATTTTTAATAATAGGAGAAACTTAAGCTTGAGTTCAGCTTAAGTAAACTTGGTAAGTTTTACTGTACAATAAAATTTAACAAATAATTCATAAATTTAATAAAACTTGTGAGTTATTTGAGCTTAAGCTCGCCCACGATCAAGATGTGACGTCCGTCTAATCACCACGCCTCCACGCGCCCGGTTAGTTAACTGACCTGACCCCCCGGCCAATCGCCCTCCGCAATTCCAGCTTAGAGGCAGTGATCTGACTGACACGGCGGGGCCGGGCGGGCACGCGGCTGCGTTGCAATTCGCATGGCGCTGTTCGGGTGCTCCGCGGTGAGGTAGATGGGCGGGCTGTCGGTTGGAAACTTCGCTGGCGTAAGAAGGGAAGCGTAGGCTTGGTTGTGCCCGGTGTTTGATTAGCGAGGCCGGAAGCCGGATGGAATGGCGACGGATGGACGGGGGAGCGCGTCTCTTTCGGGGCTCTGACACCGTCCTGCTAGGCATCACGTGGCGGTTGCTTTCGCTGGGCCCCTGCCACGTGTCGGTTGGCGGCCGGGCACCACGCCATACCTCCGCCCTGCCGACGTGAGGGGTGTCATCATTTCCACCCCCCACCACTTGCTACGCTCACCGACTGATAGTAGTTTGTTTAACTCCATGTAACTTGCCACTCCACTAGAGCTTTACTACCAGTACAAAGTCCAGCGAAACAGATTGACGTAGCAGTAGTATGTTGGTCCAGCTTACGCTTTTGATCCCCATTGGTCCATCTAGCAATGAATGCCGCAAACTTTTGTGCTAAAATCATCCACGCATGTACTCCATATACAGGGCAGTATGAAGTAAAGAACTGGCATTGTCGTTCACAATTTACCGCTACTATTGTGCGTTGCTTACTTTACTACTCCGTGTAGATGAGATATTTCAGAGGTTGGGCATCAATGATTTTGGATGGGAAAGCAGTTGTTTTCGAGGCTGTGGACCTGATAATTACTACCCGCTCGCTTACAGGCAACGTAGGGGGCTCTCGCGCGCGCGGACCACACCGTCACGTGGGCAGCACCCGGGCGAGACGTACAGGGCAGGGCAGGCGGGCTCGGTAGGGGACGAGGAGGCTGCTCTGGTCCTCGTTTTTGCCTTGTTTTGCCATTGCTCTGCCTCCGCTCGCCTCACCATAGGCCGTGGGCCTTCGTTCCATGTATGTATCATCCAATCTTATCAATACCATTTTTTACCCATCGGTATATACATTTCACCATCTCAAAATGGTACAAAATAGCTCTATGTTCCATATCGATCTTGATATTGGCTAATACCGATCATATTGGTTTTATACTGGTCAATATTATATATATCGGCTCGATACGGTCAATGCCACCTATACTAACAGAATTGATGATACCATCTATTGAATGTATTGAATTATATATTATATTTAATCCTATTATTATATATTTGGAGTACTATTAAAAGTGAAGTTTGGTGTGCATATAACTAAACATATACATACTTATAAATATGTATTATTATATTAAACTCCATAATGGTACCTGGTACTCAGAGATACCATTCCAAGAGTTAAATCGGTGTAGTCATTGGAATTGTATTGATAAGTATGGTATCTTCCCCGCCAATGCTAACTTGCCATGCTAAACCGTAGCCAAGCTGTACATCGGCACATGTTCTTTTATTTTTCACTACGGGCTTAATTTTACCGGGGCCGCCAATTCGGATTGCCTATCTCATCAAAAACGGGAAAGATGGCGAAAAGAAAATACTGCAAATTGCATGGGGGAATGCACGGTCTTCAAAGTTCGAACCCTTTGTGCTACTGCTACCAAAACTCTTCATACAACATTCAAATCTATTTTGACCTAGTTCGTCAAAATGCAGAGCTATATATTAGTTGTTCGATAGAGAATCGATGCTTCGGGTGTGAAGACACGGAATTCCCACGCCTTCTTTTTCAACGGTGCTTTGATCAAAATCAGGGGACTTGCTTAGGCAGATGGTCTACGGTGACTCGATCCCCTCCGCAAGTGTAAGTATGACACAATGTACCACTCCTACTGGCATAGTTTTTAAAATTGTTGGGTTGGTCACATATTTCTTCGAAAAAGATAGTCTTTTACTACTGCTAACACCATCAAAAAGCTTGGACGTACTTGCCCTTTCTAGGAGTAACTGAATGAATGTCTATATAGGTTGTGTGCAAAACTGCAAACCGAGAAGAAACTTGTATGTTTTCCTTCTCCTGAGATACTGCGAGTTCATACAACAAGAAACAGTTCGCCTTTAAGTATGGACAGTAGCTTTTATGGTAGTTGGATGTATTGAATGGATATTTCATTGTTTTCTTTAAGCCGGCTCAGTTGTGTCTTGCGCTTGCATACATAATGCGGTTGCTTTCTCGTAGGTCCATGCAGCATCAAAATTTTCTTTCTTTCCTTGTGATATATAGATTTTTTTAGAGAACTTCGACCTAACTCCTTTTACATTGGACTAACTTTTTTCTAGAAGAAAAACCCTGGCGTACAAAGCTGGTCAGTAAAACAGGGGATAAAAGCTTAAATTCTCCTAACCAACAACCTACACATGTTCTGTTTGATTAGTTTTACTACACTTGCCGAGAATCAGATGCTATTATGCTAGGCCGGACATCAACTTTGCTTTGCATGAAAAAGCTGCCAAAATGTGCTTTCCGTTGGGTGAAGCTTTAATAGAGAGAGGTTTATCGTGTAGGTAAAGGGAATTAATTGATGTGCAAGTACTCCATCGTGACACACTGCACTTGCACATGCACCATTGTAGTATTGCTTCTAGCATGCGTCATGACTTTTCCCTGCTGATTGTCTTCCCAGCTAGAAACCAATCTCTTTTGGCATCCGCATTGGCCTACTCGAAGGTCGAATTAACAGCTCATATAATTAATTACGTTTGCATTATTGATGTGTACTCACTGAATAGTTATCTGGTTTGAAAAGATCACTTGTCTGTTTTGTAAAGTAACATGTTGCTTTTGACAAGTTTAATTTATGAACACAAGTGGTTTTTACCATCAACTATCATAACAATATGTCACTAAATAACTTACTGCCACCTTTTGACGATACATCAGTTGGTGGTGTGACATGCATATATATCAGCACCATTGCGCTTCTTTTCCAATTGTTTTTATATAAAAATAATATAGACAACAATTCTAAATACTAATTTTGATGGAGATGCACACCGTCGAGTTGACCTGCATTCTTCCTTCACACTCCACAGTGTATGCTCCATTTTCGCGGACTGTGCTGCTACATGTTCGTGCGTGCATGCTCGTCGACTGCAAACCAAGCATGCCGACTGTTCTGTTGACAGGAAAGCAATTAGGGGTAATCTGAAAGCAAGCCAAACCCATTTATTGCCCTTTGTTTCGTGCACGCTGTGCAGTTGCACGGCTTCGTACGTTCAACTCTCCATCTGTATGAGTTGCAATGCATGCCAGTTTTTTGTCAGTTGTTCTATGCGCTGCATGCTGCATGCCAGTTTTTGTCAGTTGTTCTATGCGCTGCATCACCTGCATGCATGATCTCGATCGCATGCAGTGGCACGACACTCCGATTTGCATTTACCCATGCTTTAAACCCATCAAGGAAAGTATTTGGGAATTGCTGGATGTTACTAGAATGTTTTTTTTGGTTTGTGAACGTTCAATGATTTTTGTCTATTAGATGTTGGTAATTTTTTTGTTTGTGAGCGCTCAATATTTTTTATTAGATACTGCTTTGTGCTTCATACTGTGCTTTATTATTTTGAATTTGTCAATATTTTACTTTATGATCCACATTTTTTTATTGTATTCCTTATATTTTGTTTGGTTCTTTTTTTAAATTGTCACATTGTTTTTTCCATAAATTAATTTGTGTAAAACTAGTATATAATTAATGTAAAAAAAGGCCATGTAGAAAAGAATAATGTTATGCTTTTTCAAATTGTCACACTATTTTTTACATAATTTAATTTGTGTAAAATTAGTATATAATGAATGTAAAAAGGCTACGCAGAAAAGAATAATGTTCCTTATTCAATACCTAATAAATTGAGTACTCTTTGATAAAATAGTACTTAAATGAAAGGAGAGAAACCAAATTAATTTTATTCGTTAGATCTAGATCAGAAGGCTCAACATTTGAGTGTTATTTAGCTATAAAATAATCAAATTCTCCTTAGACACCAAAAGAATAAAACAAAGAAATAGTATAGAACTTGCAGATCAAATAAATTCAACCTTGAGGACCGAGTGATAGCCCGGTTAGCAGAGCACGCCGAGGCCCCCTTCGGGACAGCTTTTGATTATGCAGATTCTGGATTGTAGTCAGCTGTCTGGAGAAACGACTGTCTGAAGAATCTGCTAACTAGAGAATCTTGTCGTTCGGCAATCCTGATTGTCTGTGTTGATTGTTGATCGGCATCGGTGACGGATGAGCGGATGAGGGTGGTGGAGGGGTCTAAGGACGATGGCGGAAGCCCTTGTGCTTACGACGACTCGTGGGAGGTGGAACTCGCAGAATCTGAGTCAGAATCTGCAGAATCAGGTGGATGACAGTTTCTGATTCTGTGTACAAATTAGATTCTGATTCTTAGAGAAGCTGTCTAGAATCCTACTGTTTAGCGCACAATCCGCTTTTATTTTAAGCAGAAGCTATATTTAAGTTGAAATGAAGGGGGCCATAATGTCTCAACCACCCGCATTGGATTTTAGCTGAACACGCGTGCTCATCTCAAATAAAATTGATACATACGCATGTACGTTCAGTAGAAATTAAATTCAGAGTGTATATAGAGAACATGCACACGCATATAATTAACATAAGTAAGATGTAAATAGGCTATGTACGTCACCTTGTAAAAAAAGTCGACATTCAGCTACGAAAAATGGTCAGTCCGAAAGAAAAAGGGCATGGGCATGACGGTGAAGAAACAAAGACCCCAGTTGGGCGGGGCGCAGCTAGCGTGGCTATTACCTGTGGCGTGCAGTGCAGGCCAAAATCCATACAAAAATTACACCACCCATTGCACGGCCGCGAGGCGTTGACACGAGCCTGAAGACTTCCAGTCGTGCGTTGCAACTCACGTATGCCGAGGAGAGGAGGTCGATTGTTAAAGTACAGCCACGTCAGTACCATGGCATGAATTGCACGCGCAAACTCCCATACAAATGTGGTGATAATCAACCCGCGGTAGGTTGGATCACGATCCAGTGGTGCTGCAGAAAGGCTTATAGTAGACAGAAAAATTACTTGTGATGAGGATATCACTGATTTTTAGAGTAAAATTGTCATTGACATCACTATAGATAGTTTCTTTTATAAACTGTCAGTGATATATAAAGATATTATAAATAATTTTAGTATAAAACTGTCAGTGATGGCTACAGTGGTATCACTGACGGTTTTATACTAAAACTGTCTGCAAAGATAGTTGATATCACATGCGGTTCTATAATAAAATTGTTTGAGATAACATCTCTATAGATATATCTATCGTTGCGCAGAATACCCAGCGTGTTTCGTCTCCCACAAACCCTAACGCCTCCTTCCCCGTGCCAGTCTCCTTCCCCACACTCCCGAACTCCTCCCCAATGCCGATGTCCTCCGCCGCGGTGTCGTCCTCCTCCCCAATGCCTCCTTCCCCGCACCGTTGGCCTCCTCCCCACTATCGATCTCCTCCCCGTGTCGCTGTCCTCCTCCCTCGCACTGCTGCCTGCTAGTCTCCCTTCCCGCGCCGGTATCTATCCTCCTTCGCATTTTCATGTGAATGATACATGTTGGTTTTCATGTGAATGGTAGATGTGCAGTTTCATGTGAATGGTAGATGTGCGATCTGGCAACTTGTAAGGTTAAATTATAGTCACTTTCATCTCAATAATGTATGAGTATGGTAGCAATGTAGCATAATTTAGAAATTATGAAAGGTAGTGTTTCACCAGTGATGCTTGAGCTTTTAGATCTTCAATATTTCAAAAACCATTGCTATGGCTGAAACATAGTTTAGAAATTGTGAATGATAGACGTGCAATTTCATCTCAATAATTTATTATCAAGAATGTATGAGTAAGGTAGCATTGTAGCAACTTTATGCAAGGAGTCTAGCTTATCTTATCGCTCACACAAACCATTGCTATGGCTGAAATATGTTTTAGTCATCTTCTTCTTTAACATAAACAGAGTCACATCATACTTTATGAGTGATCAACTTTTGTAACATCGTTTTTAATCCAAAAATATGACAACGAGTTACCATACTAGTCTTGTTGAATGATTCCTAAATCACTCACTACACATTAGACCTTGTTCAACCAATAAACCATTAACAAATAACAACGTATTCACGCAATTGCCTTATCCTTTCGATTATGTAGACATAATTTAATGTTAAGTCGACATAATAAGTATGAATTGTCTTATTCTTTCGATTTTGTTGTTTTTGTAAGATTTGAACTGTGCACATTATATTCCCCTGGATGTATATATTGCTGCTTAATGATGTTTTGGGTCTATTGATGAACTAAAATAATTAAAGTAGCTAATACGGCCTTGAACTATATAGTTGCTTTCGATTAATGGTAGAAAGTATTGTTTTTATTTTACTATCGTTGAACCCTTGCGCTACATGAATGTTTTTATTACTTCTGGTTAACGGTAGAAAGTAAGCAGGTGCTTTGTTCTTCGAATTTCTAATCTTTCTATGAGCATGTCATATTTTGTTATAAATGACCTATTTGACTATTACCTTGGTCTATATGGGCAATTGAAGTTGCCCATAGTGGTTTGCTTTTTGTATTTGTTGCTACACTTATATACTAGAAGAACACTAAGATACTATTTATAATCTATTTTTGATGGTGCATAATTTAGAAAGGTAAGAGTTCAAAACCATATTTGCTTAGTTAATTGTCTAGTTCAATTTTGATTACATGACCCTAGTGTAGTGGAGATAAGAGATTGTCTCTAGCAACTCCACACCTTTTGACGAGAAGGCTAAAGGTCTAACCTTTAGTAGTCCGATACTTGAGAGTACTCTATCATGCATTTATAGATTAATATATTAAGTAGTCATAATTTAATGATAAGTTGACATAATAAACATGAATTGTTTTATTCTTTTGATTATGTTGTTTTTTTGTAAGATTTGAATTGTGCACATTATATTCCAAAATATCTAGATGTTTAATTTCTATCGTGATTCATCATATATACATTATATATTTCAGTGACTGCAAATTACAAACATATATAAAATAGAGTTTACAAATAAGATAAACGATATGGAAAAGCTGTTGGATGCTAAACAAAAACTTGAGGTGGAGATAGAACAACTAAAAGGAAAGTCTGAGTTAATAGAAAAGATTTATGAGATGAAACAAAAACTGAAAGGCATAAATGGCAAATCGCACATCATTAAGGATCACAGGGCAAATACAGAGCTAGAAGACGCAAAAGATGAACTTATAGAGATAATATAAAGGTTTCTAGTATGTAATTCGACATGGTTACTAATAATATACCAAAACATTATTTTCACAACAATATGATCGCTTTTATAGAAATTAAGAGATAGGAGCGGAAGTCAACCGTAAAGCCTTTATTGTGGAAGTTGTGGCACAGATGATGGTAGACATAAAAAAGCCCTAAGGTGGCCTTGTTTTGATCTATCAAATAATTAATATTGTTTTTCAATGCATGCTTGTTGATATTTGTGGTATCATATCTTATCAATATATTGATTACTGAAATTATCCTTACGATTTGTTCATCTTGAATTAATCCAATTACTAAATAGTGTCGAGCTTGCTTGTTGGAACCAAAAGTTTTTGTTCCTCTCTTAGCAGAACTTCCATGATTAGTATTTGTTGGTCGAATTTTTTTTCTCTTTAGACAATTCTGCAACGACATTTACAAGACACAACTAGTTATAGATTTTGTAATTGAATATCAAAACATTATAGATGCATTGAGGCAACAACTTATCTGATAAGGATGGTCTTAAAATATGAACATTTGTAACACTTTCATCACCTTTCTTATTCTAATGTTGATGGATTCCAAGGCAAAATCAAATTCCATCCACAGTTCGTCCTGAAAGTTGTCATACTATGATTTATCGCTTCCACTTCATCTTCATTCCCGAATGAGAATACCATATACATATATTTTCACTCAGGTCTTATACAGGAACAAGATCACTATGGTTCTATATAAAAACCATTTGTGATCAGCACATATCAAAACCGTATGTGATATGTATTTTCACAGTCGGTTCGAAAATCGTCTGTAATATGTGTCGTATTATCACTGGCACATGTTTACAGATGGTTCAGAAAATATGTGTTGCTTTAGTCCATGATAGTAAATGATATTATAAATAGCTAACGGGAAAATATATATAAGGAAAATTAGTAAAAAAAGCACATCAAAATTGTAGAATGACATGCATTTATAAACAAAATTTGACAGCTAGAATAACATGTATTTGGGAACAAAGGGGGAAACTTACACATATACTATAACTAGAGTTTTTACTGTCATTAAACGGTACCACGAGGAACCACTAAATCGCTCTTAAACTCTTATATTTTTTGTATCTCAACCCCTTAATTTTTTTATGTCTTCATACTAGCTTAGCTAGCTCAACATATATTTGGTACCTCTCAGTAATTATAAAAAAGTCTCGTACTATAACAATCGAGCTATATACGGTTTAACACAATTGAGTCTTTTCTTGTTATTTGTGAACAAGGTATTGTACTGCCGCTAAATTCTGAACGGAGTTGATGAGTGCCCTTCCCTACGGTTTGCAGTCGCACATCGCGAGTATACATCGTACATCGAATACAAAATGATCCCAAATGCACATTGCATAAATCAACTAAAGTACGTTGTAGATTGATGTACATCCCTTCCATCTATCGATCTCTTAACGCAGGATGTTCTTCGGAGGTCGGAAATAGTGAAGCACGCAGTGTCAAACATACGAGGACTCGTTTGGAGTGCTAGATTTTTCTAAGTTTCTGTAGAAGTTGAAGTATTCCTTTTGAAATTATGACTCTTAACATAAAGGAGAAAGGGCGCTGGAATTTTCCTAGGTTTCTGCAGAAGTCGAACTATTCTTTGTGAAATTATGACTCCTTAACATAAATAAGAAAGGACTCTCGAAAGAAAAAAGGAGAAAGGAAAAGCTTTATATAGGAGCTCTCCCTTTCTCCGGGACAAAGAAGAGTACGCTCTCAAATGAGAAGGGAGAGAATTTGTATGGGCCAGAAACACCGTTCAGTTACTGAAAGCCTAGCTAGAAGTAATATGGGCTAAAAGAATCAGTTTGGCCCAGGTTTTAGTCGGCCGAACAGCGCACCATTGATCGAACCCTAAAATCAATGGACAACCAGCATAAAAACCCTAGCGCCGCCTCAACAGAGCCCTCATCCTTCACCTCCCCGTCTGCCGCCGCAGGGAAGCTTGTCAGCAAATTCTTCCGATAGGGTAACATCTTCCTCCCTCCTCGCTTCGTTTTGATTCTTCTTGGAGCCTCAGCTACTTCGTTGGCTTCTCTTACCAGTTCCGTTGCTTCTTCTATTTAACACCACCGTTCTTGAACTGATTGGCAGTTGGACCTGCATGTTATGCACTAGTACCAGGACTTTGTAGCTGTGTAGTTTCTGCAATCAGTAAAAGACGGTAGTTTCTGCAATCAGTAAAAGACGGTAAACCTGATTTGTAACTCGATGATCACCATGTATCCTCGGAAAATCTCATGTTATAAACTTATAATCATGTGGTTCTCTTGAGTTTGCTATGTAAACCTTGTTATGTCAATGGTCTCAAGCCTGTCTGGGCTCGGTGGCTAACTAGCCAATCACACACCGCGGATTTCAAATTGTCGTTCCAACTTTCTTGGGTAATTAGTCATATCGAAGGAATGACTCTGTCGCTTGCTTCGTTATTTCATACATCAACTCACACGAAGCACGAACAATTGGTAACTACATGCTTTTGTTTGATAGCCAAGTATCTTGGGTAAAAATATCATGGGGTTTATGAGGTTCCTACATGAACTTTTCTATGGTCGTTGTCTCGATCCATTCTCAAATCGGCGTTTGTGCCTGGTGGCTAATTAGCCAATCACACACTGCAGCCACCATGGCAGCAATCTCTGTGTGAATGGTCAGTAAGCTCACCTAAATGAACCGTTCTGTTGTGTCAATTAAGGAATAACTCTTTCGCGTGGTACCTCCTTCGACACATGAACTCACACAACAGCATGAACAAGCTAAAATTGTAGTTTCTTTGTTGGCTTGTGAGTTTGTTTAGGTGTCTAGGAACTTTTGTGCTTATACTAGTTCCACTTTGTTGGCTCACTTAACGCCTTCATGTTCTACTTCGAGGGATACAGACATGGAGAAGTACGGTGACTCGTTAGCCAGTTGCATACTCCAGTTGTGCAACTGGTAGTAGGTGTTCACCTTGATGTAGTTTCTGCTATTCACATCTTGTGTAATGGACTAATGGAGCAATCAGCAAGATTAGTCCTCCATGCTGTAATCGCGGACACTGCTGTTGCATTGCAAACACTCTTTAAATCCTTGATAAGCATTAAGGGATTGTGGTGCTTCTATATTGTTCTCTGTCGGTCTCTTTCTCTGTCTTTTTTCCCCTCAAGAAATGCATCTTCTGACGCTAGCACTATGTCCCACCTCATCTATGCTGTGCTTCAGTTGTGGTGGCTATGTTTCTTGAGGGCACCACCGTTTGATTGTTGTGACCATTGGTTGGCAATTGTGTGTCTGAAAGGTATGGATTGTGTAGCTTTAGTATATAGAATTGACCTGCCATTGCTGAGTGATTGTTGTGACCATTGGTTGGCAATTGTGTGTCTGAAAGGTATGGATCGTGTAGCTTTAGTATATAGAATTGACCTGCCATTGTTGAGTGGAGGAGATTGGCGCCACTGACACTCTTTAAAATTCGTGATTCACTTTATGACACCCTGGCCCTACTGTCATAGACTCAGATGGACCCACATGTCATAGACACATCACAAAAAGCCAACGAATTGAGTGTCACTGAACTAATTTTTCCGTTGAGTGGAGCGTAATCACAACCATATGTTATGCACAAGGTGTTTTATAGCAGCAGTCTTTGCACCAGTAGCGGTTGCAGATTATCTTAGATATTGCTTTCGAGTTTGTATCTTGCATAGCAAGACAACTCAATATGATGTTATCAGAACCTTGTGGCAATTAGTTCAGGTAATTGCTTGTTGCTCTATAATATTGGAGCCTGTCCCTTCATACTTTTAATCATGATGATAATTGATTAGAGTATATATCCAAAAGTTTTTTTTTCCTATTCTTGAAAGCTGAAAGCATTTTAATAATTAGGATTTAGTACTTATCTTCTATGCCATTGACTGGTACGTTGATTTTTTTTTTAATAGTTCTTGTTATATCACACTCCATCAAACCTGAATGAAAATTTTAGTTTCTTTAAAAGAAACTACTTGCGCTGGATATATCGATACCAACTATAGTACCCTTGATGGACGACTATTTGTAGTTATTCTTCTGTCAGTGTCTAGCATCATGGATGAACTGCAGATTTTTTTTCTTTTTTTCAGAGTGTTCACTTCTAAAGTTTCCATCATCTGCAGTTCCCCACGACGATGTCTGGTGGTACCTAATCTGAAGGCTCTCACCAATCTGCTACTGTAGGCCCTGCCTTGACTTGCCGCCGGAAGAAATCTGACAATTCCTCATTCGTCTTAGATGTGAGAGATCACATCCACGAGTTGTTTCATGCCTCTGTGGATGAACTCCAGACTTGCTTTACGAAGACCATTCAGAGAATGTTCCGTGATGTCAAAGTTGTTGCGGAGAGATCCGCTGAAGCGAAGGAAGCTGGAACTAAGTGTTCTGCCACTTCAGAGTTCAGACCAGAGTTTCGCGGTAGCAATAGGATGTAGTGGTAATATCTTGTGAAAGGCTTACTACGCATAGTCCTCGGATAGAAAAGACATGCTTACACTTTTTGACCAATGGATTTTGTACAGTTACATCAGGCTGTTCTGTAACAATTTGACTGTGCAAAAGCAACCTATAAGAAGAGAAACACTTTTTCTCTCTTCCAAGGAAAACATACTATAACCAATGGTGGGAAACTAACGCACAAGAAGTTTCTCTCTTCTATAGAATCACTGTACCCAACACTTCTTTTCTCCTGATCTCATCCTTTTGCCTATAAATTAAAACGTGTCTATCTACAAGTGCGTCACAAGTGTGACCAAGACTGTACCAGCTAACCTAGCTGATCCAGCAATCCAACTGCTCCTCCCCGGCGAACTGGAGGTGTCCTGCTCGGAGAGCGAGCTGAGGCTGAACCGTGGATTGGGCCCGTACAGCGCCTGGACGCCTTCGACGTCGTCGATGGTGAGGTCCACCTTCTTTTCCCGCGGCTTGATGCTCGGGTACATGATCGCGTGCGGCGACACCGAGTGCCCGAGCCCGAGGACGTGCCCGATCTCGTGCGTCGCCACGGACTCCAAGTGAACGGCCGAGGCCGCCGTTTCCGCGCCGAAGTCCACCGCCCACCGCTCCGCCGCGTCGAGGTGGAGCCGCCCGTTCTTTGGGGAGAAGGCGTGGCCGAGCACGCCGAGCGGCCCGTCGAACGGCACCCCGTCCCCGTGGCTGCCCGCGTAGAACCCCACCTTGATGTCGGCCGCGTCGTAGTCCTCTGTCTCGACGAAGCCAACGGGGATGACCCGCGCCCACCGCGCAAACGCGCGCTGGAACACGGCCCGCACGGCCTCGGGCTGCAGGTAGTCGATGGTGGCCGTCCGCGAGACGGCGTACGTGAGCACGATCGGGTTCGACCGCGTCCATCGCGGTTCGCCCTTGAAGAAGGTGAACCGGCTGACTCCACCGCCCTGGCCGCCCGGCGAGAGGGTGACGGAGACGCCATGGGCGCCGCCGTCCCCGACGCCGCAGCGCGGGGACATGATCTGGTCGAGCGTGGCGGAGTCGAGCCGGCCTGTGACCGGCAGGCTGAGCCGGGACTGATAGCGCTTCACGGCGACCTCGAGGTGCTCGTCGAAGGCGTCCGTCGGCTCACGTTCCGGCTTGGGCATGTAGCCGAACCGTGCCAGGTACCGCTTCAGCTCGGCGAGGCCCGTGACACGGCTGCCGCGCCGCGCGTCCAGCAGCTGCCTGAAGGAGTGCCACGCCGCGCCGTTGTGCACATGCCTCGCCGGCGCGGGCCGCGCGGCTGCCAGGTGGACGCCCGAGAGGAGGCCAAGTATCACGAGCAGGAGACACGCAGCAGCAACAGCCGTGCGGCGACATAGAAACATCCGGACCGGGCGCGCGCACTGGCCGTTATGCCGAGCTGTATGTTGGTTGGTTATTCTCGTTATTGCACTCGTAGAGTTGGAGGGCGGCAAAAAAGATTTTATGCGCATGCTGCACAGAGCAAAACAAAAAGGCTGGGGATAGGGTTGTGGGTCAAATGATGGAGCTCTGGTTGGCCACCGTCTAACTTCGTCTCCTCCCTGCCGTTGCCGTTCTTCCTCACGTAAACGACGGGTCAGAAACTGATGGCCCGCAACGAAGAAGACCTACTGTTACGAGTTATCACGACACCAAATTACGTTATATGGGAGGGTTTTAGGTATGATCACAGAGGTCCTGATCGGCTAATCCGAACAGGAAACAAACCAGAAACGAACTCGGACACCTCTTGATGAGATAGTACAGCGATGCGTAGAAATGTATAATCATGCAGGCAACACCGTTCCGACCGTTGCAGTTTCGGTTTAATTTGCTTGTCTTGCCCGAAAGGTAGCACGAAACATAGCTTCAGGCTCGGCGCGCCTTCGGTGAAGGAAAGCAAAACGATTTACAAACTGATCGACAAGGACATGATGAAACGATGATCATGTTGACGAATGAACACGGCTTTAGGAAAGTGGCTCATTGCCTGTGGCCTTCCGATAGGCAAAGGCGGGATGGATTATGGATGCCCTTGTCAAATGGCGTTTTCTAC